>JAJOZX010000335.1:0-1277500 GCA_023014485.1 Bathynomus jamesi
CTTGGTGGTGAAAAAATTCCACATCTTCCGTATCACCAGACCTTGCACCATCAGATTATCACCTATTCAGAAGTCTTCAAAAACTACCCTGACGGGAAAGACTTGAAAGTTTCGAGGCTATCAACATTGCCCTCTCCGAGTTTTTGCTTCTAAACCAAAGGATTTTATCAATATGGAATTGAAATGCTTGTAGAGAGGTGGCAGAGTCATAGAAAGTGAAGAAAATATAAAAATTTATTAAAATTTATTTTGATGCAGTTTTATTTCATTTGGAAATAAAGGTAAAAAAAAGACATTACTTATGGGATGACCTGATATTTATATAAAACGTGTGGTGGTATTAATAGTAAATTTACAGTACATATTAAATAATTAAAATAAAAAATAAAATAATATAAAACATAGGAGAGTGATCAATAGTCAGTGTAAAGAAAAGTTAAAAGGTGAACAAAATTGAGAACAGTGTCTTACCAGGTTATTATTGGGTTGATGAACTAATTAAACAGAAGGTTGGGAATGATTGGATGTTGGAAAAATCAATATTAGAAAAGTTGGAGCCAAACGGAGTGATGGTAGATTTCTTTTCGGTGGTAAGGTATGAGAATTTATCTGGCTATGTTTAAGTTAAAGGCAGAACTATAGTCGTTGACGGTTGGTTTAATACTGAGGATATATAGGGATTCGAGAATGCGGAAGTCGGTTAGTTGGTTAGTTGAGTTGATAATTTTGAAGTTGGAGGGAAGTAGTGGGTGGTTGTGAAGGTGGTAGTGATCCCTTATTGCTGATTTGGAAGGTTTATTTAAGGGTTGCGATGTTATGGTAGAAATACCGCAATGCTCGTCCACTCTTGTTTGATATTGGCGAATGGTGCTGCCAATATAGTTCGCTTTGCAGCGAACACAGTTGAAAACGTAGATAGTGGACGAAGCAAGAGGCTGGGGTGAAAATTAATTTAAAGTTAATTTGGGGTTAGAGATAATTGGGTTTGGGTGGAGAGCACCCTCCCATCCTGTTGGAGGAAAGCAGTGGTGCTCCCCTTTCCTAAGCCTAGTAAAAACCCGACATATCCTCTTAACTACCGTCCAATAGCCCTCACCAGCTGCCTCTCGAAACTTCTTGAGAAGATGGTTTCTCAGTGCCTGGTGTGGCACCTCGAACGCCATAATTTGCTTTCTGCCACACAGACTGGTTTTCGCAAGGGCCGTAGTACCACCGACATCTTAGTGCAACTGGAGACTGCGGTCCGTGTGTCCTTTGCAGAGCGACGTCACCTCTATGCAGTTTTCTTTGATTTGGAGAAGGCATTTGACACCACCTACCGGTAGTGTGACTGCCGAAAACTATCTATCTTGGGTTTCCGAGGCTTCCTCCCGTCCTTCATCTAATTCTTTATCTTCTCGCTCCTTTTGTCCTGGTAGGTACTTCGTTCTGCTCTGTACATTCGCAGGAGGAAGGGATTCCCCAGGTCAGCGTCCTGAGTGTCATCTGTTTCGCTTTGGCGATTAATGACGGCTCTGTCCCCGGGG
The DNA here is from genome assembly GCA_023014485.1 of Bathynomus jamesi. Lineage (NCBI taxonomy): Eukaryota > Metazoa > Arthropoda > Malacostraca > Isopoda > Cirolanidae > Bathynomus > Bathynomus jamesi. The sequence continues at coordinate 1,527 of JAJOZX010000335.1, forward strand.
ATTACAGCCACCCTCTATATTGACGATCTTGCCATATATTGCTCCGGTTCCCGATCCCCCTTCCTTGAACATCTCCAGCGAGCCCTGAATTCGGTCTCCAGATGGGCCACAGATCACGGATTTCGTTTTCCCCCCTCGAAGACGGTGGTGATGCATTTTTGTCGCCGCCGCCGCTGCACTACCATCCCTTCCCCCCCTGTTTATGGATTGCCGTTCCCCGTAGTCCCAGAAACTAGATTTTTGGGTCTCCTCCTTGATTCCCGCCTCCTGGATTCCCCACCTTAAGTCTCTGAAGACTTCGTGCCTTCAGACTTACACTATTCTCAAATTTCTTTCCAATACCGATTGGAGTGCTTACCGCCATACCCTTTGGCGGCTTTACCACTCCCTTGTTCAAAGTAAGTTGGATTATGGCTGTCAGACCTATTCCTCCGCCCTGCTTATGGTGGACCCTATCCGTTCCCTGGTGTACGCATTAGCACCGGCGCATTCCGATCCTCCCCCATTCTCAGCCTTTATGCGGAAAGTGGCCATCTCCCACTGGATGTTCACCAGACCTTAAGAGGGTTTAAAATACCTCTCTTGCGTCCAACGGTTTTCTTCCAACCCAGTTTACCAATCCCTCTTCGCCCCTTCCACTTCGGCATGCTTTGACCGTCGCCCCCATCTGGTTCGACTGTACGGTTTACGGATGGCTCCCGTCCTGTCTTCTTTGGGGGTGGAAGGGCGAGTTCTTCCCTCTCCTCCCTCTACCTTCCTCCCGTGGACCCTTCCTTCCTTCCGAATCTGCTTTTTCTTCTCTACTGCCTCAAAGTCACAGTTCCACCCCTCTGCCCTCCGTCAATTTCTGATTCTATTCCCGTGTTCACCGACGGCTCTCGCTCGCCACTTGGAGTGGGTTGTGCGGCAGCCTTTCCGTCGTTAGTTCAATCGTTATCCCTTCACCGAGCGGCTACCATTTTCACGGCGGAACTCTCAGCTATCCTCTTGGCCCTTCGATTCCTCTCTCAACTCTCATTTACGTCTTTCACCATCTACTCTGACTCTCGCAGCGCTCTTGACTCTTGAGGCCCTGTCCTCTCTCTTGTCTTCCCGCACCCGTTGGTGCGACAGATCCAGGAATGGGCTTATCTTTCTTTCATTACGTCACAAGTTGGTCACCTTTTGTTGGGTACCTTCCCACGTCGGTGTTCCGTGCAACGAATGCGCGGACGCTGCGGCGAGGGAGGTGTCCTCCCTACCTTTCGACCCTAATACACCTCTTCTGGCGTCGGATTTCACGTGGGTTTTCCAGGAAGCACTCCTTCGGCGGTGGCAGCAGCAGTGGGAGGATGTGTCTGGAAATTTCCTGAGGGCCTTGACGCCCACGATCCGTCAGTGGTTTTCCTCCTGTCAGGGTGGTCAACGCTTTGAGACCGCTCTGGTACGACTGCGTAACGGTCACACCCGCCTTACACATGGTCATCTTATGACGGGGGATTTTGCCCCCTTTTGCCTTTGCGGTATTCCTCTCTCCGTCTCACATTTACTTTTAGTTTGCCTTGCCTGTGCCGCCACCCGTTCCCAGTTTCTCCCTTTCTGCCCTTCAGGCTCCACTCTTACTCTTCCTATAGAAGGGCACAATTTTCTCCTTTCTCCGCCAGACCAGTCTCCTACTCTCTATTTAATGTAACTCGGGGTATAATTTTTTCTTCTCTTTGCCGTTTCTACTGCCTTCTCCCCCTGTTATCACGGTCTTTCTTTCACTGCTCCTTCTCTAGTGTTTCTTTCTTCCCATTTCCTTGCGTTCTCCTTATTTTAGTATCGGGGCGATATGACCTCGCCAGTTGAAGCGCCGGTGAAGCACTGCTATTCATTCATTCACTTCTCTCGTAATGGGCATCCCTTCATTCCTTTTTTCTTTTATAAAGTCAACAACACTTTTCTCCAAATCTTGAAACTTCCCACCATGCTTCGGTCCACGAAATGCTTTTCTTTGAGTGCGCGCATTCATTAATGATTGTCCACGAATATAAGACTAGTTGCATTTTTAAAGGTCGTGATGTTAAACAAAAACCTCGTCTTATATTCAGGCCAATACAGTATACAGTAATACGAATGTATTTGTAATGCAAAAATCCTGATTGACAAAAAAAAAAAAAATAAATAAAATAAAATAATCTGAGAACGGAACTTCTTATTTCCCATAAGTTACATTCCTTGAACATCGTTGTTTTGAATATCGTTGCCTTAGCCAGGAACGCATTAGCGACGATGTTCAAGGTATTGCTGTATACGGATAATCTATCCGTTTTACTGAATCCTTGTAAAATAGGCTGCTATCTTGGTACATAGATTGTTAATCATTTGATGTATGCAGACGATCTAGTTCTTATTTCTCCATCTGTAAAAGGGCTCGGCATACTTCTGAAAGTTTGTGTAAGGTATAGGAAGAATAATGACATAAAATATAATCCAACTAAAAGTCATGTTATGATAATGAGAACCAAGGACTACAAATACACAAAATTTCCTGAATTTCAAGTGAATGATATGGTGCTGTCAAAAGTAGAGATGGAAAGAGTACCAAAACGAGTACCAGTACGATCAAGAGTACCGTATTTTTTGAGTGGTCGAGTGCGGCTTTTTTAGTGTTCGAGTACGAGTACGCGTGTAAGTGTGGTTTCAAACTTTAACTGGTGCTTGGCTACAACTTGTAGCCAAGCACCAGTTAAAGTTTGAAACCACACACTAAACACGCGTACTCGTACTCGAACACTAAAAAAACCGTACTCGACCACTCAAAAAATACGGTACTCTTAATCGTACTGGTACGCGTTTTGGTACTCTTTCCACCTCTAGTCAGAAGTGACCCAGACTATCTATCTTGACCACATACTAAATGATGATCTTTCGGATGACTAATATTATGAGGGAACGTAAACAATTATATGTTCAGGGAAATACTTTGGTTAGGAAATTTCTTACGTATACAATAGATATTAAGGTGACTTTGTTTAAAACCTTTTGCACCCTAACATACACAGCTCATTTGTTTTAAGAACGCCAAGTTTATAAGCTTAGTTTATCACTTGGCTAGCTTATTACTTGGCCTATTAATAAGATAACTGAGGTTATGGTTAGTGGATTGGTAACTGCTATATTTTATAAATCTCGAATCTGGAATCGCTTAATTGCTTATAGTGTTGGCTTATGTGGTCACTTCTCCAAACAATTGTCACACAACCATATTATATGTACCACTTTTATGTTTGTACCTGTTACTCTGAAACAGAGGCGTGTTTAACATACTGTAGGTGCAATGCACTGACGGGCTCCTAAGGATGACGGAGATTTTTTTTTTTTTTTTTAGCGCATCATTTTTAGTTACTTTTAGTCTTTTGGTAACACATTCGAGACTTTCAAAGAAAATTTACTATGATAATTTATTCGACTTAATACACTCTTAAAACTTAATAATTTATCAATTTTGTTTGGTATTGAGTTCAATTTCGAAAAGTGAAATTTATTATTCAGTGGACAATTCGACGGGTTGACCGGGTGGACTAATCGAAAGTGAAGTTCATTTATTAAATTTCATTATTTAGTAAATATTTGAGGTCCCGCGTCTTAAGGTACCTAAGCGCCAAAATTAAAATTCGTCAGAAATCGCCTCGAAAGTTCAGCAATATTCTGGCAATAGTATCTCTGTTATTGAGCTAGAACGTTCATTTTTGGCTAAATTAGAGTTCTAAGTATGCTAATGAAGATGTTGTTGAGTTTTTGGAATAGATTTTCATATTTTATATTTATTTTTTTTAAATTTTTTGATTTTCTTATTATGCCGAACTTTGGGTGAACTTTTGGCTGGCGATAGAGGTGAAAAAAGTAGTTCGCTTCATAAGGTTTTCAACCATACTTCTAGTGTCGTAAGGTCATTATAACCCAAACCACGCGATAGAGGAAGGGTGAAAATAGTGATATCCATCAAAAACACGTTTTCGCATGTGGTGGCGCTTAGGTACCTTAAGACGCGCGACCCCTCATTTAAATCCAAATACCACTTAGAAGCTGAAGCCTATTTAAGATTTACAGTGCGAGATACAGGTCGCAAAGTTATATCGGTAGGGAAGACTCGCTCGAACTACCACTGGGCCCTGTCTGTTAAAGTAAGGTACACTTTGTCCATATAAATACATATCGTAAATACAGCATGAACCATGAACGTATGAAGAAACGCTACAAGCATAAATCTGGTACAATAAAGCGAAATGCAGCAGAACATCGGTTAAAAGTGTTGGAAACTATCAGATTTCTTTAGTGGTTTTTCATCTACATGAGTTGTTGTTGTTGTTGTTTAGCCGATCAGCCCACCCTGATCGAGCAAGCCGGCGGCACGCAGGTAACCGATCGCCCTCTCCGGAGTGGACCAGAGGTTCAGCGCACTCGTGATGTTGTGTTGTGTTCGTTGTTGTGCTAGAGCGGTACAGTCCGTCATAATGTGTTCAATTGTTTGTGGTGTGTCTTGGCACAGGTGGCAGGTGTCGTCTATGGAGTTGTCTAGTCTGTGTTTATATGTCCATAAGTTGGGGTGATGTCCACATCGGAATCGTGCTAAGTTAACTCGATCCGATCTGCTCAGGCTGATCTCTGACCTGTTAATGGGCGGCGGCTTCGCACCTAGGACCGCATTCGGACCGAGTCGTGTCAGTGCTTTGTGGGTTAGGTGTGTGTGTATGTGTTTTCTGTACTGTGTGATGTCTGTGGGGCGTGGTATGGAATGGAGTATTTGGTTATAATGTCTCTCTGGTGTTACCTTAATGGTGCGAGGTGTTGGTGCATGATTGTACATGTAGTGGCAAGGGTGTTGTGGGTTAGTTGTCGCTGCTGCCATGAATTGTGTTCCCCTCATGTCTAAATGTTCCCTAACTTTTAGTATTTTTGTTTGTGTGCAGGTGTTCTATTGGTGTTGTTTGAGTGCATCCTGTAATGATACGAAGTGCGTTGTTTTGTATTGTTTGTAAGGTGTTTATGTGTGTGTTTGAGATAATGGGTGCCCAGCATGGGCTAGCATAGTCCATAACTGAGCGAATATATTGTTTGTAGATGAGTGAGTTGTTTCCTGCTGGTGTCCAAAGTTTGTGCCTGTTAGTACCCTAAGCGTGTTAAGTCTTCACGTACATTTGTTTTTAATGTCCTGAATGTGGTTTGCAAAAGATAATGATGTGTTGTATGTGACACCTAGTATTTTGTTTCTGTGAGTGTGTGGAATGTTGATGTTGTTTAGTGTAAGTTGTGGAATTACCTGGTGTTCTTTTGTGTTGCTTGTAAGCAAGGTGATGGTTGATTTTGTGGGCGCTACTTTGAGTCTATTGTGTGTGAGCCAGTCTTGTATACTGTTTATGTATGTTTGTAGGTTATTTGTAGCGGTGTCGATGTTGTTGTGGGTGGATGTTAGAGTGATATCATCTGCATATGATGATAAGGTAAGCTTGTTATCTATGGGTGTTGGAATGTCATGCATGTATAAGTTGAAGAGTGTTGGTGAGAGAACAGAGCCTTGAGGGACCCCCCGGAAAAAGCTTGTTTTTGGATGACTTGCCATTAAATGTGACATGTGAGTATCTTCCTGAGAGATAGTTGCTCAGCCACCTTTTGGTGTTATTGTGCATGTTTGTGTTGAGTATTTTGTTTATGAGAGGGAAGCGTGGGATAGCATCAAATGCTTTACTAATGTCTATTGTTGCTAATAGTGTACGTTGAGCTGGTCTTCTAGAGTTGATGCCATCCATGATGTGCTGCGTCAGGTTAGTGAGTAATGTCGTGGTTGAGTGGTGAGGTCTGAATCCATGTTGAGTAGGCGATAGTGGTATGTGTGGGTTGGTGATTTGTAAGATTAGTCTTTCTGTTACTTTGGAAGGTGTGCATAGTAAAGTAATGGGTCTATAGGAAGCTGGTTCTGTTGGATTTTTGTTTGGTTTGAGTAGTGTAATAATTTTACCTTGTTTCCATATGTCAGGAATAATACAGTGTTGGTATGAATATGTGCTGATATTTGTGAGAGCTAGTATTCCTTGTGGGCCCAAGTGTTTAAGGTGTATGTTAGATATGTTGTCTGGTCCAGTAGCCTTCGAATTTTTAATGTTTTTGATGATCTTGGTGGTCTGGTCTGTATTGAAGGGTGTAATGGTCGTGTCGAGTCTGTAGGTTTCTTGTGTCTGGCTGTTTGTTTGTCTGCGTGTTTCTGGTTGTTGTCTCTGTTTAAGTGACTTATCTTTGCGTAGTGATTAACTAGAATGTTAGCTTGTTGTGTGTATGTTGGGATATTATTTTGGCTGCGACAGATAGCCGCGTGTGAGGTGTGAATGCCGCTGTTAGAGTGGGTAATGCTGTTTATAGTCTTGTATAGCCTGTATGTATCTGTGGAGTGGTTTAGTGTTGTTATGAATTCCCTGAATGTTTGTTTGTTTTTCTTTGAGTTTGTTGTTTATTTCTGTGTTGAGCTGTTGTATCTGCTGCTTTATGGCTTCTGTGTGTGGTGTTTGTGTGTTATGTTTGAGGTTGTTACGTTGCCTTATGAGGTGGGCTATTTCTCTAGTGTAATTTGGGTTGTATTTCCTAATGTTGCCCTTGGGTATGTATTTGTTTGCATTATTGATAATCTGATTAAATGTCTTGAGTGTTGTATCGATGTTTATGATGGGTGTGCTGTTTAATGTGGTGAATTGTTCCTCAGTCTGTATTTTGAACTGTTCCAATCAGCTTTCTTGTAATTTCTGTAAGTGTGCCTAAGGCTGTTGGGCAGAGTGTAGAATGTGTTGTAATGATGATGGGCAGGTGGTCTGATGACAGTTGTTTTTCTGTTCTCCATTGTGTATGTGTTGCTAGTGAGGGGGAACAGAACGTTATGTCTGGGGAGGAGTTTGAGTATCCTGCTTGATGTGGTATGTGTGTATGTTCTTCTGTATTGTTAAGAATGAAGAGGCTGTTTAGTTGTGTGGCTATGTTGCGCCTCTGGTGTTGTTTTGGTTGTGCAGGTACCAACTAGTGTCTTTGGCGTTGAAGTCTCCTCCTAAGATGACATTAGTGAGAGAGGCAAGATTGTGTAACTGTGGATTGTAATTGGCTGGCACCTGAGGTGAACTATCTGGTGGGATGTAAATGTTGATTAGTGTGGTGTTGTGTTTTGCGCGTGTTTTAATGTTAACTGCCTGTATTTCTATCGTGTTATCTGCTTGGATTGTGTTTGTAATGTTTTGGGTAGCATCAGTGTAGCTAATGCTTTTACGTATGTAAGTGATGAGTCCACCCCGTTACCCCAGTACGATCTTGACGGATCGCCGTGAAGTCAGGGATGGTGGGTGTTTTGTGTGTGCGTTTTAGTTTTGTTTCTTGTATAAGTGCTATGTGAATGTTTTGTTTGTGTACGAATTCCCTAAGCTGCATGATTTTGTTTGTGAGGCCATCTACGTTGTACTGTAATATGTTAATATTATACTTCTGTATGTGTCTCATGGTGCTATTGTGTCTATGTCTTTGTGTATGGTGACATGTGTAAGTTGTAGTGGGGCCTGGATTAGTCTTAATGTCGCCAGAGAGTAAGAGTAGTTCGGGGAGCACGCAATTGTTCCCTGTAATTGAAAAAATAGCACGCTGAGAATAGGTCCGGCCCCGGGAGCCGATCGGCACTCTGACCGTGCCACGCAACAGGCCGTCGACTGCCAGTCTGGCCAACCGTAGACAGCCCGCTGCACGGAGATTTGAGGAAGTTTGGCCACCAGCGCGTTGATGTTTTGGTTTGACGTCGCCTCTTCGCGTTGACGTGTCCTGCGCTGGAGGATGCAGCCACTGTTTAGAAGCTGCAATCAAGTTGTCAATCTGAACCAGAATCTGCAATTGCAACTGAACTTCGTCAGCATCTTGTGCAAAATGAACCCGAATGTGAGACTATTGCGCTGTTCAAAGATATGCAGCTTAACAGAAAAGAAGAAAACCGAGTTGGCAAGATTAGGAGCTTGTCAGCCTAGTGGAATAGTGTTTCCAAAGACTGTTAATCGTAGTTTCTCTGAAAAATGCTGTGTATACACCAATAATTTTGGTAAACAGCGAAATCGTTAGTGGCTTTCTTATTCAGTTAGCATGGATGCCGCATGTTGTCACAGTTGTTAGCTCTTTGGCAAAGGAAATGTGGTGTTGCAGAGAGATTGGGTTCATTTATCCACGCGAATAAAAGAACATGCTCAAAATAAATCACTTTTACACAACTGGCATGAAGGCGTATTTGGCAGATAGATCTGTTGATGCTTCTCTAGAAAAAGAATATGATGAACGATACAAAGGTGGAAGGAAGTTTTGACTATTCAATTTGACCTTTTACGAACTGCTACTGGGTTAAATTTACCATTGAGGAGAAAGTCACAGTTGATATTGCACATTCGGACTGTAATGTTTAAATTCTTGTCAAAATAGCATCCGAAACTACAGCAACATTTAGTCTCGGAGCAAAATAAAGTATCCGAGTCCAACTATCATGGAAGAGCAAGTTAGACTTCTAGCTATTTTTGTCAGAGATGAGATTTTAGCAGATATTGTGAAGTCTGTTTTGTGGACTATTATAGTAGACAGTACCAATGATATTTCAAAAACAGATAAATTAGCCTTGATGATTCGTTATGTTTCAACTATTCAGACAACATAGTTAAAGCCAAGGAAGTATTTCTCATATATTTGAACTTAAAAGATCATGGAGCACGTGGTTTTGTGTCAGTTTTGCTTAATTCTTTCAAACGATATAATTTGCACGCACAAAACATGGTTGGACAAGCATATGATGGTGTCCGCATTATAAGCGGCAAGGATGATGGTGTTTACCAGGGTTGTGGAGTCGGTCCAAAATTTTCCGACTCCGACTCCACACATTGTCAAAAATTCGACTCCGACTCCTCACATTTTAAATATACGACTCCGACTCCTCTAGTGTTTCACTCTATAATTATCATAATAATAAGACATTTCATCACCACCACACTAAGTGTGAAATTTTATATTTTATATTTTATATTTAAATAAATATTAATTGTATATTCTGAAAATGTAAAAAAAAAATATTAAAAAAACTTAATCTAGGGGCTATCAATGAATAAGGTTTATTGACCAAAAAAACTAAATAACCTAAATGTTAGTATTTAGGATTTAGAAATTAAGGGTGACACAGGACAGAAATTGGAGTCGGAGTCGGAAGTTTTTTACCGACTCCGACTCCGACTCCGCCCTGAAACGTGCGACTCCACGACTCCGACTCCACAACCCTGGTGTTTACACATTGTTACATGAAAGTACTCGTCTTCATCAATGTGAAAATCAGAGAGAACAAATCTTGAAATATGAAAAGTACGCCATGTTCTGTTTTAAATTAATTTCCACCATAAGTATCGAATTCATCGGCCCCGGGATCGAGACCCGGTGACGACAGCCGGCGCGCAGCAAACCCCAGCTGTTCATCCTTCCACACAATAAAGAAAGTGGTTGGTAGATAAATGGGTACCCTGAGTAGCCTAATGGTTAAGACGCTGGGCTGCTGGTGGGGCGTGGTTCGGATTACGCGTTAAATTGTAGGTCTAAAGTGGAGTGAAAAGCTTGACCTTCGTTAGAATGAACAATTCGGGCAGATGCAAACCAAAGGTTACCAAAGGTTACCAAAGGTTACCAAAGGTTACCAAAGGTTACCAAAGGTTACCAAAGGTTACCAAAGGTTACCAAAGGTATTGCATAATACCTATGGTGGAAATTAATTTAAAACAGAACATGGCGTACTTTCCGTATTTCAAGATTTTTTTTTTTCCGATTTTCACATTGATGAAGACGAGTACTTTGTTGGGCCTCAGATTTCACAAGTTTGGATAAAATAACACGTTTTTAACACAAAACTCAGGTTCAAATTACAAAATAACTCAGTTCATTTACATTAAATACTAACGATGCAACTCATTCATCATTTTGGCTCGACGCCTGACACCGGATAGTCCGGCTTAAAGATGTAATTGTCAAAATGTGTATAATAGCGTGTACGTCCGAGAAATAGAAAAAAAAACAGCATAAAAGATGAAAAGATGTAATTAGTAAATGTATGAATAAATGTGGGGCTGATATGAATGTGAAGCTGATATGAATGTGAAGCCGATATGAATGTGGCGCGAGAGATAACGAGAAAGAGGGAGGAATGGAACGCTTTACGAGATATGTACTGTAAATAGAAATGGTGGTCTCACCTAACGTATCACTAGAGGTATACCCTTAATACTGTCATGAAATGTAGCAATGGATCCAAGAGGTTGGGGTACTACCTTATTCCCCGTGATGATCCCTTTGTATCGGCAAGTCTCAGCGAGTGTCTTCAGTCCCTAGTTGAAGCATCGTGCCCATCCCAAAGAGAATGGGAAATAGGTTCTTAGATAATGTAATGTAATATTTATTTCATTCTCCGTGTAACGCAGTATGGCAAAGTGACAGTAACAAAATACACTTATGTTCAATATTAATATTTAAAGTGCGAGGGATAGGTTATTGCTAAAGGTGGTAGTACTACTACTACTACTTTTGAAGTGGTCCTTCTGAAACATTCGCTTTTAATTTGCTAAAGCATTAGTTAATGCTACAGACGGTGAAGTACTACTGTACTTATAAGAAGTTTGATAGGGATCACCTCAAAATATTCTGGTTCTATTTTTAAGATTTCATTATTACAATGTTTTACACATTCCTAATTTATTAAAGCCGTTTGCAGTTTTCCGAAAGAATGAAAGAAAGAATTTTAATATTTTTTTATGCAGGAAGGAGGGGCCAAGGGCAATGGGCCCGCAAAAGCGGCGCCCCCACACACCATAAAAGAAGAAGAGAACCAAAATAAAGGTTCAGGGTTTTTGAGATGCCTCGATACTCTGCGTTTGAAAGACTGGAGGTCATAGACGGGGGGGAAAAGATGGATTGAGAAAGATTGTTCCAGAGTACCGGTTGAGTATATGAAAGATTGAAAATACTGATTAACCCTTGCGTTAGAGAGTTGGACAAAAAAGAATGAAAATGTGTAGAAAGCCTGGTGCTGCGTGCTTTCCTTAAAGGAGGCATGCAGTTAGAGTGTTCAGAAAAGCTGTCCCCATTATTAATAGCGATAGTAAAGAGAGAGTGAGTCAACAATACGGCGGAAAGAGATGGATTGAAGACAGTAAGGGGCGGGAAAGTGATGAGACGAAAAGCCATTGATTCCACCCGGTTAAGTACAGCTGTGTGGGTTGAGCCACCCCACACATGAAAATAGTACTCCATACAGGGACGGACAAGACCCCTGTACAGAGACAGCAACTGAGTCGGGGTGAAGAAACTACGAATGCGGTACAGTACACCTATCCTCTTAGAATTTGGTTTGGAAAAAGCATATATGTGATCTGACCACGAAAGATTACGAGAAAAGGAAACGCCAGTAGTTGTGTACTGTTGAAGGTAAGGGGATAGTCGTGTGGAAGATTGTGACGAGTAGATAGATGGAGGAACTGGGTTTTTGAGGCATTGAAGAAAGCCACAAGGTTTTCTCTACCCTAATCAGATTTAGCAGAAAGATCAGAGGTCGGGTGTACCATAGTTGTTGTCCTACGCGAAGCATTTGTGGCGTGTTTTTGAAGTTGTTTAACCTTCCTAATGGCAAAGGTCACGTAAAGGAGGAGACCTGAGACAGCTTTACTTGGAATCCAAACCACGGGTCACTACATCATCTAGATGCGGAGGATGGACCCATTCAACTACTATCCAGAACTCACGTGGCTTAACTTCACTGATCTACGGGTAGATTACCGTACGTAAGCCTTTCAGCTACTTTTAAATCCTGAGTATCTACTCCAGTTGGATATATATACCCCGTTCCCGTAAATGAAGAGTAGTGAAATAGTTGAGAGAAAGATGTTAGAAGTTATTGCAGCTTTCATGCTGGAAATTATTCTCCGTTTCGCTATCCTTTGATATGACATTAAAACCCACTTTACTTAAAGCATGAATAATTTTATTTTGGCTTAATTACTTAATCATTATTTATGTACCGAAGATGGTACGGTAGAAGGCAGTCTTACTTCTCAAGTACAGAAAGTATTAAATTTAACGAGTACGAGATAACAGGACTCTAATCATAAAAATATTATAGTAAAAATTTAATATACTACATACTCCCCCAATAGTTGAGCCATTGATTTGATCACAAATCCTAGGCTTAACCTACGAACAAGCTGAGAAATGTCATCATCACTTACGGGCATGTTGTGTTGATCAGCTAGCCTTTGGGCGACGTTTGTGGGCACCCTCAACTGATCTTTGCAGTCGCATTTATTTCCCACGATAATTCTGGGTAAATTATAACTCAAATTGTGTTTATTGCATTCATCAATCCAGGACGGAAGATTCTGCAACGAAATGATAATAGTTAAGAGGCAGAAGCAACGTCGACTGCATTAAAATCAATCGAGTCGCGACTGCTTTCTCACAACGGAAAAAGGTGTCACAAACCCGATTTAACCTAATTAGAGTTGTAAAATTACGGAATTTCTGAGAGCGGTAAATTTCTACTGGGAATTTTAGGTATTTTCAAAAACATGAATTTTAAATAAAAAGGAACAGGTGCGTATTCTATGTATAATGATGCAGCCAAGAAAATTAACTCAAAATGCAGTTGGTGATGTTAGCAACTGAATCGCTTCAGTATGATACTGGCATCTGGTAATAGCGTGGAGTTGGAGATGTTGAAATGGGAAACCCCGCTCCTTGACATTTTTTTTATAACCCCCAATTATTTCAGGAGGAGGAAATTCCAAGAAAGTTGAAATGGAAACTCTGCATGTAAAAATAAATCTTATCAATTAGGGAAGATTAAAACATGAATTTCCTTCATACTGATTTCGAATAATTATTTTTAGCCAGATATATTTCTACTAAACTCACCTGAACACAATAAAAATAAACGGTATAAAAAGCCAGAACTTGGGGGGGGGGGGGTGAATTACCCAAAATTGATACTTTCTAAAATTCCCCAAACTTTCCAAAATTTCTGGAAAGTTTCCATCCCTTTGCAACCCGAAACCTAATCGACAACTGTTTTGTCAACCGTTTGTGAAAACACTCAAGGCGTTAAAATTTCAGTTTTTTCTTTAAAGAAGCCATCATCAATGAAATAAAACTTCGTCTATATCTATTCAGTAATCAATGAATTGAAAATTCCAAAATTGAAAACTCCAAAGCCTAACTTAAAAAAATTAGTTTGCATATATTCATGAAGAATAACTGGTATCCATTTAATTTTCGACAAGTGCCGATAAAAGCTGGTTATGCATTATCGAATAATCAACTGATTACTGCAGTTGCTCATTAGGGTACATACCAGTTTACTGACACATCGCTAACTTGTCATAAATGAGAGTTGTGTGAAGATTATTATATTTGGGGTTTACAGTATGCAAAGGTATAACATAAGTCTAAATTCGAAAGATACCGAATTCTGAGTGCTAACTCGGACCAGACCACCGATCAGAGTATCATCAATATGATCAGTTAGGAATACTCGTACAAACTATTAAAATTAAACCAAAAAAATTTTAGTTAAGCTACAAAATGAGAAGTTGAAGCTTGAGTAAAATTGCATTATAAAATATGTTATCAATCTCTGAAGTGTTCAAGCAATTTACGGGCCTTAGTTTTCAGCTCTGAAAGTGCAGCTTTTTATTATTCAATAAAAACACCTCAAAGGAAGACGATCTCGTGACGTCATAAACGAAGACGACTGCGTGGACATTCCGGTAGTAATGCTGAACCATCGACCTTCTGAATCTCTCTTGTCCAGCTGTGTCCCATAACTGCAACTGAGAGTTAAGTTATTTTAAAGTTGAACAAAGTATGAGTTTCTGGTTTTGTGAATAAACATTTGTTTCCTTCAATTTTTAATTTACAAGAATTTTCACGCAAAATTACTGAGAACCAAATGTAATTTCAGGAGGGTTTTTTCAATGCCCACAAATTGTCCCCCCACCCTTTATGAGAGGGTCGAAATCAAAGTCTCCAAGGCTCACTACGTAATTTTTTTAAAATTTTATTTTGAAAAGATTGTGTAGTGTGTAAAACGCATGTACGTGTAGTGAAGAATACAAAGGACAGCAACAGACCAGCTGGTCCCTACGAATAGGGGGAGGGAATAGAGGGAGAAGTGTGTGTTTGAGAGCATGCTGTAATGCTCATGGGGTAGATGGGACACTGAAAAAGATCAGCTAAAGGGGACAGTTGTACAAAGAATGTACATTGATAGGGTGGATCACTTTTCACTTTTTTTAAAAAATTATAGCTGGTCAAAGTTTTTCCTATGATTTGGTTCAGTGGAAGTACACTGACACCATTTTTACCAAAATCGATCAATATTTAGGGGTCGCGCATCGACCTTGAAAATTTCAATTTTGGAAATTTGGCCAAATTGACAATTTTTTACTGAATAAAGATAAATCATCAAATGACCATATTTTCTGAATCCTCTCAGTGAAAGAAATCCTCTCAGATACTTACCAAGTTGATAGGACAAGTGGTTTAGAAGTTATACTCACCTTGAGATAGCATTAAAATTTAAAATACCGTATTTGTCCCCGTACCTCCATATGCTATCTGCCATTGTCTGCTTTTTAGGATAAGATAAAACGAATAAGGAAAGATCAAATGTATTTTGTATTAAAACGGTTTACCGACATCACTAAAGGCACTTACTCCGGTGCCTCTAACTAGGTTCAAAAACTGTATGAATCGTGGTTAGAACACACGTCATCTTAAGGCGTGCGCCATGTACTCTTTCTGCTAACTCCCTTTCCCTCTGCGCTACGTCATCTTGGCAAGTGACGACTTCTTGAAGTCACTGAGTTCTTTCCGGCTCTTTTCCACGAGCTGAAGAAGACCCTGCAGCTGTGACTCGTCTTTTGTGACAGTGTTCGCGTAATCTTCTATCAGTTTTATCCCTCTCTCTGCCACGTCGTTGGTAACTTTCAGATGCGAGATGACATTCTTCAGATCACAGTAGCTCTTATCTTGATCCCACTCATTCACCGGCAGAGTGAGCCACGTAGACGCGCACACCTGCAGGCCTGTGAACACGAACCACGATGACTCATCGATCAGGTCCGGAAGGCGCGTCGTGTCATCAACCGAGACGTTGTCATACGTGAAGTCCTCGGGCACAGCGAGGCGGCACAGCTGCTTTGCCATCTCGTGCTTCAGTGTCTTCCACTTTGTCACTGCAGAGGGCGAAAACGACGGTCTGAGGCCTCAGATACCACAAGTGCCGCCTGATCACTGCCAGTGAAGCCTCTGCAATCTCGCGATCCACAGCCCTGTACTGCAGAAGACACTGGTACAACACAAGGTCATTCAGCGGGGTATCAGCTGCGACAGGAGCCGCCAGCCAGGCAAGTGCGTAGAGGAGTGCAGTAAATAGTACCACTCTCTGAAGTTTCTGTACCAGCTCGTCGTCGAACTCCAGCTGACCGCTGAACATCAGGAGCTTCGTGTGGTAGATGATCTGACGAATACGCACTGTGATGTATAAATACCGATACCACTCCATATAAGTTTGTTTAATGGTAAATTATTTATCTTATTTTTTTCTGGTAGGGACTTCAAATGGCTGTTTGCAGAAGGCAATACAATATTTAACTTCTAATTCAAAATACCAACCTTAGCCATCCACCTCGCATGATGGTAGGCTCCTGGGCGCATGAAGTGTGTGCCGTGCTGGGCCCCGAGTACCAGGAGTGTAATCTCCGCCACTTCTCGGTAGTCTTCTCTGACAAGACCAGAAGCGGTGCCGAGGAACTTGATTGCCTCATCTCGGAGCTCCATCAGCCACGTCCCCTCCGCCAAATGCTCGATCTCCAGCTCGCGATAAGTCGAGAGGTCGAGCTTGTCCCACCTGAAAGGGGAGTTATGAAAATATTGCATGAAAACGACTGAAGTTTCCCTTTTCGACTGCTATTAACATCATTAGTAGGAGGACGTTGATATCTCAATTGCTCTGAAGGCAAAAAATCATTGGAGAAAACAAATGCGCCTTAGACTTGAAATTCACCTTCTCCTCAGATACTGGAACAAAGGTTCAGTTGGTGCTGTGGTTCTTCCAAACGCGGTGATGACCACTGCCCCCACGATGAGCTCCATAACGTGATGGCGACAGCCCAGCTGGAAGAGCGGTTTACCAAGCATGTTCTCCAGCCGGACCACCGCACCCTGCACCCTCCCCGTATTGGAGGAAGTTGTGTCGAAGCACAGTCCAATCACGTTGTTCTCGCATCCCCACTATTCCCCAGTCTTTGAGAGCACGAAAGGTCGCCTGGGACAGACCGGTGCCGTCAGCAACAGTCGGAACGGCCAGCAACTTTCCTTCTGTGCATTGGGGAGCTCCGGAGATGAGAATCGCCTGGCGGTGCTCCAATGATCCAAGAGTGTCCTGAAACGTATGTCATACATGCCAATCCATTATCGCCCACTGGAATATGTCAATCCACTGTCGTCACTGGAACATGTTAATTCACTGTCATCCACGGTGAGGGCAAAACTGACCTTGATTACTTTACCGTCCCAGTGGACGACAGCATGCCTCGGAGATACGAAGGATTTCTGCACAGCTGTCGACACTTCACAACGATGTGCCACTCTTCCACGGCGAGACGTGTCCTTCGAGATACTGAATTTGTCCTGGTCTGCGGGCGGATCTGCCGAACGTAGGACTGCCGCCACGACACTTGCCACGTATGTGCGAAATTGAAAGGAAATTGACAAGGATGCGTATGGTTTTTATGTGACAAAATAATCACTAAATTTTCCGTCGTTACGTCTATTATATCTTTGTCAAGGAAAGATCATTACTGATATATACACACCTAATTAGTGGACATCCGGAAGCGATCAGCCACTTCAATAACAGCCGGTGCATTGAGGATGCGGTGAGGAAGGCTGATTGATACAGTTGATTCTCTCGGCTGTCGGTATGGTGGTTCTAGCTGTGATTCGGAGTTGCTCGATGATTTGCTTTCTATAGATTCATCGTCGCTCTCAGCTTCGGTTCCTAATTTCGTTTTTGAGTTGCCTGGCTCATCACGAGATTGTTGTCTTGAGAGTTGCCGTTTTCTCTTGACAACGAACACTTCATCATTCCCACTCATTGTTGCCTGGCGCAGGCCCCGTTGATCCTCATAAAATTTAATATCTTCTTGTTTGTTGTTGTCTGAGAGCATTCGACTTTTCTGTATCTCTTCAATAGCATCGGGAGCTCCGATGTCCCAGAGCTTGTTCAGATTTTCTGAAAACTTCTCCCTGCCTTTTCCCGCGTCACTGTCTCTCATCTTGCTCTTCTGCAGCGAGCGCCACTCTTCCCACAGTAACTCCAGTTTTCTTTCGCAGTTACGCCTCGTGATCGTCTTTATACGTGCCATGTTCCAAAATGCCAGAACATTGGCCACCGTGTCTTTTACGGCGGCCTTCCTGTCAGTAGTTTCCTGCTTGGCATAGAAGAAGTACTGGAGAACTTGATGGGTGGTTGGCAATTTGGCACCACCGATCGAGGAAGATGGCTGACCAATTAAGAAGACGTCCGTGGCTGACCTTAGAGAAGGTGGTGCTGTTGTTGCTGCTTTCTCTTTTCCAGAATAAGTAACTTTCAGAGTCTTCCCACTCCTGGTTGTTAACAGTTTATCCATTGTACTAAAGTCTAGACTTATCAAACAAGAATCAATTGACACAGTTGATCTGTAAAAAGCAAACTGTGATTAGTAAAAATATTGGTCATAGACATAGCGTGTGTGTGTAATTGGGATTTTAGGATGCGCCAGCTACTGATGCTATGATTACGTCCATAACGGGGGACAAATACGGTATTTTAAATTTTAATGTTATTTCTAGGTGAGTGTAACTTCTAAACCACTTGTCCGATCAACTTGGTAAGTATCTGAGAGGATTTCTTTCACTGAGAGGATTCAGAAAATATGGTCATTTGATGATTTATCTTTATTCAGTAAAAGATTGTCAATTTGGCCAAATTTCCAAAATTGAAATTTTCAAGGTCGATGCGCGACCCCTAAATATTGATCGATTTTGGTAAAAATGGTGTCAGTGTACTTCCACTGAACCAAATCATGGGAAAAACTTTGACCAGCTATAATTTTTTAAAAAAAGTGAAAAGTGATCCACCCTAAATTGTACAAGAATGTTTCCAGCACTCCCTATCTCCTGCCTAACGTTCCCCCCTAGAGTACCGTACTTCCCTGGTCAATTGGTCTCTACAATCTCCTCCTCTCTGGTTTATGACCAAAGAACTACTCTTCAGCCACTAGGCCCTAAAAACAAACGTACCTAGTTTAATTCTTATTTAAGAAACATTAATGGAGAGGAAACCAACAATAATTAATAGCAGTTAATTTTGGCCTGGTTAATTAAGTCCAAATCTATGATTGGAAAGTTAAGTTACTTCATCCTGTAATCAGTACCTGCTATAAGCACAATTTTTAGAGTAAAACAACAAACAAAAGCCAAAGTCCTTAGTTTAAATAGCATTAAA
Source organism: Bathynomus jamesi (assembly GCA_023014485.1). Lineage (NCBI taxonomy): Eukaryota > Metazoa > Arthropoda > Malacostraca > Isopoda > Cirolanidae > Bathynomus > Bathynomus jamesi. The sequence continues at coordinate 20,119 of JAJOZX010000335.1, forward strand.
AGGGCAGTCTGGGGCAGGCAAAGTCAGTACTTCGAGTAGAATTCACTTAGAAAAGCATTTAGAAACAAATACTGCAGCTGAACATGATGATTAGCAATGAGAATTTAAGACAAATGGATAGGCTTCATCACTTTGGGTATCCTTTAAAATGAAAGTAATAAAAACTACTGATTAAATCTGACACGCTTTCATTTGACAACTTAAACTGAAAAGGAAGACAGAAAATGACAGAAGATGGGTGTAGAGGAACGCAAACACGCATGATTACAAATGTACAATAATTACTGTACACAAATCTGAAGTATTTTCTGAGAAATTTTTCACTTCTTTCGAAAATTAACTAACATCCTATCATGAGAAAACAACAGTGCGAGAAATAAAACTCAATAAAATGAGAATTTATTATAATTTAATGTTTTTAGAATGTCTTGAGAATATGATTCTGTCACAATGTCAAGACTCCAAAAAACAAATTTCTTTTTATACATTTTATTTTCAGACCTTTTAAATATGTTTTTACTGTGCAAATGTTCTGTAGCCTCACTACATGCTGTGACTGGAGAATAATTTAGTTGTTGAGTAGCAATGTATTTACTGCCAATCAAATAAGGTTAGCTGAATTGTTATGGTAATTAACAGTCTATCATATGTGAGAAGAGAATATTGAAACCTGAAAGTGCTGGCACATGTCACCAATTTTAAAAATTAAAATTCCCCCCAAAATTCAAACACTACAATTTAATATATATATATATATAATTTAGGGTGGTCCATAAAATTGAAGTTTTGATTTTTTGTTATTGCCGGGCGGTAACTTGTGAGGATGAATGAGAAAACACCTCTGGCCAATTTTTTCCGAAATCAATCACTTTTTAGGGGTAGCACACAGTACTTCATTTTTGCACTTTTGCACTACCTAGTAGATTTACTTGTATATTATGTTCCAGTTCCAGTAATACATCTTTTCCTTGACAGATTATTGGTGTAGTGTTCATTGGTTGTGTTTAGTGGTTAGATATATTTTTTTTTTTTTTTTTTTTTTTTTTTTTTTTAGGAAGAACCGATTCGCCTCTATTTAAAGGGCATATCTCAGCGGAAAAACAAAGAAAAAGTGAGAGGAAAGACAGAGGAAAAAGAAAGGGTGGAGGGGACAGTCGAAGTGGAAAAAGACCAAGGACTGCAGGGTCGAGCCCCATCATCCTTGGGTGCTAGGGCCGGGAGGGCGCACGTGAAACCTCCAGGAACAAGCACGTACAAACGAGCACAAAGAGCACTCAAGAGCACGAGCTTAGAACCCCCTTGCGGGGGTTAGATATATGATGACTCAAGTTCGAAGCTCTTGCTTTTATCTCCTTGAAGGAGATAAAGTGAAGGACAAGCTTCTTGGAAGCAAATTACCATCACGTGGAGAAGTATTGTCATGCTTCCTTCATCACCACACTAATCTCAAGGAGGAGTTGAAGGAAAGTGCTCAAGTAGTGTGGGGTCAACTTGAAATATTTTGGAACAAAGCTCGAATCCCGACAAGGGAAAAATACAAAGGAATCCAAAAGATCTTGGACCTTCACCAAGATTGGATCAAAATAAAAAAAGGACGAATGAGGAGGAGCCAGAAGCAGGTGAGTTGGATGATCAATGATAAATAAAATAGTTTCTCGAGAGTATGACATATTATACTGTACAATAGTCAATACATTTATCATATATATATATTACTGGTATATATATTTATTATTTATATTTAGGTGTACAACGAAGAGGGATTCAAGGAGACACTTCGGAACCTATTTGATATGGCACATGCTGATGCCTTGTCTCTAATCAAAAACCCAGAAGACAAGGCCTTCTTGCTGGCCCAGCGAGAGCCTGGAAGATGGGGATGCATGGTGGGAGTAGACAGAAAAACAGCAGAAAAAGAAAAACAAGCTGCCCACAGGAAGATGGAGGAGGAGATGCAAAAGAGAAAGGTGAGATTGTTCTTCAAATTCCTACTTTCATTTGATTGCAATGATTAGGTTGTTCGTTAACACTAATTGTCCATTTTCTTCGATTGTATTGCAGGCAGTCAATGAAGGTGCATCAACGTTGGGTACAGCAGTATTGGTGTCCTCAACAGAATCCTCAGTCACTGACGAGTCATCCTCCACCGAAGATGAATGGGCAAAAGGTGGAAAGCGACCTCCAAAACAGGTGAAAAAAGTCAAGAATGTGATAACATCAAATCTAGCTGCTGCCCTAGATCGGACACACACTACGGACAGGATGGCAACCTACATAATAGCAGAGACTGCATTGAGCCTTGGCCACAGCCCAATGAATTTTAACATCACCCGGACCTCCATCAAACGGCAGAGAGAACGACATCGGATCATGATCTGCAGTAGCCTAAAAGCTTCCTTTCAGTCCGGTCCTGCAATCATCCACTGCGATGGAAAACTTATTCCAGACCTCCTCAACACCAGAGACCATGCGCATGTGGATCGGCTGCCTGTGCTCATTTCCTCCTTTTCAGGTCAATCTCAGCTCCTTGGAGTCCCCAAAATACCAACTGGATCAGGAGAACACCAAGCCAGCGCAGTTTTTGAATTATTGACTGATTGGGGCCTCGAAGAATCTGTCGTGGGGATGTGTTTCGACACCACTGCCTCCAATGCTGGTCGTTTGAATGGAGCGTGTGTGTTGTTGGAGCAGAAGTTGAAGAAAGACCTCCATTTTGCCTGCCGTCATCACATCATGGAAGTGATGATCGGTGGAGTTTTCACTGCTTGCTATGGCCCAATGAGTGGACCTGATGTTCCATTGTTCAGCAGGTTTCAGAGCAAATGGACCTTCATCGACACAGGAACATACGGCACCGGATGGGATGATGAAGAGGTGCATTGACTCTTGGCCCCCATTAGAGATTGGATTCTCCGCTTTGCTGAGGAAAAACACTCCTCAAAATCCTTTCGAGATGACTATCAGGAATTCCTCGATCTGTCCATCATTTTCTTGGGAGGAAGCATTGACAACTACACCTTCAAGCGACCTGGCCCCATGCACCAAGCCAGATGGTTATCTAAGGTGATCTATTCATTGAAGATGTGGCTGTTCAGGGGACAAATCCCAGTCCTCACTCCACGAGAGCAAAAGTGTCTTAAGGATGTCAGTGTCTTCGCTGTTTCCATCTACCTGCAGGCATGGATGACAGCGCCAATAGCTGCTGCTGCGCCTTGCAGCGACCTCAGTCTTCTGCAGAGTCTTCAGGAATACCATGACCCCAAAATTTCGGAAGTGGCATTAAAAAAACTCAGCGGTCATCTTTGGTATCTTTCGGAGGAGATGGTGGGCCTCGCGATTTTCGATCCTGAGGTGTCTGAAGAGACTAAAACAGCAATGGTGAAGGCGATGGAGGAAGTTGAAGGAAAGCCTGATTGCCAGAAGAGAAGGAAAGGTGTTGCTGAGGGGGCTTCAATCGAGTCACTAGCAACAGCAAACTCAAAAAGACTGCTGTTGTCTCTGGGGTCAGGTGTGGGATACCTGAGGAAGGAGGTGCGGGATTGGGACAGTGATCCTGATTACCAAATAGCGAAGAAATCAGTGGCAAACCTCTCTGTCGTGAACGATCATGCAGAGAGGGGGGTTGCTCTCATTAATGAATACAACGGCTGCCACACCAGGAATGAGGAACAACTGCAGTATCTCCTGCAAGTTGTTGCTAACTACAGGAAGCAGTTTCCTCAACCACTGAAGTCAGCCTGGCAACTGGGCGAGAAAACAAAGATCAAATGAGGTGCAGAGGGAATTGTTAGTCAATTCATTTCGGAATTGTTAGTTACCCTAATAGTCATGTACTGTCACCAAGATTAACTTTGCTGTGATTTTCAGATTATACCAAAACTTCAAGTGTCATGTGCTACCCCTACAAATTAACTGAGTCAAATAAAACTTCCCCAGAGGTGTTTTCTCATCCATCCTCATAAGTTACAACCCAGCAATAAAAACAAATCACAAAAAAAAATTCCACCCCTATAAGAGTGGACCACCCTAATATATATATATATACACACACACACACAGAGTGGTTAATTACACTGGTCAACAAAGATTTTTCATCAGAGTAAAATTTGTGGTGGCTGGATAGCATTTTTCACGCTGATTCCAAAACTGCATTCAGATTTTTTCTAGCACGTATAGTTTTCAAGATGAAGGCATATATAACTACACAGATTTAACCATTTTAAATAGGCAAAATACTAATATTTCAACATTTGATTGTGTTTATTTATTGTGTTTTTTTAGTTTATTCATCTTATTTATTTCAATTATCTTAATTATACATCTTATGTATTTCAGGTGTGAGCTTTTACGTCTAGCAGCATTGTGATTCACTTTTGAAGGTAGACATTTAGAGCCTAAAAAGTTAACCCAAGGACAGTTGAATGATCTTGTTAGAGACTTATCGCTGTCTAAAGAGAAATCAGAGCTTCTCGCCTCAAGACTAAAGGAGAACAATTTACTTGAGAACAATGTTCGTATTAGTTACTACCGAAAGCGGAATTTTGAATTAACAGCATTCTTTTCAGTAGACAGTCCTCTCTGTTATTGCCATGACATCAATGGACTATTTACAGCCATATCTCAGACGTATGTGGCATCTGAGTGGCGCCTCTTTATTGATTCGTCGCAGAGAAGCCTGAAAGCAGTTCTTTTGCATAATGGTAATATAATGCCATCCATCCCCATTGCCCATTCCGTCCATCTAAAAGAGACATATGACAATATGGATATACTACTTAAGGCAATCAAATACGACAGTCATCAATGGAATGTTTGTGGAGATCTAAAAGTTATAGGAATGCTTATGGGTATGCAGTCAGGATTCACAAAATTTTGTTGTTTCCTTTGCCTGTGGGACAGTCGCGCCACTATAGAACATTACACCAAAAGTGACTGGCCACTTAGGTATACATATGTCCCAGGGATAAGCAATGTCCAGTCTGTCCCTTTAGTGGATCCCCAAAAGATCTATCTGCCACCTCTTCACATTAAACTTGGTTTAATGAAGAATTTTGTTAAAGCAATGGGTAAAGTCAATTCTGAAGGGTTCCAATACCTTTCAAGGAAATTTCCGAAGGTTACTGCAGCAAAATTGAAGGAAGGAATTTTTGTTGGGCCACAAATAAGGGAGGTTTTGAATGACACTGAATTTGAAAAAGTCCTAAGTCCGCTGGAATTGAAGGCTTGGCTGGCGTTCAAATGGATATGTGAAAACTTTCTTGGAAGCAACAAGTCACCTGCGTATAAGGATGGAATCAAGAACCTTTTTGATGCCTTCAAAGAAATGGAGTGTCGAATGTCGTTAAAAATTCACTTCCTGCATTCCCACTTAGATTTCTTTCCTGAAAACCTTGGTGCAGTGTGTGACGAGCAAGGAGAGCACTTCCATCAAGATATTCAGATGATGGAGAAGCGCTACCAAGGATATTGGAATGAAAGCATGATGGCGGACCATTGTTGGATGCTGTATCGTGACAATCCAGGCCAAATTTACAAAAGGAAATCACACTCACAGCGCTTTTAATAAAATAATGTATATATTCTTTATTTATAAGTACATTGAATAAGGTATATGATGTATTTGTTGTTTAGCATTCCTAAGTGTGATCTATACATCCATAAATTTTCTTATAGCAATATCAAAAACTTAAAAATATCAAAACCAGTGTATCTATATAACTATACGTGGTAGAAAAACAATAAAACCAGATTCGGAATCAGCGCGAAAAATGCATTAAGAAAAGTGTGATCATGTTTGTGATGAGAAAAAAAGTTTCATTTTGTTGGCCAGTGAATTATTACAAATGGAAGCTCTACATAAAGACAGAGAAATTAAGGTAGGGTCTTTTTAAAGCAAAAGTCTCTTACAATTATATCTTCACCTCCTATGTTTACTTTTCTCTCTCTGAAGTCTACACCAATAGTTGCTTCAGTCCTATTCGGAAATCTACCTCCACAGAATCTTGAATTAAAAAATAAAAAATATATACATAATAATAATAATAAACAGAATGATTACAATAAGAATTTCTGCTCCGCAGAAATTTGTAATAATAATAATAACAGTAAAAATAAAAATATGGAAACTAAGAACTCTGAGAGCTAAGGCCTAGCCCAACTCTAAGAGGACAGAGATGTCAGAATTACCTATAGACTGTTATGGATCTCAAAGGAAAGTCAACAGTGGTTTCTGTCAAACTAGGTATATACATTTTCTGACTAATTTTGTCCTACCTCTCCTCCACCTACCATACCATACCATACATTTTTTCCACTTTGCCCCTACTCTACCATAAAGCCTGACTGGAGATTGGATTCTGTATTGAAACCTCTTTTCAGCATCCCAACCTTCAGGTGGTTTTTGATGTTCTGGAATTATTCCAGTTTGGCCTATACTGTATTGACTGACTGACTTGACTTAAGTCCCTTCTGACTGTTGTTAGGTGGGGTCCTTCATAATGGTGCACTGGTATCTCCGCCATGCAGCCCGATCTCTTGCCAAATTCATCATCTCTCTCACTGGGAGTCATGCATTCGAGTTCCTCAAGCTTCGCCACCATGTTGTTCTAGGTCTTCCCCTTGATCTGTTACCATGCATTCATCCATATAGTACAGTCCTCGGCCATCTTCCAGCATCCATTCTTTTGACATGGCCATACCATCTCCTCTGTATGTCATTCACTTTCTCCATGATGTTCTGGTCCAGCTCGGCCATCTCCTGCACTCTTTCATTACTTATCCTCTGTTCCCACCTTACATTTAGTATCCTCCTAAGGCAGTACATTTCAAATGCCAGCAATTTACGTTCTTCTTTCCATTTCATCACCCAACACTCCACTCCATACAATACAGTAGGTATTACTATGCTATTCATGAGTCGAAGCTTCAATTTGCGCAAGATGGATTGGTTCCTCCATACTTTTGTCAGTTTCCTGAATGCAACATGTCCCAGTCCGATTCTATTTCTTATCATATTATACGAGCTGGCATCCTTGGTATAATACGGATATGGATATGGATAATGTGAACCCACTCAGCACTAACAAAGTTATTCAAGTCTAATATATGATCTACAGTTACATTTTATGATAGAATTTTGCAAAATACAACAAGAATGTTATAACTAATGGATCCATAACAGTACTCATAAGGTATCAGAACCTACTTTATTTGCCATCATAAAACATCTGCAAATAAAATTTTTAGACTTTTCATTCTAAAAAATGTACACATTTGCTTTGTTAAAGGATTTGATAGACACATCTTTCTTTATGGAATGTTTAGTGCTGTATGCTTCCAACAAATTTGCTTGGTTAAGCCTGACTCTCCCATTATCTAAGTGTGGGAAGGGCATATGGGAGACAGGAGTTTGATAAATCTATCACTATACTCATGGCCTAGGGCCGAGTAGGTGGAAAACAACAGGCCTCTGTAGTTATGATATGTCATATAACTTAAAGTTAATGGTAGGCTAAGCTTACTAAATTAGGCTACTGTAAGCTAAAACCTATAAGAATCATAGGAGGGACTATCCTCCTCTTTAAACTCTTCTAAAGGTGAAAATTATTACCCTATATCAGATCTATGCACCATACTTAAAGTACTGCTGTAGATCTTCAAACTAAATAGGTTATACTCTAAGCTTCAAACTATTTCAAAATTTGTTTTCACATGCTAAAACATATAGGCCATAAGTAAAAAAGTAAAACTTTATGAAATATGGTAATGTAGGTCTAAACTGTCATCATGGCAAGGGGGTACTAAGACTTAAGAATTATATATATATATATACCGTATGGTACCAACAATTAGCCTAAGCAGGCTAATAAAACAGAACTTACCACAGTTCACAAGCATTATTTGTCTCTCTTCAAATTTAGGCTATGATTAGATAGATTTAATTAATTTTACATTTTGAGCAAAAATACCATATTCATTGAAATCTACAGAAAAGGAACAGAATGTAATTTTAACAAAAAGCTAAATTATTTACAAGCCACATTATATGAATCATAGCCTTCTATTAGTAGCAGCAATTTCTTACTCTTTTACTGTTTAGACCTAGCATTTATGATATTTAGCCTACCTGAATAGTTCTCTTAAGATGCTACCTATCCTACCTAAAAGTTAGACAAGTTTTGCCAACATTGCTGTCACCAATGACAATAATTTTGTAAGTTTTGAATTTCTTATCTCTGAGTAAAGATCCACTCTGTGCAAAAGTTTCAACACTGTTATGGCTCATTTCAAACTATAACCTGAAAAAGAAAAATGAAATATTTAGAGAACAATGAAAGAATTAACAAAGAATATCTCTTTTTCATTGAGGACAAAAAGTGGTCCTCAGGTAAAGCTAAGACCATTCATAAATAAAAATGTTGAATATGTTATTTTTAACCTTTAATTGTATCAGAATTCATGTTTCAAATTCAGGCCTACTATAAAAAGTATATTACAGTATTAAAAATAATGATACAACCCAAGATCCTGCAGCCAGTGCGGACAATTAAGTCACAAATTGTGCCAGAAACATATTACTCAAGCATTATTTAAATTACATTTACAGCAAGCAAGTAATTTAACTACAATTCACTCTATACTTGCAAAAACTGAAAAACAGTGGACACATTCCAGGACAAATTATGCCAAAAAATTTATATTTAACACCACACCACCTTTAATTTTTGTATAATTTGGTATATGGCATTGTCTAAACCAGTGGTCACCAACCTTTTTTTTTGTTCACCGCCTACTTTTACAATTTTTTGAAAATTAAAAAAGCTTATCACCCACCTTAGATCAAAAAGAATAAATCAACATAATCGCTAAAATAAATAATGAAATAAATGTTTAATTACCTTTAATGTGAGCCCACTAGTGGGCACTACCACCCAGGTTGGTGACCCCTGGTCTAAACCAACAAGCTCAAAATATAAAATAATAGCTCAATCGAAGTAATGGTTAAAAATTTATAACCCTTCCCTATTTTTGGGGGATTCTACATAGCTACTACTAAATTTCAAAATGTCATATCTCAGTCGCTAATTTGGGTAAAAGAATGATTCAAAAGTGCATGAAAGGCAATTTTCCAAATAATAAATCTTCAAAAGCACTTCGGGGGACCTCTCCCCTTCATATAAATAAAAAATTAGCTTTCAATGAAACTGCACTTCAGCTCTCTCTCTCTCCATAAGTGGAAAGTGAGAAAAAACTGTTCTAACATATAAAGGTGGTGTGTTTACATTTGAATATTGCTGATTTCAGTGAAAAATCCACAATTTGGCCCAGAATCAACACTCATTCAAATATAGTCATTTATCCAGTTACAATAAAAATATATACCTCACAAATTATTTTTGCTGTTTAAAGTCTCCTACCCCTGGCACAATTTTTCATTTTTTTACCTATATTGAATAAGATTCCATTTATACGAGACTTACTCTACATTCAGGTTTTTTGATGACATAAATCTTTATTAATGTATACAGTAATATTTTATTTAATAATGTACAGTATTAGGAAAATTAATTAAGTACAACAATATATTCAGAAGAAAAAATTAGAGGCATAATAAATGTGCTAAAATTCAATTCACTTCTTCATTATTCCTTATCATTAGGAAATTTTATTTCATGTTTCTTACTCATTCCATTAGGCCCAGATTCCATTCAAACTTGGGCAGTTTTCACCTTGATTCTAATGAGTTTAAGATAAACTTTTGACAGTTGTCATATCCTATCCTTTCATGACATGCCTTTGTTACTAGGTTCACTGCCCTTTCCACACTTTGACTGTGGCATGGAAAAGAAGCTATCTCCAGTGGCTTATATCGAGCCTGTAGTAGCTCATCATCACTAAAATTGTTTAGCAGCAGTGGGGGAGTAATGATCTCTTTTTGCAAATTGATTATCTCAGTGTAGTCAGTAGATTGGAAATTGAGGGTTCAAGGCAACTCAAAGTTTCTGGTACCTGAAAATCCTGTTCTTGAAAGGATGATTTTCTGAATAGCTTGCTCCCTAATTTCTAGTCTCTTGTCAGTTACCATTGATACGAGTATATTTTCTGGGTGGGCAAAGTAGGTACAGTATTACTCTTTAATACTGTACTGGTTCTATGATTGATCTATGTTGTTCATCTAAATTTTGAAGCAAGCACATTAAATGCCAAAAGTTATATGCACCATCAGTTGCATTAGGATGAGATTTTATCCAAAACCACACTGGAGCATAGAACTACATAATAATCTTGACTATATTTTGAAGGTTTTTATAGGGATTTAGCATTGAGATATATAACACTAGGGAACAACATTTTTGTTTCTTGAAAACTATTTGGTGTTTCTTATAGAACTTTTGATGCTGATTCCAAATATGGTTTCAGAATTTTTCTATCCCATAGTTTTCGAGAAAATAATATCAAAGCTGGGCACTTGCGGGTTTTTTTGCGGTACTGCGGTACTACCGCACTACCAAACCGGTACCGCATAACGCAGTACCGCAAAAAATGCGGTAGCGGTACTGCTGTACTTTCAGCGATCCTTTGCGGTACTGCGTTATGCGGTACCGGTTTGGTAGTACCGCAGTACCGCAGTACCGCAAAAAAAACCGCAAGTGCCCAGCTTTGAATAATATTTCCATTTACTCAGAGTTTTCCCAAAATATTAGTTAAAATTAAGTGTACTCATTTAATTTTACTTTCTTTTTTTTCCAGGTTAACTATATTTAATAGTATTTTTTGCATTAACAAAATATAGCTATTTAAACAAACAGATTTTTAATAAAAAGAAAGAAATTTTTTTCAAGTTTTGCTCAAATTTTAAAATTTTTCATAATAGAAAAAACTGGTTTTTCATTCCAAAAAGTTTTCCGTGATTTCAATAATTTTCCGCCAGCATGAATCGAAACTATTAATCTCAGAGATACATTTTGCTACGTATGTGGAGAACTGACCATAATGGCACAGAGGAAGACGATGACCCCACTCGTGAAGAAGGCTTACGAACTTTATTTTGGATGTAAGGTAGGCGACCAAGACAAATCCTGGGCACCTCATATCTCATGCATTTCCTGTGCCGTCACTCTTAGGGGTTGGATTAAAGGTACCCGCAAATCTATGCCATTTGCCATACCAATGATTTGGAGAGAGCCCAAGGATCACCTAACGGATTGCTATTTTTGTATGACTAATGTTTCAGGATTCTCTGCCAAAAATAAACATAAAATTCAATACCCAAATCTTGCATCTGCCATGAGACCAGTACTACATGACGATGATAACCCAATTCCAACTCCCCCAAAGTCATGGACACTGGATGAAGAGTCTGAAGTTGAACCAATGGAAATTGATGACACTAAAGATACAGACTTTCAGCAACCTGAATCAAATAAACCACGTATGATAAAGAAAGTGGAATTATTGGGTTCCAGGTTACGTGAATGGAATTTGCTGGCAAAAGATACAAGCATATCGGCGTTCCGCACTCGCCAAAAAGATCTGATGCAGTATTTCTCCTCATCAGGTGGTTTGTGCTACTGTAATAATGTAAATGGACTGCTGTTAGCTCTCGGTCATGAGCACAAATCTGAAGATTGGCATTTATTTATTGACTCTTCGAAGCTAAGCCTCAAGGTTGTACTACTTCACAATGGAAATAAATACCCTTCCATTCCTGTAGGGCACGCTGTCCACATGAAGGAATCTTACGAAAATATGAAACTCATCCTTCAGCAGATTAATTATGACCAGTTTTGTTGGTATATATGTGGGGATTTAAAAGTCGTCGCGCTTCTTCTGGGAATGCAGCTCGGTTATACGAAGTTCTGCTGCTTCTTTGTGAATGGGACAGCAGAGCCAGAGATTCGCATTATTTTGTAAAGGATTGGCCACTTCATCAAAAATGTATCCCAGGACTGAAGAATGTGTCTCATGAACCCTTAGTTGACCCCAAGAAAATATACTTACCGCCACTTCACATCAAACTTGGCATTATGAAAAATTTTGTCAAAGCAATGAACAAGGAAGATGAGGCATTCAAATATTTGAAGAAAAAGTTTTCACGACTTAGCGATGCAAAGATAAAAGAAGGGATCTTTGTTGGTCCCCAAATCAGAGAGCTCATGAAAGATCAAAAGTTTGATGATGCCTTGAGAGGAAAAGAAAAAGTGGCATGGGAGGCCATGAAGAATGTTGTCACAAATTTTCTAGGGAACATCAAAGCCTCTAACTATGAAAAAATAGTGCAGGACATGATTGAAGCATATAGGTTATTGGGATGTAATATGTCACTAAAAATCCATTTCTTGCACTCCCATTTAGATTTCTTCCCTGAAAACCTCGGCGACATAAGCGATGAGCATGGAGAAAGGTTCCACCAAGATATAGCTACTATGGAGAAACGCTTCCAAGGGGGGTGGGATCCGGCAATGTTAGTTGATTACTGCTGGACATTGATGCGAGAAGCTCCTAATGAAAACTACAAGAGAAAATCAGTGACAAAGAAGTTTTAAGAAGAATATTTTAAATGCCAATCTGCCACTAATATAATTTTTATGAAGTATTTTTACTAACTTCTATACACTTTTTGAATAAATATTAAAATACAAATTTCTCAGTAACCTTGGGTGATAGAGAAATTCTACGGCTATATTCAGAATCAGCGGAGAAAATCCTATAAGACCGACCTGTTCACGTCCAAGAAACAAAAAAAAGAGTTAAAATTTGTTCCCCAGTGTAATCGAAGGACACTGTTGGCTAAAGTTAGCCAATGAGCATGGTGAAGGGTACCTACGGATCGAGGACAGATCTTGAGAAGTGTCTCCAGTTTGCACTGCCAGACACACATCATATAGATATCTTTGATCACTGCTTAGCTCCTTCACAACATTTGCTGGAATTTCTTTAATGTTTCCCTTTATGTGAGAATATTTGACTACCCCCAATTTTATTAAATCTGTTTTCAGTTTATTCCCAATTGAATCCACAAAAGTATTTGGACCTGTTGTTTTACCATCAATGGCTTTGTAGATGTGCATAAAAGGCAGCTCATTCAAATGCAAGAAGCATACCAACCACTGCACTGGTCTGTTAAGATGAATTTCAACCAGTTTTATGGCTCCACCAATTTTTCCTGTATTTACAGGAGTACCATCACACAGTAAAACTTTGATAGTATCTGTGCTGTTTGAGTCTGTAATAATAGTTATCAACTCTTCTGCTATGCAGCGAGCAGTTACATAATCTTGTGTGACATGGTCTACATAGATACTTTCAGGTTCTTTCACAATAACATAGTGTTCTTCTTTTATTTTTCCACTTTTAGTTAATGTGTTATCTTTCCTTCCATCAAATCCAAGGCACTCCATCTTCAGATTTTCGGATTTAGACCTAAAAGTATTTGTTTCACCCATGCAATCTCTTTCTCTTTCTAATTTCTTTCTGTTAAGCATGTTGGTGTGGTTAAGGATTCCCATATCTTTTAAAGCTGCATTGACTATTGCAGCTGCAGCTCCACAACTTACACAATAATGATCTGCTGTTAATGCTAGGTTTTTATAGGAGTGCCTGTTCTGAATATTCTCAGTCAATTCTAAATCAGTCTCATAATCTACATCCTGACTCTCTGAATCTACATCCATGTCTTCTTTCGGTATTTTCTATAAATTCTGATGGTAAAACATTGGTGGCTTCAGACATTTCTTCTTGTGCTTTTAGTTGACAGTTTTGCTTCTTGGGCTCTTGTTAAAGATCTCTTCTTTGTTGAACTAGCTATGCAATCAATTGGTCCTAACTGATTTTTTTCTTTGTTTTTGACCCACAAGACTCTCCCATTCTGCCATTGGTATTTTATCCTTACACCTGCAAGATTTCCTATCAATTCCCTTATCATAGCATTCACAAGAAGATATATCAAACATTTCATTATAGTGAGCTACTTTTAAGGCAAAATTTTCACTTCTTTGATGTAATGGCACCTTGTTCAATTTTGAGGCTGCTTCTATTAGTCGACTGACTTTAAGATAGATACCTTTGGTGTTAATTGTAGAAAAAGAAAATGTCATCCAAGTGTCTTCAATATCTTTCACAACAACCCTGTAACAATCATTAGCAGTTGTTGATCCTTTTAATTTAGCTTCTTCATGATGATGCGCAAAAAGGTAGTGTCTCACATCATCTTTTGAAGGAGTCATGGGTGCTGGGAATTCCATAGGATATCCAAAGGCTGCATTTGAGGACTTGCTTCTAGTAGTCATAGTTTATATTCAGAAGTAAAATCAAATTATATGTTATTTATAATTTATGATAATTCAAATTATAATTAAAGCAAATGCAAGTTATTTCTGTTTATCTAAAAAATTATTTCTATTTATCTGAAACAAAAATATCAAGCATTGAACAAAACTTATCATGTAACATTAAACATATGCAAATATGAAGGTAAAAAGGGAGGGGTATGTGATAGGGGTAGTAGTGTAACACGTGCTTGATTTTTTTAATATTTTGTTAAGATGATAAAATGAAACTTCTAACATAGTGTACTTTTTAAGAAATAAAAAAAATTTCCCATTTCTGACACGGCCTAATATATATACAGTAGACTCGTAACTTACACAGATTTTTCTTACATAGTTTCAACTATATGCCGGTTATAATTTTACAATTTCGGTGCTTTAAGGCAGCATACACACATCTCACCTTCGTCCGCATTCGCAATACCATGGAGGATGGCACTAACAAGTGTGTTATGGCATGCTGGAAGGAATTCAACATTGCAAGTTGCATCAATTTTGTGTTATAGGTTGTTATACATATAACAGAGTTACAATATATAGTGATTTAAGGGTGATTTAGGGGATTTTTTTTTTGGTTTCTGACTTTACACAGTTTTAGGCCTTATGTGAGGTCCCAGGAACGTAACCCCCACGTAAGTTGCGAGTCTACTGTGTATATATATATATGTATATATACACCTTTCCTTTCAACCTTTCAAATGTTCTATGCAATGACTCCTCATTTCACGAAGGTCAAGCTTGTTGCCCCTCCTCTCAAGTTAGCCTGGTGAAATAGAGAGTTGGTTTCTTGTAGGGATGTACCGATATATCAGTATCAGTTATATTGGTAGATTTTTATCGGTATCGGCCGATATTTCAAAAGTATGTTTTTTCCAAAATTATGAATAAAAGACTATTTAGAGTATGAAATTTCCAATATTTTATTGTTTTATCACTTCACATAACTCGTTATTTTTTCACAAGCCTAGAAAACTAAAAAACTATCTTGTAGTCATAGCTCACAATATTAACCCAGCTAGCTGGTTAAACACACATTTACTAAGCCCAACATAGGCCCACAGTCCAATTGTATAAGGGTCATTCCATGTCAATTCAATGGTGAAAAAAACGTGATCATCACCGATTTTTTAAAAAATTGGCACACTTATAGATCTGTATGTGAAAAACAGAATGACGCTTGTTTCAACACTCTAGGTCATATGGTTCCAGAGATATGGCCATTCGAAATTTGTGAAACAAAGGTCAATTTCCAACATCATACCATATTTCAACATGAAATATCTCGGCTCCTATTGCACTTACAGAGACCACTTAAACACTATTTTAAAGCATTTAAGCAGATCTACAACTTTGTTTCTATTCATATTTTATATCAGTGGTCAAAAAAAAAAGTTGATCTTATTTTTGACCTTTGACCTTGTGTAGGTCATTTGATGTCACAACCGATTTTTTTCTCCTTTCACCCAATTTTGACTACACACGTCTATCTTAACCTAGAACAAGATTTTTAGTGTTGATTAAGTTAGTATAGATGCTACAGCCATTTCAGTGGACCATACCCACCTCCATTTTGACCAAGTACCTTTTTCCACCAAACTTTGGAACACTGTATCTTTGGAACTGTTTGAGCTAGTGTGTTGAGAAAAATACCATTAGATTTCTCTTACTGAGATATATAATGTCTGCTAATTTTAAAAAAAATCGCTAATTATTTAACCTAACCTAACCCAGTTATTTGGTCAAATAAATATCCAGCCCTATTATAATTTTTTTTTTTTTTTTGTATATTTCAGAGAATTATATAATATAGGTAATTTAAATTACGTAATTAATTAATTTATATGGACATTCAAAAGTGTGAAGAACTTCGAACCTGCTATCCTGTTCAAAGGTAAAGTTATGTACGGTACGTATATAAGTACCTTATACTAGGCTAAAGGTAGTAGAGAATAAGTTCAGTTTTAAGAGTTAGATGAGTTTTAATAGAATTACTTAACTTTGTGTATTTATTCATTTTGTACAACAGTATGTACCCATGTGAAAATAAGCTTATTTAAACCTTGGAGCAAGGATTTTTTTGGCATTTGTATTTATTCCAATCTGTAAATCAAACTGCACATTTTTTCTTGTAGACCTCTGAAACAAGATCAGTAGGTCCCAAATTTTATTTGTGCCATCTAAGCAAAAATAGCTTTTAACAGGGTTGGATACAATGAATAATTATAATTGTATTTTTAATTAATTGATCCTAATTTCCATTAATTGTAATTGATTAAAAAAAAAATAAAAAAATAAAGGCAATTGTAATTGATTTTTGAGCTATAACTGATGTAACTGATCAATTAATGTCAATTGTTAAAAATTATACCCCTAGATCTGGCAGTCACATCATCCAATGAAAATAAACCTTTGATAGTTTATTTAGTTATACTTAGATATAGATATAAATTTTTATAGATATATATTTATTTTAGATATATATTTAGATATATAGAATAGATAGTTATATTTGTGTAATTGTAATTGATTCAGACAAAATTAATTGTAATTGCAATTGATCTTGAAATTGTGAAGTACAATACTAACTAATTAATTTGAAGAAAAATAAAAAAAATTGTAATTGTTTCCATTTTGTGTAATTGAATCAAACCCTGGCTTTTAAGCTACATATGGTTTTTTTTTCTTTTTGGATAAACATGGATTTCAGCAGTTTGAATATGGGCAGGTTCTGTTGTGACCCATTTAAAAAACACAAAGGAAAAGTGAAAAAATGCATTCGTGCATTGACTAAAAATTTGATCGATCAAAACCATGAATTGAAACTAACAAATAGTCATAAAGCATGTGCAACCTATCAAAATATACTAGCAAATCATCCATCCCCAATGCCTGAATGTGAACCACTTGAAAAAATCACCATCCACCTCATCAAGTGCCCCATCTGAGCTAGAAACTGTTGGAGATGTAGTTGAAATGCAGTATGAGCTTAGTAAATTCAATGCTTCATTAGCCACACTTGATGAGACCCCAATAAAACCATGTAAACTCTCTGACAGTGCTGGTTATGCAGAGAGAAAGTTGAGGAAAGTAGGAGTTGTGAAAAGAAAGCTTAAACTTGCAACTAAACAACCAATTTCATGCAGTGACTCAGATGATACAAAACTGGAGATTCTTCAACAACTAAGAGAGAAATTTAATCAAGTGACAAGTCAAAGTGAAAAACTGACAATTCTTACTATCCTACCAAAAAGATGGACACAAGTAAAGATCAGAGAAGAATTTAAGTACTCAGATTACATGGCTAGGCGAGTAGAGAGTTTTGTATGCATAAAATTCTTAGAGACTTTTCTCCTACCCTATATATATATATATATATATATATATATATATATATATATATATATAATATATATATATATATATATAGTAATGTTAATGTTAACCTTTGGTTAGCTTCTGCCAGAATTGTTCATTCTGATGAAGGTCAAGCTTTTCACTCCACCTTAGACCTACAGTTTAACATGGAATCCGAACCACGCCCCATGAGCAGCCCCACCCTGGGTACCCATTTATCTACCAACCACTTTCTTTATTGTGTGGAAGGATGAACAGCTGGGTTTTGCTGTACACTGGCTGCCGTCACTGGGCCTCAAACCTGGGGCCAATGGATTCAGTCAGCAATGCTAACCACTACACCACCACCATATATATATATAATATATATATATATATATATATATAATATATATATATAACCCCGCAAGGGGGTTCTAAGCTCATGCTCTTGAGTGCTCTTTGTGCTCGTTTGTACGTGCTTGGGTCCTGGAGGTTTCACGTGCGCCCTCCTGGCCCTAGCACCCAAGGATGATGGGGCTCGACCCTGCAGTCCTTGGTCTTTTTCCACTTTGACTGTCCCCTCCACCCTTTCTTTTTCCTCTGTCTTTCCTCTCACTTTTTCTTTGTTTTTCCGCTGAGATATGCCCTTTTAAATAGAGGCGAATCGGTTCTTCCCGAACTTTAAAAAAAAAAAAAAATATATATATATATATATATATATATACTGTATATATATATATTTTTTTTTTGTATTGGGGCGTTTACCGCCACTTCCCGCTATATGGTAGCGGATATCATGGCGAGGCGGAATACGAGAAAGAGAAACAGAGACAGAGAAAAGGCACTAGAAAAGGGAGAACAGCGGACTACAGGTGAGAAGTCACCTAAAGCTCAGATAGGATGCGAGATTGGGAGAGGAAGAGGAAAAGACGGTCAAGCGATATATATATATATATATATATATATATATATATATATATATATATATTATATATATATATACTGTATATATATATATATATATTTAGGAGAAATCCAATGACAAGGAGAAGTGTAAATGCCATGAAAAGTCTTCTTTATTGCGCAACGTTTCGAGCAATACGCTCATCTTCAGGCTGTTTAATAACAATGTGAAATTAAAATCAATATTGAATGAAAAACAAAACAGAAAATTTCTATAACCTATTCGTAAAGACAAATTTTAAAAGACTGAGAAAAGAGGGTTAAATTCTAAGTTATACAGATTTACATATAAAAATTAAGAAGTTATTTTTAAATACATGTAGTAAATGTGAAATTAATACACTGGAAAAATTACCAATAGTACACTGGAACAATGGAGCTATCTACCTTACACAGCAGTATCCGAGGCCGACTAATTTGAGCAGAGGCAAAGAACGGGAAACACGAAGGATGGCGAGGGAGATAGGGGAAGGAGGGATTATAAGGAATTGGGGAAGGAGGAGGGATCATAGCAAATTGAGAGGGACGGACGATGAGTCAACATTCAGACTAGGGGACAATGCTTTAATGAAAAGGGATTCTAAAATTCTTAGTGAGTTGGGACAAGTATTACAACCAAGAATTTTAAAATTGTCTAAAGTGACATCAATTTTGCATTTAATGCTATGTTCACGAATACTCGAGGCTTCCTTAGTTTTTAAAATTTTACCTGTTCGGCCACTTATTCCCATATGCGAATAAAATCTAGCCCTGAGAGAGCGAACAGTGCTGCCGATGTAATTCCCAAGGAGACACCTGGGGCAGGTAAATAAATATACAACACCGCTACGCAACGAGTCAGGGGTTCGATCCTTCGCTGAGAAAAAGCTACCTAAAGACGTTTTATTAATAAATATGATGCGGAAATCAGTATGATAAAAAAATTTCCTTAACAATTTTGTAAATTTAAGCTTAAATTCCTTATTCAAGGGACCCATTTCAGGTACCAAGAAATATTTTATATCCTTCGGCACTGTAATACATGGAAGTTGAGGGCTATAAACATTATTTAAGAAGGATCTAATTAGTTTGTCTACATATTGAACAGGAAAACTATTATTAGTAAAGTATGATCTTAGATTATTAAATTCATCATTAAGTAAGGTAAAATTAGAGGTCAAATTATATCCTCTGAACAGGAGAGTTTTAATACAAGACATCTTATAGTTGAAATCAGTAAAACTAAAAAAATTCATGCCCAAACCAGTGAAAGTGGGTTTCCTATAAACTGATGTAGTAATAGAATCACCGTTTTTCGAAATTAAAAGATCTAAGAAGGGGAGGGAGCCATTTTGCTCAGTTTCCATTGTATACGTTATATTGGGGTGCAAAGAATTTAGGAAGTTAAAGAATTGTTGCGCTTGTACCGCATTATCAAAGACTGCTATCGAATCATCAACGAAGCGTCGATAGAAAATTGGCTTGAGATGAGTGGGAGATTGTCTAAAAATTACACTTTCTAAATGAGTCATAAAAAAGTCAGCTGCTAACGGTCCGACTGTGATCCCATCCCTACCCCATCAATTTGTTGGTAAACCTTATTGTTGAAAGTGAAATAGCATTGTTTGAAGACCAATTCTAAAGTTCCTTCAAATGAGACAATGAAAAACCATGAAATTATCAACTGAGCTAAAAACCCTATCTAAAAATATGGCAATAGTTTTCAGATACAGGTACATTTGTGAAAAGTGACTTTACATCAAACTGACAAAAAACTTTTTTGAATCGAAGTTTTTACCCAAGAGTTCTTTTTGGAATTCAAACGAGTTATTTATAGTGTAAACATTTTTCGCAAAGGGGGACAGGACGAACAACAAATTTTGCCAATTGAAAGGTGGGTAAGTTATACGAAGCTAAAATAGGACGGAGAGGTGTTCCAGCTTTATGGATTTTAGGCAGACAGTATAATTGAGCAAGATTAGCACCAGATGCGAACAACTGAGAGTAAGTATCATTTTTTATTATCTTTAAGGACTTTAGTCGTGACAGAAATCTATAACCTGGTCTTCTAACCTTACAATGACTTTATTTACAGGTTCTAGAATTTGTTTGAATTTAGTAAGATCACTTAGGATTTCATTAGTTTTTGTTTATGTAGTCCGATTTATTCAAAATAACCACTCCGTTACCCTTGTCTGGTCTAGTCACACAATCTCCTGGTTCTTTGCCAAATTCTTAATACACTGCAAATCACTCTTCCTAAATATGAAAGATTGAAATTTAAGATTTCTAAGTTTAAGAAAAAATTCTTGAGTTAAATTTGAGAACTGACATTTGAGATTATTGAAATCCCCCACATGGGGAACATTTTTCAAGCCATTGAAAAATTTTTCAAAGTAAAGAAAAAACGAAGGCTTATATATTTGAAACAACGGAAGCTTAAATTGCAAACCAAGTGACAGTAAAAACTTTTCCCGAGGGGGAGTGTGTAACTAGAAAGATTCGAAATTACCTTCTCTGAATTGAAAAAATTTGGTGAATTCATTCCCAAAGCCTTTAACTTACGTTCATGTGTTTCCAAGATGGTAGAGTGAAATTTTTCTAGTTCACGTTGTACAAGAGAAATTATTAATAAATAGTCCAACAACGACAAGGTATTTTTAAGAGTAGTTATATAATGCCCAAGAGACTTGTTATGCGAATCTGATATTTTGATTTTATAATTAATTTCATTATTTAATAAATATTCCAGGGACGATTGATAAATTCAGAGTCATATAGATTATCACGGTAGAGTTTGAAGTAAACAAATTTCGGGAAAATCCTGCAAGTCCGACACATTTCAAGAAAATAACAGTCCAGTTTTGACTTGAGAAACTTTCGTGAAGTCTTCCAAACATGGCGATAAGCCCTGAGGCCATCTTGTCCATACCTTGAATATATATAATTATGCGGGTTGCTTCTACAGAGCTTCAATTTAATATTTAGGAGAAATCCAATGACAAGGAGAAATGTAAATGCCATGAAAAGTCTTCTTTATTGCGCAACGTTTCGAGCAATACGCTCATCTTCAGGCTGTTTAATAACAATGTGAAATTAAAATCAATATTGAATGAAAAACAAAACAGAAAATTTCTATAACCTATTCGTAAAGACAAATTTTAAAAGACTGAGAAAAGAGGGTTAAATTCTAAGTTATACATAGCATTAAATGCAAAATTGATGTCACTTTAGACAATTTTAAAATTCTTGGTTGTAATACTTGTCCCAACTCACTAAGAATTTTAGAATCCCTTTTCATTAAAGCATTGTCCCCTAGTCTGAATGTTGACTCATCGTCCGTCCCTCTCAATTTGCTATGATCCCTCCTCCTTCCCCAATTCCTTATAATCCCTCCTTCCCCTATCTCCCTCGCCATCCTTCGTGTTTCCCGTTCTTTGCCTCTGCTCAAATTAGTCGGCCTCGGATACTGCTGTGTAAGGTAGATAGCTCCATTGTTCCAGTGTACTATTGGTAATTTTTCCAGTGTATTAATTTCACATTTACTACATGTATTTAAAAATAACTTCTTAATTTTTATATGTAAATCTGTATAACTTAGAATTTAACCCTCTTTTCTCAGTCTTTTAAAATTTGTCTTTACGAATAGGTTATAGAAATTTTCTGTTTTGTTTTTCATTCAATATTGATTTTAATTTCACATTGTTATTAAACAGCCTGAAGATGAGCGTATTGCTCGAAACGTTGCGCAATAAAGAAGACTTTTCATGGCATTTACATTTCTCCTTGTCATTGGATTTCTCCTAAATATTAAATTGAAGCTCTGTAGAAGCAACCCGCATAATTATATATATATATATATATATATATATATATATATATATATATATATATATATATATATTACTATATTTATTCTGAGTTTTATTTCACCATTAAGTAGATTGTTGCTGGGGCTGTGCATGATATACAAGAAATGAAAATATCTTTAAAAGTAAATGAACAAGAGTGTAAATAAGACCCAGGCCCATTTGCCCCACAAAATGGGGCTAATGGGCCCAGAGGTCAAAATATGGCTTTAAAATAGCAGAGATGAAACAAATGGTTCCAGAAAAACAAAATATGTGACACTAGAACACTTTTAACACAGTAAGCTGTAAATAAGATTAGTATAACAGAAAATACCACTCTTTAATTAATTCTTCCTTGATAATTTTTAGTTTATTAGTATCTGGTAGCTATACAGTATAATTATTTGTGTCTTATTTATTCTCCTGCAATACAAATGGTTTTAGTCTTATTATAGAAATAAAATAATATATTTGTTTCCTGAAAATTAACCTAGCCTGGTAGTGGGCCTGCCAACTACAATATCACCCAGAACCTACTGGGCCCAATAACCCTGAGGGTTCTATTTACTCGCAATCAGTAGACAAATTTAAAACTTTATTGATGGCTACCTTATTATATTTGTAATTTATACAAAAAAAAAAAATTACATACATAGCTATTTTCCCTCATGTTGCACTAATGCCTAGTATTTCCCATGATCCAGAAAGTGAAAAATTTGGAAAAAAAAACAAAAAATATGCTCCTGCAAATTCTTAAAAACTGGAACCAAAACTGAAAGTTGGCTTGACTTTTGGCTGAAACTGAAACCAAAAGTAGAGTACTTTATATGAAAGTATTGTAATATAAAATGGAATACTAATACTTCATATATACCAGTATGTAATGTAATTCAATCACTATTATTCCTTTTCATGCAAAATGTACCACATAATTAAAGAAAACTCAAGAAACATTCCAAAAATATTAATGTTCATTAATGCAAATTAATAAGAAAACTATGACATTTTGATTCATTTAATATTCAAATATTTCAAGTTTTTTGAAAGGAGGATGACATCGTCAGCATTTACTGGGGTCAAATTCGCCTGTTTGGTGTTGATGACATTGCCTACAGTAGAAAAGAGTTGCTCCAATTCCACTGAACCCAAGGGCAGTTAGTCAAGTTTACTTTCAGTTTCAGCCGGAAACCAAAAGTCTATTTTCAGGCTGAAACCAAAACCAAACTTCAGTCAGTCCCTAAAATAAATAAAATAAATAAAATTTATATATACAGGGTGTTTCATAACATGTGGTTGCAGGATGGATTCAGGACCTGAAAACAATGAAAAGTTTATATAAACATATGCCCAAAATCCAGCAATTCTTTCCGCAAACTGTTTACAAACATTGCTTGCCGACAATGTGAATGTGTATGAGACTTATTTCATGTATGGCCTTGCCAATTGTAATGTTTCATACACTCTATGATGTTTCAATATTGAGTGTAGAGCAGTGGTACTCAGTGGCCGGCTTGCAAGCCAAATATATATAGCACATTTGGCTCGCGAGCCACGCAATGAGTACCACTGGTGTAGAGTCATCAGTCAGTCAGAGGTGCATCACAGTGTTTCATTGTTCATATTTTTAACTTCTTACCGTGAATAAGTGCAGTCCAGTGAAAAAAAACCTTAAAAGTTTTTGTGCTATTCAGTGATAGTGTGCATTTGAAGTGAGAATGGAGGCTTATTCAAACAGAGAAATGGCAGACACACATCTCATGTATGGACTTGCTGAGTGTAATGCAGCCACAGCAAGACATCTGTATGTGGAAAGGTTTCCAAATAGCCATCTGCCAGATAAGATCATCTTTCAGAGAAGCATTTTGGTTATACAGGATCATTCAACAAGTGAGTTTCAGATGGTGGTAGACCAATCAGTGCCAGAACTGTTCAGTTGGAGGAGTGGGTCCTGAATCATATGGAGGAACATCCTGGTGTCAGCACCCAAAGGATAACAGCAGGTGTAAGATACACAACTGCGTGGAGAATTTTATGGGAAGAACAGCTTTACCCATATCACATTCAGAGAGTACAAGGCCTCACTGAAGCTGATTTCCCACCATGAGAGGCTTTTTGTACTTGGTTCCTTCAACAGTGTGCTGGTGATCCTCTTTTCTATCTTCCGTGTTGTTTTCTGATGAGAGTGCCTTCACAAGAAATGGCATGATCAATTTTCATGACACTCATCACTAGGCCAAAGAGAATCTACATGCCATCATCCAGTCAAGGAACCAACAACAATTTAGTACGGTATCAATGTATGGGCAGGACTTATTGCCAACAACTTAATCAGTCCTTTTGTTTTGCCTGGAAGATTAACAGGAGAATCTTATTCCAATTTTTTAAGGAATGGTTTAACACTAGAAAGTCCGGAAAATTGCACCATCTAGAACGACTGAGCAGTCAAAATGACCGCACTTTTTTTAATACGCTTATATTTATATTTCTTTTGACATATCAAAGTCATATATGCAATATAGGGTAAGAAAATAATATATTTAAAATCAAATTTTGATGAAACATTCCATAAATCATTGATATAATTATAAAGTAAAGAAAAAAGTATGTTAATAAAAAACTAAATGCAATTAATTAAATTTCAAGAATGCTATTCCTTTTCATTAACAGAGGTAAATAACTTTATGATTCAAACATTCTTACACATATAATAATTAGTTTTTATAGATAGTTAATTGTTACAATTAGTGCAAAGTACTTTCTTGATCACTTTGCTTGCACATTTGCCACATACAGCTCTCTTACATTTGTAACAAGTTTCAGATGTTTTATTTTTATTGCAACTTCCTACGTGGCATTGTTTTCTCTTCCTAGAAGTCTCTAACGCTTCATCGTCATCGCTACTATTATCTACAGCATCGCTATTCTTGAAGTTTTGCTGTAGTTTTTCAGCTAATTGTAAGCAGAATCTGCGACGGGTAATTTTCTGTCCCGTAACTTCTCTGTACAGAACTACTGCATCGATGCCAGCTAGATCCAAAATGTTGTAAAAAACTTGCACTGGCCATCTCCGCGAAGCAGATTTTGTGCTGTACTTTCGAGCCATTTGATCTACTATATCTACACCATATTTTGTAGAGTTATAAAACTTCACAGTTTCAGGAATTTTCTTTCTATCATCCCCAATTGCTACAGTTTTATGAATGGAGCTCAGTAAGAGTACATTTTTGGTAGGTTACCTTGATACACTGTAAGTGTGCATTGATTGTTCTTCAGTATGTGTGAATTGTACCGTTTTTCATGAGTTTTTCTAATGAGCTCTGGAATTTCTCTTCTAATACGATTTACTGTACCTACAATACTCGTACTTTTTGCCTGTAGTTTTTCAGCTAGTTTTAGTGACGTGAAAAAGTTATCAGTCGTCACATTTCTTCCTTTTCCCATGTATGGTTCTACTAAATGGAGAACCATGTATTCAGAGAGTGGTTGATTTGGAGGACGAGCTTGATCTTTTCCAATGTACGGGAAGCCATTCACCAAGTATTTAGACTTTACATCGGCTGCTAACCAAAATTTGATACCAAACTTATCAGGCTTGCTGGCAATATATTGTGTGAACGGGCACCTAGTCTTACATGGGAACAACTGCTCATCCACTGCTATATTGTCGCTTGGTTTATAGTAAGCAATGCAGTTCCCAATGAATCTTTCCCAAACTTGGGATACCATAGCAAATTTATCTGTTTCCAATTTTTTTAGACATGCTTGCAGCGCGACAGTAGAGCAAACAATGACTGAGAAGCCGTCACGTAACCCTTTGTATCAGCGTTGACGCATTTCAACAGGAACTAGCATGTTCCCACAAGTCGCTGTAGGAAAAAAAAAACATGCGGTCAAATTGACCACTCGGCCGTTTCAGGTATAGCATACCAAATTACAAAAGCTATTGGAGTAATTTTAAAAATATTTCAGCTCAATACACTTCATCATATATCAGGAAAAGTCAATGAATATCAATTTTATTGAGGAAAAAATATAGGAGATACATGCATTTTAAAATCAAAATGCGGTCAAATTGACCGCTTGGACGTTCTAGTGTTAAGTGATTTACTAGTAGTAGTTCCTCTTGGTGTCCGACATCGTATGTGGTTTATACATGGCACCGCAGCCTCATTTTAGTTGAGAAGCCAGAGACTATTTGGATGACCATTTCCCTGATAAATGAATAGGCCATGGAGGACCCATTGCATGGCCTGCTTGCTCCCCAGACCTGAATCCACTCTATTTTTACCTGTGGGGTCATCTGAAATCCATCATTTATGTGACACCCATTGACAACATTGAAATGCTTCGCCAATGTGTAGAACAAGGATGCCAGAAAATCCAAGCAATACCTGAAATGTTTGAACATGTAAGGCAGTCTATGACAAGGCGTATTCAGATGTGTATTCAAGCGCAAGGTGGTCATTTTGAGCACTTCCTTTAAAGGTAAGACGGATACTTGCTGGAACACATAATGGGCTGTAACTCGGAAACAAAGCAATTTTGGGCACATGTTTATATAAACTTTTTTCATTGTTTTCAGGTCCTGAATCCATCCTGAAAGTGTGTCCCACATGTTATGAAACACCTATATATATATATATATATATATATCCCATTTCAAGAAGACAAATTTGGCCCACAAACTAAAGTGGTTGGGAACCACTGATTTAGAAAATGCCATATACTGTATACCAAATTATAAGAAAACTGAATATAATATGGGGTCATGCACTGCATGATTTGTCCTGGAATGCCTAGATGGCCTCTACTGGTCTTGACCATCTCTTTTGAAACCTGGTCCACACCAGTCCAGTTGTATCATTAATTAAGAATCAATGTACAACTGACTATCAGATTTTAATATGTATAGGTATTCTTTTCCATTGTTCTATGGTCTAGACCAGTGGTTCCCAACCTTTTTTAGGCCAACACCCACTTATGTCCATCAGTATTTGCTGGTGCCCCCCTCATAAAGATAATAAAACAGGATAAGTGATTTATTAATAGAAGGTAACAATTTTACAGTTTTCTAGCACCCCACTCTAAGAGGCATTCCATGGCAAGTGTAGTCTAGGGTGCATCAAAAATGGCAACTTTCAAAAATTTATTTGGCCCTACGTTATTATGGTTATATTCCCTAAAAAAGATTCACATGCAAAATTTCAGGTCAATTGATTAATATCGACTGGGTCCACCTAGCTCCTAAACTTTTACAAAAATGACAATTTTTGGGATAAATTGCCTTAAATTATTTTTTTCACATATACCTTTATTTTATTGAATGATCCTTAAGGTACTATAGGCCTAGTATGTTTAGTTTGCTTGTGTTTAAGCCATAGCTACTATTAATAAACATCATTTGCCATCATGAAATACCTATAGCTATTTTTTCTTATTTTCAGGCATGTAGACTACTTTAATATTAATCTATGTTTCTATTACAGGTCAATTTTTGATATATGTTGGTGATAATAGTTGATATATGATATAATGGATAATAGTGGTAAAGCCAGTGAAGCCACTTCTAGTGGTAAAACTTGTTCAAGTGGTGCAGATAAAGTTGATGTAAAAACACGAAAAAAAAACTATATATTTGGATTAGGTCCTGGCATCACAAATAATGATGCAAAGATTGTAGGATGTCGCTTGCTAACAAGTGAACAAGTTCTTAGATGTTTCCTATTTCACCAGCAACAGGGTCTAAAAGAGAGAAGAACTAAGCGAGATATAGCTAAAATTGTTTTAACAGAAATTCAACCATTCTACAATAAAGCCAACATACCAATGATTACTGAGAAAAAAGCATGTGAGAAAATTTTGTCAGAAAAGAATGCGAAACTGAGAGAAATTCCATTGAAAAGAAGAGAGCTACAAAGTACAAAGACAAGACTAGAAGATATGGAAATGCAGCTTAAAATGACTTTTCCACTGTGGATTAAAAATGCCGAAAAAATTCTGAGTAATCCAGAATATATACAATTTCTTCAATCTATACAAGGGGATAGAATTGCTTCTTTTGGAGCTCATGATCAAACTTTAGCATCCAAAATGAAGCGCATTAATTTTCGAAAATGTGAAGAAAATGTGAGAAAAGAAAAGGAATTGAGAGACACTGAAGCTTCTTGAAGTTATGTTGAATTAGAAAGCAGTAGCACAAGCGATACAACTACCATTGAGAGTGAGTCAGAAGCTAATGATGGAGCTGAAAAAGATGGAAAATCCACACAGTCAACAGTCTGTTTAGGTACTCAAGCTATCATTCCTCATGACATTCTGAAAAGACCGAAACTTGTTTCTTTGGCATCAAGAATGAAAATGACTCCGGCACAACAGGCTGCAATCACAAAAGCTTTTGTTGAAGAATGTGGTGGTAACACTAAGGCAGTGGCAACTTCATATGCTACAGCTGATAGAGCAAGACGCGAAGTAGCCCAAAAAATTTCAAGTTCCATTAAAAAATCCTGGAATCCTCCTAAATTGGCCTCTCTTCATTGGGATTCGAAAATAATTTCTACTCTGCAGGATAAATATGTTACAGAAGAACGATTAGCCGTATCAGTTGGAAATTCAATGGATCTCAAACTACTTGGTATTCCATCATATCATTCTAGTGCTGGTGGCAGTAGCCAATCTGGGAAAAACTTGACTGAAGAAGTTATGAAGCTACTGAAATTGTGGAACTGCTCCGATTCAATAGTGAACTTGGTTTTCGACACTACAGCAACCAACACGGGACATGTGAGCGCTGCATGCATAACTATCCAACAAGAGACTGGA
Source organism: Bathynomus jamesi (assembly GCA_023014485.1). Lineage (NCBI taxonomy): Eukaryota > Metazoa > Arthropoda > Malacostraca > Isopoda > Cirolanidae > Bathynomus > Bathynomus jamesi. The sequence goes on from JAJOZX010000335.1 coordinate 49,394, forward strand.
CGGCCTTTATTATGGTCTGCATGCAGGCATCATGTTGGTGAAGTTATTATGAGTCATGTGTTTCAGGACATGAAAGTAGAAACTTCGAGTGGACCAGAAATTAATGTCTAACAGATTTCGAGAAAAGTTTCAGTGGATTTCCAAGGATGAAAAATTGAAAAAAATTTACTTCAATCAGTACTCCAAAGCTGTCCAGGAGATTCTTCAGGAATGGACTGATTATGCAATTCAAATAAGTAATATAGAAAAGCAACATACACGATATGACTACAAACAATTTTCTGACTTAGTTGTGTTATACTTAAATGCAGGACCTAGTGATAAGGATATAACCCTTCAGCGACCTGGTGCTATACATAGAGCTAGATAGATGAGTAAAGCAATATATGCTCTAAAAATTGCATTACTAGAAGATAATATCTCGAAACTACCTTCAGTAACAATCACAAACAAGCAACAAATTCTGAAACTAAGAGACTTTGCAACCTTCATTTCACTGATTTACTACCCATGGTGGATGACCTGCTCTTCAGTTTTTGATGCACCCTGGCACAATTTGCAGCTTTACAAAAAACTTCTTAGATACGAGGAAGTAAACAAGCAAATAGCAAAAAGTGCTCTAACATCTTTGAAACATCATCTCTGGTACCTTTCATCAGAGATGATTCCTCTTGTATTATTCAGCGATTTGGTTCCAAAAAATGAACTTCGTGCTATAACAAACCATCTACTTTCCTATAAACCACACAAGATTGAGACAGTGGTTCCAGAAGGTAGATATGGATCTAGTTTTGGAAAGCCTAATTTCCCAACCAATCTATGATCGGAAACCACACTAGCTGACTTGGTTGACAAAAACTCATGGTTCATATTCTCTTCACTACAGTTAGACTATGATTTTTTAATGGTTGAGATTGTTGAATGGAAAATAACAGCATCATTTATATCTTCCAAAGAAAAACTTTTGGCTATAAATGTCATAAATGATGGCTCTGAGAGGGCAGTAAAACTATGCAGTGACTTTTATGAGGCTGCAAGGACTGAAGAACATCTTCAAAATGTTCTCCAAGTTGTAGAAGCTGACAGAAAAGCCACTCCTAATCTGAGAAAGAGACAAGCTTCTTTATCATCTGTTTTAAAAGAAAAAAGGACAAAGAAGAAGAATTAAGATATCAATAAGCAATAAATCAATTTTTACAAGTATTTTATCAGGAAATACCATTTTTAATAGGTGGAGGTGGTCGGTGGGATGCTTGGCAAGTTGGGTCCTCATCCCGCATCCTGGTAACTCACTTCATGATTCTCAGAATAATACAAAAAAAAGTCTAAAAAGACAGATAATTTTATGAACTGAGGCTAAAACTTGCCTAAAACTAACTATATTTACAATTTTTTTTTCAAACAAAATCTACAATGCTTACACACAAGATTTTCTAGTAAAACCATAAAATTCCACAATTGTCAAATTTTCATCTTCAAGGTGGACCCACTAAATATTGTCAGAACAGCTTGAAACATGGACACTGAAGGTTTGTTGGGGATTGTAACCATAATATCATAGGGCCGAATCAATATCCGAAGTTCGAAATTTCACCCCTTATAGGCTGATACACCCTAGGCCTGTACACACTTTTTGGTGATTTCTTCCACTCATCTCACTGATTTTAATGATTTTTGGTGTGGTAGTTGGGTATGATGAGTAATGAAGCACGACCAAATTTTAGCCACTTGGGTCAGATAGTTTGGGAGTAATGACCCCCCCCCCTAAATTTGGGTCAGCAGCGTAATCTCATGATTTTGAAAGGTCATAACTCAGGATCTAATGGATGGATTTTAATGATTTTGGTGTCAAAATGCTCAGAAAAGACAGTAGAATAACTTTAATTTTATGCACAGAGTGCGTACATTCTGTTAAAAAAAGTTGCATTTATATTTCACCTTTGACCTTGACCTCAGGTCAGAGTTCAAAATTCAAGGTCATGAAAATTGGCATAAGTAAAGACCTTTAGATGAAGCATATTCAAGCAAAAAATTGGAGTGGGATCTTCATGGGTTTGCTTTCCACAAGCATTTGAAATTGTGCATATTGAAAATTTTGAGCATTTTATTTAAGATAACTTCACAAATAGTTCATATATATACTACATATTATAATATCTACATACATGATTTGATATATACCTATAGGTAAGCATCAAGATTTTTACAAACAAATTATTTGGTTCTCTAAAAGTATCAATAATTTTTATCACAAATCCTATATAATTTTTGCAGTTAAAAATAACTTGAAATTTAGGTATTTGAAGTTTGAACAGTGAACAATGACTACTTGTACAGGTATTTCTGATGAATTAACACTTCATATTGCCGTGCTGAACCTGAAAAATGCAAATTTTATACCTATTAAAAATTTAAGTAAAATTATCATAAGGAGTTGTTTAAAAAATTAATTAGCAAGGGTAGGTAGTTAAACCCCTTAGTTACCTCCCAAGGCCTAGGTGTGTACCTCGTTCCAACTTCCGAAGGACCTAGGCCTACATACTATGCAGGGTGCCAAAACAGGTTTTTTTTTTCATTCCATATTAGTCAGAAACAAGCATAGGCATCAGGCACGCGCTTGTGGAGAAAATAAATTTTCTAACCTCTAAGCTACTAGGATTCTAACCCAGAACCATTTATTCACAGTCACAGGGCTCTAATGACTAGAGGGTTAGAGGGATTTCTGCTATTTGATAATTTAATATTAGGAAGCTGTACAATTTAAGATAGACTAATACTTAGAACTGTATTCATAAGTGTAATTATTAAAATATAGTTAGTTACAGTATATAGGCATACATGTCAATAAGCAATTTAAATAGCAATACTCACATTTTCCATGCAGTGGTAAGTTTATGATTATATGTTTTTGACAATAAGTTTGTATCCAGTTTCTTGATTACTTTTTAAGATGACACTTTTTCAGGATCATATTGGCTTCATTGGTTTCCTTTTTTGAGATTGTATATGTTCTTCCAGTAGCTGTTGTTGGGTTTATGATTGTGAGGATGTCAGACAAATCTACTGTAAGTATATCAGGATTTTCAGGATAAGTAAATGACTTGTTTGGGCCACAAGGGTGAAGGAAGTTTACTTTTATTTCACCCTCACCAGGATATGTTTCCATCACACACCCAATCCACCAGTGGTTATCATACTCCACTGTTACATATCCTGTGACATTTTCAATTAATTGAGTGGCTTGTTGGGGGGAAGCGAATTCCTTTCGACTTTCAACTGAGGTGCTGTACATTTGTACTTCTGTAAAAATGAACAATGAATAAAATAATCAATATTCATTTTTACATGAGAAACCAAAATCGCCTGAGCAAGTTTGGATAGAATTTCGATTTTTGCTTTCTATTTTTTTTTCAGTGCCACAACCATGCGACCCACCATTTCTATGGTTTAGTCATATCTATATTTCCATTTTTCATTTGTTAGAGAATTTATTATAATTAATTATGGTTGTCTTGCATCTAACCCTCTTCCCTAAATTTTATTAGATTATGCATACACACTGCATATGACATGATTGGAACCCTTGTTTGTACTTCTTTATTCATTACTATATTCCTCTAATTCATCTTTTTCGAAATTCTCCCAATAATGACTTGTACTGTACATACAAATTAAATAACCATGATGTCATAAAGTAACTTAATTGGATCAAGTAAAGATAAGCACCCCCAGCCTTCTTTAATTAGCCTTATAAGGCTAACTAACGAAAATATCACAACCTAACCTAACCAATCATCAAGGGCGTACAGTTGACTTAACAATTGGTTAGGTCATGATATTTTCGTTAGTTAGCCTTATAAGGCTAATTAAAGAAGGCTGGGGGTGCTTATCTTTACTTGATCCGCTTGATTCCCTTCACATTTTCCCATCATTAATTTCCCTTCAGCATATCTCTAGTATACAATGTATGGAAATTCTTTAACATAATAAAAACTGTACACTCTATATTTCATTATTTATATGTTATGGCCTGTCTGGTATGATGCAATATAACTATTATTCAACCATATTCACCCATACGTCCATATCTTATCTTGACCATTATCCTATATTAATTTTATCAAATATTCATTTTACTTGTGTCAGTCTATGAAATGTGTACAAAACTTTATGCATCCATACCTGTTCGTTGAAAGTCATGCAAATATATTCACATGTATTATTTTTTACTTTTTCTTTTAAGTGTGTTCACCTCTCGCAAGCTGCTCATTCATGCTGATCAAGATGTTTGAATTCCGATGATGTTGCCAAAAGCAAGCATCTGAATTTAAAATCCTCTCTCTTGCTTCTGCTACAAATTTATAACAAAGTGTTATGTTGTATGTTATGTTATATTATTATAATATACTATATTGTTTCCCTGCCTGGCCACTAGTTCATTATTGGCTTACATCACACAGTTATCCCCATTCTCATTACTTGTACTTACTATTTCTACCTAATTGTATTCAAATTCTATATTACTTATGTATTATGTTATCATAAATGTCTGTGTACTTCCAATGAAAAGTACACCGTATTTTTCTCCACTTTCCTGATTGCTGGCTAATTAGAATTTCAAACTCTGATAACCAATCAGGTTCTAATAATATTTGACATAATTCGGCATAATTATTGCTAACTAAATATATAACATTGCTATTAATCCCCTTTAAATTATAGAACAATGGTTAACTCCACTTCATTATATCAACTGTATCACTTATTTAGATTACTTCAGTAGTAGATATGTCAATTAACAATTTGCTAAAATTGTAATTAAATGTAATACTTTAATATACTGTAAATGATGTACCATACTTTAATGAAACTATAATTAACTGTAATAATTTAATATAATGTACTTTACTAAGAATTAATTGGTAATTATAATCATAATTATAATAAACCAAAATTACAACGTACTCAGTGATATACTTAAATTGTACTCATGTACTACTCCGAAATTATGTCACCCTTTAGAAATGTATACTCAGCGAAAATACAATTTTTTTTTTTTTTTTTTTTTTTTTATGGAATCTTTCAAAAATCTGATCATGTGTTTAAAGGGGGGAACTTAACCTTCAACTGCACTTCCCCAACATTTAGACTTATATGATACGTGTATCTGTAAATTAAGAGAGACTCCCTTGTTAGCAGCCTCTCAGCGAGGAGGGGGCAGAGGCCCCTTGCCTCCTTAATTTTTTAGATTCCAGCCTGAGCCATGGTAGAAAGAGGTCAAACCTCTACCCCTGTAAATTCAGAGCACTACCTGTACATTTTTAGATGTAAATTACAGTGAAACTTTTTATTTTTCCCCTTTGAGTTGGGCTCTCTTCAGAGAACTTAGTAAATAGAGAAAATAGCTCCTGATAAGTTATAAAAAGAAAATCGGCGAACCATCAAAGAAAGTATCAGAGTATTATAGAAAGAGAAGAATTAACAGTGTCAACCCTATAGCGAGAGAAAGAAAATTAGAATGTTATAGAAGAAAACTATCGCGAGAAATATCCGTTGCTGCCTCCTAACCAGAACCCCCATTGACTTCGAACCAACCCAGGGCCATAGACAGAGGGGTTAACACTTCTTAACAATTTTTTGTCAGTGGTATGAATGAATGTAATTTTTGCGTTCCTGGTATGGTTCTCACTTTTGATAAAATTGGATCTAAAAATTCCTTCTCATTTGAGTATTGTTCTTGTGTTGCAAAGCTAAAATACATTTGAGTCAATTTTAAGGAACAGAAATAAAAAATCTTTTGGGGACAGAATTTGATTATCATATGGCCTACGAAGACTTTCTTTTGATGCTTCCCTTTTCATAGTTCCTCCAACACCATCCGATGGTCCCTTGCCATGGCTGGTAGCAAAAAAATGCCACTCCGCCTTAACTCCAAATTCTTCATGGTGGCAGCATAAATTTAAAAAGTTTTTGCAATTTTTTTATTGACCTGCGCATCCATCAGTAAAATAGATAATTCTGTTTAGTAGCTGAAAATTTGACTTAAGATGATTTATTAAAACTTTTATGAATAGATGCACTGCAACAGTATCATGTGTATTACACTCTGAGATAATAGTTAGAGAGCTATGATTTACTTTTTCTTGCTCTTTGTAATAATAAACCCATGGATGAGTCGTCGCTTGGCAATTATTCCAGTGAAATCCTTGAACACAATCTTGGACTACAAAGGAATAGTTTTTGGAAAAGTCCCCAATCACCAAAAAATTGCCTTCATCCAGTTCATTTTTTCTTTTTTCTAAATGCTTGGCTTGTTCTTTGGCAATGAAATCATGATGCCTTAGTCGAGTTAGTCAAAAAATAAAGGTATCTAAGAAATCTTCTAAATTTTGAATAACAGTCCAGCTGAGATCGATCTGTTGTTGTCCACTGTTTGTACTGGATTTCATCAATACCTTTTTCTTCATAACATGTAAGAAGAGTTTCCTTTAGCAAATCAGGTTGCAGGCATTGATCACTCTCTCCTAAATAGCAAGAAGGTTGACTTTTGTCGCAAATAATTTTGGCTAAAGCACAGTGGTAACTACTCAACGGAGTTTCTTCCTCACTGGTAATTTCTGCCATTCTAGAACCTGTCATCATTAACTTAATATGCTGATGAATTGTGCAGATGCACACACTATGCATCCCACTTGCTCCCACCAAAACACATTTTTTGGGGCATAGCATCACAAATTTCGAAAATCCTATAGAGAGAACTGGAAACTTAAATTGTTGATATGCTTCTTTTAGATTACATAAAACTAACCCCTCTTGATATTTTTTTCATTCACCATTTTCTTTTATTGTTATGCAGTCTTTCTTGCCTGCCATTTGTCTACTTATTTCATCATTTCTAAAAAGCTCTTTAACAGTGTTAGTTACTTCCAGTGGCAATTCCTTCCCCATCTTTGGATTCGGTGATGACAATACTCCCTTTTCTTTTGCAAACTGCTGAGCCTGAACAGCCATTCTTTGTGAACAGTTAAATTCTTGAATTAGTTTTCTTACACTCAATGATGGTGCAAAAACAGTTCAAATCATAATTTGGTAATGTTTATCCGAGTTTTGATATTTATCTTTCAATGTTTGGACAACTACTTCTGGCTCAGACAGTTTGTCTACATTTGATGGACCTGGCTCTTGAGGAATTTCACCTACTATATCTGTGTCTTCTTACTGAACCTTGTATTTTGGCCATTTTTGTTGGGAGGTATGCTTCATTTCTTTGAATCTTGCGCTTGACAATCAGACTTTCCCCAATCATGGTAATTGTCTCAATCATTGCTGACAATTCAGCCTCCTTGTCAACAAAAACATCATCTGATGACACGGTTTCCATAGTAGTATCAGACGAGCTTGATGATAATATTTCTGGTTCTGCTATATTTTGAACTTGTAAAATAGGTACGGAAATTTTTTTTCTGCATGATGAACATAACTTTTGGCCTGGCTTCAAATGATTTGGAAATTTTTCTATCAGTGATTGTGAAGCAGGCTGAAGATCAGAAGATTTTAATTTATTGTGGGAATTGAATGGATCACAACAATATTTTGATGACATTTTATCAGCATATAGTCAAAACCTGAACACACACAAATTTAACATGATTAAATATACAAATTATAAACCGTAGGTACTGTGATGAAAATTATTGTTCTTTTAGAGTAGCAAATACCTTAATATTTGCAAAAATCTTAATACATACAGTTTATTTATCAAACTATGAATGTAGCTACCTATATTTATACATATATACATATATTTATATACCATATTTCCCGGTGTATAACGCATACTTTTTTTCTTCCAAAATACTCCAAAAATCACACTGTCTTAAAATTAACTCGTTAAAATTGTACATGTGAAGTGAGGTAGGAGGTACATTTTTTCCTAAATTTTTATTTTCCTAAATTTTCTCTTCAAAATTAGGGTGTGCATTATACACTAGGAAATATGGTACATACATATATATATATGAACTATTTGTGGTTATCTTAAATAAAATGCTCAAAAAAAAGCAAACCCATGGAGATCCCACTTAGGGGTCATTCTCTGTCAGATCAACCAGTGCCTAACACCCTCATCTCTCAGATTTTGCTGAAATTTGGTTTATAGGGAGTTTGTGGGCCCTGAATCCATTTCTGAAATTATAAGGTCAATCCGACCAACGGTTCAAGAGATATGACCTCGGGAAATTTGAGGTCACTTGCGAGGTCACTAACATTTGGCGACCCATAACTTGGGTAATAATGGTCACAATTATATAAAAGTATATATATTTAGAATCAGAAAACGACAAGGAATCCAAATATGCAAGTTTTAGAACTCTAGGTTGAAAAATAAAAAAGTTACACTGTAACCAAAATTTGAGGTCACGATTTGACCTCTGGGGTATCAAATGAGAATTTTTTTTTTAAATGTAAAAAATGAAGGCATAGGCATTGGCTATTAGAATCAGCAAAAAAAAGTTTGTTTATGTTAGTATTTTTCATGTAACTAACATATAAGTGAACACCATATTCATAAGTTGTGCGTCAATTCTACCTATTTTTTCACACTTAAGCTCATAATTTGACCTATAGAAATTAAAATTACATTTTTTTATAGATATAAAAACAAAGGCAAAAAATGTAAAATTGTATTTCACTGCTAATCTACACTGGCAATAATAGTTATAATAGTGAAAGGGGAAGACCTACTTAGAGGATTCATGTGCTAGCCTAATACAATTTTTGCATGCTCGATGCTCTCATCAATTTCTTTTTGTGGAAAAATGTATTGAATTCTGCTGCCTCCTCTTAGGGTAGGACAACTCATTACAGTTAATATATGATGTCCTGGCACTGCACATGAATCCTTGTTTGATGGATAATAATATGCACTTGATCCTGATGACCCAGAGGGATGTAGAAAGTTCACAGTGAAATCATCAAACTCTTCACAATATTCCTCCACAATTCCATACCAAACTTGCATGTCATAAATGCAGCCAACATACTCTCCTGGTTTGACACATTTTAGGTTACCAAGCATTGCAGGTTCATTAGTAAAATGACTTTTCCTTATTCTTTTCTTTTCTCCAATGCCACTTGAAATGGGATACACCATCAGTTCTTCCTTGTTTAGGGGAACAAATCTATGATATTTCTGAGTTCCAGGAATAGCCCTACTATCCTTGAATCGATGTTCCAACCGTTCTTCTGCATCTTTCAAATCAGCTGTAGTTACAAAGAAAAAATTTATCTTCTTGCTCAAGTTTTCTTCACAAAACTGAAACATGTGTTCTGGTGTAAGAATTTGCCTCTCTGTAGTTCTCTGCAAACTGGCACGAGCAGTAGCTCTTTTCACTGTTCCTCCAATCCCATCACATGCATTTTTGCCATGGGATGTAGCAAAGAAGTGCCATTCACAAGACAGACCAAAATCCTCTTCATGGTAACAGAGATTTGTGAAGTTGTATCTGTTCTTATATTGGCCAGCACATCCATCTGAGAAATAGTGCACCTTCTTCAATTGTGGGCATCTGAATTTAACATATGTCATAAGCTTCAATATGAATGAGTAAACCATTATAGTGTTGTGTTTTAGTGATGCAGATAAGAAACAGACACTAAAATGGCTAAGTTCCTGGTCTGCAGATGATCTATAATAGATGACAAAAGGGTGAACTGTACACTGTGAATTGTCCCAGTGAAACCCTTGGGCAGCATCCTGGACAATGAAAGAATAATTCTCAGAGAAATCACCTACTATAACTACCTCGCTCTGAGGTGGTAGTGTTTCTTTCAACTGCTTGAAGTACTGTGATTGTTGCTGAGCAACAAAGTGATGACGAACCATGCGGGATATTTTCATGCTTAGGGATGATAAGTATTCATGAAGTGGCTCCACCTTATCAACCATTGTACAACGGTCAACAGTCACCCATTGCTTGTAAGATATTTCATTTGGAGCTGATTTCACACTGTCAAGTAACTCAAGAAAATCCAGGACACCCTCTTCTCTTGGGCAATCATTGCAAAGTTGCATCATGCAAGTCTCTCTTTCTGTACTGCAGACACTGTAATCCATAAGATCCTTGTATGAAAGACCTCTTTCTCCCAATGCAGCCAGCTGCAATTTTGGATTTTGATGGTATGTGCAGACACAGACAGAATGAGTCCCACCACTACCGGCAAGCACACAATATGATGGCCGTAATTTTGCAAATGTGGAAAATCCTATTTTGGGATTCTTTTCATCATTTTTATATAGTTCAAACATCTCTCTTAAATTCCCGAGGACCAATCGTTTTTGCACCTTCATTGCACTGACTTTCACGCAATCCTTTTGGCCAGGACACATACGACTAACCTCTTCTGACTCATAGAATCTTCTAACTATATCTTTGTGTTCTTCAGATATCACTTTTCCTTTGCTCATTAGTGGAATCTTCGGAAGGATTCCATGTTCTGATTTAAGTGAACGGCTTCTTTTCACCATGTATGTTGTAGTTTGAAAGAAACTAGCTGTTTTTTCAATTGTGTATGGTGAGAGTGTTTGTGATGGTGACATTTGCTCTCCAGGAATGACTGTTTCAATTCATTCATTAATTTGTCTAGATGTTTTTCAGATTTAGTTTCAGGTTTTGAAGTATCACTTACCTCCTCGGTAATTTGAACACCATAACTGAGTTCTAGCCTCTCCTTCAGGTGTTTCTGAGCAGATGATAGCTTACCACGAGCCTTGCGCTTTTTCTGGCTTAATGACAGCCCTTCTGAAAAGAACAGAAAAAAAGGTTTCACACACCTGAATATTAGTAATTAAATATTAATTATAGTACCTTAAATGCTATATAATTGGCTATATAGTAGATCAAACAGACCTTGTAGTAAAGTATAAGTTATTATATTAATTTATTACTTACTTTTTTTAACTGGTGTTTGGTCCAGAAATGCTAGAACTGGTTCAACTGAAGTTGAAGGATTTTCCTTTATCAAGCAATCACTGTCATTGTCCAGATCTTGAATTGAAGAGATGTTACTCAAGCCACTGATAGTAGATGATTCATTTGAATCCTGCTCAGACTCGTTGTTTTCAGTGGTACTAAGTATAGTGGGGTTTTTCATTATCAGTGTCCAGCAGTTCACACACAACAATGAGTCTTTTTTCACTCTTCCAGCACATTTTTCAACAAGTACATCAGTCACTTTTCTAAGATTGATTGTTATGCGTTTCTTGTGTTTTTGAATAGGGTCCTGGCAGTATTTCAAGTGCCGAACCATTGTATTTTGATCTGTAAAGATATAGGATTTACAATTAGGTAATATATATTTTTTAGAAAATATATAGCTATACACACTTAATATTTTAGGCCTTGATAGTCTCTGAGGCTCATTAAAACACCATACCCACCAGCCACCCACAGTGCTGGCTGGAACTGTACTAACCTGTAGACAAGGAATTTTGCAACTATCTGTGTTGATTCTGCACTTAGACAAGTAGCAACATGTTTCAACAGGTTTGTTTAGGCTACATGTGAGCTTAGTCTTCCCCTTTCACTATTATAACTATTATTGCCAGTGTAGATTAGCAGTGAAATACAATTTTTATTAAATTCTTGGAGCTTGAGGTCAAATTGATAGCTAAGATATAAAAATTCCTTGAAATGACAAGCAATTTATAAATATGGTGTTCACTTATAAGTTAGTTACATGAAAAGTACCAACATAAACAAACTTTTTATGATTGTTTCTATTAGTCAAGAACTCTGACTTTGTTTTTTATATCTATAAAAAATGTAATTTTAATTTCTATAGGTCAAATTATGAGCTTAAGTGTGAAAAAATAGGTAGAATTGACGCACAACTTATGAATATGGTGTTCACTTATATGTTAGTTACATGAAAAATACTAACATAAACAAACTTTTTTTTGCTGATTCTAATAGCCAATGCCTATGCCTTCATTTTTTACATTTAAAAAAAAATTCTCATTTGATACCCCAGAGGTCAAATCGTGACCTCAAATTTTGGTTACAGTGTAACTTTTTTATTTTTCAACCTAGAGTTCTAAAACTTGCATATTTGGATTCCTTGTCGTTTTCTGATTCTAAATATATATACTTTTATATAATTATGACAATTATTACCCAAGTTATGGCTCGCCAAATGTTAGTAACCTCGCGAGTGACCTCAAATTGCCCGAGGTCATATCTCTTGAACCGTTGGTCGGATTGACCTTATAATTTCAGAAATGGATTCAGGGCTCACAAACTCCCTATAAACCAAATTTCAGCAAAATATGAGAGATGAGGGTGTTAATTTCAATTTTTTTTTGTTGATCTGACAGAGAATGACCCCTTTATAATGCTGTTATAAAACATATTAAACAATAGTACTACTTGTTGATGGAGAGTCCATGTACTTCTTGTACTTCATATTTTTCATGAGAAATAGCAGTTTCTCCGCATTTGAAGGCAGTAGTCTGTTTCAATTGTCTGTATAAATCTCAGCTGCTGCACTGAACAAACGTTCTGAGCTGACAGAACTGGGTGGTGCACTGAGATACTTGATAACCAGAGGTTTTAAGTGTGGATATTCATTGTTTTTCATACTCCACCACCTTATTGGGCTGTTCTGTCATGGTAAAAGTGGTTCATCAAGATATTTTTCCATTCCTGCTTTCAAAACCTTGCTCAATTTGATTTTTCAGGGGGTTTTGGTCACACTGCCAGGACTTGTCATAGTTATATGACTTCTATCCGATGAAAAGTTTCACAGGATTCCATAGTTTCCATGACATTATCTTTTTCTTCATCAATGCTGCTATCAGTCTTGTTTGATTGTATTGTCAATCAGCTCATCAAAGCACTTCCAGATGTCCTCATGTGTTTCTGAAAGTAATGATGTTTGTTTGGTTGTTTCTTCTCGTTTGGTCTCCTTTCCAACTTTGTTTTTCATTTACATTTTCATTAGAAAGCATTTCTTCTACGACCCATTGTTTGCTTTTGCTTTATCTCTTAGAAATTTTGTTTTGAATCTTGAGTCTAGAAAGGTAGCCAAACCAAAACATTTTCTATTCATTATGTTGTTTTGTTTGTCACTGCTGGCAGTGGATCCTTCATTTAGAAAGCAAATTTCTACAGACTTCTTCAGCTCATCTTTTAGTGTTTGTATTCCAGCATCTTTTTGCCTCTTTGAAAGATAGGAATGAAGCATCATTATTGCTGGAATTACACGAGAGATTGTTTCATTATTGGCACTAGTCTGTTTTGTGATTTCTTCAAATGGTTGCAAAACTCTGATAACATTTTCTACTAGAGCCCACTCGTAAGCTGCCATGGTTGGAATGTCATGCTCAGCAGCATATGCTGTCACAGCCTGTCTATGTCCATGCAGTCATTCCAACATGTAGTAGGTTGAATTCCACCTTGTTGGCACATCCTGGATTAGTTTGTGTGGTGGTAGCTTTAGGTTTTCTTGAATTTCTCTTAGTTTGGTGCAGGATAAAGAGGAGTGATTGAAGTGAGTAACGATTTTTCATCCTTTAGCCAATATGTCTGCTATTGCTCATTGAGAGAAGATGGAGTCATTAATTACAAGCTGAAGAGTGTGTATGAAGCAGCTCACTCCTTCTGCACTTGTCAGGCCTGTAAGAAAGAAATTAACATTTTTTACCTGTATTTCATGTCATTACTTAACATTTATTTTCAAGTGTGTACAAAGAATAAATATTAAACACTATTCAAATTAGGTATTAACAATAAGTAGTATAACTAAATGAAATTTTAATTCTAAATTATGCAGGTATTTGAATATAGGATACCTTTTAGGAATACTAAACAAATATTGTTTATCTAGTAATAAATGTTTATGTACACTGTACAATTTGTTTTAAGTTAAAACAAAGTGTACATAAATATTTAAAGTTAAACTTTTAACTTACCTGTCCCAATGGTGATGTTGGTAGCATTGTCTCTAAGGATGAGATGGACCTGCTCCAATTTTATCTTCCATTCATCCAATGAGCTGTTCAACATGTCTACTATGTTAAATTCTGTGTGCGACTGAGGAAAATGTTTGCAGCTTAACACATAAATGTTGCTTTTCATATTGTCTGAGTTCAAGAAATGAACTGTCAAGCTGATGAAAGACTGATTGTTGGTTGTACTGGTCCAGATATCAGTCATAAATGACAAGACTGTGGCCTGTGACACCTTTTGTTGTACAGATTCTCTCACTTTTCCATACAACTCGGGTAAGGCCATTTCAGTAAAGTATTTCCTGCTTGGGAGTGGATATTTTTGGAGCAATTGTAGTTATGAGATCACGAAATCCCTCTTTCTACCAAAGCAAAGGGTTCAGCATCTAAAGCTATCATTTGAACTGAAATTAGAATAATTGAGAAATTTACATCAATACCAAGATTTTTCTACATCTCTTTATACTTCATAAAAATAATTTTTAATAAAAATATTTTTTAAAGAAATTTACAAAAATTATAATTACAATTCTTTATATAAAAATTAATTGAAAAATTACTAATTACCTGTTTTTCTTGGGCAATTATTAATTACTTGGGCAAAAATGGAATACTAATTACTCTACTTACCAATCTTGTTGGTGATGGTTTCAGCTCGAGGGTCTGTCAAATTCCACATCTTGGTTCTTTCCATGGTTGCCTCAAGAGTTGGTTGAGCAGCGACTGGTTTACTTGTTTCCTTTGATAAATTCAGTCCTGTGTCCTCTTCACCAGCTTGTGCACTTTTGTAATGATGTGGATGTTTGCTTTTTAGATGATTCCACATAGGTTTAGTTGAGTATGATTTTGGGGTTTTCCCCCTGATTTATTAGTCTTGATGAAGATTTCACATCACAAATTGTGCATTCAGCTTTATTTTGTTCAGTATATACTCTAAAATATTTCCAAATAATAAATCTTGCTTGAGCCATTATTCCAAATTAGACAAAAATCACAAAATAATGCCTATGTTCTACAATCTGTAAAGAGAAATAATGAAATCAAGGGTAAAAAATTTAAAAAATTGACACAAGCAAAGTGATATCACAAATTTCTTGACATGATTACAACTACAACTATTATGATAATATTTAAACATTTTAATTACAAGAATGATGATCATTTAGAAAAATGTCCAGTTACAACATTTCAAAGTGACAACACTGTCTTTCATTTACATAATTATCTACAGACATAAAATATATACAGACACTTCCACATATTATAGTATTTTTCAGTTTTTATACGATATTATATTAAAAATATGTATTAGTGAGATATTAGTTCAATTAGGTAAGTTTAGTTAGGTTAACTAATATATGTATAATTTAGAAAAATATTTTAATATTACTATAATTATAATAGATTGAATTGACACATTTTCAAATATAGACATTTATTTGAATGTGGATATAATTAAGATATGAAAATAATGAATATACACAACAGTGTTGTAACTCTAAAGCATTGTAACATTGATAATGTAGTCTGCCATTAAAGAAAATCTTATTATGTGTATTAACATACTACACACAGAAAAATAGCACATGACAAAAAGCTTATACACACAAACACCACCACCAAAAAGTCAAGTGAACTCTAAACACATGCAACATTACATTTAGTAAAAGCCATAAATCACCTGCACCTGCTACACTTGCAAACACAAGCTGCAACATTACAATATTTGCAACATCTGCAACACCACAGATACATCTCCACCGGAGTGGAGCGATATACAATATTAAACATAATTAAAAGTAATAAAAATCTGGACATGGTTGAAAACATACAGCTCTTCCAGAGCAGGTTTCTTGAGTTTTTTCACAGATGTCTCTTTAGCTGAAGTTATAGACAAACGAGTTTCTGAAACATTTAGGGTAATTTTTTACTATCAGTCCGGCCTCTGGAAACTGAAAATAAAGTTTACCATAAGACTCTTTACATTTTTTTAAACAACTTTTATTAAGTATAATATGAAGGCAAATGCCGATTAAAGCTATAAAATTAATGTTAAGAAATTATTTTTTTGAGTGATAAAATCGTGGATCATGTTTTTGGGAGTGATAAAATGGCTGATCCCACAAAGGTTAGGAAGGTACTGCTAACAAAATTGGGGGGGTTTGACCTTAACTCATAAGATTTTGTCACAATGGCATCGGTTTGCGATGGTTGTAATTATTCACTGTGTTTAACTTCATGCAAATTTTTTGATGATGAAGAGGCTGCATTTAATTTTTATGTAGAACACGGTATATTGCTAAAAGAATTTATTTGCCCTAAGAAAAACAAGGAAGGTATTGTTTGTGGTAATAAGTGTGTGTTCGATAAAAACAGAAAAGCATTTCATTGCCATTGGTTGGTGCTTGAGGTAAGAGTAGTACCTAAAATTAGGTTAGGTAGGTTAGGTTAGGTTAGTATAGTTTTACGGTGTATATATAATATATACAGTGAATATATACAGTGTTTGTTTTACTACATATATATAAATGTATAGTATATATACCTTTTAGGTCACTCATGTTGGCTGTTTCTACAATTTCCATAATTTATATATCAATTGATTCATCTTTACATCGCGAATGCGCCCTAGATAGTCTCTACTGAAGGAATTACCCGCATTTTAAGGTATTTTTTCACTTATACCTCAAAACAAACTTCGTGTCCTAACTTAGTTCTGGGCCAGTTCCCTCACTTGAGGCTATCCAAATCGCATTCCTGGTGTAATAACGAATCCATTGATCTATAAATTATGGGAAATGAAGAGACCAGAGTGATAGCAAAAAATTACCCATTTGGGTCTTCGTGAGAAAGAACTGGTGGTTCATTTAAATATGAATTAAAATATTAAAACCAGCAAAAATATTTGCTTAAAAATATCGCGAATTGTGACACAATAATTTGATATTAGATACTTATTGTGCCATAGCATTGCTTGCATGCTTGCAATTTTTTTACCCCTGAATGAGTTTACAATTATTTTAAAAGAAAAAACAGCTATAGCTAATAAGGCCAGATATCCGGCCATTATCGAATATCCGGTATAATTAGTTTGCCGGATATTCGGTATCCGGCAAAATTACTCTCCGGTGCATCCCTAATAATTATAAATACTAAAGAATTTCGTTGGATCTTTATTGCTATTTCTCGCTAGATATACTTCACCATGCTCTTCCTAATCAAACTATTTAACTTATTTCTTAACTACCTATAATTATCCAAGTCCAGAAGGCTATTACTGCTTTTAAATTCCATGAATTTAATGATGAATATTATTTCTTAACTTCAATCATTTCAGCTATTGCCCTAACCCTGTCATTCCCACAGTGTAAGTAAATATAGTGTTGGGTTTCCGGCATTTTCAGCCTGCACAGAAATCTGACTGAGTCAGTGAGCAGCTGTTCGGTCGCTCAGTGACTCTTGACGTTGTTCTCCCAAAAGCAGAGTTACCGCTTCCCCTTTTTCTTTTTACATTATAGTTAACGTGAAAAAAAAAAAAAATTATATATATATATATATATATATATATATATATATATATATATATATATATATATATATATGCAAATAACTGCAATGACCGCGCAGTATATAAATGAATAGAAACGACATATATATTATATATATATATATATATATGCAAAATTGCAATGACCGCGCAGTATATAAATGAATAGAAACGACATAAGTATTAAGGAACGTTTCTGCACACGAGGAGGAGAGATAACGAAATAATGAAAAATGAGGCGGTTCGCCTCATTTTTCATTATTTCGTTATCTCTCCTCCTCGTGTGCAGAAACGTTCCTTAATACTTATGTCGTTTCTATTCATATATATATATATATATATATATATATATATATATATATATATATATATATATATATATATATATATATATATAAAAAAGAACCTCATCTAAAATCGCGCAAGGTAACGAAATTGGTATGGTGTAGCGATAGTTTACAGGCGTTCGACAATGCCAAAAAGGAGGAATGCAACACACACACACACACACACACACACACACACTACTCTTTCCATGTGTCTCAAACACAACAACCTGTCTAAACATAACCTTCTAAGCCAACTGGCTGATTAGGAGTCTATAATAGTGTATTTCCATGTTACAATACATTTAAGATGTTGTGCATTTCAAGTTCGTTTTCCTTCCGTTTCGCTTGTTTCGTGTCTAATATAGGCTTCAGCTTGCGGAATCCTACGATTTCAAACATTTTGTCGAGGATGAAACGGTTTCTTAAAAAAATTTAAGTGTTATATGACCAAAATCAAATTTCATAATGTCGACATTTTGGCAAACAAACTTAATTTTCATTGCAGTTAAATGTACATATTCACGATTTGAGATGCAAAAACAAGGTTTTAAGCACAATCCACACAAGCGCACAGTCTAATGCAAAGAATTAAAAAATCAACCAACCCGATCATCCAAGCTATCCATGAGTCCTGCCATTTATCCTCTAAGCTATGGACTTCTTGGTAGATGAGAATGTAAAAAATGAATTTTCAAAGACATTCAGGCACATTGGACATTTTTTGGACAAATGACGGAGCGTTACCTACCGGCTTAGCTTCAAAAGTTCATTTTACTTCCACCTAATGCTGTGACCTACACCATCAGAAATTCCTCCAAGGTCTTTCTCTCATTCACATACTCCAGACATAGGTTCTTCAAACGAAAAACAAAAAAAAATAGTCTCTCTTCTTGCATATAAAATAATTCAAGTTCAATTATTTAAAATAACTCAAGTTCAATTATTTAAAATAACTCAAGTTCAATTATTTAAAATAACTCAAGTTCAATTATTTAAAATAACTCAAGTTCAATTATTTAAAATAACTCAAGTTCAATTATTTAAAATAACTCAAGTTCAATTATTTAATTTTTAGTTAAAAAATTTATAATTTATGATTTTTTTTAGTAAAAAAAACCATAATTTATGTAATGATTCTTTGATTCCCGGGCTGTTCGAGTCGGAGAGATGGCTAAACTGTCATTTAAATGCCGAATGTTAAATGGTGTAATTTCTGTGTACCAGCAATAGTCCTTGCAGTTGAGTGTCTTTCTTGGAGCAATCGCATTAAAAAGACTAATTGTCGTTAATGCTGCAGCGGAAATTAAGCGAAGATGATCCCTACCGGCGGATGGAATTTTGTGAGTTATTTTAAATAATTGAACTTGAGTTATTTTAAATAATTTTTTTTTTTATCCCTAGCCGTTCCTCACGGTTACAGAATTGTAGTGCCTTGCACCACAAGAGTATTCTTTATTAGTGAAAACTGCCACAAATTGGCATGAGTGAAATATTTAAATATAAATAAATAAATAAATACAAGTTAAATATGTCCAGTGATCAAATTTAATTCTTAAGAATTCAGTGTGGTGTGACTAGACATGAATGGGCTTTTAAGGATTATTTTGGCTGGTTGGTAAAATTGTTAAGTAAAAACAAACTTGTGTGCAACGACAACACAAAGGACGCCAAAAAAAACCATTATTATTCGAAAGCACCCGCCAGCAAGCAAAGTTCCTTTTGTGGTATGTTTTGTGTATATAATATTTATTCTTTACTATTTCATATCTGTATGCAATACCGCATACTGCAGATACTAACGCCTTATACCATTTGCAATTAGTACTAAGATTCATACTACGAATAGGAATGTAAGATTCAAATAATAAATTACTTAGGCTAAGTTAGGTCTAGGCTAAAGCCAAATTGTAACTAGCCTAACTGAGGCCTACCATAGTCTTTGTTTTAGATTAACCTCAGCTCAATATGTTGAAGAGGCAAAGGCCTGCCTATTAAATTTTCTTAGTATATTTTACTTTATAAGCCTATTATGTTTCATGTTATTTTCTTAGCAGATGGCCTACTAATCATTTGTAGCCTACATATTTCCTTTAGTCTTCCCATTCAACTTAACACAATCCCATAACCAGAATTAACTGTAATTTATCATCCACAGGTTACTGGGCCTATAAAGCATATGTATATTGATTATTAATTATTGCCATTTTTATTATTCTTTTTCTCTGAAATATCACTTACAGTATTCTTGTCTATCTCTTTGCAGACAAGGTTGTCATTGTGGCTATTATCCTTATTATTATTATCTTTTAGTTATTATTATTATTGTTACTATTATTATTACTATTGTTATTACTATATTATTACTATTATTTAGTTTATTATTAGTATAATTATTATTTGTATCATTTGTATTATTGCATATTCCTTATTACAATCAGTATTAAT
Source organism: Bathynomus jamesi (assembly GCA_023014485.1). NCBI lineage: Eukaryota > Metazoa > Arthropoda > Malacostraca > Isopoda > Cirolanidae > Bathynomus > Bathynomus jamesi. The sequence goes on from JAJOZX010000335.1 coordinate 69,720, forward strand.
TTGCAGACTGTTATATATTAGCCAAACGGGCCATTATTTAATCTCGCCATTATAAGTCCATCAAAGTTGTTACGGGTAAAAATCCCCTTTGCATATACTCATTAATTGTTGTCAATAAAATATAAAAATTCATATTGATTTAATAATCAGTCCTTCCATTCTTTTATTAAAATTAACTTTGCGCCGCAGTGCCGGATGCCAATCTAGTACTTGGGCGCTGGTGACCCTGGCATATAGTTAATTATCTACGTAAACTTGTAAAGGTCCATAATAAAAACCGGACCCTTACAATTGGTAATCTCCTGGAGTGACCAAACACCGTAATTTATGCAAAAAAAATTTCTAAAAGTTTTTTCTCAATTTTTGTCAATATATTCAGTCTGCATCTATAATTTTATTAAATTCACTAGTACAAAGCACTCACCTGTACTGGAAGTGTATTCTATTGCAAAATATATTCCTTTTATTTTGCCTTTTTATAAATTCAGCATTTTCTAAAGTTTTTTTATGCAAATTTACTTATATTTTGCAAACAGCCTATACGCAGACTATTTTTCTGCTAATATTGGGCTACATAAAAATTTTTTTTACTTATATTTTGTAAACAGCCTATACGCAGACTATTTTTCTGCTAATATTGGGCTACATCATAAAAAAATTTTTTTTTTTACTTATATTTTGTAAATAGCCTATACGCAGACTATTTTTCTGCTAATATTGGGCTACATCATAAAAAAATTTTTTACTTATCTTGCAAATAGCCTATACGCAGACTATTTTTCTGCTAATATTGGGCTACATCATAAAAAAAAAAAAAAAAAAAAAAATTACGTAACTTTTTGTTATTGGCATTCATAACTCTAATTGAGTCTCATACTCAACCAAGCTTACTTGAAGCCATTATTTATATTCAACAAAATTTGTTGAAATCTTGTCAGTTTTTGACACATTTTAAATTTTTTTTAGTACCTTGTAACAAATAATAGCCACAATGACCAATAACAACCTAGGGTCATCCAATGATGGTACTCCAAATTCATCACCTATAACGGACTTTCTCACAATGTATCATCCTACCACTCCACAATTCACCGCTGAAGAGCCTGGAATCTTTGTGAGTCAACTGCGGGATTATTTTGAGATAAAAGGAGTTACGGACCCACGAACCAAGTTCCTTGTCACAAAGAACCTCCTGCCTACACAAGTATACAAAGTAGTGCGGGATGTAACTCTATTGCCTCCATCTGACCAAGCTTTTGAGAGCCTCCTCAGCTAGTAGTCAGGAGACTCGGCCAATCAGAAGAAGAGCGACTCAATGCTCTACTCAAGGACCAAGTTCTTGGGGATCAAACGCCAACAGCCTTCCTGAGACATCTGCAAGACCTGGCTGGACAGACCAATGAAGACGATAAAAACTCACCCTTAATGCGACGCCGCTTCCTCAATGGTCTCCCTACTGCCCTACGGCCAATGCTCCGTTGTATGCCAGATGATACAGACCTCCTCACAATGGCTAAACAGCTGATAAGATGATGATTGAAATCCACCTTGGCCAAGTAGATAACCACACCCATCACCCCCAAATCTGTGCCACGCAGGACGACAATCTGAGTCCGGCTGCACAAGGTCTTAAAGTATCCAATGAAATTCTACGAACACTTAAAGAAGAATTTAAAGCTCTCCGAATAGAGCTAGCTAACAACAGGGAACGAGAGAGAAGTTCTTCAAGACAAGGACGACCCTCTGGTCCAATTAGAGCCTCCCAATATGAACCTGGACAACGCCTCGTTCTCCTACAACCACAGCCACCGCAAACAGGTCAGTTGGTTGCTCCTAATCCAAATCTATTAGCCTTACCTCATCCTCAATCCTCAATCCCCACTACTCAGCCCCATTCTCAACCTATTTCCTTACCACAGTCTACTGTTCATACCCCTCCTTGCTGGTATCATGAAAAGTTTAAAGATCGTGCAACGCGCTGTCTCACACCTTGCCCATGGACTCCTAACCCTCCTTTAAACTAACCAGGCTGGTGTCACAGGCGTCTGACGCTACAGCCTCTCAAGCCTCTCCTCCTATCCTTACTTCAACTAACCCTACCACTACCTCATTTAACACTGTCAAACCAACACCTACGTACGCAAGTAAAGTTAAAGAATCGCAACCTACTTATTCAACCACAGCTAATTTAATACCCCCAACTAATTCTCCAAATACAACACAAACTCCTTCCCACAGCAATACTAACCTTCTTCCACAAAAATTTAATGATTCAACTACTGCACCACCTGGTCCAACATTCACCTTGCATGATCCACTTTCAGGCTATGCATTCCTTATTGACACTGGAGCTCAATACAGTGTTATTCCTGCAACAGCCGCAGACCGTGCAAACGGACCTTCTCCTTTCATTTTACGTGCAGCTAATTCATCATCTATTCACACTTATGGACATCGTTCTATTTCAGTTTCTCTTGGACTTAGACGTGTTTTCCGCTGGATATTTCTTGTTGCGGATGTATATACTCCAATGTTAGGCTCTGATTTCTTTCTGCTAATGATTTATTAGTTGATGTTCGTAGAGCACAATTAATTGATAACGTCACACATCTTTCAGTAATTGGTTCTCCTACCGTGCACCCCTCTTCATTATTGGCAAGTTCTCTGCCACAGTGCTCACCTGCTATAGAGCAGCTCCTAAATGAATTTTCTTCACTTACTCAACCCTGTTCTAAGGATACCCCTATTAAACACTCTGTTGTCCACCGTATTGATACGGTAGGCTCACCTGTTTTCACCCGCCCACGTCGCTTAGCTCCAGATCGTCTTGCAATTGTGAGACGAGAGTTTGAACACATGCTTGAACTCGGTATTATACGGCCTTCAAGTAGCCCGTATGCCTCTGCTTTACACATGGTCCCAAAACCTACACCTGGAGACTGGCGTCCATGTGGAGATTATCGTGCTTTGAATGACAACACGATTCCAGATCGCTATCCCCTTCCTCACTTACACGATTTTACTTCTGCTCTCCATGGCACCACAGTATTTTCACGCCTTGACTTGGTGCGAGCCTTTCATCAAATTCCTGTACACCCTGATGATGTACATAAAACTGCTATAACAACCCCTTTTGGGTTATTTGAAATGACAAAAATGCCATACGGACTGCGTAATGCGGCCCAAACTTTTCAACGCTTCATTGATGAAGTGTTGAGAGGTCTCTCCTTCACTTTCACATATGTCGATGACATTCTCATCGCAAGTTCTTCTCCCTCAGAACATATTCAACATTTACGCTTAGTTTTTTCTCGGTTGGCAGAATATGGTGTATTGCTAAACCCTGAAAAATGTGTCTTTGCTGTAGATGAACTCACCTTCTTAGGACACAAAGTTACTTCGAAGGGCATTTCTCCTCTCGAAAATAAAGTATCTGTCATAAGGTCTTTCCCACAACCGCAAACTCAAAAGCAACTTCGCCGCTTTTAGGGATGGTAAACTTCTACCATCGCTTCATTCCTCAGTGTGCAAACATTCTTGCACCCATAACCTCTCTTCTTCGCCAATCAAAAAGGGGCAGATCCACTGCAGTTCTGTGGAACCCCGAAGCTACCAACGCTTTTTCACAAGCAAAAGAGGCTATAGCACGAGCTACATGCCTTGTTCACCCTCAACCAGACGCTCCTCTGAACTTAGCCACTGATGCCTCTGACGTTGCCGTGTCAGGAGTGCTCCAGCAGCTTGTTTCAGGCGTTTGGGAACCTCTCGCATTCTTTTCACGCAAGCTCTCACCTTCACAAATGAGGTACAGCACTTTCGGTCGAGAGTTGCTGGCGATATACCTCTCCATCCGTCATTTCAGGTCATTCCTGGAAGGACGTGACTTTAGCATTTTTACGGATCATCGTCCGTTAATATTTGCTCTCCATTCTCAATCAGACTCTCATGCTCCTAATGAGCGAAGATACCTTGATTTTATTCTTCAATTTACTTCAGACATTCGACACATTTCAGGTTCTTTGAATGTTGTGCCGGATGCGCTGTCTCGCATCTCAGCAATTTCTGACCCTGGACACTCTCACATCAACCTTTCAGAGATGGCTAAGGCTCAGTCCACGGATACAGACCTCCAAACTCTTATTAATTCACCCACTTCATTGCAAGTCCGCTCTTTACCAGTTGAACCCAAGTCAGACTTACTAATTTTATGTGACGTCTCGACTGAGCATATTCGACCGTTGGTCCCACAAGGGCTGCGAAGAGCTGTTTTTGCTAAACTCCATTCCCTTTCTCACCCGGGAATTAAGGCCACCCAAAAATTAATTGCAGCTAGGTTTGTATGGCCAAGTATGCACAAAGATATCCGCAATTGGACTCGATCTTGCCTTCAATGTCAGCGTGCCAAAGTTCACCGACACACAAAGTCAGAAATTGGTACCTTTCCTTTGCCAAAGGCTCGTTTTGAGGCCATACACCTAGACATAGTCGGCCCCCTCTATTCTTCTCGAGGTTATACCTATCTTCTCACTGTCATTGATAGGTTCACAAGATGGCCAGAAGCTGTTCCTTTGACTTCTTGTACTGCTTCTGCAGTAGCTCACGCCTTTGTTTCATGTTGGGTTTCCCGTTTTGGAATACCTGCAACCATTTGCACAGACAGAGGTGCCCAGTTTGAATCGGCCTTATGGAAGGAACTCATGCTCCTTCTTGGGACTGAGCGCATCAGAACAACAAGCTATCACCCGCAATCCAATGGGGTGATAGAACGCTTCCATCGTCAACTTAAAAGTTCCTTGCGAGCCACTGATCCATCTACTACATGGGTGGACAGGCTACCCTAATCCTACTCGGAATTCGTACTGCTCTGAAGACTGATCTTGCATGCTCTGCAGCAGAATTAGTTTACGGTACCACACTCCGGTTACCCGGAGAATTTTTCACACCTACACCCATTAACCCCGCATGTGATCCTGCTTCGTATGTTAAGACATTACGCTCTGTTATGAAGCAAATTCGTCCCACAGCACCTAGAACTTCCACTTCACAAACTACCTTCGTTTCCCCTGATTTACAAACTTGCACACATGTTTTCTTGAGACATGATGCTCACCGCTACCCTCTTCACTGCCCCTATGATGGTCCCTTCCTTGTGCTAGACCGTAAACCCAAAACTTTCATCATTGACAAGGTGGGCAAGCGTGAAACTGTTTCTGTGGACCGCTTGAAACCAGCATACCTTGATTTTTCTCCAACAAAAGATCCTATCCTCCCTCAATCTTCTGTACCTCCACCTCAAATACAGGTACAGCAACCTATCCCTCCTCAATCTTCTGTACCTTCATCTCATATACAGGTACAGCAATCTACCCTTCCTAAATCCTATGTACCACCACCTCATCCGAGGGTACAACAATCTATCATCCCTCTTCCAATTCTCCTTCATTATCGCAACCAACTGTCTTTGAACCAGCCAGTGGCTCCATCGCACAGGCACCAAGAATCCCCTTCCCCCAATGTCCCTACTGCACCTGTAGCACCATCCATGCCTTCAGAACCAGTGCTGCAGGATATTGCCATCCAAAAGCAAACAACGACTCGTTCTGGAAGAGTCATTCGTAAGCCAGTGCGTTTTGACATTTAAGTGTTTTTTTTTACCCCTGACAACCATGTTTTTGGGGGGCAGTACTTGTAGTGCCTTGCACCACAAGAGTATTCTTTATTAGTGAAAACTGCCACAAATTGGCATGAGTGAAATATTTAAATATAAATAAATAAATAAATACAAGTTAAATATGTCCAGTGATCAAATTTAATTCTTAAGAATTCAGTGTGGTGTGACTAGACATGAATGGGCTTTTAAGGATTATTTTGGCTGGTTGGTAAAATTATTAAGTAAAAACAAACTTGTGTGCAACGACAACACAAAGGACGCCAAAAAAACATTATTATTCGAAATCACCCCGCCAGCAAGCAAAGTTCCTTTTGTGGTATGTTTTGTGTATAATATTTATTCTTTACTATTTCATATCTGTATGCAATACCGCATACTGCAGATACTAACGCCTTATACCATTTGCAATTAGTACTAAGATTCATACTACAAATAGTAATGTAAGATTCATATAATAAATTACTTAGGCTAAGTTAGGTCTAGGCTAAAGCCAAATTGTAACTAGCCTAACTGAGGCCTACCATAGTCTTTGTTTTAGATTAACCTCAGCTCAATATGTTGAAGAGGCAAAGGCCTGCCTATTAAATTTCTTAGTATATTTTACTTTATAAGCCTATTATGTTTCACGTTATTTTCTTAGCAGATGGCCTACTAATCATTTGTAGCCTACATATTTCCTTTAGTCTTCCCATTCAACTTAACACAATCCCATAACCAGAATTAACTGTAATTTATCATCCACAGGTTACTGGGCCTATAAACATATGTATTTTATTATTAATTATTGCCATTTTTATTATTCTTTTTCTCTGAAATATCACTTACAGTATTCTTGTCTATCTCTTTGCAGACAAGGTTGTCATTGTGGCTATTATCCTTATTATTATTATCTTTTAGTTATTATTATTATTGTTACTATTATTATTACTTGTTATTACTATATTATTACTATTATTATTAGTTTATTATTAGTATAATTATTATTTGTATCATTTGTATTATTGCATATTCCTTATTACAATCAGTATTAATTTGCAGACTGTTATATATTAGCCAAACGGGCCATTATTTAATCTCGCCATTATAAGTCCATCAAAGTTGTTACGGGTAAAAATCCCCTTTGCATATACTCATTAATTGTTGTCAATAAAATATAAAAATTCATATTGATTTAATAATCAGTCCTTCCCTTCTTTTATTAAAATTAACTTTGCGCCGCAGTGCCGGATGCCAATCTAGTACTTGGGCGCTGGTGACCCTGGCATATAGTTAATTATCTACGTAAACTTGTAAAGGTCCATAATAAAAACCGGACTCTTACAGAATATTGAAGATATATGAGGTGTGAAGGTTTCAGAAGCTCCCCTTTTCAATGAAAAGGCATTTCTACAAAACGAATTTTCAAGCACGTACTTTACCTACTTTGGAATTACTTTGTTTATCTCCGGCGAAAATATCAACAAAACAATATTTTTGAGCACAAACTGATATACATTTATTTTGATCGAGCAGCAGCCGTTATTGCCTCATCCGTGCTACAAGACATTGGAATTGTGTCTACAAATGACACCTCCAAAGTCATAAATCTAAAGTTAGAATTTAAGTTTATATAGTTAATTTTTAATTTTTTATTGGTAACTCTCTAGGAGCGCTCCATTCTTCATTTATTTCGGCGAAACGAGATACTACAGCCCGGATATGAAAATCTTTGTTCCAGGAAATATATCTAACGCCTCCTCGAGGTATTCACTGGAGTCGACCAGGCGCCATTCATCAGGCCAGATGGATGTTTCAAATAATTGAACTTGAGTTATTTTAAATAATTGGAAGCATAGTAAAGCAAGACTACAACAAATAAATGTCCCTAAAACGTTGATCTCGCTTGTGGCTAATGGGCTCCTACCATTGAGCCAGTGCCACAAAAATAGGCCAGAGTGGCTAAAACTTGGAAGTGAAAACTGTCGAAAGAAGTACGTGGAAATGATAAGACACCATAAACCTAACGTAATATTTAGTTAATTTCAATCGAGAAAATACAAAATTGAAATGGACGTAACTTTCTACGTTTTCATCTCTACAAGAAATGAGTTGCATTTTCTGAATTAGCTTAAAAAACTGCACTATTTTGCGAATTTGGAAATATCGAAAGAAGTGCTTGGAGAGGATTCAGATTATTCCTTTCACCATTTCAATATTCAGTTTAATTTTCGAACTTATTTTCGTTAAAACTAACGAAACTATCACGACTTAATCGAACCACAAAATGGTGCTCAAGCGCTTTCGTCTAATGACATCCTCAAGTATCAATCCGTCACTACCATATTTTTACGATTTAGTAAAAACACACACAGTTATTAATTTCAGTACTTTATTTTGTTTACAATTTCAGTTCAACTTTGCTCCATCAATGTTATTAAAAATTTGGGATCTTGAAGATCACTTTAGACTTCAAGATCACTTTTAATTTCAGATTCTTGAAAGACCAAAATATTGTTAGTCCTAAGTTATAGCTATTTACAGTTATTTACAATTTTCAATTTGTGGTCTTCACAAAGATCCACTCTGTATTTTTCTTTGCAGTTCTTCCCGAAATCTAACTGCAGCTTGTCTTTATATATATATATACATACATATATATAGTGTACAGGGTGGGCGGAAAGTAGCTCCCTATTTTGGATTGGTAAAAAAATACGTATATTATCCATTTATTTCAGAAGAAATAATATGAAAAGGTAGGCATACATGGTAGGTTTTCTCTAAAATTCAATGTGGGTTCCAACTCTTTCCACCAGCTCCTGGAGCCGCCCAGGAATGGCGTCCACTGACTTTAGCAGGAACTCCGGCGGGATGGAGGACATGACTTCCCGAATTCGGTCCTCCAGTACTTCCAATGTCCTCGGTTTGGTGCGGTAGACTTCTTCCTTTACCCACCCCCAAAGAAAGAAGTCGCACGGTGTCAAGTCGGGGCTCCTGGCTGGCCATTGATGTGGACCACGACGACCCATCCAACGCCCAGGGAAGTGGGCATCCAGCCACTCACGGACAACAAGAGCGAAGTGCGGAGGGGCGCCATCTTGCATAAATATCAGATCGTCGATGTTCTCCCATGTGCTGACAACCGGCCAGACCTCGTTTCGCAACATAGCAAGGTACCGCTCAGCATTCATGGTGTTGCGCAGAAGGAACGGGCCCACAACCTGATCTGAGGTCATACCACACCACACCGTTACACTGAACCGATTCTGCCGTTTTTCAGCGGTAACCGTGCGACTTCTTTCTTTGGGGTGGGTAAAGGAAGAAGTCTACCGCACCAAACCGAGGACATTGGTAGAACTGGAGGACCGAATTCGGGAAGTCATGTCCTCCATCCCGCCGGAGTTCCTGCTAAAGTCAGTGGACGCCATTCCTGGGCGGCTCCAGAAGCTGGTGGAAAGAGTTGGAGCCCACATTGAATTTTAGAGAAAACCTACCATGTATGCCTACCTTTTCATATTATTTCTTCTGAAATAAATGGATAATATACGTATTTTTTTACCAATCCAAAATAGGGAGCTACTTTCCGCCCACCCTGTATATTGAAATTACACTGGAATGAAAATGTAATGATATGTAATGATTCATTACAGACCTTTCATTACCATTATCATTACCATTATTGCCTCAAAATTTCTTTCATTATCATTACATTATCATTACAAGCGATTTTTAATTAATTATAATTAATTACGGTACCATTAGAATGATAAACATCGGTCGAAAACCTTCGCTGATGTGTACAAAGCTACAGTTTCCACGTGCAATTTACGAAAATATTTCAGAGAAAGAGTTAATTATTATTGCTCCATAGAAAAAATCGTGCATTACGATGTTTTTTGGGCATACTACTGACAGCCTCGGGTCAAATGATCCTGTTATTTTAAATAGATTTTTTATAGTTTCCGGTTTTTATTTTTACTTACATGTTATTAGTTCTGGTTTCATTTGGTAGTTGCGGCATCATACCTCCTTTCTCCCCAAAACTCACATTCACCGCTCCAGTGTAGTCAATACCCGTGGTTTCAAATGGCTGAGTAAATGTTACTCGTTCCACAGGTAGGTCTGGAGGGAGTTGGACGTAATGACGGACGGTTTGCGCGAGAAAAAAGAGGTCGAAATTTGGAGCCATTCGAAGCATATTTAGAGGTCGCAAAGAAATTGATCCTGGTACTTTCCGCGGTACCGACCAACACGGTAGTACCGCAGTACCGCGTAACGCACCCCCAAATTTTGGTAGTGGAAAATTTTGTTAAGTACACAGTTTGTTTTTTAAGTAGAGATCTGCTTAAATCTGGATGCGAATCAAGAAGAGGGTGCAAAGTCCGTTGTGGTTCACATTATGGACACATACTACCAAGGATATTGGGGAAGTGTTTTCTTATTTGTTCTAAATTAGGATAATTTTCTCCCGTGTCGAGCATGTTTTTTTCTATTAACGTTTTATTTAAACTTTATATTCAGACCATTTGTGGCCATGACAAATTTGTTCCGATTGCGTTGGCAGGATGGTGAAGATTTTATGGAGTTTAGGAATCGCATTCAACTGTGCAAAGTCTTTGGGAGGATGGTCAACAGGAGGTAAATATTTAAACTTATGCAATAAATAAATAAATTGACCAAAGTATTTTCTTTCTTTATGGTTTTGTGATTATCTTGAGGAATGGACGGAAGACGATTTCCTTCACTTGGTTGTCATTTATCATTACTTATTCGAACTATAGTGGATGTAATTTCCCAGAAGAGTTCCTTGTTCCTGAATTTCACAATTAAACACATGAAATGAATGAATGAATGATGCATGAGTCGAACATAGCAAGAACTCGTGTACAGCCTTGATGTCCTGCGCGCGACAAACGGAACGCACGTTGAAGTGTATATTTTATTGTTTTGTACAAAATAATGACAAATGAAATATAAAATCATTAAAATTTTTTATTAAAAAATGAATTCAATTCGTTGCTCTTTCGTCAAACGCATATTCTTAGGGTATCTGAAACATAAAAACAAACGTTTAATTTTTCCTATGTAACCAGTGATACATTTTTTTTAGTGAAACAGTAATTGTAACAGAGTTAATTGTAACAGAGTTAATTGTGACAGAGTTAATTGTGACAGAGTTAATTGTGACAGAGTTAATTGTGACAGAGTTAATTGTGACAGAGTTAATTGTGACAGAGTTAATTGTGGGTAGCAAAATTGGATGTCTTTTCTCCTCCCGATAAGTTACAAGAAGAATCGGGGAGAAACCTCAAAGAATTTAATAATGTAATTAAATAATAAAATTTTGTAAATCCCGATAAAGTTTTCCTTTTTATTTTGTTTTACAGATACTCGATCAGTCGGAAGTCGCAATTCTCCTAAATAGGGCAGAAACCAATGCCTTGAGAGGGCACCCTCGCAAATCGTGAATATGTACATTTAACTGCAATGACCAATTTGGGAAATATTCAAGAGAGGTGAGTGGACTGTCTTTGCACTTCAACTGCGTTTTCACACTTCCAGTAGCATTTTAGAGTGAATTTCCTTGTTCTCTTCAGGAACAGGAGTTAAAAGTCACAGAAGTTAATTGGCACAGAAATTAATTGTCACAGAGATAATTGTCTTTGTTTTATGAACCGTAAACGAATTTGTTTTCGTTATACATGTTTCACAGTAATATTTTACTCCATTTAGTTGTTTAGCACTTGTTATAAGAGTGATAGCTTCAACTAATTCAAACATAATTCATAATCGAGATTACATCTGAAACAGAACAGAAATAATAATTAAACACAATGAAAACATAATAGCAGTTAGCAAAAGTAAGCAAAGTTAAATTTACAACATTCACCCCTCCCAAAAGGCAAAACATAAATTTTCTCAGAAATTAATATGAGACGTTTTGTATAACAATATTTTACTGAAGAAAACCATTCCTTTTAATTCTCTGCGGTGAAGATTTGTTTACATATTTACCTGTACGTCGTTTAAATGCGACATATTCTGGATCTATCAGGAAAAACATTCCGATTGACGGGTTGGAAATCCCTGGGTTAGAATATGTTAACTGGTATCTCATTATTCATACACTCCACAGAAAGCTCCCCGCAATCATAATTGTAATAAACCCAAACGAAAATGTACTCAGTCGTGTACTTCAATTGTACTTATGTACTACTATGAAATGATATCGCCTTCAGAAATGAAGATTCAGCAAAAAAAAAAATAAGATTAGTTTTTATTTTTATTTATTTATTTATTTTTTTTATTTGGAATCTTTCAAACATCTGATCGTGTTTAAAAGGGGGGAGCCGGCCGGTTCGGCTGGGCCTCTTAGCTTTTTGATGTAACCATTTGTTCGTTAATAGCTCTCTAAACAAGTGTAGTGAAAAAGAGTTGATTCTCTAATTACTTTGTAGTGCAAAAGAAATTCATTAATAGTTTTAAAGTGATTTTCCCCCTTGTGGAAATAAAGGACTGAACAAAGGAAAACTCGTCATTTTATATCTTTCAACGAAACTTTTTGTCTTTCAAAACATTAAGTTAATGAGCTATATAGCCTATTAATTTTATGAACACACAAAAATTATACAGTACATATACAAGGGTGGGCTGAAAAGTAATGCCTCCACTTGAATAATTCTGGATTGTGTAGAGGTAGCAAGATAAAACCAGTTTTGTGTTGTAACTTGATATCCCCAAAGCTCAGTTAGGGCCTAATAGCCTATTTCTAATAGTGTGAAACTATAATTTCATTAATGTATTGTTGGTGATATTTTTGTTGGCAGCAATGTTGCCAATATTTTTATGAAATTTTTGTTGACAGCATTGTTGTCATCACACGTTGCCAACAATTTTAGTTGGTGAGCCATGAAAATCCTGCAAAAGTTTGATACCATTAGACGAAAGCGCTTGAGCACCATTTTGTGTTTCCTTTCCTTCGTGGTGGTTAAGTATTTCTGCCAATTCAGCTCATTTGGCATTGAGCCCAATTGTTGTTTGCATGGAATGTGTTGGCCTATATGTTAAATAGGACTTGTTGAAGTTGACCTAAAGTTCATTCACTTTCTCAAGATGTTTTCCAATAGGCCCACTGATTTTACTGGTACCAATGGATGATTATTTAAGAAATTTATTTAACCAAACTATCACGACTTAACCTAACCTATTTTTTTTATTCTTTTTAGTTGAAATCTTTCAAAAAAAAACATCTGATCATGTATTTAAAAAGGGGGGAAACTTAACCTTCGATTATCTCCCCCATAGTCGCAGACGTTTTCCCTCGTAATAAAGATCCAGTGACATGTTCATCGAAAAAGAGGGGGCCTTTGATGCGACAAGAAATTCGCACCTGATATTATGATCTTGGTTAAACAATCCATTAGAATTATTTGCTTTAAGTATAATAATACTGTTAAATCACGCCTAATAAAGAATATGCTGTAGATATTTCTGAGAAAGTAGATTGGGAAAGTGTAAATAAAGATTTAAATTTTTTTTAGTGAAACAGTAATTTTCACAGAAGTTAAAAGTCACAGAAGTTAAAAGTCACAGAAGTTAAAAGTCACAGAAGTTAAAAGTCACAGAAGTTAAAAGTCACAGAAGTTAAAAGTCACAGAAGTTAAAAGTCACAGAAGTTAAAAGTCACAGAAGTTAAAAGTCACAGAAGTTAAAAGTCACAGAAGTTAAAAGTCACAGAAGTTAAAAGTCACAGAAGTTAAAAGTCACAGAAGTTAAAAGTCACAGAAGTTAAAAGTCACAGAAGTTAAAAGTCACAGAAGTTAATTTCAGAGAGTTATTTTCACTTTAAAATAACTCAAGTTCAATTATTTAAAATAACTCAAGTTCAATTATTTAAAATCATTGAAAAAACTAAGGCTCATGGAATCAGGGGTGTAGTAATAAATTGGCTCGATTATCAAACGATTAATCGTTCTATCTCTAATTATAATAGATTAAAACATCTTGAAAAGAGCAAACATTGTCCCGATATATAAAGAAAGCTTCAACACCTATATAAAAGCTGATGCAATAATGTGGCGTAGGCTAAACCTAATGTGAATTTGCTTTCTTTTATTTTTCCGCTAAAACCCCAAAAATCTTCTGGGTAAAAATCTTCTGGGTAAAAATCTTCTGGGTAAAAATCTTCTGTGACTGAACATAATGTTTTTCTTTTCAGTTTTCTTGGGAAGGAAATTTTGTTGATCAATTTCCGAAGATCTTTCTAGTCATAATTTTTAAACAAGAGCAAGTTGAGTAAAAATGTTAAAGTATTTCATAATACGAGACTTTATTAACATTTTAAAAACCTTTGGAAATAGTTGCTTGTGAAAGGCAGAGTCCTGAAGATACATGAGGTGTGGAGGTTTCAGAAGCTACCCAACCTTTTCACACTTAAAATAACTCAAGTTCAATTATTTAAAATAACTCAAGTTCAATTATTTAAAATAACTCAAGTTCAATTATTTAAAATAACTCAAGTTCAATTATTTAAAATAACTCAAGTTCAATTATTTAAAATAACTCAAAAAGTTATTTATTAATAAGTAGAATTTAATTGGCTTCAAATTATATTTTAAAATACGCGTAAATATTTTCGGCTAATATAAATCACATAAAAGTGTTAAATAAACTTATAAAACCAAAATTATATAAATTCTTTTGCTAATATCATTATTAGACTAGGACTTTGGCGTAACGCGAGTTATACAGTCCGAAGTTAGAACTAAAATGTTTAGTCTAAGAATTATAATTGTAGATTTATAAGGAAACAAAGACAAAAACAAATTTTTATCAAATTTCTTGAAAATTCATTGATGGAGGGCAGGTTAGGTCCCACCAGTTTCTCAGGAGCGCCCACGGGGTACGGATTGTTCTTCATCACGTATGGGTATAAAGAACAGAAATCGTAGTAATGGAGCTTTTGATATATATATATATATATATATATATATATATATATATATATAACTCAAGTTCAATTATTTAAAATAACTCAAGTTCAATTATTTAAAATAACTGAATTTGATAATTTCCGCTTATTAATGACGTTTTAACCGTATATTTAAGGCTTATGAATAGTAAATTTAATCTCACATCAATCAAATATATTTTATATATAGTCCAGTTAGGTTAAGTTACGATAGCGGTTATATTAGGTTAAAAAATAAAAATTAATGTAGTCAACCCGTACAAAAAGATAGTTTTTAGTTGGTCATTTTGTAGATGGTTAGAAACTTTCAAACCTTATTTTCGCTTTTGCTTATATATACATATATATATTAATTACTTTTTTTTTAATATGCTTTTGGGCCACGTCGCCAAACCGCTTCCCGTTTGATCAGCGAAGTTAGGCGGCTTGTGTTCATTAGTTAAATGGGTGATCGCCCTGCCTTCTATTGGCTCATATTCCCACTCAGCCACACTAATTACCCCCAATTTCTGGGTCCCCTTTATCCCCAATACTGAGTATATTATACATGGAATATTATGAAAAGCTCCGATGTTTTCCGGGTGCCACAAGCCAGATAATTAATAGGGAAATTTAACGTTCTGTCGGGACAAAGGAACGTGAAATTCTCCAAAATGCCTAAATGTTACGCACGAGTTTAATTGACATTCCCTTCCAAAAACAAAGCTCCTCCTTTTCCTTAAAATCAACTTAAAATAAAGTTCTTTCTTCGGTACTCCGAATTGTTTTTTGTATATTACCTTAGCGATTGGTTGGTAGATAAATGGGTACCCTAAATTCAGAAGTAGCAGGTGGGGAGTGGTTAAAATGTGTCACTAAACGTCAACACTTTGCCAAAAAATTTAGAAGTTGTCATTGAGAAAGATAGTAATAAAAACCTAATTGACCGGTTTGTCTTTAGTTAACCTTTTTTTTTGTAAGAAGAAAATTGACCGATTTGTCTCGTTTCCACTTTCCCTTTTTTTGAAATAATATACACTACACAATAAATAAATAAAAAATTACATATGCCATCATTTATGACATTTATAGCCAAAAGTTTTTCTTTGGAAGATATAAATGATGCTGTTGTTTCCGCATGCCGTAACATTATATACATTCAACTGCAAAGAACACGCAGTATAAATAACGTAAAGAACGACGCTTGTATAGGAGATATTCCGCGCAAGACGAGAGAGAAAGCGAACGAAGCGTATATATTAAACACTTCCGATTGCCGATCAGATATGTAACCACTCCACCAGATCAATTTGAGAGGCGTGCATCGGATTGCTTGGGTGAGAAATCGAGTAACGCACTAAAAAAATTAATAAAAAGAAATAATACATGCAAACGACAGACTAACAGAAATCAAAACTGCAAACACAAACCTTGGTATCAAATTTAGGTACATAAAAACAAAAGAGAATCCTGCAGACTTTTTGAGCTCATTTTTTGCAAGAATGAAAATATTTAAAGTTACAGCCACTTCAATTTTGATTTTTTTCAAATTATTAATTGAAAGAATAATGAAGTATTAATTAAACGAATTCCAGTCAGTCAGCTCCCAGTCAGCCAGTTTCCAGTCAGCCAGTTTCCAGTCAGCCAGTTTCCAGTCAGCCAGTTTCCAGTCAGAAGAAGGAAAAAAGTTCGACTACAAACATAAATTTAAAAAAAATATATATTAATTGGTAAAATTCTCAAGTTCAATTATTTAAAATAACTCAAGTTCAATTATTTGTAGAATATGTATCACAAACAACAATATTGACAACAATTCCCTTTGGCTGTGATATTTTTGTAAATGTATGGTCTCGCTAATTTTTCCTCAATTTTACAAAAAGAATATGAAATTTTATAAAATTTAGGCGGTTTTGAGGCAAAAAACGTACAAAGACGTGTGCGTGCATTGATATACGGCTGGTCAAGTCAGAAGGTTGCGCCAAGATGGACAACAAAAAAAATATCAGTAGATAATCACTAAATCTATCCCCTCACTGCATGTTATTTTATTTATTTGTCGGGAGCGGTAACATCTCAGTGCGGCTGGAATTCGCCAAGCCTCATCACGTATGGGTATAAAGAACAGAAATCGTAGTAATGGAGCTTCACGCCCTCCGAAAATACTACATTAATATCCAAAAGTTTAAGTACATTAGCAATGCCTAAAAAACCCGGGAAAAATGGAAGTACTAAAATATTTTTTGACAAAGTACGAGAATTTGTAATTTAATATCCAGTTTCCTTTCCACTACACTGCTCATAAGGCAGCGTAACAACCTCAAACATAACATACAAACACCATCCTGGTATTCTCTCCGTTGAATTTGAGCTCGCCGAGGAACTCCCCAATAGCGGGCATGTATTTACCGACGAAGGATTTGTAAAAGAAAAAGTATTAATAAAA
This sequence comes from Bathynomus jamesi, assembly GCA_023014485.1. NCBI lineage: Eukaryota > Metazoa > Arthropoda > Malacostraca > Isopoda > Cirolanidae > Bathynomus > Bathynomus jamesi. Next base: position 86,763 of record JAJOZX010000335.1, read on the forward strand.
CTTATCTAACTAATGATTGATAAAGAGGAACAATAATATCGCGCGATTTTTACTCAAAATTCCTAGATATATCTCATCAGGCCCAACTGACTTATGTTTATTTAGAGGCAAATATTTGTGACGCCAGCTCTCAGATTTTAATGTAAAAAAAAAAAGTCCTCGGTAATTTGAACACCATAACTGAGTTCTAGACCAATCAGCGCCAGAACTGTTGAGTTGGACTTGCTCATTTTACCACAAAAAATCTTCATATAACCACAATGCCATACACGAAAGGCCTTGGAATCATTTTTCTTTTTCCTTGTAGATTTGCATTCCAATGAGCCACAATATTCTCTATATTTAATTGTCATCTCCTCTCCAAATACAAACGTACAGCTCTTAGTTTGGCTTCAAAGGTCTTTGATCTTCTTGGATCAACTTAATAAGTTAGTAACTTGTTTCCCTTGTTTTGAGAAATTCCAGTGTTGTCCTATTTTACAGAGAATCTCATTAAGTTTTGATATAAGCTAAGGATATTGATCTCATGAATCAATAAACAAAGTATTTAATTTTAAATTTCAAAAGAGAGTTAATTTCAAAAGAGAGTTAATTTCAAAAGAGAGTTAATTTCAAAATCAAACAATAATCCTCTAGCATTCCAACGATTAAAGTTTTAATTATGAAAAAATTTTCTCGTCATGGAAATTCATTTAACTTAAATGACAGGAAAAAAAAATAAAAAATTTTGCTAAAAATTTTACAATATCGAAGAAATCAACGAATTGGTAATAATTTGACCCAGATACTTAAATGTAGCAATTGGAAATGTCAGGAGAGGTCTGTATATGGTCTTTGTTGGTCTGAAACATTGTTATTTATTTATTTATTTTTTTTTTTCTGTAACCTATATATAGGCCTCCTTCAACAATGACCTCGCCTGTATCGGCAAGTCGACTTATGGTGGCAGTGGGTACTGGAAGTTCGCGGAGAAAAAATCTGACTTTTTGAAAACTCAGGAAAAAATTTGAAATTTGACCTTTTTTAGGTTGTGTGTCTGATTTCACACGTAATAATTAGTTAATTTCAAACGAGAAAATTTAAAATTGAAATGGCATAGGTCGATGGAGTCTGTATATTTTCTTTCTTTTTCATTCATATTGTCCCATTTCAAAGGTTCCACGTGATGATTTCTCATTTCGCGAAGAGAATCTTATCGTTCTTAATACGACCAGTAGCTTTTCCCTGAGAAGATTGTTAAATTAACTGAATGTAGTTTGCATGGTATGACAGTGAGTTAAGACTGTTTGCATGGTTTCCTCGGGAAATGTGCCGTTTTTCCAGACATGACGGTCACAAATCCTGAAAGCTCTCAAAAAGAGATAACTCAAGTTCAATTATTTAAAATAACTCAAGTTCAACATCGCAGAATTTGTCACATGAAACCACTCAACGATTTTCAATTTTTGTTGATGTGCGTGAATAACACTGTACAACAAATTTTCTGTTCAGAAAAAAAAACGGGAAGACGTAATTCTGAAAGCAGTTATTTCTGATCCAAATACCGACATAAGACCTGTTTTACATAATAAACATTTGCCAGTACTATCTGCATTAGACTTCTGCATTAGACTTCATTGTAAATATTTTGGCGGGCATATCTCGTGTTGTCCTGTCGCCAACAGTAATTTTTGGCTGAAATATGCTTTAGTTTATTGTTTTGAAAAATCCGTAAACATACACCATATCGGCATATTCGACATTTTGGAATGCCACACTGATCAAAAACTGCAAGAATGCAATTGGTTATGGAAAACTGATATCTGTGGGTAGTTGGGAAGTAACGAAAATGGTCCACTGAGTAGGTAGGTAGTTAATCTAACAAATTATTAAACTCTAAACTCCTTTTTTTTTTATCCTGCGGTGAAGAAGGCATTGGGCAACCACTTCACTAATATGCCCTTGTTAAACTCATGAAAATGTCCACAGAGAGAGATAGGAATAACAGCGTAAACGGAGTTGCCAGTCAAAAGATAGGCAATGTCGCGCTCGGCAGGGGAAGCAGCAGTGCTTCCCAAGTCGTCATCAGGCGAATTCCCTGCAACACCAACAAAGGAGTAAAGATTGGGACGTGGAATGTAAGAACAATGAACAGACCAGAAAAGTTAGAGAACATCAAACAAGAGATGAATAGGCTGAGTATAGCTGTCATGGGGTTGTCGGAAGTCAGATGGCGAGGAGGAGATTTTATTAGTGGAGACGTGAGAGTGATTTATTCTGGTGGCGACAGGGCTGAGAGAGGAATTGCTATTTTACTTAGAGGAAGGATAAGAAACACCGTAGAGGAGTTAGAATCATGTGGATAAGAATGAAAGGCGAAAAAGTAGATACATTTGTCATGCAAGTGTATATGCCAACAAGCGCCCATCCAGAAGAAGAGGTAGAAGAAATGTATGATACAATATAGGAAATAATTGAAATCCATGGAAGAAATGCTAACGTAATAATCATGGGGGACTGAAATAGTGTGATTGGAGAGGGGAAAGACGGGAGGGAGGTTGGACCATTCGGATTAAATAGAAGAAATGAAAGAGGGGAAAAGCTAGTAGAATTTTGCAGAAGGCAAAAACTCATGATGACTAATACTTGGTCCAAAATCACAAAAGAAGGAGATACACATGGAAAAAACCAGGACACACTGAAAGATTTCAAATTTACTTTATTTTGGTAAGATAGAGATATAGGAATGCAGTGAAGAACTCGAAAGTTTATCCTGGAGAAAATGCTGACTCTGATCATAACTTGGTGGTAATGGAAAATATGGTGAGGCTGAAGACTCTGAAAAAGAATAAAGTAGGTGAAGAAATGGGATACTGAAAAACTGAAGGAAGAACAAAGGAGAATTTTTGATAAAAACGTGAATGAAGAGATAAAGAGGCAAAGAAATGACGGCCACATTCATACGACAAGTGAAGAAAGATGTTGTAGACTGAGGGATACAATACAATAAAGGAGAGTACACAGGAAAATATCGGTTATGTGAAAAGAGTAGCAAGGAAACCATGGGCCACTACAGAGATGCTTGACAAAATGGAAGGAAGAAGAAAATGAAAGAGTATAAATACAGAAGAAGGGAGACAACGATACAGACAGTTCAATAACGACCCGAGAAGAGAAACTGATAAAACAAGAGAGATGTGGCTTGGAGTGTAGTGCAGGGAATTGGAGGACTTAGAAAAGAAAGGAAGATCTGATTTAATGTGCCAAAAAGTTAAGGACATAAATAGATGGAAAAGTAGCAGTTGGAAGTGCGAGAAATAGAGGGGAGAAATGGAGAAAAACTGAAAAGACCAGAAGATATAAGGAAGAGATGGATTGAATATATTGAAGAATTGTTTGATAAAGAGAACTAACCTAATAACATCGAAATGGAGGAAGCAGATGAAGTGGAAGTAGATTGTATGGGACCGGACATATTGGAAAGAGAAGTAGAGATGGCTGTAAAAGACCTAAGAAATGGCAAGACCCCAGGACCAGATGATGTACCAGCAGAACTTCTGAAGGGTTTTGAAGGTGATGCTAGAGAGGAGGTGAATGTATTGTGCAGAAACATATATGAAAGTGGAGACTGGCCTGCTGACTTTATGAGAGTCTCTATGATTACTCTTCCCAAGAAACCGAGAGCCATCAAGTGTTCAGAATTTCGAACCATAAGCTTGGTCAGCCATGCATCAAAAATAATGCTGAGGATACTAACCAGACGACTAACGAACAGAGAGCAGTACATTGGAGAAGATCAGTTTGGATTTAGGTCAAAATGCGGAACAAGAGAAGCTATTGGTATTATGAAAATGATGGGAGAGAGTGCTGGAACATGATCAGGAAATGTTTGTTTGTTTTACTGACTTTGAAAAAGCTTTTGACAGAGTCCAATGGAGGAAACTAATGGAAATACTGAAGAATATTAATGTTGACTGGAGGGACTGTAGGCTGATAAAAAATCTGGTACTTACGTATTATCGGGACTACCAAACTGTTTATTATGTATTTTTACTCTCGTCATTTTCGTTTAAACTAACGAAAATATCACAACTTAACCTAACCAATCATCAAGGGCGTACAGTTGACCTAACCGGGCATTCAGTTGACACGAATGTTGATACTGGATGTTTTTATCAATTACGGCGTTATTCTCTCATCCTTAACTTGCCCGAAATGTGACAGTGAGTGCCTAATACGAAAAGATCAGAAGATATTTAGGTGAAATAACCAATATTAACCTGTTAGGTTAATTGAATGCCCGGTTAGGTCAACTGTACGCCCTTGATGATTGGTTAGGTTAAGTTGTGATATTTTCGTTAGTTTAAACGAAAATGACGAGAGGTAAAATACATAATAAAGTGTTTGGTAGTCCCGATAATATGTAAGTTAGGGTGGATCGATTTTACATTTTTTTCGATTTCCATATTCTAATAGAGACAAAAACTTGCGCATGCATGAGAAAATAGCCTTTGCAAAATCTTAGCTTAATAGGTAATCATCTTCTGCCCCCGGTAGAGCGATGAAAATCATATTTTAGTAGTCAGAAACGTATTTTTCTTATAATTTTTAAAATATTTCATGCCTAAGCAACGATATAAATGCTATGGGAAATATATAAATGCATTATTTAAGACAAAGAGCCGATCTGAAAATATGAAAATATTATACATATTTTCGGATCGGCTCTTTGTCTTAAATAATGCATTTATATATTTCCCATAGCATTTATATCGTTGCTTAGGCATGAAATAACACACACGCATATTGAAATATTTTAAAAATTACAGTATAAGAAAAATACGTTTTTGACTAATAAAATATGATTTTCATCGCTCTGCCGGGGGCAGAAGATGATTACCTATTAAGCTAAGATTTTGCAGATGCTATTTTCTCATGCATGCGCAAGTTTTTGCTTCTATTAGAATATGGAAATCGCGAAAAAAATGTAAAATCGATCCACCCTAATGTAAGTACCAAAAATCTATATCTTGGGCACACTATGAATATTAGAGTTGCAAGGGGAGAATCGAAGCCTGGATTGGTTGGGAGAGGGGTCAGGCAAGGATGCTCCCTGTCCCCTGTGTTATTTAACATCTATGCAGAAGCAATGATAATAGAAGCACTCTCAGATCTGGGAGAGGGAATCAGAGTGGGAGGTAAATTGATCAAATCTGTAAGGTTTGCAGATGACAAGGCATTTGTTTGTAGTACTGAGGAAGGACTGCAAAGAATGGTCAATAGCTTGACAACAACGGCGGAAGAATTCGGAATGATAATCAATGAGACCAAGACAAAGGTAATGAAAATTGCAAGGAGAAAAGGAGCACAAATGAACCCAACGATAGGAAATCGGACTGTAATATTATTTTGCAGGTTTATGATTACTTTATTAGAATGTTTTACCTAAGTAAAATCACTTGTGTTTATATTCAATTCGATTAAACTGATGAATTTGATGATGTTTGAATTAAACTGATGAGATGTGAGATACTTTATTATATCAAAGTAATGATATTTTCTTTGATGTAATTAATCCTAATCTGTAGTATAAACAATTCATATAAATGCCCTATGTTTACTATACCTATATTATTATTATTATTATAACTTGCGTCATTGATTATATATATATTTTGTGTACCATAACTATATTATTGTTATTTATATTAACAGGAACGTTGTTCAATTAAGTTGATTAAAGCCTAAGAAAAGGAGAGCGTTTCATTTCACGGACCTTAGAAGAAGCTGAGCACAGTTTAAGTATCTGGGAAGTTTATTAATCAACAATGGAGATTGCAATAAGGAAGTAAGATCTAGAATTGGTATAGGTAAGGTAGCTTTTGAGAGACAGAAAAGACGACTTACAGGTAAACTCAACTTGATGCTGAAAAAAAGGTTAGTAAAAGGCTTAATATGGAGTGTGGTACTGTATGGAGCAGAAACATGGACACTGAAAACAACTGAAAAGAAACTCCTGGAAAGTTTTGAAATGTGGATTTGGAGAAGAAAGCTGAAGATAAGCTGGAGGGAACACCAAAGTAATGAGGAAGTACTGCAACAGGTGAGGGAGGAAAGAAGACTCATTAAGGTGATAAGAGAAAGACAGAAGAAATGGATCGGACATGTGTTGAGAGGAAAAGGATTGTTCAATGAGGTGATAGAGGGTAGGTATGAAGGTAGAAGGCCGAGGGGAAGGAAAAGGAAAGCAATGCTGGATGATTTGAAGGCAGGCAGGAGCTACCATGAGATGAAAAGGATAGCTAATGATAGAACACTTTGGCGGGACACATGAGTTGGACCTGCCTGATAGGCAGAACACGATGGATGGATGGATGTCAATAACTGGGTGGATGAAACCAATTGGTTGCTCACCAGAGTTATTCTCCACACTAGTATTTGTATATTGTGTGATAGAGCGTGCGTGGTAGTATTGATACACACTACCAATCAACCAACAAACTAAAAGGACGCTGATGGAAAAAGCCGGGAAAAGAACAGAGGAGGAACTTGTGGGAAGAACGGCATGGCGGACGAAGGGGCTTGAAGACAATAAAAGATCTCCACCAGCAAGTGCGCTCTCAAAAACTGAGCAAAGAGAAGAGGGCCTGTCTAATAACACTCAGTAAGTGGTTGGTTGTGTTTCAGAACCCCCGTTTGGGGGATAACATATAAACTAGGTCCAGTTAAATTAGGCCTACATTGTGGTCTAAGACCTACCATCAACTCATAAGGCGCGTCTTGACTTGAGCATTTTAGTCCGAACAAACCGAACGAGCAGACAGTGCAGAGTAGGATTCGGCTAGTAATACGTGCCTCCGAGCCGAGCCGAGCGCGCCAAACGTTTTCCGTCGCTTGTCGGTAAATCGTGCGTTCTCAAAGGGATTCAGGTGCTCGTTGGTGCGTAGTCAGGACAGGTGTTCGCGCTGTTCCAGCTATTCGGTGCGTCTTATTTTTATCATGGAGTGGGACAGAGAGAAATGTTTAACCTTACATTCTCTTTGATTTCCTCTTCTTTTTGGCTAAGGAATAAATAATGAAAAAAGCACCTGCTGCCACTGTCAAATCCATATTTACACTGAGCAAAACGGTGGGAATAAGACGAGCACCGGCGAACACGCAGAATACAGCGAGCTTGCGCTCGAACAGCTCGTTCAGTTCGTTCGTGCGCTGTCTGTTCGTTCGGACTAAAATGCTCAAGTCAAGACGCGCCTATAGATTAACAAAGGCTAAGGTAAATTACCTAACCTAATTTGGTGAGAAATCCTACTGTGGACCTCAATTTACTCTGCCCGCTCTGGACCATTTCCGGAATCTCTAGGCTGACCCTTACAAGGCTAGGCTTAACCTACTCTACAGTTAGACTGGAGATATTACGGGTGGGTTAATTGGGGACCAATTCATGCAGAGCATTTTTCACAGTAGTTACGGCGTTACTAGTAACGCCGTTACGTAACGATGTTACTTTTTTAGTAACGCGGTAACGCCGTTACTTTTGAGATGTAACGAAAATGGTAACGGAACTACTTTTTCGAGCGATTTCAATCGTTACTCGCTACTATTTACTTTTAAACTTATCATTTGACTAGTATCATTTATTAGCTGTGAGCTAAACGAGGACTACTATCAGATGCCAATTTTGAAAAACTAGTGTTCCTGAAATCGAACAATACACTCCTAAAAAAGCTGCAAGATTAGTTTTTCGGACAGGCCATTTTTTTTTATTTGATTCTGTTTTGATTATTTTGTCATATAGAATATAATTTGGTATTATTAAGGCTTTTTTACTATTTAGTCTTGTCTTAAAAGTAACGGTAGAGGTAGTGGTAACGGTAACGCTTTACTTTTTCATAGAAATATCTGAAGCGGTAACGACGTTACTTTTTATCAATGTAACGGTAGCGGTAACGCCGTTATTTATAGAAAGTAACGTGCCCATCTCTGTGTGTATGTATGTATATATATATATATATATATATATATATATATATATATATATATATACACACACACACACACACAGATGGGCAGTATCGCGATACATGTATCGGCGTTACGTATCGAGCGATACTTTTGGTATCGGTATCGATATCGCTTTAGCCATCTATAAAGTATCGATGTATCGGTATCGCCTCAGGGATTTTCGTGTATCGATGCCCATCACTGTGTGTGTGATATATATATATATATATACAGGGTGGCCCAAAACAAATGGCACCAATTTTGAGAAGTGATATCTCAATAACCATTGCAGCTAGGGACTTAAAAAAACAACCAAATGAAAGATAATTATTTTCTCTTTAAATACTTATTCTATGGCTTGATGGTTATAAGCCCATATAATGCCCAAAATTGGCTTCCAAAAAAAATCTACAAAAAAAAGTTGCGCATTTATATTTATTCCTTGATCCTAATTTTAAATGAAATTTTTCTATTCCAGACCCCTCAAGATGGGATTGAGAGAATCTGATAAGAACATTATACAAGCACTACGTGAAGAAAAGGGATATTCATTAAACAGAATCCTTTACGAATTTCCAAATAGAAATTGGAAAAAAAGAACTGTGGCACATTTTTTACAAAAACTTACAGAAACCGGCAGCAGTCAACGGCGTCCGGGAAGTGGTCGACCAAAAAGTATTAGAACGCCAGAAAACATTGAAAAAGTAAATGAAATGGTTTTAAGTCAAGAGGAACAACCGGGAACAAGTAAAAGTGAAGTTGCGAAAGAAACCGGGATTTCACGTTCATCAGTACAGCGAATAATTCGAAAAGATCTTGGGTTGAAAACATTTAAGAGGGTGAAGGTTACTGCTTTATCGGAGCCTGTGAAAGAAAGACGTTTCCATCGATGTAAAAATCTATTGCGAAGATTTCGGTCAAATGAGTCTGTGAAAAAAATTTGGTTTTCTGATGAGAAACGATTTATGGTCGAAACACCACGAAATACTCAAAATGATCGGGTTCGTGCAGCAGTGGCGACAAAAACTCATGTTGACCCAAAACGACTTTTGCGTAAAAAAAAACACTTTTCAGATTCGATAATGGTTTCCCTTGCAGCGTCATCTGAGAACAAAACATCCATCATTTTTATTCAGCGAGGCGTTAAAATTAACTCAATTTACTACTGTAATGACATTTTGTCTCCAATGTTGTCAGAGATCAAGGAGACGAGCACTGATTTTGTGTTCATGCAAGATGGAGCCCCATCTCATACAGCCAAGGAAACAATAACATTTCTCAATAATAATTGTCCTGGTTTTATCGAACCAAATAATTGGCCACCATGCAGCCCAGCTTTAAACCCCATTGACTACTTTGTGTGGTCTGCCTTAGAGAGAGAAGTCTACCATGGTCAAAAAATCCGTGATGCGAACCATCTTCGTGAACGAATTCAGGCTGCATGGGAAAATCTCTCACAAGTGACGATCTCAAAGGCAATTTCAAAATGGAGGGCGAGATTACAGGCTGTGGTTGACCATAATGGAGGGCAGATTGAGCCATTTATTGAAAATTAGGTTTAACTTAAAACCACAGAACTTCGTTTAAAGACCGTAAATTAGAAGATAATTAATTAGAAAAAAATAAAAGGAATAAATATAAATGCACAACTTTTTTTTGTATATTTTTTTTGGAAGCCAATTTTGGGCATTATATTGGCTTATAACCATCAAACCATAGAATAAGTATTTAAAGAGAAAAGAATTATATTTCATTTGGTTGTTTTTTTAAGTCCCTAGCTGCAATGGTTATTGAGATATCACTTCTCAAAATTGGTGCCATTTTGTTTGGGCCACTATATATATATATATACAACTGCAAAGAACGACGCTTGTATAGGAGATCCCGGGTTCGTTATTATTGATATCACAATTCACAACCATCTTAAAGGGGCAGATCGCCTACAATTTCTTATGTTCCTCGTTAAAAGTTTATAACATTTAAGTTTTTCTGTGAGCTAACTTGGTATAAAATACATTTTTTCTTAACTGAATTGATCGTTTTTTACACCCAATATACTGTACAAAGTAAAAATTTATTTTCATATCAGTAAAATTTGTTCATTCTTATGGTAATGTATCGCGATACATGTATCGGTATCACTTTAGACGATTTACGAGTATCGATGTATCGGTGGGCTACGTCGTGGCCGATGTCGTAACACCGCTTCCCGGAGATCAGCGAAGTTAAGCGACATTGGGTCTGGGTAGTAGTTGGATGGGAGACCGTTCTCTGCGCCCAGATTATGTAGCGACCCGTGGTTCGGATCCCACGTAAATCTGTAGGTCCCCTCCGTCATATGACCTTAGATGTTGCGAAGGAGGTTAAACAACCCCAATTAAAAAAGAAATGTATCGGTATCGCTTTAGGGATGTTCATGTATCGATGCCCATCGCAGTGTATATATATATATATATATATATATAAAACTTGGTGAGGAATAGGAGGACAAAAAGATGATACATATTTATTTACAGACGTTTCGGAAAAGTTCAATTTCCATCATCAGTGCTAAAAAGTTTAAAATAGAAATAAATAATAAACAAAAACAAACAATATATTAAAGTGAACGTGCGACAATGGTTACAATATACTGTATATTAAATTAAAGTTAAAAGATTAAAAATGAAATAATATAAAGTATAAGAGTGTGGACACTAAGTAAAATATAAAACGGTTAAAAGGTGAATCGGAATTAAGGGGGGTCTTACCAAGTTGTTGACGTAGTGAGAGACTAATTGTACAAAAGATTAGGGATGGTTGCTTGTTGAAAAAATCCATATTAGAAAGATGGAGCCAGGCGGAGTGATGATGGATTTCTTTTCAATATGGGAGTTTATTTGGCGATGTTTAAGTTGAAAGCGAAACTGTAGTCGTTGAGGGTTGGCCGAATACTGAGTATATGCGGAGGTCGATTAGTTGGTTCGTTGATTTAGCGATTTTGAAATTGGAGGGAAGTAACGGGTGGTTGTGAAGGTGGCTATATATATATATATATATATATTATATATATATATATATATATATATATATATATATATATATATATATATACTGCGATGGGCATCGATACATGAACATCCCTAAGGCGATACCAATACATTGCTGATTTGGAGGGTTTGTTCAAAGGCTGCGAAGTTCTGGTAGAAATACCACGATGCTCATCCATTCTTGTTTGGTATTGGCGGATGGTACTGCCAATATAGTTCGCTTTGCAGCGAACACAATTAAAAGCGTAGATAGTGGACGAAGCAAGTGGCTGGGGTGTTGGGAAGGAGGTATTGATGCTGAAATTATGAATGAATTCTATTTCATGGTGGAAGGATGAGTACGAAGAGCATAGATGATAGGAGCGGTGGATTAAAATTTTAATACTGTTTATTTTATATAGTGAAGGGGTGTGGCTTAGGAAATTAGTACCTAGGCCTGTGTACGTAGGTTTTCGATATATGGAAGTGCCGAATTTGTTGTTTTGTTTAGTTATTGTAATATCTAGGAAGAGGAAGGTGTTATTGGATTCGTCTTATTTGGTGAACTTAATATTTTTATGTTAGGAATTAAGATAGTTAAGAAAAATGGGGGCGTGGTTGGCATTATGGAAAAGGAGAAAGGTGTCATCAACGTATCTTTCATATAAGTGTGGTTTTTAATGAGTGGGGCAATGGAGTAGCAAGTTATTTTCGTGATGGCTGAGGAAGACGTTAGCTAAAATGGCACTTAAGGGGGATCCCATGGCTAATGAATCCGTTTGTTGATAAAGTCGTTGGTTAAAAAAGAAATAAGTGTCTGAAGCGGAAAGTGTAAGCAGTTTGGTAAATTCTTGTTTTACTAAGTTTAGGACTGTGTTCGGATTGTTGGCGAAAAGGCTGTTAATACAGATCTCGATGGCTTCTTTAATTGGAAGGTTGGTGTAGAGATATACTATGTCGAAACTATGCATATGGAGGTTGTTGGAATTATTTATGATCAAAATTTATTTGGCAAATTCGTAGGAGGGCGAGAGGGAGGCAATTGCAATCCACTTGGAGCCTGGAGGCTGGGGAAGAACGGAAGGCACCGGTGGCGAGGCGGAGGCCCCTATTAAGGACCGGGTCCAAGATACGGAGGCAGGCGTTGAAGGCTGAACCGTATACTACACTGCCATAGTCCAGCTTCGACTGCACCATGGAAGTGTAAAGGCGAAGGAGAGAGCGTCGGTCTGCGCCCAATGTGGTGTGGAAGAGGTGATCTAGGAGAGCGAGGGGACGTTGGAGGGATTGCTTCAGGTCTTTGAGATGGGGAACTCAGTTGAGCCATCAATCTATAGTCACGCCCAGAAATCGCGTGGGGGGTACCACCTCAAGAGGATTGCCATATAACGTGACAGAGGGAACCGGAAGGGTTGAGGGTCTTCTGCTGAAGAGCATACACTTGGATTTGGGGGTGGAGAGGCGGAACCCCACCGACGTCGCCCACCTTTGCATCCGATAGATGCGGAGCTGAATTTGCCGTTGAACGACGGACGGCTCCCGCCCTGCGAAGTAGATCGCAAAGTCATCCGCGTAGATGGAAGAACGGATGGTGGGTGGAAGGCATTTTCAGACTGTGTTCATGACGATGGAAAAGCAGAGAACACTGAGGATGCTTCCTTGTGGGACCGCATCCTCCTACACGAAGGTGTCTGAGAGGACTGAGCCCACCTGAACTTGAAAGGTTCGGGAGGAAAGGAAGCCCCTGATGAAGGTCTGCATGGCTCCGACGAGACCTAGATTTTGGAGCTGACTAAGGATTATTGTCCGACGGGTGGTGTCGTAGGCCTTCTGGACGTCAAAAAAAAATTGATAGAACGAACTGTCCACTGTCGAAGGCACTCTGTACGTCTCGGCTGAGAAGCAGGAGGGGATCAGTGGTGGAGCGAAATTGTCTGAAGCCGGACTTGGTAGCCGGGAAGGAATTACTATTTTCCAGGAAGAACGATAGTCGCGTAGCGACCATTTTTCCGAAGATTTTGCAAGCACAACACGTTAGGGCAATTGGTCTGTAGTTTGTGGGATCGAGGAAATCTTCGCCGGGTTTGGGGATAGGGATTACATGGGCTTCCCTCCACTGGGAGGGAAGGCGCCCTCTATCCATATGCGGTTGTATAAGTCTAGTAGTAAAATTTATTAGGGTGGATGGGCTGGACGGCGGGCGATGGCCCTGGCCCGCTGCATCTCTGTGCGATGGATGGGGAGACATGTACCGTAGAAGCGTCGAGTAGTTTTCTTCTTGGCACGTACGGCCTCCGTGCTCTCTGGGGTCCACCAAGGTACCCGTCGGGTGCGGGGGTAGGCGGAAGTTCGTAGGATGTTAGTGCACGCAGCCGCTACAACGATTGTCTCGAAGTATGCAATGCACTCGTCGGAGGATGGGAAATGGGCAGTCGTAAGGGTTGTATATTTATCGTCGTGGAAGAGGGACCAATTAGCTTTAGCAGTAATCCATTTTTCCGGTACCCGAACAGTCTGGTCGGGCCAATTGAGCGCGAGTTGAACAGAGAAATGGTCACTTCCATAGTCCTCTTGGAGGACTTGCCATGTGAAATCTAGGAGGGCATCGGTCGACACGAAGGACAGGTCTATACACGATGGAGTGCAGGTGGTAGCATGGTAGAATGTAGGAGAGCCATCATTGAGGCACTCGAAGGAGAGCTCGGTCATGATAATAACCAGGGTTGGGGCCATATAGGTGGTGTGTGTGTGTCCCCACAAGGGGTGGCGCTATTGAAATCGCCCAGTAATAGAAAGGGCCTGGGGAGTTGTACCACCTCCACCAGGTCATCGTGGGAGACTTGAGTGTGAGGAGGGAGGTATATTGAACAGACGGTGTACTGTCTATCCAGGGAGAGCAATCACCTGTAACGGGGATCGGATAGGGAGATTGTAGAAGGGGACTGCTTGGTGTATGAAAATGGCAGCCCCCATTCGAGTGCAGGTAGGAGACGGGGTGGTGATGTAGGAATAACCAGTCGGGCAGGGCATGGGCCTGGTCCCCAGGATGAGCTCCTGGAGACACACACACATCGGATGGAAAGTGGCAATCAAGGAATTAAGGCCTTCGTAGTTCACGAATATTCCTCTGCAGTTCCAGTGTACTATTGTAGTTTTCGGGGAATCCATTATTTGATGATGGGGCTGGATAAAAGTGTAGGTGCTAGGAGGTTGGAGTGTGAAGGGAGATCTGGGGTTCGTGAAGGCGAAGGATAGGTCAGGAGCATGGCTGGCTATCTGCCGTTCACCAGAAAAGGAATCGGTCGGCCAGTCGACCTTCGCGGAGATTGCGGGGTCGAGTCGGCCAAGCGAGACTGGAGGCGTGGATCATGGCAGCTAGGAGAACGTCGTGGGCTCAGAGGGTGAGAAGTTTCTTGGTAGGCTTCTGTGTTCGGGCCAGGAGGGGACGCTTTATTTTCCAAAGTGGCACCTCCCCGCCTGTCTGGGGCTTCACGACGTACCCTGGGTGGCGATAGGGGGTACCAGAAGGACCGGGAATGTGGGAGGGAGGACGTGCTCAGGATCGCTAACATGGAGGGGGTCGGGGGTGTTCGGGGGTAGGTACTGTGGGGGTGGAAGGAGATGAACCAGTGTGTTCTGAGAGGGGTGGAAAAAATGGCACCAGGAGGCAAAGGCAGATCCATAACACTCATGGGTGCGGCCGAGATCCCCTCGACTACACCATGTAGCTGCTCCAGAGCAGCATCCACTGGATCCACGGGGTAGAGGATGTTGTCCAGATTGGATCTCGTCGTGGGGGGCGGGTCATGTAATTCGGCAACTATTGTCAGAGTCTGTGGGTGTAGAGTGGTGGGATTTCTGCGTTGGGGTGATATGGTCCTCTAAGACGAAGTGGACGGTGTGAGGGTCCGAGCAGTCTTCTTAGATCTAGGGGAAGAGGGAGAGATATTTTGAAAAGGTGGAGGGTCTGGCGACTCGCTCCGGGCGTTAGGTTCGGGTGTTTGCTGAGTGTGCTGGGAGGGCAGGGTTCGAAGTGGATAGGGCCTGGGTGTCCTGGTCCCAGACTCCTGGGGAATCTGTGGCAGGTGAGGTGCGTGAAGAGAAGGCATGGTGGGGGGACAGGAGGTCGTCCGTTCCTGTAATGACTGCCTTTGGGAGGGATGGGGAGCAGTGGTCGAGGGGGGGTTTGAGCGGCAGGCCAGGGCGGCGTGCCGAGAGGACAGAGCTAAGGGCAGCGGCGTAAGATACGCCAGGCCTCGCCTCCCGACTCCGCACCCTGTCTCGCGCCTCTCGGAGGCTAAGGAAGTCCGCTATCTGCAGCCCTCGGACCTCCTCCTCGAACCTAAAGAACAGTCATTCGCGGGATGGAGAGGGGTGCGCGCCTTCACAATTGGAGAATTTGGGTGTGTTGGGGCACTTGTCTGGGTGAGCGATTTGTCCTCAACTAACACACAGTTGGTGCGGCTGCCGGCAAACTGAGCTAACCTGTCCAAACTTATAGCATTTAAAGCAACGGGTCGGGTCTGGGATGTATGGGCGGACAGTAAACTCGCATGACGTGCAGTCCCCCATACCCCATACAATACGGTCGGGAGGGATTAAGGTATTGAAGGTAAGAAGTAGGCTCGGGGTGAGTGAGGGGGTGCCTCCCTGTCGGAATGTGAAGCGGTGGATCTTAGTGACACCCTAGGGTGCGAGGTCCTCCAGGAGCTCGTTCACTGTGATCGATAACACCGGTCTGCATAAAAATCGATTTCTTTATTTTGAGTTGTGATTCTGAAGCAGTTCGCTGCGCTGAATTAAAAAATGCTACCAGTTTTTTTCTATCACCCACAGTTTTAAAGTTATTAGCAAAACAATTTTGGGGCGTTTTGTAATTTTTTTACCTTTTTTTTCTTTTATTAATTTCGTTTTTTCATATTTTTCAGATAGATAATTCTAACATTACGTCTTTAAAATTTTAATAATGGCTTCTAGAGGATGTACCCATAGTCCAGACATATTTTGTTATATTTGTGGTCGGTATGTTGTAAAACAAAGGACAAATGTAACGACCTTCATTAAAAGAGCTTATCATGCTTATTTTGGAATTAAATTAGGAGATCAAGACAAAAGTTGGGCTCCACACGAGGTTTGTCTTACGTGTGTTGCGGCACTAAGGAATTGGAGCAAAGGTAAAAAGAAAAGTTTGCCATTTGGGATCCCTATGGTATGGAGCGAGCCTAGAAACCATACCGACGACTGCTACTTCTGTTCTTGCAATGTTAAAGGTTATAATGCAAAGAATAAAGAGAGCCTTCAATACCCAAGTCTTCCATCTGCAATAAGGCCGGTACCCCATGGTCCAGAAGTTCCTATTCCCCGCCCACCCGAGAGTCTGGATCAATACAATTCAGATTCTGATTCAGCTCCAAATCCAGACAATGATGATGTTTATGAACAGCCAACAGCTGACCGAGATCCTAAACCATTAACCCAAGCCGAACTAAATGACTTAGTCAGGGATTTGAAGCTGCCTAAGGACTCTGCAGAACGTTTGGGGTCTAGATTGCAGGAGAACAATTTATTGGCATCCGACACATACTTCGCTTGGTACAGAAAGTAAAGAAGGTAAATATATTTTGTTTCTTTCAGTTATTTTTTTATTCTTTCATAAACAAGCAATCTGCTTGTCCAAGAGCTAGGAGCTATTTAATTCTGCTTTAATTAGGTTTTACTCTATCACCTAAAGATTTCGTGCTACAAGGGGTGTTGTAATACCTCATCTGTCCCCAAATGTTAACCACCCATTGATGGGAGGGGAGAGTATTTTGCTGGGAACGGGACTGGTTGTTATATATATTTACCCTACATTATTATGTAAGCGTTACTGTAGTCTATAACAACAAAATTTATAGTTTAGCATGTGCAATCCAATGTTGGTCTCGATAAGATGGTTCACATTTGGGGATAAATGGGGGATTTATGACACACCCTGTAGTAAGAAAACCATACGTGATAGGGAAAAACTAACTATATTTTTGAGATCAGCGCACTCAAATTATATAGAATCACCAACTAGTTTGTAAAAATCGATCGACAAGTTTTCAAATGTGTACTGGTGTAATAGTCGGGTGGCGTAAATAGTGCCCTGACTCTGGTTCAGGCGAGGGTGTGGGGAAACAGACACCGAGCATCCAAGGGCCTCGGTGAGGGAGAGTAGGGCTTTTGTCTGTGCGGCTGAGCGTGATTTTATGAGGAGGGAGCCATCCGTCTGCGGTCGTACATCATAGCGGCTGGAGTTGTTGCGGGCTCGGATCGCCTGAAACGTCCGTTCTGAGTTGGTCGGAAGGGATCCGTAGGTAGGCCAGATCACTAGAAATTTGTAGATACTTCGAAGGGATAGGGAGGCTGTAGAATCGAAATGGACTGGGATGTCCAACGGTCGATAGGATGGTCGTGAATGCCGACTTCCCCGTCCGCCGCGGAGCTCTCTCCGTTGGGAGGCGGGCCGACGGCGGGTGAGGGGGCATACGGGGAGAGTAAGAAGCCGGGTTTTGAAGGCAAGTCTTCGGTAGAACCTGACTTGCCCGAAGGCGGCTGAGGTGGGCAGGGGTGAGAACCCTGCTCCAGAGGGTGTATGTCCAAGGGCATGTTCAAGGTAGAGGCTGGGGTCGGTAACGGAAGAGGAGAATGCAAGTGTGTTCCGCTGCTGGAGGAGGGGGCATCCTCCTCAAGACGTGGTCTTACATTGGTAGGGGACTCGGGGGCCTGGTTGCCCACCACCCGAATTCTAGGACAAGCAGTAATAGTTTTCATACGTTATTGACTTTGTGGAACACGGACCCAGGGAACGCGAGAAACTGCCTACCGGTGAGAAAGGGAGGGCGAGCACAAACCGCAGGGGTCAGGGTACCTCGTCCCAGAGGACACACCGTCGGCTTAAAAACGGGGCCCCGTGATGCGAAAGTTTGCCTCCAACAGCCTAAAGACCCCAGCCCCCCAATCCACTGGCCCGGACACCCAACCATCCAACACAGTGACGCCCTAAGGGCGTCACCTCCGGAGGACAGCAGTGGAGACCGTACTGGGTGCCAAAGACTTTAGTGGCACTTAGCCCGTCTCCCAGTAGCCTGTCCAGCATGGGTGACCCTTCCTGGGCTAAAGCCCCCGCCGAGTAGCCCACTGGGTCAACACGGGAGCCCACCCACCACGACAAGGTGACCACACCTTGTCGTGGTGTGTGCCTGTCGTGGTGGGCGGGCTCCCGTGTGACCCAGTGGGCTACGTCGGCGGGGGCTTAGCCCCAGGAAGGGTCACCCATGCTGGACAGGCTACTGGGGAGACGGGCTAAGTGCCACTAAAGTCTTTGGCACCCAGTACGGGTCTCCACTGCTGTCCTCCGGAGGTGACGCCCTTAGGGCGTCACTGTGTTGGATGGTTGGGTGTCCGGGCCGGTGGGATTGGGGGGCTGGGGTCTTTAGGCCGTTTGGAGGTGTCTGTTTCCGCCAATTCGTACCTAGTGAAAGTGGTACATATTTCGGCGAGGCAATGGGTGGGTGGTGTTACCGAGTTGGGGATGGTAGACTAGAGGGGTGAGTAAGGTTCAGTTACTGGATGGTGGGTAGGAGGGGTATGGTCTTAGACACGATGAAGCAGAGGGGAATGAGTGAGGAAAAGGAAAATCGCTTCCGCTGAAAAATGGGGGCCTTCGGCGAATATGAATTGTAGATTCTCGGGTATGAGAATTTTGGTCAAGAGTGGGAAACACCTGCGACGAAGAGCGGACAGGTTTGGGTATTCGACCAGGAGATGTACGACAGTGATAGGGGTATGGCAGGTAGGACAGAACGGGGCTGGCGATTTAGCCATAAGGTGACCATGAGTAATGCGTGTATGTCCTATGTGATGTGGAGACGAGCTAGAATCACTTCTTTATGGCGGGAACGGTGGAATTAGGAAGCCCAGTATCCTAAATGCGGTTTGATCTTGTGGAGTTTGTTTTGTGTGGCCTGGTCCCACTCCCATTGCCAGATGGAGCGGAAGTGGGAGCGGAGAGTCGGGAAGAAGTCGGAGAAAGGGAGGGGCCTGGAGGGGGCCGGAAGGAGGCCGGCAGTAAGCAGGCCGTCTTTGCTGCGCGGTCCGCCTCCTCGTTACCCTGGATGCCGACATGTGCCGGGACCCAGCAGAAGGGGATTGTCTTGTGTCGGAAGCAGACATGGGCAGTAAATACTTTAGATGTATTTAAATAATAAATATATTACTTGAAAATAAAAGTAATTAAATACTAAATAAAATTCAGGTTTTCAGAAAGTATTTAAATACATTTCAAATACAGTTTAGATACTTTTCAAAAAGCACACAAAATCACTAACATCAGCTTAGAGTCAAATAAAATCGAGAAGTCGCAGAAATAGACTGCAATTGTTTTGTGGCACAGAAGACAAAATCTTCACTTTACTACCATCTTTGGAAGTTATTCGGAAATATTTTCCATCAAAAAGTGGATGCAGGTGTGATTCGTTATTTTTATTTTCACTTCCACCATCAACTTCTATTTTACCACCTTTTCTACCACTTCCACTTGCTGCAGCCATGTTACAAATGTTGTCCTCATCTAATACGATCAATAGGCTAAGGCTAACTGCACAGTTAGCGCTGAACTTTACACAACCACATATGACGATGCCTCAGGACAGACTGCAGGCTGCCGCACTGCAGCTGTGAGTGTGACAATCGCCACTAGAGCAGGCTGGAAGTTCCATTTTTCAAGGTGCTTCCAGAAAGTTCCAGCCTGCTGAGCCTGGAACTTTCTGGAAGCACAAGCACCTTGAAAAATGTTTTACTGTGTTCTGTGGTACCAGTTAAATAATGGGTGGTTAGTACTGTACATCCTCGTAAAATTGAACAGTTTACAAAAAAGTACTTGTAAAAATGTATTTAAAAACAGGTATTTACAAATACTAAATACTTTTCGAAAGTATTTAAATACTTAATTAAATATACTCTGCCAAAAGTATTTATAAATGCATGTATTTAAACACGTATTTAAGTATTTTCAAATACATTACTGCCCATGTCTGGTCGGATGGCTGTTAAAAAGTGGAAGGTTTGCTGGATGGTACTGACGAGAGGGTGAGGGGGTTAAATCTCTCTAGGGAGAGAAGTGTGCTTTGGGAATCTGAATAAATGACGAAGGAGCTGGCAGAGTGGGTGCGCACAATGTCGAGGGCCTCCATAATCGCGAAGAGTTCTGCCGAGAAAACGGAGGTCTCGCGGTGCAGGCTGACGCCTCAAGAAAACGGCTGGGCCAATATCACCGCTGAGGCGGCCGTACCAGCCTCCGAGCGGGAACCATCTGTATAAATGGGGACTGTGTCCGGGTGTTGGGTTGCGTGTTCTTGGAAAAGTGACCTGTATACCGTAGCGATCGTGGTAGTCTTCGGTAGGGCACACAGGTCCCTGCAAAACTTGATAGGGGTGAGGAGCCAGCGGGGGTAGATGTATGAAATGGGGATAACTGACGGGGCGGGCATGTTGGAAAAATCCAGGAAAGACCGGACCGCTTCAGTGAAGTGCCAGCTCCGTCCCTGTGGTGGGAGTTCTGAAATCGCCGCGTATAGAAGCGAAGAAGGTAATCTCTGTGCACGGAGGTATGTCCTCATGAGGAGCAGACCTCATCGGAGAGCGAGAGGGACGTAATTGCATTCCACTTGAAGGCTGGAGGCGGGGAAAGAGCGGAAAGCACCGGTGGCGAGGCGGAGGCCCCTATTAAGGACCGGGTCCAAGATACGGAGGCAGGCGTTGGAGGCTCAACGGTATACCACACTGCCATAGTCCAGCTTCGACTGCACCATGGAAGTGTAAAGGCGAAGGAGAGAGCGTCGAAGGGCGCCTCATGTGGTGTGGGAGAGGTGATCTAGGAGGGCGAGGGGACGTTGGAGGGATTGCTTCAGGTCTTTGAGATGGGGAACCCAGTTGAGCCGTCGGTCTATAGTCACGCCCAGAAATCGCGTGGAGGGTACTACCTCAAGAGGATTGCCGTATAACGTGACAGAGGGAACAGGAAGGGCTGCGGGTCTTCTTCTGCTGAAGAGCATACACTTGGACTTGGGGTGGAGAGGTGGAAACCCACCGACGTCGCCCACCTTTCCACCCGGTAGATGGGGAGCTGAATTTGCCGTTGAACGACGGACGGCTCCCGCCCTGCGAAGTAGATCGCAAAGTCATCCGCGTAGATGGAAGAACGGATGGTGGGTGGAAGGCATTTTCAGACTGTGTTCATGACGATGGAGAAGCATAGAACACTGAGGATGCTTCCCTGTGGGACCCCATCCTCCTGCACGAAGGTATCTGAGAGGACTGAGCCCACCCTAACTTTAAAGGTTCGGGAGGAAAGGAAGCCCCTGATGAAGGTCGGCATGGCTCCGACGAGACCTAAATTTTGGAGCTGACTAAGGATTATTGTCCGACGGGTGGTGTCGTACGCCTTCTGGATGTCAAAAAAAAAAAATTGATAGGACGAACTGTCCACTGTCGAAGGTATTCTGTATGTCCCGGCTGAGAAGCAGGAGGAGATCAGTGGTGGAGCGAAATTGTCTGAAGCCGGACTGGGTGGCCGGGAAGGAATTACTATTTTCCAGGAAGAACGATAGTCGCGTAGCGACCATTTTTTTTGGAAGATTTTGCAGGCACAACACGTTAGGGCGATTGGTCTGTAGTTTGTGGGATCGAGGGAATCTTTGCCGGGTTTGGGGATAGGGATTACGTAGGCCTCCCTCCAATGGGAGGGGAAGGCGCCCTCTATTCATATGCGGTTGTATAGGTCTAGTAGGAAAATTTGTAAGGTAGGGTGGATGTGCTGGATCATGCTGTAGGGGATACCGTCCGGGCCGGGACAAGAGGATCGTCGAGAGGGCAGTGCCGCCTGTAGTTCACGCATGGTGAACAACCGGTTGTTGGTGCTGTCTATGGACGGTGAAGAGGAACTATTGTTAGGGGCAGATACGAGGGGAACTAACTGCAGAGGAAGAGACGGCGGCGAAGGTAGAAACTAGGTGGTTTGCCATCAATTTGGACTCGTATAGGAGTCCGTCGTTAGTCCGGAGGGGGACGTGTCACCTCTCGCCATCCCGTACCTTCTTCCAGATGGTGGCCGAAGGTGTGGTGGTGGTGACGCCGGATACAAAGGCACGCCAAGAAGCTCGGCGCGTTGTCTTCATTGTACGGCGGGCGATGGCCCTGGCCCGCTGCATCTCCGTGCGATGGATGGGAAGTCGCGTACGGTAAAAGCGTCGAGGAGCCTTCATCTTCGCACGTACGGCCTCCGTACACTCTAGTGTCCACCAAAGTACCCGTCGGGTGCGGGGATAGGTGGAGGATCGTGGGATGCTAGTGCACGCAGCCGCTACAACGATTGCCTCGAAGTATACAATGCACTCGTCGGAGGATGGGAAATGGGCAGTCGTAAGGGTTGTATATGTATCGTCGTGGAAACTGGACCAATTAGCTTTAGCAGTAATCCATCTTTCCGGTACCCGAACAGTCTGGTCGGGCCAATTGAACGTGAGTTGAACAGGGAAATGGTCACTTTCATAGTCCTCTCGGAGGACTTGCCATGTGAAATCTAGGAGGGCATCGGTCGACACGAAGGACAGGTCTATACACGATGGAGTGCAGGTGGTGGCATGGTAGAATGTAGGAGAGCCATCATTGAGGCACTCGAAGGAGAGCTCGGTCATGATAGTAATCAGAGTCGGGGCCATACAGTTGGAGTCTCTCTCCCCCTACAAGGGGAGACGACTATTGAAATCGGCCAGTAATTGAAAGGGCCTGGGGAGTTGTACCACCTCCACCAGGTCATCGTGGGAGACTTGAGTGTGAGGAGGGAGGTATATTGAACAGAGGGTGTACTGTCCATCCAGGGAGAGCGGAGTAGCAATCACCTGTAACGGGGATCGGATAGGGCGATTGTGGAAGGGGACTGCTTGGTATATGAAAATGGCAGCCCCCTTCAAGTGCAGGTAGGAGACGGGGTGGGGTGGTGATGTAGGAATATCGAGTCGGGCAGGGCATGGGCCTGGGTCCCCAGGATGAGCTCCTGGAGACAGACACCCCGGACGGGAAGTGGCAATCAAGGAATTAAGGCCTTCGTAATTCGCGAATATTCCTCTGCAGTTCCAGTGTACTACTGTAGTTTTCAGGGAATCCATTATTTGATGATGGGGGCTGGGTAAAGGTGTAGGGTCTAGGAAGTTGGAGTGTGAAGGGAGATCAGGGGTTCGCGAAGGCGAAGGATGGGTCAAGAGTACAGTATGGCTGGCTATCTGCCGTTCACCAGAAAAGGAATCGGTCGGCCAGTCCACCTCCGCGGAGATTGTGGGGTCGAGTCGGCCGAGCGAGACTGGAGGCGTGGATCACGGCAGCTAGGAGAACGTCGTGGGCTCAGAGGGTGAGAAGTTTCTTGGTAGGCTTCTGTGTTCGGGCCAGGAGGGGACGCTTTATTTTCCAAAGTGGCACCTCCCCGCCTGTGTGGGGCCTCACGACGGACCCTGGGTGGCGATAGGGGGTACCAGAAGGACCGGGAAGGTGGGAGGGAGGACGTGCTCAGGGTGGATAACATGGAGGGGCGGGGATTTCGAGGGGAAAGGTACTGTAGGGGTGGAAGGAGATGAACCAGTGTGTTCTCGTGGAGGGGTGGAAAAAATGGCACCAGGAGGCAGGGGCAGATCCTTAACACTCGTGGGTGCGGCTGAGCTCCCCTCGACCACACTATGTAGCTGCGCCAGAGCCGCATCTACTGGATCCTCGGGGGAGAGGATGTTGCCCAGATTGGATCTCGTCGTGGGGGGCGGGTGTGTGCAGAGAGTGCTGGGAGGGCAGGGTTCGAGGTGGGTGGGGCCTGGGTGTCCTAGTCCCAGACTCCTGGGGAATCTGTGGCAGGTGAGGTGCGTGAAGAGAAGGGATGGTGGGTGGACAGGAGGTCGTCCGTTCCTGTAATGACTCCCTTTGTGAGGGATGGGGAGCAGTGGTCGAGAGGGGTTTGATCAGAAGGCCAGGATGGTCTGCTGAGAGGACAGAGCCGAGGGCAGCGACGTAAGATACGCCCGGCCTCACCTCCCGACTCAGCACCCTGTGTCGCGCCTCTCGGAGGCTAAGGAAGTTCGCTACCTGCAGGCGTCGGACCTCCTCGAACCTGAGGAACAGGCATTCGCGGGATGAAGACGGGTGTGCGCCTTCACAAATGGAGCATTTGGGTGTTGGGGCACTTGTCTGGGTGAGCGACTTGTCCTCAACGAACACACAGTTGGTGCGGCTGCCGGTAAACTGAGCTAACCTGTCCAAACTTGTTGCATTTAAAGCAACGGGTCGGGTCTGGGATGTATGGGCGGACAGAAAACTCGCATGACGTGCGGTCTACCATACCCCATACAATACGGTCGGGAGGGACGAAGGTATTGAAGGTAAGAAGTAGAGGCAGGGTGGGGGAGGGGGTACCTCCCTGTCGGAATGTGAAGCGATGGATCTTCGTGACACCCTGGGGTGCGAGGTCCTCCAGGAGCTCGTTCACTGTGATCGATAATAGGCAGGTGGAGTAAATAGTGCCCTGACTCTGGTTCAGGTGAGGGTGTTGGGAAACAGACACCGAGCATCCAAGGACCTCGGTGAGGGAGAGTAGGGCTTTCGTCTGTGCGGTTGAGCGTGATTTTATGAGGAGGGAGCCATCCCTCTGTGGTCGTACATCATAGCGGCTGGAGTTGCTGCGGGCTCGGGTCGCCTGAAACGTCCGTTCTGAGTTGGTCGGAAGGGATCCGTAGGTAGGCCAGATCACTAGAAATTTGTAGATACTTCGAAGGGATAGGGAGGCTGTAGAATCGAAGTGGACTGGGATGTCCAACGGTCGATAAGATGGTCGTGAATGCCGACTTCCCCGTCCGCCGCGGGGCTCTCTCCGTGGGGAGGCGGGCCGACGGCGGGTGAGGGGACCATATGGGGAAAGCAAGAAGCCGGGTTTTGGAGGCAAGTCTTGGGTGGAACTTCACTTGCCCGAAAGCGGCTGAGGTGGGCTGGGGCGAGACCCCTGCTCCAGAGGGTGTACGTCCAAGGGCATATTCAAGGTAGAGGCTGGGGTCGGCAACGGTAAAGGAGAGTGCAAGTGTTCCGTTCCCAGAGGGTGGTCAACCCCATCAGGATGCGGTCTTCCAGTGGTTGAGGACTCGAGGGCCTGGTTGCCCACCACCCGAGTGTTTAGTAGTAGTAGTCCGAGTATGAGAAGCAGAAGTCGTAATCCGAGTAGAAGCAGCCATAGCAAACAAAAAGAAGCTTCATCCCCCGCGCGCACCCAGCCACCACCGACTCCGACAAGGGAAAGGCGAATCGTGGGCACACTTGGTCCCACCGCCAATAGATGTCACGCAGGGAAGATACACCCGTACCCAGTCCCCGTGCCTAAAAGGCGGCCACTCTCATCCAACGCGCGGTGAAAGATGGTAGGTACAGGGCTTGGGTTTGGCTGAAGAGCGACAAGGGTGAAGGACAGCCACCAAAAAAAATGGGATAAAATCGATATCTAAAAGTTGGCAAACGACTGAAAATAAAAGTCCAAATAAAGATAAAGTTAGTCAGTTTCTGATTTTCAAAATGTTTTATTACCTTAACCTCTTGACGACCTAAGTTTTTGTAAGGTTAAGTTACCAGTGCGCGTGTGGGAAATGGTACATATTCGACCCAGTGGTCCACGAGAGGTTAACATAAAAGTAACCTTACTTCTAATCTTACCGAGGGTCGGATAATTACCTAAAATATATATTAAGTGGTTACCGTAAATTTAACTCAAGCACGAATTTGTACTGTGAAACTTTCACTATTGAAACGTACATCAATTCGCATTAATCTATCGACTTTTATTCCTTTTACACAGTAACGATTCCCGAGTTAGTAAATTGTCAGCTAAACAGTAAAACTAAAAATAGAGGTACATTTGGTTAGGAACTATTTCACTGTACACTTATCCAAGCATTTTATTACCATATTCAAATATACACCTAATGATGATGGTCGTTAAATTCTCCGAAATCTTTCACAATTCAAAAAATTTCATAATCAGCCGCAACTCTCAAATTCACCAAGTAATCGTTAGAGAAAGACGCCTAATTTGGAAAGGCAGCCGCAATTCAATTTCCATTTCAAAGTAATGTTGACAAAATTTTCGCTAATACAGTTTACTTACTCTAATATCCCCCTACCCCCCGCAAATGAAGTTTACAAATTCGAGGAAAGGAAAATCAAAGAAAAACTGTATAGTTTTATTAAAGAAAGAGTATACAATATAAAATCATACCCAACAAAATAACAACAACAACAAAAAAAAACCTAATCTTACGAGATTCACATACTTTACTGAAAGTAGCTGTACGTCGATATTATTCTGACTTCGTAAGCGCAACTTCATTTACGATTTATTTTTTACAAACATATACCGCCTCGAATCGTGACTAGAGACCGGTTTTACACGCGGTAAAAAACCCTTAAATACGTACGCATCTACGCACTAAAAATTGGAAAAAATATGCAGTCAAAAGTTTGAAATATTGCATCAACTTTTTTTTAAACAAAAAATGTTCCAGGCTTCGCGGTTTTACATTTTACAAAATATAATCTTAGGCATTCATACATAAATTTGCCCCACAGTACGAGACGAGCATTTTTCTCGGGTGTCAGTCAGGTTGCGTCGATTGTCAGGGAGGATTAACTTATAAGTTGAGAAAGGACCTTCAACACACTTATTTTCTACGCAAACTGAGCTAACAATAAGGTGCTACGAGTTAAAAACTTCCTGTAAATCGTAGAAAATATGCAATTACACGCGTTAACATACAGGGTGTATAAAGTAACGCGAGTGAAGAGACAAATCTGATTTGAATGTGATACGCCGTGCAAGAGCCTGTATAGAGGTCGATGGTGGACATTTTCAACACCTCTTATAAACCTTACTCCGCAATATAGTTGTTATAAAGTACGTGTAATAAATATTACTCGTCCATATTCACTCGCGTTAATAAAATTCAAATCGGATTTAACTTTTCACTCTCGCGTTACTTTATACGTACCTTGTAGAGTACTGTACAGTGACGGTGTACACGCAATAACCCCTCAAATATACAATCGCACATTCATTTTCCCAAACCGCCGTCTCTAATCACGACTATGAATTTCTATTCATAAAAATTATGTAAAAATTAAGAAAATTTTATAGGTAAATTTCAATGAAAACCTTAGTTGTACTATAATTATGGTTTGAGTGTAACAGAATTACGTTGCAAGACGATTTACTACAGAATATTTAGAGTAAACCTTACGTTTACGAGACTTCAGAATAAAAGCGACGTATTTATTGAAATCCCTCGAGATTTCTCCCTCCAACAAAATTATCGTGTTTTAATTACGAGAGAAGGATCGATAACGTTCAAATCTATTAATGCCATTTCCATTCGCAATTTCACCCCTAAGAACGCCGTTCACCCAACTTCCCTCGTCTCTAACTTTAAACTTTAAGAAGAAACTTTTAACCGTTTCGAGACTAAACAGTGAATGGAACGTACGTTGCCACAGTTAAAATTTACCAATCAAATTAGTCCACGTTTCTTCTTTCAAAACTGCAAATTTGAGACTGAGAACACGAGGAAAGAAATAAAGTAAAATTAACCCAGAAACCACGAGTAATATATAATAATAATACTCAGCCATAAATAACAACTAAAACAGAATAACAGTCTACGACCGCAGGGCCTCACACACTAATTTCAATGGCTTATTCTCATTTCCGGTTAAAAGTACTATAAAAACATTCTCCCTTAAAGGTTTCTCTCAAAAATGTAAGGAGACAAAATTCTAATAAGTTTATTGTTCCAAATCAGGGATCTTTTCCGTTTGACTGCCGCCATTGAAACAATTAAACTTTTTGTATTTTAACTGAAATGTCGATGATACAAAATAAGTTACTTTATAAAAAAGCTTTTCTTAATTTCCCCTTCAAATTTTGTTTCTTATAAACAATTTTAATTACTTTCAAGATCCATGCTTAATTTTTAAGTTTTAATCGTGTACTCAGAAAAATAAGGGGATCACCCGAAGATCAGGGCCTCCAGCCTTCTTTAGTTAGCTTTATAAGGCTAACTAACAAAAATATCACGACCTAACCTAACCAATCGTCAAGGTCGTACAGTTGACCTAACGATTGGTTAGGTTAGGTCGTGATATTTTCGTTAGTTAGCCTTATAAGGCTAAGTAAAGAAGGCTGGGGGCACTCACCTCTTATGTTTCAATGGCGGCAGTCAAACGGAAAAGATCCCAAATCAATTGCAGAGATATTAAATTATGGAGCTCATAAATGGATGGATATTAATTATTATTAAAAATCTCGCTCGTTCACTCACACTCCGCGTCAGCTAAGGGAATTTAATTATTATTAACGATAAAGAAAAATCAACAATCAATGAACTCTATTCCTTATTATGTATAAACATAAAAATTATATCCGTCTTCCGAGAGAATCAAATATATATATAAAAACCTACGACATTTCGGATAATAATTTGAAAGATTGTATACGAAATAAAATTCTCAAGATCAGAGTGAAAATTAAAATTAAACTTAAGATTAAAGATTAATATCAAAGAAGTGATATTTAAAAACCGTTTAGAAATTATGTTACAATCAATAGCATCGTATTCCCACGTGAAAATTATTTACTACGTACTAAAATTTCATATTTTTGTCATTTTCATAGACATTTTCTCGTTAAATTATGTTCAATTCACATTATTAAAAATTGACCAAATGAGAGTTATATATTAAAAGTATTTTCAGCATTTCATAAAAGTCAGTGAGATGAAATTATTAAGAAATCTAAAAGTAAACGTATTTAAACGTTTAGAGCAGCAAATAGCTACTTAAGTATGTTCTACGAGAAACGGCGCAATTATGAATAACTGACGCGTAAAATTCCTTGGAAAAGTTAAAAGTGAACGAGTCATTCGCGTAAACAATTCACGCAATGTCCACGAATTAAAATTAGATTTCTCATATCAATAACATGGAGTCGGATGCACTGACGCGCGCGTTTCATAACGTGAAACAACGTTATCTGGAGACGAGAGAGAAGCTGGCTTTTCACAATTGTTCCAATTTTCTCTCAACTTTCGTTTTAAAAAATTTTTAAGATTTCATTTTCGCATTGTGATTTAATATATATTAAACTATTGCAATAAATGTAATGAAACGCGTTATTCACCGCATTTAATTCTAACACCTACGGTTTGATTTTGTCAGAACATTTGAACGAGTCAGAAGTTTTGTATTTTTTTTTAAACACTGGATATGACATCAGTTACCCAAATGGAGTAAATTTCCATAAAAAATAGGAACGTCTATCTACGTTTTCCATTACGAATAAACTTTGACCTTCGCTACTCGCTGTTCGTATCCAAATTAAGCGCAAAACTGGTGCCTATAAATTTTTTAAGATAAGAAAACTCCGAGCAAACGGAGAATTGAATTTTCCATTTAAGAATAAAATAATTAAAAAATAAATCAGCCAACGAGTTTCCTGACCCTGTAACGAGTGAAGTATATCAGTTTAACAGTGATAGTTTTGGTAATAAAAACAAGAATTGGGGTTACCAAATCATCCTAAGTAATAAGAAAGGTCTTACCACTACCATCAACATCATGGGGAGAGTTGTATATGTACAAATGAAAATGATCATCATCTCTTTAAAGGCTAGAGAGAATTTTTATTCAAGTGAAAAAAATAAAAAAAAAAAATAAATAAATAAAATAAATAACTAACCTAACTTTAAACTTTTGAAAATGTTAACATTTCTGAAAACACATTTATTTTAAGAACTACAAAGTTAACTTAAATGATTCCGAGTTTAAGTTATTAGATTAATATCGACTCATCTTGCTTCATTTTCTAAAGAAGGCACTTTAAGCCCTTGGTCCCCAATGCCACTTTAAAATCCTTAAATATGCGCGCAAAGTATAAATACAAGTACTCATTAATACATAAAAAAAAAAGTACAGGCGGAGAATTATTGTGAAAAATAAATAATTTAATTTCAGTCTTCAAAGGCAAAATTAATCTTCCCTGAGTGCTTGGACAATATTCTCGAGCGCTGTCCTCGCGTCAGAAGCTTCTAGTTCAGCCAAAATGCCGAGGGCAGAATCTGCGTACTTGTGACACAATTCCTTCGCTTCTCTTATGCCTGAACCGGTCGATATGATATTGTAGAGCTACGAAAAAAATAACTTACTCATATCATAGTAGCAAAAAACTCGCCGTTATCGCTAATGAATCTATATATAACCTTTAACCAAAGGTTATATGCGCCTCGGTGGTGTAGTGGTTAGCGTTGCTGCTTACAAATCCATCGGCTCCGGGATCGAGACCCGGTGACGGCAGCCGGCGCGCAGCAAAACCCAGCTGTTCATCCTTCTACACAATAAAGAAAGTGGTTGGTAGATAAATGGGTAACCTGGGTGGCCTAGTGGTTAAGACGCTGGGCTGCTGATGAGGCGTGGTTCAGATTCCACGTAAAACTGTAGGTCTAAGGTGGAGTGAAAAGCTTGACCTTCGTCAGAATGAACAATTCGGGCGGAAGCTTACCAAAGGTATATATACACTTCATGAGCACAGCATTTATTATGCACGGGAAGGATTTCAGCTGTTATATGCAACTACATTCATGATTGATAAATGTTTTGTTGGACGGCTGTAGGAAGAGGATTGAAAATAAAATTATCAGATCGGTTCGCGACCCCCAGGTTGAAAAGCTCTGCTATATGGGCTCATACAGGATACATCCTATCAAACAAATCCCAAAATATGAATACTTTACTATTCCACTTAGTATACCCATTATGACAGTTCTCTAGACCCAAGATCCCAGCTGAATCTCCAACCTAACCTAAGAAAAAAAATTCGTCTCGGGGGGAAAAACTTACCAACTCAAAATCGCAATTATCAACAAAGTCCTTGGAAGCCTTCACGATATCGAGAACAGTTTGAACGGAACTGTTCTCACTCTGACCATCCTTAGCGTTTTCAATATGGAGAACAACAGGTGCAGAAGTCAAGTCAAAAGGAGTACCAGGAGGGTGTCGATACAAGTCAAGGAAAGGTTGGAGATCACTGTGCACCTGATAAAAGGTAGTTAAAATACGTCATTAGTCCTAATTTATGACAGATGCATAATACTGCTCAGCATGATACCCACTCTTAATTATATAGTTATGTATTAAATGTGCGTAACTAGAGATTAAAGAAACAATTAGGTCTTAACCCTTTAACGCCGAACGTTTTTGTAGGGTTAAGTCTAAATGCGTGTAATTGAAACGCTAAGTATTCGACTCAGTCGGCGTTAGAGGGTTAAATGACTGGAGGTCATTGATTTAAACAAAGGTAGTTGAAATGACTAGCCTTACGATTTAAGTGATAGCTAACTGTACGCTAAGCTCAATTTTCAAAAAGTAAACAGTTTCTGGTAAGGTCAAAGAACCTAGATTTAAAGAACTATCTTTAATTTCTAACTGGATTTCGTCCGAGGAGGAAAGAAATCTTTCATTGTCATTGTCCGTCTTTTATACTGTGGTTTGCTTATCTTTTATCTAATTTCTCACAAGAACTTAAATTAAGATGGAAACGAAAATTCCTTACCTGCCAAGCCAGAGCAATACATTTGCCAAACTCGAAAGCTCTCCTTTGCTTTTCTTCGTCATGACCCGCTAAAAGCACCGCTCCTTGGCATGACTTTGCCAAAAGGCTTCCTACAATTAAAGTAAGAAGAGTGACTTAGCGTTACAGTCTTACAAAAACTCCTTTCAATTTATCTTTCATCCTTTTTCACAGTTTCTTCTCTTTTTTACTGCAATTCATAAAAAAGGAAACTTAACCCGCTGCTAAGAAATTTTTGGCCTCCCAATCTTTGATGGTTATATCCGCATACGGCAGAGAGTTATCTTGAAGATCATGCAACCCTACAAATTCAGCCTCCATGAAGTCGCTAATGGCGCTACTAACGAGTTCCACAACCTAAAGACAGGATGTATCAAAAAAATGGAGAGAGTTAACTTCGAAAAATGTTACTTCATTGCTTGTAAAGGTTTTGTATATATCATTTGAATTAATTAATTAATGAGTTTGAAATTAGGAATTCGAAGTATTTCATTTCCATTCTTAAAGTAACGACAGTACCATACGGTCTATTTTCTTTAGTTGGGTTTAATGATATAATGTGAGAAAATTTGTTTACAATTTAAACCCAACCTAAACAATTTAATGCAATTTTTGCTTAAAAAATTAAAACAAATTCATGGCAAATCCATACAGATAATAAATAAACGCTAATGAGGGGACTCTTAAAGACTGTAGTATTTATAATAATAATAACTACTACTTTGGCTCAACACCCAGTATCTTAGTGGTTACAGTGGCTGACTCCGAATGGCACCAGCTGGCATCGGGTGCAGTTACGTTGGTCGCTTACTCCATTCTGCTTTGGCTCGGGTAACCCTCAAGGAACACTCATCCCCGCCGTCGTGGGGAAATGAGCTTCTTGGATGTTACTTTGGCCCAAACAGACTGAACCCTAGTGTCAAAAATTAACAATGATATATTAGCACTTACTTTTGAATTGTTAAGAGCGGCCAGTCCGGTGCAAGCGTTTGACAACAAGTAATCCCCGGAGAGAATGGCAATTTTATTCCCGAACATCATATCGTTGAGCGTCGTCCCATCTGGGTAAATGGAGGGAGAAAGATTTACGACGCCCTTATGAATTAAATGAGCTGTGTGAATCATTTCCGTGATCTCTGCGAGACTTCTTTGGCTATCAAAAGAAGCAAAAGAATTAGGATATTGATGAAACATTAGAGAGAGTACATAATGCCAAGTAATTGCAGTTACCTGACTAATTGAATTACTCTTAAAAGAACTATTTCTAATGAAGATGAAAAAAAGGAGCCCACATCTCTAAAATTAGACTGTATATTAAAGTGTTATGAATATATGAGTACAATTTTCAAAACTAAGATGAACTTGGATTAAGAAGTTCAATGTCTCTTATTAAACATACATACATCAAAACCTCATTTTCCAAATGAGGTGGGGTGAGAAGGCAGACATGCTTGGATATAAAAATTTAAAAAAATAAAATGTATGGGAGAGGAAACACACACACACACCAGTTGGCATCCTAGTGGACCAGCACCCCTCACCCCAAATGGCTAAATTGCACATCTGTGATGCTTCATATGCCATGTGTGGTGGTACTTTCAGGCTTTGTCAAAAATGAGTGTGTGTCCCAAACTTACAGCTACTTCTCACGCATCACTCAGATCAAGTCCACACTTCCTCTCTCAATCATTCACCATGTCCATCCATCTTCTTGCCCCCCTCTCCTTCTTCTACCTTCACAAACACACTTATAAAATACTGTCTTTTCACAACTCTGTCATCTTACATTTTTTCAATATGCACAAACCACCTCAATGCATTTTCCTCAATTTTCACTTCCAGTGACTTCCACACACCACCAATGTCCTGAACCACATGTTTTCTGACTATTAATCCAGCGCATGCCCGACACATTTCTCAAGTTACCCATTTCAACTGCTCTTTCTCTTGATTTCTCCCTTTCATACCAAGTCAATGTTTCACACCCATACAGAAGTGTCTGTACTAAGACACCTTTCATGTAAACATCTCTCAGCATCCCCACCCAGTCTCCACTTCCTCACAACCACTTACAGCACACCTGCCACTTTTCTTCCTTGATTCACTCTACTATTAACTTCGTCCACACTCGTACATCTTTTGTCCACCTCTAGTTGTTCATCATTTACCATTATGACAGTCCAAATTTCCCTCCTCCTCTGTAATCAACAACTTGCTTTTTACACATATTCACTTCCAACAGTCTCCTTTTACACCACAAAACTCTTAACAGCCTCTTGCATATCACACTCACTCTGTGCAAATAGCACAGCATCATCTGCATACAACAGATTTGACAGGCCCCATCTATTCCCATCACACACCCAGGGGCGTCCGCAGGATTTTTCGCAAGGGGGGGCAAAATTAACTTATTAGTTCTTAGTTCTTATTAGTTCTTTATTAGGTAGAAAAAAAAATGCACTGCGACCACTACGAGTAAAAACCGTCATCTCCCCTTATCATAGCCTGCTTTTGGTGCTAAATTTATGTACTTAGTATGTACTTAGTACTAAGTACGAAAGCAGGCTATGATAAGGGGAGATGACGGTTTTTACTCGTAGTGGTCGCAGTGCATTTTTTTTTCTACCAGTCAAGTCCATTTTTTATATGTTACCATATATGATACTATGATTAACTATAATCGTGTAAGTTTCAGTGAAATTGACCAAAAGGTTTTCGAGAGAAAAAAAAAAAAAAAAACACTCAATATAATGATCTTTGCAAATAATTCCATTACTATATCTTTCAGTATAGTTTATTTAACACTTCTAAGTTCAACGACACGGCACTTCGGTAAAGTAAAGGTAAAATAAACGACATTTCCTTGAATGTGGAAACACTGACTGAGCTGCAGTAGAATTATAGAAGTCGTTGCGTGGGCAAACACAAATTTCCAAGGGAGGGCAACTGCCCCCTCTTGCCCCCCCCTCCGGACGCCCATGCACACACCAGATTCTATCCTCTTTCAAGCATTTATGCTTTCACCTCTCTCATCACTCTATCCATAAATAGAATGAATGGCCATGGAGACATCATACATCCTTGATACACACAAACATTTACAGCAAACAATCCACTAGTTCTTTATTTACTCTCACATGCAGTACTTCTATCAGAGAAATTTTTCATCATATTCATGAGTCAACCATCAACCCTATATATATATACAAGATCTGCCACAAGGCTTCTCTGTTCACTCCATCATACATTTTCTCAAGAATCCAAGATCCATAAAAGTCATGTGCACCTTGCAATGCCTTTTGCATGCTTTCTCAATCACTTGTCTCTCTGCAAATGCTTAATCCACACAGCTTCCTCCTCTCTTATTAAAGCAAAAATAATTAAGTACACATACTTATGAGAAACTCCCTCTGGCAAATCTTGATTCAACAGTCCAGGGTTTACATGACCAGCAGCTTTTGAGAGTAAAAGAATTATTAAGCCTCTTGTTTGCATGTTGTTCCTCCCATTATAAACAAGTCGCCTAAAATGAAAAATCTTTAAAAAAAGTACCCCATATTAAAATTTGCAATCAAGCTGAAGTCTTGTAAGCCTAGTTAGTTCTTTAGGCTTATAGTAATCTGATTTTTAGCAAATGGAAACACACAAAAAAATAATTAGGGGCCCCTAATCAACTAATTATGTTAAGCCTTATTTTCTGTAAACAAACATTTTAACTAAGAAAATAGTTAACTACAGTATTATGAAAAAACAGTCTTTAATACAGTACTCAGTTATCTGTGACTGAGGGGCAGTTCATGGTAACCAAATCCCGCAATTAACTCAGTACTGGTATATCTCACCAGTGGGTAGGTGGTGCAGCAGCTGCTGCTGCCCACTGTTACAAATAGATTAAGTCCCGCAATATATATCTCTCTCTTTATCAAGCAAAATTGCATGTTCTATATTTTTTATTACTAACTTATAAAATGAATAGTGGTATAGTTTCACTTCATATTATTTTTAAGGATGTTTGGAAATGTCTGAGCCTTCATATACTTAAATATTTCTAAACACGAAGCTTTTATCTTATATCCTTAAACCAGGGCTGTGGAGTCGGAGAGTCGGTCAATTTTGAGTGGAATCAGAGTCAGAAGTGCATAGTTGGATGGAGTCGGAGTTGGTGCAAATCCTTCGATTATAACCATAGCAGCCTAGGCCTAGGCCTAGCTCAATTTTATGAATAAAATAGATTTAACCTAATGTTTTAATATATAATATAATATATTATATAAATAATATATAAATATAAATAATACCATATATAAATATAGTTGCTTATAATTAATAAGGATTATAATTAATTAATTAACATAATTAATAATAAGGAAATTTAAAAATTTTGTACTAGCAACCCTAAATCTTTTTCAGATTTTTAGATTTCAATTTGATAATTTTGATAAGCATCACTGAAAGAAGATTTAATGGAAGCGATCCTTTTTTTAAAAACAAATTCAGTTTAGGTTAGTACATTTTGTTACGGATGTTTATAATAATACAAAAACATCTTATTAATTTGCTAAACCAATAATAATCTTATTTTGTTTACGCTTCAATCAGTTTGTATTTTGGGATTTATTGTAATTTTTGAATAGAGAAAAAAAAGCCATTAAGGCATAGTTATAGCCACTAAGTACCCTGATGAGTCATGTGGTGGTGACAAAATGCCTTGTTTATGAATCTCCATTGGCCTAATAAAACTAATCGTAATCAATTTGGCCTTAACATTCCATCAGAGTCGGAGTCGTAATTATGCAAGTCAGATTTCTGGAGTCGGAATGTTAAAATTTTTGGAGTTGGAGTCGGAGTTGGCAAATTTTATCACCGACTCCACAGCCCTGCCTTAAACTACACACACACAGACAATTCTCAGCCTTATATTTCTTTATTCATAAAGTTTATAGATAATATAATGACCTATATTTTTACCGTAAGTCTGTACTACAGAATGAATGAATTCCAATGAATTTAACTTGTACATTTAATTTATAAAAGTGCTTCAATTGCTTAACAGGCCATCTTTCAACTTGTACTAGGATTTCTTATAGTAAATAAAGTGGAGGATCATCAGCAATACTAGTTTAATGATCTATTGCTTTGTAAGCTATTTATTTCCTCTCTGGTATCTAATTCTTAATAATTGCTTTGAAAAGCTATTTTGCTTTAACAGCCAATTAACTAAATTATTCTTTCAACTTTTCTTGAAAGTTGTTTTACCCCAAAGTAGTCCCATACACTAAACATCATGATCAATTCTAGTTTATCAAATTCTATTTTACTGGTACTACTTGCTGTAATTAATTAGTACTCACTAATACCTACTTAATTTCCTATATTTATGTTTAACTTTATAGGTGGAATATAATGAAACCCTTAATTATAAACTTTTCTTAAAACTTTGTTAGTTTTCAAATCTGAACAAAAGAACGGGCTTTAATATTTACAATCACTTTAATATAAAGCATTAAAGGAATCAATAATGAAGTTGAAACAATTACTTAAAGCCTAGTTTGTGGTCAATAACTGAATTTGATATTAAATCAAGATATCTTTAAGATATTCTTTTAAGTTATCTTTTAAGAATTTCCACTTATGTTCATTTCAAAATAATCAAGTATAGACAGGATTTCAATACATTTATGATCTAACATCTAAAACCAATTACATCAAGCTAGAATTCACAAGTTCACTTTATATCTTTCAGTTCACATTTTGTTAAAAGTTTAAATAAAATTTATTCCTAACTATATCTTGTTCTTTTTGATCTCTAATTCTGTAACATACCAGTACTCATGAGGAATCTCTCTCTCTCTCTGAAGTCTATCTTTCATTCTCTGACTACTGTGTAGTTACAAATCATTCGCCTGTTAACTTTGCTTTTTCTGGAGTTGCCAGTATCTTATTTTATTTTACTTGGGAGTCAATTACATATTTATTTGTATTTACTAAAGTTCTTTAATTATTACTCAATATAATTCTCATTTTATATTTTTTAAATTAAAGTACTTTATCTTAATTATACAAATACAAAGGACACCAAACAGCAACAGATTGGCTGGTCCCTACAAGGCTATCTGTTTAACCCTTTCACTGTGTATGGCTCAAGATGCGTGGTAAACATTGTTTCCATTTCTCTGTGCAGTTTTTGAAAACTCTTGTTCCTATTAGAACCATGTAGTTCAGTTCTGTTACTAACACTAGGCTTCTATGTGGCAGTATTTGGCATCTTTTGCCATTTCTTACCACCCAACTCCCTCAAATATGATTGAAATACAATTCCCCAAGCAGTTTACTCATGTCATCAACAAGTGGTTTGCACAAAAAATCCTCTCTTACAGAGGAAACTATAGACAAAATGCTTTCAATTAGTTTGGAAAGTGAAAGTGAATATGAAAGTAGTGAGAATGACTGGGCTGAAGATGATGTGGGGGATATTATTAGGAATATTGACAACATATCTAGCAGTGATAATGAAGAAAGTGATGTGGAAGACATTTTGCTTCCAGCAAAAAAAGTGAGATCTGACGAGACATTTGTGTGGCATGACATTGGTGAAAATATAGGCCATAACAGGGGTGGGTGGCCATTTATTGGTGAGAAAGTGCTGTTCAGTGGTCAAATTCATACAATACATGATATTTTCATGAAGTTTTTCCTGATGAAATAATTGAGCTAATGATCAGGGAAACAAACAAATATGCTACTCAATTTCTAGCCACTAGGCCTAATCTCAAATCCACATCCCAGTACAGTATGTGGCATCCAACAAGTTTGACAAAAATGAAGCAATTTTTAGGGCTTTTACCTCTCATGGGTATTATACAAAAACCCAAAATAAACATGTATTGGTCAACTGACAGTTTTTATGCTTCACCATATTTCCAGCTATCATGAAAAGAGTCACCAACATTCATTCTTTCTGGCACTTTGCTGACAATACAGATGAAACATTGAAGGAAAAAGGATGAAAAATTATGAAGTTATATATATATATATATATATGACTTTCTTGAGTTGATAGCCATGGCTCTCAAGGCAAAATACTCTCCTTCAGAGAATTTAAGCTTGGATGAATCTTTGTTGTTGTGGAAGGGCAGGCTTAGTTTCTGACAGTTTATAAAAACTATAAGCTCTCATTTTGAGTTTTTGACAAAAATTTTCAAACTTGTAGATGAAAATTGTGTCAATGAATCATAACATATATACCAGGACCATGGAAAATATTGGCAATTTTTCTAAACCAAAGTATTGTAATAGGTATGATAGAAAAATATTTAGGAAACGGTCAATGTTTTCACTGATAACTATACCATACCAAAACTCTATAAATATCTTAGTGATGTTAAAACCAGTGCAACAGGGACAGTTAGAAGTAATTGTAAGGGTTATGCTGTGCTCTGACAACCAAGAATGTGGAAAAAGGAAAAAGACTTGCCTTTGAGACTGCTGAACTGCTCTCCCTTGTGTATCATGACAAAAGAAGTTTGTATGCTCTCAAATAATCATTTGAACAGTGAGGTGACAGTGACACATAGGTCAAAGGAAGGTTGAGTGAAAAAAAAAATTCCAACTTGCATACAAGAATACAACAAGCATATGGGATATGTAGACAGAACAGACCAACTACTGCATTATTACTCTGTTCCAATGAAGTCTCTGAAATGGTACAAGAAACTGGTAATGCATTTCATTCAAGTGCGAGTTTCAGATGCTTGTGGAATGTATAATCTCATGAAAAATGCAAAAGTTCCCTTTCTAGACTTTTGTCATGAGATTATAAAAGGACTGACAACAGATGAACCTAACCTGAAGAAATCTGTAATTCCAAGACTTATTGGAAAACACTTTAGCAAGACAGTCCCCTTGAATTCAGAATGTACCGTACTCCCAGACCAACAAAAAGATGTAGGGTATGTTATGCTTATGGCATAGAAAAATGGGTATGTTTTCAATGTAAGACATACCCCAATGCCCCAGGATTATGTAACAAACCATGTTTCAAAATATCACTCAGAATTTAATTTCTGAAGGTAAGGATTGTTGTCTGCTAATTTATTCATTTTCAAATATAGTATACTGTATATGAGTTTGTATACTCTTGAATAATCATTCGAACAGTGAGGAACATGCACAGTCTGTATGTATCATGAAAGAACCTCAGGGGACCATTCTGAATTCAATTCCATATATATATATATATAATTAGTGATGGGACGATTAATTGGAATCGGAAGAATCGAGCATTTTTCAGGAATCGGAATCGAGAGAATTGTACCATGATTTCCGATTCTTAAACTTTTAATTGAACCAGTTTTGCAATGTAAACTTTAAAATTTAAATGAAAGAGGATAACAAATTTCATTTTTATTGTATTGTAGCTATACATTAGAACATGTATATCCATGATGTGTAATCAAGAAGATTAAAATGAATTGTTACAACTTACAGTTGATTTTTATTTTTAAACCAATCTATTATAATTCATATTACCATACTCATAATGTAAATAGTTAATCTTACCAGAGTAAAATATGACAATTTCCAGAAAAACAAGTATAGAATTATATTTAAAAATATTGAGAATCGGAATCGAGACTTTTTAGTGGTATCGGAATCGTTAAAAATTTTGGTATCGTCCCATCACTATATATATATATATATATATATATATATATATATATATATATGATACACACAGACCGTGCATGGAACAAGGAACTCTTCTGGGATAATTAAATCCACTATAGTTCAAATAAGTAATGGTAAATGACAAATACCATAGTTTTTCTTTTTCATGATGCAAGCCTGACGTGGGCAACGGGTCTCTCGCAAAGAGGTCCCATAAATATAGCTTCCCTCACCAGCTATCTGCAAAGCAGACAGGATCCAGCTTTGGGACATGGTTTAAAGCAGCCTAGCTCCACTATATTTAGAACCTCAATATAAGTAAAAGACTCGTTGCATTCACGTCGGATTGAATAAATCAAAGAAAAAGGGGTAACTATTATATTTTTAGCCAAAATGTCGGGCTTGCATCACGAAAAAGAAAAACTATGGTATTTGTCATTTACCATTACTTATTCGGACTATAGAGGATTTAATTATCCCAGAAGAGTTCCTTGTTCCATGCACGGTCTGTGTGTATCATAAAAAACTCAGGGAACCATTCTGAGTTCATTCCCATTTTGAAACGGACATGTTATGTGCCTTGAAAAGTGGACGCTCAATTCTGCCAGTTGAGGTTTAAGTTTTGGTTTTGGCTAAAAATATAATAGTTACCCCTTTTTCTTTGATTTATTCAATTCAACGTGAATGCAACGAGTCTTTTACTTATATTGAGGTTCTAAATGTAGTGGAGCTAGGCTGCTTTAAACCCTAGATCCATGTCCCAAAGCTGGATCCTGTCTGCTTTGCAGATAGCTGGTGAGGGAAGCTATATTTATGGCACCTCTTTGCGAGAGACCCGTTGCCCACGTCGGGCTTGCATCATGAAAAAGAAAAACTATGGTATTTGTCATTTACCATTACTTATTTGGACTATAGTGGATTTAATTATCCCAGAAGAGTTCCTTGTTCCATACACGGTCTGTGTGTATCATAAAAAACTCAGGGAACCATTCTGAGTTCATTCCCATATATATATATATTATATATTATATTTATATATATATATATATATATATATATATATATAATATATAATATATATAAAAGAAATTAATTTTAAAAATAAAAATCAGAGTTAAGGTTTCTCAGTGTCAAAGTCGCATTCTGCACAGTACAATGAGTCCCGCCACAAAAGGGTTAAGGAAGGAAGGTTAACAGGTTTCTTGCGATACGACCCACCAGTGGGTTGTATTGCAAGAAACATGTTAAAAGAAGTATGAAACTTTAAAGACAAGTGAAAGTTTCAAAGCAAAGCAGAGAAAAGAGGTTGAGAGGTAGGAAAGAAATTTAAAGCTAAAGTGAAAATTTTAAAATACAGAGGAGGGAATTCAAGTGAAAAGTCTACAATATTTCTACATGCTAACAAATGCTTCCAACTGGGGTGGGGGTTTAAGGCAATATAAGCATCTAGTTTCTTTTTAAAGGATTTGATTGAATTATGTACAGTAAAACCTGCACTATCCAGCAATCAACTATCTGGAAAACTTTAGAAACTGGCAAATTTCATATTAGGCCAATACAATTCACCAATCTAGAAACCAGGAAACTTTCTGATGCCATCTGAAAAAATATAGAACATCCTTAACATTTTTAATAAAAATAAAACTAAATTTTACTCATTTCAATTGTCCCATACATAGTGTTTATGTTGATTACAATATAGTTTACATTGGTGTACAGTGCAGTATAGTCAAAATTTGAGTTTTACTATTATTGTCTATTGGTTTTTCCTAGGTGAATGGTACCCTCAAATAAATAGAAAATTTAGACAACTGGAATGGCCTAATTCCTGAGCTTGCTGGATAATGAAGGTTTTACTGTACTTTGAACTACACTGGCTGGCAATCCATTCCACAAATTAACTATATGACTGAAGAAAAAAAAATGTTTAGCTTCATTAGGATTAAAATGTTTACCCACTAATTTCAGACCATTACCACAAGTTCTATCTGCAATCCTGAAGGTAAAATATTTTTTTGCATTGACATTATCAAAACCTTTAATCATTTTAAAAACCTGGATTAAATCTCCTCAAATTTGGCTTTTCACGAGTGTGAATAAATTTAACATTTTTAAATGGGCAGTGTATGATTCATTTCTTAATCTAGGAATCATCTTAGTAGCCTGTTGCTGCACTCTTTCCATTCTGTGTGTCCTGTTGCAAGTATGGGGACCAGAATTGAATGCAGTACAGTAATACCTTGTTTTACATGGGGGGGGGGGGGGGGGGGGGGGTGGGGTCTGTGCTTGCATGACTCGTGTATACAAGACAATATATTTACATTCAATTTACCCCAATACATCTATTTACAAGTTACATGGGCTTATATATAGCCAGATTTAACCTTATTAACAAGTATCAAACTATAAATACAGTTAGTAAATAATATATAATATAACAACATAATATACAAATAATATGTAATAAAATAAAATTTTACTAACCAAAAATAATAATAATAATAATAATGATGGTGGTGAGGATTGCTGTGCAGTACTATTTATGAGTGATATTGCTGAGAAAATCTTTTTTTTAAATTTTCAAATTAGCCTTTGTTTGCACTAAACTCAGCACTAGCACTAGTAGCATCACATGGGACAAAATGGCCATAGATCTGCTTGGCCTTCTCATGGATAATTGCACTGCATAATGGCGCATGTTTTCGATCCATATCCTCAATCCAAATGTTCAAAGCCTTTTCCATTTTCACTAGCACAGGATCTCTAACAATTTGTGCAATTTTAGCACTTATGTGGGCATTTACAGATGAAATTAATTTTGGGGCTTCCCTGATTAATCTCCAGCAGTAGTCAGCCAATATCATTGGGTTCCACCTGCTTTGGTACCATTTTTCCATTGTGGAAGTGTCCTGATGAAATTTTTTCCCCATGTTTATCACTGATATCACCAAGGTTGGTCGAAAAAAAAGTCCAAATGGAAGTACAGGAAATGTACCTTTAAATACATATTGCACCCCATTAACCTAAATACTTCAAGCATCTCCTCAACCAACTGCACAGTTTGGTGCCTTGTTCTTACCTAAAGAGTTCTTGACAACTACTTTAAAGGCTTCTCATGCAACCCTCTCAGTTTTGTCTAAGACTTCATCAAAATGGCTGTCATTCAAAACTTCTCTAATCTGTGGACCAACAAAAACACCTTTTTATCTTCACCTCACTTATTTGCAGAAACATCTGCTTTAAATATCAAAATCCCTCACAATCACTGCCCATCACTGTCAGAGTTTTTCACTAGTCCAAGCTTAATGAAACAAAATGGTATATATATCTTCTTGGGACCAACCAGTTGTTATGTGCAACACACTTTTGTCCAGGAACTAAAGCTTGACAAAGTGGCCACTCTTTAATGGCAAAATGAGAATCTCTCACCAAACTATCCCACTCACAAAGAACAGCAGTACTTTGTACAACTTTTAAATTGCCACAGATGTGCCAGTTGTACTTAGTGTAGTCTACCTAATTCAAAACAAGCTTCATATTTTTAGGACTTTCATATGAACAGCATGTCTGATAGGAATTGATGGATAAATGTTTCCATTATGTAACAGCACAGCCTTCAGACTTAACTTGGATGAGTCAATGAACATTGCAATTCTGGTTTATGTTCATGACAAAGATGATGCAAGATGTATAACAAATATGAAGAGCCCAACTTTTGTCTTGGTCCCCTATTTTACATCTGAAATAGAGTTTACATGCCTTTTTAATGAGGAGTGATATTCTTATTTTGAAATTTAAGAGTAAACTCACCACATACAGGAATACCTCAAAACTCGTTAAATCATTCCAGAATAACACGACAAAATACAAAATTTGAGGTAGATTATAACATGTTTCAATGAGAAAACATTTTACTGTATTATGTTATTAAACAGATTAATTAATCAAATGCTACTCGTTTTTCGGCAAAATATAATGTATATTACATTTGTACACAGTTGAATTTCATCAATTTCAATCGGTTTTTTTACATTTTTCAAAAAATGATGAATCTGCAAATATGGATGACAAATTGCGAAACTATAGGTAGTAAAAGACTGACGACGAATCTATGAAACAAAATTCAAAATGAATTTTGAGGTATTCCTGTACAAAGAATCAGGGTTTTAACACATTTGTGAGACAGAATGGCTTTTTAGAGCTTTTGATGCACAACAGCATTTGAATGACAACCAACAAACTAATGACTCTTTCAAACAACACAGTCCAGTGGTTACTACTGCATCATATCATCC
Organism: Bathynomus jamesi; assembly: GCA_023014485.1. Taxonomy (NCBI): domain Eukaryota; kingdom Metazoa; phylum Arthropoda; class Malacostraca; order Isopoda; family Cirolanidae; genus Bathynomus; species Bathynomus jamesi. The sequence continues at coordinate 131,429 of JAJOZX010000335.1, forward strand.
TACTAGCACATTGCCAGACTGCCATTTTAGTGCCCATTGAATTTTAATTTTTAAGCACCTCAAAACACTGGAATTACAGTGAAGCCACAATCTAAAAAAAAAATAAGTTACAAATACTCAAGTTGATAATAAGGGAATAGAAATTTTTTCAAACTGTGCATGATATAGAAATTTCAAGGTCATTTCTGTAGTCGGCATTAAAAAATCTATAGCAATCACATTCTCATTGAGGAAAAAATTCTTGTTGACTTGCGTTATTTAACTGTAGTACATCATTACTACTTAAACCAATTGCTATTACTGTTTTGGGGCCTACTTTTAGACTGGTGACAAGGTTTAATTGGCCATACCTAATACAATGCATAACTTCTTAAGAAATCAGCAACTATGATAACAGGGTGACTCAAGTCTTCAATTACTAAAAAAAGAGCAGCTTTTTATTTCCCCATATAAATAAATTCCTTTTCTTTTTACTTGACTAACCCACTTTCTCTTTAAATCCCTTTACAAAACCAGTGTCTAATTTTCATTTCTGTTTAAAACTTCTGGTCTTATAGCCAAAATCTCCACACCTGAATCTATTAAAGCTTTTTAAGTCTTATTGCGAGTTCTAACTTGGGCAAATATTTGAGGATCTTCTTTGTTTACAGGAATAGTTAATTCATTTAATCCTAATGGACTCCTGCTCTACATTATGGTTTATTCATTAAACTGCCTTATCTTTTATTAAATTCATCAAAATCTCAGGTACTCATTTTCACAGTAACAACAGAAGATGGAGAGCCTTAAAGAATTAGTACTTTCTTTCTACTTCTAACTTTTATTTTCCATTTTTTAGGTTTACTTTAATTTTTTCTTTTTAGGGGCATTCATAAAAATAGTGTCCAGATCTTTTACAGTATCTTATAACACAAACACTGCTGGTCCACATCATGATTAGGTTTCTGACAATATTCACAAACATGTACCAGTACTTCTTTATTTTTAGGTTTAAGTTTATTCTTTAAATAAATTAGGCAAAATAGTTTCATTCAGCTTATTTACTATTTCTAATGCCATTAGGTCTTTTTGACTTTCTGAATTATTACTTACACATCTTTCTAGATTACCTATTAGTATTAATTGGTTCTTGGAAAACTGCCACCCTGGAAAACTGCCCCTAGTGTTTATGCCCTTGTTCCTGGCACGAACTTGTGTTGGGGGGTGGGGGATGAGGTACTCGCTGATAGCAGTCCTTGTCATTCTCAATTCAGTTTTCACCACTCCGGGGTGGGTTCAGGAGAGTTGCGTGCCCTCCCCGTCCCTACCACCCAAAGTCTTCTCTTTTGGCTACTCAGGTTATGTATCTTTCACACATATCACTTCTAATTTTACCACTTTCTTTACGAACTTCTTTTCAAAGACTTTCTGGCGGAAATGACCTCGTTAGTTTTCGCCTTTTTTAAGTTAAAAAAACTGGAGGGGTGTCTTTTATTTGTTTTCCTCCATTCTTTTCCTACTAGGTCAACGTGCCCTCGTTGGATTATACAAGTTGATGGTGTTAAACCAGGGTAGCCACGAGTAACCTCGAAGCTCGGTTTCAACCGCCACCCTCCCGGTCACACTGGAAAACTGCCCCTAGTGTTTATGAAAATTAACAAAAAAAGTAGTAAAAAAATATTTTTAAAATAGACTTTTTAAAAATGGATATTTAACAATGAATATTAATAGATATATATACATAAAATAATATTAGAAAAAATGGAAAACTGTATATTAAAATTGCAAATTGTGTGCTATTCCTTTCAAAAAAGCCAACACTTCACGGTTCTCATAATCTTCTACAATAGTTGCAATTCTGGTTGACAAATCTTGATACCATTTCTTCTTGGGTGGGGGCAGATGTCCTGCAAGCATTTGGCTTATGACGACGTTGGTGAGTCCTTGCTCCTTTTTCAACACTTGAAGAAAGGTTCAAATATTTGGATGGCATGAAGTAACTTGCTTGCAAATGGTTATGCCATCCTTCCAGAGAGTTGTTAGTGCGTGGGAGGTCATCAACTACGCATTGGTGCATACTCCACATGTTGATAGGAAAACGTGGAGTTGCTCTGTTACGGCGACGTACTCTACCAATGTAGACATCCTCGAAATAATCGGTGATTGGATCTACTTCCTGAGGCATATTTTCTTGCAGTTCTTCAAATGCATCAACAACATTCTCTGATGGTACGAATGCTAGTGCTGGTAGCATGCGAATTCTGAGAGCAAAGTCGGCATCACTGATATTTTGCTTGCAATCCCTCCGATTGCACCTTGCGATATACGGCTTGAGACAAGTGGTAAAAACATCCTTTGACTATCGCGTTGGGAAAGGCTTCTTGGATGGCGCTCTTAGCAGCCTGTTCGTAGTCGATGAGGATGGTCTTCGGATTGAGCCTGGGGATGATAGTAAGAAGTTGGTGGAAAAGATCTTGATAGGAGTCTTGTCATTTGTTTGGTAACAACATATAAACACATGGAATTATTCTACTCGAGACTAGACAATGAACTGTGTAAAGCTGGTAAAAGAGGGTTGGCGCAACTTTAAATGTCCCATCGCAAAACCAATCAGTCGAGGTTTCCAGGAGTCTCATGTTTTTGGCTGTAGAAAATATAAGCATACATTGATTAATTGATCCACTGTCGTAAAGCAGGAAATCCTCGCTGGAAGCCGTCATTTTATATTCATCAGGAATAACCATCTCATTTAAGTTCTTTGGAATGGGATGCAGAGCATTCACAACTTGCCTGTGTCTTCTTAATGCCTAATATGGTGAACGGATGGTAGTTGCACTGAAACTCCTTCTGGAATGCTCTGTACTGCCTGTGTGATGATTTGTTGAGTGGTTTCCTGGGTGTCAATAGCTTTCTGCTTTATTTTGTTCCATAGAAGCAAGACATCTTGACGATTAGTATCAGGAGTGTGGTTATGTTCATGAAGATGGCTGACTAATTCTTCACATATTTTAACTTGGGCTTTGCAGTTTTTATGCCGACGGCGTTCACATTCGTAGGATATAATACCAGATAGATGACAATTCTTTGTGCTTGACATAGATGTAACCATCAAGGCAGAGTTTATCTTGACCACATTGACTTTTAATGAAATCCATGATGGGGGTGATTTCAAGCGAAGAAGTAAATTTGGAGAACTGTGGACAGACTGTAGGGACTTAAAGGCGTTGGAAGTTAGACTGGTCATTTTTACTATAATCCTGCATTTATAGGTTGGTTAAGGGTGGGGTGAGTCAAGGAATGCCATATTTCCCACAAAATCGTTTCTCACTTTATCACATGTTAATCCTTCTGCGCAATCCTGACGGATTATCTCCCAGTCGCTAGTATACAATGAACCTCCAAAATAGAGACCTTGAGGTCAAATTACCTTATCTTGTTTCATTGCCCCAAATGACTTATTCAAGTGTTCGGCAGCAGCTGTGATAATTTGTTTATGAGTATATATTAAGGAGTCAGGTAGGAGCTTCCGAACATAGAGGTCATACATGAACAAATACTGCACAAAAATTCACTAAAACCGTGAAGTGATTTATGTAAAGGATATAGCCACAAGGAAAAGGAAAGTAGTATATAGCAAGATCTTTCGTCTATTAAGACATTTTCAAGCAGAGATGAGTAACTAAAAAAACAAAAGTTATCACAGGTATATACATAGCAAATGACCGGAAGGAGGAGGAGGTTTTCGTACATTTTGGGAAGGTCACCCAGGTGCGACCTGTTTTGTGACCAAAGAAGATAGCAATGGATCGACCTTGACATGCCTATAGCTAAGATTAAGATTATGTTCAAAATTTTTATAAATAAAAAGATTCGATCAGATTCCTTTCAATAACTTTTTTGTTTTTTACATACCAATGCAAGTTTTTAAGTAATCTTGAAAAAATAAAAGAAACAAGGATGAAAACATTATTCCCCCCCCCCCCCCTCTACAACTTTGATGGAATCTAGAATAAAATTGTTGGTCTTTTTATTGGACTTAAATCAAGTTGTTTTTCAAATTTTACTAAAATATGTTAGATATTTTTTGAGTAATCCCTCTAACAAAAAAAAAATAAAAAGTTAAAACAATACCCCCTCCCAACTTTGCTGGCTGGGTTAAATAAATTTTTTGGCCATTTAGGATTTCAAAACAAATAATAAAAGCATCTATCGTCATTTTTATATAACCCCTAAATTAATAAAAAATAAAGTACGGGTCATATTGACCCGAACAGTATAAGTGTATAGTAAATAGGAACAGTGCAACAGGGTTTTAGAGTATGAAATTATATTGTATTGTATTACCTAGTAACACAAACCAACTAACGGAATTCGTACAATCAAGGTCATAATTTCCTTGTCTATGCTATACCTACAGTGCCTGCGAAAAGTATCTGATCACTCAAGAAAATACAATATTTTCCCTTAATATTCAGAGACACGTAATTCACTTTCTATTTGTTCTAGCGACATCTGGTAACTTTGAGGTTGCTCGCTGATATGAGAGCTATCCAACGCATTCTCAAATTAGTGTTCTGGTAGCCTTCGTTGCGGGTGGCTGTGTCTCAAATTTGTCAGATTTCACTGTTTGTGTAAATTTCTTGATTTTTTTTTTTTTTTTTGCAGAAAGTGGTGTAAATAAAATTTATATATAATGTGTGCTAAAAAACAACTTAAGAGTGATTGTCGAGGTGCTATTGTTGCTTTGCATGCATGTGGGAAATCACAGAGACAGATAGCTAAGGAATTAAACATATCCCAAAGTACCGTTAATTTATGGGTTTCACGGGCTAAGAACAATGGTGGCCTAACCACGCCAGTCCCTAAAAAACGATCTGGCAGACCGAGAAAAACAAATTCGCGAACAGACAAACTTATGAAACGTTTAGTATTGAAAAACCCAACAATAACTGCGAAAGAAATAAAATTTAATATGAATAATTTGTTATCTGGTGTTTCTGAACGAACTATCCAGGAGCGGCTCCAAAAAGAACTCGGATTACCATCTCGCCATGCTGCTAAGAAACCGTTCATTAATGAAAAAATGCGTAAAAAACGTGTCGCATTTTGTAAAAAATACATTCATTGGACTGTTGATGACTGGAAGGTTTTATTTAGCGATGAGTCGACATTTTTGACATTCAGAAGTTGTCCAAAAAAGGTTCGCCGGCCTATTGGCTCAAATAGGATGGACCCTAAATACACCCTAAAGACAATGAAACACCCTCCAAGTGTGATGGTTTGGGGTTGTTTCGGTTACTATGGGCGTGGAAACTTATATTTTCTTCCGAAGAACACAACTATGAATGGTGCACGGTATTTAGCAATGCTACAGGATAAACTTCTAATGGCAATGGCAATCCAAAGGACAAAAACATACATGCATGATGGTGCACCATGTCACAGGGCCAAAATAGTGACAAAATGGATTACTGACAATAAATTTGATATTTTGGATTGGCCTGGTAATAGTCCAGATCTCAATCCGATAGAAAATCTGTGGCTAATAATAAAAAATAAGGTTGAATGCCACGACACTGGCTCAGTCGAAAAATTACAAGAGGCCATCAAAAAGGTATGGTGCAAGGAAATATCAGTGGAAGTTTGTCAAAACTTGATTAAATCCATGCCAAAACGTCTAGAACAAGTCATCCAAACCAAAGGACAGATGACAAAATACTAATATAAGGTTAGTATACATTTAAACATTGTTTTTTATGCAAAAAATACAAATTTCAAGGGTGATCGGATACTTTTCGTGGGCACTGTATATGGCAAGTATAAATGACATTGCAACAAAGACTGTACGTACACTTTACACTCAGTTGTTTTTAAAAAAATACGCCAATTAGAAACTTTTTTTATGCCATTTATAGATCGATTTTAGTCGCTAAACTTCTGCAATATTTAAAAATACTTTTCATAAAATTTTAAAATTTAAAATGAGCAAAGCTTTTAGATGACACATTCATATAACATTTTATGGATTTTTCTTTTTTCTCATTGCTATATCTAAAAGGCCTTAGGGCTTCAAATATTGCTAATTTTTGGTCAGAAAACGCCATCTTTAAGTTAACTTTTCTTAAAATATATTTATCGAATTAAAAATAAAATGAGCAAACCTTGTAGCGAGTTTTGGGTTTAATGCAGATATGAAAATTATATGGTGTTATTCCTTTCATTTAAGTTATAAGGGTGCAAAATACAGTACAACTAAATGTCCCTAACCCCTACGGAACTCCCTTAAATTACAATCTTATTTTTTAAAATATCTATATTTTCTAGTAGATAATTTTTCAATAGATTTTTCAAAGTTGAATCTTCACAAATAGAAACGCTTATCACCTGGGACCTATTATATACTTAAACGTTTTTTTAGTCAGTTATAGCTTTTATTTGAATTAATATAAAGCAGGGTGGCAGGGTGGCAGTTGTCCGGATACCGTATTAAATAAGATCTTAGAATGTGGGTTCAGCACTACAGTTAACCAAGCTTAAGACTAATTGATATTTAACTTTTGCTGGAACAGTTTGAGATAGTTTAACATGAACAATTCTCAGCCTTCTATTTCCCTGTTTGTAAAGTTTATGTACAATATAATAAATCCTATATTTATAAACATGCACACTGATTAATTCAATTTTTACATTTAACTCGCGAAAGTGCACCAATTCCTTAATATATTCAATGCAACATATATTTAAAGTTATAAATAACCCAATTCTTGATGCAACATGCGTATGATCCAGTAGCAAATGTGTTTATAGGCCATCTTTTGATTTGTACAAATGTTTCTTTTAATATGCACAGTTGAGGATAATCAGTGGTACTATATTTTAATGATCTATAGGGGGTTTCATTGCTTTATAAAGCTATGATGCTTTAACAGCCAATTCACCAAATTATTTCTTTAGTTTTTCTTGAACCCTGTCTTACCTTGAAGAAGTCCTGCACACTAAACATGGTGGTCAATTTAGTTCGAGTTAGTTTGTCAATTTTAACTAGTCCTATCTGCTGTAATCCAACAGTGTAGCCAGAAATTCCTAATTGGGGGAGGGGAGGTTTACATACGAAATATTGTTTAATAAATTTTTTAATTTACACTCATTTTAAATCATCATATGGATTAAAAAAAATAAATGTGTATGTTGGACAAAATATTTTGTTGTGTATTCATCAAACTTTTTAATTCCTGTCATTTTGCAATGTATTATGTATTTATTAAAAGCATCCAAAACCAATGATTAAATGTACAGTACCCTGCAATAATTCCACTCCACCCCCTCAGAGATGTGGAAACACCGCAGTCCCACAAACTCCAGTCCCCCACCCTCACCCTCACTCCCTCCTTCTCTTCCTCTCCAGTGTTTCTTGAAAACCAATGACAGAATAAATATACTGTTCACTCATTCCTAAATTTCGGGAATAAAGTAGCTAGGTTATTTCACAAACATGGGACACTTTAAAAACTTTCAATCATAGGATTTTGATATGACCATGTAATAGTTAAAGTGTAAGATAAGGTGTAGTATCTACTTTTCCTCCAAGCAATAACATTTCTGTTTAAAGTCTATGCATCATCAACAAATGATTATCCAGAAAAAGGTCTATCCATGGAGAGAGAATGATAACAGTTTAATTTTTTATTACAAAAATAAATATGAATAAAGTAAATTTTGGGATTTTCTTAAAAACATACAAAACAATGTTCAAATTATAAGGAACTGACAATTGTTAAGTAAATAAATATATATTTACTGCATCACAATCATAACATTATTATCCACAATTACACAATATTTGGTCCACCCTCCATGGTGTGTTCCAGCAGGTGTCAAGATGTCTGCTCCTGTCCAGGCTCCCAAGCATTAACCACATTTGCCCCACACATTTTCAATGGGGTTTAGGTCACACCCCTTGGTGGGCCAGTTCAACAGCTCAACATAATCTTGTTCCTGAAATCATCATCTGATGATTGTGGCAGTATGGAAGTCAGATGCGGCAGTTATCCTGTAATATATATGTTAATCCTCTGTCTATGGCCTTGGTTGTTTAAAGGTTGATGGGGGTTCTGGTTAAGTGGCAGCAACAGATTTTCTCACTCTGGGGTAGCTGGTACCAAGTAGGGAATCACAGTAGTTTCTTTTATACTACACTGATTTCTTCTTGTAGTGGATCTCAGGATTCTGTGAAAACTTACTAAATTATCTGACAGTTTCCCAATTCTTCTTGTAGTATATCAGGAAATTATTTATTCTATTTTAATACTAAGTTCTCTGTAGAAAGCAGGGCTTAAAGGAGAAGACAGAGATCCTCTGACTGAATTTTACTGCTTCTAAAATATTACAGGTAATGCTTCAGCCTCTAGGTCAGATCAGAATAATCAATGATAATTTGAAAAATTACAAGTTTTTATATAGATAATTTGGTGACATTATCATTACTTAATGTTCAACTGTTTTGTTTTTTATTCTCAATAGGCTGAATTTTTTTTTTTGCAAAATATTTGAACAAAGGTAAATATTTGCTGTAACAGCATACTGGCAGATAAGCAAGATATTTAAAGATGAAGTAATATTTTTCTTTCAAACAGCATATTGACAGATGTGATGTTATCATGATTTGCCGAGTTAACTAAAAATAGAAACTGAAATAGCTATGCATTTTATTATGGATTAAAATTAAACATGCATATGAGCCAAAATTAACTGCTAATTTAGAGTTTTGACAGGTTATGACTATCTTTTACAACCGAGAGAGAACGTATGAAAAAAGTGAACATTGTAGAATTTAGCATAATTACATGATTTAGCTTAATCTAAAAAGGATTAGGTAATTTAAAAAAGAAATATACAGTTACAGTGGGGCATGAGTTTGGACATTATATGCAAAAATGAATGTTAGAATTATTAATTGTTACATATATATTAATATATATTATTTAATATATTTTGTCACCATATTCAAATCACAGTTTAAAATTAGATGCTATTGAAATCATAATCTGACACGCTGAATTACAATATCCTTCAAATTTTTGGATCATTCATGATGCAATACTTTGTTATATTGTGATTCAATATTGACACTTACAAATAAGTGTTGTATTTCTCTACATGGTGGCAAACAATAATTGCCCCTCCCTGCACAGATGAAACTAATAAAAGGTACAAAAAACTGATTGTTGCAGCTTTTAAACAACTTAATTCTACATCTAAACAAAACTACTCAATAGTTGGTGTTGCCTCCTTGTGCTTGGCGGATGGCTTCAAGTTAGCAAGGGTAGGAGGTGAGAAGTGACTCAAAAATGTCAGTGTTGTACTCAAGATCTCAGAGGATTGTGCTGTTCCATGGGTCCAATGGCAGAATCATTCAGGATCCATCCTGAAAGACTGAATGGAATCCCTGATGCTTGCTGAACCACCAGCCACTCAATTCTGCCACCAGACCATGGAGCAGCACATTGAAAATCCTCTGAAATCTTGAGTACAACACTGACCTTTTCGAGTCTCTCCTCACCTCCTACCCTTACCAACTTGAAGCCATCCACCAAGCACAAGAAGGCAACACCAACTATTGAGTGGTTTTGTTTAGACGTAGAATTAAATTGTCTAAAAGATGCAACAATCAAGTTTTTTTTGTACCTCTATTAGTTTCATCTGTGCAGGGAGGGGCAATCATTGCTTGCCACCCCTTACATTATGATGATTAATTTCAGCTATTGTATGATTCCATATACACAGTTTGATCTTGTAATATCATCATTTTAGGTGTAGTGAAAGGAGAGGGGGAAGATGAGAGGGAGAGTAAAGTATCCCATGTTTGTGAAATAATCTAACTACTCTATTCCCTAAATTTAGGAATAATGCATGAATAAAATACAAAGTTGTCCGAGCATTACCACCAAAACTACAGTGAACAATATATTTATTCTGTCATTGGTTTTCAAAAAATAAAAGTATTACTATTTCAACACCTGAGGGGAGGAGGGAGTAAGGGTGGGAGACTGGGGTTTAAGGGTGGGAGACTGGGGTTTAAGAGTGACTGCATTGTTGCCACATCTCAGAGGGTGGAGTGGAATTATTGCAGGTAACCGTACATATACATTACATCTCAGATGCAGTACAGGAATTTAGATTTGTAAACATCTGAACATAAATATATACATTTAAATAGCAAATAATTTGTAAACATCCAAACAGCATATCTCATACAGCACAATTACTCCCAAGTGGAAACTAAGCCAATGTGGTGTTTTGCTAAGTGAGATAGGTAGTATATCTTCTGTGCTGATATGAATATCTCAGTGGGTGTTGAGTAATGCTTAGCCCTTAAAAGGGCTAACACAACATTTCCAACATTAACCAAGTAGTTTCTGCTATACTCTATACTTATACAGTATGTGGTATGCAAACTAGCATCTTCAAAGTTCAACCTGTAAATATCAAGTACAAACTATGTGCACCTCCAAATTTATCACTTTGTCTAGTTTCTAATTAAGTAATTTAAACTTAATTTTAAAGGTAATTGATCATCATCATAATGAACCATGAATAAATATGTTAAATTATTTTGTTATACTCCGAAGTTTTTTGGGCCTGTTCTAATCTCCCCATACCCACCCACCCTGGGCCATGCCAATGCTGTAGTTAATAAAAACTTGTTAATATCTTCACTAGTGTACTTAATTTCCTATATTTATACTTAACTTTATAGGCAGAATATAATGAAATCTTAAATATAAATTTCCCTCGAAACCTTGTTCTTTTTAAATATGTACAAAAGAATGGATCTTAACATTCACAATTGCTTTGATATAAATCCTATTTAATGAAATTAAAAACAATTACTCAGTCCAGTTTACAGTCAATTATGGTACTAAATTTGATGTTAAATCAAGATATCTTTAACCTTTCAATGGTGGTTAAGGGAACTAAATATCAGAATACCAGTTCATTTTGTTTAACCCCTTGAACTCGACACACATATCCGCAATTTGTTACGCAATGATGTTAAAATGTTAATGAAAGATCTAAATACAACATTTCTGCTTTTAGTTATTATAAATATTTAAGTTTTGGACATACATGCGTATGTCACTCTATATTGGTGTGTGCTAAATGGACATATGCGCGTATGTCACCATAATCAAGGGGTTAAATTCACATTTTCATATACATAGCTTTTTTTTTATGATCCCAAAATGGAAATGTTGGCACATACATACATAAAAATTTAAGGGTAAAGATGCAAAGCAATTTCAAATTTCACACTTATTTATATATTGTAATAATAGTAATAACAAAAGTAGAAAAATTTATATATGTGAAATATATATACAAGGAACTATATGGTCAACAGGTCTCAGGTTGTAACTGGTGCTACTCCATTGTCCCCAAAATGGAAGAAATTGCACCCAAAACATGCCAACATTCCCATTTTTGGTTTTTCCTGATTTTGGTATATTGCTTAAATGGTCAGAACGTGACATCATTCCTGGTTGGCAATATGTAAGATGGTCTTGTAAAGTCCAAAAGAGGACAACCTAAGGCTGAAAAGAAACTCATTACTGGTTGGCCTTTTATCAGTCTTGATATTAGTGTCTTCTAACCTAACCATTTTCTCTTTTGGTTAATCAGTTTTAGGCTTAAACCTACTTTGTTTGCCGATATTAAAGCCTACTTATAGTTTTTATAGTAAACATGTTAGGTCTCAACTTATTCATATGGTCAACTTTTTAAGCAAGAAAATGTATTTCATTGAATCAAGGAAGATTTTTCAGCAATAGCCCTACTTTAATTATTGGTTAGTCAAGATGATGACCACCACCTCAACCATCACCATGGACAGTATTATTCTATTACAGTATAATATACAATAAGTACCATAGTTTATTAGGCTGGCAGGGAGTGATCTGTGGATGTAAACACACCAAATCATGATTAACTCAATGGATAAATACACAATGCTCACACAGTAAATTATGGTTAATTCAATTGAGGATTGGGTGAATCATGGATAACCATACGAGTACTGAAACAATATAGATAATAAATATAAAAACCTATTTTATCATATAATTACAACCTTCAAGTATTTAGCTCATCTGGGCTCACTCACAGTATTATATTTCATACTTGATAGAGACTAATAATTCTTATTAATAAGGGTTTCCTTTTCATAAAATAGGCTAAATTACAATATAAAGACAAATCAATCAATGTAACACATTTACCAATTACAAAATAAGCCTTGGTCAATAATTAATACAATTATTATCAATCTCATTCTAAAATTAAGGGAACTTTTAACTTATTTTCAAAGGCATTCACATTTGATGTATTTTTTAAATCAATGTTTAAATAAAAATACATGATTTCTGTTAGGAAGATGGCCCAAATTGAAGAATAATTTATGTAATTATACAGTATACAGTGTACACTGTAAAGTAATTTTAGTGCAACCAAAATAGCTTAAAAATTAAGCAGAACTTAGTTTTAATAAACATTGTAGGAAAAAACAAATACTGTTCCACGCAAGTTCTTCAAAACCAGAGTAGGGATTTTAAACAATTCATACCGTACCTACATAGGCTTATCAATATATAACTGAGCTAATACTAACTTTTTTTTTTTTTTATAAACCAAAGGCCAAGATAATTTATAGCTACATTATTTTATACACAGTTTTACTTACTTTGCTATTTTTAAAAGGGGATGAGAAGTTCCAATAAGTTTTCTTAAATGAACAGCCATGTTTGACATTTCATCAGAAAACAAAGAACGTAAAGTAAGATATGAAGTTGGATATCCAACAATTTTTTCCGCATCACTAACTGCCCTATTCCAGTCTGGCTTCCTTTGTTGCTTAGAGTAGTTTCTTGAAGTAGATGAAAACTTGGAGACATTTTGAGTGTAGGGTCTGTAAAATCAGAAATTAAGGCCTACATAAAATGATACTGCATTAAAAAATCATAAAAAAAACCTAATTAGACCTAAAAAAAAAATTACTTGATTTTGATTTTAATGTTGCCAATGAATTTTTACAGTTCAACATACAGTTCACAGCCTGGTTAGTATAAAAAGAACACTAAGACAAAAGGATCACCAGCAGGAATAAAATACCACTCCAACCAGTGTTACTGTACCTATTGTAGGGGTTGTGAAGTTTTTCACAAAATCCCACATTCAAGCAATAGGCTTGGATGAGGGTCCCAGGTTCAGGGCTGGCCCTAGCAAATGCAAGGCCCAATTCGAGATTTTTAAAGTGGGGCCTTAAGGTTAAAGTTGCCTACCCATAGTGGGTGCATGCTTACTGAAAGAAAAGAACAATGATTCAAAAACAAATATCATTTATTTTGGATGTGATCACAAGGAAACCTTTCTGGCTTTCAAAGTGGCAAATTCAGCAATGAGGTCTGTATAGTTACAGTTTCTCGCAATGTCATTTTCAATGGAGAGGATCACCAGTTTACCGAGTCGATCCTGCAGCATCGTCGACTGTAAATACGTTTTTATTAATTTCAACTTTGAGAAACTTCTTTCCCCAGATGCAATAGTAACTGGAATAGTCAATAGTATTCACAATGCAGTTGTGAAATTTGGGAAATCCACAGAATGATTGTTCAAAGTGATGAAGCCCAATATCTTCAGTGGATCACTTTGTCTATCTTCTGGAAGAATTGGTTTCAAGGCTTCCATTTCCTCAGCAAGCATGAATCCATCAATGTCACGGTCTTCTCCATCAGTCAATTCAAGTTCGAGATCTTTGCTGTGCTTACATAGGTCTGTCTTGGACATCTTTGTGAACATGTACATGAAGCCAAACTTTGAGTGATGTTCTCTCAGTTGTTCAAATCATCGTTCCAAGGAGGATATGGCAGTGTCTAAAATTGCGTTAAACACAGAAATTTTAAATTTTTCTTCAGCATCTTCAATTGGCTGGTCTTGACCTTCATAGGAAAACATCATCTTTCATCTGACCTGTGTTGTCTTGAATTCTGGCTCAATTTTAAGGTGCTCTGCAATCTCTTTAGCATCTGTTACAGCACTTTGAAATCCACTCTCCCGATATTCTTTCATCCACTTACATGTTCTTTCCAAACTCTCAATGGCACTTGCCAGACACTTTGAATCACTCTGAAGATCTTTACTCACGCAGTTGACTTGAAAGAGGTGGTCATACCAGAATATGACAGCAACAATGAATTTAAAATTCTTCATCTCTTTGCAAAGTGATTTGGTTTTGCTTCTTCCTTGAGGATCTTTTGCTTTTTCAGCAATTTTGACAAGTGCATCATAGATCATGACTCCAGATTTGAAAAAATTTACTGGAACACAGCTCTGAATTTACTTTTTTTTCCCTTACACCACTAGATAGGTTAATAATAGTAAACTCTTGAATTGACGACATACCAATTACAAATTGTTTTAGCTAAACATAATAATACAATAATGTACAGTTTATAACTCACCTTAAGTTTATTTATTCATTGCAGCAGCAACAGTGGACGATGTTAGACCTTGCATGTAGGCATTTGTTGTGAATTTACAGCCATGTATGCTTGGCCACTGATCAATGGCTTTCTGTGTGATCATTACAGCAGATCTAGTGCCTGGAGCTGGACCCTCCTTCACAATTCTGCACAGCTTAGTCAAATGAGATGGCTTAATGGATCCTTTGTGTTCAACAATGTAACCAAGAATGGAGAATGTCCCTTCAGCTGGTGCTTCACTCCAGGCAGTTGATCCATCTTTATCAAAATGCTTTAATCTCTCTGTGATTCCTTTCCACAGCTGTTCTATATATTCTGTCAGCCAATTTATCACTGAGTCTTTTGTAAAACTACTTTCAGATCTGGTTCTGGATGGTCTAGCAACTTCAGCAACCTGGTAGTAATCAGAACGTTTCTTGATGTATTTGTAAACTTCATTTAGGATGTAATCCTCAGCTGTTAGTTCCTTTTGCTGCCCTGTGGTATCGTGCTTAAATTCAGAAACTACATCATTTGCATTTCCTCCATTAGCTAATTTGGAAATTGTTTCCATCACTCTTAACATAAGTTTTCCCTCCTTCTTTATAAAATATATTTTCTACAAATTCTGCACTAACTGTGGTTTTTTGAGCTACTTGCAACATAATCTTTGTTACATAGGAAATCAATACATAGAACTTGGCACTAATTTCTTTCTCTTGTGGATGATCAAAAAAACACAATTTTCCACAAATCTGTCAAATTGATCAAATTCATAATTAACCATGCAAGTATCAGATTTGAGTTTTGGTCTCTTAAAACCAATGATATTGTCAAGAACCATATTGGTATAGTCAAGGCCTGATCTCAGATTTGAAGAGTGATTCTGAATAAAGTCTAAAAGCTCACTTAGTTTACAAATTTTCTTCAATGCATCAACGTGGGCTCTGTTCACAAGATTCATTAAGTCCCATCAAAATTTGAAATTTTCTCCAAACAACTTTTTCATTTCGTTTTTAAATGGCTCATTGTCCTTACAAAAAGCCCCATCTCCAACCATTCCAGATACCTTGGATTTAATTGCTTCTTCAGATAGTTTCAAGTGATTAGGAGACCAACACATCAAAAATTTCATTGGCCAAATAAACGCCTGATTTGCTGCGTACTAAATTTATCCCAGCAAGTTTTACAGTCTTATCTTCTTCACTCATAACTAATACAACTAGCATGCTTAATCCCAAAATTGTTCCAATGTCAGCTGTTATTGTTACTGAAGTTTGTTCTAAGAACCACTTTACAGTTTGTTCTTTAAGTTGATTATTTAATAGCTCACAAATTGTCTCGCACGCATGTGTGCTATGATTCAAATTTCCAACCTCACAACCTGACCTATGTAATACAGCTAGAAATACTGGATATAGAGCCCATGCAGTGTTTGTTTTCATTATGTAGTATAAGATGTTGCCACATAAGTCTTCTATGCGTTTAGTAGTGTTCCGAGAAGATGTTTTCATCACTTCATAAACAGCAGCTCTTTGATGATGCTGAAGTTTAATTAAATGTCTCTTCAGGTGGGTTTTCAGATTTCTAAACCATCTCTCTTGATTTTCTCCTTGTTTGCATACATAGGTTAAATCTTTAACATTGAAGTAACCTTTTATGTTAGAATGTTTGTCTGAAGCACATGCTTTGGGGTCTGTGCAAGCTATGTAATATAATGTAAACATTTTATCATCAGAAGCATCATCAATATCTTCTTGATTATCATCATCTTCATCCTCAACAGCTATATCTACATCAGGCATATTAGTGTCACTATTTGCAATGTTTTCCATTATATCACTTGGTACTGAAAATGAATCATCAGCATGCCCTAGATCCTTCTTTTCCACCAATTTGAATGTAGATTTGATCAAATCATTGTTCAGGATTTCTTGTATTGATTTACACTTGCTTAAATGGGCTATGGAAATGTCAAATTTGTTGCTTTTTGCTTTCTTAGATTTGGATGCAACACTTGAACTTGAAGGCATATTTTGACTCTTCTCTTTATTAACCACAACAGCTTGGTGAGTTTCTTTTGTTAGGCGCAAAATTGCATTCAATGTCTTCTGGATTTGGGAATTTTCAAATTCCTCTAAAGCAGTTTTGTTAGTCTGATGCGCAGATTCCTCACTTACCTTTTGTTTCTTAGGTGGAGGAGAAGCACTTTCTTCAGTCTGTGAAACATCTAGTGAAAAAGTTTCATTTTCTAGATTAGCAGTTGATGAAGTTGGTTCATTTTTCTGAGGTCTAGCACTAGCACATT
Organism: Bathynomus jamesi; assembly: GCA_023014485.1. Taxonomy (NCBI): domain Eukaryota; kingdom Metazoa; phylum Arthropoda; class Malacostraca; order Isopoda; family Cirolanidae; genus Bathynomus; species Bathynomus jamesi. The sequence goes on from JAJOZX010000335.1 coordinate 148,229, forward strand.
TTGTGAACAAACTAAATGACTGCTTTGCCGTATCTCTTTGCTGCACTTCATCCTGGTATTTCTTTACTGCAATATCTAAGCTGTGGGCCCAAACTCTGGGACCTCTTGTATTATAACAAATATTTTTTTTGGAATTAAAATGTTCCTCCCAGTTTTGCTTCTTTGAATATTTGTTCTTGCATTGACCACAAAAGTAACCCCTTTTAACACCCTCACTTTTCTCTCCAACTTCTTCAATATTAGGATCCATTATTGATTATTGACTACCTGAAAAAATACAAAATAAGTAAAAGTTAGTAAATATAGTATGGTAAAAGTAAGTAAATATAGTACAATGAAAGTAAGTAAAAGTAAGTGCTTTAAACTTAGTAAAAGTAAGGAAGAGTAAGTAAAAGTAGGTAAGTTAAACTAAGTAAAAGTAAGTTTAAACTTAACTAAACTTTTTAATTCTAGAGTCATGGTGGATTACTTAAAACTGCACAAGTAATTATCTGGCCAATTTATCAAACCTGGCCGAGATCAATGGAACATAGTCCAATCCTGATAATTTTATATTAAAAAAATATACGTTTTAATAAAATTTTAATTATCAAAACATTGAAACTTAACAAAAAATAAAAATAATTGTTAAATATGGAATTACCAACTAAACTTAAAATAACTAAATTTGTAATTTAAAAAAATTGGTTTGTACAAGAATGTATATGCAAAAAAATTGCATAACGTCTAGCGGATGAACAAAACCCAAACCCAAATTTACTTTTTCTCATGGTCAAATTTGCTGGAGCAATGCTCCCAAGATCCCAGGAACCTGGAGTCATGTCATAGATCTTGACATCTTGATATCGTATAGCTTTGACACTTTGCACATGGCATTCCCATGTTGTCTCACTCAAGGGCTTCACCGAGAACTCTTTCACATACTTGCAGAATGGGTTGAGGCTGAGAAGAAGACATACAGGCACTGAATAACCCTGAAAAATGATATGGCTTGAACACATGTTTTTGCCATGTCCCCAAGTAGCAAACTGTAGTTGAGGCATGAGCATGGAGTGAAGAATGCTCTTGAATTCATTTCCAGAAGTTGCACTTGAATGCCTGATGAGTGTCCCTTCATGTTCGCACCATTATCGTATCCTTGTCCACGAATGTCGCTCATTTTCAGTACAAGTTTGTGAAGTTTTCTCATCACTACCTCTAGTAGGTTTTCTCCTGTGGTCTCCTTCACCTCAATGAACTTGACAGTGTTCAAAAATTCCACTTTCAATACCTGATGATCCATCAGACACATTGCAAAGTAAGGGACATCTGTTCCTTGTGACTAATGTCGGGTGTGCAATCAAGGATCACAGAGAAATACTTTGCCATTTTAATTCTGTGTAAAATGGTTGCTCGAACTTTGTTGCCCATGAGCAAGACGAGTTCATTCTGGATTCATTTTCCCAGGTAATGATCATGACTTTCGTTATTGATTATTCTTCTAAGATGGTCTTGCATGATGGGATCAAATCTTGAGATAAGCTCAACCAGTCCAAGGAAGTTGCCATTATTCCATCTGAAGATTGTATCTACTGATCCTTGGAATGCCATGCTGTGTTCAGCGAGGTACTGTACAATGGCAAGGAGGCGCTCACACACATTTTTCCACCTAAGCTTCTCTGTATTGATTCGTTCCTGACTGAGTTGATCCACAGGGCAACTTTTGATCAAACGTTGTTTGAGTGCCATCCATTGGAGAGTTGCCTTCAGATGGCCCTGTGATATTTTGTGCTCAGACAGTCTGGAACTAGTATTCACCTAAGGGATTGTTCGAGTTTCCAAATAACTTGCAACAGAAACAAAATATCTGATTCTTAGAGACTGAATAAATCAGCCATTTCTGTATACCAACTTCTCCATTTTCCATCTGTCTCTTGTAATGACTTTTTGAAAACTTGCAGCCATTGTCATCTCTGGGAGTTATAGTCATCCTCACACTGTGGTGGGCCTTTACTCACTAGTAAATCTCTGACTTTTGTGCTGACAGTTTCTGGCCATTGATCTGGATCTTTGAGTGCATCCAGAGGCTGATTTTGCAGAATTGGAGTCTGATCCATGGGTTCTTCTTCCCTCTGGATATCACTTTCATCTATCAAAGCTGATGATGATGCATGTGACAGTGCAGGCACATCTTGTTCAGTTTCAGCCTGTAGATTGCATTTCTCTAGAAATTTTTCAAATGACCCATACATACACTCAAGTTCTGATTTCCACTTTGCTTCATGCTGTCTCTTCTGGTGACTGCTGAGATATTTCCAAGCAGTATCTCGCAATCTCTTTGGAGGCATCACTGTCAGTCAATATCTGAAATATAACAAAATATATAATTAATACAGAATACTATTGTATATGAAGTTATTATGACAAGCTGTATTTAATTTACCACTCAAAACCAAAATATTTTTTTATACTATACAGTACTCATATATTTGCAGGGCCCCTAATAGTGCAGGGCTCAAAGCAGCCACTTTGCTTGCTTTGCCCAAAGGCCGGCAGTACCCAGGTCTCCTTATTAATGGCCTATCTGTCCTTTGGTCCCATTTGTATTTGCTGTGGGCCAATTCCTTGTATTTTTTTTTCTCAGTCTCTCTCCCAGTAATTTGTTAAGTTTTCCAGTTCATTCTTTTTAACCAATCCAGCAGTGGATTAGTCATTGCAAGGGTTTTCAAGTTCTATCTGGTTCTCTGGAGTTTTGTTAGGCAAATATTGTTTAAATCTAAGAATTCTCAAGTTTTTCTCTTTCCCCACAGAAGTCTAGTTAAATATTAAGTGTTATTTAGCTATCAAGTATTTAACAGTAAGTGCTCTGGACATTGTTTGCTTCTGGAAGATATAGCATAAATTACTGTTGGAAAGCCTATTAACCACTTAACGAATTTGCCCGAATATACTCGGGCATCAAAGACTCTCTAAAATAATTTACCCAAATTTACTCAGGCGCATGAAAAATTTGAAGTATGTTTAAAATTTGAACGAGATATCTCGTGCATTTACTCTAATTGGCTGTACTTCTCGAAAGCCACGCCTCTGGGCGTGGTTTGAAGCCTTGCTTTTGACATATAACACATATAATTATGTTTATATACAGTACTTTCTCAGTGCGCAACAGTCATCCGAGGGGCGTTGTATGTCTGTCCAAATCATTTTTTACATATGGTAATTTTAGTCATATAAAGATGGATTCTGATAGTGAAGAAGAAAGTTTGTTAGGAAATGTTGAAGATATACATCTGAGCTCTTCCAAAGATGATAACAGTGATTCCTCTTGCTCAGAAGACTTTTCGGAGGATGAATCAGATGAAACATTTGAGCAATTTCATCAATCGTGGTTTGAAGAGACTCAGCCTACGGTAGCTCCTCCAAGATTTGACTTCACAAAGAGTAATGCAAATACGAATGTTCCCGTTGAAGGTAATCCATTAGATTTTTTCAATTTATATTTTACTGATGAACTCATCGATATTATTGTAACTGAAACGAATCGGTATGCAATGCAACAAGGGAACAGTGCTTGGAGAGCTACAGACAGTAATGAGATAAGTGTGTTTTTAGCAATAACAATGCTGCAAGGCCTAATTCCAAAGCCTAACTATTGGCTTCATTGGACAAAAAAGCCTATCATGGATACACCATTTTTTAGACAGTGCATGACTCTCAAAAGATTTCAGCTTTTGAAAAGTAATTTACATTTTGCAAATAATGAAGATTATGACCCAAATACCCACCCATACCAGAAACTGAACAAAATTTATCCAGTTTACAAATACCTTAGTGACAAATTCAATTCTCTATACAACCTAGATCGTGATGTGACAATTGATGAGAGCCTTATGATGTATAAAGGACGTCTTGGGTGGGTGCAGTATATGCCTCTGAAGAGAGCTCGCTTTGGCATAAAATTATACATGCTTTGCAAATCAAAGTCAGGCTATGTTTGGTCAACAATCATATACACTGGAAAAGGTACTCAAGTGAGTCAGGTTTATAAAGATCTTCCAGTATCTATCCAAATTGTGATGTCATTGATGGAGCCATTATTGGGGAAAGGTCATTGCCTGACTACAGACAACTTTTATACTTCACCGGAGCTGGCTAACTTATTGGTTGAACATCGTACAGACACTTACAGGACTGTAAAACAAACAAGGAAAGGGATACCTGCGCAAATAAAAAACAAAAAACTGAAAAAGGGGGAAAGTATTGCATTTCGGCGTCAAAAAGTTTTGGCTATGAAATGGAAAGACAAAAGGGATGTCACTCTTCTATCAACTGTTCATTCTTCAGAAATGACAGAATGTGTAAGAAGGCGAGATGTTGTCCGTGTGCCTCAGATTGTGAAGGATTACAACAACACCATGGGAGGAGTTGATCGGGTTGATCAAACACTTTCAAGCTACCCAATCATGAGGAAATGGGGATAGTAGTATTACCAGAAGTTGTTTTTTAATCTTTTAGAATTAGCTGTATGGAATTCTTTCATTCTTTTCAAACAAACGGGACAAAACAAGAAACCATTAGACTACAGAATGGAGCTGATCGACATGATGGTTGCAAAATACAGAGTATCTTTCGTAGCTTCAAGGGGTCGACCAAGCACCAATGCCACACCACTTCGAATGTCAGGGCGCCACTTTCCAGATATTATTCCAGCAACTGAGAAAAAAACGAACCCAACAAGGATATGTGCAGTTTGTACATGAAAGAAAACCGAAAGGGGAAAAAAAACTCACCATGAGTCAAGATATTACTGCAGAGATTGCGATGTAGGCCTATGCGTTTCTCCGTGCTTTCGTGATTATCACTCGAAGTATGATTTCTCTTAAAAGTAATATGCCAATTTTCTTTTACATAAAAACTATTTAGTTCAGAGTTGTTTTGAAAGGAATTTGCTTAACATTTATTATTATTTTTATTAAAAAAAACATGTATTTTTCATTTTAAAAAATGAACGTATAAACTCGGGCAAATTTTTCAAAGGACATGTAATTTTTTATAACTTCTTAAAAATAAAAAAAATAATAAAATGTCTATTATTTTCCTCTTTAGCACAATATAAATAATAAAATATTCTATTAAAAAAATAGATATATATTGTCCACTTTCTTGGAAATAAATAAGTTTGTTAAGTGGTTAAGGTAACGTATTTTATTTGTTAAGGGTATTATGATTTTTTATCAGAGTTTACTAGACCTTAAAATTGCCCAAAATGTTGTTAATAATTGAGATAATTATTAGATACAGTAATGATTGGTATGCATTCAAATTGTAAATAAGTATGGGCATATGTGATATATTTAGCCTGCTTAGAATCAGACACCAGACTTAAGAGTTATTGCCAGTTTGCAGTGCTTGCTTGAGCCTTAGATTTCTGTTAACCAATCCTGTTCTTTTGTGAATCACTCTTGCAACTAGTTATAGAACCCATTATCATCACTATTGGATACCAGTCACCTTATTCCAGAGATTTGCTTGTTGTAAGCAATACCAAAACCAAGCATGAACAGGTTGATCAAATAATATGGGATATGTAACTTGTCATGATTGTCAGTGTTATTTATATTTAGTACTTTTATTTTTACATTAGCTATTTGTATTTGTTCTGAGCAATTTATTCTTTCCAGTGATTAATTAAGAAGTCATGATTCCAGTGTGTTTATTAATTATCTGTTAATTCATTATTATTGATTAATTGTATCCTGTACATGTAACTAATAATTTTGTGTTGTCTAGGCAACCAGTTGGAACCAGTGGGAAGTCTACCAACTAGCTCAACTAGTCCAGATACATCCAGTTGGCATTGTGGATCCAACCTAGTTGAACCTACAAAGTCCATTAGGGTTGTCAGCTACAGTGGAAAAACTATTATCTAGCCATTTACTTAGAGATCTGGTTACTGGGTCAAGTTTGGAGTGTAGCTGGGCTGGGACAAAGTTTCATGTACTTTAAACCAACCATTTCCCATACTGTCTCCCATTACTTTTCATAATAAAATAAATAAATAAAATTTTTTTCAATTTACAATGACATGAATAATTGTGAAGCTCAACTATTTATTTTATTTTATTAGGCCCTTAAGCTTTAGGCTTTACTGGGCTCTTATTAAAAATAAGCAGCTACTTGTTATAAATTAATAATAATAATAATAATAATAAATAAATAAGTAAATAAGTATTATTAATAGTTAAAACATATATTACAATATTAAACAATATTAGTGGACATTAATCCTAGATTTTTGCTAGTATGCCATTATTAATCGGGATTTCAACTTGGTTTTAAACAAATTTACACTCACAATATTTTTTATATCAGCATGCAAGTCATTCCATAGTTTCAATCCAATGAAAATGGGTAGTTTTTGAGATGAAGACAATCTAAATTGAGGTATAACAAGCTTTGATCTATTTCTGGTCAGATACAAGTGGATTTCTTGATGAGTTACAAAATATCTATTTACCCATTGCAAATTAATGATTTTGTTCTTACACTTTTAAATAAAAATAAAATGTGCCAGTTTGGTTTCTCATTGAGCTTTAATAGGTTTAGCTCTTTAAATAATGCACTAGAATGTTGTCATTTTTGGATGACAAAGATACCATTTAATGCTTTGTTAGCAGAGTTTCCCCAAACAAGGGTGCAATATGTTATATAAGGAAGAACAAGAGTATGATAAAGAGTCAATAAAACTTGTTTAGGGACTACATTTCTAAGTTTAAATATTATAGCAACACTCCTTGAAATCTTTTTTGCGGTATAATTTACATGATCACTCCATTGCAAATTCTTATCTAGCATTACACCAAGAATTTTGTTACAGTACACTCCTTCATGGCAATTTCATTAACATTAAGTTCATCAAGATATACATTTCTTTTAGGAAGGATTCCTGGGAGGTTTCAGTATTCCCACTGGGTCAGAGCCTTCTTGAAAAAGACAGGCCTTCAGAGTTACTAAAGATGTTTCTCTTTTTAATTATGACAGATTTGAAATTCTCTCAGTATATAGAGAATAATCAGAACTTTGAGGCAATTATATGCCCATTACTTGAGAAAGCATCTCACTTCTCATTGAGTGTGGTAGGTGATCCTATAGTCTTGTTTTAACCATTGGTGTTTTGTATTGCTTAACCATTATAAGAGCCATGTCTAACTTGTTTGGATCACTTAAAATGGTCATGTAAATATCATTTTTTAATGCCTGATTTCCTTTATAAAGATCTTATTGGAAAATCTAACTTCAGTTATCAGTATTTATCACAATGGATTTTCAGCATTCTCAGGCTGTGAACTAAATTGTATTTCAAACTGCCTTTTGAGCAACATATTAATGCAAACACATATCCACAATTTTAGAACCTTTATTATTTTGCTCCCCCTTTCTGGCATCATTGCACTCATGGATTCCTCTGGGTCCACAGATGCGTGTTAGGGATGATAATCCCTAAATGTTGTTGGGTTTTTTCTTTATCAGGGATTTGTTTTTGGCTGGGACATTTGCTTATTGAAGTGAATTTGGACAAAGCTTTCTTCCTCAATACCCTCACAAATGCTGAAGTCAGAGTTAACACATACTTTTGTTATAAACATTGGTTTTGCACTGAGTCAAGAATACCTTTAATGATTATGATATGAAGGATATTGTGTTTGGAGTATAAAATGACACTTCTGGGACTTATCAAATTTACATAGTTTGGGTAACCACTCATTGTAACTAATATTCTTTGTTTTGCAAATCTTTTATTTTATAAGTCTTGTTTCCTTTGTTTGGTAATGGGATGGTGATAGCCAATAATTTAGTGAAGTTTTTATATTGACATTTTTGTGTGTGGTATGGAACTAATATTTTTTTTGGTTGGTTATGGATGCACATTGGTGGATGATTAATAATAATAGTTCATATTTTCTTTTGATATAGTGTCTGTAAAAACTTTCTTGCTGATGCAATTAACATTGTGGTGATTATTTTTGTATTTTTCTGAATAAATTGGGCAAAGGAGTAGGTCTTTAAAAGAGGCAAACTGGCTATGCCCCCAGAGATCAAAAAGGCAATCTTGAACCAATTTTAAATTATTAGGAGCAAACTAACTGACAATCTTAACCACATCAAAATTGTGAACTTGCTCACAGCATCATGCCCCCAATTTCAAGGGGAAATATAATACACACGTTCCAAACATTTTCAGGTTCAGACAATTTAGATTAAGTAACTTTTTCTTATTAGAAGCTGATAGAAAAACTTGAGGGCATAAGAAAAATAGAAAATAGACTCAGAGACTAGATCTACAAAAAAATATCTTAGTCACAGAGTACAGTGGTCCCTTGCTCTATGAATCTAATTCGTTCCAGAGGGTTGTTCTTAGAGCAAACCCTATAATTAATGGAAATAGTCTAATCCGTTCCAAGCCCCCAAAATAGGTCATTTTTACCAAAATATATTAGAAATTTAGGAGTTTTTAAGCAGTAAACTGTGTGTAAATATGTACACAACATAGAAGAATAGCCAGTGGCAGTGGTGGTGTTGGAGTTGGTGTAGAGGGGTTACTGCTTGGAAGGTGAATCTCCTTCCATTATGTTAGGAGGACCTTCCAGCTGTGGGGTTTGGAGTCTGGGTTGTTTACTAACAAAGGTGTCAAGGGTTGTTTGTCTTTTTCTTTTTCTCTGCATGTTCCAGAAATAACTGAGGATGGTGTCTTCAAACCTGCAGGTTAAAATTTCTGTTGATTCAATGTCTGATGTTTTTTAACAACATTTTTAATAACATTCCAGGCTTTAAAAAGATCTGTCAGCTCATGTGATGTTACAGCATGGGCATCATCAATTTTCTCTTCTCCATTGTCCTCCCCAATTCCTGTAGCTCCTCTGTTGTTAGTTCTTTTCCATGGTCTGCAATTGTGGCTAGGGATGAGGCAGAGTAACCAAATTCAGTCACCAAATCTTTTAAATGTAACCCATCTTCAGATTTTTTATATCCTTTTTAATTTTAATAGAAATAATATTACAGCCACATTTAGCTTCAGGACCCATAGTTAGCAATCAATTAACAAAGCACAACCACTTGTAGAAAACAATCAACAGACATTGAACAGAAGGTAATGGAGCACCTCCTAGTGGATGAAATCATCAGCACTGTGCTCCTATTGGCCAAAATTGGTGCCAGACATTTGGCGGGAAATTCGCACAGAGAGTTAAATTTCATAGAGCAAACCATTTGCTCCTTATTTGGGTCATTCGTACAGCAAGCCATTTATACAGCGAGGGACCAGTGTAGTAGATTTTTGGAAGAACTTGCCATATGATGTGGTATGGTAAATAGTGGCTCCTTAATTAGTTTAAAGAAAAATTTGGATGCTTTCATGAATGAGGCAGTTTGTAGATTGTAGAGAGTATATATTCTTAGTTATGTAGGCTAATTTGGTAGCTCCATAAATAGTTGTATATTTATTAAGAGACTTGAGATTGACATTTTGCACAATTTTATTATAAAATAAGTGGCAGCTCCGTGGCCAGCATGCCAACTGTGTAGTTTGTAGGCTACATAGTTAATGATAAGGTTAAAATGGCTCCGTGGCTAGCATGCCAGCCGCGTAGTCTGTAGGCTATGTAGTTAACAATAGAGTTGCTGGCTGGAGAACCAGATGTTGCAAATGAAAGAGAACATTAAAACAATACACCTTTATTTTCAAAATCATAATGTTACCATACCGTACTTCAAAACTAATGAAAATATCACAACTTAACCTAACCAATCATCAAGAGCATACAATTTACCTAAATGGACAGTCAGATTATGCATCAAAACACTACCCTTTTATTTTCCAAATCACTCTTTAAAAGGGGTTAAACAGCTATATACCAGCAAAAGTTGTGAAAGAAAAATAACATTAAACAATAAGCCTGCACTTTTATTTTCAAAATCGCTCTTTGGACAGTCATCAGGCCAGCTACACAGCCTACAGACTACACAGCCAGCATACCAGCCATGGAGCCACTTCATATAAAATATAGCTCATGATTTGGATAACCTCAAAAGGCCCCAGTGGCTTCATAAGTTCATATTTTCCAAATGAAATATAATATAAAAACTTGAATGACATTATCATAGATTTGAGAATGGTATTTAGTGGAAAACTTGTAAATAACAGATTCTTTGTACAATAAAAAATTAGAATGGTTTTATTTGTTGGTACCTAATTATGTCGCAAATGACATGGCCTGAAGTTGAAATAAAAAATATATTTTTCAAGTATATTTTGGTGTGCTCTGTTCAAATATGACCATTTCTTGTGCAAATGAACAGAAATACATGTTTGGGCCATGCAATGACAACTGTATCTCTGTTCATTTGCACAAGAAATGAAGGTCATATTCAAACAAAGTACACCAAAATACACTTGAAAAATATATTTTTGACTACATTTTATACAATAAAGCATAACCTAACATGTTCACCTCAAAATTAACCAGAAAAGTTTGCTCTCGTCATTTTCATTTAAACTAACGAAAATATCACGACAACCTAACCAATCATCAAGGGTGTACAGTTGACCTAACTGGGCATTCAATTAACCTAACAGGTTAATATTGGTTATTTCACCTAAATATCTTCTGATCTTTTCATATTAGATACTCAGGCAAGTTAAGGATGAGAGAATAATGCCATAATTGATAAAAGCATCCAATGCTTTGTCTTCATCTAGGGCACATGACAAATCAAGTTCTCAAAGTCAAAACCACACAAACAGCACATCATAATTCTGTCACAAACACCACCAAATTGAATCTAATTAAAAAAAATAAAAAATAGCCAGAATAGACACCAACAAACTAATTAAGTCGCAGAGTAGCATGATGTCATACCACCCCTGACTATAAATACACTAAATATACATATATTTATATTATTATTTTTTACAATAGTTTGCACAAAAAATGAGTGACAAATTTGAATAAAGTGACTAAAACTACCTCATAAAAAAGTTATTTTGATTTACAGGTCCAGCCCATTATTTAAAACATATTAACCCATTTGTTAAACATGAAACCACTTGGGCCTACTAAGGATTCTTATTTTGGACATGGATAGCCTAGAAAGGCTCTGGCCCAATCTCTCCAAATACCCAGTTAAATTAAGCTTAAAGCTTAGGAATACAGCTATTTATACTATAATAATCCCAATAAACAAAAATTGACACAATCAGTAATAAATCCTTCAACAATTTGTAGAAAAAAGGTATTAGTTACTTTTCAGCCCAGAATGTTTCCTAACAATTTTGAGGGGCTCTACATTAATGTCTCAACAGGTACAAAACATTTATCAATAACATTTCCGTTGCAAATGTTTAGTCTCTGAGATAGTTATTTTGTTGAAAAAAAATTTTTTTTTGAAGGGGCATTCTATCATCGCCATAACAGGAGGTGGCACCATCTAGCGACGAAATATGTAAAAATTTTTGAGGTAGCCAATCACAGGCCACTATTTCATCATGTGACCTAATCCAACAAATCACCAACCGATCTGCTTCCTCCTTCATCTGTTTTCATTTAAAATTCAGAATCGACATAGCTGTCCAGTGTAACCAGTGCCCTCCCGTTCCAGCTTGCATTTTCACACTTTGTTTTGAAAATAATGAAGCAAGTTAGGTTAGGTTTTCCATGAAACCTAGGTTTTTCTCATGGTTTTTGATGTGTTTCACAACATTCTTACCTTCATTTTCGTTGGAAATGAGTTTTTCACCCCTCAAAAAAATGATTCCCCACAGGTTCCCCAATATTGATGGGGTGGGGGATGGTGTATATCTTAACAACTAGTCATTTAGTAAATTTATAGTATTATACCCAGTCTCTCTTTAGAGGTGAAATTTATGTTTTTCCTATGGTTTTTGATGTGTTTTGAATGAACCTAACCTTCAAAACTGTTGGAAATGACTAATTTTTTAGATAACCCCCCTCCCCTAGCCAGCAATATGGGGGGACCTGGTGGGAACCAGGAGTTCTCGGGTGGGGGAAATCACAGAAAATGAGTCATTTCCAACAGTTTTGAAGGTCAGATTCATTAAAAATATCAAAAACAATAGGAAAAATAAATTTCACCTTCAAAATTCACCTAACCTAACCTATCCTAACCGGTAAATGATAAGTGGTAATAATTGAATAAGCATGTGTCACACAAAGCCATTCCAGTAGCAAAGTAATTCAAATTTGAAATGGATGGAGCGCAGTGATTGGGAAGACATGTAATGGTCAGCCACACATGCACACCAAACAAACGTACAAACACACTAGATACACACCAAAAAAAAATTTATATCTCGAAAACAAAGCATTTGCGATGGAAATATTACAGAAGAAAAGTGGGTTAAGGGTCATTCTCTGTCAGATCAACCAGTGCCTAACACCCTCATCTCTCAGATTTTGCTGAAATTTGGTTTATAGGGAGTTTGTGGGCCCTGAATCCATTTCTGAAATTATAAGGTCAATCCGACCAACGGTTCAAGAGATATGACCTCGGGAAATTTGAGGTCACTTGCGAGGTCACTAACATTTGGCGACCCATAACTTGGGTAATAATGGTCACAATTATATAAAAGTATATATATTTAGAATCAGAAAACGACAAGGAATCCAAATATGCAAGTTTTAGAACTCTAGGTTGAAAAATAAAAAAGTTACACTGTAACCAAAATTTGAGGTCACGATTTGACCTCTGGGGTATCAAATGAGAATTTCTTTTTTAAATGTAAAAAATGAAGGCATAGGCATTGGCTATTAGAATCAGCAAAAAATGTTTGTTTATGTTAGTATTTTCATGTAACTAACATATAAGTGAACACCATATTCATAAGTTATGCGTCATTCTATATTTTTTCAACTTAAGCTCATAATTTGACCTATAGAAATTAAAATTACATTTTTTATAGATATAAAAACAAAGGCAAAAAATGTAAAATTGTATTTCACTGCTAATCTACACTGGCAATAATAGTTATAATAGTGAAAGGGGAAGACCTACTTAGAGGATTCATGTGCTAGCCTAATACAATTTTTGCATGCTCGATGCTCTCATCAATTTCTTTCTGTGGAAAAATGTATTGAATTCTGCTGCCTCCTCTTAGGGTAGGACAACTCATTACAGTTAATATATGATGTCCTGGCACTGCACATGAATCCTTGTTTGATGGATAATAATATGCACTTGATCCTGATGACCCAGAGGGATGTAGAAAGTTCACAGTGAAATCATCAAACTCTTCACAATATTCCTCCACAATTCCATACCAAACTTGCATGTCATAAATGCAGCCAACATACTCTCCTGGTTTGACACATTTTAGGTTACCAAGCATTGCAGGTTCATTAGTAAAATGACTTTTCCTTATTCTTTTCTTTTCTCCAATGCCACTTGAAATGGGATACACCATCAGTTCTTCCTTGTTTAGGGGAACAAATCTATGATATTTCTGAGTTCCAGGAATAGCCCTACTATCCTTGAATTGATGTTCCAACCATTCTTCTGCATCTTTCAAATCAGCTGTAGTTACAAAGAAAAAATTTATCTTCTTGCTCAAGTTTTCTTCACAAAACTGAAACATGTGTTCTGGTGTAAGAATTTGCCTCTCTGTAGTTCTCTGCAAACTGGCACGAGCAGTAGCTCTTTTCACTGTTCCTCCAATCCCATCACATGCATTTTTACCATGGGATGTAGCAAAGAAGTGCCATTCACAAGACAGACCAAAATCCTCGTCATGGTAACAGAGATTTGTGAAGTTGTATCTGTTCTTATATTGGCCTGCACCTTCTTCAATTGTGGGCATCTGAATTTAACATATGTCATAAGCTTCAATATGAATGAGTAAACCATTATAGTGTTGTGTTTTAGTGATGCAGATAAGAAACAGAGACTAAAATGGCTAAGTTCCTGGTCTGCAGATGATCTATAATAGATGACAAAAGGGTGAACTGTACACTGTGAATTGTCCCAGTGAAACCCTTGGGCAGCATCCTGGACAATGAAAGAATAATTCTCAGAGAAATCACCTACTATAACTACCTCGCTCTGAGGTGGTAGTGTATTTTGATCTGTAAAGATATAGGATTTACAATTAGGTAATATATATTTTTTAGAAAATATATAGCTATACACATTTAATATTTTAGGCCTTGATAGTCTCTGAGGCTCATTAAAACACCATACCCACCAGCCACCCACAGTGCTGGCTGGAACTGTACTAACCTGTAGACAAGGAATTTTGCAACTATGTGTTGATTCTGCACTTAGACAAGTAGCAACATGTTTCAACAGGTTTGTTTAGGCTACATGTGAGCTTAGTCTTCCCCTTTCACTATTATAACTATTATTGCCAGTGTAGATTAGCAGTGAAATACAATTTTTATTAAATTCTTGGAGCTTGAGGTCAAATTGATAGCTAAGATATAAAAATTCCTTGAAATGACAAGCAATTTATAAATATGGTGTTCACTTATAAGTTAGTTACATGAAAAGTACCAACATAAACAAACTTTTTATGATTATTTCTATTAGTCAAGAACTCTGACTTTGTTTTTTATATCTATAAAAAATGTAATTTTAATTTCTATAGGTCAAATTATGAGCTTAAGTGTGAAAAAATAGGTAGAATTGACGCACAACTTATGAATATGGTGTTCACTTATATGTTAGTTACATGAAAAATACTAATATAAACAAACTTTTTTTTGCTGATTCTAATAGCCAATGCCTATGCCTTCATTTTTTACATTTAAAAAAAAAATTCTCATTTGATACCCCAGAGGTCAAATCGTGACCTCAAATTTTGGTTACAGTGTAACTTTTTTATTTTTCAACCTAGAGTTCTAAAACTTGCATATTTGGATTCCTTGTCGTTTTCTGATTCTAAATATATATACTTTTATATAATTATGACAATTATTACCCAAGTTATGGCTCGCCAAATGTTAGTAACCTCGCGAGTGACCTCAAATTGCCTGAGGTCATATCTCTTGAACCGTTGGTCGGATTGACCTTATAATTTCAGAAATGGATTCAGGGCTCACAAACTCCCTATAAACCAAATTTCAGCAAAATATGAGAGATGAGGGTGTTAATTTCAATTTTTTTTGGTTGATCTGACAGAGAATGACCCTTAATACAAGTTTTATCGTACTCAGAATATCAAAAGCAAATATAATTATAAAATATTAAAGCATAATTTTCTCATCTTTTCATATAAGTCACTATGCTCGTAGATGCATCCTTACCAAATTATATAGATTTGAATATTATGACATTTTTTAATTTTTTCCCTGCCCTTCCAATATTTGATTGGTGACGTCATGAGAACATGATATATGAACTAGGCTTTTTAAGTTGTTATACTTTTTTAAGTTGCTAGTTCTACTTCTGTCAGTTTTTCACAGATGTTGGTCGCGATGACATGTGGAAAGCGCGAATATTATTTTGAGGATTTAATATACGAAGTGCATTCTAATGACTCCCAAGCAATAGAAATATTGAATATGTTATTACATTATCATTTGTATAATTTAGGTCTTGGGGGGTATGAGAGCAGAGCCCCCGTAAAGATCACGCATCACAAATTGATCAGTATAGGGTTCTATTTTTTTATATTTTTGAATTTCTGACACTAAAATATCGATCAATTTGTCATGCATGATCTTTATGGGGGCTCCACCCCTGTACCCCCAAGACCTAAATTATATACATAATAATGTAATAACATTCATGTTAGGTTAGGTTAATTAATACCAAAATACATTTTTCTAGTAGTATTTGATGTTTTGCTTAGATTTTAAGTTTTAACCTCCATTTCCCTTGAAAATGAGCCAAACTTCAAAGTACTATAACTTTGTTGGATCTCATTTCCGAGGGAAATGGAGGTCAGATTTGAACAAATCACATCAAATACTAGTAGAAAAATGTATTTTGATGTGTAAAATGACTGAGTTACTCAATATACATAATTACCAAAAAGTGTCAGAATTAAAAAATCTACTTAATGAACAAAATAATTGCTGGACATTAGACAGGTGTAATACTATAATAATACCCGTCATTTCCGACGGAAATGAAGGTCAGATTCGCATGAATCACATCAAAAACCATGAGAAAAACCTAGGTTTCATGGGAAATAGCAGTCTGGGCTGAAAAGTAACAATTACCAAAAAAAAACTTGGAGCACAGCAGAATGTGTGTTGCCACTTCCACTTCCAACCAATTAGGTTAGTAAAGCCCTAAGAATCATCTCCAAACTGTGTCTGGATTCTTAAGTTCTACCAAAAATTAAAGATTTTGCAGTCTAGACCTAGGCTACCTAACCTAGTATGCCTACATAAACACCAGTGGTTATCCCTACCTAATCTAGCCTATTACAGAGCTCCTATGGATTCTGGAATTTTGCCCAAAGAAATCTAACTTTACTTACAGAATTTTAGAAACGGAACTAAGCCTATACCAGTTATCATTTAGAATTTTAAACTGAACCGGAATTAAGTCAACACCATGACCTAAATTAATACTTAAAGAAAAGAAACCATTACTGTTCAACAACTTCCCAAGCTTATTCATTATCACTTCTTTACTTAAAATATTAAACAAAGTTCTTAGCACAAGACTTATTGAAAACAAGCCCAAGTTAGACTGACATTGGGTAAGCAGTGAGAAGAGCTAATTAGATTGTAGAAATTCCTTGCATAGCCTCAGGGTTACGTCTTAATCTTTGGCCAGTAGATTCACCCGACAGATTCTTACGCGTACGGTAATTTTGTACGACCCGACTGCTTTGTACACAACGGAAGAATGTACTAACAGGCACAAACTTTGGACACCAGCAGGAAACAACATCACTCATATACAAATAATATATTCGCTCAGTTATGGACTATGCTAGCCCATGCTGGGCACCCATTATCTCAAACACACACATAAACACCTTATAGACAATACAAAACAGCGAAAATTAGGTAACATTTAAACATGAGGAGAACACAATTCATGGCAGCAGCGACAACTGACCCACAACACCCTTGCCACTACATGTGCAATCATGCACCAATACCTCGCACCATTAAGGTAACACCAGAGAGACGATAGCGATCACAATATGGTAGAGTTTGTCCTCTCAGTAAGTCACTCGAAACCAGCTAACTCGACTAAAATTCTTAACTTCCAGCACGCAGACTTTAGTAAATTTCGAAATAAATTGTCACACGTCAATTGGGAAAACGTAATGGGGAACTCCAACGCAAAACTAATGTGGGAATCGTTCCAAAAAGTATTTAGGACTATAAATGAGGAATGTGTACCGTACAAAATTAAGCGTGCGAAAGTAAACAACAAGCCCTTGTGGTTTACTTCTAGAGTAGGAGACATTATAAAGAGTAGAGATAGGGCTTATAGGCTACATAAGTGCGATAAAGACAATTTGTGGTTACGAAGCAACTACATAGCTCTAAGGCGTGAAGCGAAAAATGTAATAAAAAAGTCCAAGCGCGAATTTGAAATCTCCATAGCTCGTGACGGTAAAGAAAACCCCAAGCAATTCTTTCAATACGTCAATAATAGAAATCCAGTAAAAAGTGTCTTGGGGCCTTTGAAAAATGTAAACGGAGATCTGGTTTCTGAAAACAAGGAAATGGCTACCTTGCTAAACGAATTTTTTACGTCAGTTTTTACTATAGAAGATGTAACGAATATCCCTACGGTCATAAACATAATACCTTTTGATAATGGTAATATTTTGGATAATATCGTGGTTAGTGAGAGGTAATGCACTATATTAATAAAATGAAAACGCGTAAATCACCGGGGCCGGATTCCATATATCCCATACAACTAAAAGAATTAAAAGATAGCATTGTTGTGCCGCTAACAAAGATTTTTAATGCGTCTATTTCTGAGGGGTGCGTACCAGATAATTTCAAGTTAGCAAACGTAACACCTATCTTTAAGAAAGGCGATAAAGGTGCGGCGGGAAATTATAGGCCAATCAGTTTAACGTCTGTTGTAGGTAAGCTACTGGAATCAATAATTAGGAATCGTATAGTCGAACACTTAGAATTGCATAAACTAGTTAGAAATACGCAGCACGGTTTTAGGCGAAACAAATCTTGCTTAACTAATCTTTTAGAATTTTTCCAAAGTGTGGTTGACGTTTACGATAGACATCGGGCGGTTGATGTAGTGTATTTAGATTTTCAAAAAGCGTTTGACACCGTGCCGCACAAAAGACTCATTGAAAAAACTAAGGCTCATGGAATCAGGGGTGTAGTAATAAATTGGCTAGAAGAGTGGTTGCGAGGTAGGAAACAGAGGGTGGTCGTTGATGGAGCGGAGTCGTGTTGGGCTAATGTAGCGAGTGGCGTTCCTCAGGGTTCTGTATTGGGTCCCTTGCTTTTTCTTATACTGTATATATTAACGATTTAGATGTCGGCCTAGTCAGTACAGTTTCAAAGTTTGCGGATGACACGAAGCTGGGTGGTAGGGCGATTAATGACGAAGATAGAGGTAAAATCCAGGAAGATCTGAATAAAATCGTTGATTGGTCAGTCACATGGCAAATGAGATTTAACGTTGATAAGTGCAAAATTTTGCATATAGGTTCGCGTAACGGTAATTTTGCGTAAAGGATGTCAGGGAAAGATTTAACAAGCGTAGAGCAGGAAAAAGATTTAGGAGTTATAGTCACTGGTGATTTAAAAGTAGCGAAACAAAGTACAGCAGCGGTCAATAAGGCGAACAAAGTGTTAGGTTTTATAGCTCCAAATTTTGAGTACAAATCGCGCGATATTATAGTTCCTCTTTATAAAGTATTAGTTAGACCCCATTTGGAGTACGCGGTCCAATTTTGTAATCCGCATATGCGCAAAGATATAGACAAAATCGAAAGAGTTCAAAGACGAGCAACTAAGATGATTCCGTCGCTTAGGTCAAAGTCGTACGAGGATAGGCTTAAGGAGTTAAAATTGACTACACTCGAGACTAGGAGGCTAAGGGGTGATTTAATCCAGGTTTTCAAAATTATGAATGGGTTCGATAACGTAGATAGAGATAGCTTTTTCGAAATATCTCAATATGATAGGACTAGAAATAACGGGTGTAAGTTGACAAGTAGAAGGTTCGAGACAGCAGTTGCGAAAAACTTTTTTACGCATAGAATAGTAAATAGCTGGAAAAGTTTGCCGGTAGAAGTAATTAGTAGCACGTCTATAAACATGTTTAAAAATCAATTAGACGCATATGTTGATAGATTGGGTATAGTTTAAGGCAGTAAAATTAAGGCTTTGTGGTGATAGATCCCACAGCTCAACACAAGTGTTGTGGGATATAGGGAGGCAGCATCTTGGGTTAGGGGATACTCTCTGTCCTTACACACCCCATTTAAAGAGATTCCTCTGCCGAGCGGTGCCCCCCATAGTACTGTGAGGTATTGAAAAACTCATGATCTTTACTTGCCCCACAAACACCTTGAAATGGGAGACCCAAAATGGGTGCACACACATTTCTACATTACTGTACAGTCTTTACAGCTACACCTACACTTTTCCTCCTAAGTATATATATATTGTAATGTATTTGGTGGTAAATTTTTTCTTGGTCCGCAATCGATATGGACCGTGACTTATTTTTGGTTGGCAAGGTACTAGTATTGATGGATACCGTAATGAAATTGACTGGATTCTTTGGATCTGATATATTTGCATGTCGGTTATAAATAGATATAGAGTGTAACATATTTGTGGATAGTAGTCTATTATGACTTGATCCTCTGGATCCAGAGATTCTATCTTTAGTTTTAAATCGATAATTAATTAGTTTTAAATTGATAATTATTTAGTTTTGTAAAAATTGGTCGTTGCCAATGTACAGGCAGTTCTTACATAAATTTCTTATGTTCTTGCGGTTCGGAACCCACGTAAAATTGTAGGTCCCCTCCGCCACCACGGAGGACATACACAATACACAATTACGAACACAGTTAGATAGACCAGCCATGAGTGGATCCTAGGGTCTTTGTTCGTCTGAAACCTTATAACATTATAACAAATACTCCATTCCATACCACGCCTCACAGACATCACACAGTACACACACACACACACCTAACCCACAAAGCACTGACACGACTCGGTCAGAATGCGGTCCTAGGTGGCGAAGCCGCCACCCATTGACGGGTCAGAGACCAGCCTGAGCAGATCGGATCGAGTTAACTTAGCACGATTCCGATGTGGACATCGCCCTAACTTACAGACATATAAACACAGACTCTAACTCCACAGACACCTGCCACCTGTGCCAGGACACACCACAAATAATTGAACACAGTATGACAGACTGTACCGCTCTAGCTCAACACAGAACACAACACAACATCACTAGTGCGCTGAACCTCTGGTCCACTCCGGGGATCTTTTCCGTTTCATGTACTGTTTCCGATTTTGTTGAAAATAAGATATGTAATGTAGATGTTTTTTGCTGATTTCAAAAATGTAAGTTTTTTCTGGAGAAATGAGCGGTTCAAAAGTTGGGTTAGGTTAACTGAATGTCCGGTTAGGTGAACTAAATGCCAGGTTAGGTCAACTGAATGCCCGGTTAGGTTAATTGAATACCCGGTTAGGTCACCTGTATGCCCTTGACGATTGGTTAGGTTAAGTTGTGATATTTTCGTTAAAACTAACACAAATATCACGACCTAACCTAACCAATCATCAAGGGCGTACAGTTGACCTAACCTGGCATTCACTTAACTTAACCGGACAGAAAAATAACGGTCGAAATCTATTCACACAAATACTTAGTGACATAAGCCAATATTACTAAAGAATACAATAACTCTTGTATTAGTTTTCAGTTGTATTGTTAATTGTTATAGTTTTTGACCTAATGCAAAATTACAATAACAAACCTAACTTTTGAACCGCTCATTTCTCCTAAACAAGACTTACATTTTCTAAATCGGCGTGAAAATCTACATGAAATATCTTATTGTCAACAAAATCGGAAACAGTACATGAAACAGAAAAGATCCCACTCCGGAGAGGGCGATTGGTTACTTGGGTAACGCCGGCTTGCTCGATCAGGGTGGGCTGATTGGCTAACCAACAACAAAAACAACGTAAGAATGTCATATATAGAGTCCCACCATAGTTTAATATAACTAGTAGAAACACCTGTCCTACGGACGGGATGTTCATTCTTTAAGCGAGTTAAAGTTTAACATTTACAATTAGCTCACTAATCACTTAAATTTCAAATACAACTTTTTACGTTTTTTTTTGTTTTTTTTAAACCTATCATGGCTTTCGGTGTGCAGCTAAAAATTTTGATGGTTGTGATTTGGTTTATTTTTGGAAAATTTTAGTTCAAAAACTTGAAATTTAAGTGGTTCAGGTTTTCATGGAAAAATATTTTTGGGGACAATGGGATAATTTTTTGGGGGGTGACCCAATCTGAAAAAAAAAAAAATTTGGTCAAGAAATGAGTCTCACATTTCTCGGAAACCTGACGTGATAGCAAAAACGTTCGTAATCAGAGATGAAAAATGCAAAGGAAACAACTACTATCATCTGAGAAAAAAAAATGTTTAACAGTTATAGGTTCCATAAACAACAAATACATTCAAAATACTTAGCTGTATGTAATTTCATTCCAAATTCTTTTAATTTTACCATCCATATACCCCCAAATTTTGTAATTAAATTGGTTTCATAGATTCATACTTGTACTATGCTCTTCACACTTTCATTGATCAAACTCAAAAAAGTGTAAATGTGGTTAGAAATCAGATATTGAAACAAAATATGACAATTTTGTCGAAAAAAATGAGTGCTGAAGATATTGGCAGGATAAGACATTTCGTCGGGGCTTACGCTTAGTCTAAGATAGGTTAAATTATATATTGATTATAGGTTTTGTTTTCTGGCTGAACACACCGGTATAGCGTACTAGTACCTTTTAATGAATTGACAGCAAAATAAAAATTCAGGCTACACTTGACAGTCAAAGCTATGCTCGGTCGGCAGTTTCAGCCGACTTCAGTTCTCCGATTGAACTCTAATTAGAACTTTGTTTACCACCTCTACGATTCCAGATACTTCGAATAGTGCCGAAGAAAAACTCTCGACTTCCTCTTTTTCAGCGTATTTTCTCCATCAAGCATAACGTGAAATCATTATTTTCTGTTAATTCTGACCCAAGTTCCATTTCTTAGAGACCTAAGCCTATCGCCTCACTCAATCCTAACCAATTTTTTTTCGAATTTCCAAAATGTCAGATTTTTTCCTCTTCAGGAGGCTCAGTATTCCTTCCGTGTCTAGTGATCGTCTCCATATCCAATATAGGGGCTTAGCGATTTCATTCTTCCAGTTTCTGATTAGTGTAGCATTCCATTTGTCCGGGACTGCTGTCGAATGCATTTTTAGTTCTCCTATAGCTTGTGTGATATCATCTGTTTTGAAGTCGAAGTCCGTTATACTTTCCCCTTGTAGTTCTTCTTCAAAGAACACGTTTCAATGAGTTTATCAGTTTTGGAGATACTGAATGATGATTCATATGCAGTTCTTAATAGTTCAGATACTTCTTTTAGATCATCGGTTAATTAAAACATGGTTTTCATTCTTTAAAGGACCGGTAGTCGTCTGATTTTCAGTCTTCCTTTTTGCAAAATTATAGAAGTATTTCGAATTAACCTTTATCGCTTCTGAGGTGACGTGTATGTATATATATGTATATAGTTTAAAAGTCACTAAAGAGTAAATATCACTAAATCTAAGCTGAATGGCAAGACGAAGCCATAAACGAACCAACGGGCTGTTCGTATTGCTTTGGTCTGGCCTAGACATGTTTTTTCCTATCTGACCTAATCTTTGGTGCTGAGTAAAATTAGGTGATGAATCTAAGGTAACAAATCGGGTAGGAAGTTGTTCGTACTTAAGTATAGTTAGGGTAATGTCTATAGCTTCTAAATTGGTAATGTAAGAGAGAGTTAGGTAGGCTGTTGTGGGACACAGGAATAAAACGGTAGGCTTCAAGGAATACCTAATTCAACGCACCGGTAAGTGCTTTTGATTGTTTGCTAGAACCTAAGTAACCTAACTGGGGTGTCTACCCCACGCTATCACATTTGGCGACGAGGATGGGATTTGGCTCATTTGGTTAAATTTTGTTCATTGGGTTAAATTTGGCTCATTGGGTTAATTTGGCTTATTGGGTTAATTTGGCTTATTGGGTTCAAGTGGTTGTTTGGAAAATTGGATGCAGACTAGTGGGTCGTCCGATTTGGTTTGTTTGTGTGGGGAAGCTACCGTACTATAGCGTAGGTCCCGCCGCCCTAATTCTAAAACTAATTCCTACTCAGCCCTAACTCTAAAACTAATTCCTACTCAGCCCTACCTCTAAAACTAATTCTTACTCAGCCCTAACTCTAATACAATTCACTATTCAGCCCTAACTCTAATAAAATTCACTATTCAGTAACTAGACCAAATTTAAACCTAACCTAACCTACTTCACGTGAGTTGGTCTAATTCGGTTTTGCTCTAGCATGTCGGTGATTGGCCATATAAGCCCCTACGAAGACAATGGGGAGGACTTCGAAGCTTATGCCACTAGGGTGAGGTTGTTTTTCGAGGCAAATTCCATTCCGGATGCTAAGAAAGTACCTATTCTATGAGCAGCAAAGTGGGGAAAATACAGGCCCATATATTGTAGAGGTAGGCCTAGATGGAATTACAGTTCCTCTAGAATTGGATACGGGTGCTGCCCGGACGGTCATGTCCAAGGTAGTTTTTGATAAGATTTTCAAAAACACACCTAAACTACATGCATCTAAAACAATTTTGAAGAAGTACGGTGACATACAAATACCTATTTGTGGAGAAGCATACGTCACAGTTACACTTAACCAGAAAACTTTGTCTCATCCCTTAACCCTTTTAGTGGTGGATGAGCAAGGGCCTACTCTACTAGGCCGTGATTGGATTGATGCTTTGGAAATGCCAATTGACAAAATCTTGCCAAGGGGTCAGGCAGATGTGCATACACTTTCATATCCATCTGACATAGACTCATTGTTAAGGGAGTTTTCTTCTATTTTGGGCCTGAAGTAGGCAACCTAAAAGGCCATCAGGTCTGCATAGAAGTAGATCCTAATGTAACTCCGAAATTTTGTAAGGCTCGTTCAATTGCGCATGCACTGCGGGAGAAGGTAGATTTAGAAATTGACAGGCTGCTAAAAGATAAAATTATTGAACCAGTCACACACGCTAAGTGGGCTGCCCCAGTAGTTCCTGTACTAAAACCGGACAAGTCCGTGCGGTTATGCGGGGATTACCGTTTAACAGCAAATAGAGCCGTCCTTCTAGATTGCTATCCTATACCCAAGCCTGATGAATTATTTAGCTCTCTTGCTGGGGGAAAATATTTCACAAAACTCGATATGTCCCAAGCCTATGCTCAACTAAGTTTAGATGAAAACTCTAAAGAATTAACTATCATAAATACGCACCGAGGCCTATATAAGTACAATAGGCTATGCTATGGAATAGCATCGGCTCCAGGTATTTTTCAGAGGACAATGGACCAAGTTCTAGGTCACATTCCAGGGGTACTTTGCTTTCTAGATGATGTCCTCATTTCAGGTTCGACTAAAAAAGAACACCTAACTAGATTAACCACGGTTCTAAAAAGACTCCGGGATGCTGGACTTAAGCTAAAGAGAGAAAAGTGTTCATGGGTCACTAACGAGGTTTCATATTTAGGGTTCCGCATAGATGCCTCAGGCATTCATCCAACGGTGGATAAACTAGAAGCAATAGAAAAGGCACCACCTCCACAAAACATCACACAGTTACAAGCTTATTTAGGTCTCCTAAACTTTTATAGGAAATTTTTGCCTAATGCATCGACTTTCCTTGAACCCCTGAATAAGCTATTACGATCTGGGGAACAGTGGAGATGGGAGAAAACTCAAAAGGAAGCATTTGAGGCTTCCAAGGACGTACTACTAAAGTCCACTCTCCTAGTGCATTATGATCCTAAGCTTCCTCTCGTAGTTTCAGCAGACAGCAGTTCTTATGGAATTGGGGCAGTGTTATCTCACCACATTGATGGTGTAGATAGGCCTATCTGTTTTGCTTCTAGAACACTAACTGAGACGGAAAGACGATATGCACAAGTGGAATGTGAAGCATTAGCCTTAGTATTTGCAGTAAAAAAATTTCATTTCTATCTATGGGGTCATGAATTTAAACTAATTACTGACCATAAGCCTCTCTTAGGTTTATTTTCACCTAATAAAAATATTCCAGTTATGGCCTCAGGTAGGATTCAACGATGGGCACTGATTCTACAAGCCTATAAATTTGACTTAGTACATCGGTCAGGTAAACTTCTAGGTACGGCTGATGCGCTAAGTAGGTTGCCCTTAGAAAATCCAAATGATTGTGTACCTATACCTACAGAATGGGTTCACTTGGTGGAGTTTTTGGAATCCACTCCAGTATCTGCAGTACAAATAGAGCAGTGGACAAAATCAGACCCTATTCTGTCTAGGGTCATCCATTTCTGCTCAGTTGGTTGGCCTACTAAGGTTGAGAGTGAATTACAGCCTTTTATTCAGCGTCAGTCTGGCCTCTCTATTCAAAATGGCTGTCTCTTATGGGGCCACAGAGTGATTATTCCAAATAAAGGCAGGTCGAATTTAGTGAAGGAACTTCACGCTGAACACATGGGCGCAACAAAAATGAAAGAGCTGGCGAGAGCTTATTTCTGGTGGCCTGGTTTAGATGGAGAACTCGAATCATTGGTTCGTTCCTGTCAAAGCTGCCTAGAGAACAGAGATCTCCCAAGGAAAAGTCCACTTCATCCTTGGGAATGGCCTACTATACCGTGGCATAGGATCCATGTTGACTATGCAGGTCCTATAAATAATATTTATTTCCTAGTCATGGTGGACGCCTACTCTAAGTGGGTGGAAATTTTTCCAACCACTTCCACGACTTCGGGTGTAACGATTCGCTTACTCCGTTCAGTTTTCGCTCGATGGGGTTTACCCGTAGTCCTGGTTTCCGACAATGGTACTTGTTTTACCAGTGAGGAATTTCGTTCCTTCGTCCACCTAAATGGCATTAGACATGTCCGGTCTAGTGTTTTCCACCCATCTACTAACGGTCTCGCGGAAAACATGGTCCGTACTTTCAAGTCGGCCTTGCGTCATTCTCGTGGGGAGGAAATGCAAGTGGTGTTGGATAAATTTTTGTTTAAATATCGAATAACACCACACACCACGACAGGGGTGTCTCCCTCTAAACTTCTGATTGGCCGGGGAATTCGTTCAGTTTTTGATTTGTTACGTCCAAACGAAATGTTACAACAACGAGTTTTACGCCATCAGGAAAAACAGAAGTTGTACCACGACACTAAAAGAGGGAGAGTTCTAGAAGCGAAACCTAATGATCCAGTTGTGATTCGCAACTATGGGGCTGGACCAAAATGGGTTCCTGCAACTGTGCAGGAGAGAACGGGCCCTGTTTCCTTCAAGTGCCAACTAGAAGATGGTCGTTCTATTAAACGCCATCAGGACCAGATATGGGAACGGGAAGTGCAGAAGGACCAGAGTCTTCCGGAAGAGAGAACTGATCCTCCGGAAAATGGTTCAACTTGCCCGCCTATACAGGTTGCACCTGATCCTACTACATCAACCCCGCTCCGCAGGTCGTCTAGGGTCCCTCATCCCCCTGACAGACTAAACTTGTAGGGGAGGAGTGAGGTGACGTGTATGTATATATATGTATATAGTCTAAAAGTCACTAAAGAGTAAATATCACTAAATCTAAGCTGAATGGCAAGACGAAGCCATAAACGAACCAACGGGCTGTTCGTATTGCTTTGGTCTGGCCTAGACATGTTTTTTCCTATCTGACCTAATCTTTGGTGCTGAGTAAAATTAGGTGATGAATCTAAGGTAACAAATCGGGTAGGAAGTTGTTCGTACTTAAGTATAGTTAGGGGTAATGTCTATAGCTTCTAAATTGGTAATGTAAGAGAGAGTTAGGTAGGCTGTTGTGGGACACAGGAATAAAACGGTAGGCTTCAAGGAATACCTAATTCAACGCACCGGTAAGTGCTTTTGATTGTTTGCTAGAACCTAAGTAACCTAACTGGGGTGTCTACCCCACGCTATCACAGCTTCCATAGCGTCATCTTTTTCTGTATGTATAAAAAAACTATAGGGGTGTGGGTTGATTGCTTGTTACCCTCATCCGTTGGATATTTCCAGCAGATTTCAGTAGAGAGTTAACGACAAAAGCCCTACGTTTTTTCGTTAGAGAGTTATGTATGCGTAGGTCTTCAAAGGACCTCGTTATGTTTATTTGCCTTCAGTATTTGCGCTGCCTAATGGTAAACAAAGAAATTACCTCACCTTATTATTTCGTTGGGCCTTGCTTTTGTTCGTAGGGCGCGACGATCTCTTTCGGTTTATTTGCTATAGGCATTCACTACACTTAAATACCTGAAGGTATAGGCCTATCCTTTTTATAGTTATTAGGTTTTATATTATGAGGATTTCACTCAGAACTTATAGGAAGATAAAGGACATCTTCTTTGCTCAAAGCATCGCTGTAACATAAGAAAGCTCCGAGCGAGCCGCTAATATAAATCTTCGTATTTTATTATTTGCTGAATTTGCAAAATTCGTTGACTCTTCTCTCGAAGGAATTTTCACGAGTCAGCAATAGAAAATTTTGAATACGAAATAATAAATTTGTTTTTCTTGTCATGCAGGCCCAATGCTTACATATGGGGTTTTATGTATGGTAGGGTGTCACTTTTGGACTTTTTTTGAAAAGTTATGGTGCTTACCTCTTATATTATGACAAATTGACCAAAAACCATGAATAAACCAAAAAACAAGACTCGGGTAATATTTAGGGTCCCCGGCCCCCGTCCCCATTTGAAAAATAAGCCCCCTATTCACATAAAAAATTGCGATTTTTGGAGATATTTTTGGTTATAGTTTCCTTACTAATCATCATATTCCAAAAAATTTGCTACCAAAATGTAGAGAATAACGGTATCCTCTTATTGTGAACGTTTTAAAACTATTTTAGTTGTATATGGTGCTGATATTTGAATGGACCTTATGAAATTTTTCCCTCTGTTTTCATTTCTATAACATTTATTTACAGTATTTCCAGGTTTTATCTACAAAAAGTATGCAAATATAACCAAATGTATGATAAATTTGCTTTTCTTTCAGAATTCTATTATAGATTTGCTTAATTTCATAGTTTATTAAAATTAGTCAATAGTCATGGCTAACAGTAAGCCAATATTAAGAACAGACCTAAGAAAATATGATTCTTTATTGGGAAAGTTAGTGGAAGACATATGCGCAAGAGAAGGAAGCATGCTTCCAACGAATAGTGAAGTTCTCAGTCACTTTTTCTTCTTGAGAAGGGGTCAAATGAAAAGCGACAATGTGTCAAAGGAAGAAAATATTTTGAGAGTATTAGATAAGGTAGAAAAGGCGTGGATTATGGCTGGCATACCATCAAAATCCGTTAGAAAGCAGAAAGGACCCAAAAAAATGTTGTGGGATTTGATAAAAGAGCATGAGAAGTTGGGTAAAAATATGAAGAAGAAATGTTATGAAACCCAAAAAACATCTTTTCTGTCTCGTTTAGATAACTTATTTGATATATCAACTGAAAATGTATGTAATGAGATACAAAATGATACATTGAGAACTATACAACAGAAGAATGAGGATCTTCGCTTTTTGGAAGACCAGCGAAGTGCTAGAATATATTCTCTGGGTCCGGTCGAAGCTTATGTAACCAAACTGATCAAAAAGACTGCTAGAATAGAAGGTGAAGAACGAAGAAAATTGAAAGAAAAAGAGCGAAAGGCATTAGAAGAAGAGAGACTCAAACTTGAATCATCTGAAGGCGAGTTAGTGGACTCAAGTAATGGTGAAAATGATTTTACTCCGAGCCCAGGCCTATCAAAACGTCCTAAGGGGCTAAGTTACTACAGTCAACATTAATATCTAATACAGATGATCGTTTAGGACTATCATTCGGACAACGCTCGACATTTGCATCTGTGGTAGCAGCTGAATGTGGGCTAGATTTAAAAGAGATGTCATTATCGAAAAGTACTTCTGCGCGAGCTGCGAAGAAGTCGAGGAAAGTTACTGCTGACACTATTAAAGAGTCGTTCAACCCACCTCAATACTGTGTAGTCCATTGGGACAGCAAAATGATACTGAATGTTTCAGGAGGAAAGCAGGATCGATTGGCAATACTTATATCGGGAGAGAATGTTGAGAAACTTCTCTCGATACCCGATATCAGTGTCTCAACTGGATCGACACAGGCTTGTACTGTTTTTAGCACAATCCAAAAATGGAAATTACAGGATAAGGTTTACGGAATGGTATTCGATACTACTTCATCCAGTACTGGCTGGATAAAAGTGGCTTGTAAAGTACTGGAAGACCTCTTTGGAAAAAAATTATTATGGCTCGCTTGTCGCCACCATATGACAGAACGAGTTTTGTCAGCGGTGTATCTAAAGGTATTTGGAAACGAAAACGAATCTTTCAAGACCTTCAGAGATGTTATATGGGAGAAGCTAGATATTAAGCAACCCTTCAAACAGCTACCTATCAATGACAGACATCTCAAGGACCTGAAAAAATGAGTCATAGATTTTATGACAAATTTGCTCAAAGATAACCAGAGCCTTCCCAGGGATGATTACAAAGAGGTAGCTGAAACAACTATGCTCGTTTTAGGAGAAATTCCTGCCAGAGGAACACACTGGATCAAACCAGGAGCTCTCCATCACGCCAGATGGATGGCTATCATATTGCATACGAATAAGATGTTAGCATTTTCAGACCAAGCCGGATATGATAATGTTACAATAAAAAAGCTGGAAAGAGTATGCTTGTTTACATCGCTGATCTACTCCAAGTACTGGCTATCAGTCACCAACCCACTTGAGGCTCCTAAAAATGACCTCCTCCTATACAACGAATGAGTTCAGTACAAAAAGATTGACATGGAAGTAGAGGAAGCTGCCCTCAACACTCTAAAAGGTCATTACTGGTACCTATCTGAAGAACTTGTAACCCTCTCTCTTTGGAGATTTACCTCATAGTGAAAAGGACAAAGTGGCCAAAAGACTTTCCTCTTTCAATCAACCACCAGAATTCAAATAGGGTAAGCCGATATTTCCCATCCTAAAAGAATGAATTAAAATTCAGCAATTAGTTGGTCCAAACTCATGGTTTGTATTCAAAGTCCTTGGTTCAACGGGAGATTGGATAAGGACTCCAGCTGTAACGTGGGACAGCAACAATGATTTTCAACGGAAGAAGAGAATACTCTCTTCAACTAAGGTTGTTAATGACACTGCAGAAAGGGGTATCAAACATTTACAGAATTTTCATGGCTCATTTAGGGATGAAGGTGAATTTCAGGCATTGCTACAAGTTGTAGAGGAAAACAGGCGTGTTTTCCCAAAGTTTTCCAAACAAGGTCTCTTGAATTTGTAATTTCTTTCCATTTATAATTTCATTTCATTTACAATTTTTCATTATAATTTCAAGAATAGCACTTTGTTTCTATTTCATTAAAATTGTTTTGTGTTTGTATTTCATAATAATAAAAATTTAAGTCTACAGTTCTTTTTTTTTTTCTTTTTTTTTTTTTTTTTTGCAAAATTTACCAATTTTAATCTACTAAACATGTACAAAGTTGTTCCCACTTTGAATCTCTAAACCAAAAAAGTGTCGCTCATTTAAGCCCATCTGCTTTTTTTATTTATATTTTCAAAGCCCATCGCCGCAGAGCTGCATTGGGATGATGCTCTATGGATGGCGGTGACATCCAAAGTATACAAGATAATATTTTATTGCAGTTCAGATCTTCCAAAGATATAAAGCAGCAGCAATTTTCTCTTAAAAAATGCATCAAAATGACCAAAGAAATATAAAACATTTAATAAATTTAACTCAAAGGTTAATACAAAAAAAACTATTCAGATTGAAGCGCATTATTATTCTCTACATTTTGGTAGCAAAATTTTTGAAATACGATGATTAGTAAGGAAACTATGACCAAAAATATCACCATTTTTTTGTGTGAATAGGGGGCTTATTTTTCAAATGGGGGGCGGGGACCCTAAATATTACCAGATTTTTTTTTTGTTTATTCATGGTTTTTGGTCAATTTGTTACAGTATAAGAGGTAAGCACCATAACTTTTCAAAAAAAGTCCAAAAGTGACACACCCTAATGTATGGTAATTAATTTCATTCCCAATAGGCTATGTCGCCAATCCCGAGGCAATTTTGTAGATATTTAATTCAATATATTAATAATTTGCATTTAATTCAGAAATAAAGGTATCACATACGATACCATATTGTAAACATATATAGTTTTTCCATAGTATGGATCTCAATTAAACATTGTATGACGCTATCTATACTCTTCAGGTTATCATTTAATATTTTTCTGTTGTTGTTTTGCAATTTCTTAATTTTAGTCACTCTTTTTCTCTTGCGGAACATTGGCCTCTTTTGTTTCTCGAACATGCTTCCCTTTCCTTTTTAATTGTTTATTTTTCTTTAGCGGGGGGGGGGGGGGGGGGGGGGGGGGGGGGGGGGGGGGGGGGGGGGGGGGGGGGGGGGGGGGGGGGGGGGGGGGGGGGACTTATGCTTGAAGTGAAGATGGTTCTCTAGTCTACTGCTCCTATGCTGGATGCAATACTTTCCTAATTTATGCCTTGGAATGAAAATTAAAAAATTCGAATTGGCCTATTTCTATACCGCGCGTTCTTTACTTCCTTGTTGTTTTTATGCTGGTTGTTGTTTGAATGTTGTTGTGATCTGATACCTATTATAGTTTGGGATATTTCTAAATTATCACTTTCAATGATGTTTGCGAATACTAAATCTAGGCATTTTTTTTTTCTTGTTTTCCATTATTTTGTGTTAACATAATTCATCAGCCACAGCTAGCAGCATTTTTACCTACTTGTCTTCCCGTGTGCCTACTTTGTCTTGGTTTATACACATATTTCTATCCTTTTATATTTCATAAATGGGAAATTAAAATCATCGCAGAAAATAATATTTGGAGGAGGGGAATGTAGAGCTTTCATTAAATTCCTAACCTCTGTAATGGTATCTGAGAATTTTATAGCTAGAGTGGTCAGGGGCCTATATATTACAATTAATACATGTTTAATTTTTCAACTTTTGCTGCTGTTAATTCTACGTAGTTGTTTGAAGTACTTATAGTTATTTCTGTCATATGTTTTTCGTGTATAAATAGCACAGCCTACTTTGTCTTATTGTACTGTCGTGTGGAAGTATGTTATATGTAGTTGCAAATTTCTCTCTCTTTTTTTTTGTAGATACGAAACTCGGTTTTCACAGTTTGTCTGGCATTTCTTCAGACAAATTTTCGTGAGACATGTAAAGTCTGCTCTTGTTTCTTGTAAGAGTCCTTTCAGGTGTGTCCAGGGAATGGTTTGGTAATACTGTAGGCCCTGTACGTTGGCAAAGATTATTTTTATTTTTTTCATTTTCAATTACTTCTTTTTGTAGTTCAGATATACAGGGTGGCGCAAAAGAGGAATTTTCACTGCCGATTATATTTTTTTTCTTTTAGGTAGAGGATGGCTGCGAAATTAACGAAGACGAGAGAGTGAGCTTGGTTTTAATGCATGGAATACCAGGTACAACAAATCGATGAATCGGCAGAGAATTTAAATTCTGTACGATTCATTAAAACCAAGCTCACCTTCTCGTCTATAGAAATTTCGCAGCCATCCACTACCTAAAAGAAAAAAAAATTATAATCAACACTAAAAATTCCTATGATCCGCAATTTTTGCGCAACCTTGTATATTTATATATTTTGGGTATAGGGATGTGGCTACCCCACCGCCTGCTGACAGGAGCAGCTAGCCTCGTATCTCCTACGTTGCAGGAGGGGAGGGATTGGGCTGGGGACCCATCCTTCCCTGTAAGCAAATTACAGCGGGTAAATACAATATACATTTCATAATTCACTGAAACTATGCAGTGAACAGTAACTTAAATCCTGGTAGAAAAAATAATTCGAATGCAAATTCGTTTAAAACAAGTTGAAATCTCGATTAATTCCGGAATACTAGTAAAAATCTAGGACTATTAAATTAGGGTTTCTCAACCGGGATCCTGGGGTTTTACAAAGTATTCTAAAAACGTTATTTCAAATAGCTTTACTTAATTTACTACTGTATCTAGAAAATGAAGGGTAAGGGTGTGGAGTGGTTTGGGAATATTCGGGGGATAAAAGTCCGGGGTTGGGGAGAGGGATAGGAAGTGGATTGCGCTTCTGATACGTGATGGGATAATTATATACCCCTCTAACCGCCACAGTCAGTCAGTCACTCAGCTGATCGCTCCCATTTTCTTCTCAAGTGCATGGAGACCTTGCTAGAATCAATATTTTTATCCAAAGCTTAAAATTGACTAGTAGGCCAAATACAAGGGCAAGTGGGCCATTTGGCCCGCTGGTATATATGTTAAAAAAGTCCCTGGCGCATGTGGTGCCTGGTGTGAAAGAAAGTGGGGAAAGGTTGGTTGAGTTGTGTGCTGAAAGAGAAATGATGATTGGGAATACATGGTTTCGTTAAAGAGATGGACGTAAGTACACGTGGGTGAGTGGTGTCCGAGCCTCCGAGGTGATAGGGCACTAATGGATTATGTGTTGATGACAAGATCTGCTAGGGGGAGGTTGTTAGGTGCGAATGTGTTGTGGAGTGGCAGGTGCAAAGTGAAGGTTTGTGGTGGGCGGGGAGTAAGAGAGGGTAGGCTGCCTGTGAAAGAGGCAGTGAAAGTGAGTGAACTAAGGAAAAGCGATTGTGAACGGATGTATCAGGAAAGATTGACTGAGGAATGGTGCAAGGTGGGAGAGAGTGAAACAAGGGGTGTGAAAGAGGAGTGGCAGATACTTAGTGAAGCGGTGCTGAAGTGCGCGTTGGAAGTGAGTGGGGTTGGACATAAACGACGGTGTAGTGAATGGTGGAATGTGGAGGCTGAATTGTTGGTGAAGCAAAAGAGGGAAGTATATGTTGGTACTTGCAGAGCAGAGGTGTGGGTAATTTGGAAGAGTATAAGAAGAGGCAAGAAGTAGAGAAAATTGCGAGAGCTGAAAGAGAGAGCAAATGAGAGATGGGGGTATGAGAGCGTCAGAAAATTTCAGGGAGAACAAGATGATATTTTGGAGAGAAGTGAATAGTGTGAGGAAAATGAAAAGGCAGATGAGCATGACTGTGAAAAGAGTCGATGGGGAAGTGATGACAGAGAGAGACGATGTGAAGACAAGGTGGAGAGAGTTTTTGAGGGATTATTGAACGTGTCAGAAGATAGGGAAGCAGATGTGGTATGTTTGGGCAGACAATGGGGGCTTGGAGTAGGAGAGTTGTGGCGAATGGGTTGGTCCGTAGGGAGGTGGTGGAGGCCCTAGGCAAGATGAAAGGTGGAAAAGCGGTAGGAGTGGATGGGATCGCTGTGTTCTTGATAAAAAGGCGGTAATTGTAGTGTTGATTGGTTCGTGCGTCTGTTTAATGTGTGTATCGACAGAGGCGAGCTGCCTCAGGACTGGTAGAGTGCACGTATCGTTTCCCTATATAAAGGCAGGGGGGACAAAAATGTATGCTCGAATTATAGAGGAATTAGTATGTTGAGTGTGCTAGGTAAGGTATATGGGAGAGTAATGATTGAAAGGGTGGCGACTTGCACGGAGCAACAGACTGGGGAGGAGCAAGGGGATTTCAGAAGAGGTAGAGGGTGTGTGGACCAGGTGTTTGGGTTGAAGATGCTGTGTGAGAAATACTTGAAGGGAGATTTTTCATGGATCTTGAAAAAGCGTATGATAGGGTTGACAAAAAAGCGTTGTGGCAAGTGCTACAGTTGTATGGGGTGCATGGGTCGTTGTTGAATACCGTGAGAAGTTTTTACCGAGAAAGTAGGGCATGTGTGCGTGTGGAAAGAGGAGGGTTGAGTGGTTTTCGGTGAAAGTGGGTCTACGGCAGGGGTGTGTGATGTCCCAATGGTTGTTTAATGTGTTTATAGACGGGGTGGTGAAAGAGGTGAATGCAAGGGTCATGGGAAGGGGAGCAGGTGTGAAGCATGCTGCGGGGGTACGTTTTTGGGAAGTGACTCAGTTGTTGTACGCGGATAATACGGCTCTGGTGGCGGACTCGAGAGAAAAGCTAGAGAGACTGGTAACTGAGTTCGGAAAGGTGTGTGAAAGAAGGAAGCTAAGAGTAAATGTGAATAAGAGTAAGGTTATGGTGGTGTTGTGTGAGCGACTGAGTGTAGGTTTGTATGGTGAGGAAATGGAAGAAGTGGCATGTTTCAGGTACTTAGGGGTGGATGTGGCAAGAAGTGGGACGGTGGAGGCAGAGGTAAGGCACAGGGTGGAAGAAGGGGCAAAGGTACTGGGTGCCCTAAGAAGTGTTTGGAAGGAGAGATCAGTGTCTATGGGAGTGAAGATGGGTATGTATGAAAGTGTAGTAGTATTAACAGTGTTGTATGGATGTGAGGCACGGGTGGCGAATGCGAAGGAAAGGAAAAGGGTGGATGTACTGAAAATGAAATGCTTGACGACGATCTATAGGGTAAGGCGGATTGATCATGTGAGAAACACTGATATCTGTGAGAGGTGTGGGAGTCGAAAGAGTCTCGTGGAGAGAGAGCAGATGAGGGGTGTTAAAATGGTTTGGGCATATAGAGAGGATGGTAAAGAGGATTTACGTGTCGGAGGCGGAGGGAGACAAGGGAAAGGGTAGACTGAGGAGATGGAAGGATGGGGTGAGGGAGGCTTTCGGTCAACTGGGCCTGGACATCTGGGAGGGTGAAAGATACGCGTTAGATAGAAAAAAGTGGAGCGATGTGGTATATGGGGAACGACGGGCTGGCAACGTGCCGCCTCAGGGTGTATGAAGCGGTCTGGGTAAACCGTGTAGTAGTCTGCGGGGCTGGGCTGTGGATAATGTTGCCTTGAGGCAGATGCATTATTGACATGTCAGCTGATGAAGTGAATGTGAGCGATTGAGGATTGTTCCTGACGCGACCTCACTGCGGTAGGAGTGCGCGTTTGGATATATAAAAATAAAAAATCTAGAAAATACAAAGACTATGATGACAAATTTATAATAGCGCACAAATCACGTTGCATTGTACAACTCGAATAGTGCCTATAATATGCCCTGTATGATGTTGTGCATGTGTAATATGACGTATTTTTGATGACTGACTCGGACTGAAAGCCAGTCATTTGATTTCCCTGAATCCAACATTTTGTTTTAGTGGATTTTGATTTCGGTTATTATTTCCAATTCAGTGGCACACCTTTTGCCGTTATTTTTTTTTACTACAAAATTAGTTTCAAGTATACTGTATAAAAGGTGTTGTGTTCGTAGAAGTTACACTATAATATAATTTATTTTTATTGCAGTGCAAAGCTGCAAATTACTGTAGCATTGTAGGCATAGCCGCCTTGGCTATATACCGTATTTATGTTTCTGCAGTGTTTGAAACTCGGCCTAGGCTCTATCCTTTATTATATTTATCATTATTGCGTTAAAATATTTACATATTTATATTTAATATTAACTAACTAATCTAGACTTATCTAATGCTTAAACATTTTAAGACGATCAGAATTTTTTATAAACCGGGAAATCCCGGGATCCCGAGACGATGACTGACTTTGTCCCGGAAAACCGGGATAGTGAAAACCCTGAAAAAGAGAAACCCTAGACTAAATGTACATTACTCGTTAATTTCTCGTTTCTAACATTCAATTCTTTGTACTGTATCGGTATCACATTTTCAATAATGACTATTTATTTCATATCTATAATAATAACAGCAGCAGCAGCTTAACATTAATAGTATATTATTTCCACAATTAGTTCGTTTGTGTATTAATCATAATTTGAACGTGACTTATATATCACGTATTAAGGGCCAAATTATGTAAAATAAATAGCCCAATTGACTATTATTGTAGCAAAAAATTGTAATACTTATTTTATAAGTTTATAAAATGTAAATAAAATATAAAAATATCTTCAAAATTACTTAATGATTTCACTATCAAATAACTACCAATGAAGTGGTTTTATTTTTAGTTAATTTGTGAGAGTCGAGTAAAGCCTAAAGGTTAAGGGCCAAATAAAATAAAATAAAAATAGTACAAGTTCACAATTATATTAAATTTATTAAAACGAGAAAAACTGTTGAACGTTATTTATTTTGTAAATAAAATTGGTTGTCGTGATATTTTCGTTAAAACTAACGAAAATATCATGACGTAACCTAACCAATTGTTGAAAAAAAGACATTTCGGGTGCTATAAAGGAAAAGATCCCACAATTATTTATTCATTCTCCCCACGATGGGCATATCTAGAATTGCATCTGGCCTGTTTCTGCCTTCTCACTCTTTGTTTGTTTGGGTAACACATTTTTGATGATTGATGATTGATGATGATGATTGATAATGATGATTGATGATAATGATTGATGATAATGATAATGATAATGATTGATGATGATTATTGATAATGATTGATGATAATGATTGATGATAATGATGATTATTGATGATAATGATGATTATTGATAATGATTGATGATAATGATTGATAATGATGATTGATTGGATAATTATGGATGATGGATGATGATTATAACAATAACAATTTTATACACATATTTCACTTCGATGATGATCAATTTGTAATTTATTGCATATGTGTTGAATTAAGGCCTTCATAGGTGATTGTAACAGGACTCGGTTGCTTTTGTCCCGGTCGTATTTGGACGGCACAGCTCCTCCTGTAATCACAATTGCGGCATTTGAATCCGTCTTCAATATCAGCTCCTCTGGCTTCTCTTAAACCAAGCCAGAAGTCGAGACTATTTCTTACCGTTTCATTCACCCAAGACATGTTCACATTTACCTACAAAAAATAGTAAATAAATCGACTTCCTTCAATATTGGATTAGGTATATAATTCGTCAACATGCTTCATAAATTAATGTGGAGTACGTACGACGAGTATTATTTTTGAGTGTGGTCAAGGTCTCAGTATAAGATTTCTTTCAATCACACTGAAACACCAAATACAATTAACATTTTCTCGCACTACTTCCAAATAAAAAGTGGAAATACGTTCTGTAATACCGTTTCTCCAAACTCAAAAAGCAGTCCTGAAGTTGGATGAACGGAGTGAACGAGTATTTGAAACTTATAACGGTTAGCATTCCAGTAACACTTCATACTTGCGAAAACGAAAATCGTACAAAGGAATCATTAACAAATGCGTCATCAGTAAAACTTTACTTGTGAAACGTGAAAAAAATATTTTAGGTTCAATCAAGGCTAAATTATCAGGTCATCCCATAAGTAATATCGTTTTTTTACTTTTATTTCCAAATGAAAACAAAACTACATCAAAATAAATTCTAATCAATTATATATTTTCCTTTACTTTCTACGACTCTCTGCCACCTCTCTACGAGCATTTCAATTCCATGTTGATAAAATTCCTTCAGTTTAGAAGCAAAAAACTCGGAGGGGACAATGTTGATAGCCTCGAAACTTTCAAGTTCTTTCCCGTCAAGATAGTTTTGAAGACTCGTGAATAGGTGGTAATCTTCTGATGGCGCAAGGTTTGGTGAATACGGAGGATGTGGAATTTTTTCCCAACCAAGCTGTTCAATTTTGGCAGTGGTGATTCGAGCAGTATGAGGACGCGCGTTGTCCTGTTGAAACACAACACCCTCGCGATTGGCCAAAGAAGGACGTTTTGTTTGCAATGCAACGCTCAATCTTTGAAGATGCTGACAGTAGACTTCGGCTGTAATGGTTTGATTCGGGTGCAACAGTTCAAAATAAACCACTCCTTGAATATCCCACCAAACGCGCAGCAAAACCTTCCTTGGGGGGGGGCACAAATAAATAAGTTTCAGGGCGGGTTGATATTTTGTATTCAAAAGTGACACATTGTCGGGGTTTCATATGGGTCACAGTAGTCACCCAGTAAAATATTTCGCGTATCCTAAGTCTCCTACCCCCGGCACAAATTTTCGGCTTTTAGTTTCAATTTGCCAAAATGTACATTTTTCAGTAAAAGCTCGGATAAAAATTGTTTCAGCTGTGTTAAACTCGTGTTTCTTATTTTTTTATTCAAACTCAAAGAAAATTACATTTTTACGTGCTTTTGAGTATATACTATATATTAAGATAGAAAAATAAGGAACAAATTAATGATTACATAACATTTTTGAGAAATTAAACAACAGAACTTGTCTTTTACAAGAAAAAGAAAAAACATTACCTCAAAGTGCTCTTTCGCACGATGCATAAACTTAAGCTATTTTTGAAAGTAACACTTGCATGTTTATTTAATTCCACTGTCCTTTCCATTCAAATTTAGGCAATTTTTGCCGATTCCAGTAGGTTAAGAATATATTTTTTGGCGATTTTCGTAGCCAATTCGTACATCAGATGCATTCGTGACTAGATTCACAGCCCTTTCTACTCCTTGGCTGTAACGAGGAAAGGCTGGTATTTTGAGTGGTTCTTGTCTTGCTGGCAAAAGTTCCTTATTGCTAAAGTTTCTCAGAAGTGGAGGCGGATAAATTACCTCTTTCTGCCAATCAATCATTTCAGTGTAGTCTGAAGAATCAAAATTAAGAGTTCGAGGTAGGTCATTTTCTTGATCCAGAAAATGTAGTTCTTGAGAGAATGATTCTGTGGATTGCAACCTCTCTAACTTCTTTTCTTGAGTCTGTTATCATCGATAGAAGAACATTTTCGGGGTTCGCAAAGTGTGAGTTATTCTGAAACACCGGTTCCATGATCACTCTGTATTTCTCCAAGTTGCGCAGCAGATACCCAAGTACCAAAAGTTAGATGATTCGTCAGATGCCAGTGGATGTGACTTAACCTAAAACCACCATGGAGCATAAGATAG
Source organism: Bathynomus jamesi (assembly GCA_023014485.1). Lineage (NCBI taxonomy): Eukaryota > Metazoa > Arthropoda > Malacostraca > Isopoda > Cirolanidae > Bathynomus > Bathynomus jamesi. The sequence continues at coordinate 188,340 of JAJOZX010000335.1, forward strand.
CATAATTTCTACTAGATCTTTAAGATCTTGGGTTGGATTTGGTGTTGACACACAGTCTAAGAATTCTATTTGCTCTACTTAGCCAATGAGCATGATGAATTGTACCAGGAGATCTTTCTGCGAGATCTTTGGAGACATTTCCAGATTGAACAGCTGGCACATATTGTAGAGATACTTTTACTTTTGGTTACTGCTTAAAACATTAACAACATCAGATGAAATTTCATGAATGTTCCCTTTAACAGGAGAAAAAGCAACAACTTCGTTTTGTTAGATCAGTTTTCAATTTATTTCCAATTGAACCCTTGAAAGTATTTGGGCCTGTTGTTTTTCCATCTACTGCCTCGTAGACGTGCCTGAATGGTACCTCGTTCATATGAAGAAGGCATACCAGCCACTGAACAGACCTATTCAGATAGATTTCAACAAGCTTTATTACTTCACCGATTCTTCCAGTGTTCACAGCAGTGCCATCGCATAGTAAAGCTTTTAGTGTGTTTGAATTTTCTGAGTCCACTATTACAGTAATCAGCTCTTCTGCTACACAATGAGCATTTCCATGATCAGGTGTTACATGATCTATATAGCTATTTCCAGGCTCTTTAACAATGACGTAGTGCTCTTCTTTGATCCTGCCTCCCCTGGTTAATGAATCATCTCTTCTCCCATCAAAGCCAATGCATTCTATTCCTATATTCTCTGATTTAACCCTGGTACTCAATTTTTTACCTACTCGTGCTCTTTCCCTCTCCAGGTTCTTTCTGTCAATCATGTTGCCCTGATCCAGGATTCCCATATCTTTTAAAGCAGCATTAACAATTGCTGCTGCTGCTGCCCTGCAACTCGCTCTGTAACGATCTGCGGTCAGTGCCAACTCTTCATAGGTATATCTGTTCTTCTCATTCTCTATTAACTCTATATCAGGTACGAAGTCTTCATCCTCTTGGTCGGTCTCCACCTCCATGCTCTCAGCACCGGCTGCATCTTGTGATGTTAAAGGGACAACTCTGATAGCTTCAGTCAATTCTGCTTGTGATATCATTCGGCGTTCGTGTTCTTTTTGAGCTCTAGCAATAGACCTTTTCTTCATCAAAGCAGCTTTTCTATCAATTAGCCCCAGGTGGTTTAATCTTTGCTTTTGTCCTACAAAAGAATTCCACTCAGCAATTATTATTTTATCCTTGCACCAGCAGGCATTTCTATCAATCCATTTATCGTAGCAATCACAGGTACATACATCAAACATAGCATTATACTCGGAAACGTTTTGTTTAAATCTCTCATCTCTTCGGTTTATAGGAACCTTATTCAACTTTGAGGCTGCTTCAATCACTATCAACTTTCTGAAAGATTCCACGAGTACTTATTGTAGGGAAAGAGAACCTTCTCCCTATGGTTTCAACGTTCATTGCGACTATGTTATAACATTCATTAAAAGTAATCGATTTATATGATTCAGCCTCTTCTCGTCGTCACACAAAATTGTAGTGCCTCACATCTGCTGGAAACTCGGAAGGATGTCCAAAGGCTGCATTTGACGACTTTTTCTTGTTGTCATGATTAATTTTTGACTTAATAACCAATAATTTAACTTAAAAACCAATAGTTTGAATCAATAATAATTTCACTTAATAATCTGAAACAAAAATAAAATATAATTTTTTACAAAAAGTACTCAAAAAATTAGGGTTGTCAGACTTTTTTGCACATTTGTGAAATTTAGCCACAAAGTGGCCAATCTGGCAACCTTACCTAAAACAAAAAAAAGTATCCATAAATAAAGAAGATACCCATTTGATTTAAATAAGGGCAAATAAGGTTTTCTAACTTATTTTTAACATATCTTAAATTGATGTTCAGAATAGGTTCAAAGCTTATTGTGAAATCTCGGCTAGAAGAGTGGGGAAAAAGGGGGGATTATGTGCGAGGGGTACAGGGGATCGCACATAGCTCAACTTTTGATATGTTATTTGTTAACCCAAATAAAAACCCTCACATAGTGTCGTATTTTAAAAAAAGCAAAAAAAACTTGTTTTGACCCGCCCTAGACTGCACATGTCCTCTTGGCTGTGGTGTAGCAGATTCCCAGCACTAACCCACTGCTGTTGACGCTTAACATTGTGATAAAGCACCTATTTTTCATCCTCAGTAACGAGTCGATTCAGAAACGGTGCTTGAAGTTGCCGAGAATGCAAGAAGAGCAAATGTTCACACGATCTGTACAGTTGTCTGGTGACAACGTATGGGGAACCCACTTCCCAGTCGTTGCAGGTGGCAATGAACTGTGGAACTGGTTGAATTTAGTCGCTGGGTAAGTTCTTCAACAGTTTACAGCAGGATTTTCTTTAAGTGTAGCTATCAGAAGGTCATCATTGAACTCAACAGGTCGGCCTGAGCGCGCTTCATCAGTTAAGCTATAGTCACCAGACCTAAACTTCTGGAACCATCATTGTCATTTTCTTACATTTAAAGCTTCCTCCCTATAAATATCCTGAATATTTTTTGCGGCTGCAGTCGCGTTATTTCCTTTTCTAAACTCATAAAGCATTATTTGCCTAATGTGTTCCTTTGACACCTCCAACTTACCTGTCAGGGTGAAATAAACGAAAATTGTTAACGCGATGAAACTTCACTTAGACTGAGAAGTAACATGTCTAAACACATGAAAATTCGAGTTTTCCACAAAATAGACACAGAAACATACACAAACGCGACACGAGTTTAGCAATGCAAAAAAAACGACATTACTTATGAGATGACCTGATACTTTTATTTCAGTGCTTAAATTCCTTTTACATTTTTTACAGCAGACCTACTTTCAATCCTTTCTGTACACACAAATACGACGATGCCGAGAGTCTATCACAACAGATAAAATGCGTCAACTTCAACTTTCGAGATTAGATGAGCAGTAGTAGTAGTACGGTACCTTCCCACCTTGCAAAATGGATGATCAGTGGTTTGGTTCCCTTAGACGGTCTCTCTCACGTTAAAATACAAACACTGGCTCTTCTTTAACCCTAAGTGAACTCTTCAAAGCTGTTTCGTTTGGGTAGGGTTTCAGCCATTAAAGGTTATACCTAAAAACATTTGAGGTTAAAACATCTTTAGTTTTATTACCGTTCAATTTCATTGTATATCTAATACAATCAGTTGTTTAGTTTTACTTCTCTCAATGAAAGGATAAATTTCACAAGTTCCTTAAATATTGGACAAATACCTCTTCATGAAAGTCATTATTATTGTAATGCTTAATATACAACTTCCACAGATATTTTTCTTTTGTAAAATGACTGCGACAAAACTTGTAACAAGAGGTCAAGGTAGACCAAGCCCGCATTTATTCATCTTCCACAAACTACATCTTACCCATCCTGTTTCGCTACTACCAATACCTCTATAATCTTTTCACGAAATCATCCACTCGTGTCTAGGCAATCAGTCATTGCCTTTTTTTAATGTTACAAGGAGGAGTTAAAGGAGGAGTTACAAGAGGAAGCTTCAAAAAACTTTCGGTCTACTCTGGGAGATTCCCATTATGTTGGTAAAATTTTGGGGTACGGTAATGATTAAGCATTTGGGTCAATCTAGATAATTCTGAAGTTGGTTTTTAAGTAGTTACAAATTTCGTATAAGGAACCTGTTAACTATTCAAGTTTTAACTAGTAACTCCCCAATGAACACGATTTCGTTATAACACGAATATCAGTACTACTTTCAGTCTCTCACACACGCAATCCCCCATTTTAATATTACATATTCTTATGGGGAAATTATGTTCATTTAACGCGGTACTTTTTTAGGAACCCAACTACCGTGTCATGCAGGAGAGTAACGCACTGTACCTTTAGATGAATTTTTATCCTCTATATATATATATATATATATATATATATATATATATATATATATATATATATATATATATATATATATTATATATATATATATATATATATATATATATATTATATATATATATATATATTAGGGTGTGACAGTTGCCCCAACTTTGTCCTACAATGCTGTTCAAAATTTTGGTGTTGCATATTGACATAAAAAATACCCACGTGCAATTTTTTGAAGATTCATGCATATTCGAGTGAGCACCAGCAATTTGAAAAATAGCGATTTTGCTTATACGGCATACGCGCCTATATATGAGATTACACAACCATCATAAGGGATATTAACACAAATCATTTGCCTGTCTTAATTAAAAGCTGTTATCACTAACACAAAAAAGTTAATCATTCTTATTCTCTCATGGTACATTAAGGAGTTTTATCATATATTCACAAGGTATTATTTCTCTAGAGCAAGAAACCATGATTTCTGTTCGGAAACAGATGATCGTTTGCGCTGATTAGGAACGCGGAGTCTGTCATTTTCAACTACTTGAAGGACTTCTTGAAAGTGCTCCTCATCCCTGGCAACATTAAGAAAGTCATGGCAAAGTTTTACACCACGCTCTGCAGCCTCATTGACGACCTGAAGCTTGTCCACAACCCGTTTCATGTTCAGGTAGTCGTCATGATCCGCCCATTCACTGGTTGGACTGTGGAGAAACTGATAGGGCATGCCTAAAATGGTGAAGAACCGGCTTGAGTCAGGCCCAATTAGGTCCACCAGGGCAGTGCCCCTTTCTGGGACAGGGGGAAGATATGGCTTTCCATAGCCCCCATGATTGAGCCCCACTCTCTTAGTAACTTCAGTGCCTTCATGGCAAAGAAGGGCCTTCCTCATCTCCTCTTTTGTCCTTTCTTGTACTTGGGACGAGAACAAAGCCAGTGGGGCCAACTCCTCAGTTAGGTACCAAGTGTGTCTACCGAGTGCCACGTGCTTTGTCAACTATTGTGGCGTCATATGGGGCAAATTCAGCCAAGGTTTCGACCAAATTCAAGTCATTCAGTGACGCACTTGCTGGAACGGGGCAAACAATCCACCATGGGACATAAACAGCGACTGTGAACACAGCAAACCGTTCTAACTTGCTGATTTGACTTTTAGTCACAACCTCGGCTTTGGGAAACTGCTCTTTGATCGGGCCTGACAAAAGAACAATCTTGAGGGTATAGAGCAGTTTAGCCATCCACCTTGCTTTGTGAAGTGCGCCGGGGTAGACCATTGTGAAGTTCACTGGCTCGGATCCTTTAATTACAAGCAGCAGACAAAGCTCTACCAGCTCCTTGTAGTCGCCACGTGTAAATGGTTGGGCTAGAGATTCACGGAAGAAGTCAGCCATCTCCTGCTGGCGCTCCTCAAACACTCCAGGCATTGCGGGGTAGTAGTATTTCTTTTTTTCATTGTACGCCAGTTGAGAGAAATGGTTCTTGAACCTAGAAATGCAATTATTGGGATTATTGTATTTCGTACTAATCTATAATATTGTTTTAGGGGTATTAAGATTGATATGATCGATCATTTGCTTGGTGTTAGTATATCTTATAAGTCTAATAAAAGAAATTCCACTAAATTTGTTCATTAGATAATAATATTCCTTATTTTGTAAAGCTTATGACTCACCTCTGGAAAACCATTATGTTTGGACTTGAAGAGCCCTCCACTTTCAAGCAATCCCAGCAAACACCTAGGATGACTTCGCCCACATGCCTGCGACAAGCGCACCAGAATACGGCACGCTCTAATTCCTTTTGGAGGGAGACGCAAGCAGCTGTTTTTTGTCCTGAAAAAAAAAAAATGTAATTGTAGTTTAAGGCCACCATTTCAGGCACGTGCTTTTTGCAGATTTCTGTTAAATCATTCACTGTATTTTGGTATTAATGTCGTGATAAATTCACGCTGATGTTTGAAATAGGTTTACCTGTATTGGATAAAGTTGTGTCGAAAACCATACCAACGACATTCTGTTCACACCCAATCGACCAGAAGTTGTTTGGTTGCTGTTGATATCAAGTCTCCTTGAACCAGGCCAGCTTTTTGAGTCAAATGCGGAAGAGGTGGGACTCCAAGGAGCTTTGTGCCATTGACACCAGACACAAGAATGGGCAGGCGGTCATCAGTGCCTTTGGAATCCAGCGTGTCCATAAGTTTACCATCCCAGTGCACCAGTACTTTGTCTGATGGTTGCCATTCATCCATGATTTTTAAACTTATTTCTGACACGATGGAAGCTCGGTATCGGTGGGCCGTCCTTGCATTTAGACTCAGCTTTGATGTATCTCCACCACATGCAGATACAAGGGAGTACACAATTGCACTCAGCTGGGTCGGCGAGATGTTGTTTCGAACACTGCATGAAACAAGTTCTGCCGACTTCAGAATATCATGGGGCACAAAAATTGAAACTCCCTCTTTCACTGTTCTCCGATGTTTTCTCTTTGGTTCAGCAGTGCTGGCCTCATCAATGTCATCGTCCTCATCAGAGCTAATAGGTGAATCAATATCAGCCTGTACATTCTCAGCATGATCACATTGCTCTCTCTCTTCTCGCATCTGCCTTTTCTGTCGCTTCTGAACCTTTTCTGTGAGTACTTTGTTTACCCCAGAGTAGGTAGCTACTCTGTCACTTAGCATGCTTTTCATAATGAGTATGTCAGTATCGATGGCATCTTGTTCGGCCTGAGTTTTCCCCTTTTTCGCAGCCGCCATGTCTTTCAACACTGTGTTCTTATAAAATTTCATCGTCAGGCTCAATTCTGATTTAAACTTCATAATTCCAGGATCATCAGCCCGTCTTCTATCCTCATTCTTTTTCATAAGCATCATGTAGTCTTTGTCATAGTAAGTTTTAATTACTCGGCCAATATTGTTCCTGCCTGTAATGGTCGGGACATTCGCCTTCTGGTAATGCAAAAGCACATTGTCAATGGTGGCAGATAAAGCCTGGTCCCAATGCATATCCCGAAGGTTTGCTAACAGACATAGTAAGACCTGCCTATTAGTTGGCAGTTTGCAGCCCTTTATTTCCTTTTCTTCTTCTCGGGGTACGGTGCCCAATAACATTCTGACATACTCATCATCTTGCCGTGTATCCATTATTAAATTCTCTATTCACAACATCAAATCACTGTCAAGGGAAAAGAAAAGAGCATCATTAAAATTAAATGCAATAAAAATACGTGGAAAATTTGTGGGTCAGCGTTCCAGACCCGGAAATGAAAATCTGATAAAATGTGCTATTTTCACACTTATTTATGAAGTTCATAAGCTGAAATAGCAATACTTGCTGGTACGACGGTGCTAGCTCAAACATGCACCGATCTCCAAGAAAATGTACAGGGGTGTTTCCTAGATAACTACACAACACTAAAACTTTGAACAGCATTGTAGGACCATTTTTTGATTTTTGGAGGGCAACGGTCACACCCTAATATATATATATATATATATTATATATATATATATATATATATATATATATATATATATATATATATATATATATACAGGGCGTCCCAAAAAAATGTGTATACACACTTTAAATAATTATAAAGGCAGTGTTTATTAAAATACATTTCATTTTCAAAATGTAATAGAATCTACAGACATTATTTAATTGTTTTGTCAACGCCTGTTTTCAAACTGACGTCCGTTCTGGTCCAGGCACTGCTGATAACGCGAAGCAATGGAATCGCAAACATCACGAAACATTTCGTTTGGTATTTGTGTGCATTCTCGTTCAATGGCTGCTCTCAATTCAGCGACTGTTGCAGGTTTTATAGCGTAGACTTTGTCTTTTAAGTATCCCCATAAAAAAAAGTCTAGTGGTGTGAGGTCTGGTGAACGCGGAGGGTATTCTACGAAACCCCTTCGTCCAATCCACATCCACATCGTGCCAAGTACCACTCGCAATACTCCACTCTTCGGTCCGGATCATCTTCATTAATAGCATGGACTAATCTTGGAATGTAACTTTTCCATTGACAGCGCTTCAAAATGCGTTGGACAGACGATTCTGAAATTCCTACCTCACGACTCGCTTGCCGCACAGATTTTCTTGGATTTTGGTGATACGTTTCCAGTACTCTTTCTTGCTTTGTGGGGCTTGTCGATGTCCGTGGTCTTCCGGAACGCTTCTTGTGGACATTCTGAACAGTTCCATCGGCTTCAAACTTATCTCTAATTCGAGTGATGGTAAGTCGCGTTGGTGGATCTGTTTGAAACTCCCTCCTAAACTGTCTTTGCACTTCAACTGCATTTTCACACTTCCAGTAGCATTTTAGAATGAATTTCCTTTGTTCAAAGCTTAGTCTGACTGCCATTATTAATTCTAATGGGTTTAACTTGGAAAGAAAGAAACATCAATTGAGCTATCAGCTGTTAAAGTGTGTATACATTTTTTTGGGACGCCCTGTATATATATATACACACACACACACCTCGTAACCCCGTAACAGTTCTGTGCATTGATCTCTCTTCACACGACAGTCAAGCTAGTGGGCCTACCGCTAGGCCTGGCCTGGAGGAGGAGCGACTTACTCTCCTGCGAGCTTCATCGCAATAGCCAAGTGTATATATATATATATATACACACACACACAGGGTGTTTGAAAACTTTCTGTACAAATTGTAATGGGGGATAGGCAACACCAAGACAAACCCTTTTCGTCTATAAGTGTATGTCCGCTGACGTCACCATTCGGCGCGAGAGGGCGCCGCTGCAATTGGCTAAAAGGTGAAGTGGGCTAGACTCGCGCTTGCCGCGGGCATTCTTAAATCGGACGTAGTACGCGTAACATGGAGCGCTTCACGACTGCTGAGATGGCTGACATGCATATGGTGTATGGGGCTGCCAATGGAAACGGAAGAGCTGCTGTGAGGTTGTACCGACAGTGCTTCCCAAACAGACGTGTGCCAAACCACCAAATGTTTGCGCATTTGCATCGGCGACTGCGAGAAACTGGAACATTCCATGCAAACATGCATGACACTGGTCGGGAGAGAAACGTGCGAAAAACGTGCGCACTCCTGACATGGAAGAAGAAATCCTACGGCGATTTGAGGACAATCCAAGCGCAAGCACGCGAGGTGTTGCACGTATCCTCTGTGTGAACCACGACCTGGTCTGGAGTGTGTTGCACGAGCAGTAGTTACATCCGTTTCATCGTCAGAGTCCACGCATTACAACCTCGGGATTACCCTCTTCGTGTGGAATTCGCACGCTGGTTTCTGCAGCAGACAGCGGTGCAGCCTAATTTTCCGGCTTATGTGCTGTTCTCAGATGAGGCCTGTTTCACACGTGAGGGTGTGTTTAACATGCACAATTCTCACGTGTGGGCGCACGCAAATCCACATGCTACACGGGTGCATGCTCATCAAGAACGGTTCGCCGTCAATGTTTGGGCGGGTATCGTCCATGGCAAGTTGATTGGGCCGTACCTGCTGCCTGCCCGACTCGACGGGCGGGTTTATCGGATATTTCTTGAAGAAACGTTGCCGGAACTGCTGGAAGATGTTCCCGTGGCTATTCGTAGACGAATGTGGTTTCAACACGACGGGGCCCCAGCACACTCCAGCAACGATGTGCGGGATTATCTGAACGCCACTTTTGGGGACCGATGGATAGGCCGGGGTGGGCCCGTAGCCTGGCCACCGAGATCGCCCGATTTAACATGCCTCGATTTCTTCCTGTGGGGGACACATGAAGAACCTCGTGTACGAGACTGCCATTTACTCAGAAGAAGACCTCGTAGCAAGAATCGCAGTCGCCGATGCAAATGCGCAAACGTTTGGTGGTTTGGCACACGTCTGTTTGGGAAGCGCTGTCGGTACAACCTCACAGCAGCTCTTCCGTTTCCATTGGCAGCCCCATACACCATATGCATGTCAGCCATCTCAGCAGTCGTGAAGCGCTCCATGTTACGCGTACTACATCCGATTTAAGAATGCCCGCGGCAAGCGCGAGTCTAGCCCACTTCACCTTTTAGCCAATTGCAGCGGCGCCCTCTCGCGCCGAATGGTGACGTCAGCGGACATACACTTATAGACGAAAAGGGCTTGTCTTGGTGTTGCCTATCCCCCATTACAATTTGTACAGAAAGTTTTCAAACACCCTGTGTGTGTGTATATATATATATATATATATATATATATATATATATATATATATATATACCCCTAATAGCACCCATAGTAGGAAGTTCAAGGTCACACAGAGGGCGCTGATGTAGCATTGGTAAGTGACAAGTAGCGGTGACGTAGCACACAGGATCAGATCTGTTTCGTGAGGTGGTGAAGAACAAAGTGTGTGTTGGATATAGTCAAAATGGGTCGTGAGGCAGACGTTACTCAGTGGCAAAAAGGAGCCATCGTGTTTGGCAGAGCCCACGGACACAAAATGTCTGAAGTAGCCCAATTTGTTGGTGTGTCAACGCGTACTGTCCAGCGAGTTTACAGAGAGTGGTGTAGTTCGCAATCAACTGACAATCGACGGCGTAACTGTGGCCGGAAAACAATTCTCGACAATAGGGGCCGCCGCCATGTTTCTCGTCTAGTAACTGCAAATCGTTTTCAAACCAGAGAACAATTGCTCCAAGAAACCAATGAGGTTCTCCAGCGACCAATTTCCGAACGGACATTGCGACGAGAACTGCATGCGATGGACATCTGGAGCAGGGTACCACGGAAGAGGCCGCTGTTAACAGCAAGTCACAAATTGGCACGTTATAAATGGGCTCAGAGGCACAAAAACTGGACTGCGGCAGATTGGAAACGTGTAATTTGGTCCGATGAGTCCCGTTTTTGTTTGTTCTCCAATGATGGGAGGCGACAAGTACATCGCAGGTCCAATGAAGCCTTTAATCCTGAATGCGTCGAAGGTGTTGTTCATGCTGGAAACAGAAAGTGAAGCGCAGGAATAGACACCCACGGACTCTGGCGGAACTTCGGGACCGGCTGATGAACGAGTGGCAGCAAATCGATGTTTAGTACATGCACAACCTCGTAGAGTCTCTGCCTCGCCGGATTCGTGCGGTTATCAAGGCCAGAGGCGCCGTCACACGTTATTAGGTACATTCTGAGAGGGGTGACTAATTTTTTGTCCGGTGTGCTTATATACCCAGAGATGGGCAAGATACTTGGAAATTGTATCTGAGATACAGATACAAGATACCCAACAAAAATGTATCTGATACAGATACAAGATACCCAACAAAAATGTATCTGATACAGATACAAGATACCCAACAAAAATGTATCTGATACAGATACAAGATACCCAACAAAAATGTATCTGAGATACAGATACAAGATACTCGAAAAAACTATATTCAAGATACAGATACAAGATACATTTTTAAGATACAAGATACTTTTGAAAGAATAATTATTTGAGTTTAGTTTCACCTGGTGAGCCATGAGCGCACGAGTTGTCTCATTCAATTGTTTATTATTATATTTTCTGGATATAAATAAATGCCAAATCAACGGTACTTCATAGCTCAGTTTTCATATAGTGATATAACTAAAAGGAAAGCACAAAGTAAATATGTATAAATAATCCTGAAAATTTTTCGGTATGGAAAAATAAAATAAACCACACTTTTTCAATTTATGTATTTCAAATAAATTGTTAATACAGGTATGCTCAGTTACCTACTCACGAAGAAAAAATAAAGTTTTCCTCAATAAATATATTTGCAGGAATAAGCAAATATATGTATAATTCCTGATTTTTAATCATGTTAAAACATGTTAAAACCGCGGGATACAAGATGAAACCTGAGTACGTCTGTGCCGAGACTGTGCGCGCAGCGCAACGGTAGTATTCATGTACAAACATGTAACAGCAATCGCCGGCCTGCTTCAACGTGCGTCAGATATGATCATATTTTATGAGTAGTTATTAGCGTCTCTATTTAAAAAGTATCTTATGAAAGTATCTTTGAAAATGTATCTCGGGATACAAGCTACATGACAAAATGTATCTTAGATACTTCTCAAGATCCTCCAAAAATAAAGTATCTAAGATACGTATCTTGTATCTTAAGATACAAGATATTGCCCATCTCTGCACACACCATGGAAACTTAAATCCATTATAGTCCAAATTAGTAATGGTAAATGACAAATAGTGAAGTTTTTCTTTTTCGTGATGGAAGCCAAACGTGGGCAAAGGGTCACTCGCAAAGAGGCCCCAAAATACAGCTTCCTTCATCAGCTATCTGCCAAGCAGATAGGATCCAGCTTTGGGACAGGATCTAGGGTTTAAAATTTAAACCTCAACCGGAAAATACAATAGTTAACCCCCCGAGTTTCTTGCGTATATTGCCACTGAGGTTCTGAATGTAGGAGGATAGGTGGCTTTAAACCCTAGATCCTGTCCCAAAGTTGGATCCTGTCCCAAAGTTGGATCCTATCTGCTTGGCAGATAGCTGGTGAGGGAAGTTATATTCTGGGAACTCTTTGCTAGTGACCCGTTGCCCACGTTAGGCTTCAATCATGAAAAGGAAAAACTATAGTATAGTATTTGTTATTTACCATAACAGTACTTATTCAGACTATAGTGGATTTAATTTTCCCAGAAGAGTTCCTTGTTTCATGCACGGTCTGTATGTAACATAAAAGTTTCTCAGGGGACCATTCTGAGTTGTAGCATATATACATAAAAAGTAACATCTAATGTTCCATATCCCCAGGAAGTAGTCGCAGTAACAAACTCGTAAACCCTTTCTAATCACATAAACATTCGCACTCCCATCAGTTGGACCACCCAATCAGACCCAAACAACTTTTCAATAATCGCAAAAACTAATACGATCTAACCCTCTTAAAAACAATACTCATTTTCAAACATAAACCAGATATATATAATCACTTTTACCAACCAACCAAATTAACACGTCCTTCAGCAAACTGCTTCTATCATTCTCATCCCTCATTCTCTGCAACGTCTGTGATTACGTAACTTTACCAAGATTCACTCACTTGAATGGAATATACCCAAAAACATTTTTACTTCTCTTTCGGTAGTTTTCACCGCTAATAGTTTCTATTAAAATTTATTTAACCCTGGATAAGAATTCACGGGTCCCACATACCCAACACGCAATTCATTTCTGACCCATGATTTCCTATTAAGGGATAAAATGGGCATTAGGCCAAACAAAAGGGTGCATTTTCGGCTGTCCGCTGGGATTTAAAAGCTAAATGCATTACATGAGCTACTAGAACCTATATTTCTCGTTTTCATAAACTGCGGGTGAATATAAACATTAAAAAAAAAACAAATCTAAAGAGGATAAGATTTTCTTTAGCGATACTCTGTCTATTCTACCAACTTGCTTAAAATTTTATACTCTGCCAAATAAATGCATACAGCAACACGAAGGATCTACGTCTTCCGAGTATCATGCCATAGCATACTGTATTGTATGAAGAAAGAAACCAATCTAAAAGGCGCAACTTTAATTCCGCGTTGCAATGTCAATTTACTCAAGATCGAAGGTAGATTTGAGTCTTCTGTTACAATACATAAATTACTGGTAAGAATTGTCAGATTTTAAACTTGAATCATGAAATTTACGCACCTGGGATAAACTGAAGCCGATTATCATTAATCAATATTAAATACCATAGTAATAATATCATCACCTTGCCTTTTTCCAATTTCCTGAATATATTTCTACCTCGGCCTCTACCCTACTGTAGAAATCCTACAAATAATACTTTTAGAATACACCAATGCTCTCGCTTATCGTGGTGACAGTCCTACTTTTCGTTCAATCACTTTCGAAATTCGCAAAGAAACAGTAAATCTAATTTAAAACTTGTACACAATTATGAAACAGTAAAAACTTTAAAACTACTAAGTTTGTGAAGCAACTCCTCCTCTATGTACGAGTATTGATATTTTATAAAAAAATTCAACAAATAATAGTTTTCAGATTTGTTAATATTCACAAAAAAATGCTCTTGAAACTCATTTAGTTATATTTCATACGTACTTCTGGCTTCAATTTTGTAATTATTCGTGATTCAAGTGTTTGTAAATCGTATAAACTTTGAGAAATATTTTAAAATTATTGAGTATATCATTAAAAGGTAGTTTTCCACGTAAATTATTTGTATTTCTGTCAGTGTATTCTTACGCGAGTGCGTTAGTTGCGTATTGAATATTAAAGAAATTACAGTACATTCATCCTCCGCACACCTTAATTCATTTTTAAAAATTATCACCAAATTATACGTTTTAATTCTTTGATTCTCCTTAAAGTGCGGCCAATCTCAGCGTGTCAGCTGCCCGTTGCATCACTATTATTAATTAAAGCAATATATTTACTCCATTTTAAAAATTTTCACTGGTTTTCACTTTCATGACAGTCAAAATTCATAAATCGTTCAACAAAAATAATTATGGCACTCATGCAATCCGTATTGGATGTTTTGTAAAAATAATTTTTCTTCTTCGAAACTTTCGGAATTTATGCAGGCTTTAAACTAAAAAAAATTAATAAAATTAATTTTCGAAAATTTTTATTTTAATTACACTGCTTTAAAGAACCCTGATTTGTTTAGCGAATCAAATACTTAAAATTACTCCCAAGTTTTAAAACTTTTTTGCGTTATCAATGGGGCATTTAACTAAAAAATAGGCCTTTGAACTTCTATTTTACACGTACCATTTTTTCTCCTCTGGAAATAATCTAAATTTGTCATCAGATCCTTCAATTTACCTTCAGTGAAACGAGTACTTACATCATCAAACCAGAAAAAATCCCCAGTCTTCTGCCAAACATAATCCACGTAACATTTTCGTATTCTTGGTAATTCTGAAGAGAGTGTGACGATGTTGTCTAAGAGTTTATTCAATGTCCAAAAGGCTTCGAAAAGGGAAGGAATGTCAGTAAGTTAATAGTGGTTATTTTCAGACAAAGACGAACACTATTATTATTAACTAGAACTATGTCGGAATTTCGGAACGACATCAATGTCCCTCGCCTACATCTGTGACCTTAACCTTTGGTGCAAAAACCTGATTCTTGCTCGCGACACGTCACCTTGTGATGATACTATGTAAATGAAATTTCATCAACTTATAATGACTGGTTCAAAAGTCATGGTATGGATCTCCATTCGACTTCGGACCTCTATCTGTGACTTTGACCGTGGTGCAGATATCTGAGTCCTGCTGAAAACACATGGTCTTATGGCCGTGTGTGTGTGAAATCATCAATTTATGTAGAGCGGCTCAAAAGTTATGCCACAGATCTCCATTCGTGAACTCGACCATTGTTGCAAGGACCTGATTCTTACTCATGGTACATCCATATTCGTTTGAAGTTTCAAGTGTGAGGAACGGACAACTACAATTCAGTATATCCCTCCAGATTCATTTGGTAAGGAACATAATTTAATTACGAAAAATTGAAACCCAAATCCGGAATTGAAAATAATGATATTTCTCGCTCTCCTTTTTATAAGTACCTATTACGCCATCATAAAGGAATAACTTAATAGTTCCTCAATGTCCTTTCATCTCTAGCAATTTCATTATCTGCATAAGTAAATATGGAGTACTGGTTCCGAAGTTCCGTTATACAGGGTGTCCTCAAAAGATACAAACTTAGCACACTACCATACAAAGTCGTGTCATCTGTGTGTGTTAAACTTATACCAACAGGTTACAGCATATATTTAATTTTTATCAGCTTCTTTTAAAATCTGGATTAAGTATATAACCAATAAAATAATTGCTAAATATTAAATAAAAAAAGGAAAAAATCTAGCATGCGTATAAAAATTATAAAAATTGTATAAATTAATTAATGTTAGGCCTAGGCCCTACAGCGGCGTTTCTCAACCCCCTTTCCCTAAATGATGATGCAGCCCCATACTTCATCCGCAAAAATAGCCCCGAACTATTTACCACGTGACGATTAAAAGTTTGGTAAGAAGGGGATACTTAATCCGTTCAATGAAAAGGTGGTAAAGTCTACCAAACTTGAAAAAAAATTTATATGATAAATTGATTGAAGTTTCTGCTGATAAGACCCGACAGTTGTCATTCCCGTAGACTTGCGTACATTTGAATAATATGAAAAGCGAGTATCCAGAACTGGTGGATGAAGCATCGAAAGTTTTAATTTCATTGGCAACCTCATACTCATTTGAACTGGGCTTCTCATCGATGGCTGCAATTAAAAACAAAACAAAATGAAATTGGCCGTCTATGCGTTACTTTGTGTTTAGTCTATATTCAACCGAATTACAAGATTAACAAATGCGTAACAGGCGCGGGCATCTCATAAAAAAAACAAAAACTCAGTTTCAAAGCAAAATTACGACTAATAGAAAATAATTTCAACTGTAAAACTAACATTACGAGAGTTTTTCACTTTAAAAAAAAAAGTTTGTCTTCAGATTTTATGCATTTATGTAATTTTCACTGGAAAAATAAGATTCAATTTTACATATAGGCTGATTTTTTGCTGAGCACCGGAACCCCCGTATGGACCTCCCGCGACCCACCAGGTTGAGAAAAATTGCCTGTGAAGATATCTAATACACTATTTTTAACTCCTTTTTAATACTTAATAACAATCAGGGGCAGGAAGTATGCCATATTCAAAATCCCAAGCATACCTTGATAAGCTATATTAAAGTACTTATTGATAAGCAGTTAATAAATGTCAATAGTGAACTTAATTGTACATTGTACTGTACATACACAGAATAGGCAACAGTAATTACTGTACTTAACATTTCACTATTAGCAAAGCAACAATTTGTTTTAGTAGTATGAGGTAAAGTAGAGGATGCGCAAGAAACAATACTTCAAAAATAATTGGTCATATTGTTCTTATTAATTAATATGTATACACAATATATATGGTTGTTTACATTTCAAAACCTTTTAGAACTTTCACATAATGATCATCATTCATCGCTACAACGTGTATTCGACGCTCGAACTTCATTAGAGCACTAGCAAGATACTCCTGTGGAATAGATCCAATAACCTCTGGGTTTATCGCAATACACGACTGTTTTAACATAACCCCATAGATAAAAATATTCAACAGTAGGAGTTAATATGATCCTAAGATATATCGAAAGAAGGGTTTTTTTTACATCACTGATCACTTTTAAGTTTATATTTGAAATAAAATTACTTTTGAGCAACATAAAAAAAAAAGTTGATATTCTTTTGCACAATAACTTTTTTAAAGGAACAAAAACACAGGCTGTATTAGTGTATCACCGAGCGTCAGCGGTATGCTGTTGTGTTGCGAGGTACCGCCATCCGCGAGCTTCCAAATGAAACGCGTCTAAACGCTTAAAGACAATATGCCTTTGTATGGTAGCTAAGAAAGTGCGTATGCAACTTTGCGGGACACCTTGTGAAGTAAATGAATTAAGTGAATACCAACGATGGCACTGAAAAGGATACTTACCCGAGGTGCCAACACCATCTAAGAAAAACAAATTGTTTTCTATGTGACGATGGATATCAAAACTAAGAGCTTTATTTAGATCAAGCCCACACGCGCTCCTGAGGGCGTCGCGCGGCACCATTCCATTCGCAATTTGGTCAAACAATACTTTGTAGAACATAACCTAAAAAAAAAAGTCACTGATCAACGTGAGTCATTAACCCACGCATTAAGCCATCACGCATTATACTCAAAGACGAAAATAAACGTAATAATAATAATAATTACTTGTAATCTGTTTTTTTGTCTAATTGCATAGATGGGAATTTGTTTCCGTTTTGTAGTCTTCAATTCTATGATATCAAGATTCCCATTTTCATCCACGGAAATTTCATCTATTTTACCCATGACTAAAAGTTCGCCTAACATTCCAAAGACGGGAACTTCTCTATGGAAAGGTACCTTCTTATAACGTAGAAGATATATTGTTTTGAGCAGGTTAAGAATCTGTAACATAAGGTGGTGTAAGAGAAAATTTCTATGAAATCCTTCAACATTTCAATCGTTATACTATATTAAAGTTTGCTTCTAAACTGAATAAAATGAGAGGAGAAGAGAAGAGAGGAGAGATCTTTGCATTTTGGCAAGTCTAAATAAGTCCTTTTAAGACATGATTAACTGTGCACTTTCACTCGTTTGTAGTACTGTATTATAATGCAATTGATGAGTACTGCGCAATAAATGATTGTGGTTTAGAGCTAAAACCAAAGTTATAAAAATTTTCGTACTGCTAATGCGTGAATTAAGCTTAGATTGGGATTAAATTAAACAGATCCAGATCATACCATTTCCTAGAATTGAAAACTGAACGACTCCAGAAATCGTAGATAATTCGAGGAAATTGTTTAACTGCAATCATATTATTTAAACATTTTCATTCGATTATTTTTTTTTTGAAGGAAACTGCCTGGGTTTAAAATGGATCTATGATGATTTCTATCACATACACTAAGGTATTACATTAGAAGTAGGGTTTCTCGTTTTCAGGGGTTTTCACTATCCCGGTTTTCCGGGACAAAATCGGTCATCATCCCGGAATCCCGAGATTTCCCAGTTTATAAAAAAATAATAATGATAAAGTCTTAAAATGTTTAAACATTAGATAAATCTAGATTAGTTAATATTAAATTCAGTATATAAGTATTTTAACACAATAATGATAAATATAATAAAGGATAGAGCCTAGGCCGAGTTTCAAACACTGCAGAAACAAATATGATATATAGCAATGGTGACCAAACCTCGGCTCGCGAGCCGCATGCGGCTCTCGAGGTTGTGAACTGCGGCTCGCGAGACAATTTTGGTTTTCATTGTATTTATCATAAAAGACAAAATTCATAATACAAATAATTTTTTTTTTCACATAAAAAAAAAAATATGAAAAAAAAACAAGGAAAAATTGAATTGACAATAAAATGCGTCATGCGTACGACAATTTCTTTTGCGTGACAGGCACTAAACGGGATAATTACATAATTAACACCAATCGCCACTCACCAGTGTCCAGTACCCCTCGAGCTACCCTGCGGCCGCGTGTAGTAACGAGTGAGTGTTTTAAAATTGGTTTCTTAGATCAAATAGTGGCTATTTTTCTCAACTATACAAGTGAAAGTTATACACCACCTTAGTTGATTAAAATGACTGAGCAGACAAAGTGTAAGAAACGAAAATATGAAGAAAATAGTTTTTAAGCAGGAGTGGGAGAAGAGCTTTGCCTTTACTGTTAAGGGTGGGAAACCTGTATGTCTTATCTGCCACGTGGCACTCAACCACTTTAAAACCAGTAACTTAAAGCGTCATCATGAAACTAACCATAAAAATTTTATTACGGAATTTCCTCCCAAATCGGAATTGCGGAAGACTAAGTTAACAATGTTGAAATCTAGACTAGTTGCCCAACAAACTGTACTTTCATCATTGTATAAGACAGCTGACTTAACTACTGAAGCTAGTTTTGTTATGGCATAGAATATTGCTCGTGCTCAACTTCCCTACAGTAGTGGAGAATTTTTAAAGAAGAATATTGCCGATGTTACTGGAATTCTCGCTCCAGATAACACAAAGCTTCGAGAACAAATAGCAAGTATTTGTATTTCCCGCCTCACTACAGAGACGTATTTCCCAGATCAGTGCTGAAATTACATGGTCGTTGCAGTGTGATCTGAAGAATTCTGTTGCATTCAGTTTGGCCCTCGATGAATCCACAGATATTAAAGATAACCCTCAAGTGGCGATGGAAATGTGAAAGAACTCCTCTTGGACTTAATGACCCTAAGAGAAACCACCAGAGGGGTTGACATAAAGAACGCACTTGACGAGGCATTATCAAATGCTCAAGTACCATTGAATAAACTTGTCAGTGTTGCAACAGATGGAGCACCAGCCATGGTAGGACAAAATGTAGGCCTAGTTGGGCTCTTGACACGCGATCCCAAGTATCCTGTGTGTGTCTTTATTCACTGTATCATTCACTGTGGTCATTTGGTAAGCAAGTACTTTAGGTATGACTGTTATGAAATGTGTTCTAGAAATTGTGAATTTCATTCGTTCAAATGCAAAAATGCACCGAGCGTTTAGAAATTTTATCGAGGAGCTGGATCTTCAAGACAAGCCAGATGACCTTTCATTCTACTGTATTGTAAGGTGGTTATCAACTAGTAATCCCCTGAATAGGTTTGTTGCACTGTTGGAGCATATCATTGATTTCTTGAAAGAAAAGGGAAAGTCATACTCACAACTAGATCACGAATGGGTGCAGGATCTGATGTTTTTTACTGATGTAATACACCTTCAAAATCTAAATTTGGCACTTCAGGGAAAGGATAAGGTCATTTCTGACTTTACACAGACAGTTTTTAGTTTCCAGAATAAAATAAAGCTCTTCCAAAAAGATCTAGTAACAAAAAAAATTTGACCACTTTCCCCACCTGAAAAACTGAGCAAACACTTTTCCTGATACTGAAATAAAAGATAGTAAATTGGAGGAATACAAAAGGTAAATTAGAAGGACTATGAAAATAAAAACCCACTCCAATAGACAGAGTATATTTCCACAACAGTTTCGATGCCCATTGGCATCCTCCTCTGTATCCACCCGAGGAGGATGCCAGTGGGCATCGAAACTGTTGTGGAAATAAACTCTGTCTATTGGAGTGGGTTTTTATTTTCATATTTTGACCTTCACGTAGAAAAAAGTGAAGTTTTTTGCATTTATTAGAAGGACCAATTGATGATTTTCAGTTCAGGTTTGATGAACTAAAGAAGCTAAAACCATGCTTCGAATTTCTTGTAAATCCTTTCCTTTGATGTCGTCAACGATGGCTGTCCTGTTACCACACCTTTTGTTACGGAAGCTGCTTCAATACAAACAGAACTTTTGGAGCTACAGGACGACGTGGGTTTAAAGTTGATACATAAAAGCTTATCTGCAGTTGAGTTTTGGAAGCAAGTACCAGAGACAAAGTATCCTCACCTCAGGAAAACCAGTTTCCGACTTCTCAGTTTTTGGGACAACTTATTGCTGTGAAGCACTCTTCTCGGTAATGAAGTTTGTAAAGTCAAAACATCGTGCTGCCCTCACTAACGAACATCTGACAGCTTCTTCATACCGCCTTAACATCACATCAGCCAGACTTTAAAGCATTAACAGCCAAAATGAAGACCCAAACTAAGCCTTCTACAAGCAGTAATTAAACAATTTAATAATGTGAGTATAACTACATGTATATTGTATATGTTTTTAATAATTAAATTCTTTTCAAAATATTTTGCGGCTCTCGTACATCTGAAAAACGTCGCATGTGGCTCTTGGGTCCAGGAAACTTGGCCACCCCTGATATATAGCTTTGGCGGCTATGCCTCCGATGCTAATTTGCAGCTTTGTACTTCAACAAAAATAGAAGTCAACATCTTCCTTCCTTGAATAATTAATTTTGAAATTAGAAAGAGCCATTTTCAGCAGAAAACTGAGATTTGTTTATAAAAAAAACTCTGAACAGTTAGCTAGAACAACGTGAAAAAAGTGTTAGCAGCTGACGAGGAAGCTTCTGACAGTGGCTGAATCCTCCAGCGCGGGACACGTCAACGCGAAGAAGAGGTGACGTCAAACCGAAACATCAACGCGCTGGTGGCCAAACTAACTCAAATCTCCGTGCAGCGGGCTGTCTACGGTTGGCCAGACTGGCAGTCGACGGCCTGTTGCGTGGCACGGTCAGAGTGCCGATCGGCTCCCGGGGCCCGACCTATTCTCAGCGTGCTATTTTTTCATTTACGGGGAGCAATTGCGTGCTCCCCGGACTACTATTACTCTCCGGCGACATTAAGACTAATCCAGGCCCCACTACAACTTACACATGTCACCATACACAAAGACATAGACACAATAGCACCATGAGACACATACAGAAGTATAATATTAACATATTACAGTCCAACGGAGCTGGCCTCTCAAACAAAATCATGCAGCTTAAGGAATTCGTACACAAACAAAACATTCACATAGCACTTATACAAGAAACAAAACTAAACCGCGCACACAAAACACTCACCATCCCTGACTTACGGCGATCCGTCAAGATCGTACTGGGGGTCACGGGGGTGGACTCATCACTTACATACGTAAAAGCATTAGCTACACTGATGCCACCCAAAACATTACAAACACAATCCAAGCAGATAACACGATAGAAATACAGGCAGTTAACATTAAAACACCATACTAATCAACATTTACATCCCACCAGATAGTTCACCTTAGGTGCCAGCCAATTACAATCCACAGTTACACAATCTGGCCTCTCTCACTAATGTCATCTTAGGAGGAGACTTCAACGCCAAAGACACTGTTGGTACCTGCACAACCAAAGCAACACCAGAGGCGCCAACATAGCCATACAACTAAACAGCCTCTTCATTCTTAACAATACAGAACAATATACACACATACCACATCAAGCAGGATACTCAAACTCCTCCCCAGACATAACGTTCTGTTCCCCCTCACTAGCAACATACCCACTGGAGAACAGAAAAACAACTGTCATCAGACCACCTGCCCATCATCATTACAACACGTTCTACACTGCCCCAACAGCCTTAGGCACACTTACAGAAATTACAAGAAAACTGATTTGGGAACAATTCACCACATTAAACAGCACACCCATCATAAACATCCATGCAACACTCAAGACATTTAATCAGATCATCAATAATGCAAACAAATACCTATCCAAGGGCAACATTAGAAAATACAACCCAAATTACACTAGAGAAATAGCCCACCTCATAAGGCAACGTAACAAGATGAAACAAAACACACAAACACCACACACAGAATCACCAGAAACAACAGCTCAACACAGAAATAAACAACAAACTTAAAGAAAAACAAACAAACATTTAGGGAATTCATAACAACACTAAACCACTCCACATATACATCCAGGCTATACAAGACTATAAACAGCAAAACCCACTCTAACAGCGGAATTCACACCTCACACGCGGCTATCTGTCGCAGCCAAAATAATATCCCAACATATACACAACAAGCTAACATTCTAGTTAATCACTACGCAAAGATAAGTCACTTAAACAGAAACAACAACCAGAAACACGCAGACAGACAAACAGCCAGACACAAGAAAACCTACAGACTCGACACGACCATTACACCCTTCAATACAGACCAGACCAGACCAAGCTCATCAAAAACATTAAGAATTCGAAGGCTACTGGACCAGACAACATATCCAACATACACCTTAAACACTTGGGCCCACAGGGAATACTAGCTCTCACAAATATCAGCACATATTCATACCAACAATATTATTCCTGACATATGGAAACAAGGTAAAATTATTACACTACTCAAACCAAACAAAAATCCAACAGAACCAGCTTCCTATAGACCAATTACTTTCCTATGCACACCTTCCAAAGTAACAAAGACTAATCTTACAACAAATCACCAACCCACACATACCACTATCGCCTACTCAACATGGATTCAGATCTCACCACTCAACTACTCACTAACCTTACGCAGCACATCATGGATGGCATCAACTCCAGACGACCAACTCAACGTACACTATTAGCAACAATAGACATTAGTAAAACATTTGATGCTATCCCACGCTTCCCTCTCATAAACAAAATACTCAACACAAACCTGCACAATAACACCAAAAGGTGGCTGAGCAACTATCTTTCAGGAAGATACTCACATGTCACATTTAATGGCAAGTCATCCAAAAACAAGCTTTTGCCGAACGGGGTCCCTCAAGGCTCTGTTCTCTCACCAACACTGTTCAACTTATACATGCATGACATTCCAACACCCAAAGATAACAAGCTTACCTTATCATCATATGCAGATGACATCACTCTAACATCCACCCACAACAACATCGACACGGCTACAAATAACCTACAAACATACATAAACAGCCAGACTGTCATTCGTCAGCCAGACTGTCATTCGTCAGCCAGACTCTGTACTGAACGGACGCATTTCCTGAGCTCTCTGATATTGTTTCTACTTTTGCATACTGCTAATAATTTTACTTTTGGAAAGTTTTGAATTTTATATACTTGTGTTTATATTCACATTGTTATAGTTACGTAATTGAATATTAGTGGTTTTTAGCGATTTAGAAGTTTTCATAGCGTGCCGGCTTAATTTAACTTAAACTGGTGATGGTTATAAACTAATTTTAATTGCGTGATGCCGTCGCAGAAAGCGTCGTGTGTTAGGTGGGGTAAACCGGTGGTATTCGGATTTTAAAGATTATAACGGCGGTCCTATGGCGATTACCGAGATATCAGTTTGTTTCTTTTGCGAGTTAAAGGAGGAAATAGTTGACATAAAACGCAGTGTTCGTGAGGTAATGGCAAAGCTGGGCACAAACCGTTAATCCGTTAATCGTTAATTAACGAAGTTAACTTTTTCGTTAACGATTTAACTTTTAAGTTAACTTTGAAAATCATTATCGGACTAATTAACTTCCGTTACATTTAACTTCCGTTAACTCAAGTCCGTTAACCCAAAAAATTCATAAATAAACAAGATCCAGGGGGAGGAATAAGCCTACCTTGGGACTCTGCTGCCAACAGTTGCTGCGACAATCTTCAGGCTTAAGGACTTGAAGTCCAAGGGCCTCGTCTACTGCAGCGCCTTGGTCGACGCACTTTTGGCAGGCATCGACAAAAGGTTTGGGCCCCTCCTGGAGGATGACGAATGCCAGCTGGCTGCTGCCTTCCATCCCAGGTTTCGCCTCATCTGGTTGGACAAGTATGACAACACCAAGGTCGCCAGGGTGAGGAAAAGCATGGAGGGTACAGTCGAGGAGGCCATGAAGCAGCAGTCCAACGAAGTGGGCAGCAACAGTGGAGGCAGCAACAACGAGGAGGAGGAGGAGGATGACTTCTTCAGTGCTGTCATCCAGACAAAAGAGAGCAGCAGAAGCCACAGGTCACTCAAGGGCAAGGCCCAGAACTTGGTCAAGACCTGGCTGGAGACCAACTCCAAGGACTTGCTGACAGATGCTGCCTTCTTGGGTGAGCAAGTGTTGGTGGACTTGTTCATCAAGTTCAACACAGCCATCCCCTCCAGTGCTGCAGTGGAGCGTTTGTTCTCTATGGGCAAGGACATCCTGAGGGCCAAGAGATCATCCCTGTCTGATGAAAACTTTGATATGCTAATTTTCATGAAGGGCAACATGCATCTCATGGACAAAATGGAGAACGAGAAGAAGAGGGAAAATTAAATTATATATATATATTGTGTTTTTCATTTTTTTTATAATAAAAGTTAACGTTAACGGTTTATCGGTAACTTCCGTTACATGTTTAACGGATTAACGGTTAACGAAGTTAACTTTTTGGTTAACGGATTAGCGGTTAACGAAGTTAACTTTTTGGTTAACGGTGCCCACCACTGGGTAATGGAAAGACTTCCAACGCTTGATGAGGGCAGGGGTAGGGCTACAGTTGACGAAAGCCGAACCAATACTAACGTTGAAAACGTTAGTAATTTGAAGGGTGAGGTGCGTAACCTAGTTTAGGTAGCTAATCGGGAAGGTTGGATGGAGTTGAGGAAGGGGTCAAGGTTTCGCCCATTTGGAAAGGGACGTGAATGAGGGGCAAACTATTTTAATTGGGGGCTCTTTAGTGCGCCATATGGACACAAGAGTTCGTTGAATGACATCCAAGAGGAGGAGGGTCTGTCTCCCAGGGGCCAGGGTTGACAGAGTTAGAGACGAAGTGGATAGGACTGACGTTGCCTCCCGTCACTCGATGTTGGTGACGATGGTAGGAGGCAACGACTCGTATAGGCCCGATACGAGAGTGGCTGACCTTTTGGAGAGGGGGGGTTAATTAGGTCCCTAAAGGCGAGGTCAGATAGGTCTTTAGTCCTAGGTATTAGCCCTCGGCACGGTTTGGGTCTTAGGATTACGTCTAAAACGATATTTTTGAATACTAAATTAGAAGAGATTTGGGATCTTTTCCGTTTGACTGCCGCCATTGAAACATAATTAAACTTTTTGCATTTTAACTGAAATGTCTTGATACAAAATAAGTTACTTTATAAAAATGCTTTTCTTAATTTCCCCTTCAAATTTTGTTTCTTATAAACAATTTTAATTACTTTCAAGATCCATGCTTAATTTTTAAGTTTTAATCGTGTACTCAGAAAAATAAGGGGATCATCTGAAGATCA
Organism: Bathynomus jamesi; assembly: GCA_023014485.1. Lineage (NCBI taxonomy): Eukaryota > Metazoa > Arthropoda > Malacostraca > Isopoda > Cirolanidae > Bathynomus > Bathynomus jamesi. Next base: position 214,464 of record JAJOZX010000335.1, read on the forward strand.
GGGCCTCCAGCCTTCTTTAGTTAGCTTTATAAGGCTAACTAACAAAAATATCACGACCTAACGATTGGTTAGGTTAGGTCGTGATATTTTCGTTAGTTAGCCTTATAAGGCTAAGTAAAGAAGGCTGGAGGCACTCACCTCTTATGTTTCAATGGCGGCAGTCAAACGGAAAAGATCCGAGATTTGTGCTGAGGAAAATGTACCCTTCGTAAAGCTGTGGTCAGAATTCAGTGATCCTAGCCTTTTTCATAAAAGATGGGGGTGCATTTTAATGAAATAGGCAATGCTAGGCTAGGTAGGTTAATTGACGAAAACGTACGAAAACGTACGAAAACGTACGAAAGCTGTATAGGTCGAAGCCTTCTTTAAACGTTGTGGGTCCGGGGAACGCGGGTCCAACGTGAAAAATAGTTCAAAACGCCGGCCCGTGGTAAAAAATAACTTAAACATCTTTTATTGTAACGCGCGTAGTATTAGAAATAAATTAAACGAATTTAAGGCAATAATTTATTCCGGCAACTACGATATAGTTGCTATCACTGAAACGTGGTTAAATATCGTGACTCGGGACTTGTTGGGCGAACTTGATATACTGGGTTTTAAACTCTCTACTAATGATAGGTTACATAGGATTGGTGGCGGCGTTTTGCTGTACATTCGTAATTCCCTTAGGGCTATCGAGGTTAAGATAGATTTTCCGGCAGCAATTAATGTGGTATGCGTTGAAGTTAGGGCGCGTAGTATTAGTTTTAATTTTGTTGTTTATAGACCTCCCGTTCAACCCCTCGATACCGATACTAGATTTTACTCACTTCTTGCTAACTTTATTGACAATCGGAATAGTATAATTGTCGGAGACTAACTGCCCTAATGTTAATTACGAGACTTTTACTGGTAATGAGGAGGGTTTGAGATTGAGTTCATTGAAGATAATTTCTTACGACAGATGGTTACCGAACCAACGTGCGGTAACTATTTTAGATTTGGTGATGACGAACGGCGAAAATATAGTCGAAGGTTTAGAAGTAGGCGAGAGTTTAGGATGTAGTGCTCATCAAATTCTTAGGTTTAAGTTATTAATAGAAAACACTAAGGATAGTAACGTAATAGAAGTCCCTGATTTTTGTAGGGCTAATTTTGATAGTTTTGCGGATAGGATGAGAGTAGCGGACTGGGATAACGTATTTATGGGTAATGACACAAATTTGCATTGGGAGGCGTTTAAAGAAAGTTTTATGAATATTGAAAGGGAGTTTATTCCTCGTAGGCCCAAGTGGTGGACTAAGGAAATAGGCGAGTTCATAAACGAGCGTAACAAAGCGTATAGACTTAATAAGCGCAATGGCACGGCAGCTAACTTTAATAGATATATCGAGCTTAGACGTCAGGTTGAAGGATCACTTAGGAATGCTAAGCGTAATTTAGAGATACTTATAGCTGCGGATAGTAAACATAATCGAAAAAAGTTTTTTGAATACGTCAATAATCGTAAGCCGATAAAAGATAACATAGGCCCTCTAGTGCAGTGGTGCACACACTTTTTTGATGTGAGGGCCAAGCGAAGAAAATAACTAAATGTATTAGCCTACTTACTTTCCATCGAAGTCATAAATTGGGTCACTTTTATATTCTAACTTTTTCATTGAATTGAAAAGACCCGTGGGGCCACTGAAAAGACCCGTGGGGGACACATTTGGCCCGCGGGCCAGGGTTTGTGCATCACTGCTCTAGTGGATGTTGAAGGCGCTTTGGCTTCTGACGCTCAGGCGATGGCGGATATTTTCAATAACTTTTTTGCGACAGTTTTTACCGTAGAAGACGTAAATAATGTCGCCGACGTGGACGATGTCATTCCGTTTAGTAGAGAGACTATTTTGGATGAAATAACTGTTTACGAGGGTGAGATAGCGCATAACATCGATAGGCTCAAAGTTAGCAAGGCTCCAGGCCCTGACGCTTTTTATCCCAGACATTTGAAGGATTTGAAAGACGTTATTGTAGGCCCTTTAACGGATATTTTTAATCAGTCATTCGAAACGGGGATTATTCCTGAAGACTTCAAATTAGCTAACATCACGCCCTTTTTTAAAAAAGGCGACCGCACAGTAGCTAGCAATTATAGGCCCATTAGCTTAACGTCAATTGTCAGTAAACTATTGGAATCCGTCGTTAGCGATCGTATCATCGATCACTTAGAAAGGCGAGATTTGATTAATAGTAGTCAGCATGGGTTTCGACGCCATAGATCTTGTTTAACTAATTTGTTAGAATTTTATAACGAAATAGTGCGCGAATACGATAGGCATAGAGCGCCTGACTTTATTTATTTAGATTTTAAAAAGGCGTTCGATACAGTTCCGCATAGAAGATTAATTGCGAAGGTTAAAGCGCATGGTATACGCGGTCAGGTAGCTAACTAGTTAGAGGAATGGCTTCGTGCTAGGAGACAGAGGGTCTGTTAACGGTAGTGAATCGGGGTGGTTGGATGTAGGTAGCGGTGTCCCACAGGGTTCAGTGTTAGACCCATTGCTATTCATAATTTACATTAACGACATAGATGTAGGATTGACTAGTAACGTGTCAAAATTCGCGGACGATACTAAAATAGGCGGTAAGGTTGTTAACGAGGACGATAGAAATAGGCTCCAAGACGATGTAAATGGATTATGGAGTGGACAGATAAGTGGCAGATGCAATTTAACGTAGACAAAGGTAAAGTTCTGCATAGAGGTTCTCGTAACAATAATTACACGTACACGATGGATGATAGAGAGTTAGCGAGCGTTGACGAGGAAGTAGATTTAGGCGTACGCATATCTAAAGATTTAAAAGTTAGGAACCAGTGCCTGGAGTCTTACGCAAACGCTAATAGGATGTTAGGCTTCATAGCGCGTAATTTCGAATTTAAATCGAAGGATATTATATTGCCCCTTTACAAGTCCCTTGTCAGGCCTCATTAAGAATATGCCGTTCAGTTTTGGTGCCCGTATTTGCGTGAGGATATTGATAGGTTAGAAAGGGTTCAGCGTCGTGCCACGAAACTAATTCCGTCATTGCGCAACAAGCCTTATGAAGATAGGATTAAAGAGTTAGATTTGCATTCACTCTAAACTAGGAGATTAAGGGGGGAGCTTATTGAAGTTTTCAAAATCGTTAATAACATCCATAACGTAAATTTTGACACGGATTTAAGTTGCGTGGCAGACGTTTCATTACTAATATCGCTAAAAACTTCTTTACGTTTAAAGTAATTAATAAATGGAATAATCTTCCCGCGCCCGTCGTGAACTCTACCAGCGTTAATGTGTTTAAAAACAGTCTAGATAGGCATTTTAAAAATATTAACGTTGTTTAAAATAAAAAAACAATTGGCAACAGGAGCTCTGGGGGTCGTAATCGGGGATGAGTCTGTTGACGTCCAATGCCAGCTTGTGACATGCCAGAAAAAAAAAAAAAACACCCACTAACTTAGTCGTAGCCTGCTGAGTAAATTAACCCACTTTTTGTTATTCTTTATACTTTTTTCCTTCTCTCCTCAATTGCATGTCTGCAACTCTCTTTATTGCATGTCTGTAGTTTGCATGGTATGATAGTTAAGAATGTGTTGTAATGCGTTCTTATTTTACTTCTTTTCATCTTTCACGCCTCTCCAGCCTTGTGGGCTGCATCCTCTACCTCCCTATGGAGTGGAGGATCAGTCTGCAACAGCTGGAAGAATGTGTTGCATGGTTTGTAAGCGTTCTTAATTTACTTCTTTTCATCTTTTTCCGGCAGTGGGCTCTACCTCTCTATGGAGTAGAGGACCGTTCTGCAATCTTTCCTATTCTCTTCGACTATTTTTCTGACTTGTCGGCAGTGGCGGGCGGATGATGATGGCGAGTCTTTTTTCTCTTTTTCTGAATGAATGTTAACCCATGAGTGATAGGTGTTGCTACTTACTTAACCCCTTATTCTCTTCCCTTAATCCCCTACTCTTTCCTTTCTCTCGGGCTAACCTTAGAGTGGATCTTAGGGTCTTTGTTAGCCTTAGCTTCTGTAGATCTGTAGAAGACTGGCTCACACACAATAGACTCAAAGTAGCACCCACAAAATCAACCATCACCTTGCTAACAAGGCACAAACAACACAAAAGAACACCAGATAACTCCACAGCTTACACTAAACAACACGAACATTCCACACACTCACAGGACCAAAATACTTGGGGTCACATACAACACATCATTATCTTCTGGAAACCACATTCAGGACATTAAAAACAAATGTACGTCAAGACTTAACACGCTTAGGGTACTAACAGGCACAAACTTTGGACACCAACAGGAAACATCATCACTCATATATCAGGTCATCCCATAAGTAATGTCGTTTTTTAGATCGGAATTTGAAGGACAAAAAAAAAACTCTACTGAAACTTTTTAATCTAGTATATATTTTCCATCGGAATCAATGACACTCGGCCAACGTCCTACAACCTTTTCAATGCCATGTTTATAAAATTCAGGCGGTTTTGAGGCAAAAAATGTACAAAGACTGGTGTGCAGGTCATCTAAAGAAGTATACTGTTTCTCGTCAAGTTAGTTTTGCAGACTCCTGAAGAGATGATAATCTGAAGGCGCAAGGTCTGGAGGATGTGGAAGTTTTTCCCACCCAAGCTCCTCAATTTTTGCAGAAGTGATCCGAGCGGTATGAGGACGTGCGTTATCGTGGTGGAACACGATTTCTTTCCGATTAACCAAAGGAGGTCTCTTTTCTTTTAGTGCAGTGTTCAATCGATCCAGTTGTTGACAGTAGACTTGAGCGGTGATTGTTTGGTTGTGTGGTAAGTTTTCAAAGTGTATTACACCACCTTTATCCCACCAAACACTAAGCAACACCTTCCGAGGGTGAAGATTTGGTTTTGGCTGTGGTATCGCTGGTTCTCTGGCACAAACCCACTGTCGACGGCGCTTAACATTCTGGTACAGTATCCACTTTTCATCACCAGTCACTAAACGGTGCAAAAACGGATCTTGGAGTTCACGGGAATGAAGAGCTGTGCTAATGTTTACCCGCACCCTCAGTGTCGACCGACAATTCATGTGGCACCCATTTTCCTAACTTAGGCACTCTCCCGAGTTGTTGCTGGATGGTGGACGGGGATGAATGGAGTTTCTGGGCCAATTCTTCGACAATTGTTGAACAGTCTTCTTCAAGTGCGGCTAACAGCAGGTCATCATCAACCTCAGCAGGGCGTCCAGAGCGTGCTGCATCTGTCAAACAGCAGTCACCATTCCTAAACTTTTGAAACCATCTTTGACATTTCCTCACATGCAGAATATCGTTGCCATAAACGTCCTGAATGTTTCGCGTTGCTTCAGTAGCACTATTCCCTTTTCTGAACTCGTAAAGCATTATATGCCTGATATGCTCTTCTGATACCGCCATGTTTATGAGGGGTTTACATAAAGCAAAACACACGTCTTCACTGGTCAAGGTCTGTAAAGTATGTAGCGAAACACGATAGATCTCTTAGATATAACCTTCGGAAAATTTATGCTTAAACCGAGTAGGACTAGTTTAAACTTAATCTATCGTAAAAAACGACATTACTTATGGGATGACCTGATACAAACAATATATTCGCTCAGTTATGGTCTATGCTAGCCCATGCTGAGCACTCTATCTCAAACACACACATAAACACCTTACAGACAATACAAAACAACGCACTTCGTATCATTACAGGATGTACTCAAATAACACCAATAGAACACCTGCACACACAAACAAATATACTGAAAGTTAGGGAACATTTAGACATGAGGGGACCACAATTCATGGCAGCAGCGACAACTAACCCACAACACCCTTGCCACTACATGTACAATCATGCACCCGACACCTCGCACCATTAAGGTAACACCAGACACACATTATAACCAAATACTCCATTCCATACCACGCCCCACAGACCACACACACACACACACACACACACACACACACACACACACCTAACCCACAAAGCACTGACACGACTCGGTCCGAGTGCGGTCCTAGGTGCGAAGCCACCACCCATTAACAGGTCAGAGATCAGCCTGAGCAGATCGGATCGAGTTAACTTTGCACAATTCCGATGTGGACATCACCCCAACTTAGACATATAAACACAGACTAGACAACTCCACAGACAACACCTGTGCCAGGACACACCACAAACAATTGAACACATGATGACAGACTGTACCACTCTAGCACAACATAGAACGCAACACAACATCACTAGTGCGCTGAACCTCTGGTCCACTCCGGAGAGGGCGATCAGTTACCTGCGTGCCGCCGGCTTGCTCGATCAAGGTGAGCTGATCCGCTAAACAACAACAAAAATAAATTATATTATAGTGTAATTTTTACGAACACAACACCTTTTATATACTTCAAACTAATTTTTAGTAAAAAAAAAAAAAAAAAAAAGGTGCCACTGAATTGAAAATAATAACGAATTAAAATCCACTAAAACAGTCATTTGATTTCCTTGAATCCAACATTTTGTCTTTCAGTCCAAATCAATCATCAAAAATATCAGTAATATTACACATGTACATCATCATCATACACGGCATATTATAGCAGGGCTATGGAGTCGGAGTCGTGGAGTCGGAAGTAAATTCATTGCTAGAGGAGTCGGAGTCGGTAAAAATGGACCGACTCCGACTCCTTTTTTTTTATGATGTAATTTATATTGGTTCAGGTTAAAGCTCCTAATAGGAGCTTTAACCTCCTATCTTGCATTATAGTTATTTTATGATGATTCCCCTACATCATGATCTTTCTAAGAGCTTTTCCTGCATATCACTAATTACTGTTGATTTTCTTTTCAGAAATTTATATTTGAACACATTCTGTGTAAGCTAATTCTAAATTTTTATTTTCAAAAGCCCCTTATAAAATGGCTAAGAACACTCCAGTTAAATCTAGTGTTATGCTAAAGGGTTTTGATTTTTGAGTATCATATATTAGGCTTTGTATACTTTTTAAAACCTTAATAGCTTTTAATTTACAATTGCTCAATGCGTTTTGGTTGTAAACATGTACCAACATGTTTTGATTAGCTATATTTATTTGTGTAATGGAATTTTTTTTTTTTTTTTTTTGTCATGCAGCTATTTAAGTTTTCACTTTGATCTTAGCAAATAAATTACATATATATATATATAATATATATATATATATATAATATATATATATATATATTATATTATATATATATACTGTATATATAAAGTTATACAATAGTAGATTTTTACTTTCGTTAATGTAGACTGTAAGTAATGTTTTTGGTTTAATTTTTTTCCTTAAATAAAAACGCCATAATGGCATAGCTACAACCATTAAGACTTAAATTTAGAGAAATTGAGCTTAAAAAGTAGCCTGATGATTCATTTGGTAGTGATGAAATGCCATTCTGGGTTAATATAATCAAAGTATATTTTATATTATTATTTAGAGGCAGGAGTCGGAGTCGACCCTTCTAAAATTCTAGGAGTCGGAGTCGGAGGCTTGGTCTACCGACTCCACAGCCCTGTATTATAGGCACTATTGGAGTTGTACAATGCAACGTGATTCGCAGGGTTCTCAAGTGTCCTTATTTCTAAGATTTGTTCTTATTTTTGGCCTTAAATCTTATTTATTTTTATTTGTTCTTTTTTCTTCAGCCAAATTAAATATTGAAAAAATAAAGAAATAAGAACAAATAAAAATAAGATTTGAGGCCAAAAATAAAAAAATCTTAGGAGGACACTCGAGAATCCTGGTGATTCGTACTATTATAAATTTGTCACCATATAGTCTTTGTTTGTATTTTCTAAATACAGTAGTAAATTAACGTAAAACTATTAGAAATAACATTTTTAGAATACTTTGTAAAACCCGGGAAATCCGAAGATTTGCTGCGCTTGTCCCGAGATTTAAGGTTATCATTTTCTGCCGGGAATCCCGGTTGAGAAACCCTAATTGGAAGACCGTCAAAACGGGTTTATCGACACAACACATACCTTAATGATAAAGCTTTCAAAATACCCAAATACACAATCTTATCCCTAAATTTACGCTTTAGGACTGAAATTACGGGAACTGCCATCTGTATAAATAAGGAGCCCTTACGGGTGACAAGAGCTTTCAAAATATATTACAACTGAGGGGTCGTGCGTCTTAAGGTACCTAAGCGCCACCACAGGCGAAAACGTGTTTTTGATGGATATCACTATTTTCACCCTTCCTCTTTCGCGTGGTTTGGGTTATAATGACCTTACGACACGAAGTATGGCTGAAAACCTTATGAAGCGAACTACTTTTTTCACCTCTATCGCAAGCCAAAAGTTCACCCAAAGTTCGGCATAAGAAAATCAAAAAAATTTAAAAAAATATATATAATATAAAATATGAAAATCTTTTCCAAAAACTCATCAACATCTTCATTAGCATACTTAGAACTCTAATTTAGCCAAAAATGAAATTTTTTTTTTTTCTTTCTTTAATTTACCGCCGATTCGTACCTATAGAAAGCGGTACATATCTCGGCGAGGCAGTGGGTGGGTGTTACTGTGCTGGGGGTGGTAGACTAGGGGAGTGAGTAAGTGTCAGTTGCTGGATAGTGGGTAGGAGGGGTATGGTTTTAGATGCGATAGAGCAGATGGGAGTGAGTAAGGAAGAAGAAAATCGCTTCCGTTGAAAAGTGGGGGCCTTCGGCGAGTATGGATCGTAGACGGTCGGGTATGGGATTTTCGGCCGAGAGAGGGAAACACCTGCGACGAAGAGCGGACAACTTTGGGCATTCCACCAGGTGTATGACAGTGATAGGGGTATGGCAGGTAGGGCAAAGCGGGGCTGGCGATTTCGCCATAAGGTGTCCGTGGGTGATGCGGGTGTGGCCTAGGCGGAGGCGGGCTAGGATTACTTCTTTATGGCGGGACCGGTGGAATTAGGAGGCCCAGTATCCTATTTGTGGCTTGATCATGTGGAGTTTATTTTGTGTGGCCTGGTCCCATTCCCGCTGCCATATGGAGCGGAAGTGGGAGCGGAAAGTCGGGAAGAAGTCGGAGAAGGGGAGGGGTCGGGAGGAGGCCGGCAGTGAGCAGGCCGTTTTTGCCGTGCGGTCCGCCGCCTCGTTACCCTGAATGCCGACATGAGCCGGGACCCAGCAGAAGGCGACTGTCTTGTGTTGGAGGGTCGTTAAAAAGTGGAAGGTTTGCTGGATGGTACAGACGAGCGGGTGAGGAGAGTTAAATCTTTCTAGGGAGAGAAGTGCGCTTTGGGAATCTGAATAAATGACGAAAGAGCTGGCAGAGTGGGTGCGCACAATATCGAGGGCCTCCGTAATCGCGAAAAGTTCCGCCGAAAAAAACGGAGGCCTCGCGGGGCAGGCCGACGCCCCGGGAAAGCGGCTGGTACAGAATCACCGCTAGGGCGGCCACACCAGCTACCGAGCGGGAACCATCTGTGTAAATGGCGACTGCGTCCGGGTGTTGGGTTGCGTGTTCGCAGAAGAGTGACCTGTAGATCATGGCGCTCGTGGTATTCTTCGGTAGGGCACACAGATCCTTGCAAAACTTGATAGGGGTGAAGAGCCAGGGGGGGTAGATGCTGAATGAAATGGGGATAACTGAGGGGGCGGGCATGTTGAAAAGATCAAGGAAAGAGCGGACCACTTCAGTGAAGTGCCAGCTCCGTCCCTGAAGTGGTAGTTCTGAAACCGCCGTGCCCAGAAGCGAAGGTAGCCTCTGTGCACGGAGGTACGTCCTCATGAGGAGTAGACCCCGTCGGAGGGGCGAGAGGGAGATGATCGCATTCCACGTGGAGGCTGGGGAGCGGAAAGCACCGGTGGCGAGGCGGAAGCCTCTATTAAGTACCGGGTCCAGGATACGGAGGCTGAACTGTAAATTGCACTACCATAGTCCAGCTTCGACTGTACTATGGAAGTGTAAAGGCGGAGAGAGCGTCGATCTGCACCCGATGTGGTGTGGGAGAGGTGATCCAGGAGAGCGAGGGGGCGTCGAAGGGATTGCTTTAGGTGCTTGAGATGGGGAACCCAATTGAGCCGTCGGTCTAAGGTCATGCCCAGAAAACGCGTGGAGGGTACCACCTCAAGAGGACTGCCGTATAATGTGACAGAGGGTAGAGGAAGGGTTGTGGGTCTTCTTCTACTGAAGAGCATACACTTGGACTTCGGGATGGAAAGGCGGAAACCCACCGACGTCGCCCACCTTTCCACCCGGTAGATGGCGAGCTGCATTTGTCGTTGAACGACGGACGGTTCTCGCCCTGCGAAGTAGATCGCAAGGTCATCCGCGTAAATGGAAGAGCGGATAGTGGGTGGAAGGCATTGTGAGACCGTGTTCATCACGACGGAGAAGCAGAGAACACTGAGGATGCTTCCCTGTGGGACCCCGTCCTCCTGCACGAAGGTGTCAGAGAGGACTGAGCCCACCCGAACTTTAAAGGTCCGGGAGGAAAGGAAGCCCCTGATGAAGGTCGGCATGGCTCCGACGAGGCCCAGATGTCGGAGCTGACCGAGGATCATTGCTCGACGGGTGGTCATAGGCCTTCTGGATGTCGAAAAAAATTGACAGTACGAACTGTCCATTGTCGAAGGCATCCTGTATGTCTCGGCTGAGAAGCAGGAGGGGGATCAGTGGTGGAGCAGAATTGTCTGAAGCCGGACTGGGTAGTCGGGAAGGAATTGCTATTTTCAAGGACGAACGATAATCGCGTAGCGACCATTTTCTCAAGGATTTTGCAGGCACAACACGTCAAGGCGATGGGTCTGTAGTTTGTGGGGTCCAGGAAATCTCTGCCGGGTTTGGGGATAGGGATGACGTGGGCCTCCTTCCACCTAGAGGGGAAGGCACCCTCTATCCATATGCGATTTTATAGGTCTAGCAGGAAAATCTGTAAGGTAGTGTGGATGTGCTGGATCATGCCGTACGGAATACCGTCCGGACCGGGACAAGGGGATCGTCGAGAGGCCAGTGCCGCCTGTAGTTCACGCATGGTAAACAATTGGTTGTAGGTGCTGTCTATGGACGGTGGAGAAGGGTTATCGTCAGGGGCGGGTACGGAATCGGCTGCAGAGGAAGAAACGGCGGCGAAGGTAGAAGCAAGGTGGTTTGCCACCGACTTGGGCTCACATAGGAGTCCGTCATTAGTCCGGAGGACCGGGGATCGGGAGGGGACATGTCGCCTCTCGACATCCCGTACCTTCTTCCAGATGGTAGCCGAAGGTGTGGTGGCGGTGATGCCGGACACAAAGGCACGCCAAGAGGCTCGGCGCGCTGTCTTCGTTGTGCGGCGGGCGAATGCCCTGGCCCGTTGCATCTCCGTGCGATGGATGGGGAGTCGCGTCCGGTAGAAGCGCCGAGTTGCCTTCTTCTTGGCGCGCACGGCCTCCGCGCACTCCGGGGTCCACCAAGGCACCCGTCGGGCGCGGGGGTAGGCGGAGGGTTGTGGTACGCTAGTGCTTGCAGCCGCTAGAACGACGGACTCGAAATATGCGATGCACTCGTCGATGGATGGGAAGTGGGCAGTTGTAAGGGTTGTATGCGTGTTGCCGCGGAAGCGGGCCCAATTCGCGTTGGTAGTAACCCACCTTACCGGTACCCGAACAGTCTGGTCGGGTCGATTGAGCGTGAGTTGAACGGGGAAATGGTCACTTCCATGGTCCTCTCGGAAGACTTGCCACGTGAATCTAGGAGGGCATCAGTTGAAACGAGGGACAGGTCTATACAGGATGGAGTGCAGGTGGTGGCATGGTAGAATGTAGGAGAGCCATCATTGAGGCACTCGAAGGAGAGCTCGGTCATGACAGATATCAGGGTTGGGGCCATATAGGTGGAGTGTGTGTCGCCCCACAAGGGGTGGCGACTATTGAAATCGCCCAGTAGTAGGAAGGGCCTGGGGAGTTGTTGTACGACTTCCACCAGGTCGTCGCGGGAGACTTGAGCGGGGGGGGGGAGGTAGATTGAGCAGACGGTGTACTGTCTATCCAGGGAGAGCCGGACGGCAGTCACCTGTAGCGGGGACCGGATGGAGAGATTGTGGAAGGGGACTGCGTGGTGTACGAATGGCAGCTCCCCTTCGAGTGCAGGTAGGAGGCGGGGTGGCGATGCAAAATAACCAGTAGGGCAGGGCATGGGCCTGGTCCCCAGGATTAGCTCCTGGAGACAGACACACACCGGACGGGAAGTGGCAATCAAGGAGTTAAGGCCTTCATAGTTCGCGAATATTCCTCGACAGTTCCAGTGGACTATTGTGGTTTTCGGGGGATCCATTAGTTGATGAAGGGGGATGGGTAAAGGTGTAGGCGCTAGGAGGTTGGAGTGTGAAGGGAGATCTGGAGTTCGCGAAATTGAAGGATGGGTCGGGAGCATGGCTGGCTATCTACCGTTCACCAGGGAAGGAATCGGTCGGCCTGTCGAACCCCGCGGAGGTTGCGGGGTCGAGTCGGCCGAGCGAGACCGGAGGCGTGGATCACGGCAGCAGAGGAACATCGTGGGCTGAGAGGGTCAGAAGTGTTTTGACGGGCTTCTGTGGTCGGGCCAGGAGGGGGCACGTTAACCCCAAAAGTGGCGCACCCCGCCTGTCCGGGGTCTCACGGCGGACCCTAGGTGGTGACAGGGGTACCAAAGGACCGGGCGGGTGGGAGGGAGGGCGTACTCAGGGGCTGACAAGGAGGGGGCCGGGGATGTTGGGGGGTAGGTACTGGGGGTGGAAGGAGGTGAACCAGAGTGGTCTCGTGGAGGGGTGGAGAAAATGGCACCAGGAGGCAAGGGCAGATCCATGAGACTCGTGGGCGCGGCCGAGCTTCCCTCGGTCACACCGTGCAGCTGCGCCAGGGCCGCATCCACTGGATCCTCGGGGGAGAGGATATTGTTCAGATTGGGTCTCGTAGGGGCGGGTCATGGATTTCAGCTATTGTCAGAGTCTGTGGGGGTAGAGTGGTGGGACTTCTGCGTGGGGAGAGATGGACATAGTAGACGTAGTGGGCGGTGTGAGGGTCCGAGCCGTCTTCTTGGTCTAGGGGAAGAGGGAGAGAGACGTTGGAAGGCCGGAGGGTCTGGCGACGCTGACACGCTCCGGCGTCTCGCCTCGACGGCTTGCTCCGGGCGGCAGGTTCGGGCGTGTGCAGGAGTACTGGGAAGGCAGGGTTTGAGGTGGATGGGACCTGGGTGTCCTGGTCCCAGACTCCTGGGGGTTCGTGGCAGGTGAGGTGCGGGAAGGGAGGATGGTGGGGGGACAGGGACCGTCGGGTCCTGCGAGGATTTTCTTTGGGGGACAGGGAGCAGTGGCTGGGGGGGGTTTCGGCGGCAGGCCAGGGCGTGCGATAGAGCCGAGAGCAGCGGCATAGGACACCCCCGGCCTCACCTCCCGACTCCGCACCCTGTCTCGTGCCTCACGGGGGCTAAGGAAGTCCGTCATGTAGGCCTCGGACCTCCTTCTCGAACTTGAAGAAAAGGCATTCGCGGGATGAAGAGGGGTGTGCGCCTTCACAGTTGGAGCATTTGGGTGTGTTGGGGCACCTGTCAGGGTGAGCGAGTGTCCACAGTGAACACACAGTTGATGCGGCTGTCGACAAACGGAGCTAACGTGTCCAAACTTATTGCATTTAAAGCAACGGGTCGGGTCTGGGATGTATGGGCGGATAGAAAACTCGCATGACGCGCGGTCTCCCATACCCCATACAATGCGGTCGGGGGGATTAGGTATTGAAAGTAAGGAGCAGACGTGGGGTGGGGGAGGGGGTGCCTCCCTGTCGGGATGTGAAGCGATAAATCTTAGTGACTCCTTGGGGTGCGAGGTCCTCCAGGAGCTCGTTCACTGCGATCGACAATAGGCGGGTGGCGTAAATAGTGCCCTGACTCTGGTTCAGGCGAGGGTGTGGGGAAACGGACACCGAGCATCCAAGGACCTCAGTGACGGAGAGTAGGGCTTTTGTGTCTGCGGCTGAGCGTGATTTTACGAGGAGGGAGCCATCCCTCTGTGGGCGTACGTCATAGCGGCTGGAGTTGCTGTGGGTTCGGATCGCCTGGAACGTCCATTCAGAGTTGGTCGGGAGGGACCCAGACGTAGGCCGAATCACCAGGAATTTGTGGATACTTGGAAGGGAGAGGGAGGCTGTAGAGTCAAAGTGGACTGGGATATTCAACGGTCGATAGGACGGCCGTGAATGCCGGCTCCCCCGTCCGCCGCGGAGCTCTCTTCATGGGGAGGTGGGCTGACGGCGGGTGAGGGGGGCATATGGGGAGAGCAAGAAGCCGGGTTGTGGGGGCAAGTCCTCGGTGGAACTTAACTTGCCCGAAGGTGGCTGAGGTGGGCTGGGGCGAGACCCCTGCTCCAGAGAGTGTAGGTCCAAGGGCATAGTCGAGGGACGGACTGGGGTCGGCAACGGGAATGAACAGCAGTAGTCGTAAGCCGAGGGGGAGAAGTATCCATAGCGAACAAAAAAGAACATCCCCGGCGCGCATCCAGCCACCACCGACTCCAACAAGGGAAAGGCGAATCATGGGCACACTTGGTCCCACCGCCAATAGATGTCACGCAGGGGAGATACACCCGTACCCAGTCCCTGTGCCTGAAAGGCGGCCACTCTCATCCAATGTGCAGTGAAAAGTGGCAGGGACAGGGCTTGGGTTTGGTTAAAAAGCAACAAGGGTGCAGGGCAACCACCACCCACACCCAAGGGCCAAGGAAGGGGTCAAAATCAAGGTCCAAAAAACACCACCAAAAAAGAGAGAGAAGTCAGAAAGAATGGGTGAAAGGAGAAAGAAAGAAAAAGAAGCAGGAGATCAGCCGGGTCCCCAAACAGGTCCAATGGTCTACGAGGGCAGAGAAGGCCCTTACACTGAAGAAAGGTGTATTCCCACATTCGCCACAGAGGGATGCGCCCTATCACTCCGGACAAAGCAAAGGGAAAAATGAACATTCTAGCTCAATTAATAACAGAGATACTATTGCGAGAATATTGCTGAACTTTGGAGGCGATTTCTGGCGAATTTTTATTTTGGCGCTTAGGCACCTTAAGACGCGGGACCCCTCAATTGTATTTTGCAATTTAAGGTATTTTTCACTTTACGATGATGAAAATGTTATAAGATAGTCCACTTTGACCTTTAATTGGTAAAAAAAAATATGGATGAAGTATTCTGTAAAAGCAGTCAGTAAATATCTGAAAATATTTGCTAATCAGCTACACCTTATAAAGTGACTATGCCATTAATCTTCTTTTAAAACCTATATTTTCACTAAAAGCCACCACACACCTATTTCACTGAAGTCTAGTCTAAGCCTAAGTGACATCATAACAACTCATGTATTTGTCTTATGTGACAAAACAATGTGTGGGGAAATGCACTATTTAACTGATGGTGTACCGATTAATTGGCTTTTTTTTTTTTTTGAACAAGTGTAGTTTACATTCCCCTACATTATCCTAGTGTAGTTTACATTCCCCTACATTATCCTAGTGTAGTTTACATTCCCCTACATTATCCTAGTGTAGTTTACATTCCCCTACATTATCCTAGTGTAGTTTACATTCCCCTACATTATCCTAGTGTAGTTTACATTCCCCTACATTATCCTAGTGTAGTTTGCATTCCCCAACTTTGTCCTAGTATAGTTTGCATTCCCCAACTTTGTCCTAGTATAGTTTGCATTCCCCAACTTTGTCCTAGTATAGTTTGCATTCCCCAACTTTGTCCATGTATACCTAATTAAATAAAATGTTAAAACTAACGGAAATGTTATGACAACCAATCATCAATTTATATATATATATATATATATATATATATATATATATATATATATATATATATATGAATTGATGATTGGTTAAGTTGCCATAATATTTTTGTTAATTTTAACGTTTTATTTGATGGATTCATTTAAAAAATGTCTCCTAAAGATCCTAGTGTAGTTTACGTTCCCCAACTTTGATCTAGTGTAGTTTGTGACCCCTTTTGCATCAGGGGATTCTCTTACTGATTTTTTGAAATTTTAAAATTTTCATACAAAACAAATCTATATTTATAGGAAATTTAACATACAAAAAACACTATTTATGATTATTTATACTCATTTCAAAGAATAATTATATAAAAATATTTTCCATTTTCCGCATTGGTGGTGTAGTGGTTAGCACTGCTGACTACAAATCCATCAGCCCTGGGATCGAGACCCAGTGACGGCATGCGGCAAACCCAGCTGTTCATCCTTCCACACAATAAAAAATTGGCAGCCTAGTGTTAAGATGCTGGGCTGCTGGTAGGGCGTGGTTCAGATTCCACATTAAACTGTAGGTCTAAGGTGGAATGACAAGCTTGACTTTTGTCAGAATGAACAATTTGGGCAGAAGGTTAACCAAGGTTCGCAAAAAAGGCAAAGCTCAATAAGTTGCCCATAAATTTGCAGTTTCTTCAACTAATCTAAATATTATAAACCATTATAATCTTCTACTCTATATTTTAATAATAATTCTATATTAAATTGTACTTTATAGATTAAACTATCTTCTTATGTTCACCTTTAAGTATTTTATAAACCCCAAATTGTATATCCATTTTTTAATTTAAATTGGCCACCAAGGACTTGAAATTTTAATGAAAAAATTTGTTGTTTACATTGATGAAGAAAGAAAATACCTTCAACATAATGAAAACCAGTTTCTTTAAATGTTAATACATATTCAATTTATGAAACTAAAATAAAATTATTTTATAATTTTACTGAGTAATAAAACAATTTAACAATCATTTTAACTATGATGATATACGAGTAACAAATTCTGGTACTGTATATTGTGAAGCGAGCTGAGGAAAAAGCATTTAAACCAACTTGAAATGTAAAAATATAAAAATTAAAAGTTTTCCCATTATTTTAGTAAAATTTAGGAAGGGAACCGATTTTCTTTTTAAATATAGGCAGAGAATTGGCATTGGCTAAATTTTGGAATTGGTACATCACTATATTTAACTAATCCAATATGATCTATGTTTAAAACAACTTAAGGAAATACAAGATTAAATCATCAATCATTTGTAATTTGGGAAAAAGGTTCACCTAAAAACAAGATTTCTGAAAATCAAAAAAATTACTAATTGTTAATATTTTTTCCTTTTGATATTTTATTCTTTTTGGTGAGAAATAAGTTTCAAGACAGGGTTCATACACAGGTCCAAGAATAAAGTTTCCTGATAATCCCCTGATATTTCAGATCTGATCCCCTCATATAAATATATATAAAAATTATATAAAAATTGCATAAAAGGTGTAAAAAAATTCACATTTCATATAATGCAATTAAAACCCAATTTTTATTCTAACTACTATTAAAAAACGTATGCAAAAATCGCATGGCAGGATGAAAAAATTAATACTAGATAACAAAATGCACGAGTTTTATATAATATAAAACAAATAGTGCTTGTTTTTGTTAAATTATTTTATATTAACATTTTAAATTAATTTATAAAATACTTACAAATAATTAAGTCCTAAATATTTCATAAATATTTTATATTCCCCTGATATTCTCAAAAAATAAAAAAATCCAGATATTTTGGCAGGTGTGTATGAACCCTGCAAGAACAAACTCCAAATCATTAGTCAACTTTTGTTTTTCAGAAATTTTGTTTGTAGGGGATTTTTTTTTTCCTGAAACTGTGCATTAAATACATACTGAAATAGCATAAACATCTTCATCCCCATCTACACTGAGTGTCTGATAATGGTTACTGACACGATCTGAAAAGTAAAACAAAATCTGTAACCTTTTGTCCTTTAAAATTGGTGATTTTAAGCGATTTAAGAATAAATGTGTGTGTAATTCTTCACAAACATCTAAATTCAAATAATATCACTCAAAGTAGTTTACATATTCAGTCAGAAGTGAGGAGTGATGACAAAATATGATGTTTGTACGGAACTATTATACTAAAAATTAATAAAATAGAATTGTGAAAGTAAAAAATATGTAAAACATTGCGCTCCTAATTAGAAGTTTTGGGTTTGCATCCTTAGGAAGGTTAGGTTAGGTAATAAGAAGGTACAAGATGCTCATCTTGCTAAAATTACAGTTCACCAATTACGAGCTACCCAGTATATTTAAATAAAAATAATCATTACTCATTACACTACATCCACTCCAACCTTTTAGAAACCAAATCAGTACCAAACCATGTGACCAAATGCTTAAATGACATGTTGAAAATTTAACTTCCATTAGTCATTCTCAACTTTCATACGAATGATACAATGCTGATGTTCAAAGATGTAACCAAGTTTACTGTGTAACTATTATTTTCTTCATAAAAAATTTATAAGTGTTGGTTTATACATTTCAAAAGTACAGAAAAAAATAAGAAAGAAATTTCTATACTCCTATGTATACCTGTAGCATGTCAAAATAGGTTCAGTGTCAGGGTGGAAAAAAAAAAACCATGGTTATTTAAAAAAAAAAATTATATATATATTGGTTTAAAAAAAAAAATGTTTATTTGGTTTTAATGTTTTTTTTGGTTCATTAGTGTTTCATTGTAATAAAATGATTTTATCTTTCATATTTTATTTAAGCATTATACTAACTTTTACAAGAAAAACTACTTATGTTTACACTCAAAATTATAAAATCAGCTTGTTTATTATTTTCTTCTAAATACTGTAGTAGTGATATTAACAAAAACAATTCCTTCAACATTACTCAGATATACTGTAATCATATTGTTCATACAAACAAAACCTGTCAAATGCAGTGACTAGGAATATAAATTAAATAGGTAAATAAAAATTATTTAGTAAAATACCAACCAACCCTATTTGGTGCAATGATAAACTAAATTTCTCATTTTTATTTCTTACCAGACACCTGTTAGGTTCAGGGACCTGTCAAATTCAGCTACAAACTATATAGCAAACAAATCAACTACTCTACTGACAATGTACTGTAAAATATTAAATTGATACTTTAATAGTGGTTGGGGCATAATCTTTATTGTCAGGATTTCCATTAAAAAATAGTAAAATACCTTAGCTGAAAGTAGAGGCTTTTTTTTTATGATGCTGATTGTTGAGAGTGTGACAGACATAATTAAAAAATAAGCACAATATTAGGTTTCATGTATGAAATTGATGTATGAAATTAAAAGTTAAAGTATTAAAATACAGTATCGTTAAAACTAAGAATAAAAAATGAATACATAAAAAACAAAAAAAAAAAGTTTTTTTTCCCCACACCAGAAAGCCAAAAAAACCATCGTTTAAACCAATCTACCCTGTCAGTGAGTAAGGAAGTGGACCTGGTGAATTTTAGCATGAAATTTGGTGTATGGCAAAACAGATTTGGAGCATGACACAAAGTAAACAAAAAATTTCCTTCATTCTGCCATGGGAATGTTGTGCCACTCAGTCGGAAATGCCATTTGGACACATCATAAGGCAGAATCAGTGGAGGCACTGAACAGCTTGAATGGGTGTAGAGGACAGAAGGGCCAACCTATGGACGAGTGAGAAATAGCCAGACAGGAGGAATTCTTAGTGGGTACTGGGAAAAATTGCGAGCTGGTATGAGTACAAAGTTCCAGAGTCAAGAGCAATGAAGGCTTCTCTGGAGTATTCATGTGGAAGGTTAATCAATTTCAGTCCCCAAAATTTATGTCATTGGTCTGTGTAAATTTATTAAGGAATTGTGTATACATCTAACATGGGTATAATTGCAGGAATACTATGGTTAAGTTAAGTTAGGTATTGCGTTCTAACTGTTAACTTGTAGATGCTAATCATTAATAAGATTTTCCACTGTACTGAACAAACCAAGTCATTTTGTGCCAACTAAATGAAAGTTAAATTTGAATGTGGAAGTGTAATGAAGTTTTAAGGAAATTTTTCCCAAAGTAAAGTCAAAAGATTGGCAAGCTTGTGTAATACTGTCCAGTTAGTTTTAAGGCTGTTCTGTTATATAAAATTATTTTTCTATTTTGATATTATTAGCTTGGGGTAGCATTGAGAAGTCATATCAGCTTTATGGGATCACAATTCTAGTTGTTATAGTAGCATAGCCACAAATCTGTGACAATACCTATACTTTCAGAATACTACACTTTATTTCTGTACCTATACTTATACTTGTAGATGTATTTTTATACAGTACCTTATTTCTACACCTACAATGGGTGTCAGACAACAAAATGCACAGTGGGTCAATTTAGATAGCTACTGATAAACCAAATTTGTACCAATTTATTATAGGTAAGATAAACTCTCCATGGTATAGTAAAATGTGGGGGAACATGATGTGACACCTCTCCATTATGTTGAAGAGTATTCAGTTTTAGTTGCGGGTGACTTCAACATCAATTTGCAATCTGAAGCAATCTCTCATAAATTTTTAAACTTAATGAATTCTTTCTATCTTAGTCATTCTATTACCAAACCCACTTGAGTCTGCAGCTATGGCAATCAAATAACAGAATCTATGACTGATAATATATTTGTAAATAGCAATGCCCTCGTAAATTCTGGAATTGTAACCACAAACATCAGTGATCATTTTCCTACTTACACTATATTCAATAACATTGTTCAGGTAGCGGACAAAACAACTATTGATTACAGAATATTCTCAGAGGTTAACAAAAGAAAATTTATTGGGGCTGTAGAAAATACTCGACTTGACTGTGATGAACCTTTAAATGACCCAGATCATATGTTTCAGTTCTTCAATGACACCTTATTCATATTTTTAATATGTGCTTTCCTTTAAGGAGAAAAACAGTTTCACCCAAAAGTGTCACAAATCCATGGATCACTCCAGGAATTATTTCAATAAAGAATGGAGATAAAGTATTCAAATTGCAATTACAGAACAAACTTCCTAAAACACAATACAGTATACTCAATACAAAAACAAATTAACTAAAATAATCAAAATTGCAAAATATAACTATTATAACAATCAATTTTCCAAACATAAAGGAGACATGAAAAACACTTGGACAACCATAAACAATCTTCTCGGAAAACAAATTAAGAAAAATTCAATAGAGAAATTAAATGTTGATAATAAAGAAATTACTGATGATACTGCTATTGCAAACTCTTTAAATGCACATTTTACTTCAATAGCGGATAAAGCTTTGCTCACAATTAATAATGATCACTCACTTCTAGAATATATGCCACCCAGCCCACTAAATTCATTTTCTTTTGTTCCTGCTACCTCTACTGAGGTCCAGAATATTATTGGTAAATTAAAAAATACAAAAAATAACATTCATAACATTCCTGTACCTATATTGAAACTTGTTAAAGATAAGATATCTGTAACTTTGGCTAAGATTATCAATCAAAGTATTTCCAAAGGAATATTCCCATCAATGCTAAAAACTGGTTGTATAACACCCCTTTTTAAAAGGGGTGATCCTATACTAGCAACAAATTACAGGCTGGTGTGTTCATTATCTGTGTTCAGCAAAGTTTTTGAAAAAATTGTAAAAAGTAGAATGCAGCGATATTTAGAATCTGACAACTTATTATCTCCAAATCAATATGGCTTCCGTAATAATAAAACAACGGAAATGGCTATTTTAAATCTTATGGAATATGTAAATATAGCTAAGGAGAACAAAGACAATATCATCAATATTTATGGATTTGAGTAAGGCGTTTGATGTAATACACCATAATATTCTACTTAATAAATTATATTGTTACAGCTTTAGAGGAGCAATCGGTGATTGGTTTAAAAGTTATTTGTCCAATAAATATAATTTTGTATCAGTAAATAAGGTTTGCTCAACTAAAGCGCTTGTCAAACATGGTGTGCCACTAGTGATGTAAAAAAACCATTTTTTTTTGTTTTTTGTTTTTTTTAATAATTAATATAGATATTGCCAATTTAATTATAAGGTATACTTTTGCAATGATATATATTATAAAAATAAATAAATAAATAATAAAATAGGCCATATGGTACCAGTATAGAATGTCCTTTTCAGCCTATTTACAGAAAAAACTGGCCTCTTTCTTGCACTGAAAGTCTTGTATCTTGAGATCCATTAAACTTGCGAGAACACTGGCTGGGAGCTGACTGCCCATTGTCCAACCTTTCCAGGACTCTCCCATCCATGCCTCGGATTTTGAATCTCCCACTTAACTATCCTTTAGACCCGCGATGACATATTCCCCCCCCCCCCCCCACGAGACCATCCATATATATATACATACACATACACCCATATACATATATACCAATATATACATAAATACTTATATACACATTTATATCTATTGTATACCCCATACACATGCATACATCCAGAATTCCAGATACATACGCATGCATACTCACATATATACCTACACAAACTCATACACCTCTATTTCGCCCTTTCATTACCTCCGAGATCATTTAGCACATACAGTAATATCCATACAGCCAAAAGAAACCAATTAAGCACAGACAGAGCAGCAAAGCTAGTATTTATATCCCAAAATGCAAAATTCCAAGAAAGTGAAGTAAAACATGGTGCTACATTGGCTTCGTCAACATCCAAATCTGCAATAAATACCAGTACCTGTGATATTGAAACTATTTGCTTTAATCAATCTAGTGATAATGATTCTTCAATGGAAATAGAATCAGATAATGAAAGTTAAACAGCATTAGGTTAACACAAAGGTTAAAGAAAGAGATGAACATTTATATTTTTTTATTTTTCTATTTGGAATATATATATATATATATATATATACACTGGTATTCTTGCCAATCACAATTATATCTATTGTTTTATACCAGTATTATGGATATTATACCAGTACCTGTGATATTGAAACTAGCATATATGCTCTACCCAATCTAGTGATGATTCTTTCATGGAAATGAAGGTTAAACAACATTAGGTTAACAAAAAGGTTCAAAAAAAGGTGAATATTTTTTTTTTCTATCTGGAATATATATACTGGTACTCTTGCCAATCACAATTATGTATATTGTTTGAAATGAGGAAGAATGTTTTATGTTCTAGTTAAAAAATATAGGTATATACATATAAAAAATGAGGTTTGTTTTTCCTTTCTATTATATACTTTTTGTGTGATTCAGTTTTTCTAAAAGATGACTATATACATATACTAGGTATAACCGTATAAGCATGGTAGTATAGTAAATTATAGGTAATACTAATATACTTATTAGATTAAAGGAAGAAAAATATGGAATAAGTTTAAAACAATAAAAAACAAAAAAAACAGACTATCTTCGTTTTAAACAAAAAAAATGACAAAAAAAAACGACACAATAAAAAACGACTCACATCACTATGTGCCACAGGGCAAAGATGTTAAATACAGCTAAGAATATATTTCATTCAGAATTCATCAGTGTAATGAAATGGTTGACCACCAATAAACTCTTCCTAAATACCAGTAAAACAAATTTCATGATTTTTACTAATAAAAGAAATGTATATCTTGATGAACTTAATGTTAATGAAATCGCCATAAAGGAGTGTACTGTAACAAAATTTCTTGGTGTAATGCTAGATAAGAATTTGCAATGGAGTGATCATGTAAATTATATCGCGAAAAAGATTTCAAGGAGTGTTGCTATAATGTTTAAACTTAGAAATGTAGTCCCTAAACAAGTTTTATTGACTCTTTATCATACTCTTGTTCTTCCTTATAAAACATACTGCACCCTTGTTTGGGGAAACTCCGCTAACAACGCATTAAATGGTATCTTTGTCATCCAAAAACGAGCAATAAGGTTATTATCTGATGATGATTTCCTTGATCACTCTAGTGCATTATTTAAAGAGCTAAACCTACTAAAGCTCAACGATATAACCAAACTGGCACATTTATCCCTAAAAGATAATTAAAGAGTACAGGCTTTACCAACTTGTATACCTTATCAAAATAACTGCCAGACTGGCAAAATTTCTACCAGAGGGGGCTGATTATTGTCAGAACCATGGTAGTTTAGTCCAGATGTTAGGACCCTTAAGGGTCCATCCAAATTTAAATAAAGTTTTGGAAAACAAATTAGAATGGAAGAAAAAGTTGGGGTATAACAAAAAAAAATTGAAACTAACTTGCAGACAGGGTGTAATGCCTACCTCTATTATGGTGAATCTCTCTTCCTCGCCTTGCTGCCAATGTCTCTCTTCGCTCAACATACGAGAGTTTGAAAAGCAGCTGTTGTTCACACCACAACTGCTGTGTTAAATCAGAAACACAGAGCGAACCAGTGCGCAGATGGTATAGAGGAATCTTTTCTTTAGGCTTTTGTTCTGTGCATGATGCAAGGATAAAATAAAATTAATTGTGGTAGAAACTACAGGAAGAAGTAGCTGTCAACTGTATGGGTTCTTCCATCCTCACCGAGGACAGAACTAAAAATATGCAGTAAAAACTGAGAAAATATGCATTCAAAAATAAGTATATAAATACCAATAATAAAAACTTATATTTATTTCTTCACCAAATAAAACGATAGAAAAGGACATTAAAAGGACAGTAAACTTCACAAAAAAATATGATACAGGAAACTTTTTACATATTACATTTAATTACAACATATTACTTTAAATGTTCAAATGTCATTCTATGCCTGTTATCAGCCAGAATATTTGTTCCACTTTGACAGTAACTATAGGAGCATATTCTAAAGCCATTATATCCGAAAGGTTGAGGTGTTCTAAACTTGAGTCAATTTGTGTATTGTTTGACAATTTCACTAATTTTTTTCATCATACCATACCCTTTATTTTTTGACAGCACAGCTTCTAGTTTACCATAGAACTCTTTGATTTCAAGACTTTTTAATGAACTGCGAATTCCTTCAACTAATTCAATGTTATACTTTAATGGCAATTCTTTTTCTTGCAGTTTTAAAATAGCTGCGCAAATACATCTGAAGTTGGTGGAAATGTAAATCAGATTCTCTCAAATACCTTCCTTTGTGAATGCAGTATTTGCATCTGTGATGCTGTGACCACTCTCAGGATCAAATGTCTCCATCACACTCTTCACAATTTCAAAATAGTCCACATAATAGAATGCAGCTTCTAACCAGGTTCCCCACCGTGTTACTATTGGGGAAGGAGGAAACAGTGCACTTCCAGCAAGTTCTCTAAATTTTGCTTTGCAGTATGGTGCTTTTACAAAAACTGACTTAACGCTAGAAATTAATTCATTTACATCCTTGTACTTTGAATATATTCTGCAACTCTCTGCAGTCCATGGGCTACACATGTCACATGTATCATTTTAGGATAAAGAACTTGAAGTCCCTCTCATACACTTAGTCATATATGGAGCACCATCAGAACACACTAAAAGAACTGAATTATACTGAATATCAGAAGGCATTAATAGATTTAATGAATCAGTGAAAAATGCAGCAATAGTTACATGGTTTGCCTTGTCCAACTCAGCAATTGTTAATAAACAAGACTGACCTCTGTCATATTCTGTTCTCAATAAACCAAATACAAAACTTGCAACACACCTCTGCTCTACATCTGTCATTTCATCAATAGCCACTCAGATCTTATTTCCAATTTTACTTCTAAGCTTTTCTAATTTATCCATGTACAGTTCCAAAACATAGTTCTTCCTTAATGTGGACTCATCTGGCAGATGCTCATTTGTGTACTTTTCTAGAAAATTTTCAAACTCCTTATTTTGTAACTTTGCCAAAGGTATATCAGCAGATAAAAATGCAGTACACAAATCCATATTGAACTGCAAACATTTTGGGCCAGTTTTATTTGGTAAACAGTCAGCTAACATTTGTTGGCTTGGTTTGTGTCTTGTAGTATTCACTCTACCTATATGCTTAGCTGTTTCAAGGTGTTGTTTTACTTGGAACCTTTAACTGGCAGAAACTGCAACCTCACAATATTTGCAAAACAACACGTTTCCATCAGTCGTAAATGCATCAAACTCTTCAGCAAATATTTTAAGTATTGCACCTTTACTCTTTTCTTTTGGCATCTTTGGATTCACCTCATCCTTTCAGACACCAACAGACAACTAAGAGAGAGAACAATTGATAAGTTATAATATAAGTTATAACTGGTCTGCTTATAACTTAAACATGAAAACATTGCCAAATTTCTGAAATACATTATTCTCAAAGCTAAAATTACCTGAAAATGTAACCTTAAAAATAAAAATAAGGAAAATATGACTCAGAAAATCAATGATATATGCAAAAACACTTTAAAAATGCCAAAAATATGCATTTGCATATGCAAGTATGCAAATGCATAATTACCCGAAGCCTGGTGTATATATATATATATGAATTATTTCATGAAAGTAACACGTGAAAAATATTTATGATGAATAAAACCACGAAGGAAAGGAAACACAGAATGGTGCTCAAACGCTTTCGTCTAATGACATCCTGAGGATGTCATTAGACGAAAGGGCTTGAGCACCATTCTGTGTTTCCTTTCCTTCATGGTTTTATTCATCATATTATATATATGCAAGTATGCAAATGCATAATTATCCGAAGCCTGGTATATATGTTGTGTGTGTGTGTACAGGGCGTCCCAAAAAAATGTATACACACTTTAACAGCTGATAGCTCAATTGATGTTTCTTTCTTTCCAAGTTAAACCCATTAGAATTAATAATGGCAGTCAGACTAAGCTTTGAACAAAGGAAATTCATTCTAAAATGCTACTGGAAGTGTGAAAACGCAGTTGAAGTGCAAAGACAGTTTAGGAGGGAGTTTCAAACAGATCCACCAACGCGACTTACCATCACTCGAATTAGAGATAAGTTTGAAGCCGATGGAACTGTTCAGAATGTCCACAAGAAGCGTTCTGGAAGACCACGGACATCGACAAGCCCACAAAGCAAGAAAGAGTACTGGAAACGTATCACCAAAGTCCAAGAAAATCTGTGCGGCAAGCGAGTCGTGAGGTAGGAATTTCAGAATCGTCTGTCCAACGCATTTTGAAGCGCTGTCAATGGAAAAGTTACATTCCAAGATTAGTCCATGCTATTAATGAAGATGATCCGGACCGAAGAGTGGAGTATTGCGAGTGGTACTTGGCACGATGTGGATGTGGATTGGACGAAGGGGTTTCGTAGAATACCCTCCGCGTTCACCAGACCTCACACCACTAGACTTTTTTTTATGGGGATACTTAAAAGACAAAGTCTATGCTATAAAACCTGCAACAGTCGCTGAATTGAGAGCAGCCATTGAACGAGAATGCACACAAATACCAAACGAAATGTTTCGTGATGTTTGCGATTCCATTGCTTCGTGTTATCAGCAGTGCCTGGACCAGAATGGACGTCAGTTTGAAAACAGGCATTGACAAAACAATTAAATAATGTCTGTAGATTCTATTACATTTTGAAAATGAAATGTATTTTAATAAACACTGCCTTTATAAGTATTTAAAGTGTGTATACATTTTTTTGGGACGCCCTGTATATATATATACTGTATATATATATATATATATATATATATAGATAGATAGATATATAGATATAGATATAGTGTGTGTGATATACAGTGCATTTGAAAAGTCTCTCCACAGTGCTATGTTAAATGCATAGGAAATTTAAAAACTACAATGTTTTCATTCAATCATGATTTAGTGATTTTATTACGTAACCTTTTGATTTTACAGCATGTGTTCAAAGTGTTTTCCACCATTTTGTAGGCACAGAGCAACTCGTCTACAATTGTTGTCAAACACTTTTTTTAAAGTGCTGGTTGACTGCGGAAAGACTTTTCGAATGCACTCTATATATATATATATATATATATATATATACAGGGTGGGCGGAAAGTAGCTCCCTATTTTGGATTGGTAAAAAAATATGTATATTATCCATTTATTTCAGAAGAAATAATATGAAAAGGTAGGCATACATGGTAGGTTTTCTCTAAAATTCAATGTGGGCTCCAACTCTTTCCACCAGCTTCTGGAGCCACCCAGGAATGGCGTCCACTGACTTTAGCAGGAACTCCGGCGGGATGGAGGACATGACTTCCCAAATTCGGTCCTCCAGTTCTTCCAATGTCCTTGGTTTGGTGCGGTAGACTTCTTCCTTTACCCACCCCCAAAGAAAGAAGTCGCACGGTTACCGCTGAAAAACGGCAGAATCGGTTCAGTGTAATGGTGTGGTGTGGTATGACCTCAGATCAGGTTGTGAGCCCGTTCCTTCTGCGCAACACCATGAATGCTGAGCAGTAACTTGCTATGTTGCGAAACGAGGTCTGGCCGGTTGTCAGCACATGGGAGAACATCGACGATCTGATATTTATGCAAGATGGCGCCCCTCCGCACTTCGCTCTTGTTGTCCGTGAGTGGCTGGATGCCCACTTCCCTGGGCATTGGATGGGTCGTCATGGTCCACATCAATGGCCAGCCAGGAGCCCTGACTTGACACCATGCGACTTCTTTCTTTGGGGGTGGGTAAAGGAGGAAGTCTACCGCACCAAACCGAGGACATTGGAAGAACTGGAGGACCGAATTCGGGAAGTCATGTCCTCCATCCCGCCGGAGTTCCTGCTAAAGTCAGTGGATGCCATTCCTGGGCGGCTCCAGAAGCTGGTGGAAAGAGTTGGAGCCCACATTGAATTTTAGAGAAAACCTACCATGTATGCCTACCTTTTCATATTATTTCTTCTGAAATAAATGGATAATATACGTATTTTTTTACCAATCCAAAATAGGGAGCTACTTTCCACCCACCCTGTACATATATAATATTATATATATATATATATATATATATATACAGGGCATCCCAAAAAAATGTATACACACTTTAAATACTTATAAAGGCAGTGTTTATTAAAATACATTTCATTTTCAAAATGTAATAGAATCTACAGACATTATTTAATTGTTTTGTCAACGCCTGTTTTCAAACTGACGTCCGTTCTGGTCCAGGCACTGCTGATAACGCGAAGCAATGGAATCGCAAACATCACGAAACATTTCGTTTGGTATTTGTGTGCATTCTCGTTCAATGGCTGCTCTCAATTCAGCGACTGTTGCAGGTTTTATAGCGTAGACTTTGTCTTTTAAGTATCCCCATAAAAAAAAGTCTAGTGGTGTGAGGTCTGGTGAACGCGGAGGGTATTCTACGAAACCCCTTCGTCCAATCCACATCCACATCGTGCCAAGTACCACTCGCAATACTCCACTCTTCGGTCCGGATCATCTTCATTAATAGCATGGACTAATCTTGGAATGTAACTTTTCCATTGACAGCGCTTCAAAATGCGTTGGACAGACGATTCTGAAATTCCTACCTCATGACTCGCTTGCCGCACAGATTTTCTTGGACTTTGGTGATACGTTTCCAGTACTCTTTCTTGCTTTGTGGGGCTTGTCGATGTTCGTGGTCTTCCGGAACGCTTCTTGTGGACATTCTGAACAGTTCCATCGGCTTCAAACTTATCTCTAATTCGAGTGATGGTAAGTCGCGTTGGTGGATCTGTTTGAAACTCCCTCCTAAACTGTCTTTGCACTTCAACTGCGTTTTCACACTTCCAGTAGCATTTTAGAATGAATTTCCTTTGTTCAAAGCTTAGTCTGACTGCCATTATTAATTCTAATGGGTTTAACTTGGAAAGAAAGAAACATCAATTGAGCTATCAGCTGTTAAAGTGTGTATACATTTTTTTGGGACGCCCTGTATATACAGGGTGTCCCATAAGTCCAGCATCATAGGACAAATTCATATTTTTCTATTTCTACAAACCATAATTCATATGCTCGGGATGCCAATTTCCCATCCACCATTCTGTTCAGTGATGAGGCTGTTTTTTATGGAAATGGTGAGGTAAATCAACAGAACACCCGCTACTGGTCTCAAAACAACCCTCACTGGTATAACTCTTCAAAGGAACAAGGTGCATCTCGGGTGATGGTATGGTGTGGCATTTGGAAGGATCGCATCATAGGCCCCCTCTTTTTTGATGAACATGTCACTGGCGGCACCTACCTATGTATGCTAAAGGAAGAATCATTTCCCAGTGTCTTGAACGAAGAAGGAAATTTCCCAACATGGTTCCAGCAAGACAGCGCTCCTGCACATTACAGCACCCAGGTAAAAGAATACCTGTACCAACAATTCCCTGGTCATTAGATAGGATGTCGAGGGCCTGTGGAATGGCCAGCTAGAAGCCCGGATCTCACACCACTAGATTTTTATCTCTGGAGCCACTTGAAAGCGCTGGTATACGCAGAGAAAATTAGGTGTGTTGACCATTTGCGGTAGCGCATTATTGGGGCATGTAACACCATTACTCCTGACATCATTCACCGTGTGCTTGCTGACTGGGTATCACGTCTGAATTTGTGTATTGAAAACAATGGTGGACATATTAAGCACGTTCTGTAAATAAAAGCTTTTGTTTTGCCTTTTTTATTATTTTTCCTATGATGCCGGACTTATGGGACACCCTGTATACATATATATATAGGTGACCCTCAGTATACATGGGGGTTAGGTTCCTGAAAATGCCTGTGTAAATGGAAACTGTGCATACGGGGACTAATACCTTATAGGAAAAAATACAATCAATCCCGAGACCAACTGACCCCCTCCCTATGACCAACTATATTTCCTCATACATCACTAAAACACATACTATACATACATGTATATATTAACTGCACATAATATTATTACTGCAGTAACAAGAAAAAAATGGTTTAACTTACAAATAAAGGTAGGCAGATTGGGTAGAGTTGCTGCGGATGATGTTTACTGGTGAGTGTTGTTATTTATTGTGATTATTTGTTGCGATTTATTTTTTTAATTGTAGTACTAATAAAGTATAAAAATACATTGTAAAGAAGTTAAAATCATTAGAGATGCATATATTTAACATAATGATTAATTAAAATATTGGATAACATCCTTTATGTGATGTATAATTTGTAAATTTTCAAAATTGGTAATAGAATCCTCACCACAATTAGGGTAGGGAGGGGAGGGGTAGAGCGACAGGTCACCACACACAGCTGTGTCGGCTTGGGAAACCGTGTATGGACGAGATCCCCTCCCATGTATACAGGGGATGGGGAACAATACCAAAACAGTGTATAGCTGAAACCATGTATACAGAGGGTCACCTGTGTGTGTGTGTGTGTGTGTGTGTGTGTGTGTATAGTACAGGGTGTCCATTAAATATGGGACCCGAAAGAAAATTCAATAATTTGTAGAGTTTTAATCCTACAGAAAAAATACATAGGTATATCATTAGAAAGAGGGAAAATTTAGATTTAATATGATTCATGTTCATTCATGCTTAAACATGAATATGCAGAACTTAACCGAGATGAAATGTTACCTCCCATTCAAGATGGAGCACTGGACAAACGAGCATCTCGTGTACATTACTAAGCAGTACTTTAAGTGCAACAAAAGTGTGATTACAGCTCAGAGAAATTTCAAATTGCATTTCAATGTGCATAGTTCTCCATCGAAAAAGGTAATTTACAGATGTTATCGGAATTTAAATGAAAATGGCAGTATTGTAAAGAAGAGACAAACGGGGAGACCCCGATCGCAACGAACACAAGGGA
Organism: Bathynomus jamesi; assembly: GCA_023014485.1. Lineage (NCBI taxonomy): Eukaryota > Metazoa > Arthropoda > Malacostraca > Isopoda > Cirolanidae > Bathynomus > Bathynomus jamesi. The sequence continues at coordinate 246,086 of JAJOZX010000335.1, forward strand.
ACATTGAAACACTGCAACATTTATTGCATGAAAATCCTAATAAATCCATCAGAAAACTTTCGCAACAACTTGAAATAGGAAAATCGACTGTACAAAAAATGTTAAGAGTTGATTTACAAGTTTATCCATATAAATGTCAGGTAGTCCAGCAACTTCGAGAGGGAGATCATGAAAGAAGAATGCGTTTTTCACATTGGTTTGAACAAAAGATTTCAGGTGCACCAGATTTCATTGCTAACTTGATAACTTCAGATGAGGCACATTTTTATTTAAACTGCCCAGTAAATAAACAAAATTTTAGAACTTGGTCCATTGATAATCCACAAGTAATTACTCAAGTCCCCCTTCATTCTGAACGTGTAACTGTTTGGTGTGGAATGACTGCTTCAACAGTCATAGGACCATATTTTTTTGAAGATGAAAATGGCAATGCTGTAACTGTTAATTCCCAACATTATGAGAATTTGTTACGTGATTTTCTCATTCCAAAGATCTCTGAGCTACAACTGGATAATTGTTGGTTTCAACAAGATGGCGCTACGTGCCATACATCAAGGACTTGCATGGATATTTTAAGGAATCACTTTCCAAGGAGAGTAATTTCAAGATTTGGAGATATTGAGTGGCCGACCCGATCACCTGACCTTTCCCCCCTTGACTATTTTTTGTGGGGATATTTGAAAAATAAAGTGTATAGAAATGATCCAAGAACACTCCAAGACCTAAAACGCAATATCTCTGAAGAAATCAAATCGATCGGATCTGACGTCCTTTCTGATGTCATGCGAAGCATGCTCATGAGAGTTCATGAATGTTCTAGGCGTAATGGAGGTCATTTAAAAGATATTATTTTAAAAAAAATAAGGAATCATATTAAATCTAAATTTTCCCTCTTTCTAATGATATATGTATTTTTTCTCTAGGATTAAAACTTTACAAATTATTGAATTTTCTTTCGGGTCCCATATTTAATGGACACCCTGTATATATACGTGTCTAATATCACCCCCCCCCCCTCCAGGGGAGGTGGTGATATTAAACAGGAGACAGGGAGTGCTGAAATTCCCATTTCTCCTGTCACTGTCCTCTTTACTTCAAGGGCCTCAAAGTCCCATAGGAATGGCACCATAAATGTCTCCATTTCTGACTCCCCTGCTGCTGATACTGAAAACAAAACCAGGGAGCAGGGTTGGTTCTGTTACTACCTATTCAAGATATCCTGGGCCTCTGCCTGATTCACTTTTCATAAACTTCTGCAACATTCATGGCATTCCTCAAACTTCCAATCTGTTAACCACCACCTCTCCTTCTCTAAACCTTATCTTCTCTTCCTCACTGAAACTCGGGTGTCTGGGATGACTGGCAGCAACCCCTTCTCTGTACCCAGAGGGTATAGAATTCAGAGGATTGTCAATTTCAAACTAAATACATCTGCAGTCTACCTTTCTCCTAATTCTATTGACTATCCAAAACTCTACCTTACTTCCAAAGTGGAATACATTCTATACCACTCTGCTTTCACTGAGATCTGTTTTAGGAGATCTCAATGTTCACCACCATCTTTGGCTTTCCTCCCATTTCACTAACATTCCTGGTGAACTAGCTTACAACTTTTCTATCCTGAATGACCTAGAGCAGATTGTACAGCACCCTACTTATATCCCTGATTGCCTTGGACATAGGCTCAACATTCTGGGTTTATTTCTCACCATTCATCCTTCTTCTTACTCTGTCAAACTTTTTTCTCCATTGGGATCCTCCAACTATAATTTTATCTGTTTCCTGTCCTATCACTTCAGTTCAACTTTAGATCCTCCCAAGAGGAGGCACTTTTGGCACTATTGATTAAGAGGTCCTTAGGCAGTACTTCTATGATATTCCATGGAATGATTATGAGTACTGTGGCTAGGGCCCCTCCATGTGCACTAAGCACATCATAGAGGTGATTCTCTTAGGCACAGAGGTGTACATTTCATATTTTACTACACTACTACTACTACTATTTAACTTTGCTTACTCTAATGCTATCTGCAACAGAAAGGAGGCTTTCAAAAGGTATGTACTGTCCAGGGGTGTAGTCGAGGAGTAATGCAGTATAACGGCATTATACTTCCTAAAATTTCAGTGAAGTAGTGTTATACTACCTACTGTTCTAGCCATAGCTGAATGCTGAGCACTTACAGACATTTATCCAGCACCTATCCCCCTTAGTTTTCCACTCCACTTCAGTGGAGAGTACCAAGACGACATATTTTGGAAGAACATATCAAATCTCATGTTTCTGAGCATCAAGAGCTCGATTTCCTGCTTAGTGACCTCCAACCTCACTTCCCCATCATGTCCAAACCATTCATAAGACTCTGCTGGATAACTATCATTTAAATTCCTTTTAAAGATATCACCATCAGTTGTAATATAAATATTAATTTGACGTAATTTCGTCTTAATTGGCAATCACTCAAGTTTTTAAATTAACACTGGTGTTGATTATACTTGAATGATCAAAATTTTCACTCACTAATGACAAATGCAAATTTTAGCATAATTTTAAATATAAACAACACAATAGCTGTAGTTATAACAACATTTACAGGGATCCTACAAACTTTATATTTACATCAACCGCAAACAGGAATAATAAAATTAGTCTCAACTAATTTGTCACCCTTAAGAAATTCACAAATTGATGCAGCTTTTCAATTCCTTTAAGGGAATCATTCTCGCAGGGGCTCCTCCATTAGCCTCGATCTTAGTCGACTCTTTGGGTGGCAAGGAAGCTTTGCAAAGCTTCATAATATGGTTGATCACACCAGCCTTAAGTTTAGAGTGAAGAAAGATGGATGGTAGCCAGTGGGCAATGAGAAATTTTTCTGGCCTATTCTTGCCATTTCTGAGGATGAGTCGAAAAACTATCTGGCCTCTATCGCAGGGAGTCTTAGTTTTTATGGGTGGCATGTTCATTCATTTGTTCAATCAATTCCAATATTGTAATGCAAATAATACTAAATGTGACCAATAGTTTTCCGTGACAATTCAAATCATTTGCTACAAATTGAATTGTTTGAGAAAATTTTAACTAAAAAACATGTAGAAAGGCATTGAACAAGGAACACATAACCATACAAATTAAATACACAGAAGAGAGTTGAACTCTCTTGAAATGGGTTTTAATTCCCTTATTTGGCGATCACTCAAACTTTTAAAATGAGCAATCCAATTACAAATATAGAGTTGAAATTCAAACTCGTACAGGGTTAATGGACTAATTTCTAGAAAGAAATAGGTTTTCTTAATTCTCACAATGTGGGAATTATGTACACTCCCCCCACAAAATTATTCTTCCACAGGAACTACCGTATTTCCTGGCATATAATGCGCACTTTTTTTCCCCCAAAAATCACCCTGCGTATTATACAGCAATGGTACATATTTTTGGTAGGGGAGGGATGGTCGTATTATTATATTTTGGCTGTATATCATCTCGTGGCACATTTTTTGCACTATACACTGAACAATTACCTTTAAGGAAAAAATATTCCTGTTATTCAGTATTTACTCTTAACATTATAAATGCAAATTAAAAGAAAAAGGAAATTTTTATTATTGAACCTAAATATAAAAATAATAAATGGAAACAAACTGCCATATGGTTTATTCATCATCACTGCTGCTATCCTCATGATCCTCAGCGCTGTCTTCAAAACCCGAAACTTTTTCATCACTGCTGCTCTCCGTGTTGGAACTCTCACTGTCTTTGTATAATAAGTCATCCTCAGTACCATCCAGGGCATTACTTATGCCACATTTTCTCTTCAAAATTAGGGTGTGCGTTATGCGCCAGTGTGTGTTATATGCCAGGAAATACGGTACTTTGTTCACTGTAACCTGCAAATAGTCAAGTGCCTGGGCCACAAGCTACAAGTGGTTGCCACAATAAATTGACCATGAATGAGCAAATCCACAAACAAAAACTCACAAATGGCAAGGGTCTACTGTATATACCATATATACACCTTAGTTAAATGTGCCTTTGCTTTCACCTGAATTGTTCATTCTGACAAAGGTCAAGCTCATTCCTCCACATGGGATTTGAACTATGACCCATAAATTGAGGCAGATTAGCTCAATATACAAGAATGTCCTCTGTCTCAATAAAAAACAAAAAGAATTAAGGAACAGTACCTTTTTACAAGGCCTGGAAGTGCCACAGGTGTGGAATTTAGCCATGTGGAGGGTGCTGGTCCACTGGAACACCTGTGTGAATGGATGTGTATGCTTTAGTTTCTACCTTTTCTCCTCTTCACTACTTTCTATATTTTGAATCCAGTCTGTCTTATCACCCCAATTTATTTGGAAATGAGATTTTGATAAATATAACCAGAGCTAATAATAATGTTTGGGTCTCTCTAACCTCTTTTGTAATGGAAAAGGTTATTAATGCGGGGGACCTACAACTTTATATTCAATCCAAACCCTGGGTTGCTAACACCAACTAGGCCACTAAATGCGGAGGAGAGTCACCCATCCAATTAATCTACTGATCTACAGAAGGTAAGGCTAACAAAGACCCTAAGATCCACTCTAAGGTTAGCCAGAGAGAAAGGAGAGAGTAGGGGGTTAAAAGAAGAGAATAAGGGATTAAGTAAGTAGCAAAACCTATCATTTGTGGGTTAACATTCATTCAGAAAAAGAGAGAGACTCACCATTATCATCTACCAGCCACTGCCAACAAGTCAGAAAAATAGTCGAAGAGAATAAGAAAGGGGTGAAAGATAAAAAGAAGTAAAAAAAGAGTGCTTACAAACCATGCAAACTACAGACATGCAAGTAAAGAGAAGATAAGAAAAGAACAAAGAAAAGTATGAAGAGTATAACAAAAAATGGGTTAGTTTACGCTATGAGCTGCATCTAAATTCGTGTTGGTATAATTTTGTTTTTTAATATAATTTTATTGCTGGCATATCACACACTGGCATGTCACAAGCTAGTATTAATCATCAACAGACTCAAACCTCAACCATTACCCCCAGAGCTCCTGTTGCTGATTGTTTTAAATGATGTTAACATTTTTAAAATGCCTATCTAATGGGTTTTAAACATGTTAATGCTGGTAAAGTTCACGATGGATGCAGAAAGATTATTCCATTTATCAGTTACTTTAAACAAAGTTTTTAGCAATGTTAGTAATGAAACATCTGCCACGTAATTTAAATCTGTCATTCTGACTATTACTATTATCAAAAATGCAGAATGGCAAAATTGACATTATCAATTTTATTAATGATTTTGAAAACTTCATTAAGCTCCCCCCTTAATCTCCTAGTTTCAAGTAAATGCAAGTCTAACTTTAATCCTATCTTCATAAGACTTGTTGCATAGTGATGGAATTAGTTTCATAGCGGGTTGCTGAACCCTTTCCAACTGATCAATATCCTCACACAAATATGGGCACCAAAACTGAACAGCATATTCTAAATGAGGCCTGACTAGGGACTTGTAAAGGGGCAATATAATATTCTTCGATTTAAATTTTAAATTACGCGCTATGAAGCCTAACATCCTATTAGCTTTTGCACAAGACTCCAGGCACTGGTTCCAAACTTTTAAATCCTTAGATATACGTATGCCTAAATCTACTTCCTCATCAATGCTCGCTAACTGTCTATCATTCATATGTAATTATTGTTACAAGAACCTATATACAAAACTTTACATTTGTCTACGTTAAATTGCATCTGCCACTTATCCATCCACTCCATAATCCTATTTACATCATCTTGGAGCCTACTTCTATCATCCACATTAAGAACTTTACCGCCTATTTTAGTATCATCCATGAATTTTGACACGTTACTGGTCAAGCCTACATCTGTCATTAATGTAGATTACAAATAGCAATGGGCTTAACACTGAACCCTGAGGGACACCACTACCTACATCCAACCACCCTGATTCCCTACCATTAACAATGACCCTCTGTTTCCTGGCACAAAGCCATTCCTCTAACCAGTTAGCTACCTGACCACTATACCATGCGCTTTAACCTTCACAATTAATCTTCTATGAGGAACTGTATTGAACAGTTTTTTTAAAGTCTAAATAAATAATGTCAGCCGATCTATGCCTATCATATTCACACACTATTTCATTATAAAACTCTAACAAATTAGTTAAACAAGATTTATGGTATCAAAACCCATGCTGACTACTATTAATCAAATTGTGACTAAGTGATTGACAATACAATCCCTAACTACAGATTCCAAAAGTTTACCAATAACTGACATTAAGCTAATAGGCCTATAATTGCTAACTAGGGTACTACTGTGCGGTCACCTTTTTTAAAAATGGGCATAACGTTAGCTAATTTGAAGTCTTCAGGAATAATCCCCGCTTCCAGCAACTTATTAAAAATGAACATCTCAATGTTGATTAACCTCAATGATTAATAAGTACATTTATTTGAAAAGGTATGGTAACAGCGATTGTCACTTCAGATTGAAGGCAGCTCACTAAATTAAACTTACAAATATGCAAAAACTCTCATCTACTCTAAATTAAATAAATAATTACCCTAATTTAATAACAAGTAAGTAATCTTAAAGATATCTGGCTATCATATACTGTTCAGGCCTTAGCATAATCTGTATAAGCTCTATTTAGTTGAGATTAGTATATTATAATCTGATGGGTAAATATCATCAGCCAGCCAATTTTAATTGAGACCAATTAAAGAAGAAAAAGTACTTCTGGTTAACCACTTTTTCATGAAATTAGTTCTTTAAATGGCAGTTTCTACATTAAAATGAGAAAAAAAAAAAAATTCAGTGGCATGAGTTTGACAACATTCACTTTTTCCTTAAGGTACCGTACCTGTCATCTAGCAACTTTCACTCTTCCCATAATCCATATTACATACTTCACACTATTAGCTGAGGCCTACACATTATTACAATGTTTACAGTTTAAGTTCCCTAATACATCTACTAATATTAAGATTTATGCAAATATTTATTCAGTCTTCTGGTGATGGATTTTTGGAATAATTTTCTAACATGGCAGAACAGTACTTTAGATAGTTTATGAAGGGACTTGATGAAATTTTTAAAGAAAAATCTTGTAAATAGTAGAAAGGTTAAGTTCAGTTGGTAAAATCCAACAGATGAATAAATAGATGAGTTCAATTTATGATAAGAAAAAATAAAAAATCTTTTATATAGTTGCAGTTCTTGCGTGTATTTCAATGACAATCTTGCGGATCTAAGAGTGATTTAAGGCATATTTTATGGAGAAACCCATAAATAGCTGGTATTCTTTGTACAGTTATAGCATTATGAAATAAAACAGAGTATGTATTTGGGTGGTGATTTGGTTCATATTTTGGACATGGATAACCTATAGCAGCCCTGATGGCTTTCAGTTATCCTTATACTTCTTAGGCCAGGTCTTATGTTTAACTGCAAAATATACAATACTTACCTCTCTTTTCATCCTGAATTCTATGAATGAAATCAACATCAAATAAGTTTGCCAATTCATTTAATTTAGGATCAGATTTATCAACAATAAGTACTTGACTTTTTAAACGTGGGGATGTCCAAGTGGACAATTTATCATTTATACAGTCCTCAACTGGCATATAATTCATAGTCAACTTATCACCTTCAGTCCAGCTGTAACTTATTCTGGGGAAAAAATAAATTTCATACAGATTTTGCATAAATTCAATTGATTGACTAAGTCTACATACCCGGAACTTCTTAAAAAGAAATAAAAATTATATATATATATATTATATATATATATATATATATATATAAAGAGGAGGAAGAATTGCAGAGATGAAACACATTCTTCAATTTTAATTGACACTGATGTTTTGGAATATACAATAGGGTGTGACCGTTGCCCTCCAAAAATCAAAAAATGGTCCTACAATGCTGTTCAAAGTTTTAGTGTTGTGTCTTTATCTAGGAAACACCCTGTAAATTTTCTTGGAGATCAGTGCATGTTTGAGCTAGCACCATCGTACCAGCAAGTATTGCTATTTCAGCTTATGAACTTCATAAATAAGTGTGAAAATAGCACATTTTATCAGATTTTCATTTCCGGGTCTGGAATGCTGACCCACAAATTTTCCACGTATTATTTTATTGCATTTAATTTTAATGATGCTCTTTTCTTTTCCCTTGACAGTGATTTGATGTTGAGAATACAGAATTTAATCATGGATACACGGCAAGATGATGAGTATGTCAGAATGTTATTGGGCACCGTACCCCAAGAAGAAGAAAAGGAAATAAAGGGCTGCAAACTGCCAACTAATAGGCAGGTCTTACTATGTTAGCAAACCTTCGGGATATGCATTGGGACCAGGCTTTATCTGCCACCATTGACAATGTGCTTTTGCATTACCAGAAGGTGAATGTCCCGACCATTACAGGCAGGAACAATATTGGCCGAGTGATTAAAACTTACTATGACAAAGACTACATGATGCTTATGAAAAAGAATGAGGATAGAAGACGGGCTGATGATCCTGGAATTATGAAGTTTAAATCAGAATTGAGCCTGACGATTAAATTTTATAAGAATACAGTGTTGAAAGACATGGCGGCTGCGAAAAAGGGGAAAACTCAGGCCGAACAAGATGCCATCGATACTGACATACTCTTTATGAAAAGCATGCTAAGTGACAGAGTAGCTACCTACTCTCGGGTAAACAAAGTACTCACAGAAAAGGTTCAGAAGCGACAGAAAAGGCAGATGCGAGAAGAGAAGCGACAAGAGAGAGAGCAATGTGATCATGCTAAGAATGTACAGGCTGATATTGATTCACCTATTAGCTCTGATGAGGACGATGACATTGATGAGGCCAGCACTGCTGAACCAAAGAGAAAACATCAAAGAACAGTGAAAGAGGGAGTTTCAATTTTTGTGTCCCATGATATTCTGAAGTTGGCAGAACTTGTTTCATGCAGTGTTCGAAACAACATCTCGCCGACCCAGCTGAGTGCAATTGTTGGCCCCACTGGCTTTGTTCTCGTCCCAAGTACAAGAAAGGACAAGAGAGGAGATGAGGAAGGCCCTTCTTTGCCATGAAGGCACTGAAGTTACTAAGAGAGTGGGGCTCAATCATGGGGGCTATGGAAAGCCATATCTTCCCCCCGTCCCAGAAAGTGGCACTGCCCTGGTGGACCTAATTGGGCCTGACTCAAGCTGGTTCTTCACCATTTTAGGCATGCCCTATCAGTTTCTCCACAGTCCAGCCAGTGAATGGGCGGATCATGACGACTACCTGAACATGAAACGGGTTGTGGACAAGCTTCAGGTCGTCAATGAGGCTGCAGAGCATGGTGTAAAACTTTGCCATGACTTTCTTAATGTTGCCAGGGATGAGGAGCGCTTTCAAGAAGTCCTTCAAGTAGTTGAAAATGACAGACTCCGCATTCCTAATCAGCGCAAACGATCATCTGTTTCCGAACAGAAATCATGGTTTCTTGCTCTAGAGAAATAATACCTTGTGAATATATGATAAAACCCCTTAATGTACCATGAGAGAATAAGAATTATTAACTTTTTTGTGTTAGTGATAACAGCTTTTAATTAAGACAGGCAAATGATTTGTGTTAATATCCCTTATGATGGTTGTGTAATCTCATATATAGGCGCGTATGCCGTATAAGCAAAATCGCTATTTTTCAAATTGCTGGTGCTCACTCGAATATGCATGAATCTTCAAAAAATTGCACGTGGGTATTTTTTATGTCAATATGCAACACCAAAATTTTGAACAGCATTGTAGGACAAAGTTGGGGCAACTGTCACACCCTAATATACAATACATAGGCTATTCCATCAACAGGGCTAAAACAAAATACAAAAGACTGCGGTTAGGATAACCAAGTTAAAATACTTTACTAGCAATTAAAATTACAAGGAAAGACTTGAACATACAAACAAAATATAATTATAAAGTTAAGACAAAATAGATATTTTGATTGCAATAAAGATTCATTGGAGTTGAGATTAGGTTTAAGTGTGTAGATAAATAATGATGCCATGATTTTAAGTTTAAGGTCATAGTTGCTACTGGTGAGAACACTAAAATTTGAAATCAGATTATTATGCGTGTGATTATATATATAAGAGTTGGTTGGTTTTCTGAGAGGTTGATTTGTATGAACTGACTTTCCAAGAAGTTAAAAAATATGGGATTTGGGGTACTTTTTAGTTTTATCTACGTATGACCCCATACAGTAGTCACACTTATATTAATACAATACACAAGTAGAAGATTTAAGGAATGTAGGGACAGCATTTTCATATTTAAATAAGTGAAAAATTGATCTGGTCAGAACATGAATATATCTGATTTGTAGTTAAGGATAGAATTCTTTAAGCAATTTCAGATGTTTGTTCCTTATATTGAAACTTAAAAAGTTTCTGGAAAAGTACAGTGAACCCTCAATCTAACAGACTATATGGGGGAAATAGTAGTCCATTAAACCTGAAAGTCTGTTAGATTGGGGACAAAAAGCACATGGTAATAAAAATGGAAAAAATACATTAAAAATTTTATTCAAGTACTATGCTACTTAGGAGTTATTCTGAATCACTATCCATTATTTGCGAGGGTGGTTCGGGAGTTATAACGCTTATATCCAAAAAACTTACAAGAATGGAACTGGAAGGAGCAAGAGATGAAGTGGTTGGTCCTTGATTTGAGATACTGCTTTCAGTAGACTCTGATCGGAAGAAGGATGGTTCAATTAGAATGTGCGTTGACTATCAAAAATTGAATGAAGTGACCATACCAGACCAATTTCCAATGCCCAACTTAACGGATGCAGTTTTTAGTCTTCATGGAACCTGTTACTTCACTTCCCTAGACATGGTATGAGGTTATTATCAAATGCCAATTGCCAAAGAGAGATGAGAGAGCACTGCTTTTTCAACCACCAGAGGGCATTGGCAGTTTAAGCAACTGAGTTTTGGATTAAAGAATGCTCCTTGCTCCTGCTAGTTTCCAACAGATGGTACAAGAAATGTTACATGGTTTTCCGAGTAGTTGGGTAATTCTACGAGAAATAGACAAATGAAGTACACGGTAACCTCTTCAAAATTCATGAAACTTGGTGTGAGGGTTGGTTTAAGTCCAAATTACAAACTTCTGAATTTTTTTTTTTGAAAATTGGTCAAGTTGGTCAAATTTTATGGCTTGACCAAATTTTGGTCAAATGAAAAACCAATAATTTTCAAACGTAAATATCTCGGCTCCTAATTGTGGTAGTGTAGTAAGTTTTAAATGATAAAATATGTAAAATTAACTGTAGTTTCTAAATATGTATCATTTTTTTAGGGTAACAAAAATAAAATTGTGATTTTTTGGAGTTTTTTTTTTTTTCCCGATTTGGCAGCGAAGATATCATTTTTCAAAAAAAAGACCAGGAATAAAAAATGTTTATTTGATGTATGTACACCATAATAAGTAATAAAAAGTCAGCTTATCGACAATTATTATGAAAAAAAATGACTAAAAAACAAAATCCAAATTTTAACAATTTTTTGCTTTCTTTCCAGATTTTCAGTATATACCTAATTTTCTAGTATACGTAAATTTACCTAACCCTTAAAATGCCTCAAAACACAAAATTTTGTTGCGATCCTATGAAAAAACACAAGAATAATTTTCTGTAACATCAAAAAAGTAAACTCTGCCATGGCAGCTGCAAGCTATGGAATTTTGGAAGAAAATCAATTACTATGTCACAATAAAAAAGAAGCCAATTGTATTAGAACATGTTCAACATTCATCCAGAGAGCCGGAACCTGCACCAATACCTGAGCCAGACATACTTAACGAATGTATGGAGCGAAGCAGTAGCGATTCCATGAATCCACCACCATTGGAAGAATTTGTCATTCAAGACAGGCAATTCAATAAAGATTTGCTCAGCGACAATATTTTACCTTTATTTGATGAAAGCCCTATTAAAACAGGTAATAAAACAATAGAGACTCCGTTCAGGACATTTGTTTCTTAATGCCAAATTCGTAGTTTTCTGTTTTTAAATATTAGCATCAGCACTTGAATACATATATACAAAATATTTGATATTTGATTATTTCACGCAACCTAAATTTATGAATTTGTTTTACAGCTGGATTGAAGCCAGGACAAAAACAGATAAAGGCTTCTACGAAATTCAGATCGACAACGGAAAAGGTTAAACGAAGTTTTGAAGCTGCTTATGGGGCGCTCCTATTAACTATTCTGAAGCTGGTCCGTCCAAAAAAAGTTGTTTGGAAGATGATTTAGAGAGGCAAGACTACTTTTCGGACATAGTTATTGAAATTTGACATTTTAAATTAAATTTAATACAGTCATCGAAGTATATACTAAATTAAGTTTTATCTGTTTACATTTTTATAATCGGACAATATAATACATATATTTTATGAAAAGTTTCATTAAAAATATACTAATTAAACTTAATGTCAAATACACTTTATTTCAGGTATCAAAAGGTTATGGAAGAATTAAAGGAGAAATTTCAAGCAAGTAACGATCGCAATCTTAGGTTACAAATACTATCATTGTATCCCTATCCCATTGAAAAAACTGCTGACTTCTTTGGAGCAACAAAGTATATGGTGCGTAAGAGCCGCAATCTTCAAAAACAGTTTGAGATTCTTCCTAACATTCCAAACATGACGAAAGTGAAGGTCGTCACAGCTGAAATGAAAAAAAATAATTCGGGAGTTTTATGAAAATGACGAATATAGTAGGATGTGCCTGGGAATCAAAGATTATGTTTGCAATAAATGAAGAGGGTGAAAAAAAGACGTATTATGTAACTTGAAAGAGTTATATGCTGAATATGCAAAAAATGATGAAAATCCCAAAATAGGCTTTAATACCTTTGCTCATCTTCGACCGTCGTGGTGTGTGCTTGCGGGACAAAGTGGAACTCACAGTGTCTGCGTATGTACGCATCACCAAAATCCAAAACTACAAATATCAGCGTTAGGCATTAAAGATTTAGACTACAAAAAATTAATGTCTTTATCCATCTGCGGCATGGACAATGAAGATTGTATGATGCACCGATGCAAAAGATGCCCGCGAGAGGTTGGAATCAAAAATTATTTGGAAAGTTTGGACTTCATGGCGATGGAAGAGATAAAATATAAACAATGGGTGTCCGTCGATCACTGTATGTTAAAAGATATCACCGAAACTCCAGAGGAATACGTGGAATCACTCACCAAAAAAATTGCACAACTGACAAGACACCACTTCACGAATAAATGTCAGTCGAGTTACTTCAAAAATCTAAAAGAAACTCTGCCTGAAAATGAAGGTGTTTTGGTGGGCGATTTCGCGGAAAACTTCTCATTCATCGTACAAGATTGTGCCCAGGGTTTCATTGGGAGAACTCGCAATGTACAGTGCACCCATTCGTTTATTATTCCAAAAACAATGCAGGAAAACTAATTTGCAAAAGTTACTGCTTCGTTTCAAACCATTGCAGGCATGATACAATTCTGGTTCATAGTTTTCTCAAAAAATTAATCCTGTGCATCCAACAACAAAATTCAAACCTAACTAAAATTCATTATTTCACAGATGGATGCGCGGCTCAGTATAAGAATAAAACAAATTTTCTAAATTTATGCCATCATTTCGAAGACTTCAAAATTCATGCTGAGTAGAATTTTTTCGCGACATCCCATGGGAAGAATGCCTGCGACGGTATTGGCGGAATGGTAAAAAGAGCAGTCGCCAGAGAAAGCTTACGACGGCCTCTCGACCATCAAATCTTAACAGCTGAGGACTTCTACAATTTCTGCTCTCAAGAATTCCTAACTGCTATTGACTTTTTTTACATCTCTGAGGCAGAAGTTGTAGATGTAGAGCTTTCTTTGCAAAAACGTCTGAGTGAACCTATTACTTCTATCAAAGGTACTCAACAATTACATCGCTTCATCCCAATTTCCAAGAATTCGTTGAAGGTTTATCCACTCTCTCAGAGTGCACAGTCAGTCGAAATAAGAGAGCTCATTAGAGTTTCTGCTTCGGATCAAGAACATAATACTGTCTCTCAACGCAAAATTGAAACAGGCTCTTTTGTGGGTTGTATGTATGAAAATAAACTATGGCTCAGATTAGTCCAGTCCTTTGACTGTGAATATGATGATTTTCTGATAAAATTTCTCCATCCTTTGGGCGTGTCCCCCTCATACATTTTTCCTGCGCAAGATGATGTTTGTCACGTTCCAACAGAAAATATATTTGGGAGTATTGAAACAAGTTTACGAGGAGGAACAAGAATACAATACATTTTTCCGCTTCAAGAATTAAATAACTTTTCAAAGATAAAATAAATTCTATCAAATGTATACTATTTAAGATTGTCTATATAATATTTCTAAAATTTTTATCTAAGATTTGTGTATCTACTTAATAGTTATAAAAATCCTTTCAAATTCTTTTTTCTTATTATTATATTATTAGTGTCTAAAATTTGGATTCACTGGATGAGAATACTGTCTCTTAATTCATTCTCAAAGACGTGTGTGTGTGTGTGTGTGTGTAGTATTAGGAAGAGTATTTTATACTCTGATAAGTGCTTTATAAATTAAACATTATTATTGTCAATATATTCTGTCCCTAAATATAAGAGGATATGTATGTACATTGTACATATATTTTAAAAGATTTTTTCTCCTTTGGTTTATCTACATGTATTTTTTATATGATTTGAAAATTGTCTTTTTTTGGACCAACAAGTCTGTAATAAATCTTCGTCGTCTGAAAAAAAATTTTATTACTTAATTTCAAACTCAGTTTTGAGCCTTATAATAAACTATAAGCTGACTTTTTATGGTGTACATACATCAAATAAACATTTTTATTCTTGGTCTTTTTTTTCGAAAAATGATATGACATTTTTTCCAAAAAATCATTTTATTTTTGTTACCCTAAAAAAATGATACATATTTAGAAACTACAGTTAATTTTACATATTTTATCATTTAAGACTTATTACGTTACCACAATTAGCAGCTGAGATATTTACATTTGAAAATTGTTGGTTTTTTCATTTGACCAAAATTTGGTCAAGCCATAAAATTTGACCCAACTTGACCAATTTTCAAAAAAAATTCAGATTTTTGTAATTTGGACCAAAACCAACCCTCACACCAAGTTTCATGAATTTTGGAGATGGTGGAGTGTACATTTGGCACTTTCATTTGTCTATTTGTCCTGGAATTACCCAGTTGTCATCTACATTGATGATATCCTAATAATGGGCGAGTCATTCAAAGAACATCTTCAAATGGTAGATAAAGTCCTGTATACTCTGGAGAAGTCTGGCATCAAGGTCAAACCTGTGAAATGTCAGTGGTTCCAACCTGAGGTTGCATTTTTGGGACACCTGGTTGGGAGAGAAGGTTTGCGGAAATCCCCAGAATATATGCAGAAGGTGCACGAGTTTCCAAAACCAGAAACTGTTCGACAGATGAGGGAATTTCTGGGTTTAGTGAATTTCCAGAGAAAGTTTGTACCAGATTGTTCAGTGATAAGTCCTTTGTCTCGTTTAACTGGAGGTAGATCAGGAGAAAGATTGAAATGGACACCGGAGATGGACAAGGCTTTTATGGCAGTGAAAGAGGCCTTGGTTAAGGAAGTGCAACTGTCACATCCAAATTACAGACCTGAATCTGAAAAATTGGAACTGTATGTGGATGCTTCTGCTTGTTTAGGACAATGACAGAATGATGATTTTAAGGCGATTGCCTATGCATCGATGACCTTTCCTAATGCCCAGAGAATGTACTCAGTTATAGAATGGGAGTGTGTGTTTTTTTTGTTTTTTTACTCGACCTTAGATACCCATTTACATTGAAGTACATTTATAAAGATCCTGATTTTACTGCCTACAAAAATGTCAAAGAACTGCTAAAATTATGCATTGACTTTGATTTAGAAAAAGCTTTTAGCAAATCTGCAAAACTGTTTAGATTGATTTTAACTATACCAGTGAGCAGTGCATCCACAGAGAGAGGTTTTTCAACATTAAATCGAATTAAGACATATCTAAGGAACAGAACTGGTCAGGAAAGACTAGTATGTTTAGCAAGAATTGCAATAGAGAAAGAAATTGTGGTTTCCTTGGAGAGGCAAAAGATTCTACATGACAAGGTCATCAAAGAATTTGCATTGAAACCGAGGAGATTGGAGTTTATGTATAAATGACTCATGGTAGATTAAATATGATGAAATTTACATATTCGTTAATATGAATTCTATCGAAGTCATATCAAGCCCATAATGCTTGTGCCCCTGATATATATATATATATATATATAATTTAGGGTGGTCCATAAAATTGAAGTTTTGATTTTTTGTTATTGTCGGGAGGTAACTTGTGAGGATGAATGAGAAAACACCTCTGGCCAATTTTTTCCCAAATCAATCACTTTTTAGGGGTAGCACACAGTACTTCATTTTTGCACTTTTGCATTACCAAGTAGATTTACTTGTATATTATGTTCCAGTTCCAGTAATACATCTTTTCCTTGACAGATTATTGGTGTAGTGTTCATTGGTTGTGTTTAGTGGTTGGATATATGATGACTCAAGTTCGAAGCTCTTGCTTTTATCTCCTTGAAGGAGATAAAGTGAAGGACAAGCTTCTTGGAAGCAAATTACCATCACGTGGAGAAGTATTGTCATGCTTCCTTCATCACCACACTAATCTCAAGAAGGAGTTGAAGGAAAGTGCTCAAGTAGTGTGGGGTCAACTTGAAATATTTTGGAACAAAGCTCGAATCCCGACAAGGGAAAAATACAAAGGAATCCAAAAGATCTTGGACCTTCACCAAGATTGGATCAAAATAAAAAAAGGACGAATGAGGAGGAGCCAGAAGCAGGTGAGTTGGATGATCAATGATAAATAAAATAGTTTCTCGAGAGTATGACATATTATACTGTACAATAGTCAATACATTTATCATATATACAGGGCTATTCAAATTGATTCATCCGATTTCAACTGAGAATACTTCCGTACCTATCAACCGTGCATCAACTGGGCATACACCACATGAAAGAGGAAATCTCCAAGATTTACAAGATCACTGCAAGAGGGCTCCAAAGTACCGCTGTGGCCTAGCCTAGCAACAAACATTCAGTGTTAAAATGGCGTCCACACAGCAGAAGGCGTTTTGTGTGTTGCAGTTTTTGAGCCCCCTAGGTTGCCGGATCTTACACCGTGCGACTTCTTCCTTTGGGGGCACGTTAAGGATACTGTGTATGTGCCACCGTTGCCCACATCTTTGGATGAGCTCCAAACTCACATTGTTACTGCTGTAGAGTCAGTGACAACGGACATGCTGGAGCGAGTATGTGAGGAATTCGACTATCGTGTCGACGTTGCTCGTGTAACTAGGGGAAGTCACATAGAGCATTTATGAGGTGAGAGACAAAATTTGGACAGTTTTTCTTTTGGTTGATGTATCACAAATCACTCTGTATTTGTAACATTAAAAAATATTCTCATTTGAAATCAGGTGAATCATTTTGAATAGCCCTGTATATTACCGGTATATATATTTATTATTTATATTTAGGTGTACAACGAAGAGGGATTCAAGGAGACACTTCGGAACCTATTTGATATGACACATGCTGATGCCTTGTCTCTAATCAAAAACCCAGAAGACAAGGCCTTCTTGCTGGCCCAGCGAGAGCCTGGAAGACGGGGATGCATGGTGGGAGTAGACAGAAAAATAGCAGAAAAAGAAAAACAAGCTGCCCACAGGAAGATGGAGGAGGAGATGCAAAAGAGAAAGGTGAGATTGTTCTTCAAATTCCTACTTTCATTTGATTGCAATGATTAGGTTGTTCGTTAACACTAATTGTCCATTTTCTTTGATTGTATTGCAGGCAGTCAATGAAGGTGCATCAACGTCGGGTACAGCAGTATTGGTGTCCTCAACAGAATCCTCAGTCACTGACGAGTCATCCTCCACCGAAGATGAATGGGCAAAAGGTGGAAAGCGACCTCCAAAACAGGTGAAAAGAGTCAAGAATGTGATAACATCAAATCTAGCTGCTGCCCTAGATCGGACACACACTACGGACAGGATGGCAACCTACATAATAGCAGAGACTGCATTGAGCCTTGGCCACAGCCCAATGAATTTTAACATCACCCAGACCTCCATCAAACGGCAGAGAGAACGACATCGGATCATGATCTGCAGTAGCCTAAAAGCTTCCTTTCAGTCCGGTCCTGCAATCATCCACTGGGATGGAAAACTTATTCCAGACCTCCTCAACACCAGAGACCATGCGCATGTGGATCAGCTGCCTGTGCTCATTTCCTCCTTTTCGGGTCAATCTCAGCTCCTTGGAGTCCCCAAAATACCAACTGGATCAGGAGAACACCAAGCCAGCGCAGTTTTTGAATTATTGACTGATTGGGGCCTCGAAGAATCTGTCGTGGGGATGTATTTTGACACCACTGCCTCCAATGCTGGTCGTTTGAATGGAGTGTGTGTGTTGTTGGAGCAGAAGTTGAAGAAAGACCTTCTCCATTTTGCCTGCAGTCATCACATCATGGAAGTGATGATCGGTGGAGTTTTCACTGCTTGCTATGGCCCAACGAGTGGACCTGATGTTCCATTGTTCAGCAGGTTTCAGAGCAAATGGACCTTCATCGACACAGGAACATACGGCACTGGATGGGATGATGAAGAGGTGCATCGACTCTTGGCCCCCATTAGAGATTGGATTCTCCGCTTTGCTGAGGAAAAACACTCCTCAAAATCCTTTCGAGATGACTATCAGGAATTCCTTGATCTGTCCATCATTTTCTTGGGAGGGAGCATTGACAACTACACCTTCAAGCGACCTGGCCCCATGCACCAAGCCAGATGGTTATCTAAGGTGATCTATTCATTGAAGATGTGGCTGTTCAGGGGACAAATCCCAGCCCTCACTCCACGAGAGCAAAAGTGTCTTCAGGATGTCAGTGTCTTCGCTGTTTCCATCTACCTGCAGGCATGGTATCTTTCGGAGGAGATGGTGGGCCTCGCAATTTTCGATCCTGAGGTGTCTGAAGAGACTAAAACAGCAATGGTGAAGGCGATGGAGGAAGTTGAAGGAAAGCCTGATTGCCAGAAGAGAAGGAAAGGTGTTGCTGAGGGGGCTTCAATCGAGTCACTAGCAACAGCAAACTCAAAAAGACTGCTGCTGTCTCTGGGGTCAGGTGTGGGATACCTGAGGAAGGAGGTGCGGGATTGGGACAGTGATCCTGATTACCAAATAGCGAAGAAATCAGTGGCAAACCTCTCTGTCGTGAACGATCATGCAGAGAGGGGGGTTGCTCTCATTAATGAATACAATGGCTGCCACACCAGGAATGAGGAACAACTGCAGTATCTCCTGCAAGTTGTTGCTAACTACAGGAAGCAGTTTCCTCAACCACTGAAGTCAGCCTGGCAACTGGGCGAGAAAACAAAGATCAAATGTGGTGCGGAGAGAATTGTTAGTCAATTCATTTCGGAATTGTTAGTTACCCTAATAGTCATGTCCTGTCACCAAGATTAACTTTGCTGTGATTTTCAGATTATACCAAAACTTCAAGTGTCATGTGCTACCCCTACAAATTAACTGATTCAAATAAAACTTTCCCAGAGGTGTTTTCTCATCCATCCTCATAAGTTACAACCCAGCAATAAAAACAAATCACAAAAAAAAATTCCACCCCTATAAGAGTGGACCACCCTATATATATATATATATATATATATATATATATATATATATATATAGTAGACTCAACTTACAAAAAATCCCCTAAATTGCCCTTAAATCATTATATATTCTAACTCTGTTATATGTACCTACATATACACTATAACATACCTGTACAATTATGAATGATGAGCTTATGGAGATGGGCATTTCTGGGTATTGTTGTTTTGAGTTTATTCATCCTGTTCCCACGTCACTGTGGGGGGATTGTCAAGCTCAGATAACGATGCAGGGGAGTATGTGGGCAGCTCAAGGTCACTGAAAGAAGTTGAGGGTGTTGGCTGATCTGCTGACAATGTTGATGGTGAGGTTTTCTTCAAGAACATGGTGATGGGAAGCCTTTTAATAAGTCTAACACAGCCACTTTTTGTTCCACAGTCATCACTCACTTTGCATTGTTTCTTCGCTGGAGGACCAGAGACAGAGGTTGGCTTGTGTTTGGGCATTGTCAATGAGTATGAAAGAGGTTTAAGCGCACTAAATTGACACACACGAGGCACTGGTTACTCTGATGATACACGCGCAGGAACTGAGACAGACAGAAGTAGGATGGTGGGGTGGTGCCACCTTTTTTTATATTTTTAATTACTATATATATTTATTATAGTATTATTAAAATTAAAATTTTTTGTATATTATATTTTTATTTTATATTTTTTTATTAATATTTTTTGAAATTGTAAAATTATAACCTGCATATAGTTGAAACCACGTAAGTTGTGAGTCTACTGTGTGTGTGTGTGTGTGTGTGTGTGTGTGTGTGTGTGTGTATATACCATATATATATATATATATTTCAACTGCAAAGAACACGCAATATAAATAACGTAAAGAATGACGCTTGTATAGGAGAACATTCCATTCTTCTATAGAAGCATCATTCTTTACGATATATATACAGGGTGAGTCAAAAGTAGCGCCCGATTTCTGTCAGTTGATTGTTTGTTTGCCATTGGTATTACAGTGTACAAGAAGGTAGAAATAAATGAATGACATGTTTATCTAACCATTTATTCGGGGGAAAATTATTACGGAACTGTACCAAGCTGTTTTACTTGCAATTTTCAAAGTGCCCTCCCTCGTGATCGATGCACAATCTGACAGCCGAAAAACAGAAATCGGGCGCTACTTTTGACTCACCCTGTATATATATATATATATATATATACACGGTGAACCAAAAGTAGGTGGACAGTAGGTTGAATACGGTTTGTGTTATATTATATTATAACTATGATGTTCATTATAACTATGGTGTTTGTGTTATATTATATTAAATATTATAACTAAATTTATTTAAATTTTATTTTGTATTATAGTATACAAAAAAATTAAATATGTATTCTCAAAATAAACGTTATCATTTACTGTCCACCTACATTTGGTTCACCCTATATATATATTAGGGTAGCCCTTATATGACCTCAAAAACAGAAAGTGACGGAAATTTCGCTCTCACCCCCCGAGATAGATGCTATTTCAGGAGATAATTCATCATGCAAAATTTTATTCATATTGCTCAATATTTAGAGGTCACCCTCATTGTCTATATTTTGACACTATTGGCCCCAGGGCATGCAGGTCCCCCCTACTCAAAAGTGTCGCTTTCATGCAGTCCCGGAAGTTCTTTCGGTGGTCTGTGACGACTTGAAGAAGAAATTGGAGCTGCTCCTCATCACTGGTCAGCTTCTTGTTAAAGTCTTGAATAAGGGCAACTCCTCTCTCTGCTGTCATTGACCACAGCCAGGGGTCTTGGCAGAGGAAATCATCTGGAAGGGGCCAACCTCATGAAAAGAGCCTTGGAGTTAGCGGACACCAGTTGCTCAAGACCCTTTCCATCGTCATCCAAGAAGATCCTTGCATCCAGCTTCGGTCTTTTGGGAGGATCTTCTTCTTCCTCACCTTCCATGGCTTCCACCATCAACTACTTTGTTTCCTAGGACACCCTTTCATCGAAGAGACACAAACCAACCAGTTCCTCGGAAAGATACCACAGATGGTGTGAGAGCTTCTTGGCAGTCGCCTTGCTGATGGCCTTGTGCTGGTACTTCAACAAGGACTTCATGAGGAGGAAGTGGAGCCATTGTCCAGGCTTTCACGTACACGATGACAGTGAACAAGGCAAGTTCTTTGATGCCCTTCTCCTCCACTGTGGTCAACTTGAACTGGTCCCAAAAAAGCCAGATCTTGATGGCGTAGAGGACCTTGGCCATCCAGCAAGCTCAGTGCATTGCTCCAGGAGCACTGAAGTGAATGCCTCGCTGTGGGGTCCCCCCAAGGAAGATGGTGCAGAGTTCCACGAGTTCCCTGTAATTTTCCCTGGTATGCTCCATCTGGGACTGGAAGAACTGAAGGAATTCTTCCTTGACTGGGACAAGTGCAGCCTCCACAACAGGATCAGTGATCACAGGCTTGAAATCCTTCTGGTTGATGAAAGACCACTTCTCCTGAAACTGATTGAAGAGCTGGATATCCAGTCCTGTTGATGGAACTCACAGTGCGGCCTCGAAAGCCGCTCCGATCACCATCTCCAAGATGTGGTGATGACAAGCAAGGTAGAGATGATCTCTTCCCAGATTCTGTTCAATCAGGCAGCAGGCTCTGGAGCAATGTCCTGTGTTGGATGCTGTTGTATCAAAACACAGAGCTTGAACCCAGTCACTGATACCCCACTCCTGCAGGCAAGCAACAACAGCTGATGCTTGAGCCTCCCCGGTTCCTGTGTGAAGCTTTGGGACCCCAAGAAGCTTCTCAACTCCTTGCCACGAAACAATGATTGGAAGACACTCTACGTGCTCCCTGCTCATCAAGTCCTCCATCAACTTCCCATCTGTTAAAAAAAAGTTGGGTAGAAATAACCACATATATTTCCAAATAAAATATAAACAAAAATATAGAATAAAAATAATAACCCTCGTTTCTAACCAACTAGTGAAGTTGGGTTTCCCTAATTAACAAAAAGAAGAAAGAAAAAAGTTTCTGAGACAAAGAAAAATGGAGCTCTTTGTTATATCAAAAAATTTGGACTGCTGAATCAAGTGGGCTAGTTTTTTCATAAAAAAATTCTTGTAGTTCCCCAACTAACTGGGCAGGGCAACTTAAAGTCAACCTTTAAACCTCAATATTAACCACTGCAATTAAACTAAAAACCCTGTTTAACTAAATAGTGGCCTACCAGAACTAGGTGTAAGTAGCTTAATTAAAATACATAACTAAGGTAAGAGATTAAAACTAGGTACCTAGAACAAACTCAAACCAGGCTACAACAGCCCTAACTAAATAATTAAATGGCTACAATAGCCCCTATTAAAACTTAAGGGTAATATAGCCCTAACTTAACTTGAGTAAAAACCTTCAAAACCTTAAACCTTTAAAAACAAAAACTTAAGGGCAATACAGCCCTAGCCTAACTTAAACTGCAAAACCTAGGTCTGGGAAATAGCCCCTATAAATAAATAACTTAGCAGTGTGCCAAATAGTAACTTAACAAATAAAATTCAAATCTGGAAACTAAATGAAACTTATGGATTAGTTAGAAACAGAAAGGGTAACGTTCAACTGGCAACTTCATTTTTGGTAAGTCTAAATTAATTTTAATGAATTTAGCTTGACCATAGTTAGTAATCTGGCTGGCGACCAAATTTTAACCTTAAAACCACTGCAACCTACAGTGAAAAAGTCTGTAGCTATGTTGACAGTGTCTAAATGGGCCATTATTATTTCTATAATTACTGTCTATTTAAAGTAAACTTAGCCTTAATATTGCACCTAAATAAAAATAATCTTTCAAAAAATAAAATAATTTTTCAATAAATTTTTCAATACCGTCCCAATGGACAACGAGGGGACCTTCACCCGGGAATTCTTCCTTCATCTTTTGTGCCATCTCCAATCGGTGCCAAGCCCGGAGTCGCTGAATGGAGTTGCGGTTTATGTTCAGCTCTTCCGCATTCCATCTGAGACTGCTAGCAGCTTCCATCAGTATGTAGGCAGCTCTCCTGGAGGAGATGTGTCCTTTCAAGTGTGGCTGCCAGTCCAGCTGTCATGATGTTGGTCCTCCCCCTACTTTGCTTCGGAGGGCACGCTCCTCTGCAGGCACCTGGAGTCATCCCGTCTCCTCTTTGGATGCATAGGAATAAGACGACTCAAAAACTGCTCAGCTGGTAGATGCTTCGCACTCCTCAGCACTTTCCTCTTCCAGAGCTTCTCCTGAACATTCCTCTTCGCCACTAGCTACTTTTTTCCTTCTCATTTGCTCCAAGTCCAGTCCTGTCCTTCTGCCTCTGCATCTGGAGGAAGGCCTTGTCTTCAGGGTTCTTGATCATCTTCATGGCATCCGCATGTGCAATGTCGAACAAATCATTCAACTTCTTAAAATGATCATCTTTTTTCTTGTGTGCATTGCCAGTCCTGGTCTTGTTTTTTTTTCAGCCCTTTCCACTCATTGAAGGTCTGTTCGAGTTTGGCAATGCAGTGCTGTTCAGCCTGAGTGGGAATGCTTGCCAAATCCCAGAATTCCATTACGGCCCTGACGGTGTCGTGGCTTGCCTCACAGACAGGCTGCTGCTTCTCCTCATGAAGGAAGAGGAAATGGCCAAAGGCCTGACCAATGGAAGGAAGCTTCCTTCCCCTGATTTTTTCCACAAAATAAACACCAAGATAACGCTTCTGTCACGTATCCATTGTGTATCAATCCTGCAAGTGAGAACAAGAGTATGAATAATTAGTATGAGTATTGAGTAATTGAGTATACCAAAAACCTAATAGAAGGAAAACTTTGACATGCCAGGGCGACCTCTAAATATTTCTTGAAAACAGGCATATTTCGCACAGTGCAGTTAGACAAGTAATGGAACAAATTGAGTGGGTGAGAGGATACAAAATTGACACTTCAGTTTTAAGGGCCACCCTATATATATATATATATATATATATATATATATATATATATATATATATCAGGTCATCCCATAAGGAATGTCATTTTTTAGATCGGAATTTGGACAAAAAAAAAAAAAAAAAAAACTTTTTAATCTAGTATATATTTTCCATCAGAATCAATGCCATGTTCATAAAATTCAGGTGGTTTTGAGGCAAAAAACGTACAAAGAGGGATAATCTGAAGGCGCAAGGTCTGAAGAATATGGAGGATGTGGAAGTTTTTCCCACCCAAGCTCCTCAATTTTTGCAGAAGTGATCCGAGTGGTATGAAGACATGCATTGTCGTGGTGGAACACAATTCCTTTCTGATTAACCAAAGAAGGTCTCTTTTTTTTTAGTGCAGTGCTCAATCAATCCAGTTATTGACAGTAGACTGGAGCGGTGATTGTTTGGTTGTGTGGTAAGGTTTCAAAGTGTATTACACCACCTTTATCCTACCAAATACTAAGCAACATCTTCTGAGGGTGAAGATTTGGTTTTGGCTGTGGTGTCGCTGGTTCTCCGGCACAAACCCACTGTCGACAGCACTTAACATTCTGGTACAGTATCCACTTTTCATCACCAGTCACTAAATGGTGCAAAAATGGATCTTGGAGTCACAGGAATGAAGAGCTGTACTAATGTTTACCCGCACCCTCAGATTGTCGACTGACAATTCATGTGGCACCCATTTTCCTAACTTAGGCACTTTCCCGAGTTGTTGCAAATGTCAATGGATGGTGGACAGGGATGAATTGAGTTTCTAGGCCAATTCTTCGACAGTTGTTAAAGTCTTCTTCAAGTGCAGCTAACAGCAGGTCATCATCAAACTTAGCAGGGCATCCAGAGCATGCTGCATCTGTCAAACAGTAGTCACCATTCCTAAATTTTTGAAACCATTTTGACATCTCCTCACATGCAGAATATCATTGCCATAAATGTCCTGAATGTTTCGCGTTGCTTCAGTAGCACTATTCCCTTTTTTGAACTCGTAAAGCATTATATACCTGATATGCTCTTCTGATACCACCATGTTTATGAGGGGTTCACATAAAGCAAAACACACATCTTCACTGGTCAAGGTCTGTAAAGTATGTAGCAAAACAGGATAGATCTCCTCTTAGATATAACCTTCGTAAAATTTATGCATAAACCAAGTAGGACTAGTTTAAACTTAATCTATCGAATCTATCGTAAAAACCGACATTACTTATGGGATGACCTTATATATATATATTGGTTCCTGGACTTAATTCCCTGTATTGATTAAGGGATCAGAAGAATGGGGGGGGGGGAGAGTTCTGGTGATTAATCATGTCATATCCCTGGTTTAAAACTAGACATTAGCAAATTTCTAGAACCCCATGAGTTTTTCTGGTTTCCCCTTAATAGTCCACACTTCAATCTAAGGAACTATTATGGACAAAAACCTTGATCATTTTTACGTTTATTCTTGACAATGACAACACCACTTAGGTTATCCCCCAAACTATACCCTAATGGTATATCTTAGTTTAATTAACCAGTTTGGAACAAACATGGCACTAGAAAAGGAGGGGATAGCTCAGACAAGATAAATCAATTTCACCAAGGCAAAAATGAGGGGTTAGTATGGTTAAGACGGAGCTCCTGCTCACAGGAGTTATTGTGAAGGAACGCTTGCAGGAAGTCTTCCACCAAAGAGTAATTGCTATAGGCCATGACATTGAATGGCCTCCCAGAAGCCCTGACTTGACCCCGTGTGATTACTTTTTATGGGGTCATTTGAAAAATAGAGTATTTGCATCACAACCTATCAATTTAGATGATTTGAGGACTCGCATCACAGCTGAAATCAACTTGTTAAAAGACAATCCAGATCTTATCAAAAGAGTGATGGGGAAGATGAGAGCTCGACTCCAGATTTGTATCGATAGGAATGGCAGTCATGTTGAAAGAAAATGAAACTAAGCATAACTTTTGTAATAAGGAATAAAGAAAAACCTGCTTTGTATCTTATTAAAATTATGTTAAAGTATCTATTATTATGTATTTGTCTTTTCATTACATCGATAGCACACACATTATTTTTTCATTGACCAATTTTGCGCAATCCATTTTTTTGTACCCTTCAGTTAAAAGCAGATGCTTAAACACTAATTCGTTTAAACATGAATAAATTTGAACGTTAACAAAGAATAATTTGCTATATTAAATCAAACAAACAGATCCAAAATATCTCAATTTTTGGAGGAGTTAGTACAATCTAAAGTTGGGTGTACTTTTTTGTGGGATATACTGTATATACCTTTTAGGTCACTCATGTTGGCTGTTTCTACAATTTCCATAATTTATATATCAATGTACAGTAGTCCCTCGCCATATCGCGGTTCACATTTCGCGGACTCGGTACATCGCGGTTTTTTCTAGCCGAAATAAAATACGTACTCTAATTGAGTTGACAAAGAACCGCGAGATAGGAAAACCAGCGAAGCTTGTGCTACTTGAGCTACTTTGCCTATATGATACCGTACACGGCACACCATTGGCCGATGGATGAGACGCGACCAATCAGAGCACGCTGTTCAGTATCCTGGGCGCTGATTGGCTTAGCGTTCGTCGCATCTCGATCTGCAGCCTACCGAAGCATTCAGCATCTCACCTTGCTCAGTTCGCTTCCACGTGTTATTCATTTAGAAGAGATGTAATGCTCTTCTTTGCTGTGCAGTACATTCATCTCATCATCACCTTCATCGTTCAGTACTGCACAGCTAATTCATCGTCATCGTCATCATTCAAGTTTTAGTATCTTCGCTGGTGAGTACCCATACGAAATTTTAATGTTGGTAAAATTATTAAAAAATACTGTATATACAAATGTTTTCTTTTTAAAATACTGTTAGTCTCTTTCATACTCCGAGTGTAGAAAGTGTTTATAAGAGCGTGGGAAAGGTTTATAAGAGTGCGGGGAGGGTTTATAAAGGCATAAAATACGTAATAAACATATTGTTTCTACTTCGCGGATTTTCACCTATCGCGGGGGGTTCTGGAACGTAACCCCCGCGATATTCTGGGGAATACTGTATTCATTTTTACATCGCGAATGCACCCTAGATAGTCTCTACTGAAGGAATTACCTTTATTTTAGGGTATTTTTTCACACACCCCAAAACAAACTTCATGTCCTAACTTAATTTTGGGCCAGTTCCCTCACTTGAGACTATCCAAATCGCATTCCTGGTGTAATAACGAATCCATTGATCTATAAATTATGGGAATTGAAGAGACCGGACTGATAGTAAAAAATTACCCAAATGGCAATGATACTTAACATTAAAGTGGTCAGAAAACCATTTTTTCCTTTTTGAAAACTCTTATTGTCTAAGACAAATAGTTCCTTGATTACATTACTCCTAAACAATTGACAACCCCCATAAAGTTAATCTTTTGTTTATCAATTTATTCCTGTTTAAACTGCTTCAGAACCTAGTCTGAGTAAAGGTTTATTTCCCCTAAATCTGGTCAATAGGTATTACAAGTTACTAGAATGTCACTGCTTGTGTTCTAGAACCTGGGGCTGCACATGTGGAAGATCCATAACTCCTGCCTTGGCACGAGTTCTCAGAGGGGAAACTATGCTTGATGCTGTTAACGATTCCTGGACAGCCCTATTTGAAAGCTTGTTTAATCTCTAAAAACCTTTCTCTAGATCAGGGGTTCCTAACCTTTTTGGTACTGCACCCCCCTTTGGTCAACCTTGTATCCATGGCACCCCCGATACCCAAAGGGCGAAAGTTTTCATCAGTTCCATATGGACATCTAGAATCTAGATAATTATAGGATTAAATAATAAAAAATCAAAGCTCATGTGTTTATGAGATGATGGATGTCAAGTTTTCCCTAATGAAGTAAATTACCCATATATATTTTTGGGAATATATATACAAAGAAAAAGGTATTGATGAAATCCAGTACAAACAATGGACAATAACAGATCAATCTCAGCTGGACTGTATTATTCAAAATTTAGAAGATTTCCTAGATACCTTTATTTCTCGACTAAGGCATCATTATTTCATTGCCAAACAACAAGCCAAGTATTTAGAAAAAAGAAAAAATGAACTGGATGAAGGCAATTTTTTAGTGATTGGGGACTTTTTCCAAAAACTATTCCTTTGTAGTCCAAGATTGTGCTCAAGGATTTCACTGGAATAATTGCCAAGTGACTCTTCATCCATGGGTTTATTATTACAGAGCAAGAAAAAGTAAATCACAGCTCTCTAACTATTATCGCAGAGTGTCATACACATGATACTGTTGTTGTGCATCTATTCATAAAAGTTTTAATAAATCATCTTAAGTCAAATTTTCAGCTACTAAACAGAATTGGTTAATATGAGTTTTATCACACTCAGAATATCAAAAGCAAATATAATTATAAAATATTAAAGCATAATTTTCTCATCATTTTCATATAAGTCACTATGCTCGCAGATGCGTACTTAACAAATTATGTACATTTGAATATTATGACATTTTTGCATTTTTTTTCCCGCCCTTCCAATATTTTGATTGGTGATGTCATGAGAACATGATATATGAGCTAGATTTTTTAAGTTCTTAGGCCTTTTAAGTTGCTAGTCTACTTCTGTTAGTTTTTGATAGATGTTTGTGGCGATGACATGTGAATGGTGCGAATATTATTTTGAGGATTTAATATACTCTAGGCTAGATTAGCCAGGGTTAGGCTAGGTTAGCCAGGGTTAGGTTAGGTTAGGTTAACCAGGGTTAGGTTAGGTTAATTAATACCAAAATACATTTTCCTAGTAATATTTGATGTGTTTTGCTTAGATTTTGACTTCCATTTCCCTTGAAAATGAGCCAAACTTCAAAGTACTATAACTTTGTTGGACTATAACTTTGTTGGACTATAACTTTGTTGGACTATAACTTTGTTGGACTATAACTTTGTTGGATCTCATTTCCGACGGAAATGGAGGTCATATTTGAACAAATCACATCAAATACTACTAGAAAAATGTATTTTGGTGTGTAAAATGACTGAGTTACTTAAAACACATAATTACCACAGAATTATCTATTTTACCAATGGATACGCAGGTCAATACAAAAACTGCAAAACCTTTTTAAATTTATGCCGCCACCAGTAAGAATTTGGAGTTAAGGCTGAGTGTCATTTTTTTGCTACCAGCAATGGCAAGGGACCATCGGATGGTCAGAGGAATCATCAAAGGCGAAGCATCAAAAGAAAGTCTTCGTAGGCCATATGATAATCAAATCCTGTCCCCCAAAAGATCTTTTTGATTTCTGTTCCTTAAAATTGACTCAAATGTCTTTTAGCTTTGCAACACAAGAACAATACTCAAATGAGAAAGATTTTTTTAGATCCAATTCTATCAAAAGTGAGAACCATACCAGGTGTTATTTTTTTTATTTTATTGGGTTCAGAATCCCAGCTGAGCCCTGAACTGCCAAGCTCTGAAGGGCCAGTTTAACCTACAGCCCAAGTTAAGCTAGACTAAAAACTTACGGACTTGGAGGTCCTATTAGGTCCTACCTTAGGGTTGCTGACTCGATGTGGGCCTGCCTCAGTCGCATAGAATTAAGATAAAAAACAAAAGGGGCACTATTTATGGTCTTTCTAAACCTTACAACAACACAACCTGCACCATTGCACGATGCAACAATCTTGTATCTAAACAACCAAACTGAATTGCAAGATAGCTCTCTATAAGACCACGCCCTGTAAGTGCCGCATTCAACAAACGAGTAGGAAGGACGCGCAGCGCCCCCAAAAAATGATGCCACAAGAGTGCCCAAACAATGATGCCACAAGAGCCCAAAAATGCTAGCTCTAAATTAAGTGGATGTTTGGTAATGGTTCAGAATACGGGCGTCACTTAATTAAGCAAAATTTCGAAAAATACCATAGAGACAAAGTTGTTTCTCTCATTAAAATACGTTGATTGCATGTGTCGCATAGTTTAAAAAACGAAGTTAGAAAATTACGAAAAAATATACTATATAGCTACTTCAGTGCTTCAATGCTATGAATCTAGGAAATTTTGTGTTGGCAACCCTACTATCGTTCATTCACTTCAGTTTGAAAATGGCTTCGGTCTGTGACGGATGTGCGGTGACGCTAGTGGAGCTCGCGACCGTGTTGAGAACTTGATTCGTCATGTGCCCTAGATAAAGACTAAAAAGTGCATAACTTAGCATGTTATTACATTATCATTTGATTTAGTTCTCGGTGGTACGGGGGCGGAGCCCCGTAAAGATCACACATCACAAATTGATCGGTATAGAGTTCAGGGTATAAAGGTTTTTTCCACCAAAACATGCTAAAACCATTGGTTTCCTGTTGTTTAGGATAAATCTGACCATCGCTATTACAGTAAATTATTGCTTGGGCTGTGTTCCCCCACCCAAAAACCCCGGTTCTCACGGTGGTCCCCCCAGATTGTAGAAGGGGTTGGGAGGGGGGTAAAATCACTTCAAGCAATAATTTACTGTAATGGCGATGGTCACATTCATCCTAAACAACGGGAAACCAATGGTTTTAGTATGTTTTGGTGGAAAAAACACAAAAATTGAGGTGGCGCCCCTATTCTGAACCGTTACCCAAATGGACAGCGCCTCGGTTGAAAGTCGAAAGGAATTCGCTTCCCCCCAACAAGCCACTCAATTAATTGAAAATGTCACAGGATATGTAACAGTGGAGTATGATAACCACTGGTGAATTAGGTGTGTGATAGAAACATATCCTGGTGAGGGTGAAGTGAAAGTAAACTTCCTTCACCCTTGTGGCCCAAACAAGTCATTTACTTACCCTGAAAATCCTGATATACTTACAGTAGATTTGTCCGACATCCTCACAATCATAAACCCAACGACAGCTACTGGAAGAACATATACAATCACAAAAAAGGAAACCAATGAAGCCAATATGATCCTGAAAAAGCGTCATCTTAAAAAGTAATCAAGAAACTGGATACAAACTTAGTCAAAAACATATAATCAAAAACTTACAACTACATGGAAAATATGAGTATTGCTATTTAAATTGCTTATTGATATGTATGCCTATATACTGTAACTAACTATATTTTAATAATTAGATCTCTAAACTAATACGGAATGAAAAAAAAAACCTGTTTTGTCACCCTGCATAGTATCTAGGCGTAGGTCCTTCGGAAGTTGGAACGAGGTACACACCTAGGCCTTGGGAGGTAACTAAGGGGTTTAACTACCTACCTTGCTAATTAATTTTTTAAACAACTCCTTATCATGATAATTTTACTTAAATTTTTAATAGGTATAAAATTTATATTTTTCAGGTTCAGCACGGCAATATGAAGTGTTAATTCATCAGAAATAAGTTATTTTTAACTGCAAAAATTATATAGGATTTGTAATAAAAATTATTGATACTTTTAGAGAACCAAATAATTTGTTTGTAAAAATCTTAATGCTTACCTATAGGTATATATCAAATCATGTATGTAGCTATATTATAATATGTATATATGAACTATTTGTGAAGTTATCTTAAATAAAATGCTCAAAATTTTCAACATGCACAATTTCAAATGATTGTGGAAAGCAAACCCATAGAGATCCCACTCCAGTTTTTTGCTTGAATATGCTTCATTTATTTAAAGGTCTTTACTTATGCCAATTTTCATGACCTTGAATTTTGAACTCTGACCTGAGATCAAGGTCAAAGGTGAAATATAAATGCAACTTTTTTAACAGAATGTACGCACTCTGTGCATAAGATTAAAGTTATTCTACTGTCTTTTCTGAACATTTTAACACCAAAATCATTACAATCCATCCATTAGATCCCGAGTTATGACCTGTCAAAATCACGAGGTTACGCTGCTGACCCTAAATTTGGGGGGTGGGGTGGGGGGGTGTCGTTACTCCCAAACTATTTGACCCCAGTGGCTAAAATTTGGTCACGCTTCATTACTCATCATACCCAACTACCACACCAAAAATCATTAAAATCGGTGAGATGAGTGGCACAAATCACTAAAAAGTGTGTACACTTGACATTAGCCCTGTTCAAAAATCAACTTATTCTTATTTTCATAGGTTTCTGTACTTTTTCCCATGCTTTTTGACCTGAAAAGGCCGAAAATCACAACCATTTTGACCTAGGTTGTTGGGAAGCATTGCCGCATGGAGCTTTAAGTTTTCTGCCTTGAAATCGGCCAAAAGCACCAGTTCCGGGGTCCCTTGAATCATGTTTTGCACTATAACTTTTTATCTAAACAAGATAGAGCAACAAAATAGGCACCAAATTAAAGTGTTTTTAATCCTCTTTCTAACTTATACAATTATGATAGTCTTGGAACAAGAAATGGCACATTGGTACATACAAAGATTTCAGAAATATCACAAAATTCTTTTTCTCACACTCAAGGCAGACAAGGCGCCTTATTCATGACACAAATTTGAGATTAACATTTTGTCACAAATCTAATCGATCAAGAAGTGAAAGCATTACATGATGATTAATTTCATAATTACATTTACACAGTCATTTCTTGAGAGTTTGTTTCTTGAAGTTGTCAAAGCGGCGTCTGTTGAACTCCACAGCTTGAAGGAGATAGTCCCTTTGCTTGGCATTTGTTGTTATGACATTTGCAAAGTCGCTCATCATCTTGACACCACGTTCAGCAATGTCATTCACCGCTTTCAGATTCTTAATATAGTCCAACGCTTTTCTGTAGTCCTCATTCTGTGGCCAAGACGTGACAGGTTCCAGAAGCCACTCGGATCCAATGTTCAGTGTGTCCAGCAGGAAATGTGATTCTGGGTCAATGAGATCAACCAGGGTGGTCTTAGCTGTGACTCTCTGGAATAGAGGCTTTCCTGTTCTGAAGCTGTCTGGCTTCTCAGTGGCATGTAACTGGGCAACAATGTCGTGCTTCAATGTGTCACTCAATCTACTGCTGAACAGGGCAAATGGCACGACTTCCTGCGTCAGGTACCATTTGTGGTTTTCCATCTTATTAAGTACTGCATCAGCAAGCTCTGGGTCAGTTTTCTTGTACTTCAACATGTCCTGGATTAGACTTAGATCATTCACGGGAGCATCTGCAGCAGACATTGACATCATCCATACAGGAGTGTAGAACAGCGCAAGGAAGGTGTTGAGTCTTTCCAGCTTTGATACAGTGTCTTCGTCGTACTCAAGTTGATCTGCAAACATCAGCATTTTCATGGAGTACAGGTTTCTGGCCATCCATCTGGCCTGATGAATGGCGCCTGGTCGACTCCAGTGAATACCTCGAGGAGGCGTTCCTCCAAGAACAATGACTGTCAGTTCAGCCATTTCCCTGTAGTCGGCTCTTGGAAGCCTTTCTGCTGTTAGAATGTCTTGGAGTATTTCTTCACTGTTCTTCTTCTTTTCCTTCAGCCATTTGCTGTTGATAGCTAGCATCTTTGGGTTTTCCTTGGACAAGTCCGTCCAAACATCCTTCAGATGCTCAAACCAGGGATTATCTGGCCCCTTCACCTTCCCAAACAGCTTCTCCCAAACTGCTCCTACTAGGATTTCCAGGATGTGATGTCGACAGGCCAGATAAAACACCTTTTTGTTCAGCATTTTCTCTAGCAGTTTCTGTGAACTCCACTGTTACTGGATGTAGTGTCAAAAACAAGGGCAGTAACATTATCCGTAAGTTCCCATGTCTCCAGTAAATCCATTGAAGCCTCAGCCTGAGCTGTGCCAGAAGAATTGTCGATGACAGGTACTCCCAATAACTTTCCTTCAGTGTATGAAGGTGGACCAGACACTAGCACAGCTAAAGTCTCTGAGGTACTTCCAGGTTCACTGCCCAAGACATCTTTGAGCAACTTTCCATCCCAGTGTAAGGCAGCGTAGTGTGGGGGGTTTTCACAAAACTTGGACATGTGACTCTGGCTGATATTATACCTGGACAGCATTCTGTTGCGACGTGTTGTTGAGGTTGAGATGACGAAGTTATCCAGATCAGCCCCTCCAGCTTTCAAGGTGGCAGAAACCATGGCAGTAACTTGATTGTCTGATAAACCAAGACGATCAGCTGTATTGCAGATGACATCACATTCCATGGCCTTCCTTGGAAACGTCAAAGTCACACTAGTCACAGTGTCTTGATGGTGAGAACATCCAGGACGAGGCTGATGGTAATCCATGTCCTCTGTGTTAGCGTCGTTGTCAGTTGAGTCACCCCAGGTAATGTCATCCACATGAACAACTGCCTCTTGTTCTGCTGCAGCTGTAAAATAGTACAACATGTTAAGACAGTAATTGTTAAGTACATGCTAAATATCGCAATGGAGTAAAACTTAAAACTTTTTGTAACGTTCAAAGTAATTAGTTTTACCTTGTTCTTGTCTATGCTGCAGTCTTTCATTCCTCGCTGCTTGCTGCAGGGATCTTGTCTCAAAAATCTTGTCATGACCAGACATATGACCTTTCCTCTCAGTCTTTTGGTCTTCGTAGAACCTGATATCCTCATCTTTCTTCTCTCTGGATAACAGTCTGTTGTTCTGTATTTCCTGGATTGCATCTGGAGCTCCTATATCGAACAGGCTGTCTAATTCCAGCACAAATGCTCCTCTTTTTCCCCAGGGTTACTTGCTCTTCCTTTGCTTTTCACCAGAGCACGATGTTTCTCATGTAGTTTCATGAAGAGCTTCATTGCGTTGTACTTGGTCATTGTCTTGATCCTAGCCATCTGCCAGAATGGGATGATAGATTCAACTGTTTCATATGCAAGGTCTTGAACCATGGGCCTCCCTGCATTTTCCGGTAAATTCTGAAGATTAAGGAAATACTGGAACGCCTGTCTGTTGGTGGGAAGCTGGGAACCACTGATAAAAGCTGAAGGGTATCCAACCAGGAAAGTTTCAGTGAGAGATCTGGTAGATGGCCCAGTTGACACCTGCTTGTGGACAGTACGTGGAGGTTCTGAGATATCAACTGTGCGCCCACGGAGCTCCCTCAGCTCCTTGCTTAATGCCATTGTGAAGTTGTAACTTGTAGATGGTTTTCTAGATTCTGATTGAGTTTCTGTTGTTTCCTGAAAAATGATAGATAAAATAATAATTATTATTATTATTATTATTATTAATTATTTTTATTTATTATTATTATTATTATTATTATTATTATTATTAATTTTATGCTCTTTCATTTGATACCTAATTTGTTGCTCTATCTTGTTTAGATCAAAAGTTAAAGTGCAAAACATAATTCAAGGGACCCCGGAATTGGCGCTTTGGCCGATTTCAAGGCAGAAAATTTAAAGCTCCATGCGGCAATGCTTCCCAACATCCTAGGTCAAAATAGTTGTGATTTTCGGCTTTTTCAGGTCAAAAAGCATGGGAAAATGTACAGAAACCTATGAAAATAAGAAAAAGTTGATTTTTGAACAGGCCTAACTTGACATGGAATGCCTCTTTAGTCGCTTTATTCAAATTTGTCACTCATTTTTTGGGCAAATGCGTATTAATGATGAAAATTATGATACTAATAATATATATATAAATACACTTATTTTTGGTCCAATGAGTATAATTTTGTGCTATTTGTACAGGGAAATAGTGATGACGTCATTTTCTATGCGCCGTTCACATGTCTTTCAGTCCGAACGTAGCAGATCAGTTTTGTATGATGATGTTGTGCGAATGGTGTGAGTTGTCCTACCTTATGGCCAGGGCCGGATTTAGGAGTGGGCAAAGTGGGCAGCTGCCCACGGGCCTCCACATCTTGGGGGCCTCCACATATTGACAAGCCATTATCAAAATAGAAAAAACCCGAAACTAGAAAAACCCGATAGATGATCAACAAAAAAACACGCGCATCCAATACCACTGTAGTACATAAACTTTTACCAATTACTATTTGTTGTGTACTGATTATTATTTTGTTTTTATTACTCTTTTAGGCCTACTCTCACTATAATGGAATACTCGAGTAACCCGAGGCTTTCATTTTTTGCAGAAATGAGTGGAATGGACAGACACAAGAGTGCACGATGTTTTGAAAGTGTATGTCTGTTAATTATATTATGAATCTTATGGATGACTTCAATTATGTCTTCCCCTAAGGTAGGGGGGCCTCCACATGGAGGCTGCCCAGGGCCTCCACACGTCTAAATCCGGCTCTGCTTATGGCAATTGAACGTTTTGGCCATAACGATCAGGCATCAAGGTTAGTTTATCTATTAGGCCTTATATCTTTCCTTAAAATACATTTTTCTAGTATATTTTGGTGTGCTTTGTTCAAATATAACCTTCATTTCCTGTGCAAATGTAAAGAAATAAAAATTTGTTTATGTAATAGCTTGGGGTTAGTGACCCCGCTAAGTTACTAGGTTTCTAAACAACAAACAAAGGCACTTACCGGTGCGTTGAATTAGATATTCTTTAGGGCCTACCATACATTTCCTACGTCCCACAAAGCAGTCTACCTAAACTCTCTAACTTTACTAATTTAGAAGCTATAGACATTACCCCTAACTATTATTATTTACTGACAACTTTCTACCCCATTTGTCACCTTAGAAACATCACCAAATTAAACTTAGCACCAACGATTTAGTCAGATATGAATAACCATGCTCTAGTCCAGCCAAAACCCAACGAACAGCCCGCGTTACTCCGTTTATCCGTTCGTGTTGCCACTCAGCTTTCTTTTAGTGATTTTTCCCTTTAATGACTTTAGACTATATATATATATACACGTCACCTCACTCCTCCCCTACAAGTTTAGTCTGTCAGGGGGAATAGGTGCAACCTGCATAGGCGGGCGAATTGAACCATTTTCCAGAGGATAGGTTCTCTCTTCCGGAAGACTCGGTCACTCTGCAATTCATGTTCCCATATCTGGTCCTGATGGCGTTTAATAGAACGACCATCTTCTAGTTGGCACTTGAAGGAAACAGAGTCCGTTCTCTCCTGCACAGTTGCAGGAACCCATTTTGGTCCAGCCCCATAGTTGCGAATCATAACTGGATCATTAGGTTGCGCTTCTATAACTCTCCCTATTTTAGTGTCGTGGTACAACTTCTGTTTTTCCTGATGGCGTAAAACTCGTCGTTCTAACGTTTCGTTTGGATGTAACAAATCGAAAACTGAACGAATTCCCCGGCCAATTATAAGTTTAGAAGGAGACACCCCCGTCGTTGTGTGAGGTGTTAGTCGATTTTTAAACAAAAATTTATCCAACACCACTTGCATTTCCTTCCCAAGAGAATGACGCAAGGCCGACTTGAAAGTACGGACCATGTTTTCCGCGAGACCGTTAGTAGACGGGTGAAAAACACTAGACCGGACATGTCTAATGCCATTTAGGTGGACAAAAGAACGAAATTCCTCACTGGTAAAACAAGTACCAGTGTCGGAAACCAGGACTACGGGTAAACCCCATCGAGCGAAACACGAACGGAGTAAGCGAATAGTAACACCTGAAGTCGTGGAAATGGTTGGAAAAATTTCCACCCACTTAGAGTAGGCGTCCACAATGACTAGGAAATAGATATTATTCTCTAGGCAGCTTTGACAGGAACGGAC
This sequence comes from Bathynomus jamesi, assembly GCA_023014485.1. NCBI lineage: Eukaryota > Metazoa > Arthropoda > Malacostraca > Isopoda > Cirolanidae > Bathynomus > Bathynomus jamesi. The sequence continues at coordinate 284,418 of JAJOZX010000335.1, forward strand.
CAATGATTCGAGTTCTCCATCTAAACCGGGCCACCAGAAATAAGCTCTCGCCAGTTCTTTCATTTTTGTTGCACCCATGTGTTCAGTGTGAAGTTCCTTCACTAAATTCGACCTGCCTTCATTCGGAATTATCACTCTGTGGCCCCATAAGAGAGCCATTTTGGATCGAGAGTCCAGACTGACGTTGATAAAAAGCTGTAATTCACTCTCAACCTTAGTAGGCCAACCAACTGAGCAGTAATGGATGACCCTAGACAGAATAGGGTCTGATTTTGTCCACTGCTCTATTTGTACCGCAGATACTGGAGTGGATTCCAAAAACTTCACCAAGTGAACCCATTCTGTAGGTATAGGTACACATTCATTTGGATTTTCTAAAGGCAACCTACTTAGCGCATCAGCCGTACCTAGAAGTTTGCCTGACCGATGTACTAAGTCAAATTTATAAGCTTGTAGAATCAGTGCCCATCGATGAATCCTACCTGAGGCCATAACTGGAATACTTTTATTAGGTGAAAATAAACCTAAAAGAGGCTTATGGTCAGTAATTAGTTTAAATTCATGATTCCATAGATAGAAATGAAATTTTTTTACTGCAAATACTAAGGCTAAGGCTTCACGTTCAAGTTGTGCATATCGTCTTTCAGTCTCAGTGTTCTAGAAGCAAAACAGATAGGCCTATCTACACCATCAATGTGGTGAGATAACACTCCCCCAATTCCATAAGAACTGCTATCTGCTGAAACTATGAGAGGAAGTTTAGGATCATAATGCACTAGGAGAGTAGACTTTAGTAGTACGTCCTTGGAAGCCTCAAATGCTTCCTTTTGGGTTTTCTCCCATCTCCACTGTTCCCCAGATCGTAATAGCTTATTTAGGGGTTCAAGGAAAGTCGATGCATTAGTAGGCTGACCATATTTCCTTGAGACAAAAACGGGACATTGGGATGGCAAAAAAGGGACGGGGGTTATGTAATATTCTGTATTCATGAAAAAGTAAGTACATAAACATATTGAGCTTACAATTATTCTTCAGTGACAGAACCCATACAAAAATTTAGGTAGACGTAGAGGGGGACTGTATTTCACCACGATCGTACCATGAATATTTCTCCGATGAAGTAAACTTACGCAGCAAATTTCGGTCTTTCAACACCTTATCATAAAACTTCTCACACTCCATGACACAATTTTGTCTTACAACTAACATAGCCCTCATTGTCTCAACACTTAATCTAGATTTCTCCTTTGACCACATACTGTTCATAACAGAAAATATTCTCTCAACAGGTGCTGTACTTCCTGGAAGACAAAGAATAAACTCTACAATATTACAAAAGTCTTATAGGTTATGAATAATAATTTATGATTGACCAATATTAAAGTATATTTATAGTTTTTATTAAAAACGGGACAAAATTGACATTTTTATTAAAACGACGGGACGGCCAGGAAATATAAAAAAAACGGTACTGTCCCGTTCAAAACGGTACGTATGGTCAGCCTATGCATTAGGCAAAAATTTCCTATAAAAGTTTAGGAGACCTAAATAAGCTTGTAACTGTGTGATGTTTTGTGGAGGTGGTGCATTTTTTTATTGCTTCTAGTTTACCCACCGTTGGATGAATGCCTGAGGCATCTATGCGGAACCCTAAATATGAAACCTCGTTAGTGACCCACGAACACTTTCCTTTCTTTAGCTTAAGTCCGGCATCCCGGAGTCTTTTTAGAACTGTGGTTAATCTAGTTAGGTGTTCTTTTTTAGACGAACCTGAAATGAGGATATCATCTAGAAAACAAAGTACCCCTGGAATGTGACCTAGAACTTGGTCCATTGTCCTCTGAAAAATACCCGGAGCCGATGCTATTCCATAGCATAGCCTATTGTACTTATATAGGCCTCGGTGCGTATTTATGATAGTTAGTTCTTTAGAATTTTCATCTAAACTTAGTTGAGCATAGGCTTGGGACATATCTAGTTTTGTGAAATATTTACCCCCAGCAAGAGAGCTAAATAATTCATCAGGCTTGGGTAGAGGGTAGCAATCTAGAAGGACTGCTCTATTTGCTGTTAAACGGTAATCCCCACATAACCGCACGGACTTGTCAGGTTTTAGTGCAGGAACTACTGGGGCAGCGCACTTAACGTGTGTGACTGGTTCGATAATTTTATCTTTGAGCAGCCTGTCAATTTCTAAATCTACCTTCTCCCGCAGTGCATGCGCAATTGAACGAGCCTTACAAAATTTCGGAGTTACATTAGGACCTACTTCTATACAGACCTGATGGCCTTTTAGGTTGCCTACTTCAGGCCCCAAAACAGAAGAAAACTCCCTTAACAATGAGTCTATCGGATATGAGAGTGTATGCACATCTGCCTGACCCTTTGGCAAAATTTTGTCAATAGGCATTTTCAAAGCATCAATCCAATCACGGCCTAGTAGTGTAGGCCCTTGCTCATCCACCACTAAACGAGTTAAGGGATGAGACAAAGTTTTCTTGTTGAGTGTAATTGTGATGTGTGATGGATGCTTCTCCACAAATAGGTATTTTTATGTCCCCATATTTTTTTAGTATTGTTTTAGATGCATTTTTGAAAGTTTTGTCAAAAACTGTTTTGAACATGACAGTTCGGGCAGCACCTGTATCTAGTTCTAGAGGAATGTAATTCCATTTAGGCCTACCTCTACAATATATGGGCCTGTATTATCACCACTTTGCTGCTCATAAAATACGTACTCCACTCCAATGTTCGAAGTATTTTCCTTTTGAGGATTTACACTAGAAATGTTATAATTAGAATTTTCACCCATTGTTTTCTTTGAAAAACAAACTTTAGCTATGTGGCCTATTTTACTACAGTTTCGGCAAACTGCTTCTTTAAAAGGGCAGTCCTTCTTCCAATGGTGTTTTCCACACCCAGTCCATGGCTTGGAAGGCTTTTCCTCCTGTTTAGCGTTTGAATTAGTAGGTTTAGTCGTATTTGCCGCATACCTTTTATTTGTCTGTCTAGTGGGCTCATTAGGTCTGCCAGGCCTAGAAGATTTAAAGCTATTTACGTGTTGGGCTTTACTACTGTGACTGCCAAAAGCTCTAACATCTTTAGCAGCTGCTTCTCTAGCCGCAGCTAATTCTACAGCCTGACTAAAAGTTAGGTCCTGTATAGCTAATAGGGCTCTCTGGGTAGACTCCTCTTTGAGACCCATTACAAACCTATCTCTTAGCATTTCGTCTAATTTGTTCCCAAATTTACAAGTACGGCTATGGGCTTTTATTCCTGCAACAAACTCTGCAATGCTTTCATTCACCGTCTGATGCCTCAAATAAAATTTGAAACGTTCATAGATGAGAACTACTCGGGTTTGTAGTGATCGGTTAGGGCCTGTACCAATTCACTATAGGTGCAAGTTTCCGGTGCTTTAAGAGCAACTAGGTCCATAACTAAACCAAACGTTTTAGGGCCTATTATAGTTAAAAAGGTTGGTACTTTCTTAGCATCAGGAATGGAATTTGCCTCGAAAAACAACCTCACCCTAGTGGCATAAGCTTCGAAGTCCTCCCCAGAGTCTTCGTAGGGGCTTATATGGTCAATCACCGACATGCTAGAACAAAACCGATTTAGGCCAAATAACGTGAAGTAGGTTAGATTTGGTTTAAATTTGATCTAGTTACCCCCCAGTTAGGGCTGAATAGTCAATTGTATTAGAGTTAGGGCTGAGAAGGAATTAGTATTAGAGTTAGGGCTGGGTAGGAATTAGTTTTAGAGTTAGGGCTGAGTAGGAATTAGTATTAGAGTTAGGCCGGCGGGACCTAAGCTATAGTACGGTAGCTTACCCACACAAACCAACCAAATCGGACGACCCACTAGGCTACATCCAATTTTCCAAACAATCCCTTGAACCCAGTAAGCCAAATTAAATCCAATGAGCCAAATTAAATCCAATGAGCCAAATTGAATCCCATGAACCAAACTGAATCCCATCCTCGTCGCCAAATGTAATAGCTTTGGGTTAGTGACCCCGCTAAGTTACTAGGTTTCTAAACAACAAACAAAGGCACTTACCGGTGCGTTGAATTAGATATTCTTTAGGGCCTACCATAGAGTTCCTGCGTCCCACAAAGCAGTCCACCTAAACTCTCTAACTTTACTAATTTAGAAGCTATAGACATTACCCCTAACTATTATTATTTACTGACAACTTTCTACCCCATTTGTCACCTTAGAAACATCACCAAATTAAACTTAGCACCAACGATTTAGTCAGATATGAATAACCATGCTCTACTGAGGCTAGTCCAGCCAAGACCCAACGAACAGCCCGCGTTGCTCCGTTTATCCCTTCGTGTTGCCATTCAGCTTTCTTTTAGTGATTTTTCCCTTTAGTAACTTTAGACTATATACATATATATATACACACACGTCACCTCAGTTTACATTATTTCAGAGTCATATTTCGTTATATCAGGAACGAACTTTAGGTTATTACCGGGGATCAAGGGGGCAGAGCCCCCTTGTTAGCATTAAGTTTAGTTAGGTTATGTTAGGTTAGGTTTAGTTTAGTTAGGTTAGGTTTAGTTAGTTTTCATAATTTTTGGTTAATATATTGCTATTCACATGACCAGAAATGAAGAAATACGACTCTGAAGTAATGTACAAATAATCATATTGCTTTCCATTTGCACAGGAAATGAAGGTTATATTTGAACAGAGCACAGCAAAATATACTAGAAAAATATATTTTTTATTTCAACTTCAGGCCATGTCATTTGCGACATAATTACCCAGACAATACCTGTCAAAGACACATGTAAATACTTACGGTAGGTCACGAGCTGCGAGATGAACTTGATATTCAGAGGCAACGTAAAAAGCTTGGTAAATTTTTACAAGTGTACATTACAGGCTTTGTAAATCAAAAATATGTTTTTCTGATGGTTTTTGATGTGGTTTGAACAAAGGTTAATTTTGTTCAAACAACATCAAAAACAATTGGAAAAACAGTTTTAATATATAACCTAACCAGGCTAACCTAAAATTCAAAATTCCTCTAAAGCCTGTAATGTACTCTTGTAAAAAAATACCAAAATACAAAAGCTGTCAGTACAGGGTAACATACTAGTAAGGAAATTTGGTACGGTATGTGTTCAGAATCAGTTAAAACTTATCTTTTTAGAACTTACTGTACTGCATGGTATAGGGCCTACATCCCATCTATGGTGGAACAATACAAAAACTGCTATGAATAAACTCCTTGTTGCTTATAATAATATTTTTTGTGCAATGTCCTGTCTTCAGATACTGTGTACCTCTCACCTACAGTATATGGCAGTCTTGGTTCAGACAACTGCTGGTTTACAATACCTTAATTTTGTAATGTAGCAAAGATTATATATATATATATATATATATATATATATATATATATATATATTATATATATATATATGCATATTGTATGTTAGGTTAAATGGCTATGCTAGCCTTATTTTTGTATTTGTATGTTAGGTTAAGTGGCTATGTTGGCCTTATTTTTTGTATTACGTTCAGTGTATAATACGTAAGATTGTAATTGTATGTTAGGTTAAGTGGCTATGAATTGTGAATGATCAGCAAAAAAGATGTGTTGTTTTGTTTTGTTTGTTTTGTAATAAGGCTAATAATTAAAGATTTACTCATCATTGGTTATTTCAAGAAAGTAAATATTTTTCTTCCTGTGAGGTAGCTTAAATTAAAAGTTGGAGGGGACATGCCCCCACTCACCCTGTTAGTTACGCCCCTGTATATATATATATATATATATATATATATATATATATATATATTAACAGCGAGTAATATGAACAATCTGAATGTGTTCGAATGGCCTCACCCCTTCCTTGGCCCCATATGTTATAAATAACAGTTGTCTAATTTCAATACATGTTTAAATAAAGTTATCTTGCGTGAGGATATTGATAGGTTAGAAAGGGTTCAACGTCGTACCACGAAACTTATTCCGTCATTGCGCAATAAGCCTTATGAAGATAGGATTAAAGAGCTAGACCTGTATTCACTCGAAACTAGGAGATTAAGGGGGGGCTTATTGAAGTTTTCAAAATCGTTAATAACATCGATAACGTAAATTTTGACAAATTGTTCACTTTCGATAATAGTAATACTCGCAATAACGGATTTAAGTTGCGTGGCAGACGTTTCATTACTAATATCGCTAAAAACTTCTTTACGTTTAAAGTAATTGATAAATGGAATAATCTTCCCGCGTCAGTCGTTCATTCTACCAGCGTTAATGTGTTTAAGAACCGTCTTGACAGACATTTAAAAAATATTAACGTTGTTTAAAATGAAAAAAACAAAGTTAGCAACAGGAGCTCTGGTGGTGGTGCTCGAGGATGAGTCTGTTGACGATAAATGCCAGCTTGTGACATGCCAGTGTGTGATGCCAGCAATAAAATTATTAAAAAAAAAAAATTAGACTAACACGAACGTAGATGTAGCTCGTAGCGTAAACTAACCCACTTTTTGTTTAACTTTACCTACTTTTTTTTTCTTTTTTTTTTTTAACCTCTCCTTACTTTGCATGTCTGTAACTCTCTTTTCTTGCATGTTTGTAGTTTGCATGGTATGACAGTGAGTTAAGACTGTGTTTGCATGGTATGACAGTGAGTTAAGACTGTGTTTGCATGGTATGACAGTGAGTTAAGACTGTGTTTGCATGGTTTGTAAGCATTCTTATTTTACTTCTTTTCGTCTTTCACCCCTCTCCTATTCTCTCCGACTATTTTTCTGACTTGTCGGCAGTGGCCGGCGGATGATGATGGTGAGTCTTTTCTCTCTTTTTCTGAATGAATGTTAACCCACGAGTGATAGGTGTTCCTCCTTACTTAACCCCTTATTCTCTTCTCTTCTCTTCTTTTAACCCCCTACTCTTTCCTTTCTCTCGGACTAACCTTAGAGTGGATCTTAGGGTCTTTGTTAGCCTTAGCTTCTGTAGATCTGTAGATCTGTTAACAAATTAAGATAATTCAATTTATTACTTTGCAAAGAAGAGAGTTTCATGTTAAATGTACAACAGAGTTGCCAGATACCGCAATGTTCCTGTTTTTTATCTTTTTTTTCTTCTTTTACAGAAAACTGAAAAAATTGGAAGCTTAAACAATGATTTCCTTTAATTTGCTCAGGAAAGAGTTTTCTCTTCCTTCGGGACTTAACACTTGCTGAAGTAAACTTACTCACATGTGATTTCGTCGTCTTTATTGCCATTACAATGTAAAGTTTCTGAATAGTGGAACTTATATACTGTATTACATTGGGTAGTGCAAAAAACTTGACTAACTTTTCATTGTTTAAATCCTTGTAGTAAAACACTATATAAATGAAGTTTACATGGATTAGTGAACAGATAATTTAACTGAGTGTACCATTTTTGTCTTTAAATATTCGCGGTACTGTAGAAAATACTAAAGTTTTCTACTAATCATACGGAAAGTTGCTCTTCTTTCAGCCTGCAATTAAAGTGGTTTGCTGAAGGTGGTTTCTGGTCGCGTTAAAGTTCAGTTTGTCCATCATCAGCTTCAACAACAGCGTTTCACCTCTTGTCCCACGGAAAAATTGCAACTTGGATGGAGCGTTCACTTCGCTGAGCCGAGCATGTTCCTATTGTAAAAAAAAACTATGTAGGGTTATGGTTTATTGCCGTCCCCCTCATTCGTTGGAAATTTCCAGCAGGTATCGGTGGAGAGTGAACGACAAAAACCCTACGTCTTTTGATTAAAAAATTATGTTTGTGGAGGTCTTCAAAAAACCTCGTTAAGTCGTGTTTTTTTGGTTAATATTTAATTTATATGCCTTCGGTATTTAGCACTGCCTAATTAATGGTAAAGAAGGAAATTACATACCTTATTTCGTCGGGCCTCGCTTCTGGTTATAGGACGCGCGGCTCTCTTTCGATGTCGGCGATGGAGTTACGCAACGAGTTTATTTGGTTTAATTAATATAGGCATTCATTACACTTAAATACCTGAAGGAATAGGCCTATCCTTATGTATTATTAGTTTTATATTGTTAGGTATTCACTCAGAACTTATAGGAAGATTAAGCACTTCTCTCTTGCCTAAAGCATCGCTTGGAAGCTAATGTTGTTTTGGAGTTTTGTCATGTTTTGTTAACTATTTATGTTTTAAAGGGACTTCCACAAACAAACAAACAAAACATCTTTATTGCGGAACATTCACAATCCATAGCCACTTAACCTAGCATCCTGGCATACTGTTTGATTAATTATCTGACAATTTTACAGTATGTATATTGGTATTACATGAGACATCATTAACTGAAAAACATCATTTGCATACGTAGGAGAAAATAATTGTAGCTTAATGAAAAAAAACCAGAAATTATGAAAATAAAAAAGAGTTTAATAAAAATGCTGATGAATTATGGGAAGCTGAGTTCGGATATGATTTTGTGGAAACTATATTTTAAGTTATTAATTATACAACAAACAAAACATCTTTGTTGCGGATCATTCACAGTCCATAGCCACTTAACCTACATACAAATACAATCTTACGTATTATACACTGAACGTAATACAAAAATAAGGCCAACATAGCCACTTAACCTAACATATAAATACATACAAATACAATCTTATTATAACAACTTAATATGCATATAACGGGTCTGTCAAAAAAAACTAAGCCAAATTCAAACCTTTATTAAAACAAAACCATTTATCTAATTAAGTTGAATTTTTTACACAATAAAGTATAGGTAATCACCTATTATCCTTTAAAGTTTTATGACGATATCTTCAGAATTGTTAATTTTATTAATAATTAACTAAAAAGTGAGATTCTCCTACTTAACATGAAACAAAAATTTTTTTACGATATACTGTAGATAATTTTTAGTTTAATAAAATTAAAAGAATTGTTCAATATGATTCCCTTGCATTTCTATCACTTTTTTTAATCTTGGTCTGAAATTCGTCTATTGCTCGATTTATTTGCTCTTGGGGGAGCTCTGCCCATTTTGCGATAATCAACTCACGCAAATGATTGGCATCCCTTATTCTGTTCCTATACACTCTCTCTGCCAAGTTTTCCCATATTCCATAGTCTACAGGGTTTAGGTCAGGGCTGTTAGGTGGCCAATTATTCGGTTCCAGAAATTCAGGCACATTCTTTTTCAAATATTCGATGGTTGTTTTGGCAGTATGTGATGTTGCACCATCTTGTTGAAAAATAAAGTAACCTTGACTAGCCAAGTTTCTCATTTCTGGAAGCATTTTCTCAAGCAGGGTATTTGAATAATATTGAGCATTAATTTTCACTCCTGGCTCAATAAGAAATATTGAAGTTTTTCCCAACTTGGACACTCCAACAGAAACCATGACGCTAGAAGAAAAGTGACTCCTTGTTGCGTACAGTCTTTCATCTTGGATTTCATTTTTCTTCGCAACATCAGAATAAACCCGGTCATTCTGTGAGTTTCTTGGTGGCTCTACCGTAAAACGTTTTTCATCCGTAAAAAATGTCTTGGAAAGTTTATCTTCAGTTATTATACGTAAAATACGTTTGGATTTCTCAACTCTTTTCTGACAGTTTACTTCTGACAATCTTTGTCCATGCACTCTTTTAAATGGTTTAAATTGCAGATCAGATTTAATAATCCTTCTTACGCTTGATTCTGATATTTCTAGTTCTTTTGATATTTGAGCAGGTGTCATGTGGCTACCAGGTCGATCCTCTTGACTAAGGATACGTTCCTCCACTTTCTGAATATTTTCATCTACTCTAACTGATTTTGGTCGCCCACTACCAACCTTCCTTTCAATGCTTCCTGTTTCATCGATAGTTCTCAATAAGTAATCTAAACCTGATCTAGTCCATCCTTTATAATCGAATTCAGAAAGTAATTTCCTTGCACTATAACCTTTTTCAACTCTATAATGCTTTATAATTATTTTATCTTCATGTGAGAATGGCATATTTAGAGGTATTCACGAAAAATTTTAAATCTAAACAAATTCTGAAAAAGAGAAAAAAGAAGATATTACATAATGAGAAAAACTGAAATTTTCGCAATCTGTAGAAATAACCGCATAACTCCTAAAATATTTAAAATAAAGTTATAAAATTATCACAGATTATTTATGAGCCTTTTATTTATTTAGTGTAAAAAAATATTTGAAATCTCTATCAAATTGTGCATTTTATAGAGATTTCAAATTGGCTTAGTTTTTTTGACAGACCCTGTATAATCTTTGCTAATTACAAAAATAAGGTATTGTAAACCTGCAGTTGTCTGAACCAAGACTGCCATATAAGTGAGAGGCATGGGCGTACGGGATAAGTAGTCTCTGGGGGCTCCAGGTGTTTGGACCCGACAAGAAAGATGTTGCTCAGAGCTTCAGACCGACATTTCCATAACCTTAAAAAAAAATATTGAGCTAGCACATTAGCGTCTGCAGGAATTTTTCTAGTGTAGGGCTGAGCGAAAATAAAAGGGCCAAGCCATAAAAAATGATGCTGGTAGAAGCAAGGGCAGTGTGGACTTTGGAGTGTTAAAAATGTATACTTCCACTTTTTCGTAGTAGTATTTGTAATGAAATGAAACGCTCTCTTTTTCTTAGGCTTTAATCAACTTAATTTAACAACATTCCTGTTAATATAAATAACAATAATATAGTTATGGTACACAAAATATATAATCAATGACACAAGTTATAATAATAATATAGATATAGTAAACATAGGACATTTATATGAATTGTTTATACTACAGATTAGGATTAATTACATCAAAGAAAATATCATTAATTTGATATAATAAAGTATCTTACATCTCATCAGTTTAATTCAGACATCATCAGATTCATCATTTTAATTGAATTGAATATAAGCACAAATGATTTTACTTAGGTATAACATTTTAATAAAGTCATCGTAAACCTGCAAAATAATATTACATTTGAACATTCTAATAAAGTCATCATAAACCTGCAAAATAATATTACATTTTTCCCTCCTACTTAGATTGAACAATATAGTTCTCAAACTAACTAGGCGGACACCGAGTACTCCCTGATCGCCGTACCTCAGTCATGGGGGACTCTGTATTTTGATTATCATCATCTACTGAAGTCTGAGGAGCGTTGACCGGTGAGGGATTGGAGGGAGCAATGGTGGGTGACGGATTTACGGGCAGGATGGTAGATGACGGGGGATGGTTGTTTAACACACCATCACCTTCGTTAGTATTTTCGTATTCTCAAGTTTCAGATTCCCCAGCAGGGGCGAGGTGCTTAAGCGAGACAGTAGTCTCTCGGCCTCCCGGGAGACGAACATGAGCATATTCGGGATTAGCCTCAGTGAGTTCTACTTCTTCAACTGGAGGCTCATATTTAGACTGACGTGTATAATTTTTCTATAATACTTTACCAGGGGCGGTAAGCCACGTAGGTATGGAATGGCCATTTGTAGATCGGCGCTGATAATTAAATAATCTCTTATAAGGGGTGCAGTTTGTAGAAGTACAGTACATAAAAGAGATCGTATGTTGTGTAATACATTGGGCAAAACCATTTCCCAACAGCCAAAGCTAAATTTATTCTTTCCATTTCCATATAATTCCGTTATATCTCTCAACTAAACCATTTCCCTGGGGATTATATGGGGTTGTTCTACTAGTGGCCACTCCGCGTGAGTTCAAAAACTGTTTAAGTGTATACGACATAAAGGAGGGAACCTCTATCGGAGTGCACATACGCGGGTGCGCCAAAGATAGCAAAACGTTAACTAAGACAATCAATTACGGTTTCAGCAGAAGTGTCCGCACATGAAAAAGCGAAAGGAAACCTCGAAAATTCGTCTGCTATCGTTAGCAGATAACGATTACGGGAATTGGAAGGCAAAGGACCTTTAAAGTCAATATTTAATCTTTCGAAAGGTTGTGTAGCTTTTATTAAATGACCTTGATTACCATTTAAATACTTCGGTTTACACTGGGCGCATACAGTGCATTTTGAAATAACGTTTTTTACATCTTCAATTGAATATGGGAGGTTCCGGCTTCTAACAAAGTGCCACATTCTAGTTACTCCGGAATGGCACAAGGCAATGTGTAACTCTTCTAAATTATGTTTATTAATAGATGCTATAAATGCGCGAGAAAGCGTATCTGGAGCTATATTTTCTCTTCCGGGTCGATATACAATGTCATAACTGAAACTTGATAATTCAAGTCTCCATCTCATGATTTTCTCGTTCTTAACTTTTCCGTTATGTTTAGTGTCAAATATAAACGCTACTGACCTTTGATCCGTTACTAGTTTAAAGTGTTTATCAAGCAGATAATGCCGCCATTTTCGGATAGACTCAACAATGACGTATGCTTCTTTTTCTATAGAGGAATGATTGCTTTCAGAGGGTGACAGAGTACGGGCGAAAAAGGCGACTGGACGTCCAGCTTGACAAAGTTGAGCAGCTATTGCGTAATCAGACGCATCAGTCTCTACTACAAAAGGAATATTATCATCAATGGCAACAACAACAGAATTAGCAATATCACTTTTAAGATCTTCGAAAGCATTAATTACGTTAAGAGGGAGAGGGTAAGCATTAATTACGTTAAGAGGGAGAGGGTATGTTTTATTTTCAACCAAAGGTCGTACTTTCTCAAAAAAATTTCCGATTCATTTAGAATAGTGGGCAAACATACCCATTACTCGGCGCATGTCTTTAGCATTATTAGGAGGAGGCATTTCGAGCAGTGGTTTTAACCTCTCAGGATCAGGCTTTAAAGAACCATTACTTATTCTATAACCTAGTAAATCTATAGATGACTTAGATGTAGAACTCTTATTTTCGTTAATATGAAGATTATACTTTTTTACAACATTTAAAAACTTTGTCAAACTATCATTATGCTCCTTCTGATCGTGTCCACATATAGTGATATCAGCCACATAAATGAAAGTATCCTTTAAACCCTCTTTACGAATTATGTCATCGATTACTCTCTGAAAACAGGCTACGCCGTTTGTTACACCAAACGAGATTCTATTGAAATGAAACAGCTGGCCACAGGCTTCGAAAGCAGTGTATGGCCTATCCTCCTCCTTGATAGGGATCATATGATAGGCGCTCTTAAGATCTATTGTACTAAAGATACTATATTGTACAATTTCGCCCACCATTTCATTTATATTAGGCAGAGGATAAGCGTCCAACTGCGTGTATCTATTTACTGTTTGAGAATAATCGATAACTAGGCGTTTTTTATGACATTTATTGGTTACAACTAAAACTTGTGCCCGCCAAGGACTTCGACTGGGTTCGATAATACCTTCCTTAAGAAGGCGATTTACTTCGGACGAAATAAAACTCATATCTGCCTGACAATATCGGCGTGACTTAATAGCAATGGGTTTGCATTCAGGACTTAAATTATGAAATAAAGACGGAGGTTCCACCTCGGCTGCTGCAAGGTTACACACAGTTAAGGAAGGTTCTCTTCCCCCAGAAGGTATCTCAACTGATTCATGTCTAGACAAAAAATCATGGCCAAGAATAACATTAGTACATAGCTTAGGCAGAAGTGATAACAACATTTTTATAGGTACGATCCTTGAATGTCAAATCTATACAACAAAACCCATCAACTTTAGTTACATGAGAAGTATTAGCCATTGACACTTGACTTTTACGAGGATATACCTTCCATTTGTTTTCTTTTACAATATTTATATCAATAAAATTTTCGGTACTACCTGTATCCACTAGCGCCTTCAAAGACAAACCATTAGCTAAAATAGTAAGAATTGCCTCTTTCAAAGAATGAAAAATAGAGCCTGATAGAGAAGCTAAAGTATTAACAGAAGCAGAAGCTTTTGAATTAGAGCGACAAACTCTGGCAAAATGGCCTTTAATACCACATTTATGACATAAACTATCTCTTGCAGGACATTTAGCTCGCGGATGCACATTACTCCCACAAAAGAAACATTTACGAGACCCTGCTGCAGCAGTAGAAGACTCCTCGCAAAGAGTTTCATTAGCACCTTGTTTAGCCTCATGTTTTCCCATTGTAATTGTTTCAGTTTCACAACTAACCGAATTTAGAGGAGCATTAGAACGTATATAAGTATCAGACTGAATCTGAGCCAACTCAAGGCTGCGAGCTTGATCAAAAGCGATCTGTAAACTGAGAGATTTGTTTTCAAGCAAATGTTGCCTAATGGAAGGAGTATTCAAGCCGTTTATAAAAGCATCTCTTATATATTCATCTCTGTATTGATCTGCAGAGACCGATTGAAAGTTACAGTCTTTACTCAGATGCTTTAATGCATTCATGTACAGTAATGGTCCAAACTCTCTCCCATCTCCTGACGACAGGTGGCTAATAGGTGACGAGCAAACGTTTCATTTTTCGGTTTTATATAAAGTTCATTGAGACGAGACCCCAGAGACGAGACGAACTTGAGGATGAGGGATCGGCATCAAATCTTTCCGGCTTCAGAAACTTGTCCATATCCTCTGATCTTGAAATTAAGTTGATTAAATTGAAATGAAACGCTTTCCTTTTCTTAGGCTTTAATCAACTTAATTTAACAACATTCCCGTTAATATAAATAACAATAATATAGTTATGGTACACAAAATATATAATCAATGACACAAGTTATAATAATAATAATAATAATATAGATATAATAAACATAGGACACTTATATGAATTGTTTATACTATACTGTAGATTAGGATTAATTACATCAAAGAAAATATCATTACCTTGATATAATAAAGTATCTCACATCTCATCAGTTTAATTCAGACATCATCAGATTCATCATTTTAATTGAATTGAATATAAGCACAAATGATTTTACTTAGATATAACATTTTAATAAAGTCATCATAAACCTGCAAAATAACATTACATTTTAACATTCTAATAAAGTCATCATAAACCTGCAAAATAATATTACAGAAGACAAAGCTGGATTTTTATAAATATGTTAATTTGGGATTACATAAACCATAGTATTGTTATGTCATGTATTTATTATTATTTGTTGTGTATCATGCTAGGTAAACAATATTACTTACTGTTAACTTGTGTTAAGCTTAAGTCTACAATGCAAAATTCAGATTAAAACAAAAATAAACACTTCTTATATCTAATTTAATGCAAAGCCTCATTGGATCTAATCATCTAATACTACCATTTGATATGAATACAGTTATCTAGGTTTACATACTACGACAGTATATATATATATATATATTATATATATATATGAAAAATTATTTCACGAAAGTGACACGTGAAAAGTATTTCCTTCGTGGTTTTATTCATCATATATATATATATATATATATATATAGTGTGTAACATATTGTGGATAGTAGTCTATTATGACTTGATCCTCTGGATCGAGAGATTCTATCTTTAGTTTTAAATCGATAATTAATTATTTTTAAATTGATAATTATTTAGTTTCGTAAAAATTGGTCGTTGCCAATTTACCGGCAGTTTTTACATAAATTTCTTATGTTCTTGTGGTTCGGAACCCACGTACAATTGTAGGTCCCCTCCGCCACCACGGAGGACATACACAATTACGAACACAGTTAGGTAGACCAGCCATGAGTGGATCCTAGGGTCTTTGTTGGTCTGAAACATTATAACATAACATTATAACATTATAACATTATATATATAATATATATATATATATATATATAACTGCAATGACCACGCAGTATATAAATGAATAGAAACGACGTAAATAAGGAGCGTCTCTGCACACGGGGAAGAGAAATAACGAATAAATGAAAAATGAGGCGAACCGCCCGGGAATCGAACCCAGGGCCTTCCAATTTTTCATTTATTCGTTATTTCTCTTCCCCGTGTGCAGAGACGCTCCTTATTTACATCGTTTCTTTCATATATATATATATATATATATATATATATATATATATATATAGTTGCCAACTCCATGAAGTTTGAAAAAAGGACAAGAACATCAATTCCAATATACTGTCTACAGGGTCAGGGAAAGAAGTAAAATTTTATTTATAATTTATTACAATTTATACTGCATACTCTTTTATTGCATATTTTCTTAAAGGAAATATTTTTATTGATATACAGATATTGACCCATTGAGTCATGCATTGACAAAATTTATGGTAACTTAATATTTATTTATTGTTAAATTTATACTTTTCTTGATTTTTTGCAGATTTCAGTAAAAGAGTATAATTTTTTATTTTTTTCGCAAAACCCAAACAATTATCCTTTAAATTGAAATAAACAAAAAGCTCACTTTTTACTAGTTCAACCGAACATCGGTTTCTATCATCACGCGATTGAGCGTTCATCACACTGAAAATTCTTTCGCAGTATGCAGATGTTCCAGAAATAGATAAAACAAAAGATACTACTTTGAAAATATTCACAAATTTGAAATCACTGTTTCAATAGCAGGTGTCATTTGCTGCCTGTGTTTGTACACTTCAAATTTATATAAGGTGAGGAAATTACTATGATTATTGCGTAAATAACGTACCTATTTGTTGACACTTAACACTTTCAGAACTTTCTCGCCTCAGGGAATTCTGGAGACTGGAGAAGAACTGAACGAATCGAGATGGGTTCTGCAATCTACATAGAAGTGATTGCCAAGTTTTATTTAAGAAACGCAATCCTACAGGCCCGCTACACGGAACGTTAATATTGAGGTGAAGAAATGAACTTATAAAATGTTACTCGACTTAAGACTGTAATTATTTCCTTTTAAACAAAAGTTTTATTACAAAACTGTTGTTTGGAACAAGATTGTTATCAGAAAAGGACAAATGGCGTCCTTTCCGAACTCAATAAAGGACAAGGACAAAAATCTACAAAAAAGGACGGTTGGCAACCCTATTATATATATATATATATATATATATATATATATATATATATAGTCTAAAAGTCATTAAAAGAAAGCTGAATGGCAACACAAAAAGATAAACAGCGGAACAGGTCTTTTTATTTATTGGGCTGAACAAAACAGCATGTATTTTTGTATCTAACTAAATCGTTGGTGCTAAGCTTAATTTGGTGATGTTTCTAAAGTGGCTCATTTAAGCAGGAAGTTGTCTAATTATTATATCAGTTAGGGGTAATGTCTATAGCTTCTAAATTAGTAAGGTTAGCTATTTAGTAGGGCGTTTGTGGGATGCTAGCACCTATGGTAGGCCATGAAGAAGACCTAAATCAAAGCACTTTTAAGTACCTTTATTGTCTATTTAATAACCTAATACCTAACGGGGTCTAACACCCCCACGTCATTACATTTGGCGACGAGGATGGGATTTATTTGGTTGTTTGGAAAATTGGATGTAGCCTAGCCTAGTGTGGGTCGTTCGATTTGGTTGGCTTGTGTTGGTAAGCTACCATACTATAGCTTAGGTCCCGCCGGCCTAACTCTAATACTAATTCCTACTCAGCCCTAATCCTATTACAATTTCCTATTCAGCCTTAACTGGGGAGTAACTAGATCAAATTGAAACCCTACCAACCTACTTCACGTTATTTGGCCTAAATCGGTTTTGTTCTAGCATGTCGGTGATTGGCTAACTACCATAAATACACACCGAGGCCTATATAGGTACAATAGGCTATGCTATGGAATAGCATCACTCAGGGTATTTTTCAGAGAACAATGGACCAAGTTCTAGGTCACATTCCGGGTGTACTTTGTAGGCGGAAGCCTTATTCGTTCTTTATATATTTTGCCCCACCTTTTTTATTCTTTCCAAGTTTCCTTGTAAGTTCCAGAAATTTTGTACACAAGTAGTTACATGCCTTTTTTACAAGTTTTAATTTTTCCACATAGTCTCCATCCTTTTCTCGACTTTCCTCCACCTCGAAACAAGGGCGTTTATTCCTTGCTGATAAAATTCCGCTGGGTTCCGCTGGAGCCACCTCTTAACCTCCTCAACAACTTCATCGTCACTTTGAAACTTTCTTCCACGAATAGCATCCGTCATTGGCCCAAACAAATGGAAGTCTGAAGGTGCCAGATCCGGGCTGTATGGAGGGTGGGGTAACACAGTCAAGCGCATTTTTGTTGTATGGTCTTGCGTTATTATGCAAAAGAAGGACATCTTCCAGTTTTCTCTCCGGTCGAACTCGCTTTATACGTCTCTGGAGTCTGTAGAGTAGTACAGTAATATATGCCTCTGAGTTGATTGTTTGTCCTTTCTTCATAATGTCCACCAGAATCACCCCTTTCATGTCCCAGAAGATGGTGGCCATAACCTTTCCTGCAGAGGGAGCCATTTTGAACTTTTTCTTGCGTGGGGAGTCTGCGTGTTGCCACTCCATGGATTGGCGTTTTGTTCCAGGTTCAAAGTGGTGTACCCAATTCTCATCTCCAGTCACAATTCGTGAAAGGAAGTCACCCCCTTCTGTCTCGTATCGAACCAACGACTCAGAAGCAATTTCTTTTCTTTGGGTTTTTTGATCTTCAATCAGTTTGCGAGGAACAAACCGAGAACACACTATTGAGTATCCCAGTTGCTGAATTATCGTTTTCATACTTCCTTCACTAATTCCTAGCTCCACTGATAGTTCCTTGTATGTGACGCGCCGATTTGATCGAATGATGCTGTTAGCACGTTGCACAGTCACAGCCGATGCCGGGCGATCGCTGCGTGGTTCATCATCGAGGCTGGCGGCTTCCCTTTCTCCGATGATCTCACACGTTTAGACCAGCGTCCAACTGTGCTTCGATCAACAACAGCATCTCTGTAAACGTTTTGTAGAGTAAAGTAACCTAAATATCATCAACTGTTGCTGTAAAATAGAAGTCAACATCTTCCTTCCTTGACTAATCAATTTTAAATTAGAAAGAGCCGTTTTGAGCAGAAAACTGAGATTTGCTTATAAAAAACCTCTGAACAGGTAGCTAGAACAACGTGAAAAAAGTGTTAGCAGCTGACGAGGAAGCTTCTAACAGTGGCTGCATCCTCCAGCGCGAGACACGTCAACGCGAAGAAGAGGCGACGTCAAACCAAAACATCAACGCGCTGGTGGCCAAACTAACTCAAATCTCCGTGCAGCGGGCTGTCTACCGTTGGCCAGACTGGCAGTCGACGGCCTGTTGCGTGGCACGGTCAGAGTGCCGATCGGCTCCCGGGGCTGGACCTATTCTCAGCGTGCTATTTTTTCAATTACGGGGAGCAATTGCGTGCTCCCCGAACTACTCTTACTCTCTGGCGACATTAAGAATAATCCAGGCCCCACTACAACTTACACATGTCACCATACACAAAGACATAGACACAATAGTATCATGAAACACATACAGAAGTATAATATTAACATATTACAGTACAACGTAGATGGCCTCACAAACAAAATCATGCAGCTTAAGGAATTCGTACACAAACAAAACATTCACATAGCACTTATACAAGAAACAAAACTAAAACGCACACACAAAACACCCACCATCCCTGACTTCACGGCGATCCGTCAAGATCGTACTGGGGGTAACGGGGGTGGACTCATCACTTACATACGTAAAAGCATTAGCTACACTGATGCTACCCAAAACATTACAAACACAATCCAAGCAGATAACACGATAGAAATACAGGCAGTTAACATTAAAACACGCGCAAAACACAACACCACACTAATCAACATTTACATCCCACCAAATAATTCACCTCAGGTGCCAGCCAATTACAATCCACAGTTACACAATCTGGCCTCTCTCACTAATGTCATCTTAGGAGGAGACTTCAACGCTAAAGACACTAGTTGGTACCTGCACAATCAAAACAACACCAGAGGCGCCAACATAGCCACACAACTAAACAGCCTCTTCATTCTTAACAATACAGAAGAACATACACACATACCACATCAAGCAGGATACTCAAACTCCTCCCCAGACATAACGTTCTGTTTCCCCTCACTAGCAACACACACACACAATGGAGAACAGAAAAACAACTGTCATCAGACCACTTGCCCATCATCATTACAACACATTCTACACTCTGCTCCAACAGCCTTAGGCACACTTACAGAAATTACAAAAAAGCTGATTGGGAACAGTTCAAAATACAGACTGAGGAACAATTCACCACATTAAACAGACAACACTCATAAACATCCATACAACACTCAAGACATTTAATCAGATCATCAATAATGCAAACAAATACATACCGAAAGGCAACATTAGGAAATACAACCCAAATTACACAAGAGAAATAGCTCACCTCATAAGGCAACGTAACGACCTCAAATATAACACACAAACACCATACGCAGAAGTTATAAAACAGCAGATACAACAGCTCAACACAGAAATAAACAACAAACTCAAAGAAAAACAAACATAAACATTCAGGGAAGTCATAACAACACGAAACCACTCCACAGATACATCCAGGCTATACAAGACTATAAACAGCATTACCCACTCTAACAGCGGCATTCACACCTCACACGCGGCTATCTGTCGCAGCCAAAATAATATCCCAACATACACACAACAAGCTAACATTCTAGTTAATCACTACGCAAAGATAAGTCACTTAAACAGAGACAACAACCAGAAACACGCAGACAGACAAACAACCAGACACAAGAAAACCTACAGACTCGACACGACCATTACAACCTTCAATACAGACCAGACCACCAAGATCATCAAAAACATTAAGAATTCGAAGGCTACTGGACCAGACAACATATCTAACATACACCTTAAACACTTGGGCCCACAAGGAATACTAGCTCTCACAAATATCAGCACATATTCATACCAACACTGTATTATTCCTGACATATGGAAACAAGGTAAAATGATTACACTATTCAAACCAAACAAAAATCCAACAGAACCAGTTCCAATAGACCCATTACTTTATTATGCACACCTTCCAAAGTAACAGAAAGACTAGTATTACAAATCACCAACCCACACATACCACTATCCCTACTCAACATGGATTCAGACCTCACCACTCAACCACGACATTACTCACTAACCTCACGCGGCACATCATGGATGGCATCAACTCCAGACGACCAGCTCAACGTACACTATTAGCAACAAAAGACATTAGTAAAGCATTTGATGCTATCCCACGCTTCCCTCTCATAAACAAAATACTCAACACAAACATGCACAATAACACCAAAAGGTGCCTGAGCAACTATCTTTCAAGAAGATACTCACATGTCACATTTAATGGCAAGTCATCCAAAAACAAGCTTTTTCCGAACGGGCTCCCTCAACGCTCTGTTCTCTCACCAACACTTTTCAACTTATACATGCATGGCATTCCAACACCCATAGATAACAAGCTTACCTTATCATCATATGCAGATGATATCACTCTAACATCCACCCACAACAACATCGACACCGCTACAAATAACCTACAAACATACATAAACAGTATACAAGTCTGGCTCACACACAATAGACTCAAAGTAGCGCCCACAAAATCAACCATCACCTTGCTAACAAGCAACACAAAAGAACACCAGATAACTCCACAGCTTACACTAAACAACACCAACATTCCACACACTCATAGGACCAAAATACTTGGGGTCACATACAACACATCATTATCTTTTGCAAACCACATTCAGGACATTAAAAACAAATGTACGTCAAGACTTAACACGCTTAGGGTACTAACAGGCACAAACTTTGGACACCAGCAGGAAACAACATCACTCATATACAAACAATATATTTGCTCAGTTATGGACTATGCTAGCCCATGCTGGGCACCCATTATCTCAAACACACACATAAACACCTTACAGACAATACAAAACAACGCACTTCGTATCATTACACGATGCACTCAAACAACACCAATAGAACACCTGTACACATAAACAAAAATACTGAAAGTTAGGGAACATTTAGACATGAGGGGAATACAATTCATGGCAGCAGCGACAACTAACCCACAACACCCTTGCTACTACATGTACAATAGGGTGTTTCATACCTATAGGGTAAAATAAAAATGAGCTTGGAGTTTTAATCCACACGTTTCTCCGTATTCTAAAGAACAAGAAAACACGTTTGTGCAAGTTTGAACCAGATCGCGCTGCATTTAGAGGTCCCTAACTTTGACGACTTTTTGTCAGTTCATTTCTCGCCTGCCTGCAGTGAAGACGGTTTTCTTCGTCACTTGAGCGGTTCGTGTTGTATAGCCTATTGGACAACTATGGAGGTAATTATATATGCTACTAATTATCTCATTTTACTGTGGTATTGAAATTTATTATTATTTAATTTCTGTCATTTTACTGTGGTAGTGATATTTATTATTAATATTACATGAAATTAATTAGTCTGTTGCATATTGGACAACTAAGCTGGTAATTATTTATGATACTAATTAATGTAATTTTACTGCGGTATTGAAATTTATTTAATTAATGAATTGTCAAAGAGAACGTAGTGTACACGTATCAGTTTTATAAATAAAGAAAAGCAGTAACTGGGACTCGAACGAGTGTCATAGCCGTTTGCCGGCATCGCTCAAGTCGGCGTACACAGCACGCTATCCACTCCCTAGATGGTGTAGTGGATAGCGTGCTGTGTACGCCGACTTGAGCGATGCCGCCAAACGGCTATGACACTGGTTCGAGTCCCAGTTACTGCTTTTCTTTATTTAATTAATGAAATTAATTACGATGTGAAATTATTTCTGTGGAATTATTTAGTTTGTTTTCTTTTCCAGGTGTCTACCAGAGCGAAAACAGAAGTGTTTCTTATTGGCCAGACGGATGCGAACATCACATCAAGTGGCCTTCCAACTCAGTTGCAAGTACTCAAAAAGTACTTTTACCACCAAAAGGAGCAAAAATTTGGACGTACTAAATGCCTGAACCTGTGCCTGGATGCCTGTCTCATATTTTGGGAGAGAGCGAGAATCCCCATGATGCGTCGAGATTCGGCCTTGAGGAAGATGGAATCCTTTCTCAAGGAATATGACCGGCTTGTGAAGCACAAGTCACATAAAGCAGAGTCCTTCCGAGTGAAGGAGGCGATGTTCAAGGAGGCAATAGCGAAGGAGATCATGGACATTGCTCATTCACAGGCTAAGGAAATGATGAAGAATCAGGAGGACATCCACTTTCTCGACATGCAGCGTGAAGATCCAAATTCCTGCAGCATGGGCCCTGTTGACATGAAGCTTCACTATAAGGAGATTAGGAAAAGGAAGAGGCTGGACAAGATTAA
Organism: Bathynomus jamesi; assembly: GCA_023014485.1. Taxonomy (NCBI): domain Eukaryota; kingdom Metazoa; phylum Arthropoda; class Malacostraca; order Isopoda; family Cirolanidae; genus Bathynomus; species Bathynomus jamesi. The sequence goes on from JAJOZX010000335.1 coordinate 307,720, forward strand.
GGAACAACAGGAGAAGGCCAGGAAGGACACAGAATTCTTGAAAAAGCCAGTTGCCGAGTGGACTGAAGTAGAGGGCTTCAAGCAAGCAGCGGCAACTGTTAACAAAATCTCTGTCGTCAACGATCGGGCCGAAAGAGCCATCGCGCTCACCAAAGAGTTCAACTGTTCTCTGACGAAGAACGAAGAGCAGAAGCAGTATTTGCTCAAAACTGTGATGCAGCATAGGGCGAAATACCCGAATAAAACCAAGAAGGATTTCATGGACAAATGATTCGCAAGAAGTGGTTATGTTTTTTGTATCTTTGTGAAAATGTGTAGTGAAATGGTACTCGTTTGTTGAATAAAAATTCATTGACAGATTTTTGTTCAATTTTTTCCGTTTATGATCTGCCAGAGCATCAAACTGGGGACCCGTAAACTTTAAACTATTGAATTAATACTTCGGTTTATGAGTCTCCTCAGCAAATGGAACAAGGGGATCCATGTGGATTAAAATTTTTCCAAACTTTTAATTTATGAAACACCCTAATGTACAATCATGCACCAACACCTCGCACCATTAAGGTAACACCAGAGAGACATTATAACCAAATACTCCATTCCATACCACGCCCCACAGACATCACACAGTACAGAAAACACATACACACACACCTAACCCACAAAGCACTGACACGACTCGGTCCGAATGCGGTCCTAGGTGCGAAGCCGCCGCCCATTAACAGGTCAGAGATCAGCCTGAGCAGATCGGATCGAGTTAACTTAGCACGATTCCGATGTGGACATCACCCCAACTTACGGACATATAAACACAGACTAGACAACTCCATAGACGACACCTGCCACCTGTGCCAGGACACACCACAAACAATTGAACACATTATGACAGACTGTACCGCTCTAGCACAACAACGAACACAACACAACATCACTAGTGCGCTGAACCTCTGGTCCACTCCGGAGAGGGCGATCGGTTACCTGCGTGCCGCCGGCTTGCTCGATCAGGGTGGGCTGATCGGCTAAACAACAACAACAACGTTTTGTAGACGTTTGTGAATATTTCCAACTGTTTCCTTCTCTGCGGTTAAGAACTCGATAACAACTCTGTTTACGACGCTCATCACTGTCAGACGCCATTTTCGAAACTGCGTTAACCATCGGTTTTATACAAGGGCGTTTAAAAGCTGTTTTATGCAAGGAGGGGAGGTTCAAACTGGAAAAATCCGGTTATGTGAAGCGCAGAAAGTTCAAACTTACCGCCCAAAAGACATTTCAGCCCCATGGCCTATTATTTAGCTAATAAAAAAGGGTGGGGCAAAATATATTGACTGCCCCTAGTATATTGAGTTGCTCTCATAGTTTAAGAATATAAAAAAAAATTACCCACAACGTTTCAACCATTTTATGTAACAAAGGGGGGTGAGGGTTAGCCCCCCCCCCAAAGTTGCATAAAGGGGGGTGAGGGTTAGCCCCCCCAAGTTGCATAAAGGGGGGGTGAGGGTTTTTTGGGTGGAGAGGGAGAATGACCTCCCCCCAAAGGGATAACCCTAACCTTTTGAGCTTCGCATTCTGAGCCAGTGGGTTAAAAATTTGTGAAGCTCTATTTAAAATGTAAAATAATATTTTTGTCTTCATCTCGGTACTCTGCGAAGGTGTCTTCGCCGTAGGCGAGTTTGTGAAGCACAAGCCCCGCCCGTAGGGCAGGGAGCCGAAGGCTCTGCTTGTTAAAACTGAAAAATCATCAACGCTTAAAAACAAAAGAGTTTCTAAGTATTTATAAGTATTTACTATACCATATGTCCCACAAAAAAGTACACCCAACTTTAGATTGTACTAACTCCTCCAAAAATTGAGATATTTTGGATCTGTTTGTTTGATTTAATATAGCAAATTATTCTTTGTTAACGTTCAAATTTATTCATGTTTAAACGATTTAGTGTTTAAGCATCTGCTTTTAACTGAAGGGTACAACAAAATAGATTGCGCAAAATTGGTCAATGAAAAAATAATGTGTGTGCTATCGATGTAATGAAAAGACAAATACATAATAATAGATACTTTAACATAATTTTAATAAGCTACAAAGCAGATTCTTCTTTATTCCTTATTGCAAAAGTTATGCTTAGTTTCGTTTTCTTTCAACATGACCGCCATTCCTATCGATACAAATCTGGAGTCGAGCTCTCATCTTCCCCATCACTCTTTTGATAAGATCTGGATTGTCTTTTAACAAGTTGATTTCAGCTGTGATGCGAGTCCTCAAATCATCTAAATTGATAGGTTGTGATGCAAATACTCTATTTTTCAAATTACCCCATAAAAAGTAATCATACGGGGTCAAGTCAGGGTTTCTGGGAGGCCATTCAATGTCATGGCCTGTAGCAATTACTCTTTGGTGGAAGACTTCCTGCAAACGTTCCTTCACAATAACTCTCCTGTGAGCAGGAGCTCCGTCTTGCACCCACCAAATACGATTAAATCGGTTTCCATAAGTAATACGTATTTGTGGAAGGATTTCTCGGTCTATCATTTCTAGGTAAGCTTCACCATTTAGATTACCATCGTAAAAGACCGGGTCAATTACCGCTCCATTACCGCACAGTCCTACCCAGAGAGACAGTTTTTGTCTAGAGTTATTCTTTTCGTAGATATGATTGTCAGGTGGATGATTTTTTGGTGCATACTGGCGGCAGATTTGTCTGTTCACTAGACCATTCATAAAAAAGGCCGCCTCATCTCCAACCACTAATTGTTCCGTGAATCTTTCTGGTTTTTCAAGAAACCACTGGGCAAATCTTAAGCGGCGAGGTAGATCTCCTTCAATGAGTTGATGTCGAATTTCCATTCTGTATGGGTACAAATTCAAATCCTCACGAACTATTCGATGAAATGACATGCGTGAGAGTTCTGTATCATTTCGCCTGGTGGACACTTTTGGATGTCTCTCTAATAAATGCCGAACATGCTGAATGTTCTCGTCTGTTCTTGCCGTCTTCGGATGGCCTGAACGTCCTTTGTTCAAATTGAGGACCGTTCCTTCTTCTTTGTATTTCCGAACATTCTTCAAAATTGTATGCTTAGTTGGAGAAGCTCTATCGGGAAATTGCAGTTCGAAAGTATTCTGAACTTGTTTTAAGCTTTTAGTTTGCAGATAAGTTGTGACCATGAGAACGCGCTGCCTTCGTGTAAACTGCATGATAAGGGTTTCAAAGTTATTTATAAATTTAGTAATTCAGATTCTTCATTTATATGTATGACTCGTATCTTAGATACAAAAGTTCGAATTATTTAAAAAAAATATTTGCAATATCCTTCGACGTAAAAAGTAGCACATTGGTTAAAGCAAGAGGAGCTATCTGGCTAGGAGAAATGATCATTCCGCGCAACCCATTTTGCTGTACCCTTCAGTTAAAAGCAGATGCTTAAACACTAAATCGTTTAAACATGAATAAATTTGAACGTTAACAAAGAATAATTTGCTATATTAAATCAAACAAACAGATCCAAAATATCTCAATTTTTGGAGGAGTTAGTACAATCTAAAGTTGGGTGTACTTTTTTGTGGGACATATGGTATAGTGTTTCATAGATTTGTTGATGTTTGCAGACTACTAGCTGTTATGCCCAGCACTTGCTTGGGTGGGCTGATTGTCTTTCTTCTTCCGCAGCTTATTACCCCATCTTTACATGGGGTCGCTGTTTTTGGTTCGTCTTCTCCACTCTCCTCTGTCGTATACCACCTCCTCCTCCAAGTCCTTCTCCCTGATGTCCGCCACCACACAGTCCCTCCATCTCGTCTTCGGTCTTCCTCTTCTTCTCCGTCCCGGCAACTCGATCTCCAGCACTCTGCGCCCCACATACTCCTCCTCTCTTCTCCTGACGTGTCCATACCACCTCAGCCTGGCCTCCTGCACCTTCTTAGATGCTTCCGCCACCTTCACTGTTCCCCTTATATGCTCATTTCTGACCCTATCCCTCCTCGTCACTCCACACATCCATCTCAACATCTTCATTTCAGCCACATCGATTTTTCTTTCATTGCTCTTCTTCATTGGCACAGTCTCCATTCCATACAACATTGCCGGCCTCACCACTGTTTTGAATACCTTTCCCTTCAGTTTCACTGGGACCCTCTTATCACAGAGCACCTCTGATACGTCCCTCCAGTTCTTCCACCCCGACTGTATTCTACAGTTTATCTCTCTCTCTGCTCCCCCCTCTGCATCCACTGTTGACCCCAAGTATTTAAAATACTCCACCGTCTTAACACGCTCTCCACTCAATGTCACTTCCCCTCTTCGGTCCTGCTGCACATCACATCTCATATATTCGGTCTTCTTTCGGCTAATTCTCATCCCCCTACTTTCCAACGCCTCTCTCCAATTTTCCAACTGCTGCTCCACCTCCTCTTTCGTCTCCCCACTCAACACAACATCGTCTGCATACATCATGCACCACGGCGCCTCCCCTCTAATCCCGTCCGTCAACACATCGAATACCACATTGAAAAGGAAGGGGTTCAAAGCTGATCCTTGGTGCAAACCAACTTCCACCCCAAAGCTCTCCGACACACCCACACTACTCCTCACCTTAATAGTTACTCCCCTGTATATCCCCTTGATCAGTTTAACATACTTCTCCGGTACCATCTTTTCCCTTAAGCATCTCCAAACTTCCTGTTGTGGTATCCTATCATATGCCTTCTCCAAGTCAATAAAAACCACGTGCAACGCCTTCTGCCCCTCTCTGTACCTCTCTGCCAACTGTTTCAATGCAAAAACTGTATCTGTCGTTCTCCTTCCCGGTATAAATCCAAACTGTTCCACTGACACTTCCGCTTCGTCTCTCAACCTACTCTCCACTATTCGCTCCCATATCTTCATTGTATGTGATATTAGCTTGATCCCTCTATAATTCGTGCAATCTTGTACATCTCCCTTCTCTTTGAATATAGGCACTATGATGCTGGTCCGCCACTCATCCGGAATCACCTCCTGGTCAAACAACTTCTGCATTAGATCCAGTGGCGTAGCTAGAGTTTGTGCCGCCCGGGGCGGTCCTTGAGTTTGCCGCCCCCCTGAAACACAACACAATACACATAACAAACATACTTAAACTAAAAGTGAAAACGACGTATAGAAAAAAACCTGTGAAAAATATTAGGACAACATGTTTACTTCTGAAGTGAAAAAATTAACTACAACATTTTACACAGTTATTTTTCTTGCTTTTCTGTTAGCAAAATCTTCGATGACATTGTCGAAGTCTATTTCGTCTGTCAATTGTTGTTCTATAGACAGTATGGCAAGATTTCTCAACCGCAAGGTGCTCATAGTAGATCTTAGGTAATTCTTTATCAGTTTTAGTTTAGAAAAACTCCTCTCACAGCTAGCAACACTAACAGCAATTGAAAAAAATCCGCAGCAGTATTACAATATTTGGAACCGAGTTACCAAGATTATACTTTACAACTAATACCAGCATATTAGTTTTGATATTGATTATTTATAAATATTAAACGTATATTTATAGATTATAACGTATTTACAGAACTTTATGGGTTATTTCCCTTTTTAATGAAATAAATGCATTTATACCAATGCTATTATTAATTAAGCACAACTAAGCGCTTAAATAGGTATGATGGTCAATAAGGCCATCTTCAAGGGAACACAATCCTTACCTTTGTCGGAAATTAACGAAGTAAGCAGTGTTTTCGTGGAAAAATAAAATTGTGTCTGGCGTCTTGTATCCTTCTACTGTCCCGACATAAAAAAAAACTTTTTTTTTCATTGCAGTAGACCAAAAGTGCCGCCCCTCAAAAAGTGCCGCCCGGGGCGGACCGCCCCCTCCGCCCCCCTATAGCTACGCTAGTGATTAGATCCCACACCAGATCCACCCCCTCATCTCCCAGTGCCTTCCATGCCTCAGCTGGTATCTCGTCTGGGCCAGTCGCTTTGTTATTTTTCATCCTATTCAGAGCACGACTCACTTCCATCCTCCCCACTTGTTCTGTCATAGCTACATTTGGTAATCCATCCTCATAGAAAGATCTTGGGTTTTCTTTATTTAATAATTCCTCAAAATATTCCTTCCATCTATCCTTTATCTCTTCATCTCTTTGCAGCACCGCTCCCACCCTTCCCTTAATTTGTTTTACCTGTGTAAAGTCTTTTGTCGCTCTATTTCTGCTCTTAGCCAATCTGTATATCTTCTTTTGTCCTTCACGATCCTCTAAATCCTCATACATCTGCCGATATGCCTCCGCCTTTGCTCTCGCCACTGCTCTCTTTGCCTGTTTCTTTGCTTCTTTATATACCACCTTACACTCTTCACTCCTCGATTCTTCCCATAACTTCTTTGTTTCTCTCTTACTTCGTAGTGCTTTTTGGATCTCATCACTCCACCACCATCCTTCCTTATCTTCCCACACTTTACCTGATGTTTCCCCCAATATGTCTCTACCTGCCGTTCTCATGACATTCGCATTATGTACCCACCAATCCTGTACATTCTGTTCATCAACATGGATTTCACTCAACACTCTCTCTCTAAATTCCCGTTTCTTCCCCTCCTCTCTCAGTTTGTACCACCTAATTCTCCTCACTGTTGTTCCTCGGGTCTTTCTTCCTCTTTTCAACATCACATCCATGACTACCAACCGGTGTTGTGGCGTCACATGGTCCCCTGGAATAACTTTGCAGTCCCTCACCTCGGCCAATTGCGCCCTCCTATACAGTATGAAATCAATTTGCGATGTTCTGCCTCCACTCTTGTACGTAATAACATGCTCCTCCCTCTTTCTGAAAAACGTATTTACAATCGCTAGATCAAACGATACAGCCATATCCAACACTCTCACCGTCCACGTTTGCCTCTCCATAGCCATGACCACCGTGCACTCTGACCACTCCATCGTTATGATCACCAACGTGTCCATTCATATCCCCACCCAACACCACTCGTTCGTCCTCGGCAATACTCTCCATTTCTTCCTCCAATAACCTCCAGAATGCTTCCTTAACGTCGTCCGGACATCCACTTTGGGGAGCGTATGCACTGATTTTATTGAGTACATGTTCCCCATAATTCATTCTCAAAGTCACCAGTCTATCTCCTCTTCGCTTTACTTCCACTATGCTATCCTTCAATTCCTTCGCCAATACAATACCCACACCAATCCTTCCCTCAACCGACGCCCCACTGTAGAACAATTTATATCCCTCACTGAGTTCTCTTGCTTTGTTCCCCTTCCAGGGTGTTTCTTGTACACACAACACCCCAACTCTCCTCTTCTTCATCAACTCCACAATCTCTCTTCCTCTGCCAGTCATGCTTCCAACATTCAGCGTCGCAATTCTCAGGTCCACCCGAGCTCGTCTTCGTGTTGAAGACTCATCATTGTGGTTTTGGCTGGGGGTTTTTTGCGGCCGGATGCCTTTCCTGACACCCTTCCTGGGTGGGCTGATTGTATTAAATTTTAATTATTCAAATCGTCTTACAATAGTTCTCCGAATATCTGTCCGTCTGTCCGCAGAAAAGACTTTTATGTTTCTGAACCGATTTCGACCAAACTTCGTATGTTGAATGGGGATGATGAGTAACGAAAATATATGTGACCAGCCCCCTCCTTCGGCCCCAGTACCGCAATAAAACTATAGAAAAGAACGCAGCTATGAAAATCTTGAACTTCACATTGTGTCAAGATTTGTGAAGCTTAAGATTTTCATGACTATAGTTTTACTGACCAAATAATTGAACCCCCAGGAACTGGGGGACCGCAGACCCCAATTACTGGGGGTTCAATTTTTGGTCTTGACACAGTGTGAAACTCAAGATTTTCATCCAAAAACAAGCTTTTTCCGAACGGGGTCCCTCAAGGCTCTGTTCTCTCACCAACACTCTTCAACTTATACATGCATGACATTCCAACACCCATAGATAACAAGCTTACATTATCATCATATGCAGATGACATCACTCTAACATCCACCCACAACAACATCGACACCGCAACAAATAACCTACAAACATACATAAACAGTATACAAGACTGGCTCACACACAATAGACTCAAAGTAGCTCCCACAAAATCAACCATCACCTTGCTTACAAGCAACACAAAAGAACACCAGGTAATTCCACAGCTTACACTAAACAACATCAACATTCCACACACTCACAGGACCAAAATACTTGGGGTCACAACAACACATCATTATCTTTTGCAAACCACATTCAGGATATTAAAAACAAATGTACGTCAAGACTTAACACGCTTAGGGTACTAACAGGCACAAACTTTGGACACCAGCAGGAAACAACATCACTCATATACAAACAATATATTCGCTCAGTTATGGACTATGCTAGCCCATGCTGGGCACCCATTATCTCAAACACACACATAAACACCTTACAGACGATACAAAACAACGCACTTCGTATCATTACAGGATGCACTCAAACAACACCAATAGAACACCTGCACACAGAAACAAAAATACTGAAAGTTAGGGAACATTTAGACATGAGGGGAACACAATTCATGGCAGCAGTGACAACTAACCCACAACACCCTTGCCACTACATGTACAATCACGCACCGACACCTCGCACCATTAAGGTAACACCAGAGAGACATTATAACCAAATACTCCATTCCATACCACGCCCCACAGACATCACACAGTACAGAAAACACATACACACACACCTAACCCATAAAGCACTGACACGACTCGGTCCGAATGCGGTCCTAGGTGCGAAGCCGCCACCCATTAACAGGTCAGAGATCAGCCTGAGCAGATCGGATCGAGTTAACTTAGCACGATTCCGATGTGGACATCACCCCAACTTACTAACATATAAACACAGACTAGACAACTCCATAGACGACACCTGCCACCTGTGCCACGACACACCACAAACAATTGAACACATTATGACAGACTGTACCGCTCTAGCACAACAACGAACACAACACAACATCACTAGTGCGCTGAACCTCTGGTCCACTCCGAAGAGGGCGATCGGTTACCTGCGTGCCGCCGGCTTGCTCGATCAGGGTGGGCTGATCGGCTAAACAACAACAACAACAACCAAACAAAAATCCAACAGAACCAGCTTCCTATAGACCCATTACTTTACTATGCACACCTTCCAAAGTAACAGAAGCACTAATCTTACAAATCACCAACCCACACCTACCACTATCCCTACTCAACATGGATTCAGACCTCACCACTCAACCACGACATTACTCACTAACCTCACGCGGCACATCATGGATGGCATCAACTCCAGACGACCAGCTCAACGTACACTATTAGCAACAATAGACATTAGTAAAACATTTGATGCTATCCCACGCTTCCCTCTCATAAACAATACTCAACACAAACATGCACAATAACACCAAAAGGTGGCTGAGCAACTATCTTTCAGGAAGATACTCACATGTCACATTTAATGGCAAGTCATCCAAAAACAAGCTTTTTCCGAACGGGCTCCCTCAAGGCTCTGTTCTCTCACCAACACTCTTCAACTTATACATGCATGACATTCCAACACCCATAGATAACAAGCTTACCTTATCATCATATGCAGATGACATCACTCTAACATCCACCCACAACAACATCGACACCGCTACAAATAACCTACAAACATACATAAACAGTATATAAGACTGGCTCACACACAATAGACTCAAAGTAGCGCCCACAAAATCAACCATCACCTTGCTAACAAGCAACACAAAAGAACACCAGATAACCCCACAGCTTACACTAAACAACACCAACATTCCACACACTCACAGGACCAAAATACTTGGGGTCACATACAACACATCATTATCTTTTGTAAACCACATTCAGGACATTAAAAACAAATGTCCGTCAAGACTTAACACGCTTAGGGTACTAACAGGCACAAACTTTGGACACCAGCAGGAAACAACATCATTCATATACAAACAATATATTCGCTCAGTTATGGACTATGCTAGCCCATGCTGGGCACCCATTATCTCAAACACACACATAAACACTTTACAGACAATACAAAACAACGCACTTCGTATCATTACACGATGCACTCAAACAACACCAATATAACACCTGCACACAGAAACAAAAATACTGAAAGTTAGGGAACATTCAGATATGAGGGGAACACAATTCATGGCAGCAGCGATAACTAACCCACAACACCCTTGCCACTACATGTACAATCATGCACCAACACCTCGCACCATTAAAGTAACACCAGAGAGACATTATAACCAAATACTCCATTCCATACCACGCCCCACAGACATCACACAGTACAGAAAACACACACACACACACACACACACACCTAACCCACAAAGCACTGACACGACTCGATCCGAATGCCGTCCTAGGTGCGAAGCCGCCACCCATTAACAGGTCAGAGACCAGCCTGAGCAGATCGGATCGAGTTAACTTAGCACGATTCCGATGTGGACATCACCCCAACTTACGGACATACCGTATAAACACAGACTAGACGACTCCATAGACGACACCTGCCACCTGTGCCAGGACACACCACAAACAATTGAACACATTATGACAGACTGTACCGCTCTAGCACAACAACGAACACAACGCAACATCACTAGTGCGCTGAACCTCTGGTCCACTCCGGAGAGGGCGATCGGTTACCTGCGTGCCGCCGGCTTGCTTGATCAGGGTGGGCTGATGGGCTAACCAACAACTTTGAGAACATGACGCCATTTGGAATCATTAGCACAGAAAGAGCTAAATTAAGGAATGTTTGCTTAAGGTGGAATAGGAATATAATTTTTAAAGATTCGAAATTTTCATAACTAATAATAAATAATAGTAATAATAATTAATAATTTTATACTGATCATTTTAGATCAGTATTTTCTGTTATAAACCTTCATGAATTATTCGCATTATCGTTCACCTTCACCAATCTGTAATGTCATCGCCCTTTTTTCGTCACAAATCCATCGGGATGATGCCTGCCTATTCGATTTGAACCTGCTAAAAACTGGTGATTCACTCAGGATTCTTTTAGCAGGATCGGTCATTCCAGGACAAATCAGGCATTGCGTGAAACCACACCCACTTAGATTTTGCTTAAAATTGCTATACAGGCTGAAAAACACGAAATTTCGAGTTTCAGAGCAATCAGAGTAGGGATGAAAGTAATATCGGCTATTTTGAATACCCGGATTTGGGCCTTTTTGACCCAATACCGGTTTTAATACCGGTATTCTATAGTACTGTATATATATATATATATATATATATATGTATATATATATATATATATATATATATATATATATATATATATATATATATATATATATATATATACAAAAGATTACACATAAGATTAAGAGATACACAAGATTAAGGACTTAAGGAGTAAAAATGAGGATTTTCTAATTTTTTATTTGTGAAAAGAAACAAAAATAGATGTTTTATATAAATTATTTTATAAAAATATTTTTTTATATAAAAATTTTATTTCTTGCGATGATTTTGGAAGTAACTTTTAAAGAAAGAGAGAGCATTTAAGGATTCTTCAGCTAAATTGGATCTCAAATTTGTGTAAGAAATAAGCCAGCAGCAGAAAATGTTCTTTCAGATTCAACAGTTGGATGTGGTTTGTCATATTTTTTCATTTTTAAATTATATTGAATAAATCCACTTTTGGAAATAGAATATTGAAACTAAATCCATCGAGACACAGACGAGTTTTGAAATTTCTTCCTCGAGAGATTTCTCGGCGATAAAACCATCCAAAGTTGTTTTTACTTTTATTTGGTTGATTTTTTTCTTTGTCTTCTTAACGGCAATTTTACGAATTGCTCTCTTAAATAAACGACCATTCCAGTGGTTGAACCTCCACCACAGTTAATAACATTTTCGCATTTAGCGCATTCTGCTTCATCTTTATTCTCCTTTTCAAAATACTTCCAAACCTTTGATTTTATTGACATTTTCGTAATAATCTGAAAAAAGGGCCAACGAAACCTTTAAAAAGGTTTTCAATTGATGTTTTTCCTTCATTTAACAATAACTTGCAACCATCAATCAGTTATAAATAGACTAAAGAACGTGTGGTTAATAATACCGAAAAACCGGTATTGAAAGCCCTGAGATTGGTATTACTTTTCTGAAACAATATCGGTTTTAATACCGGTATTTGAATACCGGTTTTCATCCCTAAATCAGAGTAACGGTTCAAAAGTTATGAGCCCCCCCAATTTTGGTAGTGGGGCTGGCCCCTTAATATTTAAAAGTCTATAAATCGGTCCCTAATTGAGCTAGGAAAAACATTTGAAAACCATTTGAAAGGTCAAGTCCTAAAGAATAATTGACTCTAAATAATAAAATGCATTTAATCGAATACTTAAAAAGTTATATCAGTTTGAATATTTTTGGGGAAGCCCCACCCCTTATGATACAGATATTCAAGATCTTTTTTTTTCGTCATTTTGTACCTCAATTATTCTTCTACATGACTTAGTCAATGACATTGTGTATTTTTCCCCTTCGTTAGATGGTGGTGGAGGTTAAAAACATTCTACTTGCTGCATTTTGAACTTACACCATTATGCCTGTTTTACTTATCAAGCTTTCTTATAAGATGTTTTCCTTGACTTACAAGTGGATTAAGTGTAGCTATAAGATAAACTTATTAGTGTTTTCCTAAAACTCAATAATAATAATAATAATAATAATGTCTCTCAACTTTGTCGATCTTCAAAGGCAAAAAAAATACTGCTGGTATAGTTGTTTTATTGAACAAATTAAGACATTACTTGAATAAAAATAATTGCTATACATACATTAAATCTGAAACATTTTTGGTACCTAGCCTAATTCTCAGTATCATGTATTTCAAAGATATACACAACTCTGGTGCCAGATTGAATATTAGGAGTTGACATTTCATGAAGGGTTTTTGGCTTCTACCCAACAAACATCATCTTTATCAGTTGGGAAATAGTATCTATTGTTTTTGTTGGAAATAGGAGGAGTTAGAAATTTGATTTTATAGTCTTGGAATTCTTCTGAATAATCTAAAATGATTCCTAGATATTTTCTACCATCATAAATACATGCAACATACTTTCCCACAGGAAATTTTTGCTCATTTGATAAACCCGGACTCATGTCTGATTCACCTTGTTCAGAGGTCATAACCTTAACAACATTGTAGTCATTGGAGTCTGAAACTAAATAAGCTTTACTGTGACTCTGAGACATTGACACAATTCTGTGAAAACCTCGTGTGCCCTTCACTGTCACTGCTTTTTCAAACCTACTACTGAGTTCTGTTTTATTATGATTTATTTGTTCTTTTGTAATGAATTTAAACTTGATGGACTCAAAATTTTGCGTACAAAAGTCATAGAAACTCTATGGAGACAAAATGTGTCTTGTTGTTGTTCTTTGCAAACTAGCTTTAGCTGCTGCTCTCTTCACACTTCTTCCAATGCCATCACAGGCATTTTTGTCATGGCTAGTGGCAAAAAAGTTCCATTCTGTCTTTATACCAAAATCTGTTTCATGATGGCATAAATTGCTAAAATTAAAACAGTTTTTGTATTGTCCAGCACAACCATTGGAAAAATATTTCATTGTTTTCACATTAGGGAATCTCACTTTAACGTCTTGAACTAAAAATTGTTGAAATGTATACACTGCTGCGGTATTATGATCTAAACTATCACTAATGATACAATAGCTACTGTGGCTCAATTTACCATCTTCCATTTTATATACAACCATTGGGTGTAATGTAACTTGTTCATTTGTCCAATGGAAACTCTGTGGTGCATCTTGAGTGATGAAAGAATAGTTCTCAGAAAAGTCTCCCAGTACTAAAACTTCATCTTCACTGAGATTTTGCTTACGGGTCTTCATGTAAAGGCTTTGACTCTTGGCTATATAATGATGACGAATAAGAGAATAAATTGATTCTGAAAGTTTTTCAATGAATTCCTCCACTGTAACAGTTACATTTGACAAAGTTGCCCTGTCAGTGCTGGTCCACTGGTCATATTCAATTAAATCCCTGGAAGTCAGTACATTTAATGTGTTCAAATAGTTATCTACACCAGCAACACCAGGACATTCTCTACACTGATGTAACATACATTTAATGTTGTCCACATCGCAGACACTTTTTTGAGTCAATGAATGATAAGTCAAGTCCTTGTCACCAATTGCTGAAACCATTAATTTGGGGTTCTGGTGATAGGTACAAATACAAACTGAGTGTGTACCTGTACCTCCAGCAATAATAACACGCCATTTGGGTCTAAGAACTGCAAATGTTGAAAAACTTATACTTGAGTCAGTTTCTTTATACCTAAGATACAGTTCTTTCAAATTACTGAGTAAGAGATGCTTTTGTTTGTAAATTTTGTTTCCATCTTTGTCTCTGACACTAACACAGTCCTTTTTTCCTGGATACACCCGACTAAATTCTGGGTCCTCATAAAAAGCTGTCACATTAGAAATAGTTTCATCACTTATCTTTTTCCCTTTACTGTATTCAGGGCCGGATTAAGGCCAACTGATGCCCTAAGTACAGCCCAACAATGGTTCCCCCTCGACCCTTCCATTGTCTAACTGACAAGACATTAAGACTCAATAAGTGCTGAATGTGAAATAATAGATTAAAAATTCATTTTTCTTCCAGGCCATCCCCCAGGCCAGACCCCACAACTATATTAAATATAACCTGTTTTTTAATTTTATTTATTTAACACTAAATAGCAGTAAGCAATATAAGCAAATTATTTACTTATAACTAGGGCAACAGGAGAAATGCAAATTTTCAACACTTTTTTATTCATTTTTTAAAAAACTGTTATAAGGGAAAAATGCAAATACAAAAATTTATTGAAAACGATTCTTTCTACAGAAATCGATGTTGGTGGTCAATTTTTGAAAAAAGAAATTCTAATGAAGAAATATTATTTGTACGAAACAAAACATCTTTTATTCCATTGCTTTCTAACCTTGAAGATACATAGCATTTCAACATACATGGATCAAAAGATGCAAAATAATGCTTATTGTTGCCTACTTATAACTTTATTTATACTTTAAAAAGTTTTCTCCTATTTTTTTAATTGCAAAGTCTTTGATCAAGTCCTCAAAACTAATCTGGCATCATTTGCACCATGGTAAATCCGGCACTGGAAAAAACTCTGTGGTGCCCCCTTCCCTTGGTGCTCTAAGCAGGTGCTTATTTTGCTTAATGGTTAATCCAGGCCTGACTGTATTTAGGAACATTTGGCAATATTCTATAGACTATACTGTTGCTTCATGCTCCTGGCTTTATCAACAAGATATCTACTAGCCCCAAAGAACTCTTGAGTTTTTGAGATCGTGTATGGGGATAGAGTAAGACTGCAACCTTCTTTGGTAGGAAGTTGTAGAGATGAATGCTTCAGCGAGCTCCCTCATCATAGTTTTGTAACTATTACATACCCGTAGCCACGTTGAGG
Source organism: Bathynomus jamesi (assembly GCA_023014485.1). NCBI lineage: Eukaryota > Metazoa > Arthropoda > Malacostraca > Isopoda > Cirolanidae > Bathynomus > Bathynomus jamesi. The sequence continues at coordinate 323,258 of JAJOZX010000335.1, forward strand.
CAGACGAGGCGGCCGCCTCGTCTGGCTTAACGGACATTTTGGATCAATGAGGAAATTGAATTTCAAAGGAAATCTGAAGAAATTGACAGAAATAGGATTTTACCTGTCTCGTACAAATTATATTATTAATTAGTATTAATTTAATAATAAATAATTATAATTATAATTAATAAAATTATATATAAAATAATTAATAATTTATTTATTAATTATTAAGCACAAAAATTCGATTTTACCTAGAGTCGTACAAATCCAGCGCTCCTGAAAGTTTCAGTTGGCAACTCTGTAATGCAGGCACAGACATGTGCATTATAGGGTTATGACATTTTTATAACCTCATGTTCCTGTATCATAAATCGATGAACTTTTGCCCCCTGACAATGAAAATAACAGATTTTTCGATATATTTTGAAAAAACTTCATCCCAAAATAAAAAATAAAAAATTAATAAAATAATAAATATTGGTTGCTCCTTGGTATAGCTATTGCAGATGGGTCTCTGTTCCAGTGATTTTCCAGAGTATTTAGTGCTTTTCGGTATTGTTGCAAGATATTGGACAATTTATGATAATCATCAGGTAACCAATCTAGAATGGTGCAATGCAGCTGTCTCGAATATACTAATATACTATATTTGCTTTCGGGGTGACATTTTTTTTTAATTCTGAAGAATTAGGCCCTTTTATATTGTTTTCAAGCAAAAGTTCATCGATTGATGATACAGGAAACAATATTTATGACAAAAAATTAAAAAGTCATAACCCTAATTGTGCAACTACTTGTCATTGTTTTGTTGCCTGAGTATTTGTTTTATCGGTGAAAAATGAAAAGAACGGCATCAGTAGGGCTATTTTCGCGTCGTCTGTTTTTAAGCTCTGACTACGGCCTTGTATTAGATAAATAAAAGGTAGGGGACATCAGAATTTTCCTAAATTGAAATTATTTATTTAATGTACTCTAAGATCAGGACCGAAATAGAAAAAAATATAAGAATATCTATCTTCCATGGATATTTTTTAGACATTATTAAAATGGTGTGATTGTGTTCTGTACGTAAGAATGATAATGAAGAAAAGTTAGGCTATTGAAACTTAAAACATCTAAAATTCTATACGTCAAGAGTCTTTAATTGTGACCATGAGTAGTTTGGGCGCAAAATGGACGAGTGCAAGAATGTTGCAATTCAAATATTACCAATGTTGCAAGATGTTGCAAAGGGGTCATGCAATGAAGGGGGGTATGCGACGAAGGGGGATGGGTTATGCAATTAAGGGGGAGGGGAGGGAGCTTCGGGGGAGAAGGGAAGATGACCTCCCCCCAAAGGGGTAGCCTCAACCTAAGAGAGGAAGAGAAAGGAGACGGAGGAGGTCTTTGGGGGAGGAGGTGGGATGTCCTCACCCCCCAAAGGGAAACCTAACCTAAGCCTTAACCTAAGAAGGAGAGAGAGAGTTCTTTATTCCACCGGAGTCCGACGCATTATGAGCGTCCTGGGGCCAAGCAGGTGTTATATAGAGGATCGCGAGTTGCCAGTATCACTTATTTATATATGGAGGGGGTTACCAGATACCACCATTTATTTTAATTGTTCAGGTATACATTATTAGGGTGAGTTGCTAGATACCACCATTTACTTTATTTACATGAGTGCCAAATAATGTTTTTATTCATATGAAGGATTACCAGATACCAGCATTTATTTTAATTATGTTGAGCTGGATCTTATTAGGGAGAGTTGGCAGATATCACCATTTATTTTAATTCACACGAGGTGCCAAATAATGTTTTTATTTATTAAAAGCAAGAGCGACTTTCTCCTTAAAGTTGTTCAGAAAGAGAACTATTTACTTAAACGAAACCCGATATTAACAATAAAAGAAATACATTTAAATCGAAATAAATAAAACACCATTACATCATTCTGTTTATTCAGACGATTTATTGGAAATATATAGAAGATAAATATACACTCCTATACATACGTTAGATTATGTATATAATCAAATATAAAATTAAAAAAATAATATAAGAAATACGAAACGTATAATCATCAAAATAATAGTTCAGGCGAAATATATACACACAATTGTATTAAATAATGACCGACTTTCTCCTTAAAGCTGTTCAGCGAAAGAACTAATTATTTAAACGTCGTTCTGTCTATTTACTTTTGACAATCCTTTCTATATATTGTCAGAAGTGAATGAAAAACAAGCTGTATCAGAAAAAATAACAATACACACTTATATATATATATATATATAAAAATGTATAATATTTTATATATATATATATATAATATATATATATATATATATATATATATAGAAAAAACAATAAACAGCAAAAGAACTAATTATTTAAAACGTCGTTCTGTATTTATATTCTTTCCTTTCTTTGAAAACATCTCTGGAAAAAAAATGTATAAATTCGGATCAGGTGAGCCCTCGAGCTGACCGCAAAGGCTGACCGCAAAGGACCATTTGGCCTAAATTCAACCATACAGCTTTAGAAAACCTCTCTCCACTCCTCATATTGTTTGCGTCATTGTTATTATCAAAATGAAGTTTAAACAGCATAAATATGTACTATAACGGCTATAAGTAGTCACAGCAAAATTTTAAAAAATATAAGTAAAGCAATAAATCATGGATTATTCTATAGAGTATAGACTATAGAGTCATACCTCCTAAAATCTGAAAGGAACTCACTGTCATCACTCGGACTCGATCTCTCAACCAGCACCCCAGCGTCTTGACCACTAGGATACCTAGGGCGCCCATTTATCTACCAACCCAAGCAGACATTCATTTTCATGAGCTAAACACAATTTAATCACACTCCTACGCGAGAATTGGCAAGTAGAAAGTCAAGCTGAATACATTAATCAAAGTTGAGGGTCGAATAGTATGACCGCAAACATATATTTTGCAAATATTTGAAACCATCGTGGCAATTAACACACTCACACACACACACACACACACACACACACACACACACATACATATATATATATATATATATAACCAAATCCACAAGTCAGGAATCTTGCGAAAGCTGAGAATAGTATGACCTCAAAAAATAATAATGCACAAAAACATTCTTCTTGAGAGATCTAGATTTCTTATTTCCTAATGATATTTGTGTCATCGGATGTTACTGTGCTGTTTCTGGTAATGATCTATTCAGGATTATGAAGAGTAGCGGCGCTAATTTTGTTTCCTGTAGTACTAAGCTGAGCGGCTCTGATGAAGATATTCCTATAACGACTTGCATCTGAACTGGGAAAAATTGAGGATCAAATAGTATGACCTCAAAAACAATAATGTAAAATATTGTTGTGATAGAGATGGTTGATCAATGTTGCGAGGGATATTGCATAAAGAGGTGGGTTCTAAAATGGGAAAACCGAGAAAAGTATGGACGCAAATGCAAATATTGTCGTGGTAGAGACTACAAGTCGTAATACACGATGTGAACATTAAATCTACGGAGAGAATATAAAGACACCATTAGTCGACCAATCAGGACGTCCAAAGCATGGACCCATAATATAGGTGTTACGATTGGTACGCAATTTTATCATAGCCCTGCCCAATTACATTGACAACCAATCATTAAACTTACGAACCGCCTCTTAGTCTTTTGGGGTGGTGCTTGGGACCATGCGTATAAAAGGAAATATTTTCATCTGGGAGTCAGTAGTTATTTTCACCAGTTAATAAACATTCCCTCCGCCATGAATCCATGAATCAAGAACTTTACAGTTTACCGGATTTATATCAAGATGGTGACATTGTAGCGTTGTCCACAATTAATATTTTTAACGCCGCTGACCGGGATGGATTATTTCCAAAGCAAACCGTTGATGATATTTGCAATGACGCTCTTACGATCCGACGCAAGGGACTGCCGTAGAAATGTAAGTGAATGTAATTTTATTTTTTGTAGCCAATTATTCGCAAACTTATTTAATGTGCATGTCAGAAAGAGCACTGATCTGGATTATTTCATCATATATATGGAGGGTTGTAGTAATTCACCTCATCACATTAAAAATACTTCATTTAGGTAACCGCAATTATAGATTAGTTTGCAATTATGCTAAAATCCTGTTTTGATTCATTGAATTTTTTTATAGCAATCTTTTGCATGTTTTTTTTATAAATTCAAATGTTATTCGGAATTATCTCTTAAAGGAACTTCTCTGAGCGGTTCAAAGACATCTTCACATTGTAATACTCTTACTATATGTATACTCTGTATATGTTTTGGGTTTTTATTAAAAAAGATTCAGTATGACCTAATGAATTATTCTTTCTCCTTTAAGGTCTGATGAGGATTTGACACGTGTTATACAATCTTTTCGTTTTGAAGAATCCCATGCCATGGACCTGAATACGGAGGTAGAAGATTTACCGAGCAATCAGCCCAACGATTGTCACATCATTAACGAAATAATGTAAGTGTTTTTTTGTTTCGATCTTTTTTGGGGGGAAGACGACACAATGTATTTTCAATTTATTAAATGAAAGAAATCATGTTTTTAGTACAATAACCATCTTAAACTACAGAATATACAAACTAACATTATTGGTTATATATATATATATATATATATATATATATATATATATATATATACACGAACAAAACATCATACTATACAACGAGTACGCACAATCGGAAAACGGCTTTTTATCTGTCTGCATACCATTTCATCGTTTCGTTGAGTGTGACACGGGTCGAATAATTTTTAAAAATTTATAAATGCTTTACCACGTGACATATGCATGAGAAATGAAAATGAAAGGCAGTATATCCCACACGTAGTCGGAATGGGTTCCATACAACTTCGGGGATATGCATCTGATCGAGAAATTTTACAATAACAGGGTCAATCCAGGGTTGAGTTCCGAGTGAATCAAAATAGTACAGGCGGTCCCTATTTTTAAAATAGATTGCAAACCAATGAATCCCTTCATTACCAATGACATCTGTGTTCACAATAAGACTACCACAATCTCGCGTAGTTGGCAAATTTAATGTTTCATTCTTCGCAAACACACCGATAAATTTGGAACGTGTGATTTGTTCACTATTCATTACTCTCTGAAGTGTATTCGCATCCATTTTAAAAGTCAGTGATAACACCCCTAAATCTGTCTACTTCTATTAGGGCTTGTGACTCGATGTATACTAGTACACTAATAGGCGCGTCTATAGGCTTGGTGAATTCCAACCTGACTGAGATGTTTCCACTCTGCTGTGGACTTAAATGTGTATTTACGCTAGCAGATAAGTCAGGTGTGATGCAAACGGATAAAGGTTAAATTGATCAATGAATTCTTTCTGCGTTACCCCATTCACGAGCTCATCACAACCACCTGCAATAAGGGCCAGATTACTATATGCTCTTGCGCAAAGCGGTAACACAGCATCTGATGAATAGTCCGTATCCAATGTTCCTCCCAACGCAATGCCATTAACGTATAGAGTTATATTTTTAAGGCCGAAATTCTCGAATTTAAAGGCACTCTTTTTATATTTTCCATTCACCGAAGCATGGTTCTGCATTCCAATTAATATCCTTTTAGGAAGATTTCCCAGGGCGATGTTTTCTATCTGTTTCGATGCCAACCCTGCTGGCACCATGTATAGTTTGATTTGTACTCTGTTAATAGGGTATTTTACTGTGGCGTTTAGTAAATTTTTCTCAATTTCTAGTTGTTTTGGTGAACTTAATTTCACTCGCCGTACGCGGAGGTATGTCTCCATAATGTGAACCACAACGGGTTTTGCTCCCTCTTCTTGATCAGCATCCAGATTTAAGCAGATCTCAGGATTCGTGCGGGTGAGCTTTATTTTCATATCCACCCATTCACAAGCAACTTCTCCTGGAATGTGAAATCTGTATGCAGGCGTCCAAAACACTCGTATATCTTCTTTTTAGAATTTTTAAATTTGTCCTTTATACTACTTTCGTCTTTAGTTTGATAATATCCCTCGGCACTTAAAAAGGTATCCTTCGCTTCTTTGGAAAAGTTGAGGACATTTTCCAGATAGGCTCGTAGGTGATAGTACCCCGTGCCTGCCGATATGTTGACCTGATTTAAATATACGTCACACTGGTTGAATATGGAGTGCAGAAAGTTTGTTTCAGGGTATACAGCATATTTGTCATCGCAGTCCGTTCCATCAGAATGGGCTATACGTAGTTTAGCGTACATGTGCACACAGCTTGGATCAAAAAAGTAAGGGCCTGAGCTGGGTATCACGAATTCTATAGGGGCACTCGGGGAACTAATTGTGTTTAAAGGGTTAATTGTAATAAAGTCACTGTGTTCAATAGAAACTTGAGTTGGGGCATGTCAAAGAGGGACAGCTCCGATTTACAGCATTGTGAACTACACGGATGGATGAAGCGTGCCATGACGAGTTAGAAATAGTGCCTCCTCTCTCGACAAGTAGTAAACAAACTATGATTCATGAGATCAATGTCCTAGCTTATATCAGTCAAAAAAATGGTCAACCATAGGCTTCATTCGCTTAGAACACTTCTTTTTTGATATCCTTTTACGTTTAATGCCACGTGGTGGTAATCCCTTCTTCCGGCCAGTCCTCTTCTTCCCCCACCACCGCATTTTTCTCTTTGCATCTTTGACGATTTCGTCCCGTGTACGTTTTAAGTGTTTTTTTAGAGCTTCTTTAGGTTTAGCCCCAGCCAATATGTCTTCTGCAGTGTTAAGACCTGATTGTAGCGCTTTCCTTCCGAGGTATCTGGCACCCCTCTTCAGCAAAGGAACAGCCGTACGTAGTATGGTTGAAAAAATGGACCCAAGTCCACTACCACGCTGGTATCTCACCCCTCGATAGACGGTGAAAGGCTTTCTGTCCATTATAACTCAGTGCGTCGAAAGTGCAGCTTCACTGTTAAGCTCCCGTTACCGAATGGGAAATTTTTACCCTCAATCGTTCTTATATATATTGAGATATTGGTTATTAGATTAGTTGCGACGTTCACATAATGGGGTCTGTCATATGTAATACTCAAACTCCTTCCTCTATGGTTGGGAATGTGAGCAATGCGCAGCAGGCGTGCCTGGTATCCCCAACAAACTGGTGCTCCACTATATTGCTGTAAATATAGCACATGTCTGGGGTTTATAGCCGTCAACCATTTTCTCCAATTTCAACTGATACATTAGGCTGGACAAGTCGTGTTGTGCCTCGTGAAATGTATCTCTTTGGATGACTGATCGATATCGTCCATCGGTCATAATTTTGAACACTCTTTGGTCTTTAATATTTCGGTTAGCCTGCGATTTTAGGGCCATAGTGCATGCATGGGGATCATTGTTTACGATTTCGTATACTAAATCGCCCGTAAGATTTGAGCTTTTTAAACTTACGTTTAAGTCTCTCACAACATCCGGCCTCACCATAGTGACCCGGCCCTAGTGTTACTTCTGTACTGTAATACTGTGCATCCCCAGTCTGGGCGGTACGCATGGTTTCATCCCGAGTTACCCGGCTTTTTCACACTCATTACAGTCTCTAAGAATCGTAAAAACGGTATCTTTATAATCAATATTTAAAAAGAGGGTGTCCAGCTGAATTTCACATATCCCCCCTCATACGAATCACGACCCAATTCAATGGGTCCATGGAGCTCTGTTACAAAGTTGGCTAGTGTGTTGTTAGGGTGTACAGACAGGGACGAGGAGACGGAGTGTGACGTAGAAATGGTTAGGAGCCATGTTGCATACTATTTAAGCTTCATTATTGCATCAGCTTTTATAGGTGTTGAAGCTTTCTGGGTATCCTAGCCATTTCACCAGGTACATTTTTCTCTTTCCTGAACCTTTGCTTCCTAAAATTTTCTCAATTTTAAACACATTTTTTCCTAAATTAAATGCCACTTTCTGCAACTCCTCGCGGTAAAAGCCTCCTGCGATTTCTTCCCCATTCAAATCTTCAACGTAATACATCATTATCTCACCTTTAGGTCTCATAGCCCTAACTTTAAAAATCTCACGTGTCCATCCTTGCTCAAATCCCTTCGCGAATTTATTTCCCGAACGCGACAGCCTTACATAATCATTGATTTTGAAACGCGCAGAGTGTGGTGGTGTTCCATCTCTTCTCACCTCTGGGCGCGTACCTCTTTCTAAAACCTCGTTAGGTGTTGTCCCAATCGTGCGATGGTGTGAGCGGTTGTAGGATGAGGCCAATGATTCCAGAATGTTTAGAAATCTGTATGGTTTTTATGTGTAAAATAGCGGTGCATGCGTTGAACTCTTTCAGCTAAAGAAGCCTTATGTATAGAATTGGTAGTGTAATAGCTGATATTAAACTCTGTCAACATGTTCTGAAAAGCACGGCCTATAAATTCCTTCCCCATATCCGTACAAAAATAGCCAGGAACCCTGTTTTCTTTTAACATCAGCGTTTTGGTGCTTTAGCAACTGTTTCAGGTGATTTATTTTTCAGAGGAATTAGCCACAGATATCTAGAGAATACATCTATTATGAATAGAATGTAGCGGTAACCATCGTTATACACAGAATATCTTTGCATGTCTGTTAAATCTGCTTGCCAAATAGAGTCAATCGAAGCAGCTGTTGTCTTGGCTGTTTTAAACCTTTTTCTCACAGGCTTATGAAGTGTATAAGCGTCCTGCTCCCGCAAAAATCTCTCAACATCTTTTTTTCCTACTCCGTAAACACTTCTGTACAGTCTATCTACGCCTCCGTAGGAGGCTGGGTTAGAAATGTCATAATAACGTCTTTTAATATGTTAGCCATTTGCGTATTTTAGAGGCACGTGGGTAGGGTTGACCGTTGTTTAACCTCTTCTTTCTCCTCTTCAAAGTGTTACCGCCGGGGTGATGGCGTCTTCAATTGTGTCACGTGCGTCGTATGTTCCAAGTCTTTTAACCTGTTCAGATTTCCTACCATTGTTTTGGGGACATTTATTTGTTGTAGTCTTGCTTTAATATGCTTCCATCCTGATGGTGAGGGCCTATCCCACTTTCTCACCAGACCATAGACAATGTCTACGATATTCGACCCCTGTACCTTTGCTCCTTCCACAATGATCTCACATGTATCGGTCCATTGTATGGCGGGCAATGTTCCCTCTAAGGTGTGCGCGTGTGCGCGCGCACACGCGTTGTGAAACCCGCGCACACAGCAAAATAAAATGCGCACAGGCTCAAGCGTATCATGAATCACGACAGTAAATGAAGTAATTTCAAAAATATACCGTCACACAAGGTCTGACCATTTGCATCAACATACTCTATAGTCGCTCTTTTAAGTATTAAATTCTTCCGCCCGACTTCATTTGGACATGCTCATGCGAATTAAAAGTTACCTGAATGATGACGGATGTATTAATCTTCATAGAGTTTATTTGGAATGGGCAAATGCTAAAGATCGTAGGGAGAAATCATAATCATACTTAACTGAAAGGTACTTTCATTTAATGTTATTTTGATTATATTTTATTTTATTGAATTTTGATTATTTTTTATTTTATTCCTATTTTGTGAATGGATAAAATCATACATTAATCTTGATAGTCTATTTTAAATTGCTAAATGCTAAAAATTGTTTTGAGAAATGATAACTAAAATAGTCATTTTCAATTAATGTTATTTTTATTTTATTTCCTTATTTTGATGAATTTTATTTTACTATTTTTTATTTTATTCATATTTTTAGAATGGATAAAATGTTTTCTTTTTTAAGAATATATGATATCGCAAACAGTTTCTTAATATCCATTTAATAGTACCGTAATGATCAAGCTATCACCTTATGCAAATAATATTTATTAAGTATTTAATATTTATATATATTTCATTTTGAAGATAATAGCGCTCAGAAAAGTTTGCACAATTTTTCACCATGAATCTAAGTGTATGAACAACGAAAATTTCTTGCGCACACGGACTAAAAATAATTAGAGGGAACATTGATGGCGGGGTCCTCATTCAATAGATTATAAAGATTTAAACCTTTATTCCTCAATGTATGTGGGAGGGTGCTTTTTAATACATGCTCGATATGTTGTGTGGCCAGTCCATTAATCTTTGGTTGGTCAGCTCTATCGTCGGACACAGGTCCTGTGTCACCATGTCCATCGTTCCCCGTACTGTGCCTAATAACCACGGGAATCTCTGTCGGGTTCTTATAATTTTCGTACTCGTGAAGAAATTTCTGCAGAGCTTCTTGGTATAAGATTCTTTTCTCATCAGGTGTTTTTTCATTGTTTAATAGGGCTAGCAATTCGCTTTCCATTCTTTTAAGCCTGCTTTTACGGGGATCTAGATCCGTCTCTGGATTCTTTGAACTTTGCAGTGAAGCATACATCTCGTGTGAAATCACTACCACTTTCTTCATTATATTAATCTAGTCAGTAAAGGGCCCAAAACTGAAAATAAGATGGGGAGGAATGACCCTCCTCTTTGTACAATAATTCGTTTTTTCTTCCCTACAGTTTGACTTTTACGAGCGAGTGCACGTATTATGTTCTTGTAACGGCGTAGGAGAGCCTTCTGAGGTGGTCTCATTGATACATTGCAATTTATAACGTTAAGACAGATTTCACAGATGCATTTAAAAAGTCGGAGTTGATATTTTTAGCAAACATCTGCTGCATTGCCTGGGGCAGTCGATGATAATTTTTTATTAATTCATGGTATTTCTTTAGCCTCTTTGTCATTCTGGAATATACACCATTTCAGGCTCGTTTGGAAATATATTCGTTCTTAGAAGCACCCTAAACGTGTTTCGCGGATGAAGGTCGCAAAGCAAATATCCGTAACGCGGGCTTGTAGCTTCTTTATAAACTTCCAAAAACTCCTTACGCTGATTCGGGAACATTTGATTGGCTAATACCCCAATTTGTGATACATCTCTACGTTGCGCGAATAAGACTAGATATTGTGTATTTAACGACATATCGCGCATGTATCTATTTTTGAAAAATAGATTCTGATTGATGAAGAATACGCTTATGTTAAGATGGTGGGAGAATACTGTAAATGTCTCGGTAAACGTTTTATCCATCTCCAACATGAGATCGTCAGTTACAATCACTGTATGTTCATTTCCCTTTAACGAATTAACGTCATATACACCTTTGTGGAGCAAAATATCATCTTGGTACTCGTTGAACACTGATTGATACGTGAATAGCACCATATAACTTTATGCACAAATTTTGAGAACATCTTTCCCTTTTCTTTAATGATTTTAAGCATAAACACAATTTTACCACATCCTGTAGGTCCAGATATAATACATGTGGATGGGCTCTGAACCTGAATTTTTCTACAGAGTCCATTTCTAACACTTCACACTCCTAAGTGGGTCATTTACAAAATATAATAAATATTTAAGTGTTGACCCTTACATTCTACGGTCTTGCTTTTCGCTTCTCCCACAGAACCGTGAATGACGATGAGGTACAACAACCCATCATCGATATTACAGATGACCCCGACGACAGTGTAGTTGTGATCACAGCATCCTTCCCCGCCGACGAATCCTCACCAGCGATACCTGTAGCACGCGCCAGTTCAAAGCGGAGGCACGATGAAGAGCCCACCACATCAGGTATAAAGCGCGCCAGGATTGCGCCGGTTGTTAGACCACCAGTAATAGAGCCCCAACCTTCTACGTCTTATGACACAACCCCCACAATGGTACCTTCCTCAAATATATCACCTTATTTAATTCCGGGTACATCCTCCACAGCAGCTTCTCACTCTGTTGAGGATGGCATAACATTCGAGTTGGTGCGCACCGCTACCCCCACCCCAGACTTGACTAGAAATCGGTATATAGGCAGGGTTGATCCTAGATCCATGTATAGCAATGGTGTTGAACACGGACTACACCGCATAGTTGAACGTATTGTAGAGTTTGCCCTTCAGAACCGCGACGAACGTGAAGTCAGGACGAGGCTGTCCTTCGGATTCGGGTCAGATGACGGAGATGTAGATGATTTTTGGGTAGTAATACCGTTCAGACGTTTGGCAGCTGAAGATATAGAGTATATATTAGGCCGTATAATGCAGGCCTCTCAAAGTAGTATAGCCTTCAATATGGACAACTTCACGGTAAATATTGACCGTGTATTCCGTGTTGCGGGTCATAGTGCCACACCTTATACTCTTAACTTCAATTCTCAGGCTATTTATAGACGGCATATAAAAGCCGATCGTGGTTGCGGCTTTATAGCAGTAGTCTTGGCCCGTATGTTTACTATACTAAATACACGGGTCAAAAACATTTGGTTGCCTACGGTAGTGGGGCGTGCCCGTAAACTAGCTGTAGACTGTAAACTTGAGTTTGACTGTAATATGGGTCCTGAAGAGCTGAGAAGGGTAGAACAGGAAATGAATGTCCGTATAGTTGTATTTGGAATGGATGATCGTCGTAGGACTGTGTATGTTTTTAAAAGCAGTGTGAGAGATCGTACAAGGCCCCTACTTATTTTAGGACTGTCAGGGACAACGTATCTCCCCATCCGTAATATAAGGGACCTTTACGCGAGTTATGATAAAAGTCGAAAATATGGGCGACATCATGATTTGTGTAAGGGCTGTTTCGAGTTTGCGGATGATTTAGTGAAACATTGTAAAGATTGCCACATGGTATGTGAGCAGTGTAAAAGCTCCAAATGCGAAAGCCGTGTAGTTGAAGCTGAGAAGAGGGAATGTGATGTGTGTAGACGCACATTTTTCAATAATATCTGTTTTGAGCTCCATAAATCAATTGGCACGTGCAGGAAAATGAGAATCTGTGAATGTGGTATGTTTCATATGATGGATAATTGGGGGAATTTCAAGCATAAATGTGACGAAATTCACTGTTCTTCATGCCATGAGAAATATAAGGTGGATTGAGTAAAGCATGTATGTTATATGAAAGACGCTAAACTTAAAAATAGCCCTTGTATACACGAACGCTGAAACCAAAGAAGTTATTCCACATTTACTTGTAAGCCAGACTATCTGTGATGAGTGTATGGAGATCGAGTGTGATAAATGTCACAAATGTGGTAAACGGACAAACGTTTTTAAAACGAATGCCTACAATAGCCCTGTGAAACTCTTTGTGTCCTATATTGTCAAGTTAGCGGACAAGTTAAAAAAAATGACTATATTCTCCCCCATAACGGGGCAAAATTTGACACACAGTTCCTTTATAAGGAGTTGCTTCAGCACGAGGCATCTGAGATATTCACAGTTGATCCCTTGAAAAGAGGCAACAAGCTAATACAGATGCAAATAAGAGGTAATGTACAGTTTAAAGACACTTTATTCACACCTTCTAAATTATCAAAGCTACCCAAGGTGATGGGCGTAGCAGTTAATGAATGTAATCCTTATAATATAGCTGATGAATGTGAGCGTTATTGCGTGAATGATGTGCGCGTGCTTAGAGTATGTTTCTAGGCCTTTAGAAGGATGTACATAGGCCGTTTCAAATGTGATCCGTTACAAGTCGGAACCACCATCGCATCATTATGTTTTACGGTGTTCAAGAATAACTTCAGGCCTAAAGACACCTTAGCCGTTATTCACAGAAACAATCCCCGCAGTTATGGGCACAAAGCTATTTAGTGGCTCATACACCTACAGCATCAGACAGGTGTATACATAAAGCATGCCTGCAACACGGGTGAAGTACCCATTAAAGTTAATGGTCGTGTTTTTTGGGTTGATGTTCTAAGTGAAAACCGTGCCACTGGTGAGAAGACTGTGTACTCCTTTAACGGTTGCTGGTGGCACGGATGCCCCCGTCCTGAGTGTGGAATCGCAGGAGATATCCACGGTAGATCTCCTGCCGACTGTCTTGCGTGGACCCGCACCCGCGATCAACTTATAGGCTCCCAGTTCATTCACAAAGTCTTGAGGGAGCATGAGTATGATGCACGGATGGAGAAAGATGGGCAGTACCGTGAAGAAATAAACACGATCAAATGTTCAATGGTGCTGGATCCTCTCAAATGCGGTGATAGCTTGTTCGGAGGGCGTACAAATCCCTTCAAGCTATACTTTCCGCCTACGGAGGGTATGAAACTCCATTCGTACGACTTCTGTTCTTTATACCCCTACGTGATGAAGAACAATCCGTACCCAGTAGGTGCACCTGAGAAACTGGTGGGACCTGACCTACCCACCATCGAGGTGTTCTCAACAAATTTGAACGAGTGCTATTTCGGCCTTTCTTTCGTAGACGTGTTCCCCCCTCGCGATTTATGGATGCCGATCTTACCCGTCGTTATCGATCACAAGCTCATGTTTCCCTTGTGCGTGAAGTGTGCAGAAGAGAACAATAGTGATTGTGACCATACAACCCACCAGCGTAAGATTAGAGGTGTATATACTGTATATACAAGTCCAGAGCTGGATCTAGCTGTTCGCCATAGCTACAGCATATTGAAGATACATGAGGTGTGGAGGTTTCAGAAGCTACTCAACCTTTTCACGCCATATATAAACGCTTTTTTGAAAGATAAGGTCGAAGCATTAGAGTATCCGCGAGTTGATACCGAAGATGAAAAGTCGGCCTATATTCAACGTTACCGTGATCGTGAAGGTATACAGCTTGACCGTTCCCAAATTGTAAAGAACCCTGGCAAGCGCTTTAGTACAAAGTCGTGTCTAAAGAGTCTTTGGGAAAATTTACACAGAATACTGGCAAAGGGAATGTTCATTTGGCACAAAGTTATAGTGAAGTCTGGGATTATGCCAACGCTCCCGATAAAGAGGTCATGGAGATCGTGAATGTAGGTAATACTTACATAATAAAGTATAACAATACCGAATTGGCCACAGATACCTCAGGGTTACAAACATACCTGTAGCCAGCTTCACAACGGCCTACGCACGCATCAAACTTTGGGGCCTATTGCATTCTCTTGGGCGGAGGGTTTTGTACGCCGATACAGATAGTGTGACATTCACAGAGAGGGAGGGTGAATACATGCCTCCTATTGGTGAATTCCTCGGTGAGTTGACTGATGAGATCAAGGATGAGTATGGAGACACCGCATACGCCGACTCTTTTGTCTCAACAGGGCCAAAATCTTATGGGTTACGGGTGAGGGTGGGGAAGGATATGAAATATATCGTGAAGGCTAAGGGTATCACGCTCAACCAGGCGAATCGGCGGGTCATTAACTTTGATTCGTTGAAGGATCTAGTGTGCTTGGATGATGATGATGAGGGCGACCGGCCGCCCCAACTAACTGTAGGCACCCACAATTTTCTGGCGCAGAAGCTGGGGGCCGTGAAGGAACTTAGGGGTACAAAGGTGTGCCGTACCACCTATAGGAAACGTTACCAGGTACCTGGTACCTATGATACCGTACCCTTTGGATACCATAATCTTTGATGTCTATTGTTAACTTAATTATTACACGTATTTGTAAATATATATACACCTTGAATATTTCGTTTATTAAATAAATCGTGTTTTAATTAGCGTTTCACTTTCTCCTTTGTGTGTGTGTGTGTGTGTGTGTGTGTGTGTGTGCGCGCGCGCGCACACAGGAGAAAATTCTAAGCTCCGCCCAGCGTGTGTACAGGAGAAAGTTCTAAGCTCCGCCCACCTCTATGGTTGATCACGACTCCTGCTACTACCTGGGCTTCCCTGCGTGCTCAGTTGATCGCAGTAAGCCCTGGATCTCAGACGTGTATTCTCCCGCGTAGACAGAAAATAGTAATGGCTACCTTTAATATTGCGTGTTCGACTTTTATGAAATGGTATTCGGCAGTGTGAAGATGTGGTGGATACTGAAAAACTCCCTATGCCACCCTCCTTTGATGCTTTTAATGCTACATTGATTCGTGCGAAGGAGCAAGAGGTACAAATACTCTACGGCTATTCTGGCGAGTGCATTGTAGGACTTCGTAGTACAAGTGATATATTGAATTATGTTGTAGGACTAAACTTTATAAAAGCTTACATATACCGTGAAGTAGAAGAAACAACACGTGCAGAAGAGAAGCAACGGATATGGATAGTGAGCCTTGTTGATGAGTGGTATGACAAGCGATATTATGTCATGTTGCATCATACCGATTACTCGTACCCTGCGACTGAGAATGTAAATCTTGTCATCATAGAGAATCTTAAGTATTTTTATCACTATATTAATATAGATCATGACGAGGTTTGTAGTGAGGTTGTGGCTAATGGCCTGTGTGAGTTTTTAACAGACTTTAGAGACGAGTATCGAATGTTAAACAAAAAGGAAAAATATGGTCATATGTTTCTCTCCAATAGTGCACCGGATTAGATGTTTAGTTTGTGGAAATGAACGTGTGGTGAGTGATAAAACATTAAAACCCATATTAAATGTGTTTAGTTCGTGAAAATCCCCCTATGCAAAAATGTCTGGTGCGTATTCTGCGGAGTGGGACTGATCATTCCGATGTATATTTATTTCTATATATTTACAATATTTCGTCTAAATAAACAGAATGATGTAATGGTGTTTTATTTAATTATTTTGGTTGTAAACAATAATTAATTATATCAAATGGCTGATTACGCCTACTAAACCGACTGACGGATTTCTAATCCAACTGTCAAGAATATATGCTTTAATTAAATAAATAGCACAATCTGGCAACTCAACCTGTACAAGCCATTTACGCCTTCTAAGCCAACTGGCGGATTTACACCTTATAAGACAGCGGGCGCTCAGATGAAGTCTTAATATGCACTTGGCTCCTGCCAGGTGAACACCTCTCTTCCCTCTCTCTCCTCTCTTTCTCTTGGGAGATAACTCCGCTTCCAAGTTTCAGAACCCCTTGTTGCTCTTGCAACATCCCCCTCCCCTTTTGCATAACCCCCCTTCATTGCATAACTCCCCCTTCATTACATAACCCCACTCACTTGTTGCATAACCCATTTGCAACATCTTGCAATGATCATTATTTCATTGCAGCATTCTTGCACTCGTACATTTTTCACCCATACTACTACCATGAGTTGCTAATTTAGTTGAATTTGAGCAATCCTTACCTTTCCAATTCTTTTTCCATGCATAATCTCTTGGATGTAGATGCTCTCTCATCCACATATGCTGAGAAAGACTGTTCAAAATTCTTTTTCAAAGTATCATAGATACACACTTGTCGTATTTGTCTGATGCTTTTTTAGATATCCTGTCAGTGTCCATACCATCTGAAATTAGGCATCATCCAAAATTTAGAATTACTGTAAGTTACAGCAACAAATTTTCATAATTTAATAACTAATCAGAATTCATTTATTGTACATAACTATTTTTTTGCAATTCCTTGAATTGTTAAAGAATGTTATGTTTACAAGTTTGATAAAAATGCATTATTTTGATAACCTATGAAACAATGTATACACAAAGATAAAGAGTTTAGATGATTTTTAAAAATCATATAATGCATTTTCTGATAACTATACTTTTCAAAAATAAGTCCCCAAATTATAATTCATACACTACTTACGGAATTTTATTGGCGAAATCTCCATTTCTTCAAGAATGTTCTTGGTTTGTTCTCTACAGATTTCAATATCACTGATCTCACCAGGATTGTCAATTTGCAAATGTGTTCTTCCTGGACTGCTTTGAAATGAAGAGGTATTTGTAGATGACTCAGTTTCAGAAACATCATTAAATAATTTATCAGGTTCTTCAAGTTCATTTAATCTTACAGAACAGTTTGTACAAACTTTCCAATTAAGGAGTGCAGGATTTTTTTCTGTTACATTTAATGGTAAATTTCTTAAACCCTTTAAGATTCTTTTCTTGTGTCTCTTAAAGGGGTCACAACACTGTTTATGATAATTTAAATGGTGAGACATGTTTAAAATTTATATATTAGCTTCAGTTCCTTTAATAAGTAGAAAGAATATTAAATGTTAATGATTTTTAATGATAACAGGCAAACATAAGCACAGCCATTATAGGCAAGGCACTAAAATAATATGGCAAGCAGATACCATATATGAGCAATGTTTATCATGTGGTTACAAAAGGCAAATTGAACCCTTAATAACCAAGGCTCATGCTAATGGAAGGAGCCCTCAGACAATCTCATTTTGCTGTGACAAGTTGTAGCATGACTACACAAGCGTGATACCACTCAACCTTACAAACAGGCAGTACAAATTATCTCTTTTATTTTAATAATGTGTGTGTGTGTGTGTGTGTGTGCGCAATATATATATATAGTTAGGATAAAACTATTATATAGTTAGTATAGCCCAATTCCTGAACTTGGGCTAATATGCCATCTCATCTTTTCGCTGGCAAGTACCTTATAATAAAGTACAAAAAAATACACAACTTAAAGGTAAAAATACACAATGTCATCGACTAAGTCATATAGAAGAGTAATTGAGGTACAAAATTACGAAAAAAATCTTGAATATCTGTATCATAGGGGGTGGGCCCCCCAAAACAATATTCAAACTGATATAACATTTTAACTATTTGATTAAATGCATTTTATTACTGAGAGTCAATTATTCTGTAGGATTTGAGCTTTCAAATGGCTTTCAAATTCTTTTCCTAGCTTAATTAGGGACCGAGTTATGGACTTTTAAACATTAATGGGCCAGCCCCCACCCCCAAAATTTGGGGCCCCATAACTTTTGAACCGCTACTCTGATTGCGCTAAAACTGGAGATTTCATGTTTTTGCACAAAAACAACCTTATATACCAAATTTGAGAAACATCCAAGTCAGAGTGGTTACAAATTTCTTTTTTTTTGCATGACCCGGAGTGACCCGGATGTTTAAGCCTGAGTTACGTCGTATGCCAATTGTCTTGTTGATGTTTGAAAGCAACAAATAACCACAATCCAACGGTGTTCCTGTCTGACACACGGAAAAGTAGAAATATCTTTGCCCTTGTGTCTCTACCTACTTGCAGAAGCTGTAGTCTTGTTAAGATCAAAATATTGTCCGGTACCAAAATCAACATCAGACGCCAAGGATGTGATGTACTGAACTCGGCTAGTTTGCGCCTCTCTTTTTATTCATATCGCATATCAATATCATTCATATTATATTTTTGTTTAAAAACTCGAAGAGGATAATTATGTTCTTTGTTTTGGCCCTGCCCGATAGGTTAAGGAAAAATGAGACGACGATGAACTGATGATATTGTGAAGGATAATTTATAATGAAAAGTGTGTAAATTATGTATTTTATAATGTAAGAACCTTTAAAATCTCTGAATTATAAAAGTATGAAATATTTCAAAGAATGCTTTAATGATTTACTTATAATATTCCTAACTTACCCCATAATAAAAATTATTTTGAACATTTATTTTTCGGTAGACCTTAAGAATGACGTCGGAAACTTATATTTATTTTAAATATAAAAAGTAAATGTGGTTAGGCTAGGTTAGCTAGGTTAAGTTAGGTTGAAATAGGTTAAGGTTAGGTGGGAAACTCGTATTCGTTTTAGTTTTAGATAGACATGCCTGGTAGACACATATATTATTTTAACCTAACCTAACGTCAACCTAACTTAACCTAACCACAACCATTTTTTTACATTTAAAATAAATATGAATTTCCGACGTCATTCTAAAGGTCTGCCTATTTTTCACACAGGAATATATTTCAAAGGGCTTCATTACTAAAGGAAATCGGCTTCTACTATGACTTCTAAATTTAGTCCTTGAGGTAATACATTTGGTCTCACACTAATTCTGGATAAGGCGACTCCCTCCTGTTTTCCTTCTTCAGTTCCCGCCACCCAGTCAAAATCCAAATCTTTGTTGTTGTCACTATCCCAAAATCTCCATTTGTAAATGACATTTGTAGAGTTTGGACAATTATTGCAAATCACGTAAATAACCCATCGGTCGTTAGGTACTACTTTCTTCTTTTCACAATATTTGGAACACTTGAAGCGAATCTTAGGTGAGTTTTCCTCTAAGATTATGACCGTTTATAAAGCATTCCTATTCGGCCGGTGTGAATCTGGACTGGTGTCAACCATTGAAACACGAAACGTTAAGGTAGCCCCTCGTCGAGGAGCCTGTTTCAGTGTTAAAATGTCTCCACGCTTTCCGGAAATAATCACCCTAGGATCGTCGATTACGTTACCTTTATTGTTACAAATAGCGGATGGATCGCTCTCCGATGTATCGCATGACCACACAAACTTTAAATGAGAGTCATCATTCCCCTACGAAATTTCTGCGTCGTAAGAGGACGATGCATTTACTAGAACTGTATCACTCGGTTCATAAAAAACATTTAACCCTCCATTCAAAATGGGAAACATGTCCTCTTTAACTTCAATCTCGTAAAGAAGAAGAGCAGATGAAATATTTTCAATACTAATACTACGAAACTCACTTGGAACTTAAGGTATAAACTGTATTTCAAATATTATTTTCTTGTCATCAGTGTTAATGAAAATATTTTCTGATACTGTTATATTGTAACCGTTCTAAGACATGGTATGACGTATCTCTTATAAAGATGTTAATTAATTTTATATTATATTTATTCCTATTATAAAACCATCTATATTTTCATACATGTACAAATTCTCTGTGTTAAAGTTAATGATAAATTTTACTTATGTTCCATTGATTGCATCATGTTGTGTATTTTCACCAGATATTATATCATACAAAACTAAACTAACCGTTTCATTACTGATTTCATCATAAGAGCAGCTAGGTCCTGCATTACCTTTTTCGCATAAACATTAAGTATTATTTTATTTTAATGATTCCCATGTAGCACAAAAATAATTCTGCAGTTTATTAACGTGACACCAAGAAGGAATAGTATAATCAAGGCAGGAATTTTCTCTCTGATGTATCTAATACGAGTCACAGTCAATACAGTTCTGATTCAAGATGTTTCTTTATGGGCCAATAAATTATTCTAAATTTTGCATTTTTAGAGGCAGATTTTTTAAGTCCTAAAACATCTGACCATCCATAAAAAACCAGTAATACATATGTGATAATTTACTGTGAATCACAAGATGTTCTGCCAAATGTAAATTTTCAGAAAATTCTTTCTTTTAAAAAACTTTAGTGGCCTAATAAGGAGAGCCAATAATAATTACCCGTTACGTACCGATTTGGTCTGGCATAATTGAAAACGGCGTTTTATCTACAATTGTCAATCGAAATGTTATATTTGCGTCCAAATCCTCCAACTTTTCAGTGACTATAAGTATATCACCTCTTAATCCTATGATATTAACCCTTGGGTCATCTTTTAAGTCTTCAGCGTTGCAAAGGGCTCCTGGGTAGGTATCTGTTGTCGTACAAGACCATATAAAATGTGCTAAAGGTTTTTTGTCCATATCCTGAGTACGAGGGTAAAAAGATGGTGAAGCATCTACAGTGATATAGTCAGAAGACTTAACAACTTATTCACTCCCTTTTCTGAACCTAATCACCATATTATAAAGTACATTAATTTCATAGCTAAACGCAACAGGAGGTACACTCGCATTTTCTTGGTTTGTCTAAAATGAAAGTTATACCTCAGCCTGAAGTATTCTTTTTTCGGTGTTAATCAAAACATTTTCCGACTATTTGAAAACAGATTCATTAAAATAAGAAATTTTACGTTAAATGTTTTGAGTTGAATTTTCTTAAAAAAAAATTGATATATAAAATGATTTTACAATTTCACTGACCCAATTCCAAGTTCTCATATCAACATTAAAATCTAGTAACATATTTGTGCCGTTTATAACATTCATTCCAACGTTTTCCGATACACCCGTCATAATTTTAAAGAACGTTAACGAAATAGCATCTTTTCTGACCCTAGAATAGTCGCAACTAGGACCAAATTATTATTGGTCTTCACAGTTTTCGTAACTGTTTTTACTGCATCGATTCCATGAAACGCAAACTGATGGCTTCAAAAGTTTATGCGCGCACCATGACGGCTTTTAAAACTAGCCACATTCACTGTTTCTTTAAAAGAGCTAAAACTTTCTACAGTTTATGCAACTGTGATTTAGTATATGTCTCAAATTGTGTGTCAGGCTTAATGAGTGACTGATGCTTTCTGAATTAGTAATGACAGTGTCATTTTCTTTCGGGCAGTCAAGATAGAACCAAAATTTTAATTTCGAATGTTAAAAGCAATTTTCATGAAGATAAGAGGCTGTTGATAACAAAGACTTTAATATTTCTTCATTTTCAAATACTCTTTAAACGGAATCCTTAGAACTTTATATATTTACCATTACCTCTGCTATTTATGGTCTTCTAATTGATGTCTAATTAACGTCACTTACTGTTACTTAAAAAGTTATTGATGCGTCTACATTATCTAGTTCTTTAACTATACTTAATGTGTCATTTCGCGGTTATCCTATACGAATACGCGAATCATGCTCAATATCTTTTAAGCACAGAGCCCTGTAATTTTAATCTGTGGTATAACAGGTCCAACTGAATCTCAAGTGAGATTAATCTCCTCCTCTAGTAACTTCAGGGTCATAAGAAGATGAAGCGCTAATGGTAAGTTTATCGTTATAGCGTATGGAAATTGTTTTCTCGCCTTCAATTTAGGCCACTAGATTTCTCCGAACTCTAATTTAGTAGTTGATTTTACTGACTGGGAGTTTAATCTTATTTCCTCGAGTCCCAAACTTTATTGTGATATTAATCGGGATATACCTCTAATTAGTATTAACAGTAAATGCACTGTGTATATCTAGATAACTCGATCCACTGGAATGTATTGATTTCTCTCTTTTAAAATCAGGAGGTGTTCCCCCTTTGATGCCTATGTCTAATTTTATTTCAATACCTTCTAAATGTTCATAATAATACCATTTTTTAAAATTATAGTAGAACGCTATCCTCATCCTCATTCCATTCAAAATTTCATATCTTAGATCTTTGTTTGTATCAGCGTCACGTATTTCTAGCTAAAATATGTCGTCTTTGGTAATTTTATCATAAGCACAACTGGGTCCAAAAGAATGTTCGGAACACTTTTATTTAAAGTTTAAATTTTAACATGATTTCCACGTTGAACACATTGTATTTCGCAAATAACCGTTCTCACACCACTTTGGACGTCTATACTGTTGGCAACAGTTCTTCCTCATTAAGAATTAATTTCTAGTGCAATTCATACAATTGCGATTAATAATATGCTTAATATTACTTCTGAATGGGCTTAATTTATTTACTGAAGCAACGAATCTTGTATTTGACATTTTTTCAGAACAAGCCATATAATACCACGATTTTAGGGTTTTAAAACAGTTGTCATGCAAATGAGATATAGTAATTAAATCTGCTTTGATATTTCTCAATACTATGAAATTATTTTGGGTTTAGCTTCTTCTAGGAACAGGTATATGTCTCTTGATATCTCTTGATATCTCTTGATATCTCTTGATATCTTTTGTATCAGCAGCTTCATAAATAAAGGAGTATAATGCATTTGATTCGAGAGTATAAGGAGGCAGTTATAATATGGAGTTTCCTAGTTAGTCGACTGTAATATATGTTTTTTTAATAATAAGGGAGCAGTCATCCGTTTTATCCTTTAAACACAGCCACTTAGTTTTCATATGAGAAATCTCTCTATCTGGATCTTAAACTGATCCAACTAAAGTAAGTTTATCTTTTGCTTAAATGACGGTGTTGGACTAAGTTGCTATTGAAATAACAAAGGGTTACACAACAAGTCTGAGAGGAACTTCCAACCTTATTTTATCTCTGAATGTAATATTAGGTGCAGTATAGCAAGAAATATGAGATATATTGTGCTTAGAATTAGCTGCTTCAAAATACAATTTATATAGACCATACTCCAAAAAATATTTAGGAAATCTCACTGTGTATGTTCTCTTTTTCAAAGTAGTTCCTTTTAAAATGGGTTCAATATTTTTACAAACCTTACTATTAGTGGATGATCCATATTAGCAACACCATCGAAAATCCAAATCATTTACTTAAGAAGAACATGAAGAGTTGTTTTATTCCTATAACTTAATGAAAATATGGAGTTCGACGTTTCTCCTGATTTCATAAATTCCATTTTTTAATGTGTCATAATTGGTGACATTCATTACAGGCTTTGGTAAGCAACTGTCTGGGTTCTAAAGGCTCAACTTAACATTGAGAAGCATAAATAGAAAAAAAGTCATAATTTTTATCTTTCACTATCTGAATAAGGCACAAAAGATTATAAAAGGCGTTGCAGCAAGTTTTTAAATCAAACCACTCTGGATTTTGTTCCAGTGAGACCAACTGTTCCAGACTTTGTCAGAAAATGACATGAGAGAAGACAACATATTCAGTCTGGTATTATACCTCAATTACAGTATGTGGGTGAAATTCGCTATTTTCAGATAAAGTAATGATGTAATTTTCTTTATGAAAAATCAGGAAAAGCAAATTAAAATTTACTTCTGAAAAATGTACTGACAAACTTCTTGGCGGTAGAACTGGAAATACCGAACAATGAAAGTCTACCAATACCTCAGCTATCTAGTCGGTCCACGCTCGCACGCAAATAGTTTCACAAAAAGATTTTTAATACAATTTTTTAAAGTCAGTGAGACCGTAACATTTACTTTAAGCTCACGAACCACTTAGATTTTGAGAGCAGCTTCACAAATTTGAACTCTGGCTTTGGATGTGAAGCTCAAAATTTTCATGGCTGCGGTATTTTGTAAATGGTCAGTCTAGTTTTTTCTCGATTTTGCAAATGTGTATGAAATTTTGAGGAAGAGTGGTCTGACTAGATGAGAACAGGCTTACATTTCATCTAATTAAAAAATCTCAGTAATTAAAAGTGTAATACATCCTAAGTAGGATGGGCGAAAAATGGACGAGTGCAGGAATGTTGCAATGAGATAATGCTCAATGTTGCAAAGGGGTATGCAACAAGGGGTGGGGGTTATGCAATGAATGGGAGTGGTTATGCAATGAAGGGGGAGGGGGATGTTGCAAGAGCAACAAGGGGTTATGAAACTTGGAGGCGGCGTTATCCCCCAAGGAGAGAGAGAGGAAGAGAGGTGTTCACCTGGTAGGAGCCAAGTGCATATTAAGACTTCAGCCGAGCGCCCGCTGTCTTATAAGGTGTAAATCCGCCAGTTGGCTTAGAAGGCGTAAATGGCTCGTTCAGGTTGAATTGCCAGATTGTGCTATTTATTTAATTAAAGCATATATTATTGACAGTTGGCTTAGAAATCCCCCAGTTGGCTTAGAAAGCGTAAATGGCTTGTACAGGTTGAGTTGCCACATTGCGCTATTTATTTAACTAAAGCATATATTCTTGATAGTTCGCTTAGAAATCCGTCAGTCGGTTTAGAAGGCGTAACCAGCCATTTGGTACAATTAAATATCGTTCACAACCAAAAGAATTAAATAAAACACCATTACATCATTCTGTTTATTTAGACGAAATATTGTAAATATATAGAAAATAAATATACATTGGAATGATAAAAAAAAATAAAAAATAATAATAGTATAAGAAATATAAACGAGGAATATGTATAAAATCGAAAAAATAAAAAATAAGAAACACAAAACGTATAACCATCAATATAGCAGTACAGGATATATATATATATATATATATATATATATATATATATATATATATATATATATACACGCGCGCACACAATTATGTTAAATATATTGAAAATAAATACATTCACTTTGTTCTACTGCGCAAAACACTAAACTCACACGGAATCGAGTCTACAATCACATCGTCATTGCTTTGCACTACACAGTATACGCGGTTTAATATTATTTCACCGCTCAAGTTATAGGGAAATCTGTATTCTATATAAAAGGCATTCATATCGTTCAGTACTATTTTGTACCCATTTTACATCCGGCTGGCAAGTTATCTTTAAATACATCTAGAATACAATCAAAAGCACGCACAAAGAGATCATCGTTAGCCACAACGGCATTATAAACACGCCTTTCCAATCGAGGGTTTATTTCTACCGACCCGAGCTTTTCAATCGTGAACTCTTCTTCACAATGCATAGCGACAATTGAAATAATCTTCTAAGTCGTTACGACAGCTGCTCATTATATAAAGAAATAGTTCTTCAGGGTGAACGGTGTAGGTGAGCTCAGCCTTGTACCGCTCAAGTGCTTTGTATCAAAGTTCATGATATTTCAAAGAGTAAACTTTTTAAATAAGCATCCAGCTCTAGACCATTCTCACCTTGTTCAGTCCTACACTCGGTAAACCCATCGAGCAGAGCGGGGTATGCGTATTCAAGAACCGTATCAAAATAAAACATAATCGTAGCACGTGCGTCTAATATAGGCTTCAGCTTGCTGAATCCGACAATTTCAAACATTCTGTCGAGGATGAAACGGTTTCGCGTAGGGACAAGAGCGTTATTATCAGAAGCATTCTTCCTCATCAGCCGTATATCAATGCATGGAGGATCGTTATTTATACACAACGTACAAACAACGGCATATGAGGGGGTGTCACTAATCTGCTCTCTTCTTGTAGCTACACCTGTAGGAATTTTATAACGATCCTCACTCCACATCTCAACTATCACGAAGATTCTATTCATCTCCTCGACACTTAAATAAACAACATTCCGTTTGTTTGTTTGTCTAAAAGCCGTTTCCAGTACATAGTTAACGACACCGGATTTACGCCTGAACACGCGCAACCACTTCGTCGCGGACACATCGTACACGGCGTTGAGAATGCTGCTCAAAAGAAATTCCATCGTATTCGAGGAGCGCACGTCCAGTCGGCTCAAGCTCTGAGATGATTATGAGCCACATGCAACGGATCGGCTCGACGGGAGGAGTGAGTCACACCATAAGCTAATGAAACGTGTACGGCGCTGTTCCAACATGAATAGTTGTATCCCATCATATTTGGTAGATGTTTGAGAAATTTTCTGATACATGAAGTAATATCGGTTTTAATGTTTTATCACTCCCACTCCCCAGAATACGCACCACACATTTTTGCGTAGGGGGATTTTCTGGAACTAAACACATTTTATATCGGTTTTAATGTTTTATCACTCACCACACGTTCATTCCCACAAACTAAATATCTTCACAATCCGGTGCACTATTTGAGAGAAACATATGACCATATTTTTCCTTTTTGTTTAACATTCGATACTCGTCTCTAAAGGCTGTTAAAAACTCACACAGGCCATTAGCCACAACCTCACTACAAACCTCGTCATGATATATATTAATATAGTGATAAAAATACTTAAGATTCTCCATGATGACAAGATTTACATTCTCAGTCGCAGGGTATGAGTAATCGGTATGATGCAACATGACATAATGTCGCTTGTCACACCACTCAGCAACAAGGCTCACTATCTATATCATATCAGTTGCTTCTCTTCTGCACGTGTTGTTTCTTCTACCTCACGGTATATGTAAGCTTTTATAAAGTTTAGTCCTACAACATAGTTCAATACATCACTTGTATTGCGAAATTCTACAATGCTCTTGCCAGAATAGCCGTAGAGTATTTGTACCTCTTGCTCCTTCGCACGATTCAATGTAGCCTTAAAAGTATCAAAGGAGGGTGGAATAGGGAGTTTTTCAGTATCCACTACATCTTGACACTTATCCGAAAACCACTTCATAAACGTCGAACACGCAATATTAAAGGTAGCCATTACTATTTTCTGTCTACGCGGGAGAATACACGTCTGAGATCCAGGGCTTACTGCGATCAACTGAGCACGCAGGGAAGCCCAGGTAGTAGCAGGAGTCAGTGATCAATCTTACAGTGGGCGGAGCTTAGAACTTTCTCCTGTGTACACACACACACACACACACACAAAAGGAGAAAGTGAAACGCTAATTGAAACACGATTTATTTAATAAACGAAATATTCAAGGTATATATATTTACAAATACGTGTAATAAATAAGTTAACAATAGACACATCAAAGATTATGGTATCCAAAGGGTACGGTATCATAGGTACCAGGTACCTGGTAACGTTTCCTATAGGTGTTACGACACACCTTTGTACCCCTAAGTTCCTCCACGCCCCCCAGCTTCTGCGCCCGAAAATTGTGGGTGCCTACAGTTAGTTGGGACGCCCGGTCGCCCTCATCATCATCATCATCCAAGCACACTAGATCCTTCAACGAATCAAAGTTAACGACCACCGATTCGCCTGGTTGAGCGTGATACCCTTAGCCTTCACGATATATTTCATATCCTCCCCCACTCTCACCCGTAACCCATAAGTTTTTGGCCCTGTTGAAACAAAAAAGTCGGCGTATGCGGTGTCTCCATACTCATCCTTGATCTCATCAGTCAACTCACCG
The DNA here is from genome assembly GCA_023014485.1 of Bathynomus jamesi. Lineage (NCBI taxonomy): Eukaryota > Metazoa > Arthropoda > Malacostraca > Isopoda > Cirolanidae > Bathynomus > Bathynomus jamesi. Next base: position 351,615 of record JAJOZX010000335.1, read on the forward strand.
AGGAATTCACCAATAGGAGGCATGTATTCACCCTCCCTCTCTGTGAATATCACACTATCTGTATCGGCGTACAAAGCCCTCCGCCCAAGAGAATGCAATAAGCCCCAAAGTTTGATGCGTGCGTAGGCCGTTGTGAAGCTGGCTACAGGTATGTTTGTAACCCTGAGGTATCTGTGGCCAATTCGATATTGTTGTACTTTATTATGTAAGTATTACCTACATTCATGATCTCCATGACCTCTTTATTGTGTAAGGGCTGTATCGAGTTTGTGGATGATTTAGTGAAACATTGAAAAGATTGCTACATGGTATGTGAGCACTGTAAAAGCTCCAAAGGTGATAGCCGTGTAGGTGAAGCTGAGAAGAGAGATTGTGATGTGTGTAGACGCACATTTTTCAATAATATCTGTTTTGAGCTCCATAAATCAATTAGCACGTGCAGGAAAATGAGAATCTGTGAATGTGGTATATTTCATATGATGGATAATTGGGGAATTTCAAGCATAAATGTGATGAAATTCACTGTTCTACATGCCATGAGAAATATAAGGTGGATTGAGTAAAGCATGTATGTTATATGAAAGACGCTAAGCCTAAAAATAGCCCTTGTATAACTGTGTATTACGATATAGAAACATACACAAACCCTGAAACCAAAGAGGTTATTCGATATTTGCTTGTAAGCCAGACTATCTGTGATGAGTGTATGGAGATCGAGTGTGATGCGTGTCACAAATGTGGTAAACGGACAAACGTTTTTAAAACGAATGCCTACAATAGCCCTGTGAAACTCTTTGTGTCCTATATTGCCAAGTTAGCGGACAAGTTCAAACAAATGACTGTGTATATTCTCGCCCATAACGGGGCAAAATTTGACTCACAGTTCCTTTATAAGGAGTTGCTTCAGCACGAGTCATCTGAGATATTTACAGGTGATCCCTTGAAAAGAGACAACAAGCTAATACAGATGCAAATAAGAGGTAATGTACAGTTTAAAGACACTTTATTATTCACACTTTGTAAATTAGCAAAACTACCCAAGGTGATGGGCGTAGCAGCTGAAGTTTCAAAAGGATATTTCCCTTACACGTTCCTCACTAGCGAAACTTTAAATTACGTCGGACTACCTCCATCCAAACATTACTTTAATTATGAATGTATGATTACAGATGAACGTGAAGATTTTGACCCATACTTCAACAGTTTTAATGAAGCTAATCGTTATAATATAGCTGATGAATGTGAACGTTATTGCGTGAATGATGTGCGCGTGCTTAGAGTATGTTTCCAGGCCTTTAGAAGGCTGTACATAGACCGTTTCAAATGCGATCCGTTGCAAGTCGTAACCACCATCGCATCGTTATGTTTTACGGTGTTCAAGAATAACTTCATGCCTAAAGACACCTTAGCCATTATTCACAGAAACAACCCCCGCAGTTATGGGCACAAAGCTATTTACTGGCTCATACTCCTACAGCATCAGACAGGTGTAAATAAAGCATGCCGCAACACGGGTGAAGTACCCATTAAGGTTAATGGTCGTGTTTTCTGGGTTGATGGTCTAAGTGAAAACCGTGCCACTGGTGAGAAGACTGTGTACTCCTTTAACGGTTGCTGGTGGCACGGATGCCCCCGTCCTGAGTGTGGAATCGCAGGAGATATCCACGGTAGATCTCCTGCCGAATGTTTTGCGTGGACCCGCACCCGCGATCAACTTATAGTATCCAAGTTCACTAACAAGGTCTTGTGGGAGCATGAGTATGATGCACGGATGGAGACAGACGGGCAGTACCGTGAAGAAATAAACACGATTAAACGTTCAATGGTGCTGGATCCTCTCAAATGCGGTGATAGCTTGTTCGGAGAGCGTACAAATCCTCCCTTCAAGCTATACTTTCCACCTACGGAGGGTGCGAAACTCCATTACCACAACTTCTGATCTTTATACCCATAAGTGATGAAGAACAGTCCGTATCCGGTAGGAGCGCCTGAGAAACTGGTGGGACCTGACCTACCCACCATCGAGGAGTTCTCAACAAATTTGAACGGGTACTATTTCGGCCTTTCTTTCGTAGACGTGCTCCCCCCTCGCGATTTATGGATGCCGATCTTACCCGTCGTTATCGATCACAAGCTTATGTTTCCCTTGTGCGTGAAGTGTGCAGAAGAGAACAATAGTGACTGTGACCATACAACCCACCAGCGTAAGATTAGAGGTGTGTATATACAAGTCCACAGCTGGATCTAGCTGTTCGCCATAGCTACAGCATATTGAAGATACATGAGGTGTGGAGGTTTCAGAAGCTACTCAACCTTTTCACGCCATATATAAACGCTTTTTTGAAAGATAAGGTCGAAGCATTAGAGTATCCGCGAGGAGTTGATACCGAAGATGAAAAGTCGGCCTATATTCAACGTTACCGTGATCGTGAAGGTATACAGCTTGACCGTTCCCAAATTGTAAAGAACCCTGGCAAGCGCTTTAGTGCAAAGTCGTGTCTAAAGAGTCTTTGGGAAAATTTACACAGAATACTGGCAAAGGGAATGTTCATTTGGCACAAAGTTATAGTGAAGTCTGGGATTATGCCAACGCTCCCGATAAAGAGGTCATGGAGATCGTGAATGTAGGTAATACTTACATAATAAAGTACAACAATACCGAATTGGCCACAGATACCTCAGGGTTACAAACATACCTGTAGCCAGCTTCACAACGGCCTACGCACGCATCAAACTTTGGGGCCTATTGCATTCTCTTGGGCGGAGGGTTTTGTACGCCGATACAGATAGTGTGACATTCACAGAGAGGGAGGGTGAATACATGCCTCCTATTGGTGAATTCCTCGGTGAGTTGACTGATGAGATCAAGGATGAGTATGGAGACACCGCATACGCCGACTCTTTTGTCTCAACAGGGCCAAAATCTTATGGGTTACGGGTGAGGGTGGGGAAGGATATGAAATATATCGTGAAGGCTAAGGGTATCACGCTCAACCAGGCGAATCGGCTGGTCGTTAACTTTGATTCGTTGAAGGATCTAGTGTGCTTGGATGATGATGATGAGGCGACGGCCGCCCCAACTAACTGTAGGCACCCACAATTTTCGGGCGCAGAAGCTGGGGGCGTGAAGGAACTTAGGGGTACAAAGGTGTGCCGTACCACCTATAGGAAATGTTACCAGGTACCTGGTACCTATGATACCGTACCCTTTGGATACCATAATCTTTGATGTCTATTGTTAACTTAATTATTACACGTATTTGTAAATATATATACACCTTGAATATTTCGTTTATTAAATAAATCGTGTTTTAATTAGCGTTTCACTTTCTCCTTTGTGTGTGTGTGTGTGTGTGTGTGTGTGTGTGTGCGCGCGCGCGCACACAGGAGAAAATTCTAAGCTCCGCCCAGCGTGTGTACAGGAGAAAGTTCTAAGCTCCGCCCACCTCTATGGTTGATCACGTGACTCCTGCTACTACCTGGGCTTCCCTGCGTGCTCAGTTGATCGCAGTAAGCCCTGGATCTCAGACGTGTATTCTCCCGCGTAGACAGAAAATAGTAATGGCTACCTTTAATATTGCGTGTTCGACTTTTATGAAATGGTATTCGGCAGTGTGAAGATGTGGTGGATACTGAAAAACTCCCTATGCCACCCTCCTTTGATGCTTTTAAGGCTACATTGATTCGTGCGAAGGAGCAAGAGGTACAAATACTCTACGGCTATTCTGGCGAGTGCATTGTAGGACTTCGTAGTACAAGTGATATATTGAATTATGTTGTAGGACTAAACTTTATAAAAGCTTACATATACCGTGAAGTAGAAGAAACAACACGTGCAGAAGAGAAGCAACGGATATGGATAGTGAGCCTTGTTGATGAGTGGTATGACAAGCGATATTATGTCATGTTGCATCATAGCGATTACTCGTACCCTGCGACTGAGAATGTAAATCTTGTCATCATAGAGAATCTTAAGTATTTTTATCACTATATTAATATAGATCATGACGAGGTTTGTAGTGAGGTTGTGGCTAATGGCCTGTGTGAGTTTTTAACAGACTTTAGAGACGATTATCGAATGTTAAACAAAAAGAAAAAATATGGTCATATGTTTCTCTCAATAGTGCACCGGATTGTGAAGATGTTTAGTTTGTGGAACTGAACGTGTGGTGAGTGATAAAACATTAAAACCCATATAAAATGTGTTTAGTTCGTGAAAATCCCCCTATGCAAGAGGTACAAATACTCTACGGATATTCTGGCGAGTGCATTGTAGGTCTTCGTAGTACAAGTGATATATTGAATTATGTTGTAGGACTAAACTTTATAAAAGCTTACATATACCGTGAAGTAGAAGAAACAACACGTGCAGAAGAGAAGCAACGGATATGGATAGTGAGCCTTGTTGATGAGTGGTATGACAAGCGATATTATGTCATGTTGCATCATAGCGATTACTCGTACCCTGCGACTGAGAATGTAAATCTTGTCATCATAGAGAATCTTAAGTATTTTTATCACTATATTAATATAGATCATGACGAGGTTTGTAGTGAGGTTGTGGCTAATGGCCTGTGTGAGTTTTTAACAGACTTTAGAGACGATTATCGAATGTTAAAAAAAAAAAAAATATGGTCATATGTTTCTCTCCAATAGTGCACCGGATTGTGAAGATGTTTAGTTTGTGGAACTGAACGTGTGGTGAGTGATAAAACATTAAAACCCATATAAAATGTGTTTAGTTCGTGAAAATCCCCCTATGGTGCGTATTCTGGGGAGTGGGACTGATCATTCCGATGTATATTTATTTCTATATATTTACAATATTTCGTCTAAATAAACAGAATGATGTAATGGTGTTTTATTTAATTATTTTGGTTGTAAACAATAATTAATTATATCAAATGGCTGATTACGCCTACTAAACCGACTGACGGATTTCTAATCCAACTGTCAAGAATATATGCTTTAATTAAATAAATAGCACAATCTGGCAACTCAACCTGTACAAGCCATTTACGCCTTCTAAGCCAACTGGCGGATTTACACCTTATAAGATAGCGGGCGCTCAGATGAAGTCTTAATATGCACTTGGCTCCTGCCAGGTGAACACCTCTCTTCCCTTCTCTCCTTCTCCTCTCTTTCTCTTGGGAGATAACTCCGCTTCCAAGTTTCAGAACCCCTTGTTGCTCTTGCAACATCCCCCCTCCCCTTTTGCATAACCCCCCTTCATTGCATAACTCCCTCCCCCTTCATTACATAACACCACTCACTTGTTGCATAACCCATTTTGCAACATCTTGCAATGATCATTATTTCATTGCAGCATTCTTGCACTCGTACATTTTTCACCCATACTACTACCATGAGTTGCTAATTTAGTTGAATTTGAGCAATCCTTACCTTTCCAATTCTTTTTCCATGCATAATCTCTTGGATGTAGATGCTCTCTCATCCACATATGCTGAGAAAGACTGTTCAAAATTCTTTTTCAAAGTATCATAGATACACACTTGTCGTATTTGTCTGATGCTTTTTTAGATATCCTGTCAGTGTCCATACCATCTGAAATTAGGCATCATCCAAAATTTAGAATTACTGTAAGTTACAGCAACAAATTTTCATAATTTAATAACTAATCAGAATTCATTTATTGTACATAACTATTTTTTTGCAATTCCTTGAATTGTTAAAGAATGTTATGTTTACAAGTTTGATAAAAATGCATTATTTTGATAACCTATGAAACAATGTATACACAAAGATAAAGAGTTTAGATGATTTTTAAAAATCATATAATGCATTTTCTGATAACTATACTTTTCAAAAATAAGTCCCCAAATTATAATTCATACACTACTTACAGAATTTTATTGGCGAAATCTCCATTTCTACAAGCATGTTCTTGGTTTGTTCTCTACAGATTTCAATATCACTGATCTCACCAGGATTGTCAATTTGCAAATGTGTTCTTCCTGGACTGCTTTGAAATGAAGAGGTATTTGTAGATGACTCAGTTTCAGAAACATCATTAAATAATTTATCAGGTTCTTCAAGTTCATTTAATCTTACAGAACAGTTTGTACAAACTTTCCAATTAAGGAGTGCAGGATTTTTTTCTGTTACATTTAATGGTAAATTTCTTAAACCCTTTAAGATTCTTTTCTTGTGTCTCTTAAAGGGGTCACAACACTGTTTATGATAATTTAAATGGTGAGACATGTTTAAAATTTATATATTAGCTTCAGTTCCTGTAATAAGTAGAAAGAATATTAAATGTTAATGATTTTTAATGATAACAGGCAAACATAAGCACAGCCATTATAGGCAAGGCACTAAAATAATATGGCAAGCAGATACCATATATGAGCAATGTTTATCATGTGGTTACAAAAGGCAAATTGAACCCTTAATAACCAAGGCTCATGCTAATGGAAGGAGCCCTCAGACAATCTCATTTTGCTGTGACAAGTTGTAGCATGACTACACAAGCGTGATACCACTCAACCTTACAAACAGGCAGTACAAATTATCTCTTTTATTTTAATAATGTGTGTGTGTGTGTGTGTGTGCGCAATATATATATATAGTTAGGATAAAACTATTATATAGTTAGTATAGCCCAATTCCTGAACTTGGGCTAATATGCCATCTCATCTTTTCGCTGGCAAGTACCTTATAATAAAGTACAAAAAAATACACAACTTAAAGGTAAAAATACACAATGTCATCGACTAAGTCATATAGAAGAGTAATTGAGGTACAAAATTACGAAAAAAATCTTGAATATCTGTATCATAGGGGGTGGGCCCCCCAAAACAATATTCAAACTGATATAACATTTTAACTATTTGATTAAATGCATTTTATTACTGAGAGTCAATTATTCTGTAGGATTTGAGCTTTCAAATGGCTTTCAAATTCTTTTCCTAGCTTAATTAGGGACCGAGTTATGGACTTTTAAACATTAATGGGCCAGCCCCCACCCCCAAAATTGGGGCCCCATAACTTTTGAACCGCTACTCTGATTGCGCTAAAACTGGAGATTTCATGTTTTTGCACAAAAACAACCTTATATACCAAATTTGAGAAACATCCAAGTCAGAGTGGTTACAAATTTCTTTTTTTTTGCATGACCCGGAGTGACCCGGATGTTTAAGCCTGAGTTACGTCGTATGCCAATTGTCTTGTTGATGTTTGAAAGCAACAAATAACCACAATCCAACGGTGTTCCTGTCTGACACACGGAAAAGTAGAAATATCTTTGCCCTTGTGTCTCTACCTACTTGCAGAAGCTGTAGTCTTGTTAAGATCAAAATATTGTCCGGTACCAAAATCAACATCAGACGCCAAGGATGTGATGTACTGAACTCGGCTAGTTTGCGCCTCTCTTTTATTCATATCGCATATCAATATCATTCATATTATATTTTTGTTTAAAAACTCGAAGAGGATAATTATGTTCTTTGTTTTGGCCCTGCCCGATAGGTTAAGGAAAAATGAGACGACGATGAACTGATGATATTGTGAAGGATAATTTATAATGAAAAGTGTGTAAATTATGTATTTTATAATGTAAGAACCTTTAAAATCTCTGAATTATAAAAGTATGAAATATTTCAAAGAATGCTTTAATGATTTATTTATAATATTCCTAACTTACCCCATAATAAAAATTATTTTGAACATTTATTTTTCGGTAGACCTTAAGAATGACGTCGGAAACTTATATTTATTTTAAATATAAAAAGTAAATGTGGTTAGGCTAGGTTAGCTAGGTTAAGTTAGGTTGAAATAGGTTAAGGTTAGGTGGGAAACTCGTATTCGTTTTAGTTTTAGATAGACATGCCTGGTAGACACATATATTATTTTAACCTAACCTAACGTCAACCTAACTTAACCTAACCACAACCATTTTTTTACATTTAAAATAAATATGAATTTCCGACGTCATTCTAAAGGTCTGCCTATTTTTCACACAGGAATATATTTCAAAGGGCTTCATTACTAAAGGAAATCGGCTTCTACTATGACTTCTAAATTTAGTCCTTGAGGTAATACATTTGGTCTCACACTAATTCTGGATAAGGCGACTCCCTCCTGTTTTCCTTCTTCAGTTCCCGCCACCCAGTCAAAATCCAAATCTTTGTTGTTGTCACTATCCCAAAATCTCCATTTGTAAATGACATTTGTAGAGTTTGGACAATTATTGCAAATCACGTAAATAACCCATCGGTCGTTAGGTACTACTTTCTTCTTTTCACAATATTTGGAACACTTGAAGCGAATCTTAGGTGAGTTTTCCTCTAAGATTATGACCGTTTATAAAGCATTCCTATTCGGCCGGTGTGAATCTGGACTGGTGTCAACCATTGAAACACGAAACGTTAAGGTAGCCCCTCGTCGAGGAGCCTGTTTCAGTGTTAAAATGTCTCCACGCTTTCCGGAAATAATCACCCTAGGATCGTCGATTACGTTACCTTTATTGTTACAAATAGCGGATGGATCGCTCTCCGATGTATCGCATGACCACACAAACTTTAAATGAGAGTCATCATTCCCCTACGAAATTTCTGCGTCGTAAGAGGACGATGCATTTACTAGAACTGTATCACTCGGTTCATAAAAAACATTTAACCCTCCATTCAAAATGGGAAACATGTCCTCTTTAACTTCAATCTCGTAAAGAAGAAGAGCAGATGAAATATTTTCAATACTAATACTACGAAACTCACTTGGAACTTAAGGTATAAACTGTATTTCAAATATTATTTTCTTGTCATCAGTGTTAATGAAAATATTTTCTGATACTGTTATATTGTAACCGTTCTAAGACATGGTATGACGTATCTCTTATAAAGATGTTAATTAATTTTATATTATATTTATTCCTATTATAAAACCATCTATATTTTCATACATGTACAAATTCTCTGTGTTAAAGTTAATGATAAATTTTACTTATGTTCCATTGATTGCATCATGTTGTGTATTTTCACCAGATATTATATCATACAAAACTAAACTAACCGTTTCATTACTGATTTCATCATAAGAGCAGCTAGGTCCTGCATTACCTTTTTCGCATAAACATTAAGTATTATTTTATTTTAATGATTCCCATGTAGCACAAAAATAATTCTGCAGTTTATTAACGTGACACCAAGAAGGAATAGTATAATCAAGGCAGGAATTTTCTCTCTGATGTATCTAATACGAGTCACAGTCAATACAGTTCTGATTCAAGATGTTTCTTTATGGGCCAATAAATTATTCTAAATTTTGCATTTTTAGAGGCAGATTATTTTTTAAGTCCTAAAACATCTGACCATCCATAAAAAACCAGTAATACATATGTGATAATTTACTGTGAATCACAAGATGTTCTGCCAAATGTAAATTTTCAGAAAATTCTTTCTTTTAAAAAACTTTAGTGGCCTAATAAGGAGAGCCAATAATAATTACCCGTTACGTACCGATTTGGTCTGGCATAATTGAAAACGGCGTTTTATCTACAATTGTCAATCGAAATGTTATATTTGCGTCCAAATCCTCCAACTTTTCAGTGACTATAAGTATATCACCTCTTAATCCTATGATATTAACCCTTGGGTCATCTTTTAAGTCTTCAGCGTTGCAAAGGGCTCCTGGGTAGGTATCTGTTGTCGTACAAGACCATATAAAATGTGCTAAAGGTTTTTTGTCCATATCCTGAGTACGAGGGTAAAAAGATGGTGAAGCATCTACAGTGATATAGTCAGAAGACTTAACAACTTATTCACTCCCTTTTCTGAACCTAATCACCATATTATAAAGTACATTAATTTCATAGCTAAACGCAACAGGAGGTACACTCGCATTTTCTTGGTTTGTCTAAAATGAAAGTTATACCTCAGCCTGAAGTATTCTTTTTTCGGTGTTAATCAAAACATTTTCCGACTATTTGAAAACAGATTCATTAAAATAAGAAATTTTACGTTAAATGTTTTGAGTTGAATTTTCTTAAAAAAAAATTGATATATAAAATGATTTTACAATTTCACTGACCCAATTCCAAGTTCTCATATCAACATTAAAATCTAGTAACATATTTGTGCCGTTTATAACATTCATTCCAACGTTTTCCGATACACCCGTCATAATTTTAAAGAACGTTAACGAAATAGCATCTTTTCTGACCCTAGAATAGTCGCAACTAGGACCAAATTATTATTGGTCTTCACAGTTTTCGTAACTGTTTTTACTGCATCGATTCCATGAAACGCAAACTGATGGCTTCAAAAGTTTATGCGCGCACCATGACGGCTTTTAAAACTAGCCACATTCACTGTTTCTTTAAAAGAGCTAAAACTTTCTACAGTTTATGCAACTGTGATTTAGTATATGTCTCAAATTGTGTGTCAGGCTTAATGAGTGACTGATGCTTTCTGAATTAGTAATGACAGTGTCATTTTCTTTCGGGCAGTCAAGATAGAACCAAAATTTTAATTTCGAATGTTAAAAGCAATTTTCATGAAGATAAGAGGCTGTTGATAACAAAGACTTTAATATTTCTTCATTTTCAAATACTCTTTAAACGGAATCCTTAGAACTTTATATATTTACCATTACCTCTGCTATTTATGGTCTTCTAATTGATGTCTAATTAACGTCACTTACTGTTACTTAAAAAGTTATTGATGCGTCTACATTATCTAGTTCTTTAACTATACTTAATGTGTCATTTCGTGGTTATCCTATACGAATATGCGAATCATGCTCAATATCTTTTAAGCACAGAGCCCTGTAATTTTATTCTGTGGTATAACAGGTCCAACTGAATCTCAAGTGAGATTAATCTCCTCCTCTAGAAACTTCAGGGTCATAAGAAGATGAAGCGCTAATGGTAAGTTTATCGTTATAGCGTATGGAAATTGTTTTCTCGCCTTCAATTTAGGCCACTAGATTTCTCCGAACTCTAATTTAGTAGTTGATTTTACTGACTGGGAGTTTAATCTTATTTCCTCGAGTCCCAAACTTTATTGTGATATTAATCGGGATATACCTCTAATTAGTATTAACAGTAAATGCACTGTGTATATCTAGATAACTCGATCCACTGGAATGTATTGATTTCTCTCTTTTAAAATCAGGAGGTGTTCCCCCTTTGATGCCTATGTCTAATTTTATTTCAATACCTTCTAAATGTTCATAATAATACCATTTTTTAAAATTATAGTAGAACGCTATCCTCATCCTCATTCCATTCAAAATTTCATATCTTAGATCTTTGTTTGTATCAGCGTCACGTATTTCTAGCTAAAATATGTCGTCTTTGGTAATTTTATCATAAGCACAACTGGGTCCAAAAGAATGTTCGGAACACTTTTATTTAAAGTTTAAATTTTAACATGATTTCCACGTTGAACACATTGTATTTCGCAAATAACCGTTCTCACACCACTTTGGACGTCTATACTGTTGGCAACAGTTCTTCCTCATTAAGAATTAATTTTTAGTGCAATTCATACAATTGCGATTAATAATATGCTTAATATTACTTCTGAATGGGCTTAATTTATTTACTGAAGCAACGAATCTTGTATTTGACATTTTTTCAGAACAAGCCATATAATACCACGATTTTAGGGTTTTAAAACAGTTGTCATGCAAATGAGATATAGTAATTAAATCTGCTTTGATATTTCTCAATACTATGAAATTATTTTGGGTTTAGCTTCTTCTAGGAACAGGTATATGTCTCTTGATATCTCTTGATATCTCTTGATATCTCTTGATATCTTTTGTATCAGCAGCTTCATAAATAAAGGAGTATAATGCATTTGATTCGAGAGTATAAGGAGGCAGTTATAATATGGAGTTTCCTAGTTAGTCGACTGTAATATATGTTTTTTTAATAATAAGGGAGCAGTCATCCGTTTTATCCTTTAAACACAGCCACTTAGTTTTCATATGAGAAATCTCTCTATCTAGATCTTAAACTGATCCAACTAAAGTAAGTTTATCTTTTGCTTAAATGACGGTGTTGGACTAAGTTGCTATTGAAATAACAAAGGGTTACACAACAAGTCTGAGAGGAACTTCCAACCTTATTTTATCTCTGAATGTAATATTAGGTGCAGTATAGCAAGAAATATGAGATATATTGTGCTTAGAATTAGCTGCTTCAAAATACAATTTATATAGACCATACTCCAAAAAATATTTAGGAAATCTCACTGTGTATGTTCTCTTTTTCAAAGTAGTTCCTTTTAAAATGGGTTCAATATTTTTACAAACCTTACTATTAGTGGATGATCCATATTAGCAACACCATCGAAAATCCAAATCATTTACTTAAGAAGAACATGAAGAGTTGTTTTATTCCTATAATTAATGAAAATATGGAGTTCGACGTTTCTCCTGATTTCATAAATTCCATTTTTTAATGTGTCATAATTGGTGACATTCATTACAGGCTTTGGTAAGCAACTGTCTGGGTTCTAAAGGCTCAACTTAACATTGAGAAGCATAAATAGAAAAAAAGTCATAATTTTTATCTTTCACTATCTGAATAAGGCACAAAAGATTATAAAAGGCGTTGCAGCAAGTTTTTAAATCAAACCACTCTGGATTTTGTTCCAGTGAGACCAACTGTTCCAGACTTTGTCAGAAAATGACATGAGAGAAGACAACATATTCAGTCTGGTATTATACCTCAATTACAGTATGTGGGTGAAATTCGCTATTTTCAGATAAAGTAATGATGTAATTTTCTTTATGAAAAATCAGGAAAAGCAAATTAAAATTTACTTCTGAAAAATGTACTGACAAACTTCTTGGCGGTAGAACTGGAAATACCGAACAATGAAAGTCTATCAATACCTCAGCTATCTAGTCGGTCCACGCTCGCACGCAAATAATTTCACAAAAAGATTTTTAATACAATTTTTTAAAGTCAGTGAGACCGTAACATTTACTTTAAGCTCACGAACCACTTAGATTTTGAGAGCAGCTTCACAAATTTGAACTCTGGCTTTGGATGTGAAGCTCAAAATTTTCATGGCTGCGGTATTTTGTAAATGTATGGTCAGTCTAGTTTTTTCTCGATTTTGCAAATGTGTATGAAATTTTGAGGAAGAGTGGTCTGACTAGATGAGAACAGGATTACATTTCATCTAATTAAAAAATCTCAGTAATTAAAAGTGTAATACATCCTAAGTAGGATGGGCGCAAAATGGACGAGTGCAGGAATGTTGCAATGAGATAATGCTCAATGTTGCAAAGGGGTATGCAACAAGGGGTGGGGGTTATGCAATGAATGGGAGTGGTTATGCAATGAAGGGGGAGGGGATGTTGCAAGAGCAACAAGGGGTTATGAAACTTGGAGGCGGCGTTATCCCCCAAGGAGAGAGAGAGGAAGAGAGGTGTTCACCTGGTAGGAGCCAAGTGCATATTAAGACTTCAGCCGAGCGCCCGCTGTCTTATAAGGTGTAAATCCGCCAGTTGGCTTAGAAGGCGTAAATGGCTCGTTCAGGTTGAATTGCCAGATTGTGCTATTTATTTAATTAAAGCATATATTATTGACAGTTGGCTTAGAAATCCCCCAGTTGGCTTAGAAAGCGTAAATGGCTTGTACAGGTTGAGTTGCCACATTGCGCTATTTATTTAACTAAAGCATATATTCTTGATAGTTCGCTTAGAAATCCGTCAGTCGGTTTAGAAGGCGTAACCAGCCATTTGGTACAATTAAATATCGTTCACAACCAAAAGAATTAAATAAAACACCATTACATCATTCTGTTTATTTAGACGAAATATTGTAAATATATAGAAAATAAATATACATTGGAATGATAAAAAAAATAAAAATAATAATAGTATAAGAAATATAAACGAGGAATATGTATAAAATCGAAAAAATAAAAAATAAGAAACACAAAACGTATAACCATCAATATAGCAGTACAGGATATATATATATATATATATATATACGCGCACACACAATTATGTTAAATATATTGAAAATAAATACATTCACTTTGTTCTACTGCGCAAAACACTAAACTCACACGTAATCGAGTCTACAATCACATCGTCATTGCTTTGCACTACACAGTATACGCGGTTTAATATTATTTCACCGCTCAAGTTATAGGGAAATCTGTATTCTATATAAAAGGCATTCATATCGTTCAGTACTATTCTTGTACCCATTTTACATCCGGCTGGCAAGTTATCTTTAAATACATCTAGAATACAATCAAAAGCACGCACAAAGAGATCATCGTTAGCCACAACGGCATTATAAACACGCCTTTCCAATCGAGGGTTTATTTCTACCGACCCGAGCTTTTCAATCGTGAACTCTTCTTCACAATGCATAGCGACAATTGAAATAATCTTCTAAGTCGTTACGACAGCTGCTCATTATATAAAGAAATAGTTCTTCAGGGTGAACGGTGTAGGTGAGCTCAGCCTTGTACCGCTCAAGTGCTTTGTATCAAAGTTCATGATATTTCAAAGAGTAAACTTTTTAAATAAGCATCCAGCTCTAGACCATTCTCACCTTGTTCAGTCCTACACTCGGTAAACCCATCGAGCAGAGCGGGTATGCGTATTCAAGAACCGTATCAAAATAAAACATAATCGTAGCACGTGCGTCTAATATAGGCTTCAGCTTGCTGAATCCGACAATTTCAAACATTCTGTCGAGGATGAAACGGTTTCGCGTAGGGACAAGAGCGTTATTATCAGAAGCATTCTTCCTCATCAGCCGTATATCAATGCATGGAGGATCGTTATTTATACACAACGTACAAAACGGCATATGAGGGGGTGTCACTAATCTGCTCTCTTCTTGTACCTACACCTGTAGGAATTTTATAACGATCCTCACTCCACATCTCAACTATCACGAAGATTCTATTCATCTCCTCGACACTTAAATAAACAACATTCCGTTTGTTTGTTTGTCTAAAAGCCGTTTCCAGTACATAGTTAACGACACCGGATTTACGCCTGAACACGCGCAACCACTTCGTCGCGGACACATCGTACACGGCGTTGAGAATGCTGCTCAAAAGAAATTCCATCGTATTCGAGGAGCGCACGTCCAGTCGGCTCAAGCTCTGAGATGATTATGAGCCACATGCAACGGATCGGCTCGACGGGAGGAGTGAGTCACACCATAAGCTAATGAAACGTGTACGGCGCTGTTCCAACATGAATAGTTGTATCCCATCATATTTGGTAGATGTTTGAGAAATTTTCTGATACATGAAGTAATATCGGTTTTAATGTTTTATCACTCCCACTCCCCAGAATACGCACCACACATTTTTGCGTAGGGGGATTTTCTGGAACTAAACACATTTTATATCGGTTTTAATGTTTTATCACTCACCACACGTTCATTCCCACAAACTAAATATCTTCACAATCCGGTGCACTATTTGAGAAAACATATGACCATATTTTTCCTTTTTGTTTAACATTTGATACTCGTCTCTAAAGGCTGTTAAAAACTCACACAGGCCATTAGCCACAACCTCACTACAAACCTCGTCATGATATATATTAATATAGTGATAAAAATACTTAAGATTCTCCATGATGACAAGATTTACATTCTCAGTCGCAGGGTATGAGTAATCGGTATGATGCAACATGACATAATGTCGCTTGTCATACCACTCAGCAACAAGGCTCACTATCTATATCATATCAGTTGCTTCTCTTCTGCACGTGTTGTTTCTTCTACCTCACGGTATATGTAAGCTTTTATAAAGTTTAGTCCTACAACATAGTTCAATACATCACTTGTATTGCGAAATTCTACAATGCTCTTGCCAGAATAGCCGTAGAGTATTTGTACCTCTTGCTCCTTCGCACGATTCAATGTAGCCTTAAAAGTATCAAAGGAGGGTGGAATAGGGAGTTTTTCAGTATCCACTACATCTTGACACTTATCCGAAAACCACTTCATAAACGTCGAACACGCAATATTAAAGGTAGCCATTACTATTTTCTGTCTACGCGGGAGAATACACGTCTGAGATCCAGGGCTTACTGCGATCAACTGAGCACGCAGGGAAGCCCAGGTAGTAGCAGGAGTCAGTGATCAATCTTACAGTGGGCGGAGCTTAGAACTTTCTCCTGTGTACACACACACACACACACACACACAAAAGGAGAAAGTGAAACGCTAATTGAAACACGATTTATTTAATAAACGAAATATTCAAGGTATATATATTTACAAATACGTGTAATAAATAAGTTAACAATAGACACATCAAAGATTATGGTATCCAAAGGGTACGGTATCATAGGTACCAGGTACCTGGTAACGTTTCCTATAGGTGTTACGACACACCTTTGTACCCCTAAGTTCCTCCACGCCCCCAGCTTCTGCGCCCGAAAATTGTGGGTGCCTACAGTTAGTTGGGACGCCCGGTCGCCCTCATCATCATCATCATCCAAGCACACTAGATCCTTCAACGAATCAAAGTTAACGACCCACCGATTCGCCTGGTTGAGCGTGATACCCTTAGCCTTCACGATATATTTCATATCCTCCCCCACTCTCACCCGTAACCCATAAGTTTTTGGCCCTGTTGAAACAAAAAAGTCGGCGTATGCGGTGTCTCCATACTCATCCTTGATCTCATCAGTCAACTCACCGAGGAATTCACCAATAGGAGGCATGTATTCACCCTCCCTCTCTGTGAATATCACACTATCTGTATCGGCGTACAAAGCCCTCCGCCCAAGAGAATGCAATAAGCCCCAAAGTTTGATGCGTGCGTAGGCCGTTGTGAAGCTGGCTACAGGTATGTTTGTAACCCTGAGGTATCTGTGGCCAATTCGATATTGTTGTACTTTATTATGTAAGTATTACCTACATTCATGATCTCCATGACCTCTTTATTGTGTAAGGGCTGTATCGAGTTTGTGGATGATTTAGTGAAACATTGAAAAGATTGCTACATGGTATGTGAGCACTGTAAAAGCTCCAAAGGTGATAGCCGTGTAGGTGAAGCTGAGAAGAGAGATTGTGATGTGTGTAGACGCACATTTTTCAATAATATCTGTTTTGAGCTCCATAAATCAATTAGCACGTGCAGGAAAATGAGAATCTGTGAATGTGGTATATTTCATATGATGGATAATTGGGGAATTTCAAGCATAAATGTGATGAAATTCACTGTTCTACATGCCATGAGAAATATAAGGTGGATGAGTAAAGCATGTATGTTATATGAAAGACGCTAAGCCTAAAAATAGCCCTTGTATAACTGTGTATTACGATATAGAAACATACACAAACCCTGAAACCAAAGAGGTTATTCGATATTTGCTTGTAAGCCAGACTATCTGTGATGAGTGTATGGAGATCGAGTGTGATGCGTGTCACAAATGTGGTAAACGGACAAACGTTTTTAAAACGAATGCCTACAATAGCCCTGTGAAACTCTTTGTGTCCTATATTGCCAAGTTAGCGGACAAGTTCAAACAAATGACTGTGTATATTCTCGCCCATAACGGGGCAAAATTTGACTCACAGTTCCTTTATAAGGAGTTGCTTCAGCACGAGTCATCTGAGATATTTACAGGTGATCCCTTGAAAAGAGACAACAAGCTAATACAGATGCAAATAAGAGGTAATGTACAGTTTAAAGACACTTTATTATTCACACTTTGTAAATTAGCAAAACTACCCAAGGTGATGGGCGTAGCAGCTGAAGTTTCAAAAGGATATTTCCCTTACACGTTCCTCACTAGCGAAACTTTAAATTACGTCGGACTACCTCCATCCAAACATTACTTTAATTATGAATGTATGATTACAGATGAACGTGAAGATTTTGACCCATACT
The DNA here is from genome assembly GCA_023014485.1 of Bathynomus jamesi. Classification (NCBI taxonomy): domain Eukaryota; kingdom Metazoa; phylum Arthropoda; class Malacostraca; order Isopoda; family Cirolanidae; genus Bathynomus; species Bathynomus jamesi. Next base: position 369,479 of record JAJOZX010000335.1, read on the forward strand.
TCAACAGTTTTAATGAAGCTAATCGTTATAATATAGCTGATGAATGTGAACGTTATTGCGTGAATGATGTGCGCGTGCTTAGAGTATGTTTCCAGGCCTTTAGAAGGCTGTACATAGACCGTTTCAAATGCGATCCGTTGCAAGTCGTAACCACCATCGCATCGTTATGTTTTACGGTGTTCAAGAATAACTTCATGCCTAAAGACACCTTAGCCATTATTCACAGAAACAACCCCGCAGTTATGGGCACAAAGCTATTTACTGGCTCATACTCCTACAGCATCAGACAGGTGTATAAATAAAGCATGCCGCAACACGGGTGAAGTACCCATTAAGGTTAATGGTCGTGTTTTCTGGGTTGATGGTCTAAGTGAAAACCGTGCCACTGGTGAGAAGACTGTGTACTCCTTTAACGGTTGCTGGTGGCACGGATGCCCCCGTCCTGAGTGTGGAATCGCAGGAGATATCCACGGTAGATCTCCTGCCGAATGTTTGCGTGGACCCGCACCCGCGATCAACTTATAGTATCCAAGTTCACTACAAGGTCTTGTGGGAGCATGAGTATGATGCACGGATGGAGACAGACGGGCAGTACCGTGAAGAAATAAACACGATTAAACGTTCAATGGTGCTGGATCCTCTCAAATGCGGTGATAGCTTGTTCGGAGAGCGTACAAATCCTCCCTTCAAGCTATACTTTCCACCTACGGAGGGTGCGAAACTCCATTACCACAACTTCTGTCTTTATACCCATAAGTGATGAAGAACAGTCCGTATCCGTAGGAGCGCCTGAGAAACTGGTGGGACCTGACCTACCCACCATCGAGGAGTTCTCAACAAATTTGAACGGGTACTATTTCGGCCTTTCTTTCGTAGACGTGCTCCCCCCTCGCGATTTATGGATGCCGATCTTACCCGTCGTTATCGATCACAAGCTTATGTTTCCCTTGTGCGTGAAGTGTGCAGAAGAGAACAATAGTGACTGTGACCATACAACCCACCAGCGTAAGATTAGAGGTGTATATACAAGTCCACAGCTGGATCTAGCTGTTCGCCATAGCTACAGCATATTGAAGATACATGAGGTGTGGAGGTTTCAGAAGCTACTCACCTTTTCACGCCATATATAAACGCTTTTTTGAAAGATAAGGTCGAAGCATTAGAGTATCCGCGAGGAGTTGATACCGAAGATGAAAAGTCGGCCTATATTCAACGTTACCGTGATCGTGAAGGTATACAGCTTGACCGTTCCCAAATTGTAAAGAACCCTGGCAAGCGCTTTAGTGCAAAGTCGTGTCTAAAGAGTCTTTGGGAAAATTTACACAGAATACTGGCAAAGGGAATGTTCATTTGGCACAAAGTTATAGTGAAGTCTGGGATTATGCCAACGCTCCCGATAAAGAGGTCATGGAGATCGTGAATGTAGGTAATACTTACATAATAAAGTACAACAATACCGAATTGGCCACAGATACCTCAGGGTTACAAACATACCTGTAGCCAGCTTCACAACGGCCTACGCACGCATCAAACTTTGGGGCCTATTGCATTCTCTTGGGCGGAGGGTTTTGTACGCCGATACAGATAGTGTGACATTCACAGAGAGGGAGGGTGAATACATGCCTCCTATTGGTGAATTCCTCGGTGAGTTGACTGATGAGATCAAGGATGAGTATGGAGACACCGCATACGCCGACTCTTTTGTCTCAACAGGGCCAAAATCTTATGGGTTACGGGTGAGGGTGGGGAAGGATATGAAATATATCGTGAAGGCTAAGGGTATCACGCTCAACCAGGCGAATCGGCTGGTCGTTAACTTTGATTCGTTGAAGGATCTAGTGTGCTTGGATGATGATGATGAGGGACAGGCCGCCCCAACTAACTGTAGGCACCCACAATTTTCGGGCGCAGAAGCTGGGGGCCGTGAAGAACTTAGGGGTACAAAGGTGTGCCGTACCACCTATAGGAAACGTTACCAGGTACCTGGTACCTATGATACCGTACCCTTTGGATACCATAATCTTTGATGTCTATTGTTAACTTAATTATTACACGTATTTGTAAATATATATACACACCTTGAATATTTCGTTTATTAAATAAATCGTGTTTTAATTAGCGTTTCACTTTCTCCTTTGTGTGTGTGTGTGTGTGTGTGTGTGTGTGTGTGTGTGCGCGCGCGCACACAGGAGAAAATTCTAAGCTCCGCCCAGCGTGTGTACAGGAGAAAGTTCTAAGCTCCGCCCACCTCTATGGTTGATCACGTAACTCCTGCTACTACCTGGGCTTCCCTGCGTGCTCAGTTGATCGCAGTAAGCCCTGGATCTCAGACGTGTATTCTCCCGCGTAGACAGAAAATAGTAATGGCTACCTTTAATATTGCGTGTTCGACTTTTATGAAATGGTATTCGGCAGTGTGAAGATGTGGTGGATACTGAAAAACTCCCTATGCCACCCTCCTTTGATGCTTTTAATGCTACATTGATTCGTGCGAAGGAGCAAGAGGTACAAATACTCTACGGCTATTCTGGCGAGTGCATTGTAGGACTTCGTAGTACAAGTGATATATTGAATTATGTTGTAGGACTAAACTTTATAAAAGCTTACATATACCGTGAAGTAGAAGAAACAACACGTGCAGAAGAGAAGCAACGGATATGGATAGTGAGCCTTGTTGATGAGTGGTATGACAAGCGATATTATGTCATGTTGCATCATAGCGATTACTCGTACCCTGCGACTGAGAATGTAAATCTTGTCATCATAGAGAATCTTAAGTATTTTTATCACTATATTAATATAGATCATGACGAGGTTTGTAGTGAGGTTGTGGCTAATGGCCTGTGTGAGTTTTTAACAGACTTTAGAGACGATTATCGAATGTTAAACAAAAAGAAAAATATGGTCATATGTTTCTCTCCAATAGTGCACCGGATTGTGAAGATGTTTAGTTTGTGGAACTGAACGTGTGGTGAGTGATAAAACATTAAAACCCATATAAAATGTGTTTAGTTCGTGAAAATCCCCCTATGCAAAAATGTCTGGTGCGTATTCTGGGGAGTGGGACTGATCATTCCGATGTATATTTATTTCTATATATTTACAATATTTCGTCTAAATAAACAGAATGATGTAATGGTGTTTTATTTAATTATTTTGGTTGTAAACAATAATTAATTATATCAAATGGCTGATTACGCCTACTAAACCGACTGACGGATTTCTAATCCAACTGTCAAGAATATATGCTTTAATTAAATAAATAGCACAATCTGGCAACTCAACCTGTACAAGCCATTTACGCCTTCTAAGCCAACTGGCGGATTTACACCTTATAAGACAGCGGGCGCTCAGATGAAGTCTTAATATGCACTTGGCTCCTGCCAGGTGAACACCTCTCTTCCCGTCTCTCCTTCTCCTCTCTTTCTCTTGGGGGATAACTCCGCTTCCAAGTTTCAGAACCCCTTGTTGCTCTTGCAACATCCCCCTCCCCTTTTGCATAACCCCCCTTCATTGCATAACTCCCCCTTCATTACATAACCCCACTCACTTGTTGCATAACCCATTTTGCAACATCTTGCAATGATCATTATTTCATTGCAGCATTCTTGCACTCGTACATTTTTCACCCATACTACTACCATGAGTTGCTAATTTAGTTGAATTTGAGCAATCCTTACCTTTCCAATTCTTTTTCCATGCATAATCTCTTGGATGTAGATGCTCTCTCATCCACATATGCTGAGAAAGACTGTTCAAAATTCTTTTTCAAAGTATCATAGATACACACTTGTCGTATTTGTCTGATGCTTTTTTAGATATCCTGTCAGTGTCCATACCATCTGAAATTAGGCATCATCCAAAATTTAGAATTACTGTAAGTTACAGCAACAAATTTTCATAATTTAATAACTAATCAGAATTCATTTATTGTACATAACTATTTTTTTGCAATTCCTTGAATTGTTAAAGAATGTTATGTTTACAAGTTTGATAAAAATGCATTATTTTGATAACCTATGAAACAATGTATACACAAAGATAAAGAGTTTAGATGATTTTTAAAAATCATATAATGCATTTTCTGATAACTATACTTTTCAAAAATAAGTCCCCAAATTATAATTCATACACTACTTACGGAATTTTATTGGCGAAATCTCCATTTCTTCAAGAATGTTCTTGGTTTGTTCTCTACAGATTTCAATATCACTGATCTCACCAGGATTGTCAATTTGCAAATGTGTTCTTCCTGGACTGCTTTGAAATGAAGAGGTATTTGTAGATGACTCAGTTTCAGAAACATCATTAAATAATTTATCAGGTTCTTCAAGTTCATTTAATCTTACAGAACAGTTTGTACAAACTTTCCAATTAAGGAGTGCAGGATTTTTTTCTGTTACATTTAATGGTAAATTTCTTAAACCCTTTAAGATTCTTTTCTTGTGTCTCTTAAAGGGGTCACAACACTGTTTATGATAATTTAAATGGTGAGACATGTTTAAAATTTATATATTAGCTTCAGTTCCTTTAATAAGTAGAAAGAATATTAAATGTTAATGATTTTTAATGATAACAGGCAAACATAAGCACAGCCATTATAGGCAAGGCACTAAAATAATATGGCAAGCAGATACCATATATGAGCAATGTTTATCATGTGGTTACAAAAGGCAAATTGAACCCTTAATAACCAAGGCTCATGCTAATGGAAGGAGCCCTCAGACAATCTCATTTTGCTGTGACAAGTTGTAGCATGACTACACAAGCGTGATACCACTCAACCTTACAAACAGGCAGTACAAATTATCTCTTTTATTTTAATAATGTGTGTGTGTGTGTGTGTGTGTGCGCAATATATATATATATAGTTAGGATAAAACTATTATATAGTTAGTATAGCCCAATTCCTGAACTTGGGCTAATATGCCATCTCATCTTTTCGCTGGCAAGTACCTTATAATAAAGTACAAAAAAATACACAACTTAAAGGTAAAAATACACAATGTCATCGACTAAGTCATATAGAAGAGTAATTGAGGTACAAAATTACGAAAAAAATCTTGAATATCTGTATCATAGGGGGTGGGCCCCCCAAAACAATATTCAAACTGATATAACATTTTAACTATTTGATTAAATGCATTTTATTACTGAGAGTCAATTATTCTGTAGGATTTGAGCTTTCAAATGGCTTTCAAATTCTTTTCCTAGCTTAATTAGGGACCGAGTTATGGACTTTTAAACATTAATGGGCCAGCCCCCACCCCCAAAATTTGGGGCCCCATAACTTTTGAACCGCTACTCTGATTGCGCTAAAACTGGAGATTTCATGTTTTTGCACAAAAACAACCTTATATACCAAATTTGAGAAACATCCAAGTCAGAGTGGTTACAAATTTCTTTTTTTTTGCATGACCCGGAGTGACCCGGATGTTTAAGCCTGAGTTACGTCGTATGCCAATTGTCTTGTTGATGTTTGAAAGCAACAAATAACCACAATCCAACGGTGTTCCTGTCTGACACACGGAAAAGTAGAAATATCTTTGCCCTTGTGTCTCTACCTACTTGCAGAAGCTGTAGTCTTGTTAAGATCAAAATATTGTCCGGTACCAAAATCAACATCAGACGCCAAGGATGTGATGTACTGAACTCGGCTAGTTTGCGCCTCTCTTTTTATTCATATCGCATATCAATATCATTCATATTATATTTTTGTTTAAAAACTCGAAGAGGATAATTATGTTCTTTGTTTTGGCCCTGCCCGATAGGTTAAGGAAAAATGAGACGACGATGAACTGATGATATTGTGAAGGATAATTTATAATGAAAAGTGTGTAAATTATGTATTTTATAATGTAAGAACCTTTAAAATCTCTGAATTATAAAAGTATGAAATATTTCAAAGAATGCTTTAATGATTTACTTATAATATTCCTAACTTACCCCATAATAAAAATTATTTTGAACATTTATTTTTCGGTAGACCTTAAGAATGACGTCGGAAACTTATATTTATTTTAAATATAAAAAGTAAATGTGGTTAGGCTAGGTTAGCTAGGTTAAGTTAGGTTGAAATAGGTTAAGGTTAGGTGGGAAACTCGTATTCGTTTTAGTTTTAGATAGACATGCCTGGTAGACACATATATTATTTTAACCTAACCTAACGTCAACCTAACTTAACCTAACCACAACCATTTTTTTACATTTAAAATAAATATGAATTTCCGACGTCATTCTAAAGGTCTGCCTATTTTTCACACAGGAATATATTTCAAAGGGCTTCATTACTAAAGGAAATCGGCTTCTACTATGACTTCTAAATTTAGTCCTTGAGGTAATACATTTGGTCTCACACTAATTCTGGATAAGGCGACTCCCTCCTGTTTTCCTTCTTCAGTTCCCGCCACCCAGTCAAAATCCAAATCTTTGTTGTTGTCACTATCCCAAAATCTCCATTTGTAAATGACATTTGTAGAGTTTGGACAATTATTGCAAATCACGTAAATAACCCATCGGTCGTTAGGTACTACTTTCTTCTTTTCACAATATTTGGAACACTTGAAGCGAATCTTAGGTGAGTTTTCCTCTAAGATTATGACCGTTTATAAAGCATTCCTATTCGGCCGGTGTGAATCTGGACTGGTGTCAACCATTGAAACACGAAACGTTAAGGTAGCCCCTCGTCGAGGAGCCTGTTTCAGTGTTAAAATGTCTCCACGCTTTCCGGAAATAATCACCCTAGGATCGTCGATTACGTTACCTTTATTGTTACAAATAGCGGATGGATCGCTCTCCGATGTATCGCATGACCACACAAACTTTAAATGAGAGTCATCATTCCCCTACGAAATTTCTGCGTCGTAAGAGGACGATGCATTTACTAGAACTGTATCACTCGGTTCATAAAAAACATTTAACCCTCCATTCAAAATGGGAAACATGTCCTCTTTAACTTCAATCTCGTAAAGAAGAAGAGCAGATGAAATATTTTCAATACTAATACTACGAAACTCACTTGGAACTTAAGGTATAAACTGTATTTCAAATATTATTTTCTTGTCATCAGTGTTAATGAAAATATTTTCTGATACTGTTATATTGTAACCGTTCTAAGACATGGTATGACGTATCTCTTATAAAGATGTTAATTAATTTTATATTATATTTATTCCTATTATAAAACCATCTATATTTTCATACATGTACAAATTCTCTGTGTTAAAGTTAATGATAAATTTTACTTATGTTCCATTGATTGCATCATGTTGTGTATTTTCACCAGATATTATATCATACAAAACTAAACTAACCGTTTCATTACTGATTTCATCATAAGAGCAGCTAGGTCCTGCATTACCTTTTTCGCATAAACATTAAGTATTATTTTATTTTAATGATTCCCATGTAGCACAAAAATAATTCTGCAGTTTATTAACGTGACACCAAGAAGGAATAGTATAATCAAGGCAGGAATTTTCTCTCTGATGTATCTAATACGAGTCACAGTCAATACAGTTCTGATTCAAGATGTTTCTTTATGGGCCAATAAATTATTCTAAATTTTGCATTTTTAGAGGCAGATTATTTTTTAAGTCCTAAAACATCTGACCATCCATAAAAAACCAGTAATACATATGTGATAATTTACTGTGAATCACAAGATGTTCTGCCAAATGTAAATTTTCAGAAAATTCTTTCTTTTAAAAAACTTTAGTGGCCTAATAAGGAGAGCCAATAATAATTACCCGTTACGTACCGATTTGGTCTGGCATAATTGAAAACGGCGTTTTATCTACAATTGTCAATCGAAATGTTATATTTGCGTCCAAATCCTCCAACTTTTCAGTGACTATAAGTATATCACCTCTTAATCCTATGATATTAACCCTTGGGTCATCTTTTAAGTCTTCAGCGTTGCAAAGGGCTCCTGGGTAGGTATCTGTTGTCGTACAAGACCATATAAAATGTGCTAAAGGTTTTTTGTCCATATCCTGAGTACGAGGGTAAAAAGATGGTGAAGCATCTACAGTGATATAGTCAGAAGACTTAACAACTTATTCACTCCCTTTTCTGAACCTAATCACCATATTATAAAGTACATTAATTTCATAGCTAAACGCAACAGGAGGTACACTCGCATTTTCTTGGTTTGTCTAAAATGAAAGTTATACCTCAGCCTGAAGTATTCTTTTTTCGGTGTTAATCAAAACATTTTCCGACTATTTGAAAACAGATTCATTAAAATAAGAAATTTTACGTTAAATGTTTTGAGTTGAATTTTCTTAAAAAAAAATTGATATATAAAATGATTTTACAATTTCACTGACCCAATTCCAAGTTCTCATATCAACATTAAAATCTAGTAACATATTTGTGCCGTTTATAACATTCATTCCAACGTTTTCCGATACACCCGTCATAATTTTAAAGAACGTTAACGAAATAGCATCTTTTCTGACCCTAGAATAGTCGCAACTAGGACCAAATTATTATTGGTCTTCACAGTTTTCGTAACTGTTTTTACTGCATCGATTCCATGAAACGCAAACTGATGGCTTCAAAAGTTTATGCGCGCACCATGACGGCTTTTAAAACTAGCCACATTCACTGTTTCTTTAAAAGAGCTAAAACTTTCTACAGTTTATGCAACTGTGATTTAGTATATGTCTCAAATTGTGTGTCAGGCTTAATGAGTGACTGATGCTTTCTGAATTAGTAATGACAGTGTCATTTTCTTTCGGGCAGTCAAGATAGAACCAAAATTTTAATTTCGAATGTTAAAAGCAATTTTCATGAAGATAAGAGGCTGTTGATAACAAAGACTTTAATATTTCTTCATTTTCAAATACTCTTTAAACGGAATCCTTAGAACTTTATATATTTACCATTACCTCTGCTATTTATGGTCTTCTAATTGATGTCTAATTAACGTCACTTACTGTTACTTAAAAAGTTATTGATGCGTCTACATTATCTAGTTCTTTAACTATACTTAATGTGTCATTTCGTGGTTATCCTATACGAATATGCGAATCATGCTCAATATCTTTTAAGCACAGAGCCCTGTAATTTTATTCTGTGGTATAACAGGTCCAACTGAATCTCAAGTGAGATTAATCTCCTCCTCTAGAAACTTCAGGGTCATAAGAAGATGAAGCGCTAATGGTAAGTTTATCGTTATAGCGTATGGAAATTGTTTTCTCGCCTTCAATTTAGGCCACTAGATTTCTCCGAACTCTAATTTAGTAGTTGATTTTACTGACTGGGAGTTTAATCTTATTTCCTCGAGTCCCAAACTTTATTGTGATATTAATCGGGATATACCTCTAATTAGTATTAACAGTAAATGCACTGTGTATATCTAGATAACTCGATCCACTGGAATGTATTGATTTCTCTCTTTTAAAATCAGGAGGTGTTCCCCCTTTGATGCCTATGTCTAATTTTATTTCAATACCTTCTAAATGTTCATAATAATACCATTTTTTAAAATTATAGTAGAACGCTATCCTCATCCTCATTCCATTCAAAATTTCATATCTTAGATCTTTGTTTGTATCAGCGTCACGTATTTCTAGCTAAAATATGTCGTCTTTGGTAATTTTATCATAAGCACAACTGGGTCCAAAAGAATGTTCGGAACACTTTTATTTAAAGTTTAAATTTTAACATGATTTCCACGTTGAACACATTGTATTTCGCAAATAACCGTTCTCACACCACTTTGGACGTCTATACTGTTGGCAACAGTTCTTCCTCATTAAGAATTAATTTTTAGTGCAATTCATACAATTGCGATTAATAATATGCTTAATATTACTTCTGAATGGGCTTAATTTATTTACTGAAGCAACGAATCTTGTATTTGACATTTTTTCAGAACAAGCCATATAATACCACGATTTTAGGGTTTTAAAACAGTTGTCATGCAAATGAGATATAGTAATTAAATCTGCTTTGATATTTCTCAATACTATGAAATTATTTTGGGTTTAGCTTCTTCTAGGAACAGGTATATGTCTCTTGATATCTCTTGATATCTCTTGATATCTCTTGATATCTTTTGTATCAGCAGCTTCATAAATAAAGGAGTATAATGCATTTGATTCGAGAGTATAAGGAGGCAGTTATAATATGGAGTTTCCTAGTTAGTCGACTGTAATATATGTTTTTTTAATAATAAGGGAGCAGTCATCCGTTTTATCCTTTAAACACAGCCACTTAGTTTTCATATGAGAAATCTCTCTATCTGGATCTTAAACTGATCCAACTAAAGTAAGTTTATCTTTTGCTTAAATGACGGTGTTGGACTAAGTTGCTATTGAAATAACAAAGGGTTACACAACAAGTCTGAGAGGAACTTCCAACCTTATTTTATCTCTGAATGTAATATTAGGTGCAGTATAGCAAGAAATATGAGATATATTGTGCTTAGAATTAGCTGCTTCAAAATACAATTTATATAGACCATACTCCAAAAAATATTTAGGAAATCTCACTGTGTATGTTCTCTTTTTCAAAGTAGTTCCTTTTAAAATGGGTTCAATATTTTTACAAACCTTACTATTAGTGGATGATCCATATTAGCAACACCATCGAAAATCCAAATCATTTACTTAAGAAGAACATGAAGAGTTGTTTTATTCCTATAACTTAATGAAAATATGGAGTTCGACGTTTCTCCTGATTTCATAAATTCCATTTTTTAATGTGTCATAATTGGTGACATTCATTACAGGCTTTGGTAAGCAACTGTCTGGGTTCTAAAGGCTCAACTTAACATTGAGAAGCATAAATAGAAAAAAAGTCATAATTTTTATCTTTCACTATCTGAATAAGGCACAAAAGATTATAAAAGGCGTTGCAGCAAGTTTTTAAATCAAACCACTCTGGATTTTGTTCCAGTGAGACCAACTGTTCCAGACTTTGTCAGAAAATGACATGAGAGAAGACAACATATTCAGTCTGGTATTATACCTCAATTACAGTATGTGGGTGAAATTCGCTATTTTCAGATAAAGTAATGATGTAATTTTCTTTATGAAAAATCAGGAAAAGCAAATTAAAATTTACTTCTGAAAAATGTACTGACAAACTTCTTGGCGGTAGAACTGGAAATACCGAACAATGAAAGTCTACAATACCTCAGCTATCTAGTCGGTCCACGCTCGCACGCAAATAGTTTCACAAAAAGATTTTTAATACAATTTTTTAAAGTCAGTGAGACCGTAACATTTACTTTAAGCTCACGAACCACTTAGATTTTGAGAGCAGCTTCACAAATTTGAACTCTGGCTTTGGATGTGAAGCTCAAAATTTTCATGGCTGCGGTATTTTGTAAATGTATGGTCAGTCTAGTTTTTTCTCGATTTTGCAAATGTGTATGAAATTTTGAGGAAGAGTGGTCTGACTAGATGAGAACAGGCTTACATTTCATCTAATTAAAAAATCTCAGTAATTAAAAGTGTAATACATCCTAAGTAGGATGGGCGAAAAATGGACGAGTGCAGGAATGTTGCAATGAGATAATGATCAATGTTGCAAATGGGGGTTATGCAATGAAGGGGGAGGGGATGTTGCAAGAGCAACAAGGGGTTATGAAACTTGGAGCGGCGTTATCCCCCAAGGAGAGAGAGAGAGAGGAAGAGAGGTGTTCACCTGGTAGGAGCCAAGTGCATATTAAGACTTCAGCCGAGCGCCCGCTGTCTTATAAGGTGTAAATCCGCCAGTTGGCTTAGAAGGCGTAAATGGCTCGTTCAGGTTGAATTGCCAGATTGTGCTATTTATTTAATTAAAGCATATATTATTGACAGTTGGCTTAGAAATCCGCCAGTTGGCTTAGAAAGCGTAAATGGCTTGTACAGGTTGAGTTGCCACATTGCGCTATTTATTTAACTAAAGCATATATTCTTGACAGTTCGCTTAGAAATCCGTCAGTCGGTTTAGAAGGCGTAACCAGCCATTTGGTACAATTAAATATCGTTCACAACCAAAAGAATTAAATAAAACACATTCATCATTCTGTTTATTTAGACGAAATATTGTAAATATATAGAAACTAATATACATTGGAATGATAAAAAAAAATAAAAAATAATAATAGTATAAGAAATATAAACGAGGAATATGTATAAAATCGAAAAAATAAAAAATAAAAACACAAAACGTATAACCATCAATATAGCAGTACAGGATATATATATATATATATATATATACGCGCACACACAATTATGTTAAAATATTGAAAATAAATACATTCACTTTGTTCTACTGCGCAAAACACTAAACTCACACGTAATCGAGTCTACAATCACATCGTCATTGCTTTGCACTACACAGTATACGCGGTTTAATATTATTTCACCGCTCAAGTTATAGGGAAATCTGTATTCTATATAAAAGGCATTCATATCGTTCAGTACTATTCTTGTACCCATTTTACATCCGGCTGGCAAGTTATCTTTAAATACATCTAGAATACAATCAAAAGCACGCACAAAGAGATCATCGTTAGCCACAACGGCATTATAAACACGCCTTTCCAATCGAGGGTTTATTTCTACCGACCCGAGCTTTTCAATCGTGAACTCTTCTTCACAATGCATAGCGACAATTGAAATAATCTTCTAAGTCGTTACGACAGCTGCTCATTATATAAAGAAATAGTTCTTCAGGGTGAACGGTGTAGGTGAGCTCAGCCTTGTACCGCTCAAGTGCTTTGTATCAAAGTTCATGATATTTCAAAGAGTAAACTTTTTAAATAAGCATCCAGCTCTAGACCATTCTCACCTTGTTCAGTCCTACACTCGGTAAACCCATCGAGCAGAGCCGGGTATGCGTATTCAAGAACCGTATCAAAATAAAACATAATCGTAGCACGTGCGTCTAATATAGGCTTCAGCTTGCTGAATCCGACAATTTCAAACATTCTGTCGAGGATGAAACGGTTTCGCGTAGGGACAAGAGCGTTATTATCAGAAGCATTCTTCCTCATCAGCCGTATATCAATGCATGGAGGATCGTTATTTATACACAACGTACAAAGAACGGCATATGAGGGGGTGTCACTAATCTGCTCTCTTCTTGTACCTACACCTGTAGGAATTTTATAACGATCCTCACTCCACATCTCAACTATCACGAAGATTCTATTCATCTCCTCGACACTTAAATAAACAACATTCCGTTTGTTTGTTTGTCTAAAAGCCGTTTCCAGTACATAGTTAACGACACCGGATTTACGCCTGAACACGCGCAACCACTTCGTCGCGGACACATCGTACACGGCGTTGAGAATGCTGCTCAAAAGAAATTCCATCGTATTCGAGGAGCGCACGTCCAGTCGGCTCAAGCTCTGAGATGATTATGAGCCACATGCAACGGATCGGCTCGACGGGAGGAGTGAGTCACACCATAAGCTAATGAAACGTGTACGGCGCTGTTCCAACATGAATAGTTGTATCCCATCATATTTGGTAGATGTTTGAGAAATTTTCTGATACATGAAGTAATATCGGTTTTAATGTTTTATCACTCCCACTCCCCAGAATACGCACCACACATTTTTGCGTAGGGGGATTTTCTGGAACTAAACACATTTTATATCGGTTTTAATGTTTTATCACTCACCACACGTTCATTCCCACAAACTAAATATCTTCACAATCCGGTGCACTATTTCAGAGAAACATATGACCATATTTTTCCTTTTTGTTTAACATTGATACTCGTCTCTAAAGGCTGTTAAAAACTCACACAGGCCATTAGCCACAACCTCACTACAAACCTCGTCATGATATATATTAATATAGTGATAAAAATACTTAAGATTCTCCATGATGACAAGATTTACATTCTCAGTCGCAGGGTATGAGTAATCGGTATGATGCAACATGACATAATGTCGCTTGTCATACCACTCAGCAACAAGGCTCACTATCTATCATATCAGTTGCTTCTCTTCTGCACGTGTTGTTTCTTCTACCTCACGGTATATGTAAGCTTTTATAAAGTTTAGTCCTACAACATAGTTCAATACATCACTTGTATTGCGAAATTCTACAATGCTCTTGCCAGAATAGCCGTAGAGTATTTGTACCTCTTGCTCCTTCGCACGATTCAATGTAGCCTTAAAAGTATCAAAGGAGGGTGGAATAGGGAGTTTTTCAGTATCCACTACATCTTGACACTTATCCGAAAACCACTTCATAAACGTCGAACACGCAATATTAAAGGTAGCCATTACTATTTTCTGTCTACGCGGGAGAATACACGTCTGAGATCCAGGGCTTACTGCGATCAACTGAGCACGCAGGGAAGCCCAGGTAGTAGCAGGAGTCAGTGATCAATCTTACAGTGGGCGGAGCTTAGAACTTTCTCCTGTGTACACACACACACACACACACACACAAAAGGAGAAAGTGAAACGCTAATTGAAACACGATTTATTTAATAAACGAAATATTCAAGGTATATATATTTACAAATACGTGTAATAAATAAGTTAACAATAGACACATCAAAGATTATGGTATCCAAAGGGTACGGTATCATAGGTACCAGGTACCTGGTAACGTTTCCTATAGGTGTTACGACACACCTTTGTACCCCTAAGTTCCTCCACGCCCCCCAGCTTCTGCGCCCGAAAATTGTGGGTGCCTACAGTTAGTTGGGACGCCCGGTCGCCCTCATCATCATCATCATCCAAGCACACTAGATCCTTCAACGAATCAAAGTTAACGACCCACCGATTCGCCTGGTTGAGCGTGATACCCTTAGCCTTCACGATATATTTCATATCCTCCCCCACTCTCACCCGTAACCCATAAGTTTTTGGCCCTGTTGAAACAAAAAAGTCGGCGTATGCGGTGTCTCCATACTCATCCTTGATCTCATCAGTCAACTCACCGAGGAATTCACCAATAGGAGGCATGTATTCACCCTCCCTCTCTGTGAATATCACACTATCTGTATCGGCGTACAAAGCCCTCCGCCCAAGAGAATGCAATAGCCCCAAAGTTTGATGCGTGCGTAGGCCGTTGTGAAGCTGGCTACAGGTATGTTTGTAACCCTGAGGTATCTGTGGCCAATTCGATATTGTTGTACTTTATTATGTAAGTATTACCTACATTCATGATCTCCATGACCTCTTTATTGTGTAAGGGCTGTATCGAGTTTGTGGATGATTTAGTGAAACATTGAAAAGATTGCTACATGGTATGTGAGCACTGTAAAAGCTCCAAAGGTGATAGCCGTGTAGGTGAAGCTGAGAAGAGAGATTGTGATGTGTGTAGACGCACATTTTTCAATAATATCTGTTTTGAGCTCCATAAATCAATTAGCACGTGCAGGAAAATGAGAATCTGTGAATGTGGTATATTTCATATGATGGATAATTGGGGAATTTCAAGCATAAATGTGATGAAATTCACTGTTCTACATGCCATGAGAAATATAAGGTGGACTGAGTAAAGCATGTATGTTATATGAAAGACGCTAAGCCTAAAAATAGCCCTTGTATAACTGTGTATTACGATATAGAAACATACACAAACCCTGAAACCAAAGAGGTTATTCGATATTTGCTTGTAAGCCAGACTATCTGTGATGAGTGTATGGAGATCGAGTGTGATGCGTGTCACAAATGTGGTAAAACGGACAAACGTTTTTAAAACGAATGCCTACAATAGCCCTTGAAACTCTTTGTGTCCTATATTGCCAAGTTAGCGGACAAGTTCAAACACAATGACTGTGTATATTCTCGCCCATAACGGGGCAAAATTTGACTCACAGTTCCTTTATAAGGAGTTTCTTCAGCACGAGTCATCTGAGATATTTACAGGTGATCCCTTGAAAAGAGACAACAAGCTAATACAGATGCAAATAAGAGGTAATGTACAGTTTAAAGACACTTTATTATTCACACTTTGTAAATTAGCAAAACTACCCAAGGTGATGGTCGTAGCAGCTGAAGTTTCAAAAGGATATTTCCCTTACACGTTCCTCACTAGCGAAACTTTAAATTACGTCGGACTACCTCCATCCAAACATTACTTTAATTATGAATGTATGATTACAGATGAACGTGAAGATTTTGACCCATACTTCAACAGTTTTAATGAAGCTAATCGTTATAATATAGCTGATGAATGTGAACGTTATTGCGTGAATGATGTGCGCGTGCTTAGAGTATGTTTCCAGGCCTTTAGAAGGCTGTACATAGACCGTTTCAAATGCGATCCGTTGCAAGTCGTAACCACCATCGCATCGTTATGTTTTACGGTGTTCAAGAATAACTTCATGCCTAAAGACACCTTAGCCATTATTCACAGAAACAACCCCCACAGTTATGGGCACAAAGCTATTTACTGGCTCATACTCCTACAGCATCAGACAGGTGTATAAATAAAGCATGCCGCAACACGGGTGAAGTACCCATTAAGGTTAATGGTCGTGTTTTCTGGGTTGATGGTCTAAGTAAAAACCGTGCCACTGGTGAGAAGACTGTGTACTCCTTTAACGGTTGCTGGTGGCACGGATGCCCCCGTCCTGAGTGTGGAATCGCAGGAGATATCCACGGTAGATCTCCTGCCGAATGTTTTGCGTGGACCCCACCCGCGATCAACTTATAGTATCCAAGTTCACTAACAAGGTCTTGTGGGAGCATGAGTATGATGCACGGATGGACAGACGGCAGTACCGTGAAGAAATAAACACGATTAAACGTTCAATGGTGCTGGATCCTCTCAAATGCGGTGATAGCTTGTTCGGAGAGCGTACAAATCCTCCCTTCAAGCTATACTTTCCACCTACGGAGGGTGCGAAACTCCATTACCACAACTTCTGATCTTTATACCCATAAGTGATGAAGAACAGTCCGTATCCGGTAGGAGCGCCTGAGAAACTGGTGGGACCTGACCTACCCACCATCGAGGAGTTCTCAACAAATTTGAACGGGTACTATTTCGGCCCTTCTTTCGTAGACGTGCTCCCCCCTCGCGATTTATGGATGCCGATCTTACCCGTCGTTATCGATCACAAGCTTATGTTTCCCTTGTGCGTGAAGTGTGCAGAAGAGAACAATAGTGACTGTGACCATACAACCCACCAGCGTAAGATTAGAGGTGTGTATATACAAGTCCACAGCTGGATCTAGCTGTTCGCCATAGCTACAGCATATTGAAGATACATGAGGTGTGGAGGTTTCAGAAGCTACTCAACCTTTTCACGCCATATATAAACGCTTTTTTGAAAGCTAAGGTCGAAGCATTAGAGTACCCGCGAGGAGTTGATACCGAAGATGAAAAGTCGGCCTATATTCAACGTTACCGTGATCGTGAAGGTATACAGCTTGACCGTTCCCAAATTGTAAAAACCCTGGCAAGCGCTTTAGTGCAAAGTCGTGTCTAAAGAGTCTTTGGGAAATTTACACAGAATACTGGCAAAGGGAATGTTCATTTGGCACAAAGTTATAGTGAAGTCTGGGATTATGCCAACGCTCCCGATAAAGAGGTCATGGAGATCGTGAATGTAGGTAATACTTACATAATAAAGTACAACAATACCGAATTGGCCACAGATACCTCAGGGTTACAAACATACTGTAGCCAGCTTCACAACGGCCTACGCACGCATCAAACTTTGGGGCCTATTGCATTCTCTTGGGCGGAGGGTTTTGTACGCCGATACAGATAGTGTGACATTCACAGAGAGGGAGGGTGAATACATGCCTCCTATTGGTGAATTCCTCGGTGAGTTGACTGATGAGATCAAGGATGAGTATGGAGACACCGCATACGCCGACTCTTTTGTCTCAACAGGGCCAAAATCTTATGGGTTACGGGTGAGGGTGGGGAAGGATATGAAATATATCGTGAAGGCTAAGGGTATCACGCTCAACCAGGCGAATCGGCTGGTCGTTAACTTTGATTCGTTGAAGGATCTAGTGTGCTTGGATGATGATGATGATGGTGACCGGCCGCCCCAACTAACTGTAGGCACCCACAATTTTCGGGCGCAGAAGCTGGGGCCATGAAGGAACTTAGGGGTACAAAGGTGTGCCGTACCACCTATAGGAAATGTTACCAGGTACCTGGTACCTATGATACCGTACCCTTTGGATACCATAATCTTTGATGTCTATTGTTAACTTAATTATTACACGTATTGTAATATATATACACCTTGAATATTTCGTTTATTAAATAAATCGTGTTTTAATTAGCGTTTCACTTTCTCCTTTGTGTGTGTGTGTTGTGTGTGTGTGTGTGGGCGCGCGCGCGCACACAGGAGAAAATTCTAAGCTCCGCCCAGCGTGTGTACAGAGAAAGTTCTAAGCTCCGCCCACCTCTATGGTTGATCACGTGACTCCTGCTACTACCTGGGCTTCCCTGCGTGCTCAGTTGATCGCAGTAAGCCCTGGATCTCAGACGTGTATTCTCCCGCGTAGACAGAAAATAGTAATGGCTACCTTTAATATTACGTGTTCGACTTTTATGAAATGGTATTCGGCAGTGTGAAGATGTGGTGGATACTGAAAAACTCCCTATGCCACCCTCCTTTGATGCTTTTAAGGCTACATTGATTCGTGCGAAGGAGCAAGAGGTACAAATACTCTACGGATATTCTGGCGAGTGCATTGTAGGTCTTCGTAGTACAAGTGATATATTGAATTATGTTGTAGGACTAAACTTTATAAAGCTTACATATACCGTGAAGTAGAAGAACAACACGTGCAGAAGAGAAGCAACGGATATGGATAGTGAGCCTTGTTGATGAGTGGTATGACAAGCGATATTATGTCATGTTGCATCATAGCGATTACTCGTACCCTGCGACTGAGAATGTAAATCTTGTCATCATAGAGAATCTTAAGTATTTTTATCACTATATTAATATAGATCATGACGAGGTTTGTAGTGAGGTTGTGGCTAATGGCCTGTGTGAGTTTTTAACAGACTTTAGAGACGATTATCGAATGTTAACAAAAGAAAAAATATGGTCATATGTTTCTCTCCAATAGTGCACCGGATTGTGAAGATGTTTAGTTTGTGGAACTGAACGTGTGGTGAGTGATAAAACATTAAAACCCATATAAAATGTGTTTAGTTCGTGAAAATCCCCCTATGCAAGAGGTACAAATACTCTACGGATATTCTGGCGAGTGCATTGTAGGTCTTCGTAGTACAAGTGATATATTGAATTATGTTGTAGGACTAAACTTTATAAAAGCTTACATATACCGTGAAGTAGAAGAAACAACACGTGCAGAAGAGAAGCAACGGATATGGATAGTGAGCCTTGTTGATGAGTGGTATGACAAGCGATATTATGTCATGTTGCATCATAGCGATTACTCGTACCCTGCGACTGAGAATGTAAATCTTGTCATCATAGAGAATCTTAAGTATTTTTATCACTATATTAATATAGATCATGACGAGGTTTGTAGTGAGGTTGTGGCTAATGGCCTGTGTGAGTTTTTAACAGACTTTAGAGACGATTATCGAATGTTAAACAAAAAGAAAAAATATGGTCATATGTTTCTCTCCAATAGTGCACCGGATTGTGAATGTTTAGTTTGTGGAACGAACGTGTGGTGAGTGATAAAACATTAAAACCCATATAAAATGTGTTTAGTTCGTGAAAATCCCCCTATGGTGCGTATTCTGGGGAGTGGGACTGATCATTCCGATGTATATTTATTTCTATATATTTACAATATTTCGTCTAAATAAACAGAATGATGTAATGGTGTTTTATTTTATTTTGGTTGTAAACAATAATTAATTATATCAAATGGCTGATTACGCCTACTAAACCGACTGACGGATTTCTAATCCAACTGTCAAGAATATATGCTTTAATTAAATAAATAGCACAATCTGGCAACTCAACCTGTACAAGCCATTTACGCCTTCTAAGCCAACTGGCGGATTTACACCTTATAAGATAGCGGGCGCTCAGATGAAGTCTTAATATGCACTTGGCTCCTGCCAGGTGAACACCTCTCTTCCCTTCTCTCCTTCTCCTCTCTTTCTCTTGGGAGATAACTCCGCTTCCAAGTTTCAGAACCCCTTGTTGCTCTTGCAACATCCCCCCTCCCCTTTTGCATAACCCCCCTTCATTGCATAACTCCCCTCCCCCTTCATTACATAACACCACTCACTTGTTGCATAACCCATTTGCAACATCTTGCAATGATCATTATTTCATTGCAGCATTCTTGCACTCGTACATTTTTCACCCATACTACTACCATGAGTTGCTAATTTAGTTGAATTTGAGCAATCCTTACCTTTCCAATTCTTTTTCCATGCATAATCTCTTGGATGTAGATGCTCTCTCATCCACATATGCTGAGAAAGACTGTTCAAAATTCTTTTTCAAAGTATCATAGATACACACTTGTCGTATTTGTCTGATGCTTTTTTAGATATCCTGTCAGTGTCCATACCATCTGAAATTAGGCATCATCCAAAATTTAGAATTACTGTAAGTTACAGCAACAAATTTTCATAATTTAATAACTAATCAGAATTCATTTATTGTACATAACTATTTTTTTGCAATTCCTTGAATTGTTAAAGAATGTTATGTTTACAAGTTTGATAAAAATGCATTATTTTGATAACCTATGAAACAATGTATACACAAAGATAAAGAGTTTAGATGATTTTTAAAAATCATATAATGCATTTTCTGATAACTATACTTTTCAAAAATAAGTCCCCAAATTATAATTCATACACTACTTACAGAATTTTATTGGCGAAATCTCCATTTCTACAAGCATGTTCTTGGTTTGTTCTCTACAGATTTCAATATCACTGATCTCACCAGGATTGTCAATTTGCAAATGTGTTCTTCCTGGACTGCTTTGAAATGAAGAGGTATTTGTAGATGACTCAGTTTCAGAAACATCATTAAATAATTTATCAGGTTCTTCAAGTTCATTTAATCTTACAGAACAGTTTGTACAAACTTTCCAATTAAGGAGTGCAGGATTTTTTTCTGTTACATTTAATGGTAAATTTCTTAAACCCTTTAAGATTCTTTTCTTGTGTCTCTTAAAGGGGTCACAACACTGTTTATGATAATTTAAATGGTGAGACATGTTTAAAATTTATATATTAGCTTCAGTTCCTGTAATAAGTAGAAAGAATATTAAATGTTAATGATTTTTAATGATAACAGGCAAACATAAGCACAGCCATTATAGGCAAGGCACTAAAATAATATGGCAAGCAGATACCATATATGAGCAATGTTTATCATGTGGTTACAAAAGGCAAATTGAACCCTTAATAACCAAGGCTCATGCTAATGGAAGGAGCCCTCAGACAATCTCATTTTGCTGTGACAAGTTGTAGCATGACTACACAAGCGTGATACCACTCAACCTTACAAACAGGCAGTACAAATTATCTCTTTTATTTTAATAATGTGTGTGTGTGTGTGTGTGTGCGCAATATATATATATAGTTAGGATAAAACTATTATATAGTTAGTATAGCCCAATTCCTGAACTTGGGCTAATATGCCATCTCATCTTTTCGCTGGCAAGTACCTTATAATAAAGTACAAAAAAATACACAACTTAAAGGTAAAAATACACAATGTCATCGACTAAGTCATATAGAAGAGTAATTGAGGTACAAAATTACGAAAAAAATCTTGAATATCTGTATCATAGGGGGTGGGCCCCCCAAAACAATATTCAAACTGATATAACATTTTAACTATTTGATTAAATGCATTTTATTACTGAGAGTCAATTATTCTGTAGGATTTGAGCTTTCAAATGGCTTTCAAATTCTTTTCCTAGCTTAATTAGGGACCGAGTTATGGACTTTTAAACATTAATGGGCCAGCCCCCACCCCCAAAATTTGGGGCCCCATAACTTTTGAACCGCTACTCTGATTGCGCTAAAACTGGAGATTTCATGTTTTTGCACAAAAACAACCTTATATACCAAATTTGAGAAACATCCAAGTCAGAGTGGTTACAAATTTCTTTTTTTTGCATGACCCGGAGTGACCCGGATGTTTAAGCCTGAGTTACGTCGTATGCCAATTGTCTTGTTGATGTTTGAAAGCAACAAATAACCACAATCCAACGGTGTTCCTGTCTGACACACGGAAAAGTAGAAATATCTTTGCCCTTGTGTCTCTACCTACTTGCAGAAGCTGTAGTCTTGTTAAGATCAAAATATTGTCCGGTACCAAAATCAACATCAGACGCCAAGGATGTGATGTACTGAACTCGGCTAGTTTGCGCCTCTCTTTTTATTCATATCGCATATCAATATCATTCATATTATATTTTTGTTTAAAAACTCGAAGAGGATAATTATGTTCTTTGTTTTGGCCCTGCCCGATAGGTTAAGGAAAAATGAGACGACGATGAACTGATGATATTGTGAAGGATAATTTATAATGAAAAGTGTGTAAATTATGTATTTTATAATGTAAGAACCTTTAAAATCTCTGAATTATAAAAGTATGAAATATTTCAAAGAATGCTTTAATGATTTATTTATAATATTCCTAACTTACCCCATAATAAAAATTATTTTGAACATTTATTTTTCGGTAGACCTTAAGAATGACGTCGGAAACTTATATTTATTTTAAATATAAAAAGTAAATGTGGTTAGGCTAGGTTAGCTAGGTTAAGTTAGGTTGAAATAGGTTAAGGTTAGGTGGGAAACTCGTATTCGTTTTAGTTTTAGATAGACATGCCTGGTAGACACATATATTATTTTAACCTAACCTAACGTCAACCTAACTTAACCTAACCACAACCATTTTTTTACATTTAAAATAAATATGAATTTCCGACGTCATTCTAAAGGTCTGCCTATTTTTCACACAGGAATATATTTCAAAGGGCTTCATTACTAAAGGAAATCGGCTTCTACTATGACTTCTAAATTTAGTCCTTGAGGTAATACATTTGGTCTCACACTAATTCTGGATAAGGCGACTCCCTCCTGTTTTCCTTCTTCAGTTCCCGCCACCCAGTCAAAATCCAAATCTTTGTTGTTGTCACTATCCCAAAATCTCCATTTGTAAATGACATTTGTAGAGTTTGGACAATTATTGCAAATCACGTAAATAACCCATCGGTCGTTAGGTACTACTTTCTTCTTTTCACAATATTTGGAACACTTGAAGCGAATCTTAGGTGAGTTTTCCTCTAAGATTATGACCGTTTATAAAGCATTCCTATTCGGCCGGTGTGAATCTGGACTGGTGTCAACCATTGAAACACGAAACGTTAAGGTAGCCCCTCGTCGAGGAGCCTGTTTCAGTGTTAAAATGTCTCCACGCTTTCCGGAAATAATCACCCTAGGATCGTCGATTACGTTACCTTTATTGTTACAAATAGCGGATGGATCGCTCTCCGATGTATCGCATGACCACACAAACTTTAAATGAGAGTCATCATTCCCCTACGAAATTTCTGCGTCGTAAGAGGACGATGCATTTACTAGAACTGTATCACTCGGTTCATAAAAAACATTTAACCCTCCATTCAAAATGGGAAACATGTCCTCTTTAACTTCAATCTCGTAAAGAAGAAGAGCAGATGAAATATTTTCAATACTAATACTACGAAACTCACTTGGAACTTAAGGTATAAACTGTATTTCAAATATTATTTTCTTGTCATCAGTGTTAATGAAAATATTTTCTGATACTGTTATATTGTAACCGTTCTAAGACATGGTATGACGTATCTCTTATAAAGATGTTAATTAATTTTATATTATATTTATTCCTATTATAAAACCATCTATATTTTCATACATGTACAAATTCTCTGTGTTAAAGTTAATGATAAATTTTACTTATGTTCCATTGATTGCATCATGTTGTGTATTTTCACCAGATATTATATCATACAAAACTAAACTAACCGTTTCATTACTGATTTCATCATAAGAGCAGCTAGGTCCTGCATTACCTTTTTCGCATAAACATTAAGTATTATTTTATTTTAATGATTCCCATGTAGCACAAAAATAATTCTGCAGTTTATTAACGTGACACCAAGAAGGAATAGTATAATCAAGGCAGGAATTTTCTCTCTGATGTATCTAATACGAGTCACAGTCAATACAGTTCTGATTCAAGATGTTTCTTTATGGGCCAATAAATTATTCTAAATTTTGCATTTTTAGAGGCAGATTATTTTTTAAGTCCTAAAACATCTGACCATCCATAAAAAACCAGTAATACATATGTGATAATTTACTGTGAATCACAAGATGTTCTGCCAAATGTAAATTTTCAGAAAATTCTTTCTTTTAAAAAACTTTAGTGGCCTAATAAGGAGAGCCAATAATAATTACCCGTTACGTACCGATTTGGTCTGGCATAATTGAAAACGGCGTTTTATCTACAATTGTCAATCGAAATGTTATATTTGCGTCCAAATCCTCCAACTTTTCAGTGACTATAAGTATATCACCTCTTAATCCTATGATATTAACCCTTGGGTCATCTTTTAAGTCTTCAGCGTTGCAAAGGGCTCCTGGGTAGGTATCTGTTGTCGTACAAGACCATATAAAATGTGCTAAAGGTTTTTTGTCCATATCCTGAGTACGAGGGTAAAAAGATGGTGAAGCATCTACAGTGATATAGTCAGAAGACTTAACAACTTATTCACTCCCTTTTCTGAACCTAATCACCATATTATAAAGTACATTAATTTCATAGCTAAACGCAACAGGAGGTACACTCGCATTTTCTTGGTTTGTCTAAAATGAAAGTTATACCTCAGCCTGAAGTATTCTTTTTTCGGTGTTAATCAAAACATTTTCCGACTATTTGAAAACAGATTCATTAAAATAAGAAATTTTACGTTAAATGTTTTGAGTTGAATTTTCTTAAAAAAAAATTGATATATAAAATGATTTTACAATTTCACTGACCCAATTCCAAGTTCTCATATCAACATTAAAATCTAGTAACATATTTGTGCCGTTTATAACATTCATTCCAACGTTTTCCGATACACCCGTCATAATTTTAAAGAACGTTAACGAAATAGCATCTTTTCTGACCCTAGAATAGTCGCAACTAGGACCAAATTATTATTGGTCTTCACAGTTTTCGTAACTGTTTTTACTGCATCGATTCCATGAAACGCAAACTGATGGCTTCAAAAGTTTATGCGCGCACCATGACGGCTTTTAAAACTAGCCACATTCACTGTTTCTTTAAAAGAGCTAAAACTTTCTACAGTTTATGCAACTGTGATTTAGTATATGTCTCAAATTGTGTGTCAGGCTTAATGAGTGACTGATGCTTTCTGAATTAGTAATGACAGTGTCATTTTCTTTCGGGCAGTCAAGATAGAACCAAAATTTTAATTTCGAATGTTAAAAGCAATTTTCATGAAGATAAGAGGCTGTTGATAACAAAGACTTTAATATTTCTTCATTTTCAAATACTCTTTAAACGGAATCCTTAGAACTTTATATATTTACCATTACCTCTGCTATTTATGGTCTTCTAATTGATGTCTAATTAACGTCACTTACTGTTACTTAAAAAGTTATTGATGCGTCTACATTATCTAGTTCTTTAACTATACTTAATGTGTCATTTCGTGGTTATCCTATACGAATATGCGAATCATGCTCAATATCTTTTAAGCACAGAGCCCTGTAATTTTATTCTGTGGTATAACAGGTCCAACTGAATCTCAAGTGAGATTAATCTCCTCCTCTAGAAACTTCAGGGTCATAAGAAGATGAAGCGCTAATGGTAAGTTTATCGTTATAGCGTATGGAAATTGTTTTCTCGCCTTCAATTTAGGCCACTAGATTTCTCCGAACTCTAATTTAGTAGTTGATTTTACTGACTGGGAGTTTAATCTTATTTCCTCGAGTCCCAAACTTTATTGTGATATTAATCGGGATATACCTCTAATTAGTATTAACAGTAAATGCACTGTGTATATCTAGATAACTCGATCCACTGGAATGTATTGATTTCTCTCTTTTAAAATCAGGAGGTGTTCCCCCTTTGATGCCTATGTCTAATTTTATTTCAATACCTTCTAAATGTTCATAATAATACCATTTTTTAAAATTATAGTAGAACGCTATCCTCATCCTCATTCCATTCAAAATTTCATATCTTAGATCTTTGTTTGTATCAGCGTCACGTATTTCTAGCTAAAATATGTCGTCTTTGGTAATTTTATCATAAGCACAACTGGGTCCAAAAGAATGTTCGGAACACTTTTATTTAAAGTTTAAATTTTAACATGATTTCCACGTTGAACACATTGTATTTCGCAAATAACCGTTCTCACACCACTTTGGACGTCTATACTGTTGGCAACAGTTCTTCCTCATTAAGAATTAATTTTTAGTGCAATTCATACAATTGCGATTAATAATATGCTTAATATTACTTCTGAATGGGCTTAATTTATTTACTGAAGCAACGAATCTTGTATTTGACATTTTTTCAGAACAAGCCATATAATACCACGATTTTAGGGTTTTAAAACAGTTGTCATGCAAATGAGATATAGTAATTAAATCTGCTTTGATATTTCTCAATACTATGAAATTATTTTGGGTTTAGCTTCTTCTAGGAACAGGTATATGTCTCTTGATATCTCTTGATATCTCTTGATATCTCTTGATATCTTTTGTATCAGCAGCTTCATAAATAAAGGAGTATAATGCATTTGATTCGAGAGTATAAGGAGGCAGTTATAATATGGAGTTTCCTAGTTAGTCGACTGTAATATATGTTTTTTTAATAATAAGGGAGCAGTCATCCGTTTTATCCTTTAAACACAGCCACTTAGTTTTCATATGAGAAATCTCTCTATCTAGATCTTAAACTGATCCAACTAAAGTAAGTTTATCTTTTGCTTAAATGACGGTGTTGGACTAAGTTGCTATTGAAATAACAAAGGGTTACACAACAAGTCTGAGAGGAACTTCCAACCTTATTTTATCTCTGAATGTAATATTAGGTGCAGTATAGCAAGAAATATGAGATATATTGTGCTTAGAATTAGCTGCTTCAAAATACAATTTATATAGACCATACTCCAAAAAATATTTAGGAAATCTCACTGTGTATGTTCTCTTTTTCAAAGTAGTTCCTTTTAAAATGGGTTCAATATTTTTACAAACCTTACTATTAGTGGATGATCCATATTAGCAACACCATCGAAAATCCAAATCATTTACTTAAGAAGAACATGAAGAGTTGTTTTATTCCTATAATTAATGAAAATATGGAGTTCGACGTTTCTCCTGATTTCATAAATTCCATTTTTTAATGTGTCATAATTGGTGACATTCATTACAGGCTTTGGTAAGCAACTGTCTGGGTTCTAAAGGCTCAACTTAACATTGAGAAGCATAAATAGAAAAAAAGTCATAATTTTTATCTTTCACTATCTGAATAAGGCACAAAAGATTATAAAAGGCGTTGCAGCAAGTTTTTAAATCAAACCACTCTGGATTTTGTTCCAGTGAGACCAACTGTTCCAGACTTTGTCAGAAAATGACATGAGAGAAGACAACATATTCAGTCTGGTATTATACCTCAATTACAGTATGTGGGTGAAATTCGCTATTTTCAGATAAAGTAATGATGTAATTTTCTTTATGAAAAATCAGGAAAAGTAAATTAAAATTTACTTCTGAAAAATGTACTGACAAACTTCTTGGCGGTAGAACTGGAAATACCGAACAATGAAAGTCTATCAATACCTCAGCTATCTAGTCGGTCCACGCTCGCACGCAAATAATTTCACAAAAAGATTTTTAATACAATTTTTTAAAGTCAGTGAGACCGTAACATTTACTTTAAGCTCACGAACCACTTAGATTTTGAGAGCAGCTTCACAAATTTGAACTCTGGCTTTGGATGTGAAGCTCAAAATTTTCATGGCTGCGGTATTTTGTAAATGTATGGTCAGTCTAGTTTTTTCTCGATTTTGCAAATGTGTATGAAATTTTGAGGAAGAGTGGTCTGACTAGATGAGAACAGGATTACATTTCATCTAATTAAAAAATCTCAGTAATTAAAAGTGTAATACATCCTAAGTAGGATGGGCGCAAAAATGGACGAGTGCAGGAATGTTGCAATGAGATAATGCTCAATGTTGCAAAGGGGTATGCAACAAGGGGTGGGGGTTATGCAATGAATGGGAGTGGTTATGCAATGAAGGGGGAGGGGGATGTTGCAAGAGCAACAAGGGGTTATGAAACTTGGAGGCGGCGTTATCCCCCAAGGAGAGAGAGAGGAAGAGAGGTGTTCACCTGGTAGGAGCCAAGTGCATATTAAGACT
Organism: Bathynomus jamesi; assembly: GCA_023014485.1. Lineage (NCBI taxonomy): Eukaryota > Metazoa > Arthropoda > Malacostraca > Isopoda > Cirolanidae > Bathynomus > Bathynomus jamesi. Next base: position 397,824 of record JAJOZX010000335.1, read on the forward strand.
TCAGCCGAGCGCCCGCTGTCTTATAAGGTGTAAATCCGCCAGTTGGCTTAGAAGGCGTAAATGGCTCGTTCAGGTTGAATTGCCAGATTGTGCTATTTATTTAATTAAAGCATATATTATTGACAGTTGGCTTAGAAATCCCCCAGTTGGCTTAGAAAGCGTAAATGGCTTGTACAGGTTGAGTTGCCACATTGCGCTATTTATTTAACTAAAGCATATATTCTTGATAGTTCGCTTAGAAATCCGTCAGTCGGTTTAGAAGGCGTAACCAGCCATTTGGTACAATTAAATATCGTTCACAACCAAAAGAATTAAATAAAACACCATTACATCATTCTGTTTATTTAGACGAAATATTGTAAATATATAGAAAATAAATATACATTGGAATGATAAAAAAAAATAAAAAATAATAATAGTATAAGAAATATAAACGAGGAATATGTATAAAATCGAAAAAATAAAAAATAAGAAACACAAAACGTATAACCATCAATATAGCATACAGGATATATATATATATATATATTATACGCGCACACACAATTATGTTAAATATATTGAAAATAAATACATTCACTTTGTTCTACTGCGCAAAACACTAAACTCACACGTAATCGAGTCTACAATCACATCGTCATTGCTTTGCACTACACAGTATACGCGGTTTAATATTATTTCACCGCTCAAGTTATAGGGAAATCTGTATTCTATATAAAAGGCATTCATATCGTTCAGTACTATTTTGTACCCATTTTACATCCGGCTGGCAAGTTATCTTTAAATACATCTAGAATACAATCAAAAGCACGCACAAAGAGATCATCGTTAGCCACAACGGCATTATAAACACGCCTTTCCAATCGAGGGTTTATTTCTACCGACCCGAGCTTTTCAATCGTGAACTCTTCTTCACAATGCATAGCGACAATTGAAATAATCTTCTAAGTCGTTACGACAGCTGCTCATTATATAAAGAAATAGTTCTTCAGGTGAACGGTGTAGGTGAGCTCAGCCTTGTACCGCTCAAGTGCTTTGTATCAAAGTTCATGATATTTCAAAGAGTAAACTTTTTAAATAAGCATCCAGCTCTAGACCATTCTCACCTTGTTCAGTCCTACACTCGGTAAACCCATCGAGCAGAGCGGGTATGCGTATTCAAGAACCGTATCAAAATAAAACATAATCGTAGCACGTGCGTCTAATATAGGCTTCAGCTTGCTGAATCCGACAATTTCAAACATTCTGTCGAGGATGAAACGGTTTCGCGTAGGGACAAGAGCGTTATTATCAGAAGCATTCTTCCTCATCAGCCGTATATCAATGCATGGAGGATCGTTATTTATACACAACGTACAAAGAACGGCATATGAGGGGGTGTCACTAATCTGCTCTCTTCTTGTACCTACACCTGTAGGAATTTTATAACGATCCTCACTCCACATCTCAACTATCACGAAGATTCTATTCATCTCCTCGACACTTAAATAAACAACATTCCGTTTGTTTGTTTGTCTAAAAGCCGTTTCCAGTACATAGTTAACGACACCGGATTTACGCCTGAACACGCGCAACCACTTCGTCGCGGACACATCGTACACGGCGTTGAGAATGCTGCTCAAAAGAAATTCCATCGTATTCGAGGAGCGCACGTCCAGTCGGCTCAAGCTCTGAGATGATTATGAGCCACATGCAACGGATCGGCTCGACGGGAGGAGTGAGTCACACCATAAGCTAATGAAACGTGTACGGCGCTGTTCCAACATGAATAGTTGTATCCCATCATATTTGGTAGATGTTTGAGAAATTTTCTGATACATGAAGTAATATCGGTTTTAATGTTTTATCACTCCCACTCCCCAGAATACGCACCACACATTTTTGCGTAGGGGGATTTTCTGGAACTAAACACATTTTATATCGGTTTTAATGTTTTATCACTCACCACACGTTCATTCCCACAAACTAAATATCTTCACAATCCGGTGCACTATTTCAGAGAAACATATGACCATATTTTTCCTTTTTGTTTAACATTTGATACTCGTCTCTAAAGGCTGTTAAAAACTCACACAGGCCATTAGCCACAACCTCACTACAAACCTCGTCATGATATATATTAATATAGTGATAAAAATACTTAAGATTCTCCATGATGACAAGATTTACATTCTCAGTCGCAGGGTATGAGTAATCGGTATGATGCAACATGACATAATGTCGCTTGTCATACCACTCAGCAACAAGGCTCACTATCTATATCATATCAGTTGCTTCTCTTCTGCACGTGTTGTTTCTTCTACCTCACGGTATATGTAAGCTTTTATAAAGTTTAGTCCTACAACATAGTTCAATACATCACTTGTATTGCGAAATTCTACAATGCTCTTGCCAGAATAGCCGTAGAGTATTTGTACCTCTTGCTCCTTCGCACGATTCAATGTAGCCTTAAAAGTATCAAAGGAGGGTGGAATAGGGAGTTTTTCAGTATCCACTACATCTTGACACTTATCCGAAAACCACTTCATAAACGTCGAACACGCAATATTAAAGGTAGCCATTACTATTTTCTGTCTACGCGGGAGAATACACGTCTGAGATCCAGGGCTTACTGCGATCAACTGAGCACGCAGGGAAGCCCAGGTAGTAGCAGGAGTCAGTGATCAATCTTACAGTGGGCGGAGCTTAGAACTTTCTCCTGTGTACACACACACACACACACACACACACAAAGGAGAAAGTGAAACGCTAATTGAAACACGATTTATTTAATAAACGAAATATTCAAGGTATATATATTTACAAATACGTGTAATAAATAAGTTAACAATAGACACATCAAAGATTATGGTATCCAAAGGGTACGGTATCATAGGTACCAGGTACCTGGTAACGTTTCCTATAGGTGTTACGACACACCTTTGTACCCCTAAGTTCCTCCACGCCCCCCAGCTTCTGCGCCCGAAAATTGTGGGTGCCTACAGTTAGTTGGGACGCCCGGTCGCCCTCATCATCATCATCATCCAAGCACACTAGATCCTTCAACGAATCAAAGTTAACGACCCACCGATTCGCCTGGTTGAGCGTGATACCCTTAGCCTTCACGATATATTTCATATCCTCCCCCACTCTCACCCGTAACCCATAAGTTTTTGGCCCTGTTGAAACAAAAAAGTCGGCGTATGCGGTGTCTCCATACTCATCCTTGATCTCATCAGTCAACTCACCGAGGAATTCACCAATAGGAGGCATGTATTCACCCTCCCTCTCTGTGAATATCACACTATCTGTATCGGCGTACAAAGCCCTCCGCCCAAGAGAATGCAATAAGCCCCAAAGTTTGATGCGTGCGTAGGCCGTTGTGAAGCTGGCTACAGGTATGTTTGTAACCCTGAGGTATCTGTGGCCAATTCGATATTGTTGTACTTTATTATGTAAGTATTACCTACATTCATGATCTCCATGACCTCTTTATTGTGTAAGGGCTGTATCGAGTTTGTGGATGATTTAGTGAAACATTGAAAAGATTGCTACATGGTATGTGAGCACTGTAAAAGCTCCAAAGGTGATAGCCGTGTAGGTGAAGCTGAGAAGAGAGATTGTGATGTGTGTAGACGCACATTTTTCAATAATATCTGTTTTGAGCTCCATAAATCAATTAGCACGTGCAGGAAAATGAGAATCTGTGAATGTGGTATATTTCATATGATGGATAATTGGGGAATTTCAAGCATAAATGTGATGAAATTCACTGTTCTACATGCCATGAGAAATATAAGGTGGACTGAGTAAAGCATGTATGTTATATGAAAGACGCTAAGCCTAAAAATAGCCCTTGTATAACTGTGTATTACGATATAGAAACATACACAAACCCTGAAACCAAAGAGGTTATTCGATATTTGCTTGTAAGCCAGACTATCTGTGATGAGTGTATGGAGATCGAGTGTGATGCGTGTCACAAATGTGGTAAACGGACAAACGTTTTTAAAACGAATGCCTACAATAGCCCTGTGAAACTCTTTGTGTCCTATATTGCCAAGTTAGCGGACAAGTTCAAACAAATGACTGTGTATATTCTCGCCCATAACGGGGCAAAATTTGACTCACAGTTCCTTTATAAGGAGTTGCTTCAGCACGAGTCATCTGAGATATTTACAGGTGATCCCTTGAAAAGAGACAACAAGCTAATACAGATGCAAATAAGAGGTAATGTACAGTTTAAAGACACTTTATTATTCACACTTTGTAAATTAACAAAACTACCCAAGGTGATGGGCGTAGCAGCTGAAGTTTCAAAAGGATATTTCCCTTACACGTTCCTCACTAGCGAAACTTTAAATTACGTCGGACTACCTCCATCCAAACATTACTTTAATTATGAATGTATGATTACAGATGAACGTGAAGATTTTGACCCATACTTCAACAGTTTTAATGAAGCTAATCGTTATAATATAGCTGATGAATGTGAACGTTATTGCGTGAATGATGTGCGCGTGCTTAGAGTATGTTTCCAGGCCTTTAGAAGGCTGTACATAGACCGTTTCAAATGCGATCCGTTGCAAGTCGTAACCACCATCGCATCGTTATGTTTTACGGTGTTCAAGAATAACTTCATGCCTAAAGACACCTTAGCCATTATTCACAGAAACAACCCCCGCAGTTATGGGCACAAAGCTATTTACTGGCTCATACTCCTACAGCATCAGACAGGTGTATAAATAAAGCATGCCGCAACACGGGTGAAGTACCCATTAAGGTTAATGGTCGTGTTTTCTGGGTTGATGGTCTAAGTGAAAACCGTGCCACTGGTGAGAAGACTGTGTACTCCTTTAACGGTTGCTGGTGGCACGGATGCCCCCGTCCTGAGTGTGGAATCGCAGGAGATATCCACGGTAGATCTCCTGCCGAATGTTTTGCGTGGACCCGCACCCGCGATCAACTTATAGTATCCAAGTTCACTAACAAGGTATTGTGGGAGCATGAGTATGATGCACGGATGGAGACAGACGGGCAGTACCGTGAAGAAATAAACACGATTAAACGTTCAATGGTGCTGGATCCTCTCAAATGCGGTGATAGCTTGTTCGGAGAGCGTACAAATCCTCCCTTCAAGCTATACTTTCCACCTACGGAGGGTGCGAAACTCCATTACCACAACTTCTGATCTTTATACCCATAAGTGATGAAGAACAGTCCGTATCCGGTAGGAGCGCCTGAGAAACTGGTGGGACCTGACCTACCCACCATCGAGGAGTTCTCAACAAATTTGAACGGGTACTATTTCGGCCTTTCTTTCGTAGACGTGCTCCCCCCTCGCGATTTATGGATGCCGATCTTACCCGTCGTTATCGATCACAAGCTTATGTTTCCCTTGTGCGTGAAGTGTGCAGAAGAGAACAATAGTGACTGTGACCATACAACCCACCAGCGTAAGATTAGAGGTGTGTATATACAAGTCCACAGCTGGATCTAGCTGTTCGCCATAGCTACAGCATATTGAAGATACATGAGGTGTGGAGGTTTCAGAAGCTACTCAACCTTTTCACGCCATATATAAACGCTTTTTTGAAAGATAAGGTCGAAGCATTAGAGTATCCGCGAGGAGTTGATACCGAAGATGAAAAGTCGGCCTATATTCAACGTTACCGTGATCGTGAAGGTATACAGCTTGACCGTTCCCAAATTGTAAAGAACCCTGGCAAGCGCTTTAGTGCAAAGTCGTGTCTAAAGAGTCTTTGGGAAAATTTACACAGAATACTGGCAAAGGGAATGTTCATTTGGCACAAAGTTATAGTGAAGTCTGGGATTATGCCAACGCTCCCGATAAAGAGGTCATGGAGATCGTGAATGTAGGTAATACTTACATAATAAAGTACAACAATACCGAATTGGCCACAGATACCTCAGGGTTACAAACATACCTGTAGCCAGCTTCACAACGGCCTACGCACGCATCAAACTTTGGGGCCTATTGCATTCTCTTGGGCGGAGGGTTTTGTACGCCGATACAGATAGTGTGACATTCACAGAGAGGGAGGGTGAATACATGCCTCCTATTGGTGAATTCCTCGGTGAGTTGACTGATGAGATCAAGGATGAGTATGGAGACACCGCATACGCCGACTCTTTTGTCTCAACAGGGCCAAAATCTTATGGGTTACGGGTGAGGGTGGGGAAGGATATGAAATATATCGTGAAGGCTAAGGGTATCACGCTCAACCAGGCGAATCGGCTGGTCGTTAACTTTGATTCGTTGAAGGATCTAGTGTGCTTGGATGATGATGATGAGGGCGACAGGCCGCCCCAACTAACTGTAGGCACCCACAATTTTCGGGCGCAGAAGCTGGGGGCCGTGAAAGAACTTAGGGGTACAAAGGTGTGCCGTACCACCTATAGGAAATGTTACCAGGTACCTGGTACCTATGATACCGTACCCTTTGGATACCATAATCTTTGATGTCTATTGTTAACTTAATTATTACACGTATTTGTAAATATATATACACACCTTGAATATTTCGTTTATTAAATAAATCGTGTTTTAATTAGCGTTTCACTTTCTCCTTTGTGTGTGTGTGTGTGTGTGTGTGTGTGTGTGTGCGCGCGCGCGCGCACACAGGAGAAAATTCTAAGCTCCGCCCAGCGTGTGTACAGGAGAAAGTTCTAAGCTCCGCCCACCTCTATGGTTGATCACGTAACTCCTGCTACTACCTGGGCTTCCCTGCGTGCTCAGTTGATCGCAGTAAGCCCTGGATCTCAGACGTGTATTCTCCCGCGTAGACAGAAAATAGTAATGGCTGCCTTTAATATTGCGTGTTCGACTTTTATGAAATGGTATTCGGCAGTGTGAAGATGTGGTGGATACTGAAAAACTCCCTATGCCACCCTCCTTTGATGCTTTTAATGCTACATTGATTCGTGCGAAGGAGCAAGAGGTACAAATACTCTACGGCTATTCTGGCGAGTGCATTGTAGGACTTCGTAGTACAAGTGATATATTGAATTATGTTGTAGGACTAAACTTTATAAAAGCTTACATATACCGTGAAGTAGAAGAAACAACACGTGCAGAAGAGAAGCAACGGATATGGATAGTGAGCCTTGTTGATGAGTGGTATGACAAGCGATATTATGTCATGTTGCATCATAGCGATTACTCGTACCCTGCGACTGAGAATGTAAATCTTGTCATCATAGAGAATCTTAAGTATTTTTATCACTATATTAATATAGATCATGACGAGGTTTGTAGTGAGGTTGTGGCTAATGGCCTGTGTGAGTTTTTAACAGACTTTAGAGACGATTATCGAATGTTAAACAAAAAGAAAAAATATGGTCATATGTTTCTCTCCAATAGTGCACCGGATTGTGAAGATGTTTAGTTTGTGGAACTGAACGTGTGGTGAGTGATAAAACATTAAAACCCATATAAAATGTGTTTAGTTCGTGAAAATCCCCCTATGCAAAAATGTCTGGTGCGTATTCTGGGGAGTGGGACTGATCATTCCGATGTATATTTATTTCTATATATTTACAATATTTCGTCTAAATAAACAGAATGATGTAATGGTGTTTTATTTAATTATTTTGGTTGTAAACAATAATTAATTATATCAAATGGCTGATTACGCCTACTAAACCGACTGACGGATTTCTAATCCAACTGTCAAGAATATATGCTTTTATTAAATAAATAGCACAATCTGGCAACTCAACCTGTACAAGCCATTTACGCCTTCTAAGCCAACTGGCGGATTTACACCTTATAAGACAGCGGGCGCTCAGATGAAGTCTTAATATGCACTTGGCTCCTGCCAGGTGAACACCTCTCTTCCCTTCTCTCCTTCTCCTCTCTTTCTCTTGGGAGATAACTCCGCTTCCAAGTTTCAGAACCCCTTGTTGCTCTTGCAACATCCCCCCTCCCCTTTTGCATAACCCCCCTTCATTGCATAACTCCCTCCCCCTTCATTACATAACACCACTCACTTGTTGCATAACCCATTTGCAACATCTTGCAATGATCATTATTTCATTGCAGCATTCTTGCACTCGTACATTTTTCACCCATACTACTACCATGAGTTGCTAATTTAGTTGAATTTGAGCAATCCTTACCTTTCCAATTCTTTTTCCATGCATAATCTCTTGGATGTAGATGCTCTCTCATCCACATATGCTGAGAAAGACTGTTCAAAATTCTTTTTCAAAGTATCATAGATACACACTTGTCGTATTTGTCTGATGCTTTTTTAGATATCCTGTCAGTGTCCATACCATCTGAAATTAGGCATCATCCAAAATTTAGAATTACTGTAAGTTACAGCAACAAATTTTCATAATTTAATAACTAATCAGAATTCATTTATTGTACATAACTATTTTTTTGCAATTCCTTAATTGTTAAAGAATGTTATGTTTACAAGTTTGATAAAAATGCATTATTTTGATAACCTATGAAACAATGTATACACAAAGATAAAGAGTTTAGATGATTTTTAAAAATCATATAATGCATTTTCTGATAACTATACTTTTCAAAAATAAGTCCCCAAATTATAATTCATACACTACTTACGGAATTTTATTGGCGAAATCTCCATTTCTTCAAGAATGTTCTTGGTTTGTTCTCTACAGATTTCAATATCACTGATCTCACCAGGATTGTCAATTTGCAAATGTGTTCTTCCTGGACTGCTTTGAAATGAAGAGGTATTTGTAGATGACTCAGTTTCAGAAACATCATTAAATAATTTATCAGGTTCTTCAAGTTCATTTAATCTTACAGAACAGTTTGTACAAACTTTCCAATTAAGGAGTGCAGGATTTTTTTCTGTTACATTTAATGGTAAATTTCTTAAACCCTTTAAGATTCTTTTCTTGTGTCTCTTAAAGGGGTCACAACACTGTTTATGATAATTTAAATGGTGAGACATGTTTAAAATTTATATTAGCTTCAGTTCCTTTAATAAGTAGAAAGAATATTAAATGTTAATGATTTTTAATGATAACAGGCAAACATAAGCACAGCCATTATAGGCAAGGCACTAAAATAATATGGCAAGCAGATACCATATATGAGCAATGTTTATCATGTGGTTACAAAAGGCAAATTGAACCCTTAATAACCAAGGCTCATGCTAATGGAAGGAGCCCTCAGACAATCTCATTTTGCTGTGACAAGTTGTAGCATGACTACACAAGCGTGATACCACTCAACCTTACAAACAGGCAGTACAAATTATCTCTTTTATTTTAATAATGTGTGTGTGTGTGTGTGTGTGTGCGCAATATATAATATATAGTTAGGATAAAACTATTATATAGTTAGTATAGCCCAATTCCTGAACTTGGGCTAATATGCCATCTCATCTTTTCGCTGGCAAGTACCTTATAATAAAGTACAAAAAAATACACAACTTAAAGGTAAAAATACACAATGTCATCGACTAAGTCATATAGAAGAGTAATTGAGGTACAAAATTACGAAAAAAATCTTGAATATCTGTATCATAGGGGGTGGGCCCCCCAAAACAATATTCAAACTGATATAACATTTTAACTATTTGATTAAATGCATTTTATTACTGAGAGTCAATTATTCTGTAGGATTTGAGCTTTCAAATGGCTTTCAAATTCTTTTCCTAGCTTAATTAGGGACCGAGTTATGGACTTTTAAACATTAATGGGCCAGCCCCCACCCCAAAATTTGGGGCCCCATAACTTTTGAACCGCTACTCTGATTGCGCTAAAACTGGAGATTTCATGTTTTTGCACAAAAACAACCTTATATACCAAATTTGAGAAACATCCAAGTCAGAGTGGTTACAAATTTCTTTTTTTTTGCATGACCCGGAGTGACCCGGATGTTTAAGCCTGAGTTACGTCGTATGCCAATTGTCTTGTTGATGTTTGAAAGCAACAAATAACCACAATCCAACGGTGTTCCTGTCTGACACACGGAAAAGTAGAAATATCTTTGCCCTTGTGTCTCTACCTACTTGCAGAAGCTGTAGTCTTGTTAAGATCAAAATATTGTCCGGTACCAAAATCAACATCAGACGCCAAGGATGTGATGTACTGAACTCGGCTAGTTTGCGCCTCTCTTTTTATTCATATCGCATATCAATATCATTCATATTATATTTTTGTTTAAAAACTCGAAGAGGATAATTATGTTCTTTGTTTTGGCCCTGCCCGATAGGTTAAGGAAAAATGAGACGACGATGAACTGATGATATTGTGAAGGATAATTTATAATGAAAAGTGTGTAAATTATGTATTTTATAATGTAAGAACCTTTAAAATCTCTGAATTATAAAAGTATGAAATATTTCAAAGAATGCTTTAATGATTTACTTATAATATTCCTAACTTACCCCATAATAAAAATTATTTTGAACATTTATTTTTCGGTAGACCTTAAGAATGACGTCGGAAACTTATATTTATTTTAAATATAAAAAGTAAATGTGGTTAGGCTAGGTTAGCTAGGTTAAGTTAGGTTGAAATAGGTTAAGGTTAGGTGGGAAACTCGTATTCGTTTTAGTTTTAGATAGACATGCCTGGTAGACACATATATTATTTTAACCTAACCTAACGTCAACCTAACTTAACCTAACCACAACCATTTTTTTACATTTAAAATAAATATGAATTTCCGACGTCATTCTAAAGGTCTGCCTATTTTTCACACAGGAATATATTTCAAAGGGCTTCATTACTAAAGGAAATCGGCTTCTACTATGACTTCTAAATTTAGTCCTTGAGGTAATACATTTGGTCTCACACTAATTCTGGATAAGGCGACTCCCTCCTGTTTTCCTTCTTCAGTTCCCGCCACCCAGTCAAAATCCAAATCTTTGTTGTTGTCACTATCCCAAAATCTCCATTTGTAAATGACATTTGTAGAGTTTGGACAATTATTGCAAATCACGTAAATAACCCATCGGTCGTTAGGTACTACTTTCTTCTTTTCACAATATTTGGAACACTTGAAGCGAATCTTAGGTGAGTTTTCCTCTAAGATTATGACCGTTTATAAAGCATTCCTATTCGGCCGGTGTGAATCTGGACTGGTGTCAACCATTGAAACACGAAACGTTAAGGTAGCCCCTCGTCGAGGAGCCTGTTTCAGTGTTAAAATGTCTCCACGCTTTCCGGAAATAATCACCCTAGGATCGTCGATTACGTTACCTTTATTGTTACAAATAGCGGATGGATCGCTCTCCGATGTATCGCATGACCACACAAACTTTAAATGAGAGTCATCATTCCCCTACGAAATTTCTGCGTCGTAAGAGGACGATGCATTTACTAGAACTGTATCACTCGGTTCATAAAAAACATTTAACCCTCCATTCAAAATGGGAAACATGTCCTCTTTAACTTCAATCTCGTAAAGAAGAAGAGCAGATGAAATATTTTCAATACTAATACTACGAAACTCACTTGGAACTTAAGGTATAAACTGTATTTCAAATATTATTTTCTTGTCATCAGTGTTAATGAAAATATTTTCTGATACTGTTATATTGTAACCGTTCTAAGACATGGTATGACGTATCTCTTATAAAGATGTTAATTAATTTTATATATATTTATTCCTATTATAAAACCATCTATATTTTCATACATGTACAAATTCTCTGTGTTAAAGTTAATGATAAATTTTACTTATGTTCCATTGATTGCATCATGTTGTGTATTTTCACCAGATATTATATCATACAAAACTAAACTAACCGTTTCATTACTGATTTCATCATAAGAGCAGCTAGGTCCTGCATTACCTTTTTCGCATAAACATTAAGTATTATTTTATTTTAATGATTCCCATGTAGCACAAAAATAATTCTGCAGTTTATTAACGTGACACCAAGAAGGAATAGTATAATCAAGGCAGGAATTTTCTCTCTGATGTATCTAATACGAGTCACAGTCAATACAGTTCTGATTCAAGATGTTTCTTTATGGGCCAATAAATTATTCTAAATTTTGCATTTTTAGAGGCAGATTATTTTTTAAGTCCTAAAACATCTGACCATCCATAAAAAACCAGTAATACATATGTGATAATTTACTGTGAATCACAAGATGTTCTGCCAAATGTAAATTTTCAGAAAATTCTTTCTTTTAAAAAACTTTAGTGGCCTAATAAGGAGAGCCAATAATAATTACCCGTTACGTACCGATTTGGTCTGGCATAATTGAAAACGGCGTTTTATCTACAATTGTCAATCGAAATGTTATATTTGCGTCCAAATCCTCCAACTTTTCAGTGACTATAAGTATATCACCTCTTAATCCTATGATATTAACCCTTGGGTCATCTTTTAAGTCTTCAGCGTTGCAAAGGGCTCCTGGGTAGGTATCTGTTGTCGTACAAGACCATATAAAATGTGCTAAAGGTTTTTTGTCCATATCCTGAGTACGAGGGTAAAAAGATGGTGAAGCATCTACAGTGATATAGTCAGAAGACTTAACAACTTATTCACTCCCTTTTCTGAACCTAATCACCATATTATAAAGTACATTAATTTCATAGCTAAACGCAACAGGAGGTACACTCGCATTTTCTTGGTTTGTCTAAAATGAAAGTTATACCTCAGCCTGAAGTATTCTTTTTTCGGTGTTAATCAAAACATTTTCCGACTATTTGAAAACAGATTCATTAAAATAAGAAATTTTACGTTAAATGTTTTGAGTTGAATTTTCTTAAAAAAAAATTGATATATAAAATGATTTTACAATTTCACTGACCCAATTCCAAGTTCTCATATCAACATTAAAATCTAGTAACATATTTGTGCCGTTTATAACATTCATTCCAACGTTTTCCGATACACCCGTCATAATTTTAAAGAACGTTAACGAAATAGCATCTTTTCTGACCCTAGAATAGTCGCAACTAGGACCAAATTATTATTGGTCTTCACAGTTTTCGTAACTTTTTTACTGCATCGATTCCATGAAACGCAAACTGATGGCTTCAAAAGTTTATGCGCGCACCATGACGGCTTTTAAAACTAGCCACATTCACTGTTTCTTTAAAAGAGCTAAAACTTTCTACAGTTTATGCAACTGTGATTTAGTATATGTCTCAAATTGTGTGTCAGGCTTAATGAGTGACTGATGCTTTCTGAATTAGTAATGACAGTGTCATTTTCTTTCGGGCAGTCAAGATAGAACCAAAATTTTAATTTCGAATGTTAAAAGCAATTTTCATGAAGATAAGAGGCTGTTGATAACAAAGACTTTAATATTTCTTCATTTTCAAATACTCTTTAAACGGAATCCTTAGAACTTTATATATTTACCATTACCTCTGCTATTTATGGTCTTCTAATTGATGTCTAATTAACGTCACTTACTGTTACTTAAAAGTTATTGATGCGTCTACATTATCTAGTTCTTTAACTATACTTAATGTGTCATTTCGTGGTTATCCTATACGAATATGCGAATCATGCTCAATATCTTTTAAGCACAGAGCCCTGTAATTTTATTCTGTGGTATAACAGGTCCAACTGAATCTCAAGTGAGATTAATCTCCTCCTCTAGAAACTTCAGGGTCATAAGAAGATGAAGCGCTAATGGTAAGTTTATCGTTATAGCGTATGGAAATTGTTTTCTCGCCTTCAATTTAGGCCACTAGATTTCTCCGAACTCTAATTTAGTAGTTGATTTTACTGACTGGGAGTTTAATCTTATTTCCTCGAGTCCCAAACTTTATTGTGATATTAATCGGGATATACCTCTAATTAGTATTAACAGTAAATGCACTGTGTATATCTAGATAACTCGATCCACTGGAATGTATTGATTTCTCTCTTTTAAAATCAGGAGGTGTTCCCCCTTTGATGCCTATGTCTAATTTTATTTCAATACCTTCTAAATGTTCATAATAATACCATTTTTTAAAATTATAGTAGAACGCTATCCTCATCCTCATTCCATTCAAAATTTCATATCTTAGATCTTTGTTTGTATCAGCGTCACGTATTTCTAGCTAAAATATGTCGTCTTTGGTAATTTTATCATAAGCACAACTGGGTCCAAAGAATGTTCGGAACACTTTTATTTAAAGTTTAAATTTTAACATGATTTCCACGTTGAACACATTGTATTTCGCAAATAACCGTTCTCACACCACTTTGGACGTCTATACTGTTGGCAACAGTTCTTCCTCATTAAGAATTAATTTTTAGTGCAATTCATACAATTGCGATTAATAATATGCTTAATATTACTTCTGAATGGGCTTAATTTATTTACTGAAGCAACGAATCTTGTATTTGACATTTTTTCAGAACAAGCCATATAATACCACGATTTTAGGGTTTTAAAACAGTTGTCATGCAAATGAGATATAGTAATTAAATCTGCTTTGATATTTCTCAATACTATGAAATTATTTTGGTTTAGCTTCTTCTAGGAACAGGTATATGTCTCTTGATATCTCTTGATATCTCTTGATATCTCTTGATATCTTTTGTATCAGCAGCTTCATAAATAAAGGAGTATAATGCATTTGATTCGAGAGTATAAGGAGGCAGTTATAATATGGAGTTTCCTAGTTAGTCGACTGTAATATATGTTTTTTTAATAATAAGGGAGCAGTCATCCGTTTTATCCTTTAAACACAGCCACTTAGTTTTCATATGAGAAATCTCTCTATCTGGATCTTAAACTGATCCAACTAAAGTAAGTTTATCTTTTGCTTAAATGACGGTGTTGGACTAAGTTGCTATTGAAATAACAAAGGGTTACACAACAAGTCTGAGAGGAACTTCCAACCTTATTTTATCTCTGAATGTAATATTAGGTGCAGTATAGCAAGAAATATGAGATATATTGTGCTTAGAATTAGCTGCTTCAAATACAATTTATATAGACCATACTCCAAAAAATATTTAGGAAATCTCACTGTGTATGTTCTCTTTTTCAAAGTAGTTCCTTTTAAAATGGGTTCAATATTTTTACAAACCTTACTATTAGTGGATGATCCATATTAGCAACACCATCGAAAATCCAAATCATTTACTTAAGAAGAACATGAAGAGTTGTTTTATTCCTATAATTAATGAAAATATGGAGTTCGACGTTTCTCCTGATTTCATAAATTCCATTTTTTAATGTGTCATAATTGGTGACATTCATTACAGGCTTTGGTAAGCAACTGTCTGGGTTCTAAAGGCTCAACTTAACATTGAGAAGCATAAATAGAAAAAAAGTCATAATTTTTATCTTTCACTATCTGAATAAGGCACAAAAGATTATAAAAGGCGTTGCAGCAAGTTTTTAAATCAAACCACTCTGGATTTTGTTCCAGTGAGACCAACTGTTCCAGACTTTGTCAGAAAATGACATGAGAGAAGACAACATATTCAGTCTGGTATTATACCTCAATTACAGTATGTGGGTGAAATTCGCTATTTTCAGATAAAGTAATGATGTAATTTTCTTTATGAAAAATCAGGAAAAGTAAATTAAAATTTACTTCTGAAAATGTACTGACAAACTTCTTGGCGGTAGAACTGGAAATACCGAACAATGAAAGTCTATCAATACCTCAGCTATCTAGTCGGTCCACGCTCGCACGCAAATATTTCACAAAAAGATTTTTAATACAATTTTTTAAAGTCAGTGAGACCGTAACATTTACTTTAAGCTCACGAACCACTTAGATTTTGAGAGCAGCTTCACAAATTTGAACTCTGGCTTTGGATGTGAAGCTCAAAATTTTCATGGCTGCGGTATTTTGTAAATGTATGGTCAGTCTAGTTTTTTCTCGATTTTGCAAATGTGTATGAAATTTTGAGGAAGAGTGGTCTGACTAGATGAGAACAGGATTACATTTCATCTAATTAAAAAATCTCAGTAATTAAAAGTGTAATACTCCTAAGTAGGATGGGCGCAAAATGGACGAGTGCAGGAATGTTGCAATGAGATAATGCTCAATGTTGCAAAGGGGTATGCAACAAGGGGTGGGGTTATGCAATGAATGGGAGTGGTTATGCAATGAAGGGGGAGGGGATGTTGCAAGAGCAACAAGGGGTTATGAAACTTGGAGGCGGCGTTATCCCCCAAGGAGAGAGAGAGGAAGAGAGGTGTTCACCTGGTAGGAGCCAAGTGCATATTAAGACTTCAGCCGAGCGCCCGCTGTCTTATAAGGTGTAAATCCGCCAGTTGGCTTAGAAGGCGTAAATGGCTCGTTCAGGTTGAATTGCCAGATTGTGCTATTTATTTAATTAAAGCATATATTATTGACAGTTGGCTTAGAAATCCCCCAGTTGGCTTAGAAAGCGTAAATGGCTTGTACAGGTTGAGTTGCCACATTGCGCTATTTATTTAACTAAAGCATATATTCTTGATAGTTCGCTTAGAAATCCGTCAGTCGGTTTAGAAGGCGTAACCAGCCATTTGGTACAATTAAATATCGTTCACAACCAAAAGAATTAAATAAAACACCATTACATCATTCTGTTTATTTAGACGAAATATTGTAAATATATAGAAAATAAATATACATTGGAATGATAAAAAAAAAATAAAAATAATAATAGTATAAGAAATATAAACGAGGAATATGTATAAAATCGAAAAAATAAAAATAAGAAACACAAAACGTATAACCATCAATATAGCAGTACAGGTATATATATATATATATATATATACGCGCACACACAATTATGTTAAATATATTGAAAATAAATACATTCACTTTGTTCTACTGCGCAAAACACTAAACTCACACGTAATCGAGTCTACAATCACATCGTCATTGCTTTGCACTACACAGTATACGCGGTTTAATATTATTTCACCGCTCAAGTTATAGGGAAATCTGTATTCTATATAAAAGGCATTCATATCGTTCAGTACTATTTTGTACCCATTTTACATCCGGCTGGCAAGTTATCTTTAAATACATCTAGAATACAATCAAAAGCACGCACAAAGAGATCATCGTTAGCCACAACGGCATTATAAACACGCCTTTCCAATCGAGGGTTTATTTCTACCGACCCGAGCTTTTCAATCGTGAACTCTTCTTCACAATGCATAGCGACAATTGAAATAATCTTCTAAGTCGTTACGACAGCTGCTCATTATATAAAGAAATAGTTCTTCAGGGTGAACGGTGTAGGTGAGCTCAGCCTTGTACCGCTCAAGTGCTTTGTATCAAAGTTCATGATATTTCAAAGAGTAAACTTTTTAAATAAGCATCCAGCTCTAGACCATTCTCACCTTGTTCAGTCCTACACTCGGTAAACCCATCGAGCAGAGCGGGTATGCGTATTCAAGAACCGTATCAAAATAAAACATAATCGTAGCACGTGCGTCTAATATAGGCTTCAGCTTGCTGAATCCGACAATTTCAAACATTCTGTCGAGGATGAAACGGTTTCGCGTAGGGACAAGAGCGTTATTATCAGAAGCATTCTTCCTCATCAGCCGTATATCAATGCATGGAGGATCGTTATTTATACACAACGTACAAAGAACGGCATATGAGGGGGTGTCACTAATCTGCTCTCTTCTTGTACCTACACCTGTAGGAATTTTATAACGATCCTCACTCCACATCTCAACTATCACGAAGATTCTATTCATCTCCTCGACACTTAAATAAACAACATTCCGTTTGTTTGTTTGTCTAAAAGCCGTTTCCAGTACATAGTTAACGACACCGGATTTACGCCTGAACACGCGCAACCACTTCGTCGCGGACACATCGTACACGGCGTTGAGAATGCTGCTCAAAAGAAATTCCATCGTATTCGAGGAGCGCACGTCCAGTCGGCTCAAGCTCTGAGATGATTATGAGCCACATGCAACGGATCGGCTCGACGGGAGGAGTGAGTCACACCATAAGCTAATGAAACGTGTACGGCGCTGTTCCAACATGAATAGTTGTATCCCATCATATTTGGTAGATGTTTGAGAAATTTTCTGATACATGAAGTAATATCGGTTTTAATGTTTTATCACTCCCACTCCCCAGAATACGCACCACACATTTTTGCGTAGGGGGATTTTCTGGAACTAAACACATTTTATATCGGTTTTAATGTTTTATCACTCACCACACGTTCATTCCCACAAACTAAATATCTTCACAATCCGGTGCACTATTTCAGAGAAAACATATGACCATATTTTTCCTTTTTGTTTAACATTTGATACTCGTCTCTAAAGGCTGTTAAAAACTCACACAGGCCATTAGCCACAACCTCACTACAAACCTCGTCATGATATATATTAATATAGTGATAAAAATACTTAAGATTCTCCATGATGACAAGATTTACATTCTCAGTCGCAGGGTATGAGTAATCGGTATGATGCAACATGACATAATGTCGCTTGTCATACACTCAGCAACAAGGCTCACTATCTATATCATATCAGTTGCTTCTCTTCTGCACGTGTTGTTTCTTCTACCTCACGGTATATGTAAGCTTTTATAAAGTTTAGTCCTACAACATAGTTCAATACATCACTTGTATTGCGAAATTCTACAATGCTCTTGCCAGAATAGCCGTAGAGTATTTGTACCTCTTGCTCCTTCGCACGATTCAATGTAGCCTTAAAAGTATCAAAGGAGGGTGGAATAGGGAGTTTTTCAGTATCCACTACATCTTGACACTTATCCGAAAACCACTTCATAAACGTCGAACACGCAATATTAAAGGTAGCCATTACTATTTTCTGTCTACGCGGGAGAATACACGTCTGAGATCCAGGGCTTACTGCGATCAACTGAGCACGCAGGGAAGCCCAGGTAGTAGCAGGAGTCAGTGATCAATCTTACAGTGGGCGGAGCTTAGAACTTTCTCCTGTGTACACACACACACACACACACACACAAAAGGAGAAAGTGAAACGCTAATTGAAACACGATTTATTTAATAAACGAAATATTCAAGGTATATATTTACAAATACGTGTAATAAATAAGTTAACAATAGACACATCAAAGATTATGGTATCCAAAGGGTACGGTATCATAGGTACCAGGTACCTGGTAACGTTTCCTATAGGTGTTACGACACACCTTTGTACCCCTAAGTTCCTCCACGCCCCCCAGCTTCTGCGCCCGAAAATTGTGGGTGCCTACAGTTAGTTGGGACGCCCGGTCGCCCTCATCATCATCATCATCCAAGCACACTAGATCCTTCAACGAATCAAAGTTAACGACCCACCGATTCGCCTGGTTGAGCGTGATACCCTTAGCCTTCACGATATATTTCATATCCTCCCCCACTCTCACCCGTAACCCATAAGTTTTTGGCCCTGTTGAAACAAAAAAGTCGGCGTATGCGGTGTCTCCATACTCATCCTTGATCTCATCAGTCAACTCACCGAGGAATTCACCAATAGGAGGCATGTATTCACCCTCCCTCTCTGTGAATATCACACTATCTGTATCGGCGTACAAAGCCCTCCGCCCAAGAGAATGCAATAAGCCCCAAAGTTTGATGCGTGCGTAGGCCGTTGTGAAGCTGGCTACAGGTATGTTTGTAACCCTGAGGTATCTGTGGCCAATTCGATATTGTTGTACTTTATTATGTAAGTATTACCTACATTCATGATCTCCATGACCTCTTTATTGTGTAAGGGCTGTATCGAGTTTGTGGATGATTTAGTGAAACATTGAAAAGATTGCTACATGGTATGTGAGCACTGTAAAAGCTCCAAAGGTGATAGCCGTGTAGGTGAAGCTGAGAAGAGAGATTGTGATGTGTGTAGACGCACATTTTTCAATAATATCTGTTTTGAGCTCCATAAATCAATTAGCACGTGCAGGAAAATGAGAATCTGTGAATGTGGTATATTTCATATGATGGATAATTGGGGAATTTCAAGCATAAATGTGATGAAATTCACTGTTCTACATGCCATGAGAAATATAAGGTGGACTGAGTAAAGCATGTATGTTATATGAAAGACGCTAAGCCTAAAAATAGCCCTTGTATAACTGTGTATTACGATATAGAAACATACACAAACCCTGAAACCAAAGAGGTTATTCGATATTTGCTTGTAAGCCAGACTATCTGTGATGAGTGTATGGAGATCGAGTGTGATGCGTGTCACAAATGTGGTAAACGGACAAACGTTTTTAAAACGAATGCCTACAATAGCCCTGTGAAACTCTTTGTGTCCTATATTGCCAAGTTAGCGGACAAGTTCAAACAAATGACTGTGTATATTCTCGCCCATAACGGGGCAAAATTTGACTCACAGTTCCTTTATAAGGAGTTGCTTCAGCACGAGTCATCTGAGATATTTACAGGTGATCCCTTGAAAAGAGACAACAAGCTAATACAGATGCAAATAAGAGGTAATGTACAGTTTAAAGACACTTTATTATTCACACTTTGTAAATTACAAAACTACCCAAGGTGATGGGCGTAGCAGCTGAAGTTTCAAAAGGATATTTCCCTTACACGTTCCTCACTAGCGAAACTTTAAATTACGTCGGACTACCTCCATCCAAACATTACTTTAATTATGAATGTATGATTACAGATGAACGTGAAGATTTTGACCCATACTTCAACAGTTTTAATGAAGCTAATCGTTATAATATAGCTGATGAATGTGAACGTTATTGCGTGAATGATGTGCGCGTGCTTAGAGTATGTTTCCAGGCCTTTAGAAGGCTGTACATAGACCGTTTCAAATGCGATCCGTTGCAAGTCGTAACCACCATCGCATCGTTATGTTTTACGGTGTTCAAGAATAACTTCATGCCTAAAGACACCTTAGCCATTATTCACAGAAACAACCCCGCAGTTATGGGCACAAAGCTATTTACTGGCTCATACTCCTACAGCATCAGACAGGTGTATAAATAAAGCATGCCGCAACACGGGTGAAGTACCCATTAAGGTTAATGGTCGTGTTTTCTGGGTTGATGGTCTAAGTGAAAACCGTGCCACTGGTGAGAAGACTGTGTACTCCTTTAACGGTTGCTGGTGGCACGGATGCCCCCGTCCTGAGTGTGGAATCGCAGGAGATATCCACGGTAGATCTCCTGCCGAATGTTTTGCGTGGACCCGCACCCGCGATCAACTTATAGTATCCAAGTTCACTAACAAGGTCTTGTGGGAGCATGAGTATGATGCACGGATGGAGACAGACGGGCAGTACCGTGAAGAAATAAACACGATTAAACGTTCAATGGTGCTGGATCCTCTCAAATGCGGTGATAGCTTGTTCGGAGAGCGTACAAATCCTCCTTCAAGCTATACTTTCCACCTACGGAGGGTGCGAAACTCCATTACCACAACTTCTGATCTTTATACCCATAAGTGATGAAGAACAGTCCGTATCCGGTAGGAGCGCCTGAGAAACTGGTGGGACCTGACCTACCCACCATCGAGGAGTTCTCAACAAATTTGAACGGGTACTATTTCGGCCTTTCTTTCGTAGACGTGCTCCCCCCTCGCGATTTATGGATGCCGATCTTACCCGTCGTTATCGATCACAAGCTTATGTTTCCCTTGTGCGTGAAGTGTGCAGAAGAGAACAATAGTGACTGTGACCATACAACCCACCAGCGTAAGATTAGAGGTGTGTATATACAAGTCCACAGCTGGATCTAGCTGTTCGCCATAGCTACAGCATATTGAAGATACATGAGGTGTGGAGGTTTCAGAAGCTACTCAACCTTTTCACGCCATATATAAACGCTTTTTTGAAAGATAAGGTCGAAGCATTAGAGTATCCGCGAGGAGTTGATACCGAAGATGAAAAGTCGGCCTATATTCAACGTTACCGTGATCGTGAAGGTATACAGCTTGACCGTTCCCAAATTGTAAAGAACCCTGGCAAGCGCTTTAGTGCAAAGTCGTGTCTAAAGAGTCTTTGGGAAAATTTACACAGAATACTGGCAAAGGGAATGTTCATTTGGCACAAAGTTATAGTGAAGTCTGGGATTATGCCAACGCTCCCGATAAAGAGGTCATGGAGATCGTGAATGTAGGTAATACTTACATAATAAAGTACAACAATACCGAATTGGCCACAGATACCTCAGGGTTACAAACATACCTGTAGCCAGCTTCACAACGGCCTACGCACGCATCAAACTTTGGGGCCTATTGCATTCTCTTGGGCGGAGGGTTTTGTACGCCGATACAGATAGTGTGACATTCACAGAGAGGGAGGGTGAATACATGCCTCCTATTGGTGAATTCCTCGGTGAGTTGACTGATGAGATCAAGGATGAGTATGGAGACACCGCATACGCCGACTCTTTTGTCTCAACAGGGCCAAAATCTTATGGGTTACGGGTGAGGGTGGGGAAGGATATGAAATATATCGTGAAGGCTAAGGGTATCACGCTCAACCAGGCGAATCGGCTGGTCGTTAACTTTGATTCGTTGAAGGATCTAGTGTGCTTGGATGATGATGATGAGGGCGACAGGCCGCCCCAACTAACTGTAGGCACCCACAATTTTCGGGCGCAGAAGCTGGGGGCCGTGAAGAACTTAGGGGTACAAAGGTGTGCCGTACCACCTATAGGAAATGTTACCAGGTACCTGGTACCTATGATACCGTACCCTTTGGATACCATAATCTTTGATGTCTATTGTTAACTTAATTATTACACGTATTTGTAAATATATATACACCTTGAATATTTCGTTTATTAAATAAATCGTGTTTTAATTAGCGTTTCACTTTCTCCTTTGTGTGTGTGTGTGTGTGTGTGTGTGTGTGCGCGCGCGCGCGCACACAGGAGAAAATTCTAAGCTCCGCCCAGCGTGTGTACAGGAGAAAGTTCTAAGCTCCGCCCACCTCTATGGTTGATCACGTAACTCCTGCTACTACCTGGGCTTCCCTGCGTGCTCAGTTGATCGCAGTAAGCCCTGGATCTCAGACGTGTATTCTCCCGCGTAGACAGAAAATAGTAATGGCTGCCTTTAATATTGCGTGTTCGACTTTTATGAAATGGTATTCGGCAGTGTGAAGATGTGGTGGATACTGAAAAACTCCCTATGCCACCCTCCTTTGATGCTTTTAATGCTACATTGATTCGTGCGAAGGAGCAAGAGGTACAAATACTCTACGGCTATTCTGGCGAGTGCATTGTAGGACTTCGTAGTACAAGTGATATATTGAATTATGTTGTAGGACTAAACTTTATAAAAGCTTACATATACCGTGAAGTAGAAGAAACAACACGTGCAGAAGAGAAGCAACGGATATGGATAGTGAGCCTTGTTGATGAGTGGTATGACAAGCGATATTATGTCATGTTGCATCATAGCGATTACTCGTACCCTGCGACTGAGAATGTAAATCTTGTCATCATAGAGAATCTTAAGTATTTTTATCACTATATTAATATAGATCATGACGAGGTTTGTAGTGAGGTTGTGGCTAATGGCCTGTGTGAGTTTTTAACAGACTTTAGAGACGATTATCGAATGTTAAACAAAAAGAAAAAATATGGTCATATGTTTCTCTCCAATAGTGCACCGGATTGTGAAGATGTTTAGTTTGTGGAACTGAACGTGTGGTGAGTGATAAAACATTAAAACCCATATAAAATGTGTTTAGTTCGTGAAAATCCCCCTATGCAAAAATGTCTGGTGCGTATTCTGGGGAGTGGGACTGATCATTCCGATGTATATTTATTTCTATATATTTACAATATTTCGTCTAAATAAACAGAATGATGTAATGGTGTTTTATTTAATTATTTTGGTTGTAAACAATAATTAATTATATCAAATGGCTGATTACGCCTACTAAACCGACTGACGGATTTCTAATCCAACTGTCAAGAATATATGCTTTTATTAAATAAATAGCACAATCTGGCAACTCAACCTGTACAAGCCATTTACGCCTTCTAAGCCAACTGGCGGATTTACACCTTATAAGACAGGGCGCTCAGATGAAGTCTTAATATGCACTTGGCTCCTGCCAGGTGAACACCTCTCTTCCCTTCTCTCCTTCTCCTCTCTTTCTCTTGGGAGATAACTCCGCTTCCAAGTTTCAGAACCCCTTGTTGCTCTTGCAACATCCCCCTCCCCTTTTGCATAACCCCCCTTCATTGCATAACTCCCTCCCCCTTCATTACATAACACCACTCACTTGTTGCATAACCCATTTGCAACATCTTGCAATGATCATTATTTCATTGCAGCATTCTTGCACTCGTACATTTTTCACCCATACTACTACCATGAGTTGCTAATTTAGTTGAATTTGAGCAATCCTTACCTTTCCAATTCTTTTTCCATGCATAATCTCTTGGATGTAGATGCTCTCTCATCCACATATGCTGAGAAAGACTGTTCAAAATTCTTTTTCAAAGTATCATAGATACACACTTGTCGTATTTGTCTGATGCTTTTTTAGATATCCTGTCAGTGTCCATACCATCTGAAATTAGGCATCATCCAAAATTTAGAATTACTGTAAGTTACAGCAACAAATTTTCATAATTTAATAACTAATCAGAATTCATTTATTGTACATAACTATTTTTTTGCAATTCCTTGAATTGTTAAAGAATGTTATGTTTACAAGTTTGATAAAAATGCATTATTTTGATAACCTATGAAACAATGTATACACAAAGATAAAGAGTTTAGATGATTTTTAAAAATCATATAATGCATTTTCTGATAACTATACTTTTCAAAAATAAGTCCCCAAATTATAATTCATACACTACTTACGGAATTTTATTGGCGAAATCTCCATTTCTTCAAGAATGTTCTTGGTTTGTTCTCTACAGATTTCAATATCACTGATCTCACCAGGATTGTCAATTTGCAAATGTGTTCTTCCTGGACTGCTTTGAAATGAAGAGGTATTTGTAGATGACTCAGTTTCAGAAACATCATTAAATAATTTATCAGGTTCTTCAAGTTCATTTAATCTTACAGAACAGTTTGTACAAACTTTCCAATTAAGGAGTGCAGGATTTTTTTCTGTTACATTTAATGGTAAATTTCTTAAACCCTTTAAGATTCTTTTCTTGTGTCTCTTAAAGGGGTCACAACACTGTTTATGATAATTTAAATGGTGAGACATGTTTAAAATTTATATATTAGCTTCAGTTCCTTTAATAAGTAGAAAGAATATTAAATGTTAATGATTTTTAATGATAACAGGCAAACATAAGCACAGCCATTATAGGCAAGGCACTAAAATAATATGGCAAGCAGATACCATATATGAGCAATGTTTATCATGTGGTTACAAAAGGCAAATTGAACCCTTAATAACCAAGGCTCATGCTAATGGAAGGAGCCCTCAGACAATCTCATTTTGCTGTGACAAGTTGTAGCATGACTACACAAGCGTGATACCACTCAACCTTACAAACAGGCAGTACAAATTATCTCTTTTATTTTAATAATGTGTGTGTGTGTGTGTGTGTGCGCAATATATATATATATAGTTAGGATAAAACTATTATATAGTTAGTATAGCCCAATTCCTGAACTTGGGCTAATATGCCATCTCATCTTTTCGCTGGCAAGTACCTTATAATAAAGTACAAAAAAATACACAACTTAAAGGTAAAAATACACAATGTCATCGACTAAGTCATATAGAAGAGTAATTGAGGTACAAAATTACGAAAAAAATCTTGAATATCTGTATCATAGGGGGTGGGCCCCCCAAAACAATATTCAAACTGATATAACATTTTAACTATTTGATTAAATGCATTTTATTACTGAGAGTCAATTATTCTGTAGGATTTGAGCTTTCAAATGGCTTTCAAATTCTTTTCCTAGCTTAATTAGGGACCGAGTTATGGACTTTTAAACATTAATGGGCCAGCCCCCACCCCCAAAATTTGGGGCCCCATAACTTTTGAACCGCTACTCTGATTGCGCTAAAACTGGAGATTTCATGTTTTTGCACAAAAACAACCTTATATACCAAATTTGAGAAACATCCAAGTCAGAGTGGTTACAAATTTCTTTTTTTTTGCATGACCCGGAGTGACCCGGATGTTTAAGCCTGAGTTACGTCGTATGCCAATTGTCTTGTTGATGTTTGAAAGCAACAAATAACCACAATCCAACGGTGTTCCTGTCTGACACACGGAAAAGTAGAAATATCTTTGCCCTTGTGTCTCTACCTACTTGCAGAAGCTGTAGTCTTGTTAAGATCAAAATATTGTCCGGTACCAAAATCAACATCAGACGCCAAGGATGTGATGTACTGAACTCGGCTAGTTTGCGCCTCTCTTTTTATTCATATCGCATATCAATATCATTCATATTATATTTTTGTTTAAAAACTCGAAGAGGATAATTATGTTCTTTGTTTTGGCCCTGCCCGATAGGTTAAGGAAAAATGAGACGACGATGAACTGATGATATTGTGAAGGATAATTTATAATGAAAAGTGTGTAAATTATGTATTTTATAATGTAAGAACCTTTAAAATCTCTGAATTATAAAAGTATGAAATATTTCAAAGAATGCTTTAATGATTTACTTATAATATTCCTAACTTACCCCATAATAAAAATTATTTTGAACATTTATTTTTCGGTAGACCTTAAGAATGACGTCGGAAACTTATATTTATTTTAAATATAAAAAGTAAATGTGGTTAGGCTAGGTTAGCTAGGTTAAGTTAGGTTGAAATAGGTTAAGGTTAGGTGGGAAACTCGTATTCGTTTTAGTTTTAGATAGACATGCCTGGTAGACACATATATTATTTTAACCTAACCTAACGTCAACCTAACTTAACCTAACCACAACCATTTTTTTACATTTAAAATAAATATGAATTTCCGACGTCATTCTAAAGGTCTGCCTATTTTTCACACAGGAATATATTTCAAAGGGCTTCATTACTAAAGGAAATCGGCTTCTACTATGACTTCTAAATTTAGTCCTTGAGGTAATACATTTGGTCTCACACTAATTCTGGATAAGGCGACTCCCTCCTGTTTTCCTTCTTCAGTTCCCGCCACCCAGTCAAAATCCAAATCTTTGTTGTTGTCACTATCCCAAAATCTCCATTTGTAAATGACATTTGTAGAGTTTGGACAATTATTGCAAATCACGTAAATAACCCATCGGTCGTTAGGTACTACTTTCTTCTTTTCACAATATTTGGAACACTTGAAGCGAATCTTAGGTGAGTTTTCCTCTAAGATTATGACCGTTTATAAAGCATTCCTATTCGGCCGGTGTGAATCTGGACTGGTGTCAACCATTGAAACACGAAACGTTAAGGTAGCCCCTCGTCGAGGAGCCTGTTTCAGTGTTAAAATGTCTCCACGCTTTCCGGAAATAATCACCCTAGGATCGTCGATTACGTTACCTTTATTGTTACAAATAGCGGATGGATCGCTCTCCGATGTATCGCATGACCACACAAACTTTAAATGAGAGTCATCATTCCCCTACGAAATTTCTGCGTCGTAAGAGGACGATGCATTTACTAGAACTGTATCACTCGGTTCATAAAAAACATTTAACCCTCCATTCAAAATGGGAAACATGTCCTCTTTAACTTCAATCTCGTAAAGAAGAAGAGCAGATGAAATATTTTCAATACTAATACTACGAAACTCACTTGGAACTTAAGGTATAAACTGTATTTCAAATATTATTTTCTTGTCATCAGTGTTAATGAAAATATTTTCTGATACTGTTATATTGTAACCGTTCTAAGACATGGTATGACGTATCTCTTATAAAGATGTTAATTAATTTTATATTATATTTATTCCTATTATAAAACCATCTATATTTTCATACATGTACAAATTCTCTGTGTTAAAGTTAATGATAAATTTTACTTATGTTCCATTGATTGCATCATGTTGTGTATTTTCACCAGATATTATATCATACAAAACTAAACTAACCGTTTCATTACTGATTTCATCATAAGAGCAGCTAGGTCCTGCATTACCTTTTTCGCATAAACATTAAGTATTATTTTATTTTAATGATTCCCATGTAGCACAAAAATAATTCTGCAGTTTATTAACGTGACACCAAGAAGGAATAGTATAATCAAGGCAGGAATTTTCTCTCTGATGTATCTAATACGAGTCACAGTCAATACAGTTCTGATTCAAGATGTTTCTTTATGGGCCAATAAATTATTCTAAATTTTGCATTTTTAGAGGCAGATTATTTTTTAAGTCCTAAAACATCTGACCATCCATAAAAAACCAGTAATACATATGTGATAATTTACTGTGAATCACAAGATGTTCTGCCAAATGTAAATTTTCAGAAAATTCTTTCTTTTAAAAAACTTTAGTGGCCTAATAAGGAGAGCCAATAATAATTACCCGTTACGTACCGATTTGGTCTGGCATAATTGAAAACGGCGTTTTATCTACAATTGTCAATCGAAATGTTATATTTGCGTCCAAATCCTCCAACTTTTCAGTGACTATAAGTATATCACCTCTTAATCCTATGATATTAACCCTTGGGTCATCTTTTAAGTCTTCAGCGTTGCAAAGGGCTCCTGGGTAGGTATCTGTTGTCGTACAAGACCATATAAAATGTGCTAAAGGTTTTTTGTCCATATCCTGAGTACGAGGGTAAAAAGATGGTGAAGCATCTACAGTGATATAGTCAGAAGACTTAACAACTTATTCACTCCCTTTTCTGAACCTAATCACCATATTATAAAGTACATTAATTTCATAGCTAAACGCAACAGGAGGTACACTCGCATTTTCTTGGTTTGTCTAAAATGAAAGTTATACCTCAGCCTGAAGTATTCTTTTTTCGGTGTTAATCAAAACATTTTCCGACTATTTGAAAACAGATTCATTAAAATAAGAAATTTTACGTTAAATGTTTTGAGTTGAATTTTCTTAAAAAAAAATTGATATATAAAATGATTTTACAATTTCACTGACCCAATTCCAAGTTCTCATATCAACATTAAAATCTAGTAACATATTTGTGCCGTTTATAACATTCATTCCAACGTTTTCCGATACACCCGTCATAATTTTAAAGAACGTTAACGAAATAGCATCTTTTCTGACCCTAGAATAGTCGCAACTAGGACCAAATTATTATTGGTCTTCACAGTTTTCGTAACTGTTTTTACTGCATCGATTCCATGAAACGCAAACTGATGGCTTCAAAAGTTTATGCGCGCACCATGACGGCTTTTAAAACTAGCCACATTCACTGTTTCTTTAAAAGAGCTAAAACTTTCTACAGTTTATGCAACTGTGATTTAGTATATGTCTCAAATTGTGTGTCAGGCTTAATGAGTGACTGATGCTTTCTGAATTAGTAATGACAGTGTCATTTTCTTTCGGGCAGTCAAGATAGAACCAAAATTTTAATTTCGAATGTTAAAAGCAATTTTCATGAAGATAAGAGGCTGTTGATAACAAAGACTTTAATATTTCTTCATTTTCAAATACTCTTTAAACGGAATCCTTAGAACTTTATATATTTACCATTACCTCTGCTATTTATGGTCTTCTAATTGATGTCTAATTAACGTCACTTACTGTTACTTAAAAAGTTATTGATGCGTCTACATTATCTAGTTCTTTAACTATACTTAATGTGTCATTTCGTGGTTATCCTATACGAATATGCGAATCATGCTCAATATCTTTTAAGCACAGAGCCCTGTAATTTTATTCTGTGGTATAACAGGTCCAACTGAATCTCAAGTGAGATTAATCTCCTCCTCTAGAAACTTCAGGGTCATAAGAAGATGAAGCGCTAATGGTAAGTTTATCGTTATAGCGTATGGAAATTGTTTTCTCGCCTTCAATTTAGGCCACTAGATTTCTCCGAACTCTAATTTAGTAGTTGATTTTACTGACTGGGAGTTTAATCTTATTTCCTCGAGTCCCAAACTTTATTGTGATATTAATCGGGATATACCTCTAATTAGTATTAACAGTAAATGCACTGTGTATATCTAGATAACTCGATCCACTGGAATGTATTGATTTCTCTCTTTTAAAATCAGGAGGTGTTCCCCCTTTGATGCCTATGTCTAATTTTATTTCAATACCTTCTAAATGTTCATAATAATACCATTTTTTAAAATTATAGTAGAACGCTATCCTCATCCTCATTCCATTCAAAATTTCATATCTTAGATCTTTGTTTGTATCAGCGTCACGTATTTCTAGCTAAAATATGTCGTCTTTGGTAATTTTATCATAAGCACAACTGGGTCCAAAAGAATGTTCGGAACACTTTTATTTAAAGTTTAAATTTTAACATGATTTCCACGTTGAACACATTGTATTTCGCAAATAACCGTTCTCACACCACTTTGGACGTCTATACTGTTGGCAACAGTTCTTCCTCATTAAGAATTAATTTTTAGTGCAATTCATACAATTGCGATTAATAATATGCTTAATATTACTTCTGAATGGGCTTAATTTATTTACTGAAGCAACGAATCTTGTATTTGACATTTTTTCAGAACAAGCCATATAATACCACGATTTTAGGGTTTTAAAACAGTTGTCATGCAAATGAGATATAGTAATTAAATCTGCTTTGATATTTCTCAATACTATGAAATTATTTTGGGTTTAGCTTCTTCTAGGAACAGGTATATGTCTCTTGATATCTCTTGATATCTCTTGATATCTCTTGATATCTTTTGTATCAGCAGCTTCATAAATAAAGGAGTATAATGCATTTGATTCGAGAGTATAAGGAGGCAGTTATAATATGGAGTTTCCTAGTTAGTCGACTGTAATATATGTTTTTTTAATAATAAGGGAGCAGTCATCCGTTTTATCCTTTAAACACAGCCACTTAGTTTTCATATGAGAAATCTCTCTATCTGGATCTTAAACTGATCCAACTAAAGTAAGTTTATCTTTTGCTTAAATGACGGTGTTGGACTAAGTTGCTATTGAAATAACAAAGGGTTACACAACAAGTCTGAGAGGAACTTCCAACCTTATTTTATCTCTGAATGTAATATTAGGTGCAGTATAGCAAGAAATATGAGATATATTGTGCTTAGAATTAGCTGCTTCAAAATACAATTTATATAGACCATACTCCAAAAAATATTTAGGAAATCTCACTGTGTATGTTCTCTTTTTCAAAGTAGTTCCTTTTAAAATGGGTTCAATATTTTTACAAACCTTACTATTAGTGGATGATCCATATTAGCAACACCATCGAAAATCCAAATCATTTACTTAAGAAGAACATGAAGAGTTGTTTTATTCCTATAACTTAATGAAAATATGGAGTTCGACGTTTCTCCTGATTTCATAAATTCCATTTTTTAATGTGTCATAATTGGTGACATTCATTACAGGCTTTGGTAAGCAACTGTCTGGGTTCTAAAGGCTCAACTTAACATTGAGAAGCATAAATAGAAAAAAAGTCATAATTTTTATCTTTCACTATCTGAATAAGGCACAAAAGATTATAAAAGGCGTTGCAGCAAGTTTTTAAATCAAACCACTCTGGATTTTGTTCCAGTGAGACCAACTGTTCCAGACTTTGTCAGAAAATGACATGAGAGAAGACAACATATTCAGTCTGGTATTATACCTCAATTACAGTATGTGGGTGAAATTCGCTATTTTCAGATAAAGTAATGATGTAATTTTCTTTATGAAAAATCAGGAAAAGCAAATTAAAATTTACTTCTGAAAAATGTACTGACAAACTTCTTGGCGGTAGAACTGGAAATACCGAACAATGAAAGTCTACCAATACCTCAGCTATCTAGTCGGTCCACGCTCGCACGCAAATAGTTTCACAAAAAGATTTTTAATACAATTTTTTAAAGTCAGTGAGACCGTAACATTTACTTTAAGCTCACGAACCACTTAGATTTTGAGAGCAGCTTCACAAATTTGAACTCTGGCTTTGGATGTGAAGCTCAAAATTTTCATGGCTGCGGTATTTTGTAAATGTATGGTCAGTCTAGTTTTTTCTCGATTTTGCAAATGTGTATGAAATTTTGAGGAAGAGTGGTCTGACTAGATGAGAACAGGCTTACATTTCATCTAATTAAAAAATCTCAGTAATTAAAAGTGTAATACATCCTAAGTAGGATGGGCGAAAAATGGACGAGTGCAGGAATGTTGCAATGAGATAATGATCAGTGTTGCAAATGGGTTATGCAATGAAGGGGGAGGGGATGTTGCAAGAGCAACAAGGGGTTATGAAACTTGGAAGCGGCGTTATCCCCCAAGAGAAAGAGAGGAGGAGAGAGAGGAAGAGAGGTGTTCACCTGGTAGGAGCCAAGTGCATATTAAGACTTCAGCCGAGCGCCCGCTGTCTTATAAGGTGTAAATCCGCCAGTTGGCTTAGAAGGCGTAAATGGCTCGTTCAGGTTGAATTGCCAGATTGTGCTATTTATTTAATTAAAGCATATATTATTGACAGTTGGCTTAGAAATCCGCCAGTTGGCTTAGAAAGCGTAAATGGCTTGTACAGGTTGAGTTGCCACATTGCGCTATTTATTTAACTAAAGCATATATTCTTGACAGTTCGCTTAGAAATCCGTCAGTCGGTTTAGAAGGCGTAACCAGCCATTTGGTACAATTAAATATCGTTCACAACCAAAAGAATTAAATAAAACACAATTACATCATTCTGTTTATTTAGAAGAAATATTGTAAATATATAGAAAATAAATATACATTGGAATGATAAAAAAAAATAAAAAATAATAATAGTATAAGAAATATAAACGAGGAATATGTATAAAATCGAAAAAATAAAAAATAAGAAATACAAAACGTATAACCATCAATATAGTAGTACAGGAGAAATATATATATATATATATATATATATATATATATATACACGCGCACACACAATTATGTTAAATATATTGAAAATAAATACATTCACTTTGTTCTACTGCGCAAAACACTAAACTCACATGTAATCGAGTCTACAATCACATCGTCATTGCTTTGCACTACACAGTATACGCGGTTTAATATTATTTCACCGCTCAAGTTATAGGGAAATCTGTATTCTATATAAAAGGCATTCATATCGTTCAGTACTATTTTTGTACCCATTTTACATCCGGCTGGCAAGTTATCTTTAAATACGTCTAGAATACAATCAAAAGCACGCACAAAGAGATCATCGTTAGCCACAACGTCATTATTAAATACAAGTTTATAAACACGCCTTTCCAATCGAGGGTTTATTTCTACCGACCCGAGCTTTTCAATCGTGAACTCTTCTTCACACTGCATAGCGACAGTTGAAATAATCTTCTAATTCGTTACGACAGCTGCTCATTATATAAAGAAATAGTTCTTCAGGGTGAACGGTGTAGGTGAGCTCAGCCTTGTACCGCTCAAGTGCTTTGTATCAAAGTTCATGATATTTCAAAGAGTAAACTTTTTAAATAAGCATCCAGCTCTAGACCATTCTCACCTTGTTCAGTCCTACACTCGGTAAACCCATCGAGCAGAGCGGTGTATGCGTATTCAAGAACCGTATCAAAATAAAACATAATCGTAGCACGTGCGTCTAATATAGGCTTCAGCTTGCTGAATCCGACGATTTCAAACATTCTGTCGAGGATGAAACGGTTTCGCGTAGGGACAAGAGCGTTATTATCAGAAGCATTCTTCCTCATCAGCCGTATATCAATGCATGGCCGATCGTTATTTATACACAACGTACAAACAACGGCATATGAGGGGGGTGTCACTAATCTGCTCTCTTCTTGTACCTGCACCTGTAGGAATTTTATAACGATCCTCACTCCACTTCTCAACTATCACGAAGATTCTATTCATCTCCTCGACACTTAAATAAACAACATTCCGTTTGTTTGTTTGTCTACAAGCCGTTTCCAGTACATAGTTAACGACACCGGATTTACGCCTGAACACGCGCAACGACTTCGTCGCGGACACATCGTACACGGCGTTGAGAATGCTGCTCAAAAGAAGTTCCATCGTATTCGAGGAGCGCACGTCCAGTCGGCTCAAGCTCTGAGATGATTATGAGCCACATGCAACGGATCGGCTCGACGGGAGGAGTGAGTCACACCATAAGCTAATGAAACGTGTACGGCGCTGTTCCAACATGAATAGTTGTATCCCATCATATTTGGTAGATGTTTGAGAAATTTTCTGATACATGAAGTAATATCGGTTTTAATGTTTTATCACTCCCACTCCCCAGAATACGCACCACACATTTTTGCATAGGGGGATTTTCTGGAACTAAACACATTTTATATCGGTTTTAATGTTTTATCACTCACCACACGTTCATTCCCACAAACTAAATATCTTCACAATCCGGTGCACTATTTCAGAGAAACATATGACCATATTTTTCCTTTTTGTTTAACATTCGATACTCGTCTCTAAAGGCTGTTAAAAACTCACACAGGCCATTAGCCACAACCTCACTACAAACCTCGTCATGATATATATTAATATAGTGATAAAAATACTTAAGATTCTCCATGATGACAAGATTTACATTCTCAGTCGCAGGGTATGAGTAATCGGTATGATGCAACATGACATAATGTCGCTTGTCACACCACTCAGCAACAAGGCTCACTATCCATATCATATCAGTTGCTTCTCTTCTGCACGTGTTGTTTCTTCTACCTCACGGTATATGTAAGCTTTTATAAAGTTTAGTCCTACAACATAGTTCAATACATCACTTGTATTGCGAAATTCTACAATGCTCTTGCCAGAATAGCCGTAGAGTATTTGTACCTCTTGCTCCTTCGCACGATTCAATGTAGCCTTAAAAGTATCAAAGGAGGGTGGAATAGGGAGTTTTTCAGTATCCACTACATCTTGACACTTATCCGAAAACCACTTCATAAACGTCGAACACGCAATATTAAAGGTAGCCATTACTATTTTCTGTCTACGCGGGAGAATACACGTCTGAGATCCAGGGCTTACTGCGATTAACTGAGCACGCAGGGAAGCCCAGGTAGTAGCAGGAGTCAGTGATCAATCTTACAGTGGGCGGAGCTTAGAACTTTCTCCTGTGCACACACACACACACACACACACACACACACACACACACAAAAGGAGAAAGTGAAACGCTAATTGAAACACGATTTATTTAATAAACGAAATATTCAAGGCATATATATTTACAAATACGTGTAATAAATAAGTTAACAATAGACACATCAAAGATTATGGTATCCAAAGGGTACGGTATCATAGGTACCAGGTACCTGGTAACGTTTCCTATAGGTGTTACGACACACCTTTGTACCCCTAAGTTCCTCCACGCCCCCCAGCTTCTGCGCCCGAAAATTGTGGGTGCCTACAGTTAGTTGGGACGCCCGGTCGCCCTCATCATCATCATCATCCAAGCACACTAGATCCTTCAACGAATCAAAGTTAACGACCCGCCGATTCGCCTGGTTGAGCGTGATACCCTTAGCCTTCACGATATATTTCATATCCTCCCCCACTCTCACCCGTAACCCATAAGTTTTTGGCCCTGTTGAAACAAAAAAGTCGGCGTATGCGGTGTCTCCATACTCATCCTTGATCTCATCAGTCAACTCACCGAGGAATTCACCAATAGGAGGCATGTATTCACCCTCCCTCTCTGTGAATATCACACTATCTGTATCGGCGTACAAAGCCCTCCGCCCAAGAGAATGCAATAGGCCCCAAAGTTTGATGCTTGCGTAGGCCGTTGTGAAGCTGGCTACAGGTATGTTTGTAACCCTGAGGTATCTGTGGCCAATTCGATATTGTTGTACTTTATTATGTAAGTATTACCTACATTCATGATCTCCATGACCTCTTTATTGTGTAATGGCTGTATCGAGTTTGTGGATGATTTAGTGAAACATTGAAAAGATTGCTACATGGTATGTGAGCACTGTAAAAGCTCCAAAGGTGATAGCCGTGTAGGTGAAGCTGAGAAGAGAGATTGTGGTGTGTAGACGCACATTTTTCAATAATATCTGTTTTGAGCTCCATAAATCAATTAGCACGTGCAGGAAAATGAGAATCTGTGAATGTGGTATATTTCATATGATGGATAATTGGGGGAATTTCAAGCATAAATGTGATGAAATTCACTGTTCTACATGCCATGAGAAATATATGGTGGATTGAGTAAAGCATGTATGTTGTATGAAAGACGCTAAGCCTAAAAATAGCCCTTGTATAACTGTGTATTACGATATAGAAACATACATGAACCCTGAAACCAAAGAGGTTATTCGACATTTACTAGTAAGCCAGACTATCTGTGATGAGTGTATGGAGATCGAGTGTGATGCGTGTCACAAATGTGGTAAACGGACAAACGTTTTTAAAACGAATGCCTACAATAGCCCTGTGAAACTCTTTGTGTCCTATATTGTCAAGTTAGCGGACAAGTTCAAAAAAATGACTGTGTATATTCTCGCCCATAACGGGGCAAAATTTGACTCACAGTTCCTTTATAAGGAGTTGCTTCAGTACGAGTCATCTGAGATATTTACAGGTGATCCCTTGAAAAGAGACAAGCTAATACAGATGCAAATAAGAGGTAATGTACAGTTTAAAGACACTTTATTATTCACACTTTGTAAATTAGCAAAGCTACCCAAAGTGATGGGCGTAGCAGCTGAAGTTTCAAAAGGATATTTCCCTTACACGTTCCTCACTAGCGAAACTTTAAATTACGTCGGACTACCTCCATCCAAACATTACTTTAACTATGAATGTATGATTACAGATGAACGTGAAGATTTTGACAGATACTTCAACAGTTTTAATGAACCTAATCGTTATAATATAGCTGATGAATGTGAACGTTATTGCGTGAATGATGTGCGCGTGCTTAGAGTATGTTTCCAGGCCTTTAGAAGGCTGTACATAGGCTGTTTCAAATGCGGTCCGTTGTAAGTCGCAACCACCATCGCATCGTTATGTTTTACGGTGTTCAAGAATAACTTCATGCCTAAAGACACCTTAGCCATTATTCACAGAAACAACCCCCGCAGTTATGGGCACAAAGCTATTTACTGGCTCATACTCCTACAGCATCAGACAGGTGTATACATAAAGCATGCCGCAACACGGGTGAAGTACCCATTAAGATTAATGGTCGTGTTTTCTGGGTTGATGGTCTAAGTGAAAACCGTGCCACTGGTGAGAAGACTGTGTACTCCTTTAACGGTTGCTGGAGGCACGGATGCCCCCGTCCTGAGTGTGGAATCGCAGGAGATATCCACGGTAGATCTCCTGCCGACTATTTTGCGTGGACCCGCACCCGCGATCAACTTATAGTATCCAAGTTCACTAACAAGGTCTTGTGGGAGCATGAGTATGATGCACGGATGGAGACAGACGGGCAGTACCGTGAAGAAATAAACAGATTAAACGTTCAATGGTGCTGGATCCTCTAAAATGCGGTGATAGCTTGTTCGGAGAGCGTACAAATCCTCCCTTCAAGCTATACTTTCCGCCTACGGAGGGTGCGAAACTCCATTACCACAACTTCTGTTCTTTATACCCATAAGTGATGAAGAACAGTCCGTATCCGGTAGGTGCGCCTGAGAAACTGGTGGGACCTGACCTACCCACCATCGAGGTGTTCTCAACAAATTTGAACGGGTACTATTTCGGCCTTTCTTTCGTAGACGTGCTCCCCCCCTCGCGATTTATGGATGCCGATCTTACCTGTCGTTATCGATCACAAGCTCATGTTTCCCTTGTGCGTGAAGTGTGCAGAAGAGAACAATAGTGACTGTGACCAGTGGCGGTCCTAGCTTACATGACGCCCTGGGCGAACCTCACCTTCAGCGCCCCCCCCCCTGTTCGCCAACACACACACATTCGAATCCCCCCAAAATAAAGGACAGACATAACTCTTTCACAAAATAACTTTTTATTGGACTAATTGTTGGAACTTCAGAACCAAAACAAAGACTCAAATTTCTGAATTTTACAAATCCTTCATCACGTAAATAGAATAACTCACTTAAGAGAATGTAATTATGATACTATGAACAGGAAAAATACAAATTAAATTGCACAACTGCCATAAATAAACTAGAGAATCAAATTTCTAAATTGTACAAATGCTCTATCACATAAATAGAATAAGACACTTAAGAGAGGGTAATTATTATGCTACACTTTGAACAAGAAACAAAATAAATTGCACCACAGCACAACTGCCATCTAAAGCCTGACTCTTCTTACCTTCCTTGATGCAAAGTCATGAATTAAATCATCATATGAAATCTGCTCAGCAATTGTATGATTTATACTGATGATGGCCAGACCGGTAAGGCGTTCCTGTGACATAGTTGACCTCAGGTAGGATTTGATGAGCTTCAGCTTTGAAAAGCTCCTCTCTGCTTCAGCAACAGTGACTGGAAGAGTAAGACCAATTCTGAGAGCAGTCCACAAATTTGGATATATTTCAGAGAGCTCCCTTTCATGGATAAATGTCAGCAGTTCAAGCAAGGATATGGTCTTTGATGGCAAGTCAGGCAAGTTCTTCAGCTCCTGTGCAAGCTCTCTGCCATCCAAGTCAGATTGTCCCTTAAAGTGTAGTGTAGTACTAAGGTTCACACATTGTTCTGTCAGCTCCTCAAATGTGAGATTTTGGAAATGTGTCAGCACTCCAAACTTCTCTCCCACAATTTCCAACGTGGAAAATCTTTCCTGAATGGCTGATGTTGCAGCATCAACCACTGCATTGAAAAATGTCACCTCCAGCTTCTTCAAAGCATCAATCAAGGGCTCATCAGATGCTTCATAGGAGAAGTGCCGCTTTGTGGACCTCAGCCGTTTTTGTTTTAACACAGCCTCCACATTCATTTGTTCACAGATATCTGTGGCTGCCATTTGTGCAGCCACAAAACCTGTTGCCCTGTAATTGCGGAGACCTCTCTCTGTTTTTTTTAGGAGATTTACTGCAACATCAACGTGCATGCTAGGAGACTGCATCTGCTTGCTCACATGCTGAATTTGGCACAACAGGTCATGCCACACCACTGAACAAATGGCGAAGCGGTATGACCCAACCTCCTCTGACAGAGATTGAGCCTCGACCTTTATTACAGAGTCTTTGGTGTGGTCCCTCACCTCGATCAGTGCATCTCTCACTGCAGCTGCCTGATATCTCAGGGGCTCCACACTCTTGATCTTGCTTTCCCACCTTGTATCAGACCACATCTTCAATGTGATGTTCACATGTTTTTTCAAAATGGCCCATCGTTGTGTGGAGGCTGAAAACAAGTTGTAAAGCTTCTGCAAGATGCCAAAGTAACTTGTGGCATCAATAGATCCCTTAGCAGCATCGGCCACAAGCAAATTCAGAGAATGAGCCCCACATGGAACAAACAGAGCTCTGGGATTAATTTCTAGGAGCCTGGATTGAACACCCTTGTTTTTTCCCCTCATGTTGGCCCCGTTGTCGTATGATTGTCCTCTACAGTCCATGAAAGGAACTTTTAGCTCCTCCAGTCTCTTCAGAATCAGAGATGCCAAATGTTGACCAGTGGACTCCTCTGCCTCCAAAAACCCCATGAAATGTTCCTTTATATGGGGCTTCCCCTCCAGTGACACAACCCGAATCACAACTGACAACTGTTCAGTGTGGCTGATATCTGGAGTGCAATCTAGAATTATTGAAAAAAACTTTGATTGTTTGATGTCGCTCACCATTGCTGAAATGGTCTTGCT
The DNA here is from genome assembly GCA_023014485.1 of Bathynomus jamesi. Classification (NCBI taxonomy): domain Eukaryota; kingdom Metazoa; phylum Arthropoda; class Malacostraca; order Isopoda; family Cirolanidae; genus Bathynomus; species Bathynomus jamesi. The sequence goes on from JAJOZX010000335.1 coordinate 437,506, forward strand.
GCTCGACAAATCAATGAGTTCGTTTTGTATGTGGTGGCCGAGGTAGCTGGTGTGACTGGAGGTCCCTTTTTGGACACGGTTAATGTGCTCTTGCATTATAGGATCAAATTGTGCCATCAGTTCAACTTCTTTCAGAAAATTGCCATTTGATGGTGAGAACAATTTTTCTGTATGTCCCCTTAGTGCCAAATTCCTAACTGCCAGAGAATGCACAATAGCAGTGAGACGTGTCAGCACCGCTCTCCATCTCAACTTCTCAGCCTCCAGAAGTGCCATCTCCTGCTTGTCAATGGTCTCCCCCTTTCTCATCCTCACTGCCAGTTCTTTCCAGATTTTCATAGAATTTAGGTGTTCTGAACTGTTGTCATGTGATGTGAGCAATGAGCTTGCATGCTTCCAGTCCGAGAGTCCCAAACTTGTTAAATTTATTTTCCTCTTGGAAAATAATGTACAACAGAAACAGAAAAGGCTGTTGTTTTTTAAGGAATAGACCAACCAACTTCTGGTTATATTTTCCCCACTAACCAATGACTTCCTGAAGTATTGATGGTGGAAACTTCTTCCGTCACTGTCGTTTCTAGGGAATACAAAGTCAGATGGTACTTGACTTGGTCCCCTGGAAACCAGTTGTGTCCGAATTCTCTCAGTCAGAACTGAAGGCCAGTTAGCAGGGTCGGTGGACAGAGACTCATCCTCAGGAGGCGATTCTGCTCCAGGCATTTCTAATAGAAAGAACAAGAGCATTACTCATTAGTATACACACCTAAGTTAGATAACACATTATTCACAGCACTTTGTTATGGTGGTGGTGTTATGGAATTATGGTGGTGAAACACCACACATACCCAGTAACCCAGACCCAGTGATAATAACATTATAATTTATAACTGTTTGCAAAATGCTTTGCAGGGATGCACACACATACACATACACACACACGCACACACTCACAGACATATGTGCACACAAACTCACCTGAAGAGTCCTGCCGGGGAGAAGTAGAAGCAAATGGGTCTTCATCCTCAGGATCAGACTGCATTTGTGGAGACATATGTGAGGCTGAGGAGGTAGATGGCTCCTCAGCCTCAATAATGGCAGAAGTAGACGGCTTCTCATCCTGGCTAGTGGCAGAGGGTGTTCCAAAATATTTCAAAAGTGCCCCTGCAAATAGTAAAATAGAACATAACAGACCAATGCATGAATAGGCTAGTACAATTAATTTAACATGTTATTAAGCACAATTTATTAAACTTTTAGAATAGGAAACAAATGAATAATACAACCTCCTTGGTTAATGGCTAATTATATACATAATAGTACACTTCAAATGACTCAGAAAGCTATATCACAAAATAGCAGTGCAATATAGCAGTGAAGAGTAGATGACATAGCTCTATACCTTTATCTTTTGCTCGTTTCTCCTCTTCTTCTTTCCTCTTTTTTCTAAACTGAGCACCTGATAGCTTTGACCTCTTCTTATCCATTTGCGGTTATTTGACAGACCTTAGTGGCTTAGTGTGAAGATTCGTTCTGTAATAAAATAATATACATTTCACTATTTAACCAAACCCAGAAAAATAACATTACATATGTTAAAGTATGGGCCTTTATTCCCAATAATATTAATCTGGAAGCATTTTGCATTGTTTAGGTCTTTTATGGGAAGGTTTATGGAAAATGCAATAGATGGTTTTTTATTAATAAAAATATATTTATTGATCTTTTATTATTTATTTTATTTTATTTTTTATTTTTATTTATTTCTTTATTTATTTATTCTTATTCTTATTTTTATTTTTTTTGCAGGCGCTCATGCCGCCCCTCCACAAATGCCGCCCTGTGCGGCTGCCCATATTGCCCATATGAGGAACCGCCACTGACTGTGACCATACAACCCACCAGCGTAAGATTAGAGGTGTGTGTATACAAGTCCACAGCTGGATCTAGCTGTTCGCCATGGCTACAGCATATTGAAGATACATGAGGAGTGGAGGTTTCAGAAGCTACTCAACCTTTTCACGCCATATATAAACGCTTTTTTGAAAGATAAGGTCGAAGCATTAGGGTATCCGCGAGGAGTTGATACCGAAGATGAAAAGTCGGCCTATATTCAACGTTACCGTGATCGTGAAGGTATACAGCTTGACCGTTCCCAAATTGTAAAGAACCCTGGCAAGCGCTTTAGTGCAAAGTTGTGTCTAAAGAGTCTTTGGGGAAAATTTACACAGAATACTGGCAAAGGGAATGTTCATTTGGCACAAAGTTATAGTGAAGTCTGGGATTATGCCAACGCTCCCGATAAAGAGGTCATGGAGATCGTGAATGTAGGTAATACTTACATAATAAAATACAACAATAATGAATTGGCCACAGATACCTCACGGGTTACAAACATACCTGTAGCCAGCTTCACAACGGCCTACGCAAGCATCAAACTTTGGGGCCTATTGCATTCTCTTGGGCGGAGGGCTTTGTACGCCGATACAGATAGTGTGATATACACAGAGAGGGAGGGTGAATACATGCCTCCTATTGGTGAATTCCTCGGTGAGTTGACTGATGAGATCAAGGATGAGTATGGAGACCGCATACGCCGACTCTTTTGTCTCAACAGGGCCAAAAACGTATGGGTTACGGGTGAGGGTGGGGGAGGATATGAAATATATCGTGAAGGCTAAGGGTATCACGCTCAACCAGGCGAATCGGCGGGTCATTAACTTTGATTCGTTGAAGGATCTAGTGTGCTTGGATGATGATGATGATGAGGGCGACCGGGCGTCCCAACTAACAGTAGGCACCCACAATTTTCGGGCGCAGAAGCTGGGGGGCGTGGAGGAACTTAGGGGTACAAAGGTGTGTCGTAACACCTATAGGAAACGTTACCAGGTACCTGGTACCTATGATACCGTACCCTTTGGATACAATAATCTTTGATGTGTCGATTGTTAACTTATTTATTACACGTATTTGTAAATATATATACACCTTGAATATTTCGGTTATTAAATAAATCGTGTTTCAATTAGCGTTTCACTTTCTCCTGTGTGTGTGTGTGTGTGTGTGTGTGTGTGTACACAGGAGGAAGTTCTAAGCTCCGCCCACTGTAAGATTGATCACGTGACTCTTGCTACTATCTGGGCTTCCCTGCGTGCTCAGTTGATCGCAGTAAGCCCTGGATCTCAGACGTGTATTCTCCCGCGTAGACAGAAAATAGTAATGGGTACCTTTAATATTGCGTGCTCGACGTTTATGAAGTGGTATTCGGCTAAATGTCAAGATGTAGTGGATACTGAAAAACTCCCTATTCCACCCTCCTTTGATACTTTTAAGGCTACATTGAATCGTGCGAAGGAGCAAGCGGTACAAATACTCTACGGCTATTCTGGCAAGAGCATTGTAGGATTTCTTAATACAAGTGATGTATTGAACTATGTTGTAGAACTAAACTTTATAAAAGCTTATATATACCGTGAGGTAGACGAAACAACACGTGCAGAAGAGAAGCAACGGATATGGATAGTGAGCCTTGTTGCTGAGTGGTGTGACAAACGATATTATGTCATGTTGCATCATATCGATTACTCGTACATTGCGACTAAGAATGTAAATCTTGTCATCATGGAGAATCTTAAGTATTTTTATCACTATATTAATATTTATCATGACGAGGTTTGTAGTGAGGTTGTGGCTAATGGCCTGTGTGAGTTTTTAACAGACTTTAGAGACGAGTATCGATTGTTAAACAAAAAGAAAAAATGTGGGCATATGTTTCTCTCAAATAGTGCACCGGATTGTGATGATATTTAGTTTGTGGAAATGAACGTCTGGTGAGTGATAAAACATTAAAACCGATATAAAATGTGTTTAGTTCGTGAAAATCCTCCTATGCAAAAATGTGCGGTGCGTATTCTGAGGAGTGGGAGTGATAAAACATTAAAACCGATATTACTTCATGTATCGGAAAATTTCTCAAAACATCTACCCAATATAATGGGATACAACTATTCATGTTGGAACAGCGCCGTACACGTTTCATTAGCTTATGGTGTGACTCACTCCTCCCGTCGAGCCGATCTGTTGCATGTGGCTCATAATCATCTCAGAGCTTGAGCCGACTGGACGTGCGCTCCTCGAATACGATGGAATTTCCTTTGAGCAGCATTCTCAACGCCATGTGCGATGTGTCCGCGACGAAGTCGTTGCGCGTGTTCAGGCGTAAATCCGGTGTCGTTAACTATGTACTGGAAACGGCTTGTAGACAAACAAACAAACAAACGGAATGTTGTTTATTTAAGTGTCGAGGAGATGAAGAGAATCTTCGTGATAGTTGAGAAGTGGAGTGAGGATCGTTATAAAATTCCTACAGGTGTAGGTACAAGAAGAGAGCAGATTAGCGACACCCCCTCATATGCCGTTGTTTGTACGTTGTGTATAAATAGCGATCGGCCATGCATTGATATACGGCTGATGTGGAAAAATGCTTCTGATAATAACGCTCTTGTCCCTACGCGAAACCGTTTCATCCTCGACAGAATGTTTGAAATCGTCGGATTCAGCAAGCAGAAGCCTATATTAGACGCACGTGCTACGGATATGGTTTATTTTGATACGGTTCTTGAATACGCATACACCGCTCTGCTCGATTGGTTTACCGAGTGTAGGACTGAACAAGGTGAGAATGGTCTAGAGCTGGATGCTTATTTAAAAAGTTTAGACTCTGAAATATCATGAACTTTGGTACAAAGCACTTGAGCGGTACAAGGCTGAGCTCACCTACACCGTTCACCCTGAAGAACTGTTTCTTTATATAATGAGCAGCTGTCGTAACGACTTAGAAGATTATTTCAACTGTCGCTATGCAGTGTGAAGAAGAGTTCACGATTGAAAAGCTCGGGTCGGTAGAAATAAACCCTCGATTGGAAAGGCGTGTTTATAAACTTGTATTTAATAATGACGTTGTGGCTAACGATGATCTCTTCGTGCGTGCTTTTGATTGTATTCTAGACGTATTTAAAGATAACGCCAGCCATATGTAAAGTGGGTACAAAAATAGTACTGAACGATATGAATGCCCTTTATATAGAGTACAGGTTTCCCTATAACTTGGGCGGTGAAATAATATTAAACCGCGTATACTGTGTAGTGCAAAGCAATGACGATGTGTTTGTAGAATCGAGTACGTGTGAGTTTAGTGTTTTGCGCAGTAGAACAAAGTGAATGTATTTATTTTCAATATATTTAACATAATTGTGTGTGTGTGTGTGTGTGTGTGTGTATATATATATATATTTCTCCTGTACTGCTATATTGATGGTTATACGTTTTGTATTTTTTATTTTTTATTTTTTTATTTTGTGCAGAAGATAAAGTGTATGTATTTATTTTCAATATATTTAACATAATTGGGTATATATATATATATATATATATATCCTGTACTGCTACATTGATGGTTATACGTTTTGTATTTCTTATTTTTTATTTTTTCGATTTTATACATATTTCTCGTTTATATTTCTTATATTATTATTATTTTTAATTTTTTTTTTATCATTCCAATGTATATTTATTTTCTATATATTTACAATATTTCGTCTAAATAAACAGAAAGACGTAATAGTGTTTTATTTAATTCTTTTGGTTGTAAACGATATTTAATTGTACCAAATGGCTGGTTACGCCTTCTAAACCGACTGACGGATTTCTAAGCCAACTGTCAAGAATATATGCTTTAATTAAATAAATAGCGCAATGTGGCAACTCAACCTGTACAAGCTATTTACGCCTTCTAAGTCAACTGGCGGATTTCTAAGCCAACTGTCAATAATATATGCTTTAATTAAATAAATAGCACAATCTGGCAATTCAACCTGAACGAGCCATTTACGCCTTCTAAGCCAACTGGCGGATTTACACCTTATAAGACAGCGGGCACTCAGATGAAGTCTTAATATGCACTTGGCTCCTGCCAGGTGAACACCTCTCTTCCTCTCTCTCCTTCTCCTCTCTTTCTCTTGGGGGATAACGCCGCCTCCAAGTTTCATACCCCCTTGTTGCTCTTGCAACATCCCCCTCCCCCTTCATTGCATAACCCCTTTGCAACATTGACATTATCTCATTGCAACATTCCTGCACTCGTCCATTTTCGCCCATACTACTAACCTATATACTATTGAGCTAAAATGTGTCTGTCCGCTTTCTTCCGAACCGTGCACAGACTAAACGGCACATCGGAAAATTCTGCAACCACCACCAACTGATAGCCCATGAGCTGCTGATGTGCTCTGTCAAGTTTTCTGGTCCTAGGTCACTCCGCGGCCGAGTACGAGCTATTTAATATCTATTACAAGTGAATGTAAGTACTTTGGAAATGAAAATGACGAGAGCAAAAATACATAAACAGTTTGGTAGTCCCGATAATAGTTTGGTAGTCCCGATAATACGTAAGTACCAATACAATATACAATATACATATACAGCTAGCTGTAATATATACTGCTACCTGCCCGGAGGGCGATAGCGAGCTACCGCTTGTCTATAACTATTAAAAAAAACACTCATTTTTTTTAAAAATTCTTTCAAAAATTTTTAAAAAAATGAAAACAGTATTACACAATCTTTAAGGTAGTAGTATGACCGCAAAATGTTCGAGTGCCTATGCAATTGCAATGTTGATCAATTGTTGCAAGGTGCCATCCTCCTCCTGGGGGGGTGGGGGTGGGATAATGGGGGTAATGGGGGAGGGGGATGGCAGTGGCGGTCCTGGGCATAGGCGATATAGGCGGCCGCCTAGGGCGCCAATTCGTGGCGGTGGGCGACATAGCACGCCCGTTTTTTTGTTTTTTCTCAAACAGGCTCCAGTCCAGGGCTCGAGAAATTTACCAACTCACGGTCTCACCAACCCCGGTTGGAGATAGATAATTATCCTTGGTGATAGGTATCGATTTTGCTTGTAAAAATCAATTTATAAAACTAAATTAAAAGTTATTTCATTAAAATAAACAAGCAATGAAATAGGTATAAGTTAAAACTGTTTATAATTATTAAAATCAAGCAGAGTAAATTAGAGTGTAGCTACCGACGGATTTTTCTCCACTCCACAATTTCATACTGCACTGCAAACGCCATCAAACGGGAACTTCTTAAAAGAGGTTGAGCTCATGGCAAAATTTGACCAAGTAATGAAAGATCATATTCACAGGGTGGAAAGTGGATTAGCAAGTCACACCAGCTATCTGGGCAAACACATTCAAAACGAACTGATTGACTCCATCAGTATCAAGATCATTCATACAATGGTGCAGGAGATCAAGCAATCAAAGTACTTTTCTATCATTTTAGATTGCACCCCAGATGTTAGTCATACAGAACAAATGTCAGTGATAATCAGAATTGTTTCACTGGATGATAAACCCCAAATAAAGAAACATTTCATGGGGTTCCTGGAGGCAGAGAAATCCACTGGCCAAAGTTTGTCGTCCCTAATTTTGAAGAGACTAGAGGACCTAAACATTCCCTTTGGCGACTGCAGAGGACAGTCGTATGACAACGGAGCCAACATGAGGGGCAAAAACAAAGGAGTCCAAGCCAGGCTGCTGGAAAAGAATCCACGGGCTCTATTTGTGCCATGTGGGGCTCATGCATTAAATCTGGTGGTAGCTGATGCTGCTAAAAGCTCCACAGATGCCACTGGCTATTTTGGCATCTTGCAGAAGCTCTACACCCTGTTCTCGGCTTCTACATAAAGATGGGCTATCCTGAAGAACCATGTTAACTTGACTTTAAAATCATGGTCAGAGACAAGGTGGGAAAGCAGGGTGAAGAGTATTGAGCCAGTAAGGTACCAAGCAGCATCAGTGAGAGAGGCACTCATTGAGGTGAGGGTCAAACCACTGACCCTATGGTAAAGATTGAGGCCCAGTCTTTGGCATAGGAGATAGGGTCATGCCGGTTTTCAATCTGCACTGTGGTGTGGTATGACATCCTAAGCCACATACAGCAAGTCAGCAAACTAATCCAGTCTCCCTCAATGCAATTGGATGTGGCTGTCAATGTGCTAATGAAGACTGAAACAACTCTCAGCACTTACAGAACAACAGGCTTTGTGGCTGCACAAACCTCAGCCATGGACATGTGCGAAGACATGAATGTGGAGGCTGTTCTCCAGCAAAAGAGGCTGAGGTCCACAAAGCGGCACTTCCAGTGGTGTAGTGCTAAATAAAGAAGTGAGGGAACGCATTTTGAAAGTGTTACTCAGATGCGGGGGGGACAATGGCGAGCGCGGCGAGCCCATACAGCTGGGGGTCCGGGGGCACTGTAAGCCCCCCCGGAAATCTTTGAAATCTGACCAATTTCAGGGATATTTTGAGGTCATATGCACTGGATATTAGGATATATTCCAAGGTTGAAGATGCAGTATTTCCAGTGTCATTAGATATACGACATCCAGTACGATCAATAAAAATAGCTAACAACTGGAATGATTAACTAAAAAAAAGTTAACAACTGGTACGCCGTGGTGACTGTTTCATCAGATCTTTATAGGCTAGCATTGCCTCAGTCGAAGCTAAAAGAAATGAAGCAGTTAATGATTCTTTCTCATATTTCTTCTAGGGGTGGGAATTAAAATTTCATGACGTTAGAGATTTGTAAGTTCGGATTTATTTGAAATAGTGAGGGAACGCTGTTCCGTCTACCAAAAAAAGTAAGGGAACGCCGTTCCCACGCGTTCCCACAGCACTACACCACTGGGCACTTCTATGAGTCTCCTGATGAGCCCATCAATGACGCACGTAAAAATTTGGAGGTGACCTTTTCGATGTGGTGGTGGATGCTGTTATCTCATCACTTCAGGAAAGATTGCAGACCTTGGGAGAAGTGAGAGACAAGTTTGGAGTGCTCTCAGACCTCCAAAACTTGTCAAATGAGGAGATGACAGAGCAATCAGAAACCCTCGGCAACACTTTAAGCTGTCGAGGACATTCTGATCTAGATAGTAAGGAGTTGGCACAGGAATTAAAGAATTTTCCTGAACTGCCATCTACGAGCATGATAGCACTTCAGCTGCTGACGTTTATCCATGAAAAGCAGCTCACAGAGATCTATCCCAGCCTCTGGGTCGCCCTCAGGGTTGCTGTCACCCTTCCAATGAGAGTGGCTGGAGCGGAAAGGAGCTTTTCCAAGCTCAAGCTCATCAAGACTTATCTGAGATCCACCATGATGTAACACCGCCACAGTGGTCTTGTTGTCATCAGTATTAACCATGCGGTTTCTGAGCAGATTTCCTATGATGACATCATTCATGACTTTGCATCAAGGAAGACGAGAAGGATCAGGTTTTAATAGGAAAACAACTAGACGTAAAACTTCCAAACCAAATTTAAAATTCAGTTATTTGCTAGCTGGCAATCTTATTCCTTTATTAAGCTACAGTGTGTGATTTATTAGCGTTTTTACTTATCTATTTTGTGTGCAATATACATTGCAATATTTATTTTTTGCAATATATCTGGGAATCTTTATTGAGTGTTTAGCTATTATTCACACAAGATTTCTTTGTAGTTTTTGTTTCAAGACAACTTGTTCTTACTTGAAGCTAAGAACAATAAATGAAGGAGGTGCTTTGTGTTTTAAAGACAATGTGTTCAGTGTGTTTTATTGCGGCAGAGGGTATGCACCGGGGGGGGGGGGAGTGTGCTGTTGACAGAGGAAGGGCACCTTTGTATGATCTCGCCTTGGGCGCCAAAAATGTCAGGACCGCCACTGGGTGGTGGTAATGAGGGAGAGGGTGGAAATAATGGGTGATGGGGTGGGGGTGATGGGGGAGGGGTTAGTCCCCCAAGTTGCATAAAGGGAGGTGAACGGTTTTGGGGGGAGAAGGAGAATGACCTCCCCAAAAGGGGTAATTCTAACGTGCCCTCGCCGTAGGCGAGTTTGCGAAGCACAAGCCCAGCCCGTCGGGCAGGGAGCCGAAGGCTCTGCTTGTAAGCCTTTAAAATAGCATCTGACTAAACCTGTTTTATCAAAAAGTAAAAAACAAATTGCAAAACACCTAAATAAGAAGGGACTTTACACACTATAAGAAAACGAATCGATGGCTATTGAAACAAAATGAAATGTAGGCACAACAAAGAATAAAAATAATAGGCCTATTAATGGTATAAATTACAATCAGTTGATATGATAGAATGAAAATAAATATTCGAAGCTAAATAAAATAGTTAGAAATTATATTTAATTGCAGTCAAAGAAGATTATAAATTGAAACGGATAGCTGCGACTTTGGATCTGGACTATAGTTGGAGGGGGGACTGTCCTCTGCATTCAGATTATCTAACAACCCAGATCGCATGTAAAGCTGTACGTCCCCCTCTGTCATATGACCTTAAATGATGTGAAGGTTAAACAAACACATCATTCAATCAAACAATATATATATATTATATATATATATATATATATATATATAATAATATATATATATATTGATGAATAAAACCACGAAGGAAAGGAAACACAAAATGGTGCTCAAGCGCTTTCGTCTAATGACATCCTCAGGAACACTGAAGTACATAAAAAGGTTAAGCCTATATATAGGTTACAGAAAGAAAAAAAGAAAAAAGAAATAACATACATACACACACACATATATATATCGGGTGGTCCGAAAAAAATGACGCATTTTTTAAAAATTAATATCTCAGTAACCCCCTTCCTTATCATGACAATTTTTATATGCAAGATACTTTCAAACTTCTTTTTTTGAATGCAAGAAACGGAATTCTGATATCTTTTATAGTTTTCTCGCAATTAACAAAAGTAACAACATGGGTCAAAAAAACGAATATCATGAGAAAGGAAAAATTTAATCAGAAATTTAACTAATTAATTTACAGTAAATGATCGATTGGACCACCACTCTGTTGACACACTAATCTAAGTCTTTTCTTCCACACAAAAATAATACTTCTTACTTCATTAATGCCAATTTCTTGCCAAGATTCAAGTATTTTACTTTTTAATTCTGATTCGGTGAATTTTTCTCGTCGACCTCGGTAAACCTTCTCTTTTAGTAACTCCCAAATTGAGTAGTCCATAGGATTACAATCTGGGCTTTGTGGTGGCCACTCATTTTTCGTTATTAATTTTGGTGTATTGCTAATCAGAAACGACTGTGTGGCGTAGCTTGTATGCGACGGTGCTCCATCTTGTTGAAATATGAAATCATTTTCTTGATACAGGCGACGACAATCCGGCAACAATTTTGTTCTTAAAAGTTCAATGTAATTTGCAGAATTCACCTTTGTCTTTTCAGTTTCAATAAAATGAACATCTGTCTTGCCATTCCAAGAGACCCCTGCAGATATCATAACCTTTTTGGAGAATCTTGACGTTTCATGATACAATCTGTTTATTGAAATGTCACACTTTTTACCACGCCCGTAGACAACATCATTTTGACGGTTTCGCGGAATTTCTAGAGTGAAATCTTTTTCATCCGTGAAGACTATCTTTTTAATATCAACGACAGAGAAATTATCAAGTAACTTTCTGCACCTTGTTTTTCTTTTATCCTTAACAGTATCACTTTTTCTAGAAGATACTATTCTTTTGAAGGCTTTTAGTTTTTGTGCTTTAATTATTCGGTGTACAGAAGTCTTTCCAATATTCAAATGTTTAGCAATTGTTCTTTGTGACAAATGACTTCCTGGTTTATCTTCTTGAGAGCAGATTTTATCGTTGATGTAATCCACATTTTCTGGAACCGAAGCTGTTTTAGGTCTACCGCTTCCTGGTTTTCTGGCAGTACTTCCCGATTCGCGAATCTTCTTTAAGAGTCTTTCCACTGCACGCCTTTTCCACTTTTTGCCGGGAAACTCTTGCAATAACCTTCCAGTCTTCCATCCTTTTTCACAGTAACAATTTTTAATGAGAATACGATCTTCCTCTGACAACATCATTAAGGGTACTGACGAATTGTTAAAAAATAAAAATATCCACAATTTGACTTGTTCATTCCTGTAGAGTTTTGTAATAACTTGCAAAAATATCGCATGAAATCGTATAAAAAACGGATATTATATTGCGATTTTTGTTTTTTTGACCCATGTTGTTACTTTTGTTAATTGCGAGAAAACTATAAAAGATATCAGAATTCCGTTTCTTGCATTCAAAAAAAGAAGTTTGAAAGTATCTTGCATATAAAAATTGTCATGATAAGGAAGGGGGTTACTGAGATATTAATTTTTAAAAAATGCGTCATTTTTTTCGGACCACCCGATATATATATATATATATATACATACATATATATATATACAAATACATACATACATACATACATACACATATATATACAATAAACAGAGAAGTAAAAATTAAAAATTAAAAATTAAAACCTTAAAGGATTACCAGTGAGGCGTACAGATTTGTAAGGAAAAATATCGATTTTTAGCACAAGATCAAATGGATTATAAAAATACAAATTTATACTGGAACTCTGCCCGGGTTTTAACACACTGCTGCCTATGGTCAGGTTTCGATATATATAAAAAAATAAAATGCAAATTAAAAGTTAATCGATTTTTAGCACAAGATCAAATGGATTATAAAAATACAAATTTATACTGGAACTCTGCCCGGGTTTTAACACACTGCTGCCTATGGTCAGGTTTCGATATATATAAAAAATAAAATGCAAATTAAAAGTTAATAAAGTAGAAGACAAGATTACCAAAGATTTAATGTTTTACCCTTCTTATCTAAATCTGTTTTAAAGGAATTCAAACTAACAGGATCGAGTTGAAAAAGACCTTTGCTTATGTTGAAGTTATTTGAAAGTTGGATAATGGCAGACTCAAGAATATATTAACAATGTTGCTTGAATGGAATAAAACTGAAGCATTATTCCAATCAATACAGTGGGCTAACTCTGGCAAATGGACAAAAAGGGCACTGGACAACAGTCCTGTTCTAACGGAATATTGATGCTGTTTTATACGTGTGTGCAAATCCTTTCCCGTCTGACCTATGTAAAAGGAATCACATTGTTTACAACCAATTTTATAGATAATGCCTGAATTATTGGTAGGGCTATTTTTTACTATGATATTTTTCACAATATTGTTATATGAAAATACTACATTAATATCCAAAAGTTTAAGTACATTAGCAATGCCTAAAAAGCCCGGGAAAAATGGAAGTACTAAAATATTTTTTGACAAAGTACGAGTGTTAATATTGACACGATAGAAAGTTCGTTTTGCCTTGTTGAGACAAGATTCCATAAACGCAGATGGATAACACAAATCACTTCCAATACCGTTGATTTCTTTTAGATTTCTTTTAGATTTCTTTTAGAAAGTTTGTGGAAGACTGGGCATTCATTTTTACATCATCAGGCACTCTGTATGGGACAGCTACTTCATTGCTTATCAATCCTGCCCAAAACATGACACTACCTCCACCTTGTTGGCGTCTTAATCTCGATGGTAGAAATTGGCTCTCAGCAACCCATCTTCTTGACCAAACATCAAGTCCCTCAAGGGTTGCTTTTCATTCATCGGTGAACAATACAGTATTAAAATATGTTTTCACGTACTGACGCGCCCATTCAACACGCTGCTTCTTGTACCTGGGTGTTAATGGTGACTGAATCGTAGGTTTACACGTCTTGCCAATTGTTTGGAGGATTCCACATCGAGATGTTCTTGGTACATTATGTATGCCAGCCTGCTCAAAAAGCTCTTTACTTAAGGACAGTGGATGCTTTGCAGTTTGCGCTTGATTACAGATATCTGCCGCCTTGTCACTTTTCTTATAGCTCCTTTATCACTTCGCTGCCTCAGTTTGGTATCCTCCGCTACAAACTTGTTTACAGTTCGATAAGCTCTGCCAAACTGCTCCGCAATTTCAATAGATTTTATATTTTCAGCGAGTAACTTGACTATTTTTATTTTCTCAGTTAGTGTTAAATCCTTCTTCTTACCCATTTTCACCATTTAGATCAGTGGTTCCCAACCGATTTTGGGCCATGCCCCACCTAAGCATTTCTAAAACCCTGATGCCCCCCCCTGTGATATTTAATTTTTGTTATTCAAAATTTTACTGTTATTCACGTGAAGGAAGCTTAAAAGGCCATTAACTTGGTCTCTAAACAAGCTTCCAAAGAACATGGCATCCATGAAAGAGAAAAATAAAAAACGAAAGGACAGCTAAATAAATAAAGTTTCCAAACATATAATAGAGAACTGGAATGCAGAAATAGAAAATATTTGAATGAAAAGTTATTCTGTAATACTTTGATCATTTTAATTATTGAACTAATAATAATGAAAAATAAAATTTGAGCTCACCTAAAAATGTCTGTTAGTGAGATCCTTGTGCGTCATGTCTGCTACAGAGAGATTTTATATCAGGCACCAATTTAGTCAGCTTAAGTCTCAAGTCTCCTCGTTTAGTGATATCCAGTCGATTTCTTTTCTTCAATAACAAATCATTTACAGCACTAAAGCCACATTCAGCTAAATATGAAGATGGGAAGGGTAACAACAATTTTCTTGCAAAGTTGGTTGAATGTGGGTATTTAGTTTCTGTCTCATCACAAAGCCATGCCATCACCCCTTTTATATTGAATAAAGTTTTAACTGACTCATCATTTTGCATTTCCGAGAGTTCTTCTTGGTACTGCATCGAAACATCAGATATATCCACTAGCATTGGCTGCATCACCCATGTTGGAAAATCAATTTGTTTTAAATCAGAAAATCTTTCTTTAAAATCAGAGGCCATTATTTTCAGATGATCCACAATGACAAGTACAGCAGCATCAGTCACCTTACATTTTTTTAGCCAATGAAACTGGTCAAAAATTTTGTGAGAAATGTTTTTTTGACATACCTCGATAAATGTAACGAAGCCAAATATCTTCGTCTTTGCATCTACAAGAGTTTTGTTTGATCCTTGAAGTTGTTTATTCAACATATTCAGTTTTTCAAAAATATCTGTTAAATAACTCACAAATGCTTTACCATCAACGGTTAGCAGGTGCTTCATTTCAGGCTTGTCACTTAAAAAGTCACTAAGAACATCAAATAGGTCCATGAATCTTTTCAAGCAATTCCCCTTTGAGAGCCACCTTACCTCAGTGTGAAGTAAAAGTTTCACATAGTCTGCATTTTCATTTTCACAAAATTGCTTGAAGAGACGCTCACATTTTGCATTAGCTTTGATAGCATTGATACATTTTATAACTGAGCGTAGTACCTCATTAAGAACAGGAGTAATATTTTTGGACACTAAGTTCTCTCTATGAATAACACAGTGCACAAGAAGCATTTCTGGATTCTCATCTTTCATCAATTTTAAGCAGCCTTTTTTCTTGCCCATCATAACAGGAGCACCATCTGCAGCACAAGATGTTATGTTTTCTATTGGTATATTATTGACGTGTAAGTGATTGTTTAGCTTACCATATATATCAGCGGCGGAAGTGGTGGTTTCTAATGATTTACAGAATACCATTTCTTCAGCAAATTCACCTTTATCAATATATCTTGCATATGCTAACAATACGACCTCACTGTCTCTCAGAGTTGATTCATCCATTTGTAGTGAGAAATATCTTGATTTCAGCTTTTCAACAAGTTGTGTTTCAATATCTTCACTCATTTCATCTATTCTTCTACTAACAGTATTGTTACTGAGTGGCATGGCTTTAACAGCGTTGTCATCTTTTTCCAGGACTGTTTTAAGAAATGTTGATATTGATGGTTTAATTAAATCCTCTCCTATATGTAGTATGATTTTTTCCACATTTAGCAATGAGTAAAGAAATTTCATAACTAGCCTCAAGAGTACGACTGATGCTAACAGTTTGTGTAGTAAACAAGACTTTATTGTTGATCTTTTTGCAAACTTCTCCTTTAAAGACTTAAAGTAATTTAAATCTGAATTTACATACGCACTATGTTTCGCCTTCAAATGCAACTCAAGACGACCTGGTTTCATTGATTCGTTGGTCAAGCATTGTTGGCATAAGAGGCAGAAAGGTGACCGGTCATCATGGATAGCGTGTATGAATCCAAATTTTAAATATTCCTCTGAATATTGACGAACCTTTTTTTTACTTGCACTACTCATTTTATGCATAGGGTTTGTGACTGAAATAAATAAAATTATAAATTAATTAAAGAAGTATCCAGAACAAAAATTTCTGAATGAGGAATATAAATGTCAACGAAAACGAATTATTATAGAAACAGTCCAGTGTTTTGGCGTACTGGTATAAATGCAAGATACTGCTAATTTACATAATTGCTGAGTTCGATTAATATATAAAGAAATAAAAATAAAAATATATTCCTTTTCTTTGGTTTGCCAAATTGTAATATATCACATTAATTCACACATAAGTCATATTATTATGAAAAAATTCAGAACAACACGGTATTATGGTGGACACACGGCCAAACGTAAACACACTAAGAAGCAAACTGAATGCTCACACACGCTGATTGGCCGAGAAAACATTGGCTCATCCGGCGACATGCGTCCCGTCCTCTCCTTGGTCGACCGAGACACGCGAGTGTGGGGAGACGGGAAATACTTTGTGTACCAATTACACATATACATACATACACACAAATATTTTTATGTATACATACTATATATGCACCGTATGCATTAACACGCACACTCACTCACACAGACTCACTATAAAACAATTCACTGTTAATAATTCATTCTCGGATTGCCCGTAGTCTTTGGTATAGTAAGCCGAAGGGTGCACGTCCTACGCATGCCCCACCAAAATATTACCATGCCCCACGTTGGGAATGACGGATTTAGATCCATAAATAGAATACTTGCTTAATAATTCGGAACACAATAGTTTACATATTTTTCAATAAAATGAAATAATTATTTTAATTATCAAAATATTTTATCGAAATGAATACCATCAATGCTGCTATATATAGTGATTATTTGCTACAAATTTCATTGAAATCGGGGAAAAACTTTTGAAAACATTGGAGAAAATGTAATCTGCTTAATAAGTGCGAACGCAGTGTATACTGAGACCAATCTCTTGTGCAATAACACTTTTATCATACTTTAATACCATTGTTCCTCCTCATGATCAAATACTTAATACATTTTTTTTAGAAAGATTCACTTTGTCCTTTGTTCTCAACAAGATTTAGTGAATTTTATGCCTGTTACTAATTGTGTGTAGAAACACTCTAATCTATATGTGCACAGTTGATTCGATTCGAAATTCGATTCGATTTGAATTGTTTGGGATGATTTGATTCGAGATTCGATTCGAAAAAAGAAGTGATTCGTAAGGCCCTAATATATATGTATATATACAAACATGGGCAGTAACGAATCACATGTAACGGCGTTACGTAACGAGCGTAACATTTGTAACGAGTAAGTGTAACGCAGGGAGAATTTTTGAAATGTAACGAAATAACGGTAACGCAAGTGGCTAATGTCGTAACACCGCTTCCCGGAGATCAGCGAAGTTAAGCAACATTGGGTCTGGGTAGTAATTGTATGGGAGACAGTCCTCCGCGCCCAGATTATGTAGCTGTAATACATATATATATATATTAGTGATGTAGCGGATGTCATTTTTTTCACATCCGCGGATGCGGATGCGGATGAGGATGTTTGATTTTAACATGCGGATGCGGATGCGGATGTCTACATTTTCGTTATTTTTTAGGATATATTCGAGATTTGTTGTGTTTAACGCATATAATAAGTTATTATATAGAGAGAGCTGTAGCTATAATGTAGTATAATTGATTAATTGTACAATAATTGCTGTACTTTTCTCTGAACATATAAAATAATATCAAGCATCTAACTAATATAGAAATCAATTAGTGAATTCGTCTGCAAATAAATTCGTTATATTTTGTTGAGTTTCAGCCACAATTAGAAACCATAATTGTGTTACCAGGATGCGGGACGTGAACCCAACTCAAATGCACCCCACCGACCTCTTTCCCCAACCTCCTCCACCCTTATAGAAAGAGATCTTTAATTAGCTTGATAACTATTTATATTAAGTTTAAAGTTTTATTAGGCATATTTATAAATGAGTAATTAAAATAAAGTAAACTAAGATGTTCATCGTTTAATGTTCAAACTTAATTATAGGAAGGTTATGCTTAAGGAACATTAATTCTGCCTTTTCTGCTGCCAGTCTGTTTCTCTTTTCATCATATATTAATCCAGCACTGCTAAATAATCTCTCGCTTGGTACGTTTGTTGGAGGACAGGCTAAATGTTTCCTTGCAAGTTTACTCAAGTATGGATAGATATTCTGCGTATTTTTCCACCAACTAATAGGATTGTCACATGCAGCCAGGCGTTTTTCTTGGTGATTGCTCTCGATCATTTTTACTACATCTTTTGACATCGCGTAGGTCTCGTCATTGCTGCTTGACTCAAGAAACTGAGAGACAGATTCTGTGATAGATTTGCTCGTTGAAGGTGTTGGTTCTGTCACTGAAACTTTTATTCTTTTGGTGGGTGGCGAAGCGACAGATTCAAGAGATTGAAGCTCTTCAACTGCTTTGCCAAGTGATGATTTAACTCGTTCTAATGTACTAGGTGAAAATAACTTAGCTTTGTAACGTGGATCTAAGGGTTGCGAGAGAGTAACTTCATACAAGAACAGCCTCTCGTCTTGTCGCTTGCATCACTTTTGCGCACAATGAACTAGTTCTATTAATATAGTAGAATTTGATAATTTCCGCTTATTAATGACGTTTTATCTCAACGGTCCACATCCGCACGACATCCGCAGTCCAAAGTGCGGATGCGGATGCGAGAAAATGTGCGGATGTTCCGCGGATGTGACCTACATCACTAATATATATATATATATATATATATATATATAGAGAGAGAGAGAGAGAGAGATTCTTTTTTTGCTCTGCCAATTTCATGAAATACACAATTTCGCTCTGCCAATTTCATGAAATAGGCAGAGAAAAAAACTCAGAGTTCAACTGTCAATTGCAAACTATATTTAAGTGTGTAGTGACCGGTAGATAAGGCTATGGTTCACACACTATATACAGATACAGTACAATAACCAGAATTAAGTTACACAACGAAATAATTATAGAAGTATAGAACAACAGTTCCAAACAATATTCAAGATAGCCAGTAATAGTCGTTAGTCTAGCACAGAGCTTTCCAAACTGTGTGTCGCGACACATTAGTGTGTCGCCAATACCTCCCAGGTGTGTCGCCAAATTTAGTTA
Organism: Bathynomus jamesi; assembly: GCA_023014485.1. Lineage (NCBI taxonomy): Eukaryota > Metazoa > Arthropoda > Malacostraca > Isopoda > Cirolanidae > Bathynomus > Bathynomus jamesi. Next base: position 456,795 of record JAJOZX010000335.1, read on the forward strand.
ATTATTTTCAATTTTTTTTGTATTTTGAAAATTTTGATTTTTGTATCAACAAAATCGGCTACAAGATAAACCACCTACTGAAAAATTATCTGATATTTGATATTTGATAACAAAAATTAATTAGTGTGTCGCCAACGTGAAAAGTTTGGAAAGCTCTGGTCTAGCAGTTGTCAGTCTATTAGTTAGTCAATAGCTATATCAGTATATCTAGATAGGCTAGTAGTTCACAATAGTACAACGACAATCAACACTACATCCATAATCCCAATGCTAATGATCATCCCAAAGCATCATCGCTGCATATCCGCCCTAATCCGTCAAAACCAGTGCTGCCAGATCAATATTAGTTTTTATTATTAAGGTGTTTTTTTTGGTGTGTCGATCTGCAGACTTTTAGTCACACCAATCCACCACAAAGTGGGAGTGAGTTACACTCGTTAGGAAAAGGCGGAGGAGGCCTTTTCCTCACGAGTGTAACTCCTTTCCATATCAGCCATTGCGTGTTATTCTACCCGCAACAAAAAAAAAGGTGCCAAAACAAGACATGACTTTAAATATTTGTTTTAGTTCTTATGTATTACTTTTGTTAATTTAATTTAAAATAAAATTTCCTATGAGACCGGACTTATGGGACACCCTGTATATTTGGAAAATCACGAGCATCGACATGAATAAAATTAATCACGAGAATGCGGGCTTCTTGAAAATAAATTTCAGTTTTAAGGTTTATGCATTATATTAAAAGGTTAGGTTTGGTTGGGCAGGGCTAGTTAGGCTTGAATTATGTTAAGTTAGGTTAAATTTAGGTTAATCTATGATGGGTTAGTTAAAATGATTTAGGGTAAGTCTGATCACAACAACGAATTTAATATTTTGAAGATTCATTAGAATAAGAGAGATTGGAACTGAACTGAGGTGCAATTTAATAAGCCTCAATTAAGTTGAGTAGAGCGCTATAGAAATTGACCTTTTTCTGCAGCTTTTTAATAGTCTTCTCGTCTATTCGCATAATATATATACATGTCAATCTGTCGAAGGTTCCGCGCGTCGGTATCTCTTCGCAAGAGAGGTCAGGCTGGTGGCCCCACCTCTAGACTTGGCTTGATGTTGAAGAGAATTGCTTTCCTGGACTCCCCATCCCACATCGGCTCATCAGGAACTGTCCCGAGACAGATATATTTGTTATTTGTTAATACAAATAAGGTAATATATATATATATATATATATATATATATATATATATACAGTATATATATATATATATTGACCGCGAAATGAGGAATCATCGCGCCGAACCTTTGTAAGGTTCTCGTTATTTTTCATTTTATTGGGTTCAAAATCCCAGCTGAGCCGTGAACGGCCAAGCTCTGAAGGGCCAATTCAACCTACAGCCCAAGTTAAGCTAGACTAAAAACTTACGGACTTGGAGGTCCTATTCAGTGGTGGAATTCAAAAATTTTAAGAACCGGTTCGCCCTCCCCTCCCCTCCCCTCCCCTCCCCTTCCCCCCTTCTCCTCTCCCTTCCGTGTCAGAAATGAAAACTAAAAAAATGTTTTTATTGAAATTCTTTATTTAATTTCCTTTTAAATATTTCCAAATCGCCTCCAAATCGAACTCGAGAAATTTTAGGAACCGGTTCGCACGAACCGGTGCGAACCGGCTGAATACCACCACTGGTCCTATTAGGTCCTATCTCAGGGTTGCTGACTCGATGTGGGCCTATCTTAGGCCTCAGTTGCATAAAATTAAGATAAAAAACAAAAGGGGCACTGTTTATGGTCTTCTTTCTAAACCTTGCAACAACAACACAACCTGCACCATTGCACGATGCAACAATCTTGTATCTAGACAACCAAACTGAATTGCAAGAGAGCTCTCTATAAAACCACGCCCTGTAAGTGCCGCATTCAACAAACGAGTAGGAAGGACGCGCAGTGCCCCCAAAAAATGATGCCACAAGAGTGCCCAAACAATGATGCCACAAGAGCCCCAAAATGCTAGCTCTAAATTAAGTGAATTTTTCACTAACCTTACAATTATGAGATATATATATATATATATATATATATATATATATATATATATATATATATATATATGATACACACAGACAGTGCATGGAACAAGGAACTCTTCTGGGATAATTAAATCCACTATAGTCCGAATAAGTAATGGTAAATGACAAATACCATAGTTTTTCTTTTTCATGATGCTAGCCCGACGTGGGCAACGGGTCACTCGCAAAGAGGTCCCATAAACATAGCTTCTAAATGTAGCATGGCTAGGTGCTTTAAACCCTAGATCCATGTCCCAAAGCTGGATCCTGTCTGCTTTGCAGATAGCTGGTGAGGGAAGCTATATTTATGGGACCTCTTTGCGAGTGACCCGTTGCCCACGTCGGGCTAGCATCATGAAAAAGAAAAACTATGGTATTTGTCATTTACCATTACTTATTCGGACTATAGTGGATTTAATTATCCCAGAAGAGTTCCTTGTTCCATGCACTGTCTGTGTGTATCATAAAAAACTCAGGGGACCATTCTGAGTTCATTCCCATATATATATATATATATATATATATATATATACCTTAACTTAATAGATAGAATGTCACCATATTTATTTCTGACAAGGGGTATGATATATATACTGTACATTCCTAAACTGTGTATGAATATAAGTGAGAAAAAATGGGCGAGAACAACAGTGAGATACGAAGATTCACCACATTATTAGCAAACTTTACCTCGACGAACCCAAGCTTTATCTCTTTAATCAGACTCTTAATTTCTCTAATCAGTATGATTATTAATTAAAGAAAATAAGCCACAAATAAATATCAAATACTGTATAATGAAATAGAGTGTTTCATCAATATTTTAATTAATATAATTTAAAGTGTGAAGCCACATAATAAGGAAAGAACACTTAGTTTCAGGAAAAAAATTGTTGATCTATAAAATTTGTAATATTGAATTTTACATACATACAGTATATATAAGGGTTTTATCATTTTGTACTTTAAAAAATTATAATCAGTTTTCTGAAGATGGTTGGAGTATATGGGTGAAACGTTTAAATACATATCTTTACCATAATGGAGCTGATTCTGTCTATCTATCTATCTGTGGAAAAGTCGCATTAATTAATTTCATATCGAAAAAGTCACAGTAAATAATTTCATACTGAAGTTTTGAAAAGAGATTATTAATGCAACAAAAGCTTAATATTCATTTAAAGTTCACGAGAAATTTAGATTTTAAATGCAGCTTCACAAATCTTGACAGAATGAGTTTGGCCAAATGTGAAGCTTACGATTTTCATGGCTGCGTTCTTTTCTATAGTTTTATTGACCACAGCTTTAGTGCACGTGCGTTAATGCCGAGGGTCTTTTCAGTTTTTTCCTGTTACCATGAAAGGCAAAAAAATATAAGCAGGAGCAATGTAGGAACCAGACTGTTCATCCCCAGGATCACTTTGATGCCCAAGGATTCAACTCTTCCGTTTGAGATGAGACGAAAATAGTTCCCTGTTAAACTTGCCTACGGTATGGCGGCCAACAAGGTACAGAGTCAAACACTGGACTTTGTGGGAATCTACAGGGAATTCTCCAGTCATGGTCAGTGCTACACTGCTATGTCTAGAGTGGGAGACAGAAATTGTCTCAAGATTCTTTACAAAAAAGAAAACCACTTCCACGTGAAGAACATAGTTTTCAAAGAAGTCCTGGAGAAACAATTAAAAAAAAGACTAGATTATAGCCCAGGTGAAACCTGGTGCCTAGCCAGACCTGAATAAGGAAAATAGAATTAGAATGAGATGTTAATGTTAGATGTCTGTTGAAACAGTTTTACAAATCTTGACACATTGGGTTCGAATGTGAAGCTTAAGATTTTCATGGTTGCATTTTATTGACCGAATGACTTTTCTCGATTTTAGAAGCGTCCACAGACTATTTAAACCGGTGATAATTATTGGAATGAGGTAGTGATGTTAGCTGTACGTTAGAGTTGATGATTATGTTAAAATCAGGAAATACAATTATTTGAAACGAATTTTTTTTTCATTTCCTTTTTCCTGTTTGTATAAACAGTTCTCCGGAATTAGATGGGGCCTTCGCCACCGCAGGTCTAGCTAAATGGGTCCGTAGTGCTCACTTTAGCTAGTATATCTAAAGCGATAGTCTTGCCTTTTCAAAGATTGTTTTCAAGGAAATATTTCACTCCGCGAAAAATTCTTTTAGGAATTTGGGGAAGATTTCCCCAAAATGCATTGTATTATTATTGTCGATAATTCTTAGAAACTATAAAGAGATTTTGATAGATTATTTGTCTGGGCTAGTAACTAGCAGATGGAATTCAATGTTCAAAAAATGCAAAGTCCTCCATTTTGGCAGAAATAATGAAAACTTTAGTTATGAGATGCAGGAAAACTGGTTAGGTTAGAGATTGTTAAGCGAATATCACAAGGCTGGTTTATCCAGTTTGGTGTCGCTGAATCGTGATCCGCTTAAAAGCTATTGTTGCCGTTTACGCATTAAGGCTGGCCGCACACAGGACCGTCTTGCGACTCACGACTGACGACGTAGGTCGTGACGACTCAAGTCACGTGTGATTTTACATTGACAGAATGGGAGCCCCGCACACTGCAGCGACTGCGACGCGATTCCCCAGGGAATTATTCGGTCAATAAAACTATAAAAAAGAACGCAGACATGAAAATCTCTAACTTCACATCCGAACCCATTGTGTCAAGATTTGTGAAGCTTAAGATTTTTATGGTTGAATAACACATGCCCAATCCAATATAAAACAGCGTTTTCTGGCTTAGCACTAGTATTGTAAAGATATAAGGAGCTTTGGATCCGATGATGCCCCTAAAGTGGTCTACCCCTCGGTCCCCTCCCATTTGAAAATTCCTAGATCCACCACTGGCCGTGATCCCATCATAGAGAAGATGGAGAAGCCTTTAAATATCTGGATCGAAGACCACTCTCAAAGAAAAGTGCCGCTTAGTGGACCAGTGATTCGCAAAAAGACAATGCGGTTATACAAACACTTATCGTTGACCGAGGATGTAGCACAGGAACATTTAGTGCAAGCAAGGGGTAGTTTGATAATTTTAAGAAACGATTCAGACTTCATAATGTGAAGATGGTAGGGGAATCAGCTTCAGCTGACCACGAGGCTGCAAAGAAGTTTCCTACTCAACTCCTTAAAATTATTGAAGACAAATGGTACAATCCAGAACAAGTTTTGTTATTTTATTTATTTGTTGGGTTCAAAATCCCAGCTGAGCCGTGAACGGCCAAATTCTAAAGGGCCAGTTCTACCTACAGCCCAAGTTAAGCTAAAATTAAAACTTACGGACTTGAGATTCTATTAGGTCCTACCTCAGGGTTGTTGACTCGATGTGGGCCTACCTTAGGCCTTAGTTGTATGAATTTAAGATAAAAACAAAAGGGGTACTATTTATGGTCTTCTTTCTCAACCTTGCAACAACAACGCAACCTGGACTATTGCACGATGCAACAATCTTGTATCTAAACAACCAAACTGAATTGCAAGAGAGCTCTCTATCAGACCACACCCTGTACGTACGACATCCCACAAACGAGTAGAAAGGACGCGCAGCGCCCCAAAATGATGCCACCAGAGTGGCCAAATACTGATGCCACAAGAGCCCAAAAATGCTAGCTCTAAATCAAGGTAATTTTTCACTAACCTTACAATTATGAGATGGATATATATACACCTTAACTTAATATATACAAGCAATGCTGCATCAATCAGCTTAGTCATCATATCGCCTTGGGACAACAATGGTTCTTCCTCTTCTAGATTTTCTAACAAGTTTTTAATGCAGACGAGACTGGCTTGTTCTGGAAAAGGATGCCAAACAGGACTTTTATCTCGAAGGAGGAGAGAAATACTTCTGGCTTTAAGGCTGCAAAGGATCGATTAACATTTCTTCTGTGTGGTAATGCATCGGGAGACTTTATAGTCAAACCAATGTTGGTTTACCGTTCCTTCAACCCCCATGCTTTAACAGGCAAAAACATACATCATTTGCCAGTCTTTTGGAGAGCTAATACCAAGACATGGGTCACCTCACAACTAATTTGGACTGGTTCAAAAACTGCTTTGTTTATGAAGTTCAAGTCCAAGTTCAAGTTAAAGTCCAAGAATTTGAGTTTCAAGGTCCTCTTTATCCTGGGTAATGCCCCAGGGCATCCAGAAAACCTCCTGTTGACGCATCCAAATGTTGAGGTGTTTTTCTGCCACCCAACACCACATCGCTGTTGCAACCATCAGACCAAGGAGTGATAGCGATTTTTAAGGCCTATTACACTCGACGCACTTTCCGTCGCATTTTGGATGCCACGGGAAAATAAACTTTCTCCAGTGTCAGCAAGTGTTGGAAAAGCTACAGTATCGCTGACTGTATCACTAACATAACGGAATCGCTGGATGAGCTCAAGCCTTCCACTCGTAATGCCCTGTTGGGGGAAACTGTGGAAGGAGATTGTGAACGACTTCACCGGTTTTCCCAACATCCCATAAGAAGTGAGAAAGATCGTCAACATAGCCCGAAATGTTGAAGGAGAGGGATTTGAAGATATGGAGGAGAATGAAACCGAGGAAGTGATAAAGTCGTACTGGGAGCGGATTTTCAACAACGCATACAGTCGAGTGAGAATGAAAAAGGTGAGGAAGTTGTGGAGAAATCTTAGCTTACTGCCAAGTCTATTTTGAAGGCCCTTCAAATGGCAAATGACCTTAGCGATCATATCTTCGAAATTAATCATTTTATGGAGAGGAGCCTGAAATTCAAACGAGATCTTCAGAGCATTATGGCTCCATACAGGGAAATTTGTAAAAGGCTGCAGAAGGCGGCGACCCAGACGAGGATCACCAGCTTCCTAAAGAAGTCCGAACCTTCAGTCTCCACCACCTCCACAACTCCGTCATTTCCTGATGGTTCTTATGATCCTCAACCGGGATCATCAACACAATAACCCCCCTCAAAACCCTCCAACATCATCATCAACTCATCTTTATCGTCATCAACATCACCATCATCGTCACCATTTTTAAAAAAGGCGACCGCACAGTAGCTAGCAATTATAGGCCCATTAGCGTAACGTCAATTGTCGGTAAACTTTTGGAATCTGTGGTTAGGAATCTTATCATCGATCACTTAGAAAGTCGAGATTTGATTAATAGTAGTCAGCATGGGTTTCGACGCCATAGATCTTGTTTAACTAATTTGTTAGAATTTTATAACGAAATAGTGCGCGAATACGATAGGCATAGAGCGGAAACGTTATTTATTTAGATTTTAAAAAGGCGTTCGATACAGTTCCGCATAGAAGATTAATTGCGAAGGCTAAAGCGCACGGTATACGCGGTCAGGTAGCTAAATGGTTAGAGGAATGGCTTTGTGCTAGGAGACAGAGGGTCGTTGTTAATGGTAGTGAATCGGGGTGGTTGGATGTAGGTAGCGGTATCCCACAGGGTTCAGTGTTAGGCCCATTGCTATTCGTAATTTACATTAACGACATACTGCAGATGTAGGATTGACTAGTAACGCGTCAAAATTCGCGGACGATACTAAAATAGGCAGTAAGGTTGTTAACGAGGACGATAGAAATAGGCTCCAAGACGATGTAAATAGGATTATGGAGTGGACGGATAAGTGGCAGATGCAATTTAGCGTAGACAAATGTAAAGTTTTGCATCTAGGTTTTCGTAACAATAATTACACGTACACGATGGATGATAGAGAGTTAGCGAGCGTTGACGAGGAAGTAGACTTAAGCGTACGCGTATCTAAGGATTTAAAAGTTAGGAACCAGTGCCTGGAGTCTTGCACAAAAGCTAATAGGATGTTAGGCTTCATAGCGCGTAATTTCGAATTTAAATTGAAGGATATTATAATGCCCCTTTTCAAGTCCCTAGAATATGCCGTTCAGTTTTGGTGCCCGTATTTGCGTGAGGATATTGATAGGTTAGAAAGGGTTCAGCGTCGTGCCACGAAACTAATTCCGTCATTGCGCAACAAGCCTTATGAGAATAGGATTAAAGAGTTAGACTTGCATTCACTTGAAACTAGGAGATTAAGGGGGAGTTTATTGAAGTTTTCAAAATCGTTAATAACATCGATAACGTAAATTCTGACAAATTGTTCACTTTCGATAATAGCGATACTCGTAATAACGGATTTAAGTTGCGTGGCAGACGTTTCATTACTAATATCGCTAAAAACGTCTTTACGTTTAAAGTAATTAATAAATGGAATAATCTTCCCGCGCCCGTCGTGAACTCTACCAGCGTCAATGTGTTTAAAAATCGTCTAGATAAGCATTTTAAAAATATTAACGTTGTTTAAAATAAAAAAACAATTGGCAACAGGAGCTCTGGGGGTGGTAATCGGGGATGAATCTGTTGACGTCTAATGCCAGCTTGTGACATACCAGCGTGTGATGTACCAGCAAAAAAAAAAAAAAAAAAAAAAATTACACAACACGAACTTAGTTGTAGTTTGTTGAGTAAATTAACACACTTTTTGTTATTCTTTATACTTTTTCTTCTTGTTCTCTCCTTATTTGCATGTAGGGTGGCCAGACGTCCGGCTTGAGGCGGACAGTCCGCCTTTTGTGCACTCTGTCCTTAGGGTGACCATTTCCAAATTTCCAAAAAGGAGGACACTGCGTATGTGGCCGTACGTTAACATATATATATATATATATATATATAATATATATATATATATATATATATATATATATGTTAACGTACGGCCACATACGCAGTGTCCTCCTTTTTAAATGGCCACCCTATTTGCATGTCTGTAACTCTCTTTATTGCATGTCTGTAGTTTGCATGGTATGAGTGTTTGAGTTAAGAATGTGTTGCATGGTTTGTAATGCGTTCTTATTTTACTTCTTTTCGTCTTTCACGCCTTTCCAGCCTAGTGGGCTGCATCCTCTACTTCCCTATGGAGTGGAGGATCGGTCTGCAACAGCTGGAAGAATGTGTTGCTTTGAGTTAAGAATGTGTTGTTCTTGAGTTAAGAATGTACAGTATTGCATGGTTTGTAAGCGTTCTTATTTTACTTCCTTTCATCTTTCACCCCTTTCCGGCAGAGTAAGCTCTACCTCCCTATGGAGTAGAGGACCGTTCTGCAATCTTTCCTATTCTCTCCGACTATTTTTCTGACTTGTCGGCAGTGGCCGGCAGATGATGATTATGAGTCTTTTTTTCTCTTTTTCTGAATGAATGTTAACCCACGAGTGATATACTCTTTCCTTTCTCTCGGGCTAACCTTAGAGTGGATCTTGGGTTTTTGTTAGCCTTAGCTTCTGTAGATCTGTAGATCTTTGCATCAAGTTTATCATCATTACAGTATTACAGGTATGTACAGTTTATTAAAAGGGTGTTGTTTTATTTTTATTGGTTATTTTTGTTCTTAATAACCAATTACACCAGTACACATTTGAAAACTTGTCGATCGATTTTTACAAACTAGTTGGTGATTCTATATAATTTGAGTGCGCTGATCTAAAAAATATAGTTAGTTTTTCCCTATCACGTGTGGTTTTCTTACTACAGGGTGTGTCATAAATCCCCCATTTATCCCCAAATGTGAACCATCTTATCGAGACCAACATTGGATTGCACATGCTAAACCATAAATTTTGTTGTTATAGACTACAGTAACGCTTACATAATAATGTAGGGTAAATATATATACAAAGCTGGGCACTTGCGGTATTTTTTGCGGTACTGCGGTACTACCGCACTACCAAACCGGTACCGCATAACGCAGTACCGCAAAGGATCGCTGAAAGTACAGCAGTACCGCTACCGCATTCAAATTTCCCGCGGTACTTTCCGCGGTACCGACAAACACGACTTTTCAAAAAATTAACACTTTTTTTGAAGTAAACCTTATTACAGGAGTACAGTAAGACGAATGCTGCGTGTGTTGCATCAGCCTAACTCTAGACACGTTAAGTTTTCGTTCAGAACATGTTACGTTGCCATCCTATCACAACGCCTCAGTGCAGTGCTTGCTTTTGAGCCGGTTGCACGTGTGTTACATTTCTGTGACAAAGATCGATTTTTAGCCATTATGGCAGAAAGTTCAGGTGCGAAATCGCCGATATGCAATTTCTGAAAATATGTGCTATTACTTGTGTTGTTCTTGTGTGCAGTACCGCAGTACCGCAGTACCGCGGAACGCACCAGGGGGACCTGAAAAGGTACCGCAGTACCGCGTAACGCACTGGGCATGCTGAGGTACCGCAGTACCGCGTAACGCACCCCCAAATTTTGGTACCGCGCCCACCACTGTATATATAACAACCAGTCCCGTTCCCATCAAAATACTCTCTCCCCTCCCATCAATGCAATGGGTGGTTAATAACATTTGGGGACAGATGAGGTATTACAACACCCCTTGTAGCACGAAATCTTTAGGTGATAGAGTAAAACCTAATTAAAGCAGAATTAAATAGCTCCTAGCTCTTGGACAAGCATATTGCTTGTTTATGAAAGAATAAAAAAATAACTGAAAGAAACAAAATATATTTACCTTCTTTACTTGCAAACATTTCAGGACTTATTCCAAAGACTTAAGACTACCAAGCGAAGTATGTGTCGGATGCCAATAAATTGTTCTCCTGCAGTCTAGACCCCAAAAGTTCTGCAGAGTCCTTAGGCAGATTCAAATCCCTGACTAAGTCATTTAGTTCGGCTTGGGTTAATGGTTTAGGATCTCGGTCAGCTGTTGGCTGTTCATAAACATCATCATTGTCTGGATTTGGAGCTGAATCAGAATCTGAATTGTATTGATCCAGACTCTCGGGTGGGCGGGGAATAGGAACTTCTGGACCATGGGGTACCGGCCTTATTGCAGATGGAAGACTTGGGTATTGAAGGCTCTCTTTATTCTTTGCATTATAACCTTTAACATTGCAAGAACAGAAGTAACAGTCGTCGGTATGGTTTCTAGGCTCGCGCCATACCATAGGGATCCCAAATGGCAAACTTTTCTTTTTACCTTTGCTCCAATTCCTTAGTGCCGCAACACACGTAAGACAAACCTCGTGTGGAGCCCAACTTTTGTCTTGATCTCCTAATTTAATTCCAAAATAAGCATGATAAGCTCTCTTAATGAAGGTCGTTACATTTGTCCTTTGTTTTACAACAACATACCGACCACAAATATAACAAAATATGTCTCGACTATGGGTACATCCTCGAGAAACCATTATTAAAATTTTAAAGACGTAATGTTAGAATTATCTATCTGAAAAATATGAAAAAACGAAATTAATTAAAGATAAAAAAGGTAAAAAATTACAAAACGCCCCAAAATTGTTTTGCTAATAACTTAAATTGTGGGTGATAGAAAAAGACTGGTAGCATTTTTGAATTCAGCGCAGCGAACTGCTTCAGAATCACAACTCAAATTAAAGAAATCGATTTTCATGCAGACCGGTGAATTATTTTTCAGTAAAGTATATACCACAAACATAATGCACAAACTCGTATATAAAAAGGATAAAAATATGGCACAAAAAAGGGTAATAATTTTTAGACTTCAAGTATCTAACCCTATTTTCCCCATAAGCCTTTAAGTTTGCGCATAATGGATTTGCCGTTCGCGGAGAAATCCAAAAACGTAACCCCGCGAACAGTGAGGGTCTAGTGCAGGTTTTCAAACTGGGGTACGCGAAGGAATCTTAGGGAGTACGCGAAGGAGTCCTGAAAATATAACCCTTTTAATTTTATATACGATTAACAAACGGTCACGAGTCACACGGTCGTAAAGAAAGTAAAAATCTTCTGTCTCTCTCGAAAATCCAGAAAATCCCGTGAAAGAATTCAAGGGGTACAGAAGAAGAAAAAGTTTGAGAACCGCTGGTCTAGTGTATATATATATACTCAGAGGCGTACCAATACTTTTTGCCGCTCGGGGCGAAAATGCCGCCGCCGCCCCGCCCCCCCTGCGACAATTTTCAATTTAAAAAACAATTCCTTTACAAAAATACACTTCTAAACAAAACTTTTATTGCAAGAAAAACTTAAATAAAGCAACTTCAATTTTGACAATACTACATAATGTACCGTACATAATACACTACATAATTTTAACAATAACTATATACAGTAATGTATAATGCCTAGTTAAATTTTCGGACTTTCATAACAGAAAATTCATGAATGATTTTTTCTATGTCCATTGTCTCTGCAACTTCGCGTTCAATTGAAATAATCGCCAAATTGCTCAGTCTAGATTGACTTATAGTTGACTGAGGTAAGTTTTTATAAGTTTCAGTTTCGAGAAACTTCGTTCGCAACTTGCCACGACATGCATGTAGTTAGACAGATCCGGAGGGCAATTGTTATATGAGGCAAAGATTCCACTAGATCCCATTTAACGATCCACTGAAGTAGTTTTAACATATCCCAGTTCTTTGGATCATCGTCGACGCTTATGCTTTCGAAACTGAGCAAATGTCTTCGCAAACGCTTTATTTCTTCCAGTAGACTTCCTGGATTAATATCATTGTAGATAGAAGAAAAATTATTGACCTTGGTATTAATTTCTTCATCTTTGGACTGATTCAAAAGGTACGAAGGAGACAGAAATTCAAAGCGATCATTCATGTTTTTAAGACAAACTGTGCGTTTTTCAATTTCTGCTAATAAACGATCCATGATTTCAAAAAATTCTCTGCGTACATCCTCTTGCACGGTCAATCCAGCATCACGAGCTTGCTCTCCAGGCATTCTTCTCCGTCTCCTGACTCTGCGGTCTATACTGATATCCATTTCATTACAGAACTCTTCGGCGGCATCTGCAGCGTTTGATACTACTGCCTCTCGTTCATTAGTTAAAAACACGGATAAAGAGTTCATTTTTAATGCACACTGGTCCAAAGCAAGTCCCTTTCTTTGAAAATATAGCTGAGCATCATTGATTTCTTTCAGCACTGGATCCCAGAAAAATAAGTACACAATGAATATGTATGACATGATGGAGGTCAACAGAGCTTCAGCATCGCCCTTTGTGTCCAGATTTTCAGAGACCCCTTCACTCAGTTCTTCCAAGGCACTAACAACGTGAGTCAAATTCTTCTTAAGACTAGAAACAGCATCATACTTAGCACTCCACCGCGTATCAGAGACTCGCTTGACAGTGATTTTGGAATGTTTTGTTAAGACATCCCAACGATGAGTAGAGGAAGAAAAGTAGACGAAAATTCGTTCAATTGTTCCAAAGAAAGTTACAGCATTAGGACTCAGTTCCGCGGCATGAACTCCAGCCAAGTTCAGCGAGTGGTTATTGCAAGGAATGAAAACAGCGTGTTTGCTAACATCAAGAATTCTGCGTTGAACTCCAAGATGAATACCTGCCATCGTAGCAGCATTGTCATACCCTTGACCATAACAATTCTGGATATCCAGCCCATCCTCACGGAGCTTAGTGACAATGAGATCAGTAACTGCCTCAGCAGTCTTCCCCTCTAATTTAATAAAATCAACGAAGGATTCCTTCACCTCTACATTACCATCTTTAATCGACACATAGCGAATCACCTGAGACATCTGATCAATATGCGATATATCTGGTGTACTATCGAAAATTATTGCAAAGTACTTTGCACTAGACACATTATCAATTATACATTTTCGAACATTACAGCCGATTAGTGTGATGAACTCATTTTGAATGTTAGGTGACAAATACGTAGTGGATATCTTGTCAGTCATTTGTATTTTTGTAAGATGTTCCCTAATTACTGGTCATATTTGCCCATTAGTTTTATTAACTCCAAAAAGTTTCCAGAATTGCCAGCTAGCCCAGCTTCTTCATTTAAATTCTCTCGGTGCCCTCGGAATGCAAGATCTTGTTTTGCCAAGAACATGATGCAGTCATAAATTCGTCTCAGTATTTCTTTCCACTTAGCAGTAGCATGTTTTATTTGCAACTGATGTGCATTATCTATTGTAGCATTCAACTGAAGGCGCATAGACAACTCTTTCCATTGTTCAAAGCATCGGGTATGATATGGACTGTTTTCATGTTCAGGTACTCTTGGATTCAATTTCCTCCAGGCAAAAAATCCTTCTTCTTTTCCAAATGCACTGGAGATGTTGTTGAAGAGACGACAGCAAAAGCAATGCAAGCTACATTTTGAAGGTGAGAAGATTAGCCATGACCTTTCAATTTTTTCGCCATTTTCCAAAGTTTTGAAATACCAAACTTTTGACATTGACCTATTGTTTGAATCAGCTGGAAAGGGTCCATTCATGTTTTTCAAATGTGATGGTCCACGTTTAATGAGTTCGATTCTCAAATTGTCCGTCATTGGAACGGGCCAGTTGCCAGAATCGTTAAACAGACTCTGTGGGTGATGGGTGGGTGGGTGACTTTGTGATGTAGATGAGGGTTGATCCTGATTATTTGGGGGTTCACTTGAAGTTGCCGCTTGAACATCTATCTCTAAAGATATATCACATTGCGGTTGATCTCCTTGCTTCCCAGAAGGCACTGAAGGTGTGTCTGAGAATCCCATTAACTGATGAAATCGCTTAGCAGCACGCTTGCCTTCCTCCTCTTTTTTTTCGCGAAGATCTTGTATGCAGCACCACTCAGTCTCTGTCGTTTGCTCATGTTTGCTAATTCAGTAGGGTATCTGCAAAATAAAACAACCATTAATTATTAACATCATCAAAGCTCAAAGAATGCAAAGCCTAACCTAAATAATATAGGGAAAGTCTGAAAAATAGGGCTGGCAACCTTTCCGATGTGAAAATTTGTACACAAATAACGCGCGACAATGATGAGATATAATTTTTTGGAGGGTTGCATTTTAAAACATAAAAACCCAAAATTTTGCATACTGCGCCCGCCTGACAGTAATTTGCCGCCCCTCGGGAAGTGCCGCTCGGGGCGGTCGCCCCTCCCTTGATACGCCACTGTATAATATACTGTCACGGATTTGTGACTATGTTGCTTCAATCAACCAGAATTGTGATCCCATAGAGCTGATGTGACTCCTTAATGCTACTTCAGGCTAATAATATCCAAATAAAAAAATAATTTTATATGACAGAGCAGCCTTGATGCTAACAAGAGAGAATGTTACCTGAGCTTGCCAATCTTTTAACTTTATTTTGGGAATGATTTCCTTATGACCTGATTACATTCCCACATTCAAATTTAACACTCAATTAGTTGGCACAAAGTGACCCAATTTGTTACGGTACAGTGGAAAATCTTATTAATGAATGATTAACATCTACAATTTAGCAATTAGAGCTCAATACCTAACTTAATTTACTTAACAACATCAACAACAACAAACACTTTATTTCAGACTCAACAGGTACAACCAGAGCTGGGCAGTATTTAAATACATTTGTACTTAAATACGTATTTAAATACATTTGTGTATTTAGAACTGTATTTATAAATACATTGTTTTTCATGTATTTAAATATAGTATTTAAATACTTTAATGAGTATTTAAATACAATGTATTTAAATACTCAAAATATAAAAATGTAAATACTTTTACTGGTTTAATACACGTTCTGTACTAGCACAGTACGACGCGTCGACAGTGTAGTACAGCATGGTTCATGTTTCAACGTGTCAGTTCAATCAGTTGTGTGCCACTCTTAGTCGAAAGCGGTTGATTGCATTTATCGTGTGCGTGTCATGGCTTCAACAAGCAAATCCGGTGAATCAAACAGTGATATGTCTGCAGATAACAATTTAGTGCACCCTCTGTTTGATGGAAAATACTTTAAAATTAAATCTAAAGACGGTAATAAGGTAAAGTGCACCTGCTTGCTGTGTAAACACGAAGTCTCTGCTGCAAGCAATGCTACAACGAATCTGTACACTCATCTGAAGGTAAGTGTTTTTTTTAGACATCAAGAAATATCTTGAAATTGACCGAATAATCGTACAAAACGGCTCTGCCTTAAGTGGGCCTGTGTAACTAACTCGTTGCAATCAATCTAATTTGCGATGGAAAATTCATTGATGAAAAAGCTTTTAAAATCGTCTGATCTATCGAGTGGTGTATTTATTTCGAAATTCACCGTGTCCCCTAAAGTAGAAATTTATCAAAACATGAATTAGTGAATGCATATGTTAAAATTTGTATGTATTTAAAATGTATTTACAAATGTATTTAAATACAATTGATGTATTTTGTATTTAGTATCTAAATACATTCGTAAAATGTATTTAGTATTTAGTATTTAAATACATTTCTCCCATGTATTTAGTATTTAGTATTTAAATACATTCAATGTATTTATTGCCCAGCTCTGGGTACAACCATTATACAAATGGTCCATAGAAGGTTAAGAGATGATAGTTGTCTGGAACACTGACTATGTAAACCAGTGAATCACTATGAATAATGAACATAGGCTACAGTTGCCGACGCCAATGTTTCCAGATTTGAGACCTATAAAATATATCGGAGATCAATCCACTAACCAGGGCTTCTATTATCTTACTGACTGACTCACTAAGCCTAGTGATAGATCTAAATACAAAATTGCGAATGACACTGGCACAGTTAGGCACCTTATTGACTACAAACAACATAGTGGCACTAGAAGGAGCAGGGGCGTAACTAACGGGGGGAGGGACATGTCCCCACAACTTTTGAACTGAGGGGGATAATATAGGTTTTGTCCCCCCCAACTTTTGATCTAAGTTAGCTTACGTGAAGGAAAATATTTAGTTCTTGAAATAATCTATGATGAGTAAATCTTTAATTATATTAGTCCTATTAGTATGCTGGAAAGTATTACTGATTCAGTACTAATACCGCAGTGATAGATACTTTAATGAGACATCTAGTTATTTTTTACTTTAATTATTGCATATACTGTATTGTTTTCCTTTAATGTTAAGTATATACTTGATATACATAAGGTAGTTGTGAAAATGCTTCTTTGATTTTCCTATTACTATCATAAATATAGATCATTCTCTAAATCAGTGCTGTCCAACTTCTATAAAGCGCTGCCAAGATGTTGCCTATAATCATACACTGTTGGTTAATACGACTTAGGAACCCGCTGAATGTTGTTCTCCCTACTAGAAATGACAAAATAGGGAAGAAAATTCAGAAATGAAATTTGGCAAAAGTCCATTCCGCGGGCCGCCAGTTGGACAGCGCTGCTCTAAATCATAACACTGGTATGCAACTATGCATATGAAATTTTTTTGTCTGCTGTGAGGGTTTTCTCAACTCATTTTATATAATTCGACCATGCTGAATTCGAAAATGACATTGGTTTTCCTCAATCAGGTCAGGTTTTTTCTCTATTGGCCATTTATTATAAGTCCAATTTTATCTCCAAATTTATTGATTTTTTTAGCTTAAACACTGTAGATACGAGTAATATTATAAGAACACTCGTGAAAAATGAAAACATTGTGTGAATAAATACTTTTATTCATACAATGAATATGGAAAAAATTTATTGAGGAAGGAATGAAGTTTTTTTGGCTTTCCGTCTGTGTTTTTCTTCGGGCACGTCTCGCTTCAAACGCCAGCAATAGTCCGCCAGCATATTGATATCCCAGTTTCCCTGGTACCTCTCTTCCATTATTTTGATATCTTGGTGAAATCGTTCACCCTGTTCCTCACTATAATCCCTGCAATTTTCAGGAAAATAGTCCAAGTGGGACCACAAAAGTGCATTTTTATGGACATGCGCGACCCATGAGCTTTGAAAGCTTCCATCAAGTTTTCGACAACGGACTCGTATTCTGGACTTCTACGCTCGCCAAGAAAATCAGTGACAACTGATTTGAATGCCTGCCAGGCATTCTTCTCAGTTGGAGTCATTGCGTTTTCGAACTGAGTATCCTTGATCAAAGTTCGAATTTGAGGACCATCAAAAACCCCAGCATTTAGTTTAGCATCAGATATATGAGGAAATTTACTCTCGAGATATCGAATGCTGAACCCTCCTTATTCATTGATTTGATGAAATTTTTCATCAAGCCCAGCTTAATATGAAGTGGTGGGAACAAAATTTTTGTTGGTGGTACAAGGGGCACTGAAACGACATTATGCGACCCAGGTTCAAAATTCTCTCTGGATGCCCATTCACGCTGTGCATAATGCTTCTCATCCGCTCGGCTATCCCATTTGCAGAGGAAACATGGGTATTTCGTGTATCCCCCTTGCATTCCCAATACAAATGCCACAATCTGAAAAAAAATGAAAATTTAAAGAATTTAGAGAATTTGTTCTATCAGATAAAAAAATCTATGCATTGGACTGTATCACTTCTGTGGGGAAGTTAAATGTTCTTATACGCTCTCAAATAACCTTTGGAAAAACAACATAGTCAATAGCAATAGTTTACTTATGATATTAGTATTACCTTCAAATCTCCACAGATCCTCCAGTTATGTTGGTCGTATACGAGAGCATCCAGTAAAATTTTCATGTTATCGTAGCTCTCAGTAAGTTGTACGGAATGTGCTACAGGGACTGATGCAACCCTATTCCCAATGTTGAGAAGTACTGCTTTCAAACTTCGTTTAGACGAGTCTATAAATAGCCTCCATTCTGATGCGTTATATGGCAGGCCCAAGGATTCGATTAGCCCCTCAACATTGCAGCAGTACACTAAGGAAGAGGTATTTTCGTGCACTGCAAAAAACTTGCGGAATTCTTCCTCTCGTTTCCTATACCAGGAGAATGTTGTTCCCGGAGCCAGCAAGTTGTCCTCTCGAAGTCGTGAGCCCAAGATCTCGGCAGCTAATTTGGAAAGTCCTAAATCCCTGGTAAGATCATTAAGTTTGGCCTGGTTGAGAGGCCTCAGCTCATTTGAAGCGGTATTTTGAGGTATATACGACTGGGACTGGTCATTGGCATTGGTCATTGATTCATCATCAGAATCATCGAAGTCCAGGGTTTGAGGTGGGTCGGGTATGAGAGCTGTATTCCAGGACCATGGGGTACAGCTCTCATAGCAGAAGGAATGTCAGGGTATACAACAATGTGTTTATTCTTCTTGTTAACTCCTGAAAATAGAAACACAGAAACATGGATATAAAACTTGCATATGAAATAGAAGAAGCATTCAGACAGTGGCGGCTCGTGAGGGAAGGCTGCGGTCTGTAAGATATGAAATAGGTCGATGGAGTCTGTATATTTTCTTTCTTTTTCATTCATATTGTCCCTTCGGGGACAATATGAATGAAAAAGAAAGAAAATATACAATCATTGTATATGTAAATGTAACTTGTATAACAATATGTATGTGTAAATGTATTTTCTATAACAATATGTATATGTAAATGTATGATTACCATTATGGTGAATATTATGCTATATATGGTGAATATTACATTATGGTGAATATTATGTCAAGTTTCATACGAGGTTTGTCATGCAGAAATAGCAATCTGTCACGTGATCCTTTCCTTCTCTCCAAATCATGGGAATTCCAAAAGGCAAAGATTTCGCTCTGCCTTTGCTCCATCTTCTCAAATTTTCAATGCACGTCTTGCAGCACATATGAGGGGCGAAATTTTTGTCCTGGTCCCCTAGCTTAATTCCAAAGTATGCTCTATACATTGTCTTCACAAATTTAGTGATTTGGGACTGGTTATTTGGCATGGTAACCGTCCCACATATGTAGCAGAATCTATTGGGATCATTTTTACACGCTCTATTCATTATGAAATATTTTATCTATATGCCTGAAAAGTAAAAAAAGATATTATACAAGTGAAACAAGTTATGATAGATGTTACTGTTCCAATTCCGCTTTGACAAAATCACGAAAAATTCTATTTTACTTATGAGGCCATAGCCGGATAACCTGAGCTGATTGAGAAAAACGGATTGCAGATTCGAAATCAGAAGGAAACACTCTATAAGAATCACTTACAAAACCCTTGACAGCAAAATTGATGCATACCAGTGTAGTATTTTAAAAGCATCATTTTGGTCGCAAACACATTACCTACAGGATAGCAGCACAGAAATTCATCGCAGGATTTTTCATCATTATAGTTGTCCCCTCCCCCCCAACTTTTGGAAGCTAGTTACGCGCTTGAGAAGGAGCACCATTTATAAATCTTGGAGTTCTTAATAAACTCCTAAAAATATTATTATATGCAACATACAATTTTCTCATATTATACAAATGAGTTGTATACATTGGAGTACAAAAAGTTTTGAACAAAATCAACTTAACATCTAACGTACACATATGATATTTTCTAATCAGTTTCCCTGAGCATATAATTGTCTATACTGCCTTAGAATATCATAGTCATCTGAAAGACTATCAGTTTGTATGTGGCCAAGATACTTAGTCTGGGTTACTTCTGATTGCACCATACCATTCAAGAGAAATTCAGAAAATTTTATATACTTGTAGATCTTGGTCTTCATAATCATAATATGACTTTTAGCAGGATTATATTTAGTGTCGTTACCCTTCCCATACTTTCACAAACTTTCAAAAGTGTGCTGAGCCCTTTTACAGATGGAGAAATAAGAACTTGATCATTTGTATACATCAGATGATTAACAATCATTGTACCAATATAGCAGCCTATTTTACAAGTGTTCAGCACAACAGATAGATTATTCATATAAACATTGAATAAGTAGGGAGATAATATCCCTCCCTGCCTGACACCATTGGTCACAAAGAATGGCTCTGAATTAACCCCACCCCATCTTGTTTAACAATAGTATTCCTGCAATTATACTCGTATTAGATGTGTACACAATTTCTTAATAAATTTACACAGACCAATTAAATAAATTTTGAAAACTAAAAGTAATTAACCTTCCATATAACTTGTGCCCATTACGCATTACCATAATCTAAGAACACACTATTAGGCCCTCCTCATCATGCAGGCCATACCAATGTTAACACCAGTTGTAAGTATTGTCCATTCACACTTTGTTTAGCACTTTATGTACCAGAAACTCTTTTAGAATGCCACACTGAATGAATAAACCTTATTTTTGCACATCAAGCCCTTATGCTTAATTTTCAAATAAATTAGTTTTCTTTTATTGTGCAACCAACAACTGAAACAGATTATTCTACTTACGGATACGCCAGAGAAGCCTCCAATACTCTTGACTCTGGAACTTTATAATTGTGCCAGCTTGCAGTTTTTCCCAGTACCCACTAGGAATTCTTCCTGTCTGGCTATTTCTCACTCGTCCATGGGCAGGGCCGTTTCCTGGCATCAGCAGACTAAACGGCGGCTTAGGGCCCCGCTGCTACTAGGGGGCCCCTAGACAGGCTTCCAGGTCATAGCTCAGTGGGCAAGAATAGGAATATAGCTGAAGTTATTATTATTATTATTATTATTATTATTACTATTGTCGTATTAATTAACGTTTTTGTATGAGACAAATGTGATAAAACGGAGACAAACGAAACGTTTTGGTCGTTATGTGTAAATAACTATTGTGAGATCTTATTTCTATATTATTTAACTTTATTCTTACTATATGCTTATACTTTCCTATATGCTTAATTTTTCTAGTATTGTAAAACATTATTATTATTATTATTATTATTATTATTATCATCATCATTATTATCATGATTATTATTATTTAGCAGATTAGTTGTGGTTAACTAGATGTGACTTCGTGCATCTTGGAAAATGAAACGACATTATCCATCAGGAGCTGAAAAACGGAAAAAGAAGAAAATAGAGGAGGAGAAGCTTTCCAGTAGCACAGGTGAGATGTGCCACTTGTATATTCTTATGATTACAGTTCAGCAACTAGGTTAGATAGACTATCAAGCTAGGCAAGTGCTCAGGAATCGTGTAGAGTAAGCTAGTCTCTGTAATATTTATAATATTTCGAAATGTGAAATTTAATGGATCACATCACCTCAAATTCTGTTCACACAGATCAATTATCAAACAAGATAAGAAAGAGCACTACTGAAATATTTGGAAAAGCCATCCTCAGCAAAGCCTGATGAGCATCATGAGCCAACAGCAGGACCATCCTCTATGCAACCTCAAACACCAGTAGAAGTAGAGCCTGATGAACCAACAAGTGGCCCATCTTCTGTTCAGCTTCAAACACCACACGCAGGCATTTCTACTGAGCAACAAGAACCAAGATCTGCTTATGAAGCTCCTGACGAACCATTTACAGAAGCCTTAAAGAGGTTGGAAGCATTGGTGGGATTCAGTCGGTTCGCACCGGTTCGTGCGAACCGGTTCCTAAAATTTCTCGAGTTCGATTTGGAGGCGATTTGGAAATATTTAAAAGGAAATTAAATAAAGAATTTCAATAAAAACATTTTTTAGTTTTCACTTCTGACACGGAAGGGAGAGGAGAAGGGGGGAAGGGGAGGGGAGGGGAGGGCGAACCGGTTCTTAAAATTTTTGAATTCCACCACTGGTTGGAAGTCAAATTTTTCAATGTGGTGGTGGATTATGCCATCGGGCCAATAAATGAGAGACTCAAAACATTAGATGATGTGAGGGACATATTTGGGGTTCTCCTAAACTTCACCACAATGAACAAGGAAGACTTGTCCTGCAAGTGTGAAAAGCTCTCTAAGATACTGAGCTCTGGAGCTGACTCTGACATTGATGGAAGAGAACTGGCCCTCGAAATTAAGAACTTGCCGACTTTACCTTCACACAACATGACTGCATTGGAGCTTCTCTCCTTCATTCATCAGAAGCAACTGGAGGAACTATACCCCAATCTCTGGGTTGCACTAAGAATTGCCTGCACTCTACCTGTGACAGTAGCGTCAGCCGAGAGGAGCTTCTCTAAGATGAAGCTAATCAAGAACTACCTCAGATCATCAATGGGGCAGGATCGCCTCAGTGGCCTTGGCATCATAAGCATCAACCAGGACGTTGGCAGGAAGATTTCATATGATGTTGTTATTGATGATTTCGCCCAGAAAAAATCTAGGAGGCAAAAATTTTGAAGATACAAACTGTTCTGTATAACTGTTAGCTATTACACGATTGTATCGTAGAGTTAGTAATTGTTTGGTAGTTGATAATTGCATTATTTTGTTATACATAGTTCTGTGTCATTTATTCTAAATAATGTATAAGCTAATTTTCAGGAATTTCATGGAGATATTTTTCTGTTTGTCTTCTGAAAGTACATATTTGTTGTTTTGGACATAAATGTTTCATTAAAATTGTTTCATAATTGTTTTTTATTAACACAGCCATTTTTTGTATGTGTGTGCTAAGGTGATGTAGTAAGGCGTGAGTTGGTGGATGGAGGGGTGGGGCCTCAAATGGGTATACTGCTTAGGGCCCTCTAATGGCTAGAAACGGCCCTGTCCATGGGTGAGCCCTTCTGTTCTCTACACTCATACAAGCTGGAGTTACTGGCAAACCGACAGCTGTTCAGTGCCTCCACTGATTCTTCCTTTAAATAGAATTATATTATAAATATCTGTGCCTTGAAACAATTACCTTACCATATTCTTACATAACATTCAAATCTTGTTCTACACACAGTAGAATATCTTTGAGTTACAACATGAGAATTTATGCCTTTTGTACGGCTTGTGTTAGTTTATTTATTTTGATTGGGTCCAGATCCCAGCTGAGCCTTGAACGGCCAAGCTCTGAAGGACTACTTTAACTTTACTTATAACCTAAGTTAAGCTAGACTAAAACAACCTTACGGACTTGGAGGTCCTATTAGGTCGTACCTCAGGGTTGCTGACCCGATGTGGGCTTACTTTAGGGCTCAGTAGTATAAAATTAAGGAAAAACGAGCACTATTTATGGTCTTCTTTCTAAACCTTGCAACAACAACAACACAATCTGCACCATTGCAGGATGCAACATTTGCAACAATCCTGTATCGAAACAACCAAACTGAATTGCAAGAGAGCTCTCTATAAGATCACGCCCTATCAGTGCCGCATTCACCAAACGAGTAGAAGGGACGATGCCAGTGCCCAAAAATGATAACTCTAAATTAAATGAATTTTTCACTAACCTTACAATTGTGATATATATATATATATATATTACGCCCCGTTTGTGAAATTGCCCATTTCATGAACTGGGCAAACTAAATCTTGCCCATTTCATGAACTGGGTAGCATCGTGTAGGCGATTAAAAGTTTCCTACATATATCACATTTGTGCCATTTGCATATTTGTATTGACCTGACCTGACTTGAATTTGTGCTGACCTGACCTGAAATGACTTGACTTTATCTTTGGGGACGAATGTGAGGTCAAGGCGGCCTATAAAAGGGGAAATCATGAAGACAAATATTAGTTTAGTTACATTAAAAAAAATTTAAAGGACAAATAAAACAAACAATTCATTCTATGAGATATAATGCCCGGTCAGGTTAACTGTATGTTAGGTTAAGTTGTGATATTTTCGTTAGTTTTAACGAAAATATCACACCTTAACCTAACCAATTGTCAAGGGCATACAGGTGACCTAACCGGGCATTCAGTTAACCTAACCGGGCATTATATCCCATAGAATGAATTGTTTGTTTTATTTGTCTTTTAAGTCGCTGTATGTTAGGTTAAGTCGTAATATTTTCGTTAGTTTTAACGAAAATATCACAACTTAACCTAACCAATTGTCAAGGGCATACAGTTGACCTAACCGGGCATTCAATTAACCTAACCGGGCATTATATCCCATAGAATGAATTGTTTGTTTTATTTGTCCTTTAAGTCGCTTCAGTGGCCTTATACCTGAAGATGTTCCTCAGGAATAACTATGCCCTTGACAATTGGTTAGGTTAAATTGTGATATTCTCGTTAAAACTAACGAAAATATTATGACTTCACCTAACATACAGCGACTTAAAAGACAAATAAAACAAACAATTCATTCTATGGGATATAATGCCCGGTTAGGTTAACTGAATGCCCGGTTAGGTCAACTATATGCCCTTGACAATTGGTTAGGTTAAGGTGTGATATTTTCGTTAAAACTAACCAAAATATCACAACTTAACCTAACATACAGTTAACCCGACCGGGCATTATATCTCATAGAATGAATTGTTTGTTTTATTTGTCCTTTAAATTTTTTTTAATGTAGCTAAACTAATATTTGTCTTCATGATTTCCCCTTTTATAGGCCGCCTTGACCTCACATTCGTCCCCAAAGATAAAGTCAAGTCATTTCAGGTCAGGTCAGCACAAATTCAAGTCAGGTCAGGTCAATACAAATATGCAAATGGCAGAAATGTGATATATGTAGGAAACTTTTAATCGCCTACATGATGCTGCCCAGTTCATGAAATGGGCAAGATTTAGGTTGCCCAGTTCATGAAATGGGCAAGATTTAGTTTGCCCAGTTCATGAAATGGGCAGCAAATTTGCCCATTTCATGAACTGGGCAATTTCACAAACGGGGCACAACATATATACAACATTACAAAGGTTCCACGCGATAATTTCTCATTTCGCGAAGGTCAAGCTTGTCACCCCTCCTCTTGAGTTGACCTGGTGGAGTAGTGAGTTGGGTTCTTGTATTCTCCACCTCACATAGCCAGGTACGCCCGGATCATCGGGGATTGTTCTGAGCCAGGCGTCTAATCTTCTTTTGAAGATGTCCACTGCAACTCCCTTCGTGTTTCTTAGGTCTTTGGGCAGCTGATTAAATAGTTTTGGTCCTCTCACAACAAAACTATTTTCTTTCATGGTTAAGGATGTTCCCTGTCTCGCCTTTAATTTGGGAACACGACACAGTCTTCCTTTTCTACTTTCCACCGTTGTTTGGGGGGTTACAGGGTTCAGAGTAAGATTAGGGACTAGTTTCTCCATTATTTTCCAAGTGTAAATAATGGTGTATCTCTCTCTTCTCCTTTCCAGTGAATATAGGTTTGGTTCGCATAACCTTTCCCAGTACTTCAGTTCTTCGCACCCCTCGATCTTGCCTGTAAAGCTTCTTTGAATCCCTTCCAGCTGTCTAATGTCTTCTTTTTTATATGGGGATGTTAGGACCGAGCAGTATTCCAATTTGGGTATGATCAAGGCTTTCAGTAGAGGAATCATTACATTCCTATCCCTTCGTTTAAGGATTTTCAATATCTGCCCCATTATTCTCTTTGCTCTGTTTACTGCTATCTTATTTTCTGTTTCAAATTTCGCATCATCAGTCATTACAACCCTTAAATCTTTTGCTCTAGAATTTCTCTGAATTTCCTGTCCGAGGTATAATATTCCATGGATTTTAAGTCTTCTCTTTTTCCGTACCGTAACAGCTGAAATTTCTCAGTGTTAAACTTCATATTGCTGTCTTCCTTTCCACTTGTAGATTCTGTTCATGTCGGTTTGTAAAGATCCTATATCTTCTGGGTTTTTTATTTTTCTACTGATCTTTGTGTCATCCGCAAAGGATGTTACTGTGCTGTCTCTGGTAATGTCCTCATCTATGTCAGTTTAGCATGATTATGAAGAGTAGGGGAGCTAATACTGTTCCTTGTGGTACTGAGCTGAGGACCTCTGATTCTGATGAAGCTACTCCTTGTACTACAACGACTTACCGCCACTCACTAAGGAAATTATATATCCATTTCCCTACGTTTCCTGTTATTCCCATATATTTCAGTTTATGTATTATGATTCCATGGTTACACTTGTCGAACGCTTTGGCAAAGTCTGTGTATATTACATCATAGTTTTCATTACTTTCAAGTGCATCAATAATGTTGTTGTAGTGTTCCATTAGTTGTGATAGGCATGATCTGCCTGACCGAAACCCATGTTGGTTATCATTGAATTTATTCTGAGTTTCCAAAATGTCATAGATTTTCTGTCTAACTATTCTTTCAAATATTTTAGTGAGATGAGATGTAAGCGACACTGGCCTATAGTTTTTGGCCTCGGATCGATCTCCTCCTTTATATATTGGGACTATGTTCGCACGCTTTCGGATGCCC
Organism: Bathynomus jamesi; assembly: GCA_023014485.1. Classification (NCBI taxonomy): domain Eukaryota; kingdom Metazoa; phylum Arthropoda; class Malacostraca; order Isopoda; family Cirolanidae; genus Bathynomus; species Bathynomus jamesi. The sequence goes on from JAJOZX010000335.1 coordinate 483,777, forward strand.
GGTATTTCTCCCGTGTCTAGTGATCGTCTCCATATCCAATATAGGGGCTCAGCGATTGCATTCTTGCCATTTTTGATCAGTGTGGCATTCCATTTATCCGGTCCTGCCGCTGAGTGTGTTTTTAGTTTTCCTACAGCTTGTGTAATATCATCCGTCGTAAAGTCGAAGTCTGTTATACTTTCCCCTTGTAGTTCTTCTTCAAAGAACGCGTTTCTATCGCATATCAGTTTGTCAGTTTTTGGGATACTGAAAGATGATTCGTGCTGAGCTCTTAATTAATATTTCAGATACTCCTGTGAGCTCATCAGATAAAGCACTGTTCTCGTTTTTTAAAGGTCCGATAGTCGCATGGTTTTTCGACTTTCTTTTTGCGAAATTATAGAAGTACTTTGAGTTAGCCTTTATCGCTTCTATAGCGTCGTCTTCTTCTTTTTCTGTATGCTTCTCAATTAGTTCCTGTATGACGTCATCGATACTTTGCAGTTTATCGTTTAATATTTTTCTGATGTTGTTATCTTTACAGTTACTTAATTTTGCAGTCACTCTTTTTCTCTTTCGGAACAATGCCCTCTTTTGTCTCTCGAGCCTGCTTCTCTTTCCTCTTTGTTGTAGTTTTAGGACATGTTTTTCCACAATTTCTAACGTCTTCTCCTCTGAAGTCATTAGCATCTCCTCCGTTGTCTTGGCCTCGAAAATGGTTTTCCAATCTATTACTTCTATGCTAGATGTAACATCTTCCCAGTTTATAGCTTTGGAGTGAAAATTAAAAATTTCGAATTTGCTTATATATATATATATATATATATATATATATATATATATATATATATATATATATATATATATATATATATATATATAAACACACACGAGGGTAATTCAATAAGTATCCGCACTTTTTATTTTCACATCTGATAAATTATCACTTCTCAAAATAGGCTCCCTGTTTCTCAATACACTTAGTCCAGCGATCTACAAGCTTCCTAATGCCATCACAAAAGAATGTTTTTGGTTGTGTGCGTAGCCAGTCATGCACCGCCTCCTTCAGGTCATCATCGCCTTGGAATCGCTGACCTCTCAAAGCGTCTTTTAGTGGTCCAAACAGGTAAAACTCCGAAGGTGCCAGGTCTGGACTGTAGGCTGGATAGTCGAGAACTTCAAATTTAAGTTCTTGAAGGCATTTTCTAGTCTGTGCAGCGGAATGAGGGCGCGCATTGTCGTGTAACAGAATAACACCTTCCGACAATCTCTCCCTCCGTTTTGTGCAAATTGCTTGCTTTAACTCATTCCGAAGCATGTCAGAATACGATGCACTTGTTACTGTAGTTCCACGCTCTAGATAATGTTCAAGGATAGGGCCTCGTGTATCCCTAAACAGCGTTAGCATAACTTTACCTGCTGACGGCTGCGCTTTGAACTTCCTTGCAACGGGAGATGTTGGATGTTTCCATTGCAGGCTTCCATTGAAGTACCGTTGCATAGACAAGAAAATGCCTTCAAGAACTTAAATTTGAAGTTCTCGACCATCCAGCCTACAGTCCAGACCTGGCACCTTCGAATTTTTACCTGTTTGGACCACTAAAATACGCTTTGAGAGGTCAGCGATTCCAAGCGATAATGACCTGAAGGAGGCGGTGCATGACTGGCTACGCACACGGCCAAAAACATTCTTTTGTGATGACATTAGGAAGCTTGTAGATCGCTGGACTAAGTGTATTGAGAAACAGGGAGACTATGTTGAGAAGTGATGTGTTTATAATCTATCGGATGTGAAAATAAAATTGTGAAAATAAAAAGTGCGTATATGTATTGAATTACCCTGGTATATACACAGGGTGGGCTTAAAAATCTATTACCAAACTTTTGAAAAAATATTGTGGCTCACCCTGTATATTGATCTTACTGCTGAGGCCGTATGTTGTACCCATACTTTTACTCTTTCAAACGCTGGATTTGAATCTAGATTCAACGCCCCAGGAGTAGAGGCACAGGCTCACAACTGGAGGGAGGTATCAGAATATGGTGCTCAATTGAAAGGCGGTCAAAGTCAGCATCTGATACTTTCAGATGACAGTCAGTTTCTCCATAAATAATTAATTTTCCTAATTTTTACACAAAATAATTAATTTATTTCCTTTTTCATTTCAGACCATCATTCTGCTATAGTTGGTGAACAAATTATAACATAATGAAATACTCTTTGGAAGATAAAGCCTTGATATTGAACCTGCGTCAGGAGAAACACTGGGCTGCAAAATGAATGAAGAGAGTTTCCAAATAAACGATGGACGATACCTGGACTTCAACATCTCATAAAGAAAATCGATATCACAGGGTCGACCAAACGAAAAGAAGGCAGTGGAAGGCCAAAAACATCATGTACTGAGAAAATATTGACACGGTTTCATCCATGATATGCAGTCAAGAAGAACGGCCCAACACCCACAAGTCTTAAATGTTTTAAAAGAGTCGAAGTTCATAAGCTCTCTGCATCAAAATAAGCAAACAAGAGTTGAAAAATGTCGTGCTCTGTTTGATCGATTCCCAGACAGAGAAGTGTCGAAAATATGGTTCAGCGACGAGAAGACCTTTACGGTTGCTTCAACAATAAACACACAAAATGACCGAGTTTATGGAAGACAGGACAAAAAATCTATCAGTTTAGATCGACTTTGCGGGGAACGTCTGCATTTTTCTCAAAAAGTCATGGTTTCCATCTTTATTTCAAAGTTAGAGAAGTCAGAGATTGTTTTTGTTGATCAAAATGCCAAAATCACTGCTGCTTATTACCAAGAAAAAAATCCTTGATGCGGTACTGCCGTCGATAAGGGAGAAGTCAAAGTTGCAAGCGTGCATTGATAATGGAGGAGGGCACAATCAGCATAATTTTGGACTCAATTAGGTAACTGTATAGAAATAGAAAGTTTTTCTACCCGTGTCTGTATAACAGCGAATTACAAAATAATGGTTACAGTTAGCACAAATCCAACTTCACCACAAGATAGACCATGAAACTCTCTCTCTCTCTCTCTCTCTCTCTCTCTCTCTCTCTCTCGCTCTCGCTCTCTCTCTCTCTCTCTCTCTCTATATATATATATATATATATACCTTAACTTAATATATACAAACAATGCTACATTAATTAGCTTAGTCATCATATTGCTTTGGGACAACCCTGCTCTTCCTCTTCTAGATTTTCTAACACCTCGTCATCGTTCAGATTCACAGGAAAAAGGAAAAACGCACAGTTAACAAAAAACTCCCAAGCAAATGCAGTTGGCATATATTTTGTGTGCGTGAGGGTCGTGATTGGAATTTCGTTATTGCAATTAATTATGGATTACATAAAGAGAAAAGCATGGAGGGGTCATCTCGCTTTACAATTTCTAGCCGTCCTTGAAAGGAGATGAAGATGTATGATACAAGCAATCTTTTAAGTCAGAGTGGTTGAGTGATCTTGATCTGAGAGACTGGTTGAAACTGGATCCAACTGACAAGCACGCAGCATTTTGCAGAGTATGTAATCTTAACCAAACAGACAAAAATATCTTTATTGCGGATCATTCACAATCTGTAGCCACTTAACCTAATTTACAAATACAATCTTGAAAAATAAGGCCAGCATATAGCTATTTAACCTACTCTAATATACAAATGCAATCTTATCATGCACTTAACTTAATATGCAAAAGCTTAAATTAAAAAACTGCAATAAAACAAATCTGTTTGCTCACAAAGATTCCCAAAGGCACAAAAAAAGTTTTAGGGCTAAGAAAAAAGTACTTCCATTAATCGTTTTTTTTAGTGAAGAAAAAAGGACAACCACAACTCAAGAAAAAGTTGCAAAAGCTGAAATTATTCTACAGTAGATGAATTCATGGACACAGATTCATTAAAACCATTAAAAACAAGTTTTTAATGTAATATTCTATGTATTTGTCGATCTATCATACAATATTTTGGTCACTCTGGTGAATCTACAAAGTTTATTTTTAGTGAGTGGCAACACTGAACCTGAGCCTTTCCACCAGACTTCCAAAGCAGTATACAAGACTGGCTCACACACAATAGACTCAAAGTAGCGCCCACAAAATCAACCATCACCTTGCTTACAAGCAACACAAAAGAATACCAGGTAATTCCACAGCTTACACTAAACAACATCAACATTCCACACACTCACAGAACCAAAATATTTGGTGTCACATGCAACATCATTATCTTTTGCAAACCACATTCAGGACATTAAAACCAAATGTACGTCAAGACTTAACACGCTTAGGGTACTAACAGGCACAAACTTTGGATACCAGCAGGAAACAACATCACTCATATACAAACAATATATTCGCTCAGTTATGGACTATGCTAGCCCATGCTGGGCACCCATTATCTCAAACACACACATAAACACCTTACAAACAATACAAAACAACGCATTTCGTATCATTACAGGATGCACTCAAACAACACCAATAGAACACCTGCACACAGAAACAAAAATACTAAAAGTTAGGGAACATTTAGACATGAGGGGAACACAATTCATGGCAGCAGCGACAACTAACCCACAACACCCTTGCCACTACATGTACAATCATGCACCAACACCTCGCACCATTAAGGTAACACCAGAGAGACATTATAACCAAATACTCCATTCCATACCACGCCCCACAGACATCACACAGTACAGAAAACACATACACACACACCTAACCCACAAAGCACTGACACGACTCGGTCCGAATGCGGTCCTAGGTGCGAAGCCGCCACCCATTAACAGGTCAGAGATCAGCCTGAGCAGATCGGATCGAGTTAACTTAGCACGATTCCGATGTGGACATCACCCCAACTTACGGACATATAAACACAGAATAGACAACTCCATAGACGACACCTGCCACCTGTGCCAGGACACACCACAAACAATTGAATATATTATGACAGACTGTACCGCTCTAGCACAGCAACGAACACAACACAACATCACTAGTGCGCTGAACCTCTGGTCCACTCCGGAGAGGGCGATCGGTTATCTGCGTGCCGCCGGCTTGCTTGATCAGGGTGGGCTGATCGGCTAAACAACACAACAACTTCCAAAGCCTAATTACATTTTTATTCTAGTAATCAGTTGGTAATAAGCTAAGGTTAAACTTAGAGTGGTATGGAGGATGATCCATATTATAACAGAACACTAAAAGGTACCCCGATGAAAGGGTTTGTGAATAGAGCTTCTGCTGTTATATTAGGTATAAGTATCGCTATTGGAGTAGGATTTCAGTAAGTGAATATGTAATTTGTTTTATTTATATCTAGGTTATACGTTTATTGGTAATTATTATAGCCATATTATGTGCATCTGGACGAAATTTCTTTCGTCCCAATTATTCAGTAATACTCTAGATTCTAGAATCTGGAGAATTGTGACATACGTAAATATTTTTTTACCACCTTTTTATATTATAGACGTTTACATTTCGATGAAATAAGTCCATACAGTACACATTGCGGTGCATATTAAATACAAATTGAAATTATTTAAAGGCACACTGACAATTTATCATTGTCATATATCACAGTGCTTCTCAACCGGGCGATTTAGATCAGAATCAGGGTGACTGAAAATTGTGAAAGAATGTAAACTTTTTTTGTTGAAGCAATTGTTGAATATTAGATATTAAAAGTATTGAATATTTTCTTGTTCCACAGTAAGTACTTTTAATGTCTGTATTGTTACTAAAAATAAACCATAATAATGAGCTCTGAAAATTAAAAGTACTTTTTCCACTGTATTCGAGGTGGGGTAAGTAAGTTTTTTGAAAAAAAAAGTTTGGGGTCAATCATGTCGGAAAAGGTTGAGGAGCACTGATCTATCATAATTCACCATTTGTCAGTCTGGCTTTGTCTCCTTTGGCAGACATCAGAATAATGCACACCATCTCCCAAAACGTTTTATTTTTCCATAACTTCTTGGTTTTATAGGTTTCAGCCTGGTTAGGGCATACAGTTGACCTAACTGGGCCTTCAATGGTGGATACTGGAATAAAATTGAAGGCCCAGTTAGGTCAACTGTATGTCCTTGAGAATTGGTTAGGTTAAGTTGTTATATTTTCATTAAAACTAACGAAAATAACACTCCCCTTTCAGGCCCAAATGGCTGATTTTCATGAAACTTGGTGACACCACCTGTGGTAAACCCTGAAGTCTTTAGTAACTAATTTTTTTTTTTTTTTTTATAGGGTGTCCCGAAAAAAATGCCACAATTTATTCCTCCTCCAAAAATTTTGAATCTTACTTTTAAGGCTGCACAGCAACCTTGTATCCTACATTAATAACACTGCTCAATAAAAAAAAAATTTTTGCTGCTGATTTAATTCTAAGACCTGTTTCTGGATAATATTGATGTGCTGATTTCAAAAATCACCTTAGATTTTGTCCATCACATCAGGTTTTCAATGCAATATGCCTATTTTGGGTGATCCATGAAGGGCATTTATCAAAATTGATGATTTTTGAGACCTGTTAATAGCTGTTTTGCTGTTAAAATTTTATCTGTGGAATACGCAAATCTGTGCATTAAATCTAAAGGTCATGTACAATATATTAAAATCTTGGGTATCTGTGATTTCCCCAGGTATGAGTGTGATGTCATGATCATGGATTCATTTTTTGCTTATTTAAACACTTTTAATCACTTTGTGTCAATATTACCATTGTATATTAAAGTTCACTCCCTGCACAATTGTTTACTTTTCCATGTTGATTCTGAGTATGTAAACTTATTTTTTGAAAAGAAAAAAAATTGGGCATAACCTTGCCAAAATGCAATATCTCCAAAATATCCATATTTGATTGCTAAAAAACCTGATGTGATAGGCAAAAACTAAGGTGATTTTTTAAATCAGCATACCAAAGTTACCTAAAAATAGGTGTTAGAATTAAATCAGCAAAATTGGTGTTGGGCAGTGTAATGCATATCAATCAAGAGCAGAAAAACTAGGGTAATTATGCAGCTAAGGGGCATTGCTAAGTTTGGTTGTGATTGTTTTTTCTGAATGTTTTTTCATGCTTTGTGTAATAGATTTTGTCAATAGTTGTGGAATTATGGAAAAACATCAGTTTTAAGGTATTTTGGATAGACAAGTATGGTACCACTGCACAAAGCATGAAAAAATAATAGAAAAAGAATACAAATTGATACCAAATAATGCAGAAAAACTAATTGCCAATTAAAACAACCTGACCTGAAAAGCTCTAAGGCTAAATTGTCATTAAAAAGATAACTATTTTTTTGTAGGGTTATGGTAAGTCTAAATGTGTGTATTTGAAACTGTACATATTCAACCCAGTAGGCTTTAAAGGGTTAACATAATTAAGATTGCAAGTTTTGCACACCATGTTGGAATCTAGACTGAGAAATGGCATGATTTTAAATCTGGGATAGAGCCAGGTTTAAATTTGATTGGCTGGATGATGTCACGAGCAATGTTCCCTCTAAGGTGTGCGTGTGTGCGCACGCGCACGTGTTGTGAAACCCGCGCGCACAGCAAAATAAAATGCGCACAGGCTCAAGCGTATCATGAGTTACGACAGTAAATGAAGTAATTTCAAAAATATCCCATCACACAAGGTCTGACCATTTGCATCAACATACTCTGTAGTCGCTCTTTTGAGTATTAACCCCTTCAGCCCAACTTTGCCGATGTCCGTGCAATTACGCAATACAGATTTTTTTTACTCTATGTATTTGCATTTTTTTTCTTTTATACATTAATGCATTGAATATAAACCTTCTTTTTCTTATTTTTGCATAAAAACGAATAGTAATTATCTCATAATTCATAAAAAATAAAATTTTCTATTTTATTCCTATTTTGTGAATGGATAAAATCATGTATTAATCTTGATTAGTTATTTTTATTTTATTTCTTTATTTTGAATTTTATTTTACTATTTTTTCTTTTATTCATATTTTTAGAATGGATAAAATGTTTTCTTTTTTAAGAATATATAATATTGTAAACAGTTTTTTAATATCCATTTAATAGTACCGTAATGATCAAGCTACAGTATCACCTTATGGAAATAATATTTAAGTATTTAATATTTATATATATATTTCATTTTGAAGATAATAGCACTCAGAAAAGTTTGCACAATTTTTCACCATGAATCGAAATTTGCGCACATGGACTAAAAAAAATTAGAGGGAACATTGGTCACGAGAGTGCTTGGTGATTGGTTGATGTCAGCAATGGTGAGCATGGTTGTGGTAGTGACAAATTCAAATTTTTTTTTAACATAATTTCCTTGAACTTCACCATAAAATTATACTTCCCCAGTACCAATGTAATTGTAGTGTGATGTACATATATTTCTACGGTAAGTTAAAAAGGGTAGTGTATGTTTATAAAGCTACAATGCCCCTTAGCTGCATGATAACCAAAACTATATATACAGCTATGTAAACTTCAAAAAAAAAAAAAAAAAATTGTTTGGTTAGGTTAATCTTACATTTAGGGCTGAGTTTTTTCTGTTCTGTTGACAGATGTTATTAATGTTGGATACATTGTTGCTGTGTGAACTTAATTTACCCACCCTCCCACCCCACTCCCTGAAATATTCAGTATATGCTAAAACACAAAGTACTTAAATTTCAAGACTTTGACCCCATTGATCATGAGATGTGAAACTCAAAATTTTAATGATCTTAAAGTAAGATCTGTGAAGCTACATTTAAAATTAATTTGAGAGCTAATTGTAAACATTAAACTCTTAAAATTTTCAGGGTTTTTTTTATTTAAAAAAAAAAAGATTTTTAATAGAGTATATAACCATGTACAAGTTCTTTTTGTAGGTCAGGTTAGAGTAATTGGTAATTATACAGAAAAGGACCACTCCTGGGTTCAGCCACAAATCCATATTTTTCTAGATCAGTTTTTCCTCCTCTATTCACTTCCTGTGCAGATGTTTTTTTTCTGGAGTTCCCCCTTCTTTCCCCTAGAATACTGAACCCCCAACAAAAGTGGGCAAGGCTTTAAAGAAGAGGGAAAATGTGCAGTTAAAACACGTAAAACACAACCTAAATCAACCAAAAACTGAGCATTTGCACAAGAAATAACTATCATATTTGGAATCCTTGTCAAAAACTAGTTTATAGAAGTATAATTGAATTATCTGAACCCAGGAGTGGTCCTTTTCTGTTTATTAGCCAAGTAATTACCTTAGAATTTTTGCTTTCTTTTGCTAACCATGGGATTAGTTTGTATAGTTATTAGATATTTAGGCAATTATAGTAACAAAAATCCTTATTGTGTTTCAAATAAATCTCCCAATAGAGCATACTACCGCGTGCTGGGTGTCTTTTTCTAGGTGGCTTGGCAGATCTAATCCCCACACAATTTTTAGACTGGCAGGAAAGTTTGAACACCCAAGTCAGATGTTCCAACTTTCTGAAATTTTGGATGTATGAAAGTGTGTGTGTATGGCAGTATCTGTTTTGCTTTTAAAATCTGTTAATTTAAGTTTACCAACTTATTTGTAGGTTTTAGCATTTATTTAGGACTTAGCTTTTTTTTAGAAAATAAAATATGGTAATGTTACATTGATAATTGATATTAAATTAAGTATTTTAAGCTTGTGTTTCTGTGATTTAGTTAGATATTACAAAGTATAGCAGTTTCTAATAAGTTATTCTTTGTATATGATTTTTATAACAAATGGAGATCACTGGAAGTTTTCAATAAAAAGATACCCTGACCATGTGTTTTTTTACAAGTTAGGTTTATTTGGAACCTAATATGGATTTTGGTTGATATAATTAATTGACCAAATATCTAATGAGTGAGTCTGTATACTACACATACTTGTCCCATATTTAACTATTATTTATAGACTTATTTGCTATTTGAGAACCACTTACTCGTGGCATAGAAGGCTACTTAGAATTTATACATACACCTTTATTATATTAAAATAAAATATTGTTCATTTAACTTTTACCAAATTTTCTCAATTACATATTGGTACCATGACTACAGTAAATATGTATTGCCTGAAAAGTACTGTAGCTAATAACAGCAGTCCACAGGAACTAGGAAAAATATCCTACTGTAGGATGGGTATTTTTGCTAGTTCAGTTAATTTGTAAATTTAAGCAATTTTTCTTGTAGGTGATATGGCATTGAATCAACAAGCTTCTTGCACAATTCTGGTGTTATTTTTTATCATTCCTCCTCTAAAATTTCAAATAAATTCTTTGCTAGTTGGTTTGTCTTCTCTTGCTTTTACTTTTCTGTCTGACTCGTCCCAAAGATGTTCAGTTGGGCTTAAATCAGGACTTTAAGAGGGCCACTCTGAAAATCCCCTTGCTTTGTACAAGTTATATAGTTGCTTGAGGGCTTTATCCCTATGCTTTGGATCATTATCTTACTGAAATATAAAATTAGGAGTCTCCATGAAGTGTTGTAGCAGCTGGCATTGCTATTTTGACAAATAATTGCTTAAGAACTTGTTGATCCATGTCTTTTTATTCCCCTTGATTTGATGGTGCTTTTCAACACCCTTAGAGAAGCAGACCCAAACCTTTATCCCCCCCCCCCCCCCCCCCCTCCACCTTTTTTCATAGTTTGAGTTAAGCATTCTAATTTATATTTCTCTCCTATGCCTTCATTAGCAATTTATTTCCTTTTTATCATTTCCAAATATTTGAAATCATTTTTCATCAATCCATAAAACTTTGGCCCATTGCTCTTCACTCCATTGTACATGTTGGTTTGAAAAATTGCCTTGCTTTAATTTTTTTTTTTTGAAATAACAAAGGCCTTCTTTTACTCTAGCACATATTTTATTTTCAAATAACCTCCTCCTAATGGTATTACAACTAACTTGCTTCTCTCTAGCCTTCACAAGCTCTTTACTCGGGTCACTACCAGTCATGAATCTATATTCTCCACAGCAACTATTTTCAAAAGATGAATACCTCATTCTGATAAAATGCATTTCCAGCCACTTCTGGGCATTTTGTACATTTCCCCTCCTTTTCAGTTTGTTTTTAGTGATAGCATTTGGTTGATTTGGCTATATTTAATAATTTTCCTATGTATACATTACTGTATTAAGTGTTATCAGAGCAGTCAACTCAAAGTTTATAGCCTGGAAGTTCATACTGTTTGGGCATTTTGATTAATAATTAATGCAGGTCAAAATGAGATGGAAAAATAGCAACAACACAACCTTCCACTCTCAAACCACAGGGCACACTGAACTGTGCACTCTGAGATGCAGTAGTTGTGAAGTTGAGGGAATTTTAATTTCACGATATGAATATTGTACATTGTACAATACTAAAGAAAATCTATGGAGAAAACCAGTTCTTTTTATATATATAAAATTATAAATTTTCTTAAATTATAAACCAGTACAACTTCATTTGCTTAGGGGTTGTTATTAAAAATATATTACTGAAAAACATATTTGAAAACATTAACATGTTCAAAAGTATCAAAATTAGATCATATTGTTGATACCAAAAAAGTTGCATCTCAAATATATATTTTTGTGGACCAATGTAGCTATATATTATATACAGGCAGTCCCTGAGATATCAACATCTGCACTTATGAATGAACTCTCATAAAATAGTACTGTATTGATTTTTTGATTATTTTATTTTTTAATTACGTTACTTTTTGTTTTTAACTATATTTCGGAATACAATATTGATTACATTTATTACAGGTATTTACAACAATATTATGCAAATACATCATACAATATTTCTTTATCTGAGTTAAAAATGGTTCAACTTACAAATGGAGTTCAAGAATGTAACCCATTCATAAGTCAGGGACAGCCTGTGGATATATACCTTGTTAACTTCATTCAAGTTCTGTATGTTGGTCTCTCTTCACACGAAGGTCAAGCTGGTAGCCCTGCCTCTAGGCTGAGCTTGGTGGAGGAGTAAGTTGCTCTCTTGCACTCCATTGCACATAGCCAGGTACACCTGGCTCATCTGGTACCATCCTGAGCCAGGCATCTAGTCTTCTTTTGGAAGACTTCAACTTTTAACCTTTTAACATTTCTGAGGTCCTTTGGAAGCTACTTAAAAAGTTTTGGCCCTGTGACAACCAAGCTATTTTCCTTCAGTGTTGATGAGGTCCCTTGGCAGCCCTTTAATTTGTGAACACTACATATTCTGCCTTTCTTATTTTACAGCATTTAGATGGTAATTGGGTTTAGCCTGAGGTTTGGTACCAGTTTTTTTTATAATTTTCTATGTGTAGATTATGGTGTACCTCCTTTTTTCCAGGGGGACACACACACACACACACACACCTCTGGACCCTGGCTATCTCAGATTTATTAGTTAAAAAAAAAAAAAAAAAAACTCGGATAGCACAACCTCAGTTAATGGGACCATACTTTGCATGTTATAAGGCTAACTGGTTCCAGAAAACTAAACTGACCCTTATCACAAAATCTAACTTTTAAGGCCATCCAATATTTTTAATTTAAATAGTATTTAAGTACAGTATTATTATGCATTATTTTCTGAAAATAATTAAATTATAATGAAATACAGTACTGTATTAATTAAATTAACACTTGCCAGAACAACAATTTGACTGAGCTTGCTGGAAAGATGTTTTATTGTTTGGAAGGAGAATTTCCTTCCATAAAGGCATCTGGTAGTTCAGGCAATTGGTTGTGTTTTTGAGAGCTTGAAGAGAGGTCCCTGAAGTTGATGGTTTTGGTTCATCTTGTTCTACAGAAGTCCTCTTCAGTTTGAAAAACTATTAATCAGTGTCTGCTTGGGCTTGGTCATTTCTTGGAGTTGAGTTTGGTATGGGAGGAGTGCTGTGTAGGCTCTACCATTCTAGAACAAATGTGTTTGTTAGCGGATGAATGGTTCTTTATGGAAAATCTTAATCGTGTGTAACCTTGGTTATCAAGATCCTCAGATAGTTGGGGTCCACTAATAAATATATATATATATATATATATATATATATATATATATATATATATATATATATATATATATATATATATATATAAAATATATATATATGTGTGTGTGTGTATATACACAGGGTGTCCCATAAGTCTGGCATCATAGGAAAAATAATTAAAAAAGGCAAAACAAAAAATTTTATTTACAGAATGTGCTCAATATGTCCACCATTGTTTTCAATACACAAATTCAGACTTGATACCCAGTCAGCAAGCACACAGTGAATGATGTCAGGAGTAATGGTGTTACATGCCCCAATAATGCGCTGCTGCAAATGTTCAACACACCTAATTTTCTCTGCGTATACCAGCGCTTTCAAGTGGACCCAGAGATAAAAATCTAGTGGTGTGAGATCTGGGCTTCTAGCTGGCCATTCCACAGGCCCTTGACATCTATCCAATGACCAGGGAATTGTTGGTACAAGTATTCCTTTACTTGGGTGCTGTAATGTGCAAGAGTGCCATCTTGCTGGAACCATGTTGGGAAATGCTTCTTCCTTGAGCATACGTAGGTAGGTGCCTCCAGTGACATGTTCATTGAAAAAGGGGGGGCCTATGATGCAATCCTTCCAAATGCCACACCATACCATCACCTGAGATGCACCTTGTTCCTTTGAAGAGGTATACCAGTGAGGGTTGTTTTGAGACCAGTAGCGGGTGTTCTGTTGATTTACCTCACCATTTCCATAAACAGCCTTATCACTGAACAGAATGGTGGATGGGAAATTGGCATCCTGAGCATATTGTTCTGTAGCCTATTCACAAAATTCCATCTGCTGGTTGGGATCATCATCGCTTAATTTCTGTAGGATCTGAAGTTTATATGGATGCCATTTGTGAGCCTGAAGAATGTGATGGATGCTACTTTTTGACACTCCTGTCTCGGTGGACAATTGCCAGAGAGACTTATTGGGACTTGTTAAAATGAGCCAGGATAGCAGTTGCTGTATCATTGTCAGTGGACCTCCTTGAAGGTCCACTGTATGGTTTATCTTCTATGGATCCCATTTCCTTAAACTTTGCAACAAGTCTGCTAACACTACTGTGTTATTGGCTCGTGGTCTGGATGCATTGTTAAATTCAGCAGTGGTGCCTCTGACTGATTTCTTATGAGTAGAATTATCTGGATTCATTCTTCCTTGCTCATAGACATTATGGCCTTTAGAAAGAGAAAAATATGAATTTCTCCTATGATGCTGGACTTATGGGACACTGTGTGTGTGTGTGTGTGTGTATATATATATATATATATATATATATATATATCAATGAGGTTAATGAGGTATATGCTAATTTGGAACATTTTGATAGATTATAGAAATATTAATGGGCCTTTTATTAGTCATACATAACCACTATTTAGCTATGGCTGCCCTACTTTTGACCTGTGCAAAACATTTACTCAGTCCTAAAATTTGTTTTTAAATTATTTCCCCTTCATTAAGTGAATACACTACTTAAATACATGGAATTATATTTGCGGCAGATTTTTCACAATATAACCTTCCTTAATATACAGCAAACATCTTTTGGTTCAGGAAAAAATACTTGTTTGGATGTTCAAAAGATATTAAACTTTATTTTAAAATATAAAATTTTAGTTTTGATGTGTGATGACATGTATTCATAGTATTCTTATTTGAATGATGTTAGAAGCATGGAAGCTTTTTAGGCAAAATTAATAGGATTTAGCTTATTATATGAGAAGTGAAAATGGCAATTGATGATGATACACAAGGTAAAAATTTACAACTTTATTTTATATAATTTTAAATAAAAATTATCAATTGTATATTTAGTAGATAAAAAATTATGCTTATGAATTTTTTTTTTATAAATTACGAAATTAAAAGCCTTTAATGAAATTAGTATATTTTAGACAATTAAATTATAAATTGGGTAAAGTAAAATACTTTTACTGTGGTATTGGCAGTAGTGAACTTGCGCATGAGTAAGAGCTAATGAAGTATGCCTTCAGTAATTTGTGAAATACATTTTGTGATGCCAGTGCATTTCCCGCAGTTTCCATTGTATAATAGTTTGGTTTGCGTACAAAATCTCTAGGGAGTCTGGTGTTATAATGGATATGATAGGGGGTGATTGCTCTTTGAATGGGTGATGTCAAAATGTTTACTGGTCTAGACTGATTTTCAGTAAGCTTTAATAAAGAGGGGTCACCATAATTTTGATTACTAACAAAATTATGGAAACATTTGTAAGATATTGATTATGTAATAGAATTTTTCATTCTTTTTGTACTTTTTTTATGTAGGAAAGAGCGACCATGGGCAAATACCCACAAACATCCCCCCCCCCCCTCCATAGAGGAAGAAGACAGCCAAAATTGAGGACCCAAGGTTTTTGAGATGGCTGGACGCTGCATTTGAAAGATTGAAGGTCATAGATCAGGGGAAAGGTGGATTGAGGTCTGAGGTTTGCCCACTTGTTGCCTTTTTTTTTTTTTTTTTTTTTTTTTTTTTTTTTTTTAACTGTAATTCATTGTTCAAATGTAGGGGTGATGATAATTCTGTTGCAGAAAGGCAGTGTAAAGTTATGTCCTTGAGTGATAAAATAATTATGCTTGATAAATTAGAAATAGGACAAACTACAGCTTCTCTCAGTTGGCAGTATGATGTGAATGAATCCACAATGTTCAATAAAAAAAATTGGTGAAAAATCAGCGTGTCTATGAATCTGTGCCTTTAAGTGCTAAAGTAACATTTGCAAGTAGGACAGAACCATTAATGTTGGGTGGGGTGAGTTGAGAAAATAAAAATTAATTTAACTTTTTAATATAATTCTCATTTGATAGCAAAATTATTCATTTATATATGACATGCAGTGAATTTTTAATTAATATAATACTGAAAAAAATAAGAATTTAAAAGGTGGTAAAAAATCTACATAGAATTGTGCGCACTAGAATTCTTGGGTTTAAATAACAAACTCTTATATCACAAACTTATTTACTATTAAGCTTCTAATTTTTTGTGTAACAACTTAATAAATAGGTTCAATTTATGATAAAACTGGGAATTTTTAACTGACATTTAAAAATATAGTTTCGCATTACTTAATTTTCTGAACTCACCCCCACCACAAAAATTATAGTGGGTGAGTTGAGACGCACCAAAAATAATTAATACTGAAGCACAAAGAACCAAAAAACAAAGGTGATAGAAAAATTACAAACATAAACTCAATACCTCTGATAGTGATGTAGACAATATCAATGAGATTCCTGAAACCAGCGAATCTGAAGATGACTCTTCTCAGCTGAAATCCAAGAGGTAAAATTTTCAAGTGAAATATATGGAAAAATTAAACCTGTACAGTGTATACTGATACTGTGTGTTACATAGGATGTGTGATAAAGCCATTCTTTGAGAAAAGATGGTAATTGATATGACTGGCCTCCAAATCACTGTAGGGACATAGATGAAAATGCTGAACCTCAACATTTGATTTATGGTTCAATAAACTTTTTAGGAACTGTACCATACACCATTTATGGTGTAGACAAAGATTTTACTGACTTTAAGAAATATTTGAAGTCACTAGTGCATTAGTGATATAAATTGAAGTGTTACCATAAGTTTAGTCTGTGTATTTGCATAAAAACCTAACAAACAAAGTAATCCCTTGATATTAAGTAAAATAAAAATTGATTAAATAGCTACCAGTACTGTAGCTACTGATTAAAAACTGTCATGAAAGAAACCATAAATATCAATGTCTTAACTCACCCCATCAAAGCAAGTCTGAGTCATTATTACTAAAATTTAATTTATTAAAAATAGTTGATAAACTTGTATTTGTGTGTGGCATTGGGGTATTATGACTGTTTAGTATGTAATGCAAAGCATATATAGCTATTAATATTGGTGTGACGTAAAAGTTTTCAATTTTGTCTCATCTCGCCCCACCAGACACTAATGGGGAGGGGGGTGAAGTTTCTTGATGTATGGATTGAAGATCAAATTTTAGCAGAAAAATTAAAATTTATTTGAGATGCATGAGAACTGGTTAGACAATGTCAGTCAGGAAAGATCTTAGTGGTGATAAGTTTTCTAAGCAGTGCTAAGAGGCTAGAAATAAGGCTATGGAAAAACTATACGCGCTTACAACATGGTATCGTATGTGATACCTTTATTTCATAATTAAATATCTATACAAAATTGGCTCAGGATTGGCGACCTAGCCTAATGGGAGTGAAATGATTGCCATACATACATAGAAACTGTATGTAGGCGTCGGGTCTGCAATACCACGAGAAACATTCATTTATATCATGTGAATGAAATTTTCCATTTGCTAACGCATGTAAAATACAAGAGAAAGAGTCAACAACCTTTGCCAAATCAGCAATTTATACTAAAATACAAGCGAACCAAGGAATGGCTCTCAGGGCTGTTTGTTACAGCGAACACTTTAAACAGGGAGGATGTGCTTTAGTCTTCCCTAAAGTTCTGAGTGAATTCTTTATGATAAACTTCAGGATAGGCCTATCCCCTAAAGTGTTTATATTGTGACTGTCTATATTAATTACATTAAGTTAATTTGTCGCGTAACTCCATCGTGGCGACCCGAACACTGAAAAAGATCATAACGCCCTACATCGAAGCAAAATTAAGGTGGGACAATTTCTTTTCATTCTAATATAGGCATCTAAAATCCTGACGCTAAAAATTACCATAATCAATTAAATATAAAGAGGTCCCAATAAAGACCTACATATTCATAACTCTCTAACGAAAAAGCATAGGGCTTTTGTCGGTAACCCTCCACTGAAGTCTGCTGGAAATTTCCAATGGATGAGGGCACAGGCAATCAACCCATAGCCCTATATAGTTTTTTTCACATGGTGGCCCTGTGTATGGGGAACTAACCCCTCTAAAATTTACACTGACACGCAGTGGCTAGGCTTAGCTCATTAGGCCTAACCCCAATTTCAACCATAACCCCACTATAGTTTTTTCATATGGTGTCTTATGCAACTGGGAACTGATCCCTTTACCTTTACACTAACCGAAAACAAAGGCTTGTTCATTTAACAGGCATAACTCAATTTTAGGTCCTAAAGAAATAGGCCCACAACATTAAGCTTATTTAATAGGTCCTACTCTTCAAACTCAAAACAAAGCCTTGTTAATTTAACAGGCTTAACTCATTTGAGGTCCTATAGAATAATAGGCCCAAACATAAGCCTATTTGGTAGGCCCACCTACCCTTACATTACATAATAGGCCTACCTCTTAAAGTAGGCCTTACTCTTTACACTCAAGGCCTATCCTAACTAAAAACACTTAATTTATAATTGAACCTGTGGTGTAGGTTATTAAATTTATTTCAGCAATTTAACTTACTCATAAGACTCTGTAACATCACAAAATTTGACTCAGAACTGTAACATCACAAAGACCTAAAGCAATTGCACAAATTCAAACCTACACCCACCTAACAACTAGTGACCCTATTCCAGTTCCTATTTGACATATAGGCCCAACCTATTCTGTCCTATTTGACATATAGGCCCAACCTATTCCTATTTGACATATAGGCCCAACCTATTCTAAGTCCTATTTGACATATAGGCATAAAACAGACAAGGCTTGATATAAGGGTCTCAAATGCAATGTTCAAGGATCTTTACTCAGCCAAATTGATTAACCTAACCCAAAAATAAAACCTGATAACAAAATACACATTTACACACATACGTACGGTACAGTATATAAAAATATACATACGACTCCAAACATCCAATTCTTCTTTTAAAAGAAAAATAACAACAGATTTCATTAACAGACACATACATTCCTTGCAAACAGATTGGATTCCTTCAAAACCCCAAACCTTCCAGACCTACCTGTAGGATACACAACATTTACTCATCCATAACTACAGGTATTAACTTCATTGGAGTGGTGAATCCAAGTTTTGAAGACCAACTGGATTCGGAGGAACATACACACACACTACTCTTTCCATGTGTCTCAAACACAACAACCTGTCTAAACATAACCAAGGATCGGAGAGTAAAAGCTTTTATTGCTGCGCTCTGATTCAGTGCACATAATTTTGTGCCAAAATTTATATGGTTAGACTAACATGTACAAACAAACTACTCTACTCAAGGGTTTAATGGCTTTGGCCATAGCCCAAACTACTATTTCAAGGGGCTGATGGCCTACCTTGGCCATAGCCCAAATTATTCAAAAGGCTGATGGCCTACCCCTTGGCCATAGCCCAACAAATTATTCAAGGGGTTGATGGCCTACCTTGGCCATAGCCCAACAAATTCATCAAAATGGCTTGGCCTACCTTGGCCATAGCCCAACAAATTCATCAAAATGGCTTGGCCTACCTTGGCCATAGCCCAACAAATTCATCAAAATGGCTTGGCCTACCTTGGCCATAGCCCAACAAATTCATCAAAGGGCTGATGGCCTACCCTTGGCCATAGCCCAACAAATTCATCAAATGGCTGATGGCCTACCCTTGGCCATAGCCCAACAAATTCATCAAACGGCTGATGGCCTACCCTTGGCCATAGCCCAACAAATTCATCAAAAGGCTGATGGCCTACCTCGGCCATAACCCAACCCATTCATCAAGGGGCTTGTGGCCTCCCTTGGCCATAGCCCAAACAACACAACAAGGGGCTTGTGGCTTCCCTTGGCCATAGCCCAAACAACAGGGGTCTTGTGGCCTCCCTTTGGTCATAGCCCAACCTATTCAACAAGGCTCGTGGCCTCCCTTGGCCAGAGACCAAACAACATGGGTCTTGTGGCCTCCCTTGGCCATAGGCCAAACAACACAAAAACAGTACAGGATTCAAAGCCCCAAGCCCTCCAGATCTACCTGTGGAGGAGTAACATTTACTCCACTAAAACTACGGGTATTGACTAGTCTGAAGTGGTAGGAGGTTTGAATACAGTACAAACTCTTTCTAATTCTCCAAAATTAAATGAACAAAAGACAACAATGGGAACATTGCACCAAACAATTACACAAAAACACTTTGAATGCCTTTGGGTCTTAAAACAGAAGACACACTCTCACAAGTGTATAAAGAAGTTGATATAACAGACATTTACTTATGGACAGACAGTCAAATTTGTCTAACGTGGGTGACCAACACGGATACAACTTCTTGCAAAAACATATTTGTGAAAAACAAACTAACAGAAATCAAAACTGAAAACAGCAACTGGTGAAACCACCAGAGATATCACATTACTATATCCTTTGGAGTTTGGGGCAAAATTAGAACCATTACCCCAAAGGATGGATCAGGATACTATTGGGGAAGAATCTCTCAATGTACCTGATGTAACTCAGATTAAACCAGACAGGCCTCAAAGACAGACTGCTTTGTAAGCCAGAAAACTTTTACAAGAAAAAATTAAGACTGTTGACTTATATTATAAACCTTACACAAATTGAGCAAAGTTAAAATGCTTAATAACCATACTTTAATTCCATAAATTTCCTATACCTAAAGGGAGTCAAACTGATTGACATAACTTTAACTAAACTTGAGAAGTTGGCCTCTTGAACTTTTATATTTAAATAGGTCTTAAGTAACCTCTCTCTCCCTAAATTTCTACTTCATTCTTTTCAATCCATTTCACATGGTTTAAAACAGTTTATCAAAAAATTTGATCTATAACATACAAATCCCCCCCCAGTATATGGAAAAACTATACGCGCTTACAACATGGTATCGTATGTGATACCTTTATTTCATAATTAAATATAAATTATTAATTAATTGAATTAAATATCTATACAAAATTGGCTCGGGATTGGCGACCTAGCCTAATGGGAATGAAATGATTGCCATACATACATAGAAACCGTATGTAGGTGTCGGGTCTGCAATATCACGAGAAACATTCATTTATATCACGTGAACGAAATTTTCCATTTGCTAACGCATGTAAAATACAAGAGAGAAAGAGTCAACAACCTTTGCCAAATCAGCAATTTATACTAAAATACAAGCGAACCAAGGAACGGCTCTCAGGGCTGTTTGTTACAGCGAACGCTTTAAACAGGGAGGATGTGCTTTAGTCTTCCCTGAAGTTCTGAGTGAATTCCTTATGATAAACTTCAGGATAGGCCTATCCCCTAAAGTGTTTATATTGTGACTGTCTATATTAATTACATTAAGTTAATTCGTCGCATAACTCCATCGTGGCAACCCGACACCAAAAAAGATCGTAACGCCCTACATCAAAGCAAACCAAGGACCCAGCAAAATTAAGGTGGGACAATTTCTTTTCATTCTAATATAGGCATCTAAAATCCTGACGCTAAAAATTACCATAATCAATTAAATATAAAGAGGTCCCAATAAAGACCTACATATTCATAACTCTCTAACGAAAAAGCATAGGGCTTTTGTCGGTAACCCTCCACTGAAGTCTGCTGGAAATTTCCAACGGATGAGGGCACAGGCAATCAACCCATAGCCCTATATAGTTTTTTCACAAAGGCAAATAAAATGCTAGGTATAATTAATTAAGGGAAATGTTAGTTAGAAGAGTAAGGAAGTTATCTGTAGATTGTATAGTTCTTATGTTGAGCCTTACTTAAAATAAGAAAATCTTGAAGCCTGTGTGCTAAAGTGAATATGACCATAAGGAACTTTGATTCTGTACAAGTGAAGCTAAAGACACTCTTTTGTACTTTCTGCAATAATATATACAGATAGAAACTGTGGGTGAATTATAAAAAAGGTTCTGGCAAAACTAAATTTGCTGTACAACAGGTCTTTTATACTCTTACATAAATTGCCCCCCCCCCCTCCCCGAGAAGCTCAGCTTCGCAAATGTTTGCTACCTGCAATGTCCTGAGCTTCCTGGAGGTAACAAGATGTGCTCAACACAGTCTAATGCAAAGAATTAAAAAAACAACCAACCTGATCATCCAAGCTATCCATGAGTCCTGCCATTTATCCTCTAAGCTATGGACTTCTTGGTACGAGAACGTCTGTCTGTAGCTCCACTTAAACTTCGACAGTGCAGTATTATTTCTAATCAATTGTATATATTTCTATCCTTAGTATATGAACTGTCATTGTATTAATAATATTTGTCATATGGACTATAGTCTGCCAATAAACCTTTTCATTTTCAATACTGTAATATGGGGTGACTGGCATCAAGTGATGACATTGGCACTAATCCTTTAATACTGGGTACAGATGTGATCAATAAACCCCACTGTGTGCAATAAAATGTGGGGGGGGGGGGAACAATTCAAGAATAATTTTGTAGTGATTTTGAGTCATTTTAAACCTCAAACAAAGGTGGGAAAAGTGAAGTATCTGCAGATGCTGACCATGATTTGTGAAAAAACCTAAAACATCAATTGATGTTGACTGGTGTTCTCTAAGAGAACATCAATAGATGTCAACTGATATTTAAGGATTTAAAAAAAAAAATAGCTATGCATTTTGTGAAAAAAAAAAAAAAAAAAAAATTCATGCAAAAAAATACTTGTTCTTAATCTAATGGAATATACTTTTTTTGTCTAAATCTTTTTTCTTCTGTTCCTTAACCTGAATTTTGCCAGTATTTGTTAAATGAACACCACAAAAAAATGTACACAAATGATAAACTAAAGTAGCTAGTGAAACACAAATTGCTATTTACAAATGTACATACTACCTATCCTTATTTGCAAATAGAGCTTTGCTGTCTTTGATAAAGTTTTAGAAAGAGGTATCAAAAGTTCAGGAAAATTGTTCTTGTTGATGCTTATAAATTGAAAGCCAATGATACGTGGTTTGTAGATAGAAAGTATTTCATTTCCAATGTAGAAGTACTCATCTGTTAGAATAGCATAAGAGAAATATAGTTTATCATCACTCTTTTGATCAATGTTCATTTTATGAACAGTGGTAACTTCCACTACTGTAGAAAGCCAACTGAAAAGAATAATTGACCATATCAAGTTGCTTATTGCATTATTTTTGTTTGTACTGCTGCTGTTTCCTATGTTTTTTGTTTTTATTTTCAGGTTATATTGATTACTGATGATAGTATTATTTGCTTTCATTATGCCTTTGAGAAAAGTGTGTAAATGTATGTCAATTCAAGATGACACTGGTGTGGAGAACATTGTCATAATACCTCCTGATGATGATGGATATGTAGTGGCAGGGACGTTTTCAAATACTTTAGTGATGGTCCATCACCACAAACATGACCAAGATGACATCACACAAGTACAACTAAGATAATGTCACAATGCAAATCCTCTTCAAGCATTTCTTCTGCTTTGCCTCGCACCTCAACTTTGTTATAAGGACTTCTCAATGAACCTTGAATCCCTCTCTCCAAAAAAATGACACGAAAGCTATCACCATCTAAACATGTGACCCTGCAAGGGGGTTCTAAGCTCATGCTCTTGAGTGCTCTTTGTGCTCGTTTGTACGTGCTTGTTCCTGGAGGTTTCACGTGCGCCCTCCCGGCCATAGCACCCAAGGATGATGGGGCTCAACCCTGCAGTCCTTGTCATCCTTGGTCTTTTTCCACTTCGACTGTCCCCTCCACCCTTTCTTTTTCCTCTGTCTTTCCTCTCACTTTTTCTTTGTTTTTCCGCCGAGATATGCCCTTTTAAATAGAGGCGAATCGGTTCTTCCCGAACTTTAAAAAAAAAAAAAAAAAAAAAAAAAAAATCTAAACATGTGAACACCTTTTGTGCAGACCCCATTTAGGCCTGGTGTCATTCACCCAACTTTATATAAGGACTAATCATTACAGATCTACAGAAGCTAAGGCTAACAAAGACCCTAAGATTCACTCTAAGGTTAGCCTGAGAGAAAGGAAAGAGTAGGGGGTTAAGTAAGGAGCAACACCTATCACTTGTGGGTTAACATTCATTCAGAAAAAGAGAAAAAAAGACTTGCCATCATCATCCGCCGGCCACTGCCAACAAGTCAGAAAAATAGTCAGAGAATAAGAGGGGTGAAAGATGAAAAGAAGTAAAATAAGAATGCTTACAAACCATGCAAACACATTCTAACAAACACATTCATTACCTTGTGCTTTATTAATATTAAAGGCATTATTCCAGTGCACAATAATTTTAACTGTAAACAACCAACTTTGTTTCATTCATAAATCCTTTTTTTGTTTAATAAAGGAAGAAAACTCGTTCTATCAATCAACCTAATTATAACCTTATTTGATCTAAAAAGATCTGGTGTACCCCAGCCTTATCAATCATCATCATTAACCATTATTATAGTGTCAAATTAATGCTATAAATTGGTGACTATAGATATTTCTGATGATCCTGGTCCAGATGTCCCTGGCACTCCAGAAATCTTATCTAGATTGCAGTTGCATGACCAAGATAATGATAGTGATTGAGTCAGACTCGCTTCTTGTACCAACTCCTGGCCCCAGTGCTGTAAAGAAGAAAAGAAAATTGACAAATGTGAAATGAAAGAAAAATGATACATTCAATAGAGTTAGTACAAGAACCTATTCTTATGTTGAAAGGTACCCATATTCATTTATGCAATGAATCTCCTGTACAAATATTCTGAAGATTTTTGTCTGAACTTGAATCATTTTGTTGCTGAAACAGTGCATTATGCCAGTCAGAATAACATTCATTCATTTCAACTGAGTTCTGTGGAAATGTCCAGTATTTATATTGGAGTGTAGCAGAGGACATTGGAGATACTCTTGTTTCAAACATGATCACAAATCATTTTACAATTATCAAGCGCTGGATTCACTTGGCAAATAATGAAAATTTAAATATGGCAGACAATTGCAAAGGTGTGTCGCCATATATAGATCTTATTTTGTCACTTATTCAGTTTGGTGTATTTAGAAAAGACCTTGGCATTGATGAACAAATGTTATCCTCTTATGGAAAGCATAGTGTAAAAATGTATATGAGAAACAAACTTGTAAAATTTGGGTTCTTGCATCAGATGATGGGTACCCATTCAGTCATATATACATGAAAAGAACCCTACAGCAATTTTATGGGTACTCTTAGATCTCTGTTTATTTGCTCCTGGACATAGTAAATCTCCTTTCAAGGCACACACTGACAACAGAACTTTTTTGGTGATGACAAATTATTGTCAGATCTTGCAAAGAAAGGCATGGCTACAACAAGTACTGTACACAAGAACTGTATGCATGGAGCACCACTCCCAAAATGTGACATGGCTAAAAAAAGCAGACAGAGGTACGGTACTTCATATTACTGTTCTGATGGGAATGTTGTAGCATTAAGGTGTGTCAATTTAGGAGCAAAGTGAAATCTTTAGATTTTCAAAGACTACTAGTGACCAAATGATGCATTTTTGTGTTCAATCAAAATATGGCTTTAAAATCCAGATTTGACCACCCCTAGCTACAGTCATTCCTCCGTATTCACGTGACTGACATATGGGAGACTGCTTATTTGTGAGAATAATAGTAACCATTAAATTGGCATCTGCAAGGGAAAGACTGCCTATTCGTGATTCAAATTGGCCACCATCTGGCCAATGGGCAAAAGTGTACTAAATGTGGTCCATGCAGCTAAGTACTGCTCCCCATGTGCAAGCGAGAGCTGAGTGTGAGTCAGTCACTGAGTTGCCTTCATTAGCAAGGCATTGTCTGGTGGTACTGAGCCTTAGTTGGTAGTGGTAGAAAATGATTTTATACCATGTTTTTTTTCATTTTAATTCTATTTAGTATTAATCTATATAATTATTAACATAATTGGTGTTTTTTTTCAGCATTTATGGCTAAATTAGGGGGTAAAAGGATTTTCAGGGGAGCTGGGAACTTAACCCTATTTTTCCATAAGTTTATATGTTCAACATCTGCGAGATCAACACTTGGGATGATTTTTAAGAACCTAACCCTTGCGAATACTGAGGAATGACTGTACTTATATTTGAAGTTGGTTTGAAAAATCAGCAATTTTTGCAAGTATTTTTAATTGTACAGGAATACCCCACTTTACGAATTATTCCATTCCTAGCGCCCGTTTGTAAAGCAGGTGTTCATAAAGCAGAGCATTATTTCCCATACATATATTATATTTTGGGTTACATTTTTTTTAAAAAATAAAAAAAAAAAGGTTATAAAACAGCAAATTTTGCAGAAAAAAATGTTTATTAACATAGAAATGAAAGCAATGAACAAAGAAATAATACAAACGAAAGAAATACAATAAAAATGTAAGCAATAAACAAAGAAATAGTACAAAACATTACATATGCAAATTTAGTTTTCATTAATAGATGCGTCAGTAGACATGCTTTTGGATTTGTTTCTTCTGATTAACGTCACAGTCTTTACTATCACTCCTTCGTTTTGGCATAATTGATGATGGGTACTGTAATTGCAATGTACGAAAAGAATATCAGTGAAACACTTAGCGTGCGCGAGAGTGAATAAAGCACAAACTCTCTTGTCAAAGCGCATATATAAACTGACAATAGCTGCGTTGCCACAGTGCAAAGTGAGCTAAAAGCGAGCTAACTTGGCACCGCTGTAATGCAGAATACGTAATAGAGTACAGTACAGTACAGTACAGTATGGTATGCGCAACGTAAGCATATTATTTTTGTCTTAAAATCGAGCTAACTAAGCACTGCTGTAATGCAGAATATTAGATTGTGGTATGCGCGATGTACGCATTTTATTTTTATTTTATATTTCTTCATTTAATTTTTTATTTAGCGCAAATACAATTTCGTAAACCCCGGGTTTCGTAAAAAGAAGCATCATAAAGCGGGGTATTCCTGTATATAACTATATTTTACATACATTACATACAATTAAAGACATTTTGATTGTATTTCAATATTAAAACTTAGAAAAATTAGAGATGCACCGAATATTTGGTGACTATTTGGTATTCAGCCATTTTTCTGAATATTTGGTATTCAGCCTTTTTGCCGAATATTTGGCACTGAATGGTGTTTTTTATATTTATTTCCCTTTTCTAATAAAGGCATTTCATCACCACCATGTGACTCATCAGGCTACTTATATGGCTATAGCTATGCCTTTATGGCTTTTTTATTCAACTTTATTAACAAAATTTAATCAAATAACCAAATATGGTTACCAAAATGAGAAAAAAATATACGCATGATTCGGTACTCAAAATTGTATATAGGAAGGTTGTAGTGCAGAAACAAGCTTTTCTCTATTTTCTGGATTTAATCTGTTTCGCTTAGCTTCATAGATATTTCCACCAATGAGGAGGGAGCTGAAAGATATTTGAGAGTGAGCTTCTGCAAATTCTTGAAACCTGCTTTATTCTGCCTCCACCATCCTAGAGGATCTTTTGATCTTTCCAAAAGAGGTAAAGACAAATAGGTGTCAACTTCTTTGCCAATGGAAAGTCTTTTAGAATTAGTTTTAGGACTCCTAATATTTGATGTAGAGGGTGCAGAGCTTGCATCAGTGTCTTCATCTACCTTTTCACTAGAATGTTTCTTAGAGTTGGCAAAATCTAGTCAATCATTTAAACTGAAATATTTGGAAAATCCAGGAAATGTTTTACTAATCTCTGAAGGTGAATCAGTGTCAGACGACTCAGGGCTAGGGTTTCCCATATATTGTTCTTCAATGCTCTCAATGAGCCACTTTCATTTCATCAATTTTGCTCTTCCGAAATTGTAGCTAATTTAAATCTTGGATCTAAAAAAATGTAGTTATGCACAGCATTTTCTTGGTAAGGTAGCATTCAAATCTTGTCTTAGTTGATTTAAGTAATTCTTCAAGCATTGCTAAAATGCCATGGAAGTTGCTAGATTCATTTTGGTCCATGCTACCAGCCTTTTTCAAAAACAGTTGCAAGGTTAAAATTGAAGGTATGATCAAGGAAGCTGTCAAATTTCTATTAGTGTTCCACCATTAGATCTTCGAAAGGTTTAACTACATGTACTAACTTCTCAATGATGGTCCATTGATAGGGACTTATATCAGTTACATTGTGGTCAGCACTGTAAGCACCACTAACCTTTTTTTGTTCTAACATCCTTTCCAACATATAGTATGTACTATTCCATCTGGTCTTAACATCTTGTTTGAGCTTGTCTCCTACTACTGAGAGTTGTTTTTGTAGTAATTCAAGTTTGGTCATTGCTGATGGTGAATGGTTTAGATGTGTAGCTGTGGCTCGACATAGTCAAAATATCTTTTACAAACCTCTGAGTTAATATTGAATCTGAAATGCTAAGTTGCAGGGTATGGATAAAACAAGATAAAGAAGGTAACCCACTTTCTTTGAGTCCTGCAACCATATTGGCAGCGTTGTCCCTCAGGATGACATGGATTTTATTGAGAGGAATGTTGAAACACACTAGACTGCTCACCAACTGTTCACCAACTGTTCACCAATGTTTAAGGTAGAATGAGTTCCCAGAAGATGTTTGACTCTTAAGACTGCCCTTTGATGCTCAAAGTTGTCAGACAACCACTGTGCTGTTAAACATATGAATGGAGTGTTGGCTGTAGTGGCAGTCCATATATCTTCTGTTAGGGAAATATATTTTGCAGATGATACTACATCTTTAACATTAGTAAATAATTTATCATATATATTAGGGACAACATTCTTGGAAAAATGTCTCCTCCTTGGAATGGTATAATTAAGGCAAGCTTTTTTCATAAGGCAGTTGAAACCCTCATTTTCAACAAATGAAAATGGCTGTATGTCTACGGCAATCATCTCCAATTAATTTGGGAAGTTCAACAGCTCTATGGTCATTAATATTCCATAATTTTTTTTCTCTGTAGTCTCAAATAATGTTTGCTGTTGCTTTGGAACTTTTGGAGACTTAGTTGGGCCAGTGATGCTGCTCTTTTTTCTGCTTTAGATTTCTTTAACCCTTCTGTTTTGTATTCTTCAGTATGTTTACTTTTCAGGTGGTTTAACATTGCTGTAGTTGTGTGAGTTTTGGAAGTCTTTTCCCCTCTTGAAACCTTGGCACTGCATAAATTGCACACGCAGCATGTTGGATGACTTTCACAAGGTTTGAAATATTTCCATACTATACTTCTACTTTGAGACATTTCATAAAGCATAAGGCCATAAGCCTATACATACAATAATTGTTAGGTCAAAACTGCTGAAAAGGTAAAAAAACTAAAATAATAAAAGTAAAAAAAAAAACCTAAAATAATACCAAATTTTCAATTAAATCATTGTGCTAACCTGAACAAACTTAACCTAACCTAACTGTGCCCATAAAAACCTTTCAGGCTTAGGAACTTGTAGTTTGCATTACAAACTAAATTTTCAACCTTTTGTAGTTTGTGGACTTACCCACAGGATGCTGTTGCCCATTTGGGCAAAAATAGCAAGCTTACACTATATAGTATCCCTAATGCACAAGGAACATTTGGGGTTAAATTACAACTAAAAAAAAAAAAAAAAAACTGAGTATTCAGCTTATTGAAGCCAATTATTCCTATTTAACATGCCAAACAGTCAGTTTTTAACAGGCTGAATACTTGGTAGGCAAAAAATGCTATTCAGGCTGAATATTTGGTATTCGGCTAAACTGCTATTTGGTGCACCACTATTATTAGAAATATAGATAGGTTTCTTGAACTTTGCGAAGGATGCCATATATAACTACATTTTACATACATACAATTAAAGACATTTTGATTGTATTTCAATATTAAAACTTCAAAATATAGATAGGTTTCTTGAACTTTGCAAAGGATGCCATGTCTGCTTTGCTCTTGTTCCTGGACATGAGCTCCCTACTGGCCACTGTTGTACTACTACCTCCTCTCTTCTGAGTAAACATGTTGTGCTGCTTCAGTTGTCATCCGTACACACCTCTCTACTGACTGTGTATGTGAGGGCCATGCAGGGACTTCCATTGGTCTATCCAGAAACTCCTTGATTGCAGCAGTGGTGAGGGAGCAGGTCAGAGGAGGCTCAGTCACACCAGAGTTCTAGTCAATAAGCTCCGAGAGTTTGGTGGCATCTGGGTTGATGTCTGGGCTGATCTCTTCACTGTAGGCATCACTATTCCTATCACCTTCTTCTGACTTCTGAGCAGTTCCAGCTGGTACAGTACATGCCTGGGACCCTCCACCTAGCTGTGATTTAACTTGATGTTGAACCAGTTTGGCATGTAGACTCCCACTATGAATTCCACAATTATCCTCAAATTCTTCAGGTTCCTACCCTTCAGCCCATATTTGGAAATTCACAATCTGCAAAACCTTAGAGCTGTGGTAACCCACCTACTGTGACAGACTGGCCCAATCTCCAGGAGAGCTAGACTCTGAGGTACCTCTCCCGATCTGATGGCAGTGATGATTTTGTAGCCATTTGATTGGTCTGTGCTGAGGTCCTTGACTACCTCCTGACTGAGATGGGGTAGAGGAGGACCAACAGTGATCCTTATGAAGTTTGGGTTGATCTCCAGCTCAGTGGCAGTCTCTAACATCTTCCCTAGGGGCCCAGACCACTTGTTGTTGCTCAATGTTTTGCCATCCAGTGCAGTCACCAGGTGTCCGAGACTCAGCTCCCCAGTGTGCAAGTCATGGACAATCCACACCAACTTCCTGCTAAGCTTGGTCTCCACATAATGCATTACTCCTCCCTCCCAGCCAGTATTCACATTAGTACTGTCTAGTGATGAGTCGTTTTTTATTTTCATTTTTTTTTTTTTTTTGTCATTTTTTTTGTTTAAAATGAAGATAGTCTGTTTTTTATTGTTTTAAACTTATTCCATATTTTTCTTCCTTTAATCTAATAAGTATATTAGTATTACCTATAATTTACTATGCTGCCATGCTTATACGGTTATACCTAGTATATATGTATAGTCATCTTTTAGAAAAACTGAATCACACAAAAAGTATATAATAGAAAGGAAAAACAAACCCTCATTTTTTATATGTATATATATTTTTTAACTAGAACATAAAACATTCTTCCTCGTTTCAAACAATATACATAATTGTGATTGGCAAGAGTACCAGTATAGTATATATTCCAGATAGAAAAAAAAAATATTCACCTTTTTGTTAACCTAATGTTGTTTAACCTTCATTTCCATGGAAGAATCATCACTAGATTGGGTAGAGCATATATGCTAGTTTCAATATCACAGGTACTGGTATAATATACATAATAAAAAATACATACCGTAATACTGGTATAAAACAATATATATAATTGTGATTGGCAAGAATACCAGTGTGTGTATATATATATTCCAAATAGAAAAATAAAAAAAATAAAAATATTCATCTCTTTCTTTAACCTTTGTGTTAACCTAATGCTGTTTAACTTTCATTATCTGATTCTATTTCCATTGAAGAATCATTATCACTAGATTGATTAAAGCAAATAGTTTCAATATCACAGGTACTGGTATTTATTGCAGATTTGGATGTTGACGAAGCCAATGTAGCACCATGTTTTACTTCAATTTCTTGGAATTTTGCATTTTGGGATATAAATACTAGCTTTGCTGCTCTGTCTGTGCTTAATCGGTTTCTTTTGGCTGTATGGATATTACTGTATGTGCTAAATGATCTCGGAGGTAATGAAAGGGCGAAATAGAGGTGTATGAGTTTGTGTAGGTATATATGTGAGTATTCATGCGTATGTATGGGGTATACAATAGATATAAATATGTATATATAAGTTTATGTATATATTGGTATATATGTATATGGGTGTATGTGTATGTATATATATGGATGGTCTCAGGGGGAAAATGTCATCATGGGTCTAAAGGATAGTTAAGTGGGAGATTCAAAATCCGAGGCATGGATGGGAGAGTCCTGGAAAGGTTGGACAATGGGCAGTCAGCTCCCAGCCAGTGTTCTCGCAAGTTTAACGGATCTCAAGATACAAGACTTTCAGTGCAAGAAAGAGGCCAGTTTTTTCTGTAAATAGGCTGAAAAGGACATTCTATACTGGTACCATATGGCCTATTTTATTATTTATTTATTTATTTTTATAATATATATCATTGCAAAAGTATACCTTATAATTAAATTGGCAATATCTATATTTAAAAAAAAAAAAAAAAAAAAAAAAAAAAAATGGACAAAAAAAAAAAAACGGTTTTTTGACATCACTACTCACTAGTACTGTCACCTCCTATGGCCAAAAGGGTCTGGTCTGCTCCTCTCTCTCTCTCTCTCTCTCTCTCTCTCTCTCTCTCTCTCTCTCTCTCTCTCTCATATCATCCCTGAGCCAGGTGTGAGGCACGAAGGTGCTGGCCTGGATAATGTTCGATATACCGCGACAGTCGTTGCCGATAGAATAGACAAACTATGCGCGTTTAAGGCTCCTGGGCCAGACCAGTTTCTCCCCAGTGTGTTGCGGGAGGTGCGCGACCAGCAAAGCTGGGCACTTGCGGTTTTTTTGCGGTACTGCGGCTACTGCACTACCAAACCGGTACCGCATAACGCAGTACCGCAAAAAATGCGGTAGCGGTACTGCTGTACTTTCAGCGATCCTTTGCGTTATGCGGTACCGGTTTGGTAGTGCGGTAGTACCGCAGTACCGCAAAAAAAAACGCAAGTGCCCAGCTTTGGCGACCAGGTGGCTCCCCACCTGGCTACAGTCTTCAACAAATCGTTGGAAATGGGCCAGGTGCCTGGTGACTGGAGGGAAGCCAACGTGACCCCTATCTTTAAGAAAGGGGATCACGAAAGTCCAGGGAACTATCGTCCCATTAGTCTCACTTCAGTTGTAGGTAAATTATTAGAGGGGATAATAGCAGATAGGATCGTTGACCATTTGGATTCCTACAAGCTGCTTGGGGACTCCCAACATGGGTTTAGACAGCATAGGTCGTGTCTCACCAACTTGCTCGAGTTTTTCCACGTCATGTTGGGTGAGTACGATAAGAGTAGGGCGATTGATATACTTTATCTCGACTTTCAGAAAGCCTTTGATAAGGTACCTCACCGCCGGCTAATGGTGAAAGTGCGCGCGCTGGGTATCGGTGGGGAAATAGGTAGGTGGATTGAAAACTGGCTGAAAAATAGGCGGCAGAGGGTTGTAATTAACAGAGCTGGGCACTTGCTGTTTTTTTTGCGGTACTGCGGTACTACCGCAGTACCGCAAAGGATCGCTGAAAGTACAGCAGTACCACTACCGCATTTTTTGCGTTATGCGGTACCGGTTTGGTAGTGCGGTAGTACCGCAAAAAAACTGCAAGTGCCCAGCTCTGGACTAATTAAAGGTGCTAGTTCGGGTTGGGCCTCGGTCACTAGTGGGGTTCCTCAGGGTTCCGTTTTGGGGCCGCTGTTGTTTATCATTTACATAAATGATATCGACGGTGGCATCGTCAGTCGGATCACCAAATTCGCTGATGACACCAAGCTTGGGGCCAATGTTGGGACGCCCAAAGTGATCGAGGAACTGCGTGCAGACCTAGGTAGGATAGGAGAGTGGTCCAAGAAATGGCAAATGCCGTTTAACTTGGGTAAATGCAAAGTGATGCACATTGGCTACGCCAATCCCAAGTCAGACTACTCGATGTTGGGTAGTAATATCGAGGTGACTGATTTAGAAAAGGACTTGGGTGTGCTAATTAGCAGCGACCTTAAGTTTACGAAACAGTGTGTAGAGGTGGAAAAGAAAGCCCAGAAACTATTGGGTTATATCAGGAGGCAATTTCAGTTTCGGAACAAGGAGATTGTGCTCTCACTGTACAATTCCCTTGTTCGGCCGCAACTGGAGTATGCTGTGCAGTTCTGGTCGCCCACCCTCAGGAAAGATATTGTGAGGCTGGAGCGAGTGCAGGCGAGGGCCACAAAGTTAATCCCTTCCGTTAGGCATATGGGCTACAATCGACGGTTACGCGCCCTGAACTTGTTTTCGCTTGAAACTCGGAGGCTGCGCGGTCAACTGATCGAAGTTTTCAAGCTCTTACGCGGGTTCAACGATGTCGATTTTAGAAGTATGTTTAGTTTAAATGATAACCCAACTCGCAACAATGGTTGGAAGTTGGATTTGAAACCATTTAGGACTAGTGTGTGTGGGAATTACTTTACGTATAAGATCTGTGACACATGGAACAGGTTACCTTCGGAAGTTGTGAACAGTTCCTCTGTGGATCAGTTCAAGAAAAGGGTAGACGAAATCTTGCACACTATTTGAGTGTGTAAAGACATTTAGGACCTCAGTCTGCGGAAATTTCTTTTCCTATAAAATAGTTAATATCTGGAACCAACTTCCCTCAGAGGTTGTTTCCAGTCAAAGTGTAAATGTGTTTAAATATAGGCTAGACAAAGTACTGAATACTCTCATGTGACCAAACTAAATATAGAGCTATATATATATATTAGGGTGCCACTTATTTGGGGTGTTTTTCATTTTTTGGGAATTTCTATCAGGACGGGCGCATTTCTGGTGTCATTCCATCTAAAAACATTGTGTGTAAAATATTTTTGAAATAAAATAATAATTAGAACTGCCTCAACGAGGTCAAAGTTTATACTTTTTGTCGAAAAGTACTCATGGCGTTCTGTTATCATGTCAGTTTTCGTTTCGATAGCTGCTGTAGTTTCTGAGTTGAAAAATGATAACAGACAGACAGATGGACGGTCAGAGTCGTTGGTTTAGTCTTCCGCACTGGTGTACAGAAGACTAAAATGAGGTATTATACAGGGTGTAACACGAGTTTATCCAAATATTGATACAGGCGAAAGAACATGTTATTCTAAGTAGAAAATGGGTTGGGACGAGTTTTGCCAACACTAACAGTTAGGGCGGGTCGTACTCAAGTGACAACATGAATCTAAAGGAAATCCTACCATCAGGGGTGTCTAAATTATGTGTTTGTACATGGGGAATTCAAATATGAGCTTCTTTTTTGGATAGGATAACTCTAACCTACATCATTTTGTATTTCTAAATTGCCAATTTTACCCTTTTGAACCCCTTTATAATATATTAAAAGATATAAGATAAATCATTTATATTGACAAGGCCAAATCAACTTTACATATATTTATTAATAGGTGAACTGCATGTATATCACTGGATATAATTACAAAGATCATTCTCCTGACATCTTGAACTTTGCCAGGTTGCACAAATCCTGCTTTGACTCAGACTTGGACATCAGCTTCCTGCTGGTCTCCTGAGCCCTGATCCCTCCATCCCTCTTTTCCTGTGAGAAGTACTTAGCAGAAGCCTCAGTCACCATTTTAACAACCCTCTCAATGCTTTGTGTGTGGCAAGGCCAGTTGCGCACCTCCATGGGGGTGTTGATGAAGTTTTTCACCTCTGAGGTGCTTAGAGAGCAGGTGAGAGGTGGCTCTGACACACCTTCTGACCAGCTGATCAAGTCACCGATGCTGGAAGCATCACAATTGATGTCAGGTGTCCTTCTGCTCCTAACAGAGGAGTCCCCCAGCTGAGTGTCCGGGTCCCCCTCTCCCCTGATGGCCAGGATTCTCTCCACCCCTTCAATCCTCTCCTTCTGATCCTCAGAGCAGAGTAGTGTTTGGAGGATGACTTCACTGTGGGCATACCAAGCAGATCTTCTCACAGTTGGCATCACAATATCCAGCACCTCCTTTCTCTGGGACTCGAGGCAGTCCAGCTGAAAGAGGATGTGCCTAGGCCCTTCAATCCAGGAGTGCTTGACCTTCACGTTGAACCAACATGGGTAATACACTCCAATGATGAATTCCACAATGAATTGCAGAATCTTCAGGTTCTTTCCTTTAAGTCCGTGCTTTGACACCTAGAGCCTGAGAAGTCTGTTCGCTGTGGTGAGCCAGCGGCTGTGGTTTACTGGTCCTATCTCTAACAGAGCCAGCCCTGCAGGAAGTACTCCATCCCTGACTGCACAGACAATTTTATAGCCATAGTATTGATCAGTTGAGAGATCTTGAATGACCTTTTCAGGAAGCTTGATCAGTGGAGGGCCAACAGAGATTCGGGTGAAGTTTGGATTGATATCAAAGTCTGTAGCAGAATCAAGGAGCTTTCCTATTGGCCCGATAATTTTTTGTCTGACAGAGTAGGGCCATCAAGGTCAACAATGAGATGGCGCAGGGAAAGTTCAACAGTGTGCAGGTTGCACACCACCAGACCAGCTTTCTCCCCAGGTGCAGCTCCAGCTTCCGCATTACTCCAGCTTTCACACCAGTGTTGACATTTGTTGAGTCTCCTCCAATGGCCAACAAGGTCTTATCATAACCCCTCTCTTTCAGCCAGGCAAACAGGACCTTAGCAATCTTCTCCGCATGTGACTCCTCTTTAGTTGCTTTCTCTGGGGTAAAGTGGAACAGATAGTAGCTGCCAGGCTCACTAACAACACTATAATGTTCTTCCTTGATCTTTGCGGGAAAAGATTGGTCACTGCCCTCAGCTTCCATCATCACATTGGTCACGTCAATCCGCCCATCAAAGAGGATGCAAGAGATCCCCCCCTCCTCCCTGCACTTCTTCTCGAACTGTTCCCCCAGCTCTCTCATCAACTTCTCCTGTGCTCTCTTGACCTTGCTCTTATCAATCACTTTACTTCTATTGTCTTCTGTGATGATTCCTGCGTCAATCAGAGCTGCTGTTGCTATCGCTGCAGTTGGCCTCAGCCCTATGCCATACCTTACACTAGCAAGGGCAATGTTTTGAATCAATGAACCACCTAATTTTAGCTCAAATCAAAGTTGTTAATTAAATTTTGCTCAATGTATCACTATAATATGCATAGAAATAGCTTTTTCTTAAATATAACAGAATAATACTCACATGTGAACAGTAACAAAAAAATATCAGTAGATAATCACTAAATCTATCCCCTCACTGCAAGCCGAGGTGGTAAAATAGCTTCATAAATCATGAGTCACTTCAAATATTTCACAGAACGTTTTAGAATGTTCTGAAACGTTACATTCTAGCCTCTGAGAAAGGTGGCTCAGAAAATGGCCTTATGCGCGCCAGAAAACCGTCAAAATATTTCATATACCAAACTGTATGATAATTACAATTAAGTGGAATGGCACACCTTTTTATTTGAGTATTTAAATATTATTATTATTATATGAATTACATTATATGTGTTTATATGAATTAGTTAGAACAATGCTCTATGAGAGATAACGTGAGCAGCCATGATAGAAAACGTGAGAAGACATATTCTGGGGTAACTACAATAGTAAAATAATCAACAATTTAATAATAATCAACTGCAAAATGATGTAGGTTAGGGTTATCAGAATTAAATATTTTCTTCAGAATTGTGTTCTATACACCAAAATATGTCATTTGAACACCCCTCTCCATTGATTTAAAAAAAATGCATAGTATGACCCGCCCTACTAACAGTGTTTCATTCTCTTTTTCAGTGAGTTCTGAAACGACGTGATGGCTTCGGCAACAAGATCTAAAACAGCAGTCTATCTCCTGGGGACCGTGGACCACAGCATCACAGGAAGCATGCTGCCTACGGGAAAGCAGGCGCTTCAGTACTTTTCCACCTTCACCTTGACGTCAAGAAGCCGATCAAGGAAGCAGCCGCTGAGACAGTGACCGCAGTCAAGGAATTCTGGGAGTGGTCCCGTATTCCTACGAAGAAAGACCAAGGGACAAGGTTCTCCGAATGTACGAGAAGTGGCGGGCTCTGAACAAGAACTCGAAACGGCGCACTGTGACCCAAATCAGGAACGAGGCCGAGTTCCTCTCATCCCTTGACCGCCTCTTCGACATCGCACACGAACAGGCGATGTCGATGATCACAATCGAAGAGGACAGGGAGTTCCTGACGGGACAAAGGGCCGAGGTGCGGCGCGGCCGCATCTCCTCCACACGTGACATGACGCTGCACACTGAGGAGGAGCGTGCGAGGAGACAGGAAGCGGAAAGGAGCCGCCGGCAAGATGATGAAAGGGCGAACAGAGAGAGCCGAGAAGAACTCGTTGAACTGGCATCGAGCTCCAGCTCAGGTGCAAGCAGCCCGACTCGGTCACCGACACGGCGTCGTCGCCGAGAAGAAGAGGAAGAGCTCTCTCTCCCGGGCCCGTCCACGTCGAATGCAGAAGCATCTACGACCCCTTTACCACCCAAGCGATTCCGCGCGTCGAAAAAGATGATCACCCCTGATCTCTCCGCAGCGATGGATCGGACGAAACTTACCGACCGAGGTGTTTTTTTGCTGTCGGCGGCTGCGAGGAGCTTGGGCCACGACCCTGAGGAGCTGGTCTTGAACCGCGAATCCTCCCGCCGCGACCGAGCAAAGTTCCGTGCTATGGCAGCAGCGGAAATGAAGGCAGCCTTCCATCCTACTGTGCCGCTGACCGTTCACTGGGACGGGAAAATCGTACCAGCGGCTGACGGAGGCCCTGCTGAAGATCGCCTTCCAGTTCTGGTGTCTGGGAGAACGTCGACAAGCTTCTGGCTGTGCCCAGCCTCCCCGACGGCACCGGCCGCGCCATGGCGGAAGCCGTCCTCTCTGCCCTCAAGGATTGGGACATCAAGGGACGGATCTGTGCCCTCTCTTTTGACACCACCGCCTCAAACACAGGACTCTCAGGAGGAGCTTGCTATATCATTGAGCAGAAACTCGAGAAGACAGTGCTTCATTTGGCTTGCCGCCACCACATCCACGAACTGGTGTGCGAGAAGGCATTCACGGCGTGCCTCGGTCCCTCTACTGGTCCTGACATCCTCCTGTTCAAACGATTCGCCGCCCAGTGGGACTTCATCGATCAAACCAAAGCGAAGCCCTTCGAGGATGGAACCATGCCGCAGCACCTGAAGGACGCCCGCGACGACCTGCTGATCGAATTCAGCCGCCTCCTCGACGGTCAACATCCACGTGATGACTACAGGGAACTTCTGGAGCTCTCTGTAATTGTGCTGGGCGGTCCAAACAAGCGGGGTGCCCGGTTCGCTCGTCCCGGCGCCTTCCATCGCGCGCGCTGGATGGCAAAAGTCATCTATGCCATCAAACTGTTCCTGTTCCGGGAACAGTTTCAGATGTCGTCAGGCGAAGCGGCTGGAATCCGGCGATTCACCATCTTCGCCGTGTCCATCTACGTGATGGCCTGGTACAAAGCGCCGCTCCCGGCAATGGCCCCAGCCGCGGACCTCGCGCTGCTCAAGGCCCTCGTCTATTATCCGGACTCAGCGGTGGCCAAGGCGACGGCGACAGTCTTCGCCAGCACCTATGGTACTTGAGCGAGCGCCTCGTCACCCTGGCCATCTTCGACGAGGGTATCGACTTGGCGACAAAGCGGGAGATGATTAAAGCGATGGAAGAAGAGGAAGGATCGGAGGATCCCCCGCGGCGTATCAATGTGGACCTGTCCACCGCCTCAATCGCCAACAATACATTGGCCAAGTTCACAACGACTACATCAAAGGAGTTCTTCAAGGTTCTGGACATCAGCACCGCCTTCCTGCTCAAGGATCCGGAGGAGTGGCGGACGGACCCAGCCTTCATCGCCGAGTCCAGGCCCTTCAAGTTGTCAATGACTTCGCGGAGCGCGGGGTGGCGTTGATGCAGTCTTTCAACCTGGCCCTTACCAAGAGTGAAGACCAAAGGCAGTTCCTCTTACAAGTGGTCGAGAAGCACCGCTGTGACTTCCCAACCGCCCGCAAGTCCACCATGACCTCTGCAAAGTAGGCAACAATGAGAGGGAGATGGGCGCCCATGATACCCCCCCCCCCCCTTGAGGGGCTAATACTCGAGTTGAGGGGGACCTAGAGTTGAAAGTATGAAGTCCAGTTATATGTTTTAGGTCAAGATTAGTAGCTTGAACAAACTAGAAGTGATATTTTATTTGCTAGAGGCATAGAACATCATGATCTAAAATTTCTACTTTTCGAGAAAATATACAAACTTTGACCGTATTGAGGCAGTTCTAAATATTGTTTTATTTCAAAAATATTTTACACACGATATTTTTTGACAAAATGGAACCAGAAACGTGCCCGTCCCGATAAAAATTCAAACTTTCGAAAATAAGTGTCACCCTAATATATATTCTCCACTTTCCTGTTTGGCTACTTTTCCAGGGTCAAGGTATTTTCTTCAACCTTTTTCCATACCTGCCTCTGGCAGGGAGGGAGCGGAGGGTGGGGAGAGAGCCTTCTACTTTTCTATCCAGTTTTCTACTACTGCTAGGATAGTTGAAAGAAAAATAAACGTTTACAAAATTTTCCCTGGCACCCGTTGCCATTGGTACCTCCTCGGTATGGGCCGCAAGGCCTTTTGAGGTACTTCTTTTCCTCTCTCTCTCTCTCTCTCTC
The DNA here is from genome assembly GCA_023014485.1 of Bathynomus jamesi. Classification (NCBI taxonomy): domain Eukaryota; kingdom Metazoa; phylum Arthropoda; class Malacostraca; order Isopoda; family Cirolanidae; genus Bathynomus; species Bathynomus jamesi. The sequence goes on from JAJOZX010000335.1 coordinate 524,043, forward strand.
TCTCTCTCTCTCTCTCTCTCTCTCTCTCTCTCTCTCTCCTCCTCTCTCTCTCTCTCTCTCTCTCTCTCTTCGCCGCGACAGTCGTTGCTCATAGAATAGACAAACTGAGCGCGTTTAAGGCTCCTGGGCCAGACCAGTTTCTCCCCAGTGTTTTGCGAGAAGTGCGCGACCAGGTGGCTCCCCACCTGGCTACAGTCTTCAACAAATCGCTGGTGATGGGCCAGGTGCCTGGTGACTGGAGGGAGGCCAACGTGACCCCTATCTTTAAGAAAGGGGATCACGAAAGTCCAGGGAACTATCGTCCTATTAGTCTCACTTCAGTTGTAGGTAAATTATTAGAAAGGATAATAGCTGATAGAATCGTTGACCATTTGGATTCCTACAAGCTGCTTGGGGACTCCCAACATGGGTTTAGACGGCATAGGTCGTGTCTCACCAACTTGCTCGAGTTTTTCCACGTCATGTTGAGTGAGTACGATAAGAGTAGGGCGATTGATATACTTTATCTCGACTTTCAGAAAGCCTTTGATAAGGTACCTCACCGCCGGCTAATGGCGAAAGTGCGCGCGCTGGGTATCGGTGGGGAAATAGGTAGGTGGATTGAAAACTGGCTGAGGAATAGGCGGCAGAGGGTGGTAATTAAAGGGGCTAGTTCGGGTTGGGCCTCGGTCACTAGTGGGGTTCCTCAGGGTTCCGTTTTGGGGCCACTGTTATTTACCATTTACATAAATGATATCGACGGTGGCATCGTCAGTCGGATCGCCAAATTCGCTGATGACACCAAGCTTGGGGCCAATGTTGGGCGCCCGAAGCGATCGAGGAACTGCGTGCGGACCTAGGTAGGATAGGAGAGTGGTCCGAAAAATGGCAAATGCCGTTTAACTTGGGTAAATGCAAAGTGATGCACATTGGCTACGCCAATCCCAAGTCGGACTACTCGATGTTGGGCAGTAATATCGAGGTGACTGATTTAGAAAAGGACTTGGGTGTGCTAATTAGCAGCGACCTTAAGTTTACGAAACAGTGTGTAGAGGTGGAAAAGAAAGCCCAGAAACTATTGGGTTATATCAGGAGGCAATTTCAGTTTCGGAACAAGGAGATTGTGCTCTCACTGTACAATTCCCTTGTTCGGCCGTACCTGGAGTATGCTGTGCAGTTCTGGTCGCCCACCCTCAGGAAAGATATTGAGAGGCTGGAGCGAGTGCAGGCGAGGGCCACAAAGTTAATCCCTTCTGTTAGGCATATGGGCTACAATCGACGGTTACGCGCCCTGAACTTGTTTTCGCTTGAAACTCGGAGGCTGCGCGGTCAACTGATCGAGGTTTTTCAAGCTCTTACGAGGGTTCAACGATGTCGATTTTACAAGTATGTTTAGTTTAAATGATAACCCAACTCGCAACAATGGTTGGAAGTTGGATTTGAAACGGTTTAGGACTAGTGTGTGTGGGAATTACGTTACGTATAAGATCTGTGACACATGGAACAGGTTACCTTCGGAAGTTGTGAACAGTTCCTCTGTGGATCAGTTCAAGAAAAGGTTAGACGAAATCTTGCACACTATTTGAGTGTGTAAAGACATTTAGGACCTCAGTCTGCGGAAATTTCTTTTCCTGTAAAATAGTTGATATCTGGAACCAACTTCCCTCAGAGGATGTTTCCAGTCAAAGTGTAAATCTGTTTAAAAATAGGCTAGACAAAGTACAGAACACACTCATAGTTTAAGATTAAAACCTCAGAAAACTCTGCAGGAGTTCGCTTGCTCGGTGTCTCTGTGAGCAAGCTAAATATAGAGCTATTTATATATTCTCCACTTTCCTGTAAAATTTCCTTGGCTACTTTTCCAGGGTCAAGGTATTTTCTTCAACCTTTTTCCGTACCTGCCTCTGGCAGGGAGGGAGCGGAGGGTGGGGAGAGAGCCTTCTACTTTTCTATCCAGTTTTCTACTACTGCTAGCATAGTTGAAAGACAAAATTTTCCCTGGCACCCGTTGCCATTGGTACCTCCTCGGTATGGGCCGCAAGGCCTTTTGAGGTACTTCTTTTCCTTGTAACTCCTTGTAACTCTCCTCTCTCTCTCTCTCTCTCTCTCTCTCTCTCTCTCTCTCTCTCTCTCTCTCTCTCTCTCTCTCCTCTATCTCTCTCTCTCTCTCTCTCTCTCTCTCTCGCAGGGGGTATAAAGGTTATGCACGTTCCTTCTGCGTGTTGTAAACTTTATACTTGGGGTGTGACAGCCCTCCGGTCCCGAGTCGTGGGATTCTAGAGAAATTGGCTGCCAATTCCTTTAGGTTCTCTCTCTTTCGGGAGGGCGGGTGAAGTCTGTTGTACAAACCTGCCCCGTGGGTTACTAGGACCCCTTCCCATCCCACTCTGTCCTTTTAGCTTAGGTTAGGGATGTCCTCCTCTGACTGCAAAAAAAAAAGAAACTTTTAGTATTGTCTTTTTCTCTACTGTTACGATTAGGATGCTACTGCTATCTCATGCGTGGGAAGAGAGGCTTGGAACATCTATAAATAACACCATTTAACTTCAGTTGTAGGTAAATATTTAGGGGGGATAATAGCGAGTAGGATTGTTGACCATTTGGATTCCTACAAGCTACTTGGGGACTCCAACATGGGTTTAGACGGCAAAGGTCGTGTCTCACCATCATGCTCGAGTTTTTCTACGTCATGTTGAGTGAGTATGATAAGAGTAGGGCGATTGAGTAGAAGGCCTTTGATAAGGTACCTCACCGCCGGCTAATGGCCGAAGTGCGCGCGCTGGGTATTGGTGGGGAAGTAGGTAGGTGGATTGGAAACTGGTGAAAAATGCCACAAAGTTAATCCCTTTCGTTAGGCATATGGACTACAATCGACGCTTACGTGACGCGGGTTCAAAGATGTCGATTTTAGAAGCATGTTTAGTTCAAATTATACCCAACTCGCAACAATGGTTAGAAGTTGGATTTGAAACGATTTAGGACTAGTATATGTGGGAATTACTTTAACACGTTGATAGTTTAAGATTAAAACATAAGAAAACTCTGCAGGAGTTCGCTTGCACAGTGTCTCTGTGAGCAAGGTAAATATAGAGCTATTTATATATTCTCCACTTTCCTGTAAAATTTCCTTGGCTACTTTTCCAGGGTCAAGGTATTTTCTTCAACCTTTTTCCGTACCTGCCTCTGGCAGGGAGGGAGCGGAGGGTGGGGAGAGAGCCTTCTACTTTTCTATCCAGTTTTCTACTACTGCTAGGATAGTTGAAAGAAAAATAAACTTTTAATAACAGGAACAGTTCCTCGGTGGATCAGTTCAAGAAAAGGTTAGACCAAATCTTGCACACTATTTGAGTGTGTAGAAAATTTTCCCTGGCACCCGTTGCCATTGGTACCTCCTCGGTATGGGCCGCAAGGCCTTTTGAGGTACTTCTTTTCCTTGTAACTCCTTGTATCTCTCTCTCTCTCTCTCTCTCTCTCTCTCTCTCTCTCTCTCTCTCTCTCTCTCTCTCTCTCTCTCTCACCGTTCTTTGGTGACCAATTGATGGTGCTTGGCTGTACTGCTCTGAGGTGAGAGGGCTTTACTGCCCAGCTGGCTGCCAGGCCAGCGTAAAGTCTCGGGCGTAGCCTCTGGGTCTGGTGGGATATCCCTTGAACACTGGATTCTAAGAGTCTGGCCCACTTGTGAGTGACTAGTAAGACTTAGTAAGGGGCTGCATCTCGCTGTCGCTCCTGGCGGAAAATCCGTGACGCTTGCGTCGCGAGTGTTTGTCAGTTGGTAGCTGCGACACGTTTGGGACGGTCCGGCCCTGGGGAGACCTTTGGTCGGTGCGGCAGCAGGAGAGGTGTAGTCTTCTGGAAGGAATGAACGTCACTTGCGAAAAGGCGGGTGCGGCTACGCGCGGGATTAATTCACCCCCCCCCCCTTTTTTTATACTGGTCATAACGTTTTTGGATAGTTTTCATTGCTAGAACGCTTTATCTTATTCAGAGTATTCAGAAAAAACAAAAAAAAGAGAAAATATGGCAGGGCCAGCTAAATTGAAAGCAGAATGCTTTAAATGTAAAGTTAATCATTGGTGCGTAGACTTCCCAGAGGGTAATATCAGCGATATCACATCCCTTAGTGTATGTTTGTTTTGTAAACTTAGAGACAACCACGAAAAGGAAGTTAAAGAGCTAAAGGAATTAGTAAAAAAGCTTGAAGCTAGGGTCGTAGCACTGGAAATCCAACCCAGTGGACAAGATCAAATTAAAAACACACCAGCAGATTCAAACTGTAAGATTAAGTATCAAGAACAAAGGGAGGGCTCAAAGAAGGGGCTGATAGAGAAGGGTGGGAAGGGGCCTGCTGATGGCCCAAAGAAACCGAAGGATGTAGCTACCTGTCGGGGTGGGTCGGGTGGTGTAACTGCGTGTATGGGTGGCGACGGGTTTCGAAAGGTCTCGGGCAAGAAGGCTGCGAAGCCGAAGCCTGAGACCCCAGTTGCCCCTGTCAAGACCTCTAACCGCTTTAGTCTCCTGTGCTCGAAGGAGGAAGACACCGTTTTGATTGGGGACTCGCAGATCAGGGGCCAGGAGAAGTACTTTGCTTCTGCAAACCGGGATGGGAGGAAGGTAAGGTGCTTACCTGGGCGGGGAACGGCGCACTTAAGGAAGGAGGTAGAGAAGGTGCGCGTGGATAGTCGGAGGACTGCGATCGTTGTCCACGCTGGTGGCAATGACCTGTTCCTCAAAGGCGGTGGGGTAGGTCTTACAGAAGGGATCATCACCGAGATCATGTCTCTTGCGGATGATCTAAAACTGAAGACAGACAGGGGAATGTTAATGGGTATTTTACCGCGAATGAATGTCAGTGACCACTCGCTCAGTAAGGTCATTGGCATCAACGAGAGGGTACAAGACTTGTGCGTTCCGCTGGGCGTGAAGTTTATTGACCCCTTCGATGCATTTTCGGGTAGGTGGGACCTTTACCAGAGGGATGGTGTCCACCTCAATGACAAGGGTAAAGGTGTGCTAGGCGCGCTGCTCGACCGGCACCTATACAGAATGGTGAGGTCGAGTCCTGGGAGAGATGATGGGCCCCCACCGGGGAGAGATGAGGATGAGCCGGTGGCGGACGTACCTTCGACTGAAGGGTGCGGCGAAGTACAGATGGGTGACCCTCCTCCTACGTTGGAGGGGGCTCAGTCTCCTGTGGAAGTTGCCCCCTCGTTAGTGAGGGGCTCTTCAACTCCCGACAGCCTTGGCTGTTCGGGAAACGGGTCGTGCTAGGGGGCGGTCAGAATAGGGAAGGCTCCCTCCGTGCAATGCTTTTTAATGCTAGGTCAATTAGGAACAAGTTTCGCGAGCTACGGGCGCTCTTAGCATCAGAATACCAGGATATCGTTGCTATCACCGAGTCCTGGATTCATACTGATCGTAGGGACTACGTTGGGGAGTTCGAAATTCCCGGGTATAGAATGTTTCGCAAAGACCGCACCCGTGGGGAGGGGGGTGGGGTACTAATATACGTCAGAGACACGTTGAGTCCGGTTGACTGCCAGTTCCGGTCGGAACGGGAGCTGCTTGGCGTCGATCTGAACGTGGGAGGGACGAACTATAGGTTAATCTTGGTGTACAGACCTCCGCATCTCCTCCTCGAGGAGGATACAGCCCTGTACACCGAACTCAGTAGCCTGCTAGGGGATAGGGTGTGTGTAGTTTTAGGAGACTTCAACTGTCGCGGCATAAAGTGGGAAAACAGGACTGCCGATGCTGAAGGGAGGAGGCTAGTTGACTTTGCTGATGAGAACTTCCTCACTCAGTGGGTCAACGAGCCTACACGAGGCGAAAGCGTTCTAGACTTAGTATTCACGACCGAAGACAACCTCGTCACTGGCCTCACCGTTGACGAATCGTTGGGCGGGAGTGATCACGGTATTATTAGGTTCCGTGTGTGCGTCCCTCGGGTGAAGCGTAGTAACTCGAGAGGCAGTAAGCTCGATCTCCGGCGGGCGAACTTTGTTAGCCTCAGGGATAGCGTAGCAGAGATGGGGTTAGAGGTTGGCGGCGATGTTGAGGGAGTGTGGAGTGCATTCCGGGATGAGTTTATGGTGCTGCAGTCTGCTGCCATACCCTCAAAACTGGTCACCCCTGCTTCAACGCAGCCTAAGTGGTTCAATCGTGGCATCGCTTCGGCTATCCGAAATAGGAAAGTAGTGTATAGGAGGGCGAAGGCCAATCGTTCCCACGAGAACACTGAAGCGTATGTCCGCCTGTGTAGGGAAGTGAAGGCGAAGGTTAGGCTAGCGAAACGTAACGAAGAACTACGGGTGGCAAGCCTCTGCAAGAGGAACCCTAAGGAGTTCTTCAGTTATGTTAATAGTAGAAAGCCTATTAGAAGCATGATAGGTCCTTTAAAGGACGGAAGCGGCGTTCTGCGGACCTCCGACGCGGACATCGCTAAGGTGCTTAATGAGTACTTTGCGGGAGTGTTCACCAGGGAGGATACCCGCGTCATCCCCGAGCCAGCTGTGAGGCACGAAGGTGCTGACCTGGATAGTGTTAGATGTACCGCGACAGTCGTTGCTCATAGAATAGACAAACTGAGCGCGTTTAAGGCTCCTGGGCCAGACCAGTTTCTCCCCAGTGTTTTGCGAGAAGTGCGCGACCAGGTGGCTCCCCACCTGGCTACAGTCTTCAACAAATCGTTGGAGATGGGCCAGGTGCCTGGTGACTGAGAGAGGCCAACGTGACCCCTATCTTTAAGAAAGGGGATCACGAAAGTCCAGGGAACTATCGTCCTATTAGTCTCACTTCAGTTGTAGGTAAATTATTAGAAAGGATAATAGCTGATAGAATCGTTGACCATTTGGATTCCTACAAGCTGCTTGGGGACTCCCAACATGGGTTTAGACGGCATAGGTCGTGTCTCACCAACTTGCTCGAGTTTTTCCACGTCATGTTGAGTGAGTACGATAAGAGTAGGGCGATTGATATACTTTATCTCGACTTTCAGAAAGCCTTTGATAAGGTACCTCACCGCCGGCTAATGGCGAAAGTGCGCGCGCTGGGTATCGGTGGGGAAATAGGTAGGTGGATTGAAAACTGGCTAAGGAATAGGCGGCAGAGGGTGGTAATTAAAGGGGCTAGTTCGGGTTGGGCCTCGGTCACTAGTGGGGTTCCTCAGGGTTCCGTTTTGGGGCCACTGTTGTTTACCATTTACATAAATGATATCGACGGTGGCATCGTCAGTCGGATCGCCAAATTCGCTGATGACACCAAGCTTGGGGCCAATGTTGGGACGCCCGAAGCGATCGAGGAACTGCGTGCGGACCTAGGTAGGATAGGAGAGTGGTCCGAAAAATGGCAAATGCCGTTTAACTTGGGTAAATGCAAAGTGATGCACATTGGCTACGCCAATCCCAAGTCGGACTACTCGATGTTGGGCAGTAATATCGAGGTGACTGATTTAGAAAAGGACTTGGGTGTGCTAATTAGCAGCGACCTTAAGTTTACGAAACAGTGTGTAGAGATGGAAAAGAAAGCCCAGAAACTATTGGGTTATATCAGGAGGCAATTTCAGTTTCGGAACAAGGAGATTGTGCTCTCACTGTACAATTCCCTTGTTCGGCCGTACCTGGAGTATGCTGTGCAGTTCTGGTCGCCCACCCTCAGGAAAGATATTGAGAGGCTGGAGCGAGTGCAGGCGAGGGCCACAAAGTTGATCCCTTCCGTTAGGCATATGGGCTACAATCGACGGTTACGCGCCCTGAACTTGTTTTCGCTTGAAACTCGGAGGCTGCGCGGTCAACTGATCGAGGTTTTCAAGCTCTTACGAGGGTTCAACGATGTCGATTTTAGAAGTATGTTTAGTTTAAATGATAACCCAACTCGCAACAATGGTTGGAAGTTGGATTTGAAACGGTTTAGGACTAGTGTGTGTGGGAATTACGTTACGTATAAGATCTGTGACACATGGAACAGGTTACCTTCGGAAGTTGTGAACAGTTCCTCTGTGGATCAGTTCAAGAAAAGGTTAGACCAAATTTTGCACACTCTTTGAGTGTGTAGAAAATTTTCCGTGGCACCCGTTGCCATTGGTACCTCCTCGGTATGGGCCGCAAGGCCTTTTGAGGTACTTCTTTTCCTTGTAACTCCTTGTATCTCTCTCTCTCTCTCTCTCTCTCTCTCTCTCTCTCTCTCTCTCTCTCTCTCTCTCTCTCTCTCTCTCTCTCTCTCTCTCTCTCTCTCTCTCTCTGTGGATCAGTTCAAGAAAAGGTTAGACGAAATCTTGCACACTATTTGAGTGTGTAAAGACATTTAGGACCTAAATATAGAGCTATTTATATATTCTCCACTTTCCTGTAAAATTTCCTTGGCTACTTTTCCAGGGTCAAGGTATTTTCTTCAACCTTTTTCCATACCTGCCTCTGGCAGGGAGGGCGGAGGGTGGGGAGAGAGCCTTCTACTTTTCTATCCAGTTTTCTACTACTACTAGCATAGTTGAAAGACAAAATTTTCCCTGGCACCCGTTGCCATTGGTACCTCCTCGGTATGGGCCGCAAGGCCTTTTGAGGTATTTCTTTTCCTTGTAACTCCTTGTAACTCTCTCTCTCTCTCTCTCTCTCTCTCTCTCTCTCTCAGCCAGTTCACCAGATAATCAGCAATGACCTCAGCATGACTTCTCTCCTGTGCAACTTCCTCTGGTACAAAATGCCACAAATATTTCCCACCTGGTTCATTGCACACTGTGTAGTGTTCTTCCTTAATGAGGCCAGGAAACTGCCTGTCACTGCCCTCAGCTTCCATCATCACTTTAGTGTCATCTCTTCTCCCATCAAAGAAGATACAGGTGATGCCATTTTCCCTAATCTCTTCATCAAACTTCTTGACCAGCTCCTTAGTCAGTCTCTCCTGAGCCCTCCTCACCTTATTATGGTCAATCACCAGTACTGTGTCAAACTCTGTGATAAGACCAGTATCAATTCAGGCAGCAATGGCAATCTCTGCACTCTCTCTCAGCCCAGTGTGATGTCTCAAGCTAGCCAGAGCTATGTTGGTGATATCTTCATTGTTGTATTTCTTCTTCTTAGCCACAGGCAAGGAAGAAGTTGTCGCAGCGTCTGGTATGATGTTTTCATCCTCCTCTCCTCCCTGCCTCCTCCAGTAATTATATTTCTAGTCTCCTCCAACTCCATCTCCAGCAGTGACTCCTCTGCCTTCCTCCTTCTCTGCTCCTGTCTTCTGGTCTCAGGGTGATCAGCTAGACCCATCTGGTGTGCCCGCCACACTGCCCACCCTTTCTCTGACTTTTAATGAAGGCAAGTTCCTGCACTGGTATCTTCTGCTCGCAGCTGCAGTCAATGTGAACCTCACTGTTGCAGACAGGGTTGCACCCAAGCTCACTGCAGCTCCTGATCACACATTGACAGGTCAGGATGTCCACCAATTTGTCCAGTTTCATCATGAACCTATCTTTGACCTCTAGTGTCACATTGCCAATGGACACCTTCACTGCCTCATCCCATAGTGCTTTCACTTTAGCTCTGATCCTAACCTCAATGTTGATTACAGGTCCTGTGAATAGAGTGTTGGCCTTTCTCCACTGAGCCAGTAGCCCTGGAACAATGCTGTTATTAATCAGGTCATTAACTAGGTAATTCCTCCTATCTTCCTCACTCATCTCTCTCCTCAACAAACCATACCTCAGCAGATCTCTGGCTGTGGGCAGCTCAGCAGGGGGGAAGTTCCCTCCCAGTCCCCACCAAATGACTTAAGTGACAACTTGATTTGCTTCAGGTTCTGATTTCTTTCTGACTTGTCCTGTGGACCTGTGAACAAAAGCAATGTCATTGAAATTTGGATAGGCCTACTGATTATGATTACATAAAATTAAGTTAATTGAAATTCTTAATATATTCCTATAAGCTCGGATAAAAGGTTGTGTTATAGGTACAAGACTTAATTATTCAAAGTAATGACAATTTCATATATCTATCATATCAAAATATACAGAAAGTTTGGGTCACACACAACATTTCGAATAATTTGAATTGTAAACACAATATTTACATTATGAAGTAATCCAAATTGTCAAAAAGGAGGGAAAACACATGCATTCACAATCAAAACTCCAGCATTTGTGACTATGTGAAACTTAGAAACCATACTGCCCACCAAAAATAACCAAAGTTGACCACACATATCAATGGCACATTGATATACAATGCTACAGTCATATTTAGGTTATATTTCAAACCTTTATGGTCAAATATAAGTAGGTAAATGGCTTTTTTAAACAACATTAAAGATATTTCTAAGTTTGCTAGATAATGACATCATTTGAGCATTAGTAGTATGTCTATCATATAGATTATTCACAAGTCAGATTATAACAATTGCCTTTTTCTATCATAAAGAGCATAATTATAGATAAAAATCATAATAAATTTAAAAAATACTTCTGGTAAGTAATGGGTTAACTTGTTTTGTAACAATTGTCACAATGTAACTCATAAGTTAAGGAGCATAAAGGAGAAAATGTTTAGACAAAATGAGTCAAAATGTCATAGATTAAAAATGATAGAGTGCAGTTTTGCATGAAACTTTCTTTTTGTACAAAATGCATAAAACCAGTTTTTTATTACTTATACACACATTTATTTGGATGTATAGATATGTAGTCCATAACATGTGGTTTATATACTAATGCTAGCTGCACAGGCATTGTATCCTACAGAATCTCCATGGCAATTCTGCCAGATTGAATGACTGGATGAATATATACCGTAACATACTAGTGAATTCTCATCTTGCTATGGACTTATTTTTGGGCTGCTATTTTTATATGCACATTTGGAAAAGTTAGACATTGGGACCAAAGTCCAGTACCATAATTTTGCATTGAGGTTAGAGATTGCACTTGTCCATTCATTCCTCATACTTTTGTATTCAGGCCATAATTTTTGAACTGCTTAATAATTTGATGAAACTTCATAGATGCGTCATTATTACAAGATATTGTATTTTGAGTGAGACTGTATCAAGGGTCAAATGGAGGTACATGCCACAATTTTTTAACCACCATAGAGGTGGGACATGGTCATTTTGACATTTTTCTTCTTACCTTTAGTATGATGATGAAAATTATGAAAGTAAGGAAGATTGTAGGATTTCTAGAGCTCCATTTTGAGCATGCTGTTGTTTTACAAAAGTGAATAAACTCTTCCAAAAATACAAGATTGAAGTCTTCATGAAAAAAGTGGGAAATTGGTACAAACCCCAAAACTTACCAGTTAGGCCAACTGTATGCTTTTAACTATCTGCCTTGTTAGAAAGTTGCAAAAGCAAAAAGTTAAAAAATGAAGAAAAATATAATGAAATTTGCAGGAATCCATATTTGTTAAATAGGTAGGCTACCTATTAATCTTTATGCATAGTCCCAGCCTAGACACTTTGACCACATCCAAAATTTTTTAAATTGTGTGCATGTTTGTAAATTTGTTAAACTGATACCTGGCTGAGCATCAAGTTTTTGTAGATTTTTAAAGGGAAAGTAAAGAAAAAAGATTTTTTCTTTAAAACTTAAAAAAAAATTTCCCTCCAAAATAGAATTTAACGAGTACTCTGAGTGGTCTCAAAACCTAAATCCCATCTTAAATTTGGTTCTAAAAAATAAAAAATAAAAAAAATATATATATATATATATATATATATTATATATATATATATATAATGGCGTCAACATTTAGGTTACCTTAGTACTCTGTAATTGTAAGTCACCCTTGGCACTAAGTTACTGTACAAAAGGTAGGAGGACTCTTTTAATTTAACCACTACATTGTCCAATATGCAGAGTAAATAATAAAGATTGGTGATTAAAAGTTTCCTTCAAATGCGTTATTATACCACCACAAGTTTGTAACTGAAGCCTCTCTAAGTTTGCAGGATAAACACTAGCTAGTAATTTATTTTTAATTTCAGTTTCATCGCAACACTCGTAAAACCCCCACCAAGACCTGAAGAAGAAGATAAGTTCAGTAAAATTTTAAGATCAAGAGGAGACATGGTTACTGAGTCTCTGGTCAAAGCCACAACAAAAAATGATGCTGAAGCTGAAAAGAAATTATAAAACTGTGGAGTGTAGGTTTAATAAATGTGATTTCTCCGTAAATGGTCATATTCTACATGATCCACTAAGTTAATGTTTGAAATTGTACATAAATGACCTTGTCAGTAAGAACTATGTTGATACTTTTTACTTTCCACACACGCTTATTATTTTTGAACAGTGAATTTGGCTCTTCCTATTGTAAGGTAATTTGGCAAATATAAAGTATTGCCTAGAAATTGTTAAAAGTGCTTATAGTTTTAACATGAATGCCAGAAGACAAGATGACAAGAAACAAGCCAAACCCAAGGATGCAGCACTAGATGCTACAACAAATGATTTTGAAGAGGAACACTTCATTTTCAGGTAAATTATTGCTAACCTATAAATCATTAAATTCTTAGGCTATGTAAAGATTTTCTTATTACTCTAATAAACCTAAATATAGACAGAAGTCTTGTTTTTCTATTATGGACTAACTATTTTGTCTCTCCAGTGCTTTATTTATATTTTTATAAATAAATAAATGACTGAACTCTAGTAACTGATTGAAGAAATGTAGTTTAAAAAATGCTTTGAAATGATCTAAAAATATACATTTTTTACTGAGTTTCAAAAGCAAAAATTGGTCATATATTAATTGATTTATTTTGCGCTGAGTGAGTAAGAGTGATTTAGTTATTTATTTTGCGCTGAGTGAGTGAGTGTGTGATTTAGAGTAGAGTGATTTAGTTGTTTATTTGCTGGTGAGTGAGAGTGAGTGATTTAGTTGTTTATTTTGCGATGAGTGATTTAAGGATAGTCTACAGTACCTATAAGAGGCTAAATTTGAAAAAAAGCAGCGGCAGCTTTTCAGTTTGTCATTTAGATCCCCCAATACCATACTAGGTTGTTTTTTTAAGGATTGGCAAAAACAGAGTTTATCTTTTGTTCTGGTACTTTTTAAATGCGTGTTCTAGCAGAAAATTGGTGTTTGACAAAAAATGTTCATATTCATATCAGGAATTATGCTAAGGATGAGTGTCTATTAATAGTTCATGATGGTAAAATAATTTTTTTTATGCCTAATGATGAGAGAATTTTAAATGGGTTTCGTAAATGTAGAAAGGATTTAATGCAGTGGGTCTGTTTAATTTAACATCATGAAATTAATAGGTCCAATGTTAATTTAATTACTCTTTAGGCCTCGGGTCTTCAATCTTAATGGGCTGTTTTGGAATTTCGTTACCAAACTCATTTGATGAGTAAGACTAATTCATTAAGGACTTTACAAAGTTGTTCAGGGCTTCAAGTTTAAAAAAAAAAAATTAATCTATCAGTTTGATTGCGATAAAAGTTACGCAGTAATTGTAGAACAATGGGAACCTACTTCCCATACTCATAACCTTAGGCTCACTCGTTCTCAGTAGGGTACAATGTGACACTTTTTTTGCATTTCAGCCAAACCAGATGTTGATTTCTTTTTGGAAGATGTTTCTGGAAATTTGACAAAATCATTTGTGTAGTTTTAAATTAAATGTCCAAATTGTAGAGTTGGCTTCATTAATTTGTATGAGTAAATAAGAGCTATAATTTTCAAATATAGAACCTAATTCTTTTGATAGGTAATAAACCCTACTCATTAACACTAGAACCTACGTAACTACCTTTGACACTTTATTACCACCAGTAGTGTTCTGAAATATTTGATAAGCTCATATCAACTGAATATACCGGGTGTTCCATTTGAAATAAAACAACTTTGAAACCTTATAATTTTTTATTGAATGATGCAAACAATGTAATATTCACACAGTAAATAGTGAATGTCATAAAGTTTGATATAACATTTAGATACATTGTGCATAGCATATTTCCTTTTGTTAAGGTCTTCACATGTTTTATGCTGAACAATTTGAAGCTTATATGGATAGAGCTGCGGCTGCTTGCGCACGACTCTGCACAGTTGAATGAGGAATCTGCAGTTTGACATTGGCATGATGGATGGACTTTCTCGGGCTACTACCAAAGGCGCCACATATTCATTCAATATCTTCCGATCTTGTTTGCCCTCCAGATGTTCCTTTAGAACACTGCCAGTCTCCTCAAATTTCTTGGTCCGTGCATATAGGCCTCTTCTGGTGGGTGGTTCCTTGTGAAAGGTTGTACGGAATCACTATTGCACCAGAGTAGGGGACTTCAACTCAGCCATCCATAACACACATTTTGCTTTTTCTTGTCGGGTAAACATAATTCAATCTGAAACAAACAAAAAAAAAACATTGACAAAAACTTATGCATATGTTGTAGTAACTGGCAGTTTCAATATTCTCACATTAATACTTTAAAAATTACGGAGTTTCAAAGTTGTTTCATTTCAAATGGGACACCCGGTATTATTGACAACTTGTCCCTTTTTCATTTTCTTACTGGAAGAGTTTTTCAGAGAGACTAGCACCACATCTCCTACTTTTGGGTTTATTGGACATAATCAGTTAAAATAGAATATATTGAGAGAATAGGCCTAGTGCATTTATATTATAATACAGTACTTAATAAGAGTATAATTGTTTATAAATTGTGCTTATTTCATAGTCTTTCAGCTTGAAATGTATGTTGAATGTTACTCGGCTGAATATTAATTTCTCCTTTTAAACTTTCCTTCAAATAGGTACCCCAAGCAGAGTTATCCTGAAAATGCTGTGAATAAAAGTGTTAGAGGAAGGCCAAAGAAAGCATCGAACAGAGAGAGAGATGCTCTTACATCTTCAAAATCAAGCCACATTACATCATTCCAATTATCAAGAGGGATTGTTTCAAATAACACCACCATATTGGAGTCCTCTGAAGATCCTTCTTTCCTTAAGAGTACCAGTACAAAGCCTACCAGCACCAGTAAACAACCTATAATTCCTTTGGTTAATGATGAGTCAAACACACTCACTGATGTTGAAAAGTCTACAATTCAAGTAGGTTCGGAGGAAGAGGAGGAGGATGATGATTTGACTGAACTAGAGAAATCTGTCTGTTCAAGTTCAGAGAAGTTGTGCCCTTCATGCAAACATATTGTGTCCTTGGATGAATATTCAGATCATTTCTCAAAATGTTTGCAGAAGTTCAGTTTCATCAAAAGTCAAAGAAAAATCAGGGAGAGAAATGGCCCCAAAACACTTCCTTGTCCCATTTGTTTCAAGGTATTTACATTGTCAACTACAGGTTTTCCACTTTAGTTGTTGCTCACTCGTGACACAATTTGAGATTTATCAATGTACTGTACATAAAGTATCTGATATCCTGTTTCCTTCTCTCTTTTGGGGTGGGTACAATACTTGAACTAAAGACTGAATACACTTGAATCACTTACAAGAATGCAAAGGTATCACCACTGGAATAAGGTAGCATCCCAACTCGGGGGAACCAGTTACTTTTTATGACAAGGTTGGAGGGTATTACTCTAGTGATATGTATCAGGTGAGACCAACCAACTTCACAAACTGCTTCCATTCCTTTGTTTCTTGTTAACCTTTGTGCTATACTTATATCAACGCCTGCGTTTATTAACACGCTTCCTATTTACATCCTTCCATCTTCCACGCGGTTTTCCTCTACTTCTCACGCCTAAGCACTCCTGATTATACACTTTTTCACAATTATTTATCATTATTCATTCTCTCCACATGACCATACCAAACCTACTTAGCGTACTATTCTCGTCTCCAATGACTTTTATTCCACATCTTTCCTGAATATCCTCATTTTTCAGATGGTCAGTCCCTTTAATACAAATCGTGCTTACATTATTGGCTCCAATACACCTTCGTGTAAACTTGTTGAATCTACACTCAAGCTCTTCCTGCCAGAGTTTTTATTACATTCATGACTCGCTTGTCCCACTTTACTTTCATTTTCTAGCGTATTTATCCCTCTTGCCAAATACTCGATATATTTCAATTTTCACAACTTCACAACGCATGAGGGAAGATAGGGGATGGGATTAGTACTTATACACACGCAACCTTATAGGGTGGACGCGCTGCTCATTTTTAATGTTAGTAATATAAGGAATATAAAGAGGATAGCCCCTTTTCTTAATGTGTTTTGAAGTTAAAAGTAGGGAATTGTCAAAAAGCTTTTTCATTGATATGTTCTCAATGAAAGTTTGTCAGGGTTAGAGCAAAATTGTAAAATGTTGCTGCAAACCAACCAACCAATCATTTCAAAATTAAATTTAATTTCCTTTCTCTTCATTACCAGAGGTATTTTATGTAAAGCTGGTAAAAAGTAGGCTTTAATTCTCATAATTTTTGGGTAGGAATTTTTAAAATGGCTTTCATTAGTTTTTCACTTTGAAAATATAGAAAGTATATTTATTGAATATAAAAATTTCAATATCTTGCTGCACTCTGTATTTCTTTTGTAATACATATAAACGCTTTATTGGATATTGTATAATTGTTGTTGGGATATAGCATCTACGGTACTTTATAGTGACCCAAACCTCGGAGAACATTTTAAAATTATGTAATCTATTTTCATTTGTAGCATCTGCATAAATAAATGAATTACCTTATTTAGATTTGATGAATAGGTCACCTTCCCCCTAATATTTGACATTTTGAAACTTTGAGGTCCCTTTTACGAGGTCGCATTCCACGGTATTATTGATCGCTAAGGTTTTTCTTTGGTTTTAAATAGTTATTAATTATTCCACTCGTTAAGTTGTATGCGCAAAGATCAGATTTCAAATAGTTGTCATTTGACCAGTTTCTTCAAAGTAATTTGTAAATGACTGAAATAAGTTTTTCAGAAGTGGTCATTCCTTGCACCACCTACCCCCATCCCCTAGCTTTAGTTAGGACCCCTTCTCCAATCCAATCTGGGTAAGCCCCTCTCCATTCAGAATTCATTGTTTAACATAAAATTGTGTCAGTTTAGGACTGCATTTAACCATAGTTCGGAAAAATTTAATGGAAAAAAAATTAGTTCAACTCAAACATAAAATGTAAAACATCAAAAAATTTAAGGAAAATAATAAAAAGTTAAAATGCAAAAGTTTTTGTACATTTATTTACAAATTATTGAATACGTTTTGTATCCACCTTAGGCTTGAAGGACTTAAAATTATCATCAGTAGTTGGCTGCTTATTAATTGGAAACTTGGCAATTGTGAATTCTAGAGTTTTCTCCGAATCTTTATGGAAGATGGAGACTGTACAAGCCATTAGTAAGCGATGGATCGTCGTGGTAAAGAGCTCTCTACGGATCTTAAGTGATCCGTTATTGCCGCGCACGAGTCTGGAAAGAGTTGTAAGAAGATGGAACGTCAAATTCCATTTATGACGGTTGCTGCAGTTATAAAGAAATGGAAAGACTTTGCAGCAATCAAAATTCTACCAAGGTGTGGACGACATTGCAAGATTTTAGAATGTAGAGCTAGACGGATTGGGAAAGAATGGTCTGCATGGAAGAGTTGTACGAAGAAAACCTCCTCTACGAAGTGCGCACGGAGAAGCTCGTTTAAATTACGTCAAAGATCATCAAAATGATGGATTTGCACTGTGGAAGAAAGTTCAATGGACAGACGAGGCCAAAATCGAATTATTCGGAAAGAACGAGCAAAAAAAAAAAAAAAATTCTGCATTCAAGAGGAGAGGGGGGGGGGGACCTCTCCTACGGTTAAACATGGTGGTGGTAGTTTGCTTTTTCGAGGATGCTTTAGTGCAGCGGTTCCCAACCTCGGGGACGTTTGAGATTCCTAGTGGGACCGTGAGGTGGTCATTGGTCAACAAATGCCATTCAAATATATATTCCCAAAAATATATATGGGTAATTTACTTCGTTAGGAAGAACTTGACATCCGTCATCTCATAAACACACGAGCTTTGATGTTTTTTATTATTAATCCTATAATTATCTGGATTCTAGACGTCCATATGGAACTGATGAAAACTTTCGCCCTTTGGGTATGGGGAGCGCCATGGATACAAGGTTGACCAAAGGGGGGCGCAGTGCCAAAAAGGTTAGGAACCCCCGCTTTAGCGTTTCTGGTCCAGGAAAGCTCGTCATTAGTGGAATCTTTAATTCGAAGAAATATTAGGAAATTTTAGAGAAAATGTATTTACTTCAGTTTGGCAGTTGCGAATAGGTCGCAATTGGGTACTGCAACGAGATAATGATCCAAAATACAAAAGAGCACCATGAAATGGCTTAAACAAAAGAATTTACTTTCTCGCGTGTCCCAGTCAATATCCAGATTTTAATTTAAGCGAGAATGTTTTGATTTGAAAAAAGCTGTCCATAAGAGAAATGCTTCGAATCTGAATGAATTGCAACCATTTTCTTTCGAGAATGGGTAAAAATTTCTACTGAGATACATCGAAACATCGTAGAAAAATGCCCTAAATGAATCACTGAAGTCATTCGAGCAAAAGGTGGTGGGCACGCAAAGTATCAAATAATTTTTTGTAAGTAAATGCACGAAAACTTTTTTTTTTTTTTTTCCTTCAAATTCTTTTATATTTTACATTAGCTTTATGTTGGAGTTAAACTAATTGTTTTTTACATTTTTTTTCAAACAAACGGTGAATTTTTCATAACTATCCTCTGCATAATACAAAAAAGATAGGGACGAATATAACTAAAATATTTCTTTGCATGAATACTTACGAGCGCCACTGTAGATGCTATTCCGAATACTAATATGAAGTTTTACCGCATACAATATCCTGGGTCACATTGTCCCTCGCCAAATAAATTTGAAGGCGCCATACTGAATTGCACTTGTCCATCCGTCTGTTACACTTTTGTGTCTGCGCTATAACTTGTGAATCAATCTACATAAATTAGTGAAACTTCGTACACATAAGGGTCAGCATAAGACAATGCGTCATGAGCAAGAATCGGATCCTTGCGCCAAATGGAGTTTTTGGGCCTGCGCCATAACTTTTGAACTGCTCAGTATTGATGAAATTTATCACAAGACTATGTATCGCGAGTGAGAATTAGGTTCCATGTAGGGCATGGTTAATTAATCATTTTTAGGAAAAAGTGATGAATTATTAAATTTTCTAATAGTGATTAACTGATTAAAAATTATTGACTATTAAATATTTCTGAAAAGAGTAAGAAAGCTTTATTGTTTCTGTTGCGTGACAT
The DNA here is from genome assembly GCA_023014485.1 of Bathynomus jamesi. NCBI lineage: Eukaryota > Metazoa > Arthropoda > Malacostraca > Isopoda > Cirolanidae > Bathynomus > Bathynomus jamesi. The sequence goes on from JAJOZX010000335.1 coordinate 543,244, forward strand.
AAGACCAAAGAAAACATTTTGCGCAAACATTTAGTTTGCTTTAGTTCAAGAAATCAGGCATGGGCGGATTAGACAGTTTATACATGCAAAAAGGTGCCAAATTCAAATGATACATTACAAAATTTAAGGTAAAATGATGCTGAAATTGAGGAAAATTATTCATTTCCCATTTTCTAAAAAATATATTTTGATTAATTAATGATTAAATTCGAAACAATGATTAATGCACCATGCCCTAGTTCCATGTAAGGTCAAGGTCACAGAGGTCAAATGACAAATGGCGGTCCACACCTTAACTTTTGAACCAGCCTACATAAATTGATGAAGCTTCACACACACGGATCATCAGAAGACTATCGAAAGCAAGCATTAGGTCATTGTATCTAAGTTTAAGGTGACAGAGGTCAAAGGTAAAATAGAACTTTCTCGTGTTCGCACCCTAACACTCGAGCCACTTTATATACTGACGAAACTTCACGCACATTTGTATCATCACTAGACATGTGTTGCCGGTCCTCCCCCCCCCCCCCCAAGTCGAGGTCAGAAATATAGGAGGGGACATTGTTGTTCCGGCATAGTTTGCGTGTTTACATTCGTACACCATGAGATCTTTACTATAAAATACGACTAAAAATCATTTTTCCGAGAAGCTTCTAACGTCCGACATCGATAGACGGTCTCACATCAGAACCTGTGGTTCTAGTCATGGATTGTCAACCGAGCAACTGATCTTAGCCTCCAGACTGCAAGAGAAACAAGTGGAAGAACGTGTTGCTCTCGGCCTACCTGTACTCCAACTCCTTCAAAAGGATAATGAATCGAAAAAAGTAAGATAAAACCTAACCATTCTTACTTATTTGTCAAACAAAAATAATAATTTATAATAACTAATTGGGGTTCTTTAACTTTGTGAAAGGTCGCGTGACGCGGGGACCTATAGCTTTTCTGGGGATTCGAACCACTACTCTACCGAGGGAGGCCCAGAGGATCCCTAATCGTCGAAATCTCAAGTCCGATCCGAGACCCTAACCCGGGAGTTTGCGATTAACAATCTAGCGCTTTACCGCTGAACACTGTCTTATCGCATCGAAGAAGTCTCGAAGTTCCGAGAGCGTGATCTGTCAGAATACATTTTGGGTATCGGAAGGACTTAAAGATGAACGAAATAAAGTTTGAGACAGCTACGAACTCTGTGTAGCTGTTGAATGGTAGCTTAAGCACCATAGCCCCTCCCCTATCCCCAGCGCGCGCGCGCGGCGCACACGATGCAACTAATAAGTTTTCGATATTCAATGGATGACCTTGAATCAATGAAGTTGGGAAAAATATAGGAGGCAAGACATTTTCATCTTAATTTGGCATCTAATGAAAATTAAAAAAAAATTTTAATGCACTCCAGTAGTATATTTTAAGTTTGTATAGTGCGCGCGCGTGCGCCATATGGATTTACTTTCTTGAAATAAGAGATGTACCAAAACGTGAAAAATTATTTCGGTTCAGTGTCGTTATCAGTACGTTCAATACGAGGTGGTGTCATAATAAGGAATACGTCGTGGCCACTTCGCAACACCTTCCCATTAGGTCAATGGGACAAAAAAAAAAAAAAAAAAAAAAATTAATCAGCCTGTTTAGTAGTTGGGTGACTGTTCCGCGTTCGGATGATGTACCAACTCGTAGATGGTTCGTATCCCACGTCAAGTTGTAGTAGGAAGAGGTTCCCTCCGTCACGTGACTGCCATTACGAAGGTTATTATTACGAGAGAATATAATCAGTGTAAGTCGCGATAAGTGAAGGTCGCATGTTGGCTTTAGTCTAAAATTTAAGTAATAAGAGTGATTCGAGTCTATTATGATTTTGTTGAAGGAAAAATAATTAATAGACGAAATGTTTACCTTTTTAAGAAATAATTTCATTGCGAATTTAGTGTGATGGAATGTGGGACTAAAATGAATAGGTTAAATGTTTAGTCAGAAAAAGTAAATAAAAATTTCAAAAAAGGTTTTCCAGCTCGTTGCGTTTCAAAATATAAATTTTTTTAATTTTGAACAGAAAAGGAGCAATTTGCCTAAAACAGCGACTGATCCGACTTGGAATTGGCTTTTGCCCTTTCCCGTTCTCTCGCCGAAGAAGAGAAAAAGAAGAGAGAGAGAAAGGAAGACAAATTGCTCTCATTGGGTCTTCATGGCGTTATTCAAGAGGAAAGGAGGAAGCTGGTCCTTCCGCAGCCTCCTCCAATTGCCTTGACTGGTGAGTGGTAGCACCGTATCATCTGGGGTGGTTTAACCTCTTTCGTAATGACAAAGGTCACGTGATGGAGGGGACCTACCTAGTGATGTAAAAAAACCGTTTTTTTGTTTTTTTTTGTTTTTTGTTTTTGTTTTTTTGTCGTTTTTTTTGTTTTTTATTTGTTTTTTTTGTTTTTTTTAATAATTAATATAGATATTGCCAATTTAATTATAAGGTATACTTTTGCAATGATATATATTATAAAAATAAATAAATAAATAATAAAATAGGCCATATGGTACCAGTATAGAATGTCCTTTTCAGCCTATTTACAGAAAAAACTGGCCTCTTTCTTGCACTGAAAGTCTTGTATCTTGAGATCCGTTAAACTTGCGAGAACACTGGCTGGGAGCTGACTGCCCATTGTCCAACCTTCCCAGGACTCTCCCATCCATGCCTCGGATTTTGAATCTCCCACTTAACTATCCTTTAGACCCGCGATGACATATTCCCCCCCCCCCACGAGACCATCCATATATAATACATACACATACACCCATATACATATATACCAATATATACATAAATACTTATATACACATTTAATCTATTGTATACCCCATACACATGCATACATCCAGAATTCCAGATACATACGCATGCATACTCACATATATACCTACACAAACTCATACACCTCTATTTCGCCCTTTCATTACCTCCGAGATCATTTAGCACATACAGTAATATCCATACAGCCAAAAGAAACCAATTAAGCACAGACAGAGCAGCAAAGCTAGTATTTATATCCCAAAATGCAAAATTCCAAGAAAGTGAAGTAAAACATGGTTCTACATTGGCTTCAACATCCAAATCTGCAATAAATACCAGTACCTGTGATATTGAAACTATTTGCTTTAATCAATCTAGTGATAATGATTCTTCAATGGAAATAGAATCAGATAATGAAAGTTAAACAGCATTAGGTTAACACAAAGGTTAAAGAAAGAGATGAATATTTATTATTTTTTTATTTTTCTATTTGGAATATATATATATATATATATATATATATCCCCGCAAGGGGGTTCTAAGCTCGTGCTCTTGAGTGCTCTTTGTGCTCGTTTGTACGTGCTTGTTCCTGGAGGTTTCACGTGCGCCTCCCGGCCCTAGCACCCAAGGATGATGGGGCTCGACCCTGCAGTCCTTGTCATCCTTGGTCTTTTTCCACTTCGACTGTCCCCTCCACCCTTTCTTTTTCCTCTGTCTTTCCTCTCACTTTTTCTTTGTTTTTCCGCTGAGATATGCCCTTTAAATAGAGGCGAATCGGTTCTTCCTGAACTAAAAAAAAAAAAAAAAAAAAAAAAATATATATATATATATACACACACTGGTATTCTTGTCAATCACAAGTATATCTATTGTTTTATACCAGTATTATGGATATTATACCAGTACCTGTGATATTGAAACTAGCATATATGCTCTACCCAATCTAGTGATGATTCTTCCATGGAAATGAAGGTTAACCAACATTAGGTTAACAAAAAGGTTCAAAAAAAGGTGAATATTTTTTTTTTCTATCTGGAATATATATACTGGTACTCTTGCCAATCACAATTATGTATATTGTTTGAAATGAGGAAGAATGTTTTATGTTCTAGTTAAAAAATATAGGTATATACATATAGAAAATGAGGGTTTGTTTTTCCTTTCTATTATATACTTTTTGTGTGATTCAGTTTTTCTAAAAGATGACTATATACATATACTAGGTATAACCGTATAAGCATGGTAGTATAGTAAATTATAGGTAATACTAATATACTTATTAGATTAAAGGGAGAAAAATATGGAATAAGTTTAAAACAATAAAAAACAAAAAAAAACAAAAAAAACAGACTACCTTCGTTTTAAACAAAAAAAACGACACAATAAAAAACGACTCACATCACTAGACCTACCTCTTTACGTGAAATAAGAGCAATCTAGGGTCACTGCCGGCGCTGCATCTGAATACGGAGGATGGTCACTTTTCCGATTAATGAAGAAACCCAATGTCGTTTCATCTCGCTGATCTCTAACGGGAAGAGGTATTCCCACGTGGCTACAACGTAGCTCATTTCCAGTGTGAAACGAACCGAATGTAGGATTGTTACGAAGTAAACAATTAGTGAAGCGGAAGTATTTCATAACGAGCAGAAAGAAACCTTTTTCAAAATATACAGTGAAATACAATTATTGCTTTATCTCGAATTTTCGATTTTCAAAAAGTTTGATAAGTGCCACGTAGAAGATTATTAGCTAAACTTCATTCTCACGGAATTGATGGTAATGTTCTCAAATAGGTCGAAAATTGGCTTAATGGACGTAAACAGTGTGTGGTCATTAATGGCAAAGCGTCTAATTGGGAAAGTGTAACTAGCGGCGTGCCTCAGGGATCAGTTCTGGAACCATTTCTTTTTATTATTTATATCAATGACATCGACTTGGGGATTAACAGTATAGTTTCAAAATTTGCAAATAATACCGTACCAAAGTAGGGGAATGAGCAAAATCAGTGGCAGAACGTTTGCAGATTCAAAACGATAATAAATTACTTGAGTGGGTGCAAATTTAGCAAATGAACTTTTAGATAAATGTAAAACGTTGCCTATCGGTAGAAACAATATTAAAGAAAAGTATTTTATGCGCGACAAGACACTAACGAGTGTTACGGAATAGAGAGTTAGGTATTGTTGCCGACACACTTAAACCGAGTAAGCAGTGTTTCGAAGCTATCAGAAAAGCAAATAGAATCTTGGATTTATTGGTGGGTCATTTGAATTTAAGTCGGAGAAAACAATGGTAACCTTATATAATTCCTTAGTATAGGGTTGCCATACGTCCGTATTTTCCCGGGCATGTCCTCCATTTAGGTCTCGAAATCTTCATCCGGAAGTAATTTTTAAAATTCTTCAAAAGTCCGGAATTTCAGCTTCCATCATTTTCTCCACGGAAAAAAACATGAAACTGTCCTGCATTTTAGCAATTTTCAACCATAATCTAGCCACTTTCGCTATATTATTTACGTGTGTTGACAACTATGACGGTGACCGGTGGTTGGCCAGTCTTTAACCTGCAGTGACAGTGTTTGATCTTAGTCTTTGTTGTGGGTTTGTCGCTTGTTGCCACAGCTAGTGCTTACGAATGCAAAAAACTTTTTTTTTCCTACGTGAAGGTCAAAATATGAAAATAAAAACCCACTCTAATAGACAGAGTTTATTTCCACGACAGTTTCGACGCCCACTGCCCCCCACGGGGGGCAGGGGCAGGATGTCTTCGGGAACGTCCTCTTTTTTGAATGCTCAGATATGGCAACCCTACCTTAGTACGCCCCCACCTGGAATACTGCGTTCAATTCTGGTCCCTATATTTATGACAGGACATAGACAGAATGGAGAGAGTGCAGCGACGGGCTACTAAGATGATTCCTAGTCTTGGAAACAAATCCTACACTGCCCGTTTAGAAACTTTAAATTTATTCTCACTCGTAAAAAGGCGAATTAGAAGAGATTTAATTCGGGTGTGTAAAATGATTAAATGTTTTGACACGTCGAAAAATATTTTGCCTTTAGAAATGTAGATAGAACTTCGCGGTAGTGGTTCCAAATTAGAGGGTAAACATTTTTTTGTGGAATGGATTGCCAGCCAGAGCAGTTCAAAGTAATTCGATCAAATCCTTTAAAAAGAGACTAGATACGAATCTTGCTTTAAACTCCCTTAGTTAAAAGCATTTATTAGCGAGTAAAAGTATTGTAGAATTTTCACTCGGATTCCCTCCTTTTTACTTTAAAATTTTCACTTTATCTTTAAATTTCTTTCTTTCCTTTAAACCTCTTCGTTGCTTTGCTTTAAAACTTTCACTCGTCTTTAAATTTTCTTACATCTTTTAACCTTCCTTATTAAACACGCAGCTTCGTAGGGACCAGCCGGTCTGTTCCGTTCGATGTCCTTCGTATATTCCTTTGTAATTACACTTTATTTTAATCCAATTTATTCGATAAGGATATTCGTATTCAAGTTATAGGCCTTTTGCTCTTCCTTAAAGAGAGGTGTGAAGACATTCGCAAAAAAATTTTAAACTTCACTTTTGGTTCGTGGTTAGCGTGAAGGATGATTAATATTTCTCTATTAAAGTGTTTTTTATTCGCCACTTAGTCCAGTTTCCCTTTCCCTTGAAGGCAAAGGGTCACGCAAAGAAAAAAAGAAAAAAGTGACGCGGACGACTTTGATGACACGAACGAAAGAAGAGAGAGAACGAATCATTACGGAGAAGGTCGCGGCGGTTCTCGTTAACGAAGTAAATGACGTAATCCTGCCCACCACGGGGAAACCACACCTCAAGAGATGTTCTGGCCCCTTAGACCGATACCAGGATAGGGTGAGTTGAAGCTTTTATGAATTTTAATTGGTTGAAAAGTGTGTTGTGGGGGGGGGTCACTATTTGATCATCCGTAATGAAAATAGCCCTAGCTTTCATTAACTATTTACTACCACCATCAGTTGTAGATATGTTTACATATTAAAGACAGAAATAAGTATAAATTCTTGTTTTCGGACTTAATTTGGTAGCGTAAAATGTTGAAGAAATATCATGTTGAAAAATAATGGATCGCGAATTGAACGGGAAGACTTCGTTCGTATCTTACATAATTACCGATAAAATAATACGTTTAATTTTAAACGCATTGTTACGCCGATTTATTTCAGAAATCTTCACTGTGGAACTTCGCGAGTACCGGAGTAGATTTGCCAGTTGACAGTCATTTTACGCCGGAACTGAACGAGTTCATCAAACCTCAAAATATTCTCGTAGGAGAACTTTTGAAGAGCCTTTCTCAAGTACCTGGTAGATTGAACTACACGGCGATGATTGAGGTAAATGGATTGATATTAGTTTTCAGTCGTTATTCCTCTACACTACGCCATGCTTATCACTTCCCGAGCGTATTGTGGTGAGTAGTGTTTGAAGTGTCTTACAAAGTCGTCAGTTTGGTGAAGCGAATCTCGCCGATTATAAATTTATAAGTGGAATAAATAAAATTAGTGAAATATGTACTGAATCGGTGATCCGTAATGTTCGCTGATGTCGCAAAAGTGGCGGATAGAGCGTCGTTAAATTTAACGTCCTATCACCTCGTTGTCGTAATTTTTAAGGAAAACTCCTTAAATTGCGAAAGTACCATTCTAATTGCGGCATCTGGAAAGTTTTTTTTCTTTATTCGACACGCAATCATTCTTTTTCTGTCCAACACTCTAACGCGAGGATTAATCGGTATTTTAAATCTTTCATCTACTCAACTGGTCAACTCTGGAACAGTCTCCCTCAATCCATCTTTCCCCCGTCTATGACCTCCAATCTTGAAAACCCTCGACCTTGATTTTGGCTCTTCTATGAGGGTGGCGTTTCAAATAATTTTATACCACAATTCTCGAAAATAAATTTAGGATTAGACTTTTTATTGCTTATTCTGAAAGCTTCAAAATAATGATGTTTCTAGCAATGAAATTTGTAAGGAATTAGAGTGAAATTACTAAAAGGTTCGCGAAGTATTAATTTTCAAATAGTTTGACGCTATATTCTAAGGACGACCGCACGCAGGATCGTTTTGCGACTGACGACTCGAGTAGCTTGTCATTTTACATTAACAGAATGGGATCCCCCACACTGCAGTAACCGCGACCCGATTCGCGTCGTGGTCGCTGCTGCGTGCGGGGCTCCCATTCTGTCAATGTAAAATCGCGAGACAGATCCTGCGTGCGGCCGGTCTAACTCGTTTAAGTATGAGAAAAAAAATTTTGTGTAGTAGTATAGCCGAAAAATGCTTGAGTGCAAGTTGCAATTCAATATTACAATGTTGCAAGGCACCCCACCCCCTTTTGTTGCTAAAAAAGAAAAACATCCCAGCCCCGCTTTGTTGCCAATTCCAAAATGGTGTTGCAAGGGGTATGCAACTTGGAGGCGGAGTTCTCCCCCAAGCTGATCTCCCCAAAGGGGAGTGCCAACCCCAAAATGGGATTGCAAGGGTTATGCAACTTGGAGGCGGAGTTCTCCCCCAAGCTGAACCCCCCCAAAGGGGCAGAAAGAGAGAGATATAGGAGAGACCCAGAGTTGGGTGTTCACTCGGCTGGAAGCCGAGCTCATATGGGATTCTTCAGCCAACCGCCGCCTCTTATAGGGTGCCAAACAGCCAGTTGGCTGAGTTGCCAGATAGCGCCATGTGTTTAATTATTCCTTCAGCCAGTTGCCAGATGGCAATAATTATTTATTTATTCCTTACATTATTCAGCCAATCGCTTGCTGAGTTGCCAGATAGCAATAATTACTAAATTAATTCATATATTAATTAGCATAGAAGGCTGAGTTGCCAGATAGCAATAATTTATTTATTTATTCCTTACATTATTCAGCCGATCGCCTGCTGAGTTGCCAGATAGCATTTTAATTATTCAGGTATTCCTTATTAGGGAGAGTTGTTAAATAACACCATTTATTTTAATTTTTATGAGGATAGTTGTCAGGTACCACCATTTATTTTAATTTTACTTATATTATGGAGAGTTGCTAAATACCATTTATTTTAATTTTACTTATATTATGGAGAGTTGCTAAATACCACCATTTATTTTATTATTTACTATAATTTATTTAAATTTATTATTTCTTTATTTTCTTTCCTCTTTCGTCTATCAATTTATTGTAATTTGAAATTCACTAGGAAAACTTATTAATATCGTTTAACAAATCTATTTGTTTATTCAACAAAGTTATTTATTTTGCAACTTTTTTTTATTTCGTTAACAAAATTCAAGTTAGAGAAGAAATCATTAGAAGGACAAATTCCACACATCAGATATTTTGCATCATTTTATAAAAATCGAAAACAAACTTCATAATTTTCATAATATTTGCATAAATAACATTTCACGCTAATAACCGAATTTACAACCTGTAACAATTCTATAACGGGCCAAAAATAACGGACAATTTTCTTAACATTGGCTATTTTCTTAACATTGGCTACACAAATTTCAAGTTCAAAATCTATTCCAACGATTCCTCATCAAAGTTCGCTTTACAATCGAAACAGTTATTTATATAATTATACAGCAACTATCAGGACAGCATAGAAAGAACAAGAAAATGTTTATACAAAATTCCTGAACAGATCGCACATACTATTTTCACGAAAAACATGACAAATATGGACAATAATCGCACCCTGTCACATAATTTCATTACATAATAATCAGCACATTGATAGTACCCATCTCGTACGGTATATATATATATTTATTTATTTTTTTTTTTTTTAGTTCAGGAAGAACCGATTCGCCTCTATTTAAAGGGCATATCTCAGCGGAAAAACAAAGAAAAAGTGAGAGGAAAGACAGAGGAAAAAGAAAGGGTGGAGGGGACAGTCGAAGTGGAAAAAGACCAAGGACTGCAGGGTCGAGCCCCATCATCCTTGGGTGCTAGGGCCGGGAGGGCGCACGTGAAACCTCCAGGAACAAGCACGTACAAACGAGCACAAAGAGCACTCAAGAGTACGAGCTTAGAACCCCCTTGCGGGGATATATATATATATATATATATATATATATATATATATATATATATATATCTATCTTCACCCCCAAAAGGGGTATACCTAACCACCTCAACCGTTTAACTGATACGCTGGCCTATACTCGCATGTTCGATGTGCTGTGTTCCGCTACTCTTTGGGTGCTCAGGCCCTGTGTCCACGTTCGACGTTTATATGCCGTCTAAAAAATAGCCTGAGAATTGAAAAAAGTTCATCTAAAATTGCGAGTTTGATTCCTATGAAATTTAACGTTTCACAAATTGCATTCTGAGATGCAGCTCTCTCCTTCATCAGAAAACCCAGTATGGTTTATAATTTACGCAAATCCTATAATTTTCGTTTCCAATTGAAACTACAAATTTACAGTTATTTTAACGGGCGTCATCACTAATTTTAGAAATTTATAAGAAAAAAAAGACTACTTTTATTGACCTATTTATTTTAAATTCCCCGCCCCCACATTACGGTCAGCATAAAAGAAATTATAAATATAAAATTATTCAAATTAATTCAATTCTAGATCGTAATCGAAGGCAATAAATGTTTTGAGAAACAGTGGATAAAAAAAAATAAGAATGTAAAAAGTAGACATGTTTCGAGAAAGTAACCGGGAACGAGGACCTTCAGTGAAATTTAGGCCCAACAGTACTCAAATTTAAATTCTTAATTGCTCAGGGAATATGTACAAATTACAAGGACATACTACAAACACAGTTTGTAGTACTATATCTTAAAAACTGCCATACGGAATATTTCAGTATATATATATATATATATATATATATGTTTCAAGACCCTTTGCTTTGTCCGGAGCGAGAGGGCGCGTCCCTCTGTGGCGAATGTGGGAATACACCTTTCTTCGGTGTAAGGGCTTTCTCTGCCCTCGTGGACCATTGGGCCCGTTTGGGGACCCGGCTGATCTCCTGCTTCTTTTTCTTTCTTTCTCCTTTAACCCATTTTTTCTGGCTTCTCCCTGTTTATTTTTGGCGTTGTTCTTTGGACCTTGATTTAGACCCTTTCCTTGGCCCTCGGGTGTGGGAGATGGTTGCCCTGCGCCCTTGTCGCTTTCCAACCAAACCCAAACCCTGTTCCTGCCACTTTTCACCGCGCGTTGGGTGAGAGTGGCCGCCTTTCAGGCACAGGGACTGGGTGCGGGTGTATCTCTCCTGCGTGACATCTATCGGCGGTGGGACCAAGTGTGCCCACACTTCGCCTTTCCCTTGTTGGAGTCGGTGGTGGCTGGATGCGCGCGGGGGATGAAGTTATTATTTGTTTCGCTATGGACACTTCTCCCCCTCGGCTTACGACTACTGCTTCTCACTCTCGGACTACTACTTCTCTCAATACTCGGGTGGTGGGCAACCAGGTCCTAGAGTCTTTTACCACTGGAAGACCGCAACCTAATGGGGTTGACCCCCCTGTGGAAGCGGAACGCTTGCACTCTCCTTTTCCGTTGCCGACCCCAGTCCGTCCCTCGACTATGCCCTTGGACCTACACTCTCTGGAGCAGGGGTCTCGCCCCAGCCCACTTCAGCCACCTTTGGGCAAGTCAAGTTCCACCGAGGACTTGCCCCCACAACCCGGCTTCTTGCTCTCCCCATATGCCCCCCTCACCCGCCGTCAGCCCACTCCCCACGGAGAGAGCCTCGCGGCGGACGGGGGAGCCGGCATTCACGGCCGTCCTATCGACCGTTGGATGTCCCAGTCCATTTCGACTCTACAGCCTCCCTCTCCCTTCCAAGTATCCACAAATTTCTGGTGATTCGGCCTATATCTGGGTCCCTCCCGACCAACTCTGAACGGACGTTCCAGGCGATCCGAACCCACAGCAACTCCAGCCGCTATGACGTACGCCCACAGAGGGATGGCTCCCTCCTCGTAAAATCACGCTCAGCCGCAGAGACAAAAGCCCTACTCTCCGTCACTGAGGTCCTTGGATGCTCGGTGTCCGTTTCCCCACACCCTCGCCTGAATCAGAGTCAGGGCACTATTTACGCCACCCGCCTATTGTCGATCGCAGTGAACGAGCTCCCGCAGGACCTCGCACCCCAAGGAGTCACTAAGATCTATCGTTTCACATCCCGACAGGGAGGCATCCCCTCCCCCACCCCACGTCTGCTCCTTACTTTTGATACACTAATCCCCCCCGGCCGCATTGTATGGGGTATGGGAGACCGCGCGTCATGCGAGTTTTCTATCCGCCCATACATCCCAGACCCGACCCGTTGCTTTAAATGCAATAAGTTTGGACACGTTAGCTCCGTTTGTCGACAGCCGCATCAATTGTGTGTGCACTGTGGACGACTTGCTCACCCTGACAGGTGCCCCAATACACCCAAATGCTCCAACTGTGAAGGCGCACACCCCTCTTCATCCCGCGAATGCCTTTTCTACAAGTTCGAGAAGGAGGTCCGCGGCCTACAAGTGTCGGACTTCCTTAGCCCCCGTGAGGCACGAGACAGTGTGCGGAGTCGGGAGGTGAGGCCGGGGGTGTCCTATGCCGCTGCTCTCGGCTCTGTCATCTCGGCACGCCGCCGAAACCCCCCCCCAGCCACTGCCCCCTGTTCCCCACAATGCAACTCCTCGCAGGACCCGACGGTCCCCTGTCCCCCCACCGTTCCTCTTCTTCCCGCACCTCACCTGCCACGAATCCCCCAGGAGTCTTGGACCAGGGCACCCGGGTCCCAGCCACCTCAAACCCTGCCTTCCCAGTACTCCCTGTACACGCCCGGAGCAAGCCGTCGAGGCGGAGACGCCGGAGCGTGTCGCCAGACCCTCCGGCCTTCCAACGTCTCTCTCCCCTCTTCCCCTAGGACCAAGAAGACGGCTCGGACCCTTACACCGCCCACCACGTCTATGTCCATCTCTTCCCATCGCAGAAGTCCCACCGCTCTACCCCCACAGACTGACAATAGTGGCCGAAATCCACGACCCTCCCCGTACGACGAGACTCAGCCCTGTGGATCCAGTGGATGCGGCTCTGGCGCGGCTGCACGGTGTGACCGATGGAAGCTCGGCCGCGCCCACGCCCACGAGTCTCATGGATCTGCCCTTGCCTCCTGGTGCCATATTCTCCACCCCTCCACGAGACCACTCTGATTCATCTCTTTCCACCCCCATCGTACCTACCCCCCCAACATCCCCGGCCCCCTCCGTATCAACTACCCTGAGTACGCCCTCCCTCCCTCCCTCCCGCCCGGTCTTTTTGGTACACCCTGTCACCGCCTAGGGTCCGCTGTGAGACCCCGGACAGGCGGGGTAGCGCCGCTTTAGGGGTTAACGTGCCCCCCCCCTTGGCCCGACCATAGAAGCCCGTCAAGGTATTTCTGACCCGCTCAGCCCACGATGTTCCTCTGTCTGCCGTGATCCACGCTTCCGGTCTCGCTCGGCCGACTCGACCCCGCAACCTCCGCGGGGTTCGACAGGCCGACCGATTCCTTCCCTTGTGAACGGTAGATAGCCAGCCATGTTCCCGACCCAGCCTTCAATTTCGCGAACTCCAGATCTCCCTTCACACTCCAACCTCCTAGCGCCTACACCTTTACCCATCCCCCTTCATCAACTAATGGATCCCCCGAAAACCACAATAGTCCACTTAAAGAAGTAATCCTAGCCCGTCTCCGCATAGGTCACGCCCGCATCACCCACGGACACCTTATGGCGAACTCGCCAGCCCCGCTTTGCCCTACCTGCCATACCCCTATCACTGTCTTGCGCCTCCTGGTGGAATGCTCAAAGCTGTTCGCTCTCCGTCGCAGGTGTTTCCCTCTCTCGGCCGAAGACCCCATACCCAGCTGCCTACGATCCATACTTGCCGACGGCCCCCACTTTTCAGCGGAAGCGGTTCTCCTCTTCCCTACTCACTCCCATCTGCTCCATCGCATCTGAAACCGTACCCCTCCTACCTACTATCCATTGACTGACCCTTACTCATTCCCCTGGTCTACCACCCCCAGCACAGTAACATCACCCACTCACTGCCTCGCCGAGATATGTACCACCTCTTTAGGTACGAATCGGCGGTAAATCTGGAAAACAAACAAAAAAAAAAAAAAATGTTTCAAGAGTCATTAAAACACTTTCAGGCCCCATGCATCTTTACTGCAAAACATTTCAAATCAGTATCCTTGAGAGATGCGTTATGACGCAAAACCGATTTGTACAAAAACGGACGGAAAATTTGCCACGAACGCGAATATAGCAGTGTACGATTACCCCATCCCTCCCAACCGCCAACCTCTCAAAATCCATCAGTGTGTGTGTGTGCGTGTGTATATATATATATATATATATATATATATATATATGCCTAAAATATTCATTATTGAACACAAATTTTGAGTCTACTATGCACAACTTAATTAATTCTATAATTGTGGCCACAGGTAATGGCAAATTATGCTTAACCAATTCTTCCGAAAGAAACACTAATAGATCCTCCACCGGGACTCTTGTAAATAAAGCGGTAACATCAAAGCTTACCAATCTAAAATTGTAATTGACACTGATACTATTTAATTTTTCCACAAGGTCTACATTATTATTTATGTGTGATTGTGAAATTGTGCCAAGGAGAGGATTAAGAATGGAGACAAGCCATTTGGATAGCTTATATGAGATAGATCCTATAGAACTAACAATAGGCCTTGCAGGATTATTTGGCTTATGAGTTTTAATCAGGCCATACATATAAGGTAATGACGGTGAAGTACTCAAAAACTGTTTAAGTAACATTTCATTCCCCTTCAAAAGTTGTTTAATTTTCTAGTTAAATGCACTGTTCACAGTTTCAAGGGGATTGTTCCTTAATTTCACGTAAGTGTCCGCATCATTCAAAAGATCATACATTTTTCCTAGATAAACGTCTTTATTGAGGATCACTAAGGCATTTGATTTATCAGCTTTGGTTATATGTAGATTCTGATCTTTTCTTAAAGAAAGCATATAGAAGCATATAGAAATTACTAAGATTGAAGTCGAAGAAACTTTTAAAGTTACTAGGGCGAGAAGATATAGTTTTGATATGGCAATTCCACCTGAATGGAAACAACGGTTACTGGACTATTGTTATAACAAACTTAGACGAGAATGTAGTGTAGTGGAAAGGAAACTGGACGGCTCTTGGATATGGAATAAATTTTTTAGCAGCTAAAAAGGAGGTGGACTATGTAGAAATAGCTAAGGCTTTCTGTAATTTAGAAAAATATAATGATTTACCTATAGAGGATGTGAATATTTGTAAAGGTATAGTATATAGTGCCATGTCTAAACCCTCTATTCCAAATTGTCCACAGAGGTTTTTCGACTCTTATGAAGCTTTAAGAAAAGATCAGAATCTACATATAACCAAAGCTGATAAATCAAATGCCTTAGTGATCCTCAATAAAGACGTTTATCTAGGAAAAATGTATGATCTTTTGAATGATGCGGACACTTACGTGAAATTAAGGAACAATCCCCTTGAAACTGTGAACAGTGCATTTAACTAGAAAATTAAACAACTTTTGAAGGGGAATGAAATGTTACTTAAACAGTTTTTGAGTACTTCACCGTCATTACCTTATATGTATGGCCTGATTAAAACTCATAAGCCAAATAATCCTGCAAGGCCTATTGTTAGTTCTATAGGATCTATCTCATATAAGCTATCCAAATGGCTTGTCTCCATTCTTAATCCTCTCCTTGGCACAATTTCACAATCACACACAAATAATAATGTAGACCTTGTGGAAAAATTAAATAGTATCAGTGTCAATTACAATTTTAGATTGGTAAGCTTTGATGTTACCGCTTTATTTACAAGAGTCCCGGTGGAGGATCTATTAGTGTTTCTTTCGGAAGAATTGGTTAAGCATAATTTGCCATTACCTGTGGCCACAATTATAGAATATATATATATATATATATATATATATATATATATATATATATAAATGTTGGCTTATACAGGGTGTCTCAAAAGTCACTATCTATTTTGAAAAATAATGGGAATTACGAAAAACTGGTTTAAGACATGAAAAATATATTTATTTCAAAGTAAGTGCCACAAAGAATTAGTGCTATTTATTTATCTGTCTCCACATGGCGACCATCAGTGTCTCTACAGAGCTCAAAGCGATAAGTTGTTTCCCGGAACACACTTTCCAGCATTTGAGGTGTTATTTTCTGAACTGCATCGGTAATACGATTTCGAAGTTCGGCTACATCACTAATTCTTCTACCAGTGTACACCTTAGACTTAATGAAACCCCAGGCGAAAAAATCTAATGGTGTTAAATCGGGTGAACGTGCTGCCCATGGTTGTGTTCCTCCACGACCAATCCAGCGACCGGGGAAGCGTCTGTCAAGATAATCACGTAAAATTATTGCATAATGGCACGGTGCTCCATCCTGCTGAAAAACTACTGTGTCAAGAATGCCATCTGTAAGAAGTTGAGGTTCGAGGAATTGTTCAAGCATGTCGAGATAAATTTATAAATTACACAAAATTCGAAATAAACCAATTAACTTTTTTTAAATACACAAATTTGCACCAGAAGTACATATCTTTATGCCAGCATAGCATTTTTTTAAAAAACATCTAATGTCACCGAAATAGATAGTGACTTTTGAGACACCCTGTATAATCATACCCCTAAGTAAGCGTGAAATTATTACTATTATTATTATTACCACTACTAATGATATATATAAAACATCCTATTCTGAACAACTCAATAAATGCTCAAATTAAATATAAATTTCAATTTTAGAAATCTTGGAAATGTACAGGTAAAGACGCGTTTAATCTATGGTCAGGAAGACAATTTTAGAACAGGTGTTCCTCTTTACTTCATACAAAAGAATATCCGTGTTTGTGCCCCCCTTCCACATCTTTACCTGCATTCTAGTGACCATGTTTTATGACAGTTTCCAGATGACGCAAAATATGTGGTCTAAAACCTGAGACATGCTAACGTAACTCACACTAGCCGTAATTTTACAAAAATAATTTCTCTATATCAATTTTCTCATTTCAATTAACATGTACATTGAATTTCTTAGAATTCTCTACTATATATATATATATTATACCTATATATTCGCAAAAAGAAAGTCGTAAAACCATGCGACTATCAGACCTTTAAAAATGAGAACAATGCTTTATCTGATGATCTAACAGAAGTACCTGAAATATTAATAGCTCAGCACGAATCATCTTTCAGTAACCCAAAAACTGACAAATTGATGTGCGATAGAAACGCGTTCTTTGAAGAAGAATCAAAAGGAGCCAGTATAACGGATTTCACTTTTACGCCGGAAGATATTACACAAGCCATAGGAAAACTAAAAAACACAGCGGCAGGACCAGATAAATGGAATGCAAAGAATCTTTGTTAGAACCTTCATCCTATGTCCTTTATAATATGATTATCCTGCATGAAAATTCTTTCTAA
Source organism: Bathynomus jamesi (assembly GCA_023014485.1). Lineage (NCBI taxonomy): Eukaryota > Metazoa > Arthropoda > Malacostraca > Isopoda > Cirolanidae > Bathynomus > Bathynomus jamesi. The sequence goes on from JAJOZX010000335.1 coordinate 560,538, forward strand.
TTTACGTGTTTCTGCCATATATATATATCAACAAACCTCGTGCAGAAAACGAAAAATAATTAAATTAAAAACTCTCTCTCTCTCTCTCTCTCTCTCTCTCTCTCTCTCTCTCTCTCTCTCTCTCTCTCTCTCTCTCTCTCTTGGGGTAGAAGGTGGGGCGGCATACCCATGGGGTTATCAATTGACCGCTGTACACTTTTTCTGGCCAAATTTGTTCTTTTATTTGCGTTAGTCTATCCAGAGAAAGACACGGAATAAGCTCATACAAGACTCGTCGCGAATTTTCTTCTCTCTCTCGTACAATATATACTGTATATATAATATAAAATTTCCAGTTATATTCGTTGGTTGTATTTGATATTTGCTTTTTGTCCACTTATGGCTTTTATTTCTCTATTCATAACCTGCAACTGTCTCGTAAGAGTGTAAATTGTAATTTCAGTCTTTCATCTACTCAACCGGAGAACTCTGGAACAATCTTCCTCAATCCATCTTTCCTCCTGTCCATGACCTCCCATCTTTCAAACGCAGAGTGTCTAGGCATCTCAAAAGCCCCGGTCCTTGATTTTGACTTGTATGGGAGGATCGCTTTTGTGGCATTTGCCCTTGGTCCCTCCTTCCTGCATCATATATACAGGGTGTCCGAGAATTATCTGTACAAATTTTGGCTGTTATTAAAAGTCAACCATGAAGTGTAGAAATTCCAGTGTTGTCCCATTTTACAGAGAATCTCATTAAGTTTTTTCTGATACCACGTTTTGACAAGTTTTTTAGAAATGTACGCGGGTGACAGACATTGATGATTTAAAAGCAAGAATCACAGCTGCTATTGAGCGAATTGATGTGGATATGCTGCAGCGTACATGGCAACATTTGGAGTATCGATTGGATGTTTTGCGAATCACTAATGGTGCACGTATCGAATGTTTGTAACAACGTTACTTTAATAAAAGAAACTTGAAAATACAGATTCTAAATAACCTTGTTTAAGAATTTTACGTGTGTTATCAAGAATTTTATTAAAAGATGAAATTGTACAGATAATGTTCGGACACAATGGAATTTCTAAAAAACTTGTCAAAACTTGGTATCAGAAAAAACTTAATGAGATTCTCTGTAAAATGGGACAACACTAGAATTTCTACACTTCATGGTTGACTTTTAATAACAGCCAAAAATTGTACAGATAATTCTCGGACACCCTGTATATATACACACACATACACACACACAGGCGGCAAAGAGTGTAAAGACAACACACAGCATAAGGGTAGCGATGGACACAAGCACAACTAGCCAATAAGGAGCAAAAAACAAAAACCACGAGTAAATATGGGGAAGGAATTATATGCAGATATTATATAGAAGATAAATGCAGATTTAAAAGAGGACAATGTATATTTGGAGACGGATGTAAATTCTACCAACCGGACATTTGCAGGACTTACGCAAAATATGGAACCTACAAATTCGGGAAAAAATTTTACTATTAACATCCTCCCGACGGACTCAAAGAACAAAGGAAAAAGTTCAAATAACAATAGGAATAATAGGTCTAGAGCTGGTAAAACACCTCACTTCAAAAAACAGAAAGTGGATTTAATTTTCCCAGAGGAGATGAGGTCCTAGTTCTATGCACAGTCTGCGTGTATCATGAAAGAGCCTCAGGGGACCATTCTGAGTTCAGTCATATATATATATTCGAGAAATTTCAACTCTTGAGATATGGTAGAATGAAGAAGTTAGACACCATCTTATTTTTAATGCCTTCTAATCGACAAAAGTCGTGTAACATTCTGTTATGGTTATGACACACATATATCATAAACCGAAGTTAAAAATAGCAAGGCTTTAACGTTCTTTCTTCCTCACACAGAACTATAAAAGGGAAAGGTAAGGATTAACACCTTCAAGTACTCCCCTTATTCTCGTTTCATTCCCCCCCTTTCAGAGAACCCCATTGGTACCCCACCGGACCATAAAGGTCAAGCAAAATCCAAAACAAGACGTCAATTTGAATATTCTCGGGAAATTTTTTGAAACATTAATTCAGCATCCTTTCTTAATAAAAAATATAAATTTAATATATATATATATATATATATATATTGTAACGTTTAAGTTTTTATATATGTTAATTAATGTCACTGCTCGATTATTTTTCGATATTCTCTATACAAAACAGTCATTTCGTAAAATTGTTTATTATTTAAACTTCTTCCTTTTCGAGAGGGAAAGCACTTTTGGTTAATTGTTAATTTAACTATGAGAGAGACTTACATGATTATTATTACGTTATCCGGGTTTTTACACTTAAAATTTGGGAGGAAGCTTGTTTCGAAATAATCAGTATTTATATTTACAGCATTTTAACCAAAACTCAAATAATTAGCAAATCTTATTAAAATAATCATATTAATTCCATTTTACACTATATATATATATATATATATATATATATTATATATATATATATATATCGCCTCGGTAGTGTAGTGGTTAGCGTCGCTGACTACGAATCCATCGGCCCCGGGTTCGAGACCCGACGGCAGCCGGCGCGCAGCAAAACCCAGTTGTTCATCCTTCTACACAAAGAAAGTGGTTGGTAGATAAATGGGTACCCTAGGTGGCCTAGTGGTTAAAGCGCTGGGCTGCTGATGGGGCGTGGTTCGGATTCCTCGTTAAACTGTAGGTCTAAGGTGGAGTGAAAAGCTTGACCTTCGTCAGAATGAACAATTCAGGCGGAAGCTAACCAAAGGTGTGTGTGTATATATATATATATATATATAATATTACTTAAGAGCATGTGCAATAACATAGACAAAAGGTTCAGTATTCGGTCTTATATAATATTTCATCGAAGATCTTGAACTGTAAAGATAAAAGAAATTGATTTGGCCGCTTTCAAATGTCCTCTTTAAATGGGTACCCTGGGTCGCTGGATTAGATCATCCCTTAGCCTCCTAGTCTCGAGTGTAGTCAATTTTAGCTCCTTAAGCCTATCCTCGTACGACTTTGACCTAAGCGACGGATTCATCTTAGTTACTCGTCTTTGAACTCTTTCGAGTTTGTCTACCTTTTCGCATATGCGGTTTCCAAAATTGGATCGCGTACACCAAATGGGGTCTAACTAATGATTCATAAAGAGGAACTATAATATCGCGCGATTTGTACTCAAAATTCCGAGCTATAAAACCTAACACTTTGTTCGCTTTATTGACCGCTGCTGTACTTTGTTTCGCTACTTTTAAATCGACCGTGACAAACTTACATTTTTCAGTAACTCGTTACATTTCCTGCGCATCAACGACCTTAAGCGGCGTTAGCTTTGCACATTAGTTTGACTGGTGAGAAACTCTCATGTACAATATTGTTCATTCGTAAAGTAGATTTTGAGCTTTAGACGATTGAATGGTGAAATAAATTAACAAATTAATTTTTATTTTTATTAAACATTATCATTTTCATCGTCAAATAACACGGTGGATAAGCTCACGTATAAATAAACGTCATTTGAAATGTTCATGATACGAAACGTTTAACAAAATATTTATCCATTCACCACGAAACAGTGGATAAATAAAAAATAAGAATGTAAAAAGTAGACATGTTTCCAGAAAGTAACCGGAAACGAGGACCTTTAGTGAAATTTAGGCCCAACAGTACTCAAATTTAAATTCTTAATTGCTCAGAGAATATGTACAAATTACAAGGACATACTACAAACACAGTTTTAAGTACTATATCTTAAAAACTGCCAAATTTGAGGAAGCATAATATTCATTACATAGCTAACAACGACAAGAGGTGAGATCGAGCCCACACGAAGACAAAATTTTGGGATCGCAAAAATAGCAGCCTTAGCATTGTTCCTGTTTTAAATCAGATTTTAACACGGAGGTAACTAATAACGATTTATGCAAAGATGCACCAGTTCTTCCGGAACGGCGGGCTGCAATTTTACCGAGATAAATATTTATCAACTTGTGTGCTTCAAGCACGTTTGGAGCGGCAGATATGTTCACTACACAGCAATTGGTCATGGTACAGAGAGCCAACTGACACGGCTCCACCCTCTATTTCCAGTCTTGTAATGAGTTAAAGTGAAAGTTTCGCCTGCTTTTATGCAATGGCGTTGTGACGTCATTACCAGGCTCTTTTAAGTATTTAAGTAAAGATGGATTCAAAAACATTACAAATGCAAGAAAACAAAGCAAATGGAAGATGGTTGGAGGGTTGAGAGTGATCACCCTTCTTTAGGACATGCTGAGTGAAAGCGAACTTCGAACAGGAAGGAACAGTATCAGATGAAAGAGTTTTCCACGGCTAAGATATCTTTAGGTGCGAATTTGTTCTTGGCCACAGTAAAGCACAATGAGGCAAATGTGGCCGTTTCAGACGTAATTATGTCGGAGGAATAGCGCTGGACACGTTCAGGGTTGAGTTGGAGGCGAGAGTTCGAGCGAATAGTTGAGCTTTGTGAAGAGAAGGCTCCTGCGCTAGATTGGAAAAAGGCGAGGAGAGGAAGAATATGTAAACTTGATGTAGAGTTTCTTAACTAGATACCAGAAATAGCGAGAAGACTTAGAATTGTATAGATTTTCACAATTTTATTGCATGAAGGAAATTTTGGCGACTCGAGGAGCAGATTTTGCACGATTCCGGGCACAAATATGAGCCAGGAGAGGGCTCACTCGCGCTAATGTTACACATCGAGCTCAGTGTACAAAAATGCATCGTTCAAATGCCTGAGATACAACTTGTATGTAAAATTTAGCAGTGATAGGAATTTCACTCAAGAATTGAATACTATAAAAGTGTGAATTGTAAGAAAAGGCCTACTCTCTCCTTCTCCAGCACAATACTCCTCTAAAGAAACTTATCTCCTATCATTTGAGAATAAAGAAATCACTTCTACGTCCTGGGCTTTCGGATAACAGAGCTCGGAAGAGGACGAACCATTAAGTCTCAAATAGGTAACTGGATTTAACACACGACAGAAAGCAAGTTTAAAGTTAACTAAACATCGGGTGTGTGTGTGTATATATATTTCTCCTGTACTGTTATATTAACGGTTATATTTTTTGTCTGTAAATGCCAATAGTGTGTACTGCTAAATTATTCTTTTGAAAAATGAACCTAAGTTACTGCGTGTATATAAATATAAAAACCTTTCATTTATAAGATATGTAATGAATATTATGCTTCCTCAAATTTGGCAGTTTTTAAGATGTAGTACTTAAAACTGAGTTTGTAGTATGTCCTTGTAATTTGTACATATTCTCTGAGCAATTAAAAATTTAAATTTGAGTACTGTTGGGCCTAAATTTCACTGAAGGTCCTCGTTTCCGGTTACTTTCTGGAAACATGTCTACTTTTTACATTCTTATTTTTTATTTATCCACTGTTTCGTGGTGAATGGATAAATATTTTGTTAAACGTTTCGTATCATGAACATTTCAAATGACGTTTATTTATACGTGAGCTTATCCACCGTGTTATTTGACGATGAAAATGATAATGTTTAATAAAAATAAAATTAATTGTTAATTTATTTCACCATTCAATCGTCTAAAGCTCAAAATCTACTTTACGAATGAACAATATTGTACATGCGAGTTTGTCACCAGTCAAACTATGTGCAAAGCTAACGCCGCTTAAGGTCGTTGATGCGCAGGAAATGTAACGAGTTACTGAAAAATGTAAGTTTGTCACGGTCGATTTAAAAGTAGCGAAACAAAGTACAGCAGCGGTCAATAAAGCGAACAAAGTGTTAGGTTTTATAGCTCGGAATTTTGAGTACAAATCGCGCGATATTATAGTTCCTCTTTATGAATCATTAGTTAGACCCCATTTGGTGTACGCGATCCAATTTTGGAAACCGCATATGCGAAAAGGTAGACAAACTCGAAAGAGTTCAAAGACGAGCAACTGAGATGAATCCGTCGCTTCGGTCAAAGTCGTACGAGGATAGGCTTAATGAGCTAAAATTGACTACACGCGAGAGTAGGAGGCTAAGGGATGATCTAATCCAGCGACCCAGGGTACCCATTTGTCTGCCAACCCATTTAAAGAGATGACATTTGAAAGCGGCCAAATCAATTTTTTATACAGTGTGTCCGTAAAGTCATGGTGGGATTTTAAATAGCTATATTATTGCAACGAAACATGATAATGAGATGAAAAAAAGACAAATTGAAGAACAACTCTAAAAGAATAACTTTATTTAACGTAGTTCGATATGGGCTCCTCTGGTAGCCATGCAGACATCTAGGCGGTGATTCAATTCCAGCCACACACGCCCAAGAACATCAGGAGTGACGGATGCGATAGCTTCCGTGATTCGCTCGTGCAAGTGATGAATATCCCTAATGGGTACACTGTACACGCTTTGCTTGACGTAACCCCACAAATAAAAGTCCAAAGGTGTCAGGTCCGGAGAGCGTGGAGGCCATGGCTTCCATCCTCCTCTTCCTATCCATCTCTGTGGAAATTTTTCATTAAGGAATTCTCGAACAACGTTGGCATAGTGCGGAGGAGCACCATCTTGCTGAAAGATGACATTATTGTCAATAAATTGGGGTACTGCAAAATGTTCCAACATAGCGAGGTAGTTGTGTGACGTCACAGTGGGTTCCGCGAAGAAAAATGGGCCAATCACTCGATCTCGTGCTAGAGCACACCACACATTAACTTTCGGGCTATTACGCTCATGTTCAACATAGGCATGTGGACAGCCTAGACTAACTACGAGATAAAGGTTAAGCTTAGCCTAGACTAACTACAAGATACAACTTTGAGAGTTGTTCTTAAATTTGGCATTGTTTCATCTCATTATCATGTTTCGTTGCAATAATATAGCTATTTAAAATCCCACCATGACTACGGACACACTGTATTTACAGTTCAAGATCTTCGATGAAATATTATATAAGATTAAATACTGAAACTTTTGTCTATGTTATTGCACATGCTCTTAAGTAATATATATATATAGTATATATATATATATATATAGTGTGTGTGTGTAAAATGGAATTAATATGATTTGCTAATTGAGTTTTGGTTAAAATGCTGTAAATATAAATACTGATTATTTCGAAACAAGCTTACTGCCAAATTTTAAATGTAAAAACCCGGATAACGTAATAATAATCATGTAAGTCTCTCTCATAGTTAAATTAACAATTAACCAAAAGTGCTTTCCCTCTCGAAAAGGAAGAAGTTTAAATAATAAACAATTTTACGAAATGATTCTGTTTTGTATAGAGAATATCCAAAAATAATCGAGCAGTGAGATTAATTAACATATATAAAAACTTAACCGTTACAATAAATAAATATATATATATATATATATTATATATACAGGGTGGCCCCAAAAAAATGGCACCAATTTTGAGAAGTGATATCTCAATAACCATTGCAGCTAGGGACTTAAAAAAAACAACCAAATGAAAGATAATTCTTTTCTCTTTAAATACTTATTCTATGGCTTGATGGTTATAAGCCCATATAATGCCCAAAATTGGCTTCCAAAAAATATATACAAAAAAAGTTGCGCATTTATATTTATTCCTTGATCCTAATTTTAAATGAAATTTTTCTATTCCAGACCCCTCAAGATGGGATTGAGAGAATCTGATAAGAACATTATACAAGCACTACGTGAAGAAAAAGGATATCATTAAACAGAATCCTTTACGAATTTCCAAATAGAAATTGGAAAAAAAGAACTGTGGCACATTTTTTACAAAAACTTAAAGAAACCGGCAGCAGTCAACGGCGTCCGGGAAGTGGTCGACCAGAAAGTATTAGAACGCCAGAAAACATTGAAAAAGTAAATGAAATGGTTTTAAGTCAAGAGGAACAACCGGGAACAAGTAAAAGTGAACGTGAAGTTGCGAAAGAAACCGGGATTTCACGTTCATCAGTACAGCGAATAATTCGAAAAGATCTTGGGTTGAAAACTTTAAGAGGGTGAAGGTTACTGCTTTATCGGAGCCTGTGAAAGAAAGACGTTTCCATCGATGTAAAAATCTATTGCGAAGATTTCGGTCAAATGAGTCTGTGAAAAAAATTTGGTTTTCTGATGAGAAACGATTTACGGTCGAAACACCACGAAATACCCAAAATGATCGGGTTCGTGCACCAGTGGCGACAAAAACTCATGTTGACCCAAAACGACTTTTGCGTGAAAAAAACACTTTTCAGATTCGATAATGGTTTCCCTTGCAGCGTCATCTGAGAACAAAACATCCATCATTTTTATTCAGCGAGGCGTTAAAATTAACTCAATTTACTACTGTAATGACATTTTGTCTCCAATGTTGTCAGAGATCAAGGAGACGAGCACTGATTTTGTGTTCATGCAAGATGGAGCCCCATCTCATACAGCCAAGGAAACAATAACATTTCTCAATAATAATTGTCCTGGTTTTATCGAACCAAATAATTGGCCACTATGCAGCCCAGATCTAAACCCCATTGACTACTTTGTGTGGTCTGCCTTAGAGAGAGAAGTCTTCTACCATGGTCAGAAAATCCGTGATGTGAACCATCTTCGTGAACGAATTCAGGCTGCATGGGAAAATCTCACAAGTGACGATCTCAAAGGCAATTTCAAAATGAAGGGCGAGATTACAGGCTGTGGTTGACCATAATGGAGGGCAGATTGAGCCATTTATTGAAAATTAGGTTTAACTTAAAACCACAGAACTTCGTTTAAAGACCATAAATTAGAAGATAATTAATTAGAAAAAAATAAAAGGAATAAATATAAGTGCGCAACTTTTTTTTGTATATTTTTCTTATAAGCCAATTTTTGGCATTACATGGGTTTATAACCATCAAGCTATTGAATAAGTATTTAAAGAGAAAAGAATTATCTTTCATTTGGTTGTTTTTTAAAATCCCTAACTGCAATGGTTATTGAGATATCACTTCTGAAAATTGGTGCCATTTTTTTGGGCCACCCTGTATATATATATAATTTGTATTTTTCATTAAGCAAGGATGCTGAATTAGTTTTTAAAAATTTCCCGAGAATATTCAAATTGACGTCTTGTTTTGGATTTTGTTTGACCTTTATGGTCCGGTGGGGTACCAATGGGGTTCTCTGAAAGGGGGGAATGAAACGAGAATAAGGGGAGTCGTTGAAGGTGTTAATCCTTACCTTTCCTTTTTATAGTTCTGCGTGAGGAAGAAAGAACGTTAAAGCCTCGTTATTTTTAACTTCGGTTTATGATATATGTGTGTCATAACTAGAGACCGGATTTTGCCCTTTTTGCCTTTTTCATTCCCGTTTATAGATTCATAGGCTTCTTTTAGAGAAATCCATTTCGGGACTGTGGGATGTATATAATTAAATGTTATAGTGCCTATAAACGCCTATTTTGATGGTTAGTGCCTAATTTTAAAATACGTGCCTATATATGCCTTTTTTAATTTTATTGTACTAAGTAAAGCAAAATAACTCGCATTTTTTTTAAACTTGTAGGCCTAAATAGGGCAGGGGATGGAAAAACTGAGGCTAGTCCTGAGGCAACCAGCACAGCCAATCAGATCACAATACGTCAGCAAATACAGCCAATCAGATCACAATACGTCATTGTGACGCGTTCGGCCTCGATCATTTTGTTTGGTGCGTGCAACGTGGTGTCTTTGTTCAAGTGCTTTTGCTAAATAAAATCTCACGTTTGTGCTTGCAGCTATTTTTATAAGTGAGAAAAAATGCCTAAGGACAAGACAGCCAAAAGTGTTCTGTTCAGGCAGTGGATCAAGAAGGACTCAAACTTCACTACGGATGGTAGAGTTATTTTCTGCCAACCTTGTTCCAAAGAGGTACGTTGCAACATTTTTTATTCTCTATCCAAAATAACAAACCTACTCGATGTAAAAAAATGCATGCGAGGGAATTTGACGCTCAACAATGAGTGATAATGTGAGCTTTTCCGAATTTAATAGCATCCTAAAGATAAATTGGTAAAGAGTGGTGAAAAACAATATTTTTAAATTATTTTAATATAATTAATTAATCGAACAACCAACTTCGACGTTCGACTAATGCATTTTATAATTTAGTTACCCTAAAAATTGTCGTTTTCTGTAGTTTCTGAAAAAAAAAAAAAGATTGGTATCTAAAGAAATTATTAAGTTAAGTTGGGTTCTTATAATGAATAGAGAATAATAGCTTTTTGTTTGTTGTTAATTTGATTTATTTAATGCATGGCGCAGTAATTAAGTTTGTTTTTCAGTAATGTTTTTCAGCATGTGACTTGCCTGGCTCATGCTCTCCATCGGGTGGCAGAAAACATCCGGGGACATTTTCGGAACGTAAATGCACTTGTATCGTCGGTGAAGAAGGTCTTTCTCAAGGCACCTTCACGAATTGCTGCTTTCAAGGCAGCTCTTCCAGAAACACCTTTGCCACCTCAGCCAGTTTTGACTCGATGGGTTTCCTGGCTTCAAGCTGCCATGTATTATGCTGAAAATATCAGCGAAATTGCCAAGTTACGAAACATATTCAGTTTAATTAGTACATTCTTCTACAGCCATTTCAAAAGCAGCAAAGCACATTTCATCTTAATTCTGTTTTTTGTTGCAGGTCGTTGAAAACTTAGACGAGCATGAGGCAGTCGTGATAGGAGAAGCGAAGGAGGCCTTATCGTGTCTAACCCTTCGAGGAGACCTGGCCTACATCATGGCCAATTTCGGACGGGTGCCAGGGACCATAACCAAGCTGGAGGAGAAGGCCTGCCGTTTGTTGAAGCAGTGGAAATAGTTCAAAATTTAAGGAAGGAGCTGAGCCAGGTTCCTGGTAACGTAGGGAAAGAAGTGGTAGCAAAATTTGAAAATGTTCTCAGACGCAATCCTGGTTGGCAAACGTGAACGTTTCAATAGTGTTCAAAGGAGTGTGTCAGGAGGTTCTGGACTTTGAGCCAAGCGAATTAGCATCTTTGAAGTTCGCACCAATTACGTCTTGCGATGTCGGAAGGTCGTTTTCTCGATATAAAAATGTATTGAGTGACAGGCGATGTCAATTTAAGCCACAGAACCTTGAAAATTTTTTAATCATCAATTGCCATTTCAATTTATAGTTAGTTGAGCTTTTGTAAGAAGATAGTTTAAATGTTTGGATTTTACTTTGATTCAAATAAAATGTTTGATGGTTTTTGAGATGTTTAGTTTATTTTTTACAATAAAAATCCTGATATTCATCAGAACTGCAAATGGGTTTACTGTAAGTCAACAATAATAAGAGAAAAGTGGGAAAATAGAAATGCCTATTAAGTGCCTTTTTTAGCTTTTAGTGCCTATTTAAGCGACTTTTTTAGGGCTTCTTTAGTGCCTTTTTGCCTACCTATTATTGATTTTTTAGTGCCTATCAATCCTAACTCTAGTCATAACCATAACAGAATAATGCTACACGACTTTGTCGATTAGAAGGCATTAAAAATAAGATGGTCCAACATCTTCATTCTACCATATCTCAAGAGTTGAAATTTCTCGAATATATATTATATATATAATATATATATATATATATATATATATATGAAAATTATTTCACGAAAGTAACACGTGAAAAATATTTATGATGAATAAAACCACGAAGGAAAGGAAACACAAAATGGTGCTCAAGCGCTTTCGTCTAATGACATCCTCAGGAACACTGAAGTACATAAAAGGGTAACAGCCTATATATAGGTTACAGAAAGAAAATAAATAAATAAATAACACACACACACACATATATATATATATATACATACATATCTATATACACACATATATATATATATAATATATTATATTTATATATATATATATGCAATAAACAGAGAAGTAAAAATAAAAATTAAAAATTAAAGGATTATCAGTGAGGCGTACAGATTTGTAAGGAATAATATCGATTTTTAGCACAAGATCAAATGGATTATAAAAATACAAATTTATATTGGAAAACTGCCCGGGTTTTAACACTCTGCCTATGGTCAGGTTTCGATATATATAAAAATAAAATGCAAATTAAAAGTTAATAAAGTAGCAGACAAGTTTACCAAAGATTTAGTGTTCTACCCTTCTTATCTAAATCTGTTTGGAAGGAATTCAAAATAACAGGATCGAGTTGAAAAAGACCTTTGCTTATGTTGAAGTTATTTGAAAGTTGGATAATGGCAGACTCAAGAATATTTCTATTAACAATGTTGCTAGAATGGAATAAAACTGAAGCATTATTCCAATCAATACAGTGGGCTAACTCTGACAAATGGACAAAAAGGGCACTGGACAACTGTCCTGTTCTAACGGAATATTTGGTCCAACGCCCAGGGAAGTGGGCATCCAGCGACTCACGGACAACAAGAGCGAATGGCCAGCCAGGAGCCCCGACTTGACACCGTGCGACTTCTTTCTTTGGGGGTGGGTAAAGGAAGAAGTCTACCGCACCAAACCGAGGACATTGGAAGAACTGGAGGACCGAATTCGGGAAGTCATGTCCTCCATCCCGCCGGAGTTCCTGCTAAAGTCAGTGGACGCCATTCCTGGGCGGCTCCAGAAGCTGGTGGAAAGAGTTGGAGCCCACATTGAATTTTAGAGAAAACCTACCATGTATGCCTACCTTTTCATATTATTTCTTCTGAAATAAATGGATAATATACGTATTTTTTTACCAATCCAAAATTGGGAGCTACTTTCCGCCCACCCTGTACTATATATATATGACTGAACTCAGAATGGTCCCCTGAGGCTCTTTCATGATACACACAGACCGTGCATGGAACTAGGACCTCATCCCTTCTGGGAAAATTAAATCCTTTCTATTTTTTGAATTGAGATGTTTTACCCGCTCTAGACCTATTATTCCTATTGTTATTTGAACTTTTTAATTTGTTCTTTGAGTCCGTCGGGAGGATGTTAATAGTAACATTTTTTCCCGAATTTGTAGGTTCCATATTTTGCGTAAGTCCTGCAAATGTCCGGGTGGTAGAATTTACATCCGTCTCCAAATATACATTGTCCTCTTTTAAATCTGCAATTATCTTTTATATAATATCTGCATATAATTCTCTCCCCATATTTACTCGTGGTCTTTGGTTTTTTTGTTCCTTATTGGCTAGTTGTGCTTGTGTCCATCGCTACCCTTATGCTGTGTGTTGTCCTTACACTCTTTGCCGCCTGTGTGTGTGTGTATATATATATATATATATATATTATGCAGGAAGGAGGGACCCAGGGCAAATGCTGCGATAGCGATCCTCCCATAGAAGAAGTCAAAATCAAGGACCGTGGCTTTTGAGATGCCTAGACACTGCGTTTGAAAGATGGGAGGTCATGGACAGGAGGAAAGATGGATTGAGGAAGATTGTTCCAGAGTTCTCCGGTTGAGTAGATGAAAGACTGAAATTATAATTTACACTTACGAGAGAGAGTTACAGGTTATGAATAGAGAAATAAAAGCCATAAGTGGACAAAAAGCAAAGATCAAATACAACCAACGAATATAACAACTGGAAATTTTATATTATATATATTATATTATATTATATATGCAGTGGGAAGCGCTGTCGGTACAACCTCACAGCAGCTCTTCCGTTCCCATTGGCAGCCCCATACACCATATGCATGTCAGCCATCTCAGCAGTCGTGAAGCGCTCCATGTTACGCGTACTACGTCCGATTTAAGAATGCCCGCGGCAAGCGCGAGTCTAGCCCACTTCACCTTTTAGCCAATTGCAGCGGCGCCCTCTCGCGCCGGATGGTGACGTCAGCGGACATACACTTATAGACGAAAAGGGTTTGTCTTGGTGTTGCCTATCCCCCATTACAATTTGTACAGAAAGTTTTCACACACCCTGTATATCTAAATATATATCTTCTCATACACACACACACACACACACACACACGAGGTGTGATCAAAAAGTTCGGTAAATAGTCCCGCAACTAATGAACGCGTGTCACTCGGTGATGTCAGTGTGTATGGACGTCACCTTGGCCACTTGCCAGATGCCACCAAACTCCATTCAACTACGCACCAGTGCGCCGTGTCATTGCTTTATGCGAGGGCGTTTTTGTGGCGTCTGGCGATTTTGCAGAAAGTGTCGAAATTTGAGCAACGTGCAAACATCAAATTTTGTTATAAACTTGTTAAGACGGCTACAGAAACGCACGGAATGCTTGCAGCTGTCTATGGAGATGTTGTTGTTACAAACAAGACTGTTTGCAAATGGTTTGGAAGGTTTCGAGAAGGACATGAGTCTTTGGAAGATGATGAAAGAAGTGGTCGTCCGTCCGTTTTGTTTGTAATAACTCATTTCCGTAGACAGCTGCAAGCATTCCGTGCGTTTCTGTAGCCGTCTTAACAAGTTTATAACAAAATTTGATGTTTGCACGTTGCTCAAATTTCGACATTTTCTGCAAAATCGCCAGACGCCACAAAAACGCCCTCGCACAAAGCAATGACACGGCGCACTGGTGCGTAGTTGAATGGAGTTTGTTGGCATCTGGCAAGTGGCCAAGGTGACGTCATCAGCCATACACACTGACATCACCTAGTGACACGCGTTCATTAGTTGCGGGACTATTTACCAAACTTTTTTATCACATATATATATATAATATATATATAATATATATATAATATATATATAATATATAAAATATAAAATAATGTCGGTAGTAATTGTAGAGTAACATTCGTTATTTCATGAGAAACCTTTTTCTTCTACAGGATTCAGGAGATGAAGAGAAGCCGGAAGAGGGTGAGATAGTTGAGACCACGATAGTAGATCAATATTGTACTCAGTTAGCGTTGGCGGAGATGTTGGGAACGCAGGAGATGCACGAACTTAGTTACGATGGTGAGGATGAGGATGAAGGTGTTAAGAACAGGGAAGGAGATGGAGATGATAGTGGTGAAAAAGTGTGTTCAGACAGGACAAACGAACCGGCGAGAGAAATTGAGGCAATAAATACGAATGAAAAGGAAGGTCAAACTTTGGAAAAGAATGATGATATGACTAACATTCCTTGTATCGATCTGGCGTCGGATGATCTCCCAATGACTGAAACCCTTTCCGCGTCACCGTTTCAGGACTTGGAAGACAGTAAAGAGAGGAGCAATACCACTGTTGATAGAATTCCCACACATTCTCCTATTAAAGCTAACCTCCAGACATCCCATCACGTATCCTCTTTTGAACCGTCTCTCGACGCTCGCCTTTTAAACACTCCTCCTCCTCCTTCCTCCCCTATTTTAAAATCTTCTTCCACCTCTACCCCTTTAAACACCCCTTCACGCACATCTCTCCTCCATTCCAAGTTCGTCTATGATTGGAGCTGTTTGCTAGCCAACGGAGACCACAGTGACGTCATACTCTTCACGGCCGAGGGTGAAATTCCCGTCCATTTTCTTGTCCTTTCGGTTCGTTGCCCAAGAATGATAAAAGAAATTGAAGAGGACGCACTATGTTCAGAAAGTGGGGAAGATTTTCCTGACTCTTCCCTCCACAGGCCTTCTTCGGGAACCTTCAAGAAGTGGATCGACTGGAGCAGTGTAACGTACGAATCCGCATACGCATTTATGGTTTATCTTTACTCGGGCGTTTGCACGATTAATTCCAAAGAGAATAATATCTGGTTAGGTCTCTTCGATCTGTCCATCAAATACAGTTGCGCCGAATTAGTCACTTACCTCGAACGCGTATACGAAACTTCTTCAACAGAGAAAGATGCTGTGAATGTTGACCAATTCAATAACTGTGAAAGAGTCCATCAAAATGCTTCGAATGAACTCGTTTTAACGCCTAATAGTGAAAAAAGCAAAACATCTTCCGCGACGAGCCTTTTTAAGAGACGAAAAGAAAGTAAATCATCTTTTTTGAGTAGTCCGTTACAATCGCCAAAAGGTACCTCTTTTACGAGAGAGAAGAGTGAAATACTTTATTTGGATATGGAAAGTTGCCATGATTCATCCAATGAAGATGAAATTCAGAAACGAATTATATCAAGGATTGTCTCCCCCGATTCTGATGGGAAAAATATTTGTAATTCTGGTCAGTCGATGTCTCCAGACATATTTGGGGATTGGGACGATAATGAAAACTCAAAAAATGTAATTGAAACGCCTATTGTGACTCCACCTCCTGTTCAGATCGGGGTGAGTGTCGTAAAGTCTGTTAAGACATCGGATCTTAATGAGACTTTGGAGAACAATCTAAAACCATTTAATATGAGAGGCGAAGTTAGCGACACCCCTACGCAAGATGAAAGCGTTTTAATATTATCACAAACCAAACATGATAATGATAAGTGTGAGAATGAGCTACAGACTCCGAAGACTGTTCTTAGAAGGAATTTATGTTATGAATTTAAGGAACGTTCTTTGAAAGAAAAAACGGAATGCGATTCAATCTTGCTTCCGAGTGAAAAAAGAGAGAAAACTCGCTCTTTGAGCAGTGATGATTCTGAGCAGTTAAATCTTTGCCAATCACCGCTTTCCGATATAAGTTATCCGAGTGGGAACCAAGTCGTTGATTTAACTCTCGCTTCGGGCGGTTCTTCGGATTCTCTCGGAAAGACTAGTGTCCCACCGTGTGAGAAACCTAAAGAAAATGATTTGGAGTGCGACTCTCCCCAAAAATGCTCCAAAAATATTTCATCTTGCTTAGAAGGAAAAAGAAGTGGAAGAGGAGGAGTTGACACGCGTAATAAGAACACCCGAGATACGTCACCCGAAATCCAAAGGAATAATGATTTCGATTCTTCTATTTCTAAGCCTTCATTTTTATTTTCTAGGAAAGATTACGATTTCAGTCCGTCTGAAAACCTTTCCTCTCTCTTCGAAAATGCGATCATTGGCGATCGAGGGCGTGGCTTCGGTGAACCTAAACAAATGGCTGACGATCCACGTTTAAACTTATCTCCGACGAAATTCCTAAACGAAATGGAAGATACACTTGGACATTCTACCCTTAAGGAATTTAGTCCGCTGAACGAGAAGGAAAACCACGTAAGAAATAAGAGAGATTCGCTTTTCATGTCGCCTCAAAATAAATTTAAGAAACGCCTTAAAACAGTACGTAGTAAGGAGTCGAACCTCGTACTAAATTCAACCGGAACGAGGTCTTTTGGTAATTTTAGCGATGAATCTCTTCTAAAAGCCGTTCGCGAAGTGGAAGAAAAGTTTAATTACAGTCGCTTGAAAGACACTTCGAATATTAACAATAAAAAGGGTAAACTTTACAAATCTAAGAGTTGTACTGACTGTGATACCTCTCATTCATTCGTTACACCTAATAAGCGAGAGAGAGAAGTTAGACTCTTACCCAATATGAGAAAATCGTTCCACGTAACCCCATTACCAGATTACAAATCGATGTTGTCGCCAGATATACAAGTAAGTCTAAAACAAGTTTAGTTCGGATGAAGTTAAGTGCCTCTTCCTTTATTTAAAATAATGCATCGGACCACTCGTTCTTATTTGTTCAGAATTACCCGTCCTATTTTTTTAATCAAAACGTTATCTTTAAGTAAATGTTCATAGCAGAGTTACGTTTAATCTGCAGTCGTGTCAGACCTTTGAGTTCATCTTTATCTTCGGACCTCCAGAAAGAATTGAACAAATACGGTATCCGGAAATTAAGTCGCAAGAAAGCCATTACGCTTCTCCTCCACATCTACGATCAAATGCATCCGTTGGTGACGGACAGCGAAACTGAGGCGAACTACGTTGACACACCACGGAAGAATACGTCTACAACACCAAGCAGCAGTAAGGAATGTTTCGCTCGTGACTTCAGTCATTATAAGTTAAAATAAGTCTTCGATCGAAGAATGAAAAAGCTGAAGACAATACTAGTCAACTTCTATAAGTTTCGAGTCTTCAATTAAGAAGGTTGACTCGTTGACGTCGACATTTGGCTATTAATTTTCATCCTTTTCGGGCTATTGAAGGCATTTTAATACCAAAAGATTCTTTTTTTTAATCAGTCTTTTAAGAAATGTCGAAGTCAACGAATCAGTCTTCTTAATTGAAGACTCGAAACTTATAGAAGTTGACTATTATTGTCTTCACCTTTTTTCATTCTTCGATCGAAGACTTATTTTAACGACTCTTCTAATCATCAAACATTTGTAAAGCTTTTGAATTTGTGAAAAAAAAAAGTAATAGCCAGACAGGAAACTCGTTTCCCCACCATATCGGGGTGAGTGCGCTCCAAGGGTCACTTTTAGCCCGAGCAATGACGGGGTAAGCGGCCAAATAAACCAACCTAGGACGGGAGCGAATCGGAGCCTTGCCGCTCAGAGTTTACCACCGTAACTACTGAGCTACTGGGTATTTTGAATTTGATGTAAGCGTAGAAATGTTTTAGAAAATTGAAGATAAATTTTCGCGAGATTCGAGCAAATTTATTAATATTTTGTTTCTATAAATGTAATTTTAAGGATCACGTTTGTTTATTGCGTATTTTGAAGCCTTTATTATAATTCTGTAATTGTAATGCGTTTTCAATCGCTAAACCTATTTTGACTACCTTCTAATTGGTGTTTAGGCATATTAAGGTATTATTTTAATACCGAAAGATCGCTTTTTAGTCGGTTTAATTTCTTTTAAGGGCTCGTTTTAAATTAACTTCTTATGGTTATTCGCTTCTCTAAGGTTTACCATATATCTAGATTTTTAGTTGGCACGGATAATTATTGTTCAATCTTAACAGTAGTACGCAATTTTGTGATGTTCATATAAGAGCTGTTTACCATATTTGGTAGGGACGCGATTCTCGACTGGGAATGACCAGCTTTTGTAAACATTTTATTCTTCATTATATATAGCGGGTGTGGTGCGCGTTATGGTAAAGAAATATATCATTCAGATATTTTTATCTATAAAACGGCTATTTCAGTCTTGGGATCATTGTCAGGCTGCTTAAAGTCCTCAGTCAAGCGAGATATTTAACATCCCAGATAAGAATCCGTTGGCCCGACTTTGGCATTTAGGATATAACAAATACCGACGTAAGCCCAAAGTTGACCCGATGTGCGGGAGGCATAGGGTAAACAGTTATTATTAGTAAGTCGAAACCTCTACACCAGCAGACTACATTCTTACGTAAAAATTGGCTTTTATGCATGTTGTATACGTTGGGTTTTACTGTATAGGGTGGGCATACGTTGGGTTTTACTGTATAGGGTGGGCATAGCGCTCGAGTGACGTTAAATCAGTTGACATATAAATAAAGTAACCGAGTGATTTGAACTCCTTTGCAGCAAAGCCAGAGCCAAAACAAAGGAAGAAAAAACCTGCAAAGAAAGCGGCAAAAATAAAAGCTTTGGAAGATGAAGAAAATTTGTCAGAAGACGTTCTCAATTCATCTCAGACAACGATTACAAGGTGATGAGAGTGTAAAAGTCAGTAATTATTCTCCCTCTCGATCTATCTATCTATCTATATCTCTGGGAGAGTGGTAATAAGTGGCGAGTGGTGTTCCACAGGGTCCTTGACTTTCTATCATCTATATTAATGATATAAACGTCGGGGCTCCTAAGTACAATTTCCAAATTTGCAGATTATACGACATTAGGAAGTAGTGTAAGTACTGAGGAGGGCGTAAGAACGCTTCAAAATGATCTTGACCGGTTGGGCGAATGGTCTGCTACTTGGCAGATGCCATTCAACTTAGACAAATGTAAGGTAATGCACATAGGTTATAAAAACCCGAAGACCAGTTACTCTCTTGGGAAGGAACTTGACAGACTGATCTAGATAAAGACTCGGGAGTCTATATCGGTAAATGACCTCGAACCGTCAAACCACTGTGTAGAATTTAGAAGTCAAAAAGAGGGCCTTAAAAATACTAGGTTGTATTAAAAGACTCGTTCCAGTTTAGGAACAAGGAGACCGTAATGTCTCTCTATAATTCACTAGTCAGACCTCAACTCGAATATTGTGCACAGTTTTTGTCTCTGTCCTTTAGGAAGGATATAGAAAGGTTGGATAGGGTACGAGCAAGCGCTACAAAATTGACCCCTTCAATGAGAGTGCAAAATTACCAACAGAGATTGGAGCGCCTAAATCTGTTTACCTTAGAGATAAGGTTGCGCGGTCAGCTTATTCAAGTTCTCAAGATGCTCAATGGAATAGACAGGGTAGACTGCAGGAATTTATTCTCATATAATACCAATCCGACAAGAAATAATTGGTTTAAACTGGAACCCGTGCCATTTATTACATCTATACGCGGCAGTTTCTTCTCCTATAAAATAGTTAATATCTGGAACCAACTTCTCTCGGAGGTTGTTTTAAGCCAAAGTGTAAGTATTTTTAAAAGTAGGCTGGACAAAGTTCTGAACACTGATTGTTTAAGACTAAAATATAACGTAACCCAGTAGGAGTTCGTCTGGACGGTTTCTGTGTGCATTGCGTTATTATTATAACTCCATTTTCCTGTAAAATTTCCTTGGCAACTTTTCCAGGGTCAATGTATTTTCTTCAACCTTTTTCCGTACCTGCCTCTGGCAGAGAGGGTGGGAAGAGAACCTTATACTTTTCTATCCCGTTTTCTACTAACTGCTAGAATAGTCGAAAGAAAAATGAACTTCTTTAATAACAGGAACCTCCCAGAGTGGACCGGAAGGTCTTTGAGGCTTCCTCTTGTCGTTGTGACTCCTTTGCCGCATTCCATTATACATCTTTTCGCAGAATTCTATTGCTGTTCACACTCCTCTCTTCTCATCTCCAATGAAGTTTTCATGGCATACCCTTCCCGAAGTGTCTTCTTTCGCATAGGGTCAGTCCGTTTTATACCATCATACTTAAATTTTTCATCTCAACTGCTCTCACTTTTGAGAGTGGACGATCATGCCAAACAAACGTCTCCCAACCATACATTATCGTTGGTATCAATACACTTTCCTGTGAACTTAATACATCTACTCTGGACCACTTTCAACCAACCAAGTTTTTGATCGTGCCCCTAACTTCCTTGCCCTGCTTCACTGTTTTCAATTTTCAATGTACTTTGCCTATTTTGTCATTCAAACACCCGAGATATTCGGGTATTTTCATCTCTAAATTTTGTCCATTCACAACAACGTCGCATGCTGACTTAACTACGAAAATTGCTTTTATTTACGTTCACTTTCAATAGTTTCTTTTCGCGAATGTTTACAAAACTTGTTACTCTTCTCCTTAATTCGTTTTCCGATTCACCCACAGAAGTTTAGTCATCAACAAGCATCAGATGCGACACACTTCATTCTCTTCCTAATTGAATTCAGGTTTATTCCTTTCTAGCATTCTTGCTTTCATTTAATACATTACCCCATCTATATACACATTTAAGTCATGATGACATCACAGAGTCCTCTTTTAGTCCAATATTAATAGTAGGGATGCATCGGAACCAACATTTTAAGTTTCGGCCAGAACCGGAACTTTAAAAAGTAACCGGCCGGTTGCTCTTTTATAGCTCTATATAGGCCTAGTTATATTATGTAGTTGTACATTTATTAATGGAGCCGTGGAATAATTTTTAGTGAATACGATATATTATAAGAAGCTAGCACCCCTGGGTGTTAGTACAGTAATGATGATAAGTCAAAATTTTTTTTTTTCTTTCCCAGGTATCATTTGAAGTTTAAAGTAAATTTTCTATAAAGTTCTTTTTAAATAATGCATATGGAGCTCATTTTTTTATCACATCATATTATCATTAGCCATTGACTAATACGGAAGCATTATGTCCTTTATTTGGAATTTCTTTTTGTAGAAGATCAAGCTGATGAAGTTGCAGAATGCAAATTATGTGAAATGGGCATAAGGAGAGGTGGAAAAGGTTGCCTTCCTAAAAACTTTAGTACCACACCATTACATAAACATATGAAAGCAAAACATACGCTTCAATATAGGGAGAATGAAGAGGTAAATTAAAAAAAAATCCAAAGCAACAGAAAGTGAAGATGCTCAACCATCCCCAAAACAAAGGAAACTAGCTGCGATGGAACGCCAAATGTCTCTGGAAGAGAGCTTTAATAAAAAAAAGATTGGGATATTAATGACCAACGAGCCATTGATATTCATCACAAAATTATAAATATGATTGCTGTAGAAGATCAAGGCTTCATCGAGTTAATTGCTCACCTTCAGCCAAGATATATGGTACCAAGTAGAAGATATTTTGCTGATGTAATGCTTCCTCAAACTTATGAAGATGTAAAAGGTCGAATTTTGAAGGGACTCGATACAGCTAATGCCCCATATATATCTTTCGCATCAGATATCTGGACCAGTCAACACTCAACTGAATCATTTGTGTCACAAACTGGCAGAGCTGGGCAGTATTTAAATACATTTGTATTTAAATACGTATTTAAATACATTTGTGTATTTGGAACTGTATTTATAAATACATTGTTTTTCATGTATTTAAATACAGTATTTAAATACTTTAATGGGTATTTAAATACAATGTATTTAAATACTCAAAATATAAAAATGTAAATACTTTTACTGGTTTAATACACGTTCTGTACTAGCACAGTACGACGCGTCGACAATGTAGTACAGCATGGTTCATGTTTCAACGTGTCAGTTCAATCAGTTGTGTGCCACTCTTAGTCGAAAGCGGTTGACTTCTTTATCGTGTGCGTGTCATGGCTTCAACAAGCAAATCCGGTGAATCAAACAGTGATATATCTGCAGATAACAATTTAGTGCACCCTCTGTTTGATGGAAAATACTTTAAAATTAAATCTAAAGACGGTAATAAGGTAAAGTGCACCTGCTTGCTGTGTAAACACGAAGTCTCTGCTGCAAGCAATGCTACAACGAATCTGTACACTCATCCTTTATCAAGCATTTTATATTGTTGTTACTCAGGAATTAGTGAATGCATATGTTAAAATTTGTATGTATTTAAAATGTATTTACAAATGTATTTAAATACAATTGATGTATTTTGTATTTAGTATCTAAATACATTCGTAAAATGTATTTAGTATTTAGTATTTAAATACATTTCTCCCATGTATTTAGTATTTAGTATTTAAATACATTCAATGTATTTATTGCCCAGCTCTGCAAACTGGGCATTGGATCAATAAAGATTTTCAAAAGAGGAATGCAGTACTCTTTGCCAGACATTTTCCTGGGACACATTCAGTAGAAAATATTGAACATATAATTTATATGATGATGACAGTGGGAAATTAATACTGAAAGACATGTTTTAGTTCGTGATGGAGCTGCTAATATGGTGAAAGGTAAGTTTTTATCTTAATATTGTTTAAAAAAAATTTGAAACCTAAAATAATTTCTGTTGTTGACCAATTACTATCATCACTATTATTAACCATAGTTATAGTATATAAACAAAATATCCTTCATAACTAATGGTATTAAAATGAGAATAATTTTAGTATATGAAGTCGTATTTATTTTTCTGAAACGTAAATGTAGGCCTAATTATAAAATTAAATTTAATAAATTACAATTTTAAAATAAATTTACTATTTGAATTTTTATGATTAGGGACTATATTAAAATATTAATATGTTACGTAGCCTAATTAAATATTCTAAAATATCGAAAATTCTCAAAAGAATATATGAGGGGTCGCGCGTCTTAAGGTACCTAAGCGCCACCACAGGCGAAAACGTGTTTTTGATGGATATCACTATTTTCACCCTTCCCCTATCGCGTGGTTTGGCTTATAATGACAATACGACACTAGAAGTATGGTTGAAAACCTTATGAAGCGAGCTACTTTTTTCACCTGTATCACCAGCCAAAAGTTCACCCAAAGTTCGGCATAATAAGAAAATCAAAAAATTTAAAAAATATATAGAAAATATAAAATATGAAAATCTATTCCAAAAACTCATCATCTTCATTAGCATACTTAGACCTCTAATTTAGCCAAAAATGAACGTTCTAGCTCAATTAATAACAGATTCTATTGCCAGAATATTGCTGAACTTTGGAGGCGATTTCTGGCGAATTTTAATTTTGGCGCTTAGGTACCTTAAGACGCGGGACCCCTCAATTATATATTAGATAACTACCTAAATTGTAACCTTTTTTTCTTCAGGTACCCAAATGGCAAAAATAACGAGTGTTCATTGCTTCCTTCATCTACTAGATCTTGTGGTGAAAGATTCAATTTTCAGTAAGCGTTCAATCCTTGACATTTGTGGAAAAGCTCGTCGCATCAGTACACACTTCAATCACTCAAGTTTGGGTCACAATGAGCTAAAAGAGCTAGTCTGATCAAGGCATTAAACAACCACTGTTTCCAGTCCAAGATGATATCACCCGTTGGAACAGCACATACTTAATGTTTAAACGTTTATTTACTTTAAAACTACCAATTCAAATTTACGCAGCCAATCATGATCTTCCTATCCTAAGTGTGAATGAATGGAACCTTCTTGAGAAAATGCTACGTGTGCTGCAACCATTCTACGAGATTACAAAATTTGTGAGCTCTAAGCTTCGCTCTCTGGGCGATGTTATTCCTCATGTAATTGCTCTGGATCGTTTTCTGTCCAAGCAAAGTAGCGATGCTGGAATTAAAACTACAAAAATAGAACTGCGTACTGCCCTACACAAGCGTCTTCTTTCTATCTCAGGTGGTTTCAGTGTGTTGAATGAGAAACTTTATATAATAAGTACAGTTGTGGATTCACGATACAGACTCAAGTATATGAAAGACCCAAAAAATAAAGTTAAAGCTTTTCTTTTAGAAGAAATTTAGAATTTTTTTACCAACTAAAAATGTAAATGAACATGAGTTTATCTAGTGAAGACAGTGAAGGTGATATGACTGAGTATGAAGCAGCTAGTACGTCTGAAATACAAAAATTCAAAGAACAAAATGAAGAAAATACTAGTAGCTACAGAATTTGTCAGGTCCTAAAGAAAGAAATCCACAGAGAATTTCCTCAGCTGTTACGATGAAGATGAAGAAATGGAGGCTTCAGAGAGATCCTTGGCTATTGATAAGTTTCAGAATAAAAGACGAAGTGGGCCAAACATAACGGACCTAATAGAAAAACTATATGAACACCCCTTCCATTGATAGAGAAATGAACCCATTACAGTTTTGGAAAGATAAAACATTGGTATACCCAAACATTTCTAAATTACAGCGTCGATATCTTTCTTGTCCTGCTTCATCGATTTATTCAGAAAAGCTTTTTTCCGAAGCTCGAAATATATTTGAAGAGAAGAGAACACGGCTACTCCCACGAACTGGTGAAAAACTCTTATTTCTTCATCACAACCTCCCTCGATTTAACATTAAATAGTTTTGTATTATTAACATTTAAGTTCATGTTTAAGTTACATAATCAACAAAGTCAAGATGTATTCTTTTGGGTTTGATGTGGAAACTATAGTCTGTTTCAATATATATATATATATATTTTTTTTTAAGGTCTGAAAAATTGATTAATTTGTTGTAATAAATTCATAAAGAAATGTCTTTTATTATAGGCCTAAACATATTTCAAATTCATAATTTCCAGTTCTGGCCGGAACAGGAACTACAAAAAATTGAGTTCCGGTCGGAACCAAGTTCCGATGAATCCCTAATTGATAGTGAACCATTCATTAAACTTGCTATTAACTTTTACGCACGCACTATTCCCCCCCAAAAAATTCGGTGTATTTAATAACTTACGATCGACTCCCAGAGCAAGTATTAGGTTAAATTTGGAATTAGTACAAGGAATACTTAGTGAAGATATCATCTGTTGTATGCGGGTACGTACGAAATGGAGTGGAGAGAGAGAGATGATTCTATGGTGGAACGATGAGAGTCAGGAAATAGGACTATCATACCAAATCTAAAAGAAAAAAAATCCGGCTATTTACCGTATTTCCCAGCCCATAGGACGCTATTTTTTTTTCTTAAAAAAAAAAAAAAAAGTCCCTGAAAACACCTTGAGTCTTACCGGCCGAAGGTCAAGTTTACAGTAGGAAGTTCCACCCCTAACACGACCCCAGATATGTCAAATACAGTCCCCACGTGACTCAGGAATACTTGTACTATGCTTATATAATGAGCATCCTATGGGCCGAGAAATACAGTAATTAATCGTTAAGCTCTCGTAAGGATTGTGGGTGAGGGTTTACTACCACCTTATCAGCTTTGAACCAGATATTAAAGAAAATGGGAAATCAAAATTTTATTATATACTCTAATAACTATCATATAATTAGTGTGTTATACAGAACACTGCGCTAATTGTTAGTAAATCTAGTACTGTACTTAATTTTAAAACACAAATTATGCACTGACGGTAAAGGTTTCCTCACTACAGAAATATTAACATTATTAACAACCAAACCCAGGATCCAGCAGCTGGGAGTCTGACACTGAGCTACTGGGAGCCCTTTAAAAAAATTCTAAAGCGCAGATTCACGCCTTTGGTGCTAGATGTCGCTTACTCGCCTAATTTCGAAGGCGGTATCTGATTTGTAGATTTTGTTCCCGTGACTTTACATCCTTAATGAGCGAAGGAAACGGAATTAAGATTAATTTGCAGTTTGTAATTTCCGTCGACCAATTTTGAAGCTGCTGAGGAACATAATCATTAATTACACGCGAATGAGTTCTCAAAATTATTGCGAGAGAACTTTGTGTTATTGCCTCGCATTTTCCGCTTAGTATTCGTTTGCTTTTTAAGTATGCAAAGGTGGTTATTCTCTACCAAATTGTCTTTCGATTGAGAATTTCAATGTTTGGTCGTAGTTTTGTTTCAAATTTTTTAATGTTTCAGTGTTGATTCCGATTTTGAATGTTTGGAAGAGACGGCTTTTCCCGAGCCTCAAGATGATGATGTCATTACTCCGACGCAACAAAGTAAGTTAGTCCTCGGAAACATTTCGACACGTCATATATACACATGGTGGCGCAAAAGTCGCGCATCATAGGAATTTTCAGTGTTGACTATAATATATACAGGGTGTCCCAGAATTAACTATCTATTTCAATGAAATCGGACAAATTTAATAAAAACTGACATAATTTTGTGTTTATTACTAAATTATGATACAAAAACAAATAGATTTATAAATCATAAGTCAAAACTTTATTGAGAAGTTTCAACATGTGCACCGTCTGTATCTCTGCAAATTTCAAATCTATCCTCAGCGCTGCGAAACACATTTTGAAGCATTTCAGGTGTCATCTCCCACACTGCCAACTGGATGCGTTCTTTAAGTTCAGCTAAACTATTGATCTTTTGGCGATAAACCTTTGTTTTTATGAAACCCCATGCAAAGCAATCCAGGGGTGTCAAATCCGGAGAACGCGGAGGCCAAGGTCGAGGTCCTCCACGTCCAATCCACCGATTCGGAAGGCGTCTGTTGAGGTATTCTCGAACAATTAGAGCATAATGACATGGTGCTCCATCTTGTTGAAACACAACATCATCAAGAATGCCATCATCAAGAAGCTGTGGTTCGAGAAACTGCTGAAGCATATCAAGGTAGACGGTACCTGTTACAGTTGCTTCCGCAAAGAAGAATGGGCCATAAATTTTGGATTTGGTCATTCCAAGCCACACGTTAACTTTTGGAGAGTCTCTCTACCATTCTAAAAATAAAACTATGAAAAAATTATGAAAATAAAATTATGAAAAAAATTTAGAAATTTATACATTTTTTACACATATTAAACATGATAAACATAAATAAGTGTTTTTAAAAAATTTGTCCGATTTCATTGAAATAGATAGTTAATTCTGGGACACCCTGTGTATATATATATTGAGGGTGAACTTGGTTTTAATGCATGGAATACCAGGTACGACAAATTGATGAATCGGTACAGAATTTAAATTTGCAGCGATTCATCAATTTGTTGTACCTGGTATTCCATACATTAAAACCAAGCTCACCCTCTCGTCTATTACACAGCTCAACAAAAAAAAAATTTTGTTTCGTTGCCAAGGAAATTCGTACGAATTTAGGGTATTTCGGGGTTGCTGAATTCCAAAATGAAAGTAGTTTTTCCGATTTGGCTCTAGTTCTTGAGATAATGAATACCCTCAATTAATAGGAAACGTAACCATAACGCGTGCATATGGGAAACTACTGGAACATTCTAGATGGTGAGACACGCGAATATTCTTAGTGCTTACTCCGCGATCATTCTAGAATATTCCCCCTCCGTATATAAGTCATCGGCCACCCAACCAGTAAGTAGGCTCCGCCTGAACATTAAATTTTTTGCATTTTTACGTGTTTCAAAGGGGTACCAATTATCTCATAAATTAGAGCCAATCTAGCAAAACCGATGTCATATTCGGAATCAGCACCACAAAGTTACCCCAAAATCACTCTAATATGATTGGCAATAAAATGAGTGTTGACCAGTGTTATTAATTTCGCAGTCATCCCCTACCTAAAAGGAAAAAAATATATATTATAGTCAACACTGAAAATTCCTATGATGCGCGACTTTTGCGCCACTTTGTATATCTGTCGAAATGTTATATTTCTAAAGAATGGAGTAGAATGAAAATGTTTCTACCGAAAAGTCTGAGATAATTGAAACGTGTGAAGCGTCATTTCAATTTGGTTTATCAGCAGTGTCTGTCGAAAGATTTCAGAAGGATGGTATTTTCGGGTTGTTTAACCTCCTCCATAACAGCGGAGGTCGTATGACTGAAGGAACCTACAGCTTTACATGGGATCCGAACTACCTATGGGTCCACTGCATTATCTAAATGCTGAGGACGGTCGGTCACCCACCCAACTACCGAACAGAGCTAATATTGCTTAACTTGATAGATTTTACAGAAAGCAGTATTGCGACCCCCATTTTTAACTGAAAGGACCAATTGTGGAAATTTTTTCTCTCTCTCGTTTTAATCGGTAGTTCTATCATGTCATATCACTAGTCAATTATTAACCGAGGCTTTTAGGGCATCATCACGTGGAGGTAGGCTTGAGCTCCTACCTCTAGATCCTAAAGATTTATCATATTGATGGCTTTTGATTTTAGGTTTAAAAAATTCATCCTAAAACTCCAGAACACATCTCGTCTGGTCTAATAATAATAGTTTATTTGAAGCATTAAGAATCAAAAAACGAGTGGAGCAGACATGCTTCAAGAAATTTTTATAATTTAAATTTTATTCCAGTGAGTTTGGAGACTCGTCTCATGACCTTTATAAGAAGCGACACTGAACTGCACAGAAAGATTTTACTTTACGAACCGATTTGGGCAAACAAGTTGCACCAAAGCCTCAAATCCAGCGGGATTAAGTGCAACATGTCTAAGCTCATAGAGTTCCTCGACGAACAGGTAAGGATACTCCTTTCAATTTTATTGCTGAACGTACAAGATGCATTTTCTGCGCTCGCATCGCACGGACCCCAAACTATAATATAGTAGTAATCTTTAAGAATAGTGTGACCGAATCTTATCGCAGATTCACTACGTTACTACTACATTTGCGTTGAATTTAATCAGGTGGGAGAAGCGTCATATGCGATAATAAAAACCCACTCTAATAGACAGAGTTTATTTCCACAACAGTTTCGATGCCCACTGGCATCATCTTCGGGTGGATCCAGTGGGCATCGAAACTGTTGTGAAAATAAACTCTTGTCTATTAGAGTGGGTTTTTATTATCATATTTTGACCTTCACGTAGAAAAGTGAAGTTTTTTGCATTTAATGTGTCATATGCTGTTTGGCCATTGTTCACTTCGCTCGGACCGACACACATTTCGTCGAAAGGGCATTCCATTTAAACTTTAATGAACTAAATCTAACGCTAAAAAAAACTTATTAGAATGTCACGTCAAGAAAATGTCGTCAGCTGGCTTCGCTCGGCCAGAGTAACACGTCTATTTCCTTGTTTGCGCATTCATTGATGCTTATTTGGAATCTTTGAAAAAAAATTTATTACTTTAAAATTTTAAACTTTTACAACTTTGTCAGACGAGAAGTTATTAATTTCTTAGTTATTATTTAATAATGAGAGATCCTCTGGCTAGATTGGTTAGAAACTCAACTCGAACTTTTAAAGTCCCGGCTCCTCCTCCTCCTCCTCCTCCTCCTCCTCCTCCTCCTCCTCCTCCTCCTCCTCCTCCCCGCCCTGTTGGGTTTGTCACCTAATCTCGGGATTGCCCAGATTCAAATGACACTCGAGATTTTACCCCCTCCTTTTGCCCTGTGGGGAAAGAGCGATGCCAGATGCCATCTATTATCCATTATTTAATACTACATTACGCGTATTTCAGTATTGTATGTTGCGCACCTTATTGCGTGGCACTTCCACTCGGTGGGTAAAGGCATTAGTTAGGGGTTAATTTAATTAGTCGCTCATCGAGTTTGTGGGTGCATTTCCGCTAAATGAAAAGGATTGATGTTGATTATTAAGGGGTATTCGTGTTCGCAGTGCATTACATTCCGTTTGCCCACGAGAGAGAGAACCAGAAAAAGACCGAGGAAGAACTCTTCACCAGGAAAAAGCCCCAAGAAGAAAGTATCAAAAAGATAAGGAAGAATTTTACATTATTTTAAATTTTTTTTTTTTTTTTTTTTTTTTTTTGTACTGTACATTGTTTTATTATTATGTATATGAGAAATTTATTAAAATACTGAAAAAGTGATGACAGTTTCATTTGTGATTTATATTTAATTGGGCTACATTTTCACCATTAGTTTTGTTTATGGAATTAATCTTTTTCTGTTATGACTACATGAGAGAAAAAATTTCGTTTTCCAGCTTCAGGTTTGCTTCTTAGTAAAATCACGAATGATCATGGTTTTGTCCCGTTATTTGTATTCGGATAAATAATTGATGATATTTGGCCACCATTCGTGGTTATATACTGCTACCATTTTATATATATATATATATTATATATATATATATATATATATATATATATATATATATGAACAGAAGGACCAACACAACGGCAAACGGGCTCATAATAAGTTCCAAACTTCACTATTTCGAAAGCAAAGTTTTACTGGCTTGGGAACCAATTATTTAAGTTGTATGTTTTATAAATATAAGATTAGTGCTATAGTAACATTATTAACAAGAAGTTACCATATTTGTTCGGATTACTTTTCGTTAAACGAAGAATTTAAATTTTTAAGACAGTACTTTATTAACAATTACTTCCCTTCTAATCTATTTGATAACCAATTAAAGAAATTTTTAAATAACACTTTTAATACTAAACTCCCCATAACTACAGTACAAAAAGAAACCAGATATATTAAATTACCTTTTTATGGTTATTTATCATTGCGTATTCGAGGTGAATTGTCCAAACTGCTCAAGTCTAGTTATCCCCAAATAAATTTTAGATTCGCCTTCGTCAACCCACTTAAATTATCAAATTTTTTAAAGTTCATAGATGAATTCCCCAAAACTGTATGCCCCAATGTTGTTTACAAATACACGTGCGACAGCTGTAAGGCTGCGTATATTGGCAGCACTCAACTCCAACTGGAGGTGCGCCTTTCTCAACATTTGGGCTTGTCAGTCCGTACCAACCGTCCCCTCAGTAGCCCTCCACAATCCGCAATTAGAAACCATAGTAATGAAAACAACCATCCCCTTCACAAAACTCAGTTTGAAATTTTAACTAGATCCAATAACCTCACAGAACTCCGAATTTTAGAATCTTTGTACATCTATAGAAACTAACCAACCGATTCTCATAGACATATACTTTCTAATCCTCTGACCATCCAGTTTTCTCTTAGGCTTTGCCAAGTATGGAGGTCGATGTAAACATTGTGTATTTACCTATTGAGGTAATTTAATTTAATTTTAATTTTTGTAGTGATGAAATTTTAATGATTTTAATTTTGTATTGATGCAATTTTCATTTTGTTTTAAGGTTTTAATTTTAATGGTTTTAATATTGTATTGATGTAATTTTCACTTTACTTTTGTTTTAAGGTTTTAAGACTTAATTCACTGATGATGACAAAAGATTTGTCGAAACGTCTGAAGTACAAAAAATAAATGAAAATGTTTGCCGTTGTGTTGGTCCTTCTGTTCATCTGTAAGCTCCGTTTCCCTAAGGAGAAGTCAATAGCTTTGATATATATATATATATATATATATATATAGAAACGACGTAAGTATAGAGGAGCGTTCTGCACACGAGGAAGAGAAATAACGAACAAATGAAAAATGAGGTACCCGCCCGGAATCAAACCCAGGATCTTCCAATTGCCGGTCAGATATGCTATCCACTACACCACAGGCCTCGATCAGTCAGAAGTCGTAATTCTCCTACATAGGGCAGAAACCAATGGCACCCTCGCAAATCGTGAATATGTACATTTAACTGCAATGACCACGCAGTATATTAATGTATAGAAACGACGTAAGTATAGAGGAGCGTTCTGCACACGAGGAAGAGAAATAACGAACAAATGAAAAATGAGGTACCCGCCCGGGAATCGAACCCAGGATCTTCCAATTGCCGGTCAGATATGCTATCCACTACACCACAGGCCTCGATCAGTCAGAAGCCGTAATTCTCCTACATAGGGCAGAAACCAATGCCCAATTTTTCATTTGTTCGTTATTTCTCTTCCTCGTGTGCAGAACGCTCCTCTATACTTACGTCGTTTCTATACATTAATATACTGCGTGGTCATTGCAGTTAAATGTACATATTCACGATTTGCGAGGGTGCCCTCTTAGGGCATTGGTTTCTGCCCTATGTAGGAGAATTACGACTTCTGACTGATCGAGGCCTGTGGTGTAGTGGATAGCATATTTGACCGGCAATTGGAAGATCCTGGGTTCGATTCCCGGGCGGGTACCTCATTTTTCATTTGTTCGTTATTTCTCTTCCTCGTGTGCAGAACGCCCTTCTATACTTACGTCGTTTCTATACATTAATATACTGCGTGGTCATTGCAGTTATATATATATATATATTCAGGGCGTCCCAAAAAAATGTATACACACTTTAACAGCTGATAGCTCAATTGATGTTTCTTTCTTTCCAAGTTAAACCCATTAGAATTAATAATGGCAGTCAGACTAAGCTTTGAACAAAGGAAATTCATTCTAAAATGCTACTGGAAGTGTGAAAACGCAGTTGAAGTGCAAAGACAGTTTAGGAGGGAGTTTCAAACAGATCCACCAACGCGACTTACCATCACTCGAATTAGAGATAAGTTTGAAGCCGATGGAACTGTTCAGAATGTCCACAAGAAGCGTTCCGGAAGACCACGGACATCGACAAGCCCCACAAAGCAAGAAAGAGTACTGGAAACGTATCACCAAAGTCCAAGAAAATCTGTGCGGCAAGCGAGTCGTGAGGTAGGAATTTCAGAATCGTCTGTCCAACGCATTTTGAAGCGCTGTCAATGGAAAAGTTACATTCCAAGATTAGTCCATGCTATTAATGAAGATGATCCGGACCGAAGAGTGGAGTATTGCGAGTGGTACTTGGCACGATGTGGATGTGGATTGGACGAAGGGGTTTCGTAGAATACCCTCCGCGTTCACCAGACCTCACACCACTAGACTTTTTTTATGGGGATACTTAAAAGACAAAGTCTACGCTATAAAACCTGCAACAGTCGCTGAATTGAGAGCAGCCATTGAACGAGAATGCACACAAATACCAAACGAAATGTTTCGTGATGTTTGCGATTCCATTGCTTCGCGTTATCAGCAGTGCCTGGACCAGAACGGACGTCAGTTTGAAAACAGGCGTTGACAAAACAATTAAATAATGTCTGTAGATTCTATTACATTTTGAAAATGAAATGTATTTTAATAAACACTGCCTTTATAAGTACCCGTATTTAAAGTGTGTATACATTTTTTTGGGACGCTCTGTGTATATATATATATATATATATATATAGATAGCCACGTATGCATAGTTTTACGCATTTTTCACACTTGTCATTATTCATTTTCTCTACATGACCATGCCAACGAAGTATGCTATCTTCTATTCTTATCTCTATTGACTTCTTCGTTCCACACCTTTTCCGATCATCTTTATTTCTCGTATGATCAATCAGTTTTACATTAATCATAATTCTGAAATCATTCATCTCAAATACTCTTTCGACACCGAATTATCACGCCAAACAAATGTCTCGTGTCCATACATCAGTGGTGGCATTAATACACTTTCATACAAACCTCTTGTATCTATATTCAAACACTTTCTTCCTACTTCGGCTTTTATTATGCCCATTTCTTGATTGCTCTATTTCAAGTTTGTTTGTTTTTTTTCCCCCTCTCTCAGTGTGACTGCGCTTCTTTTGTCAATCAAGCGTCACAAATATTTAATTTTTTCACAACTTTACGAGGTCGCTCGTAGGAAATTATTTTTCCAGAGATGGAACCCAGCCCTGTTATCTTATGTTATCGCAGCCTCTAAATTTTCTGTTTATCATATTGCATGCTAATTCTTGTCTTTCAATGACAAAATGCTTTTATTTATGTTCGCTTAAATATTTCGCAAATGTCATTAAAACTTGAGGCCGCCGCACTTGCACTCTCCTCTTCCGTTATCGACCCCAGCCTGTACCTTGCACATGCCCTTGGACAAACACCCTCTGGAGCAGGAGTCCCGCCCCAGCCCATCTCAACCTCCGTCGGGCAAGTCAAGTTCCACCCAAGACTTGCCTCCAAAACCAGATTTCTTGCTCTCCTCGTATGCCCCCCTCACCCGCCGTCGGCCCGCCTCCCCACGGAGAGAGCCCCGCGGCGGATGGGGAAGTCGGCATTCACGTCCATCCTATCGACTGTTGGATATCCCAGTCCACTTCGATTCTACAACCTCCCTATCCCTTCCAAGTATCCACAAATTCCTATTGATCCGGCCTACCTCTGGGTCCCTTCCGACCAACTGTGAACGGATATTTTAGCCGATCCGAGCCCGCAGCAACTCCAGCAGCTATGATGTGTGACCACAGAGGGATGGCTCCCTCCTCGTAAAATCACGCTCAGCCGCTGAGACGAAAGGCCTACTCTCCCTCAATGAGGTCCTTGGGAGCTCGGTGTCCGTCTCCCCACACCCTCGCCTGAACCAGAGTCAGCTACTCACCTATTATCGATCACAGTGAACGAACTCCTGGAGGATCGCGCACCCCAGGGTGTCACTAAGATCCATCGCTTCACATCCCGACAGGGAGGCACCCCCTCCCAAACCCCGCGCCTACTTCTTACCTTCAATACCTTAGTCCCTCCCGACCGTATTGTATTGGGTATGGGCAGTGATGGGCAGTATCTAGATACATGTATCGCTGATACGTATCGATCGATACTTTTGTATCGGTATCGGTATCGCTTTAGCTACTTGACAAAAGTATCGATTTATCGGTATCGCTAAGGTCAATTTTCTTAAATGTATCGAAAAAAATCGATACTTCGATACATTAATAAGAATTTTTAAATATTTAAATAGATGTTATAATATGACACTACTGAGTTATATTTATGAATCTTCTTCTTCCGCAGCTTATTATCCCATCTTTACATGGGGTCGCTGTTTTTGGTTCGTCTTCTCCACTCTCCTCTGTCGTATACCGCGTCCTCCTCCAAGTCCTTCTCCCTGATGTCCGCCACCACAGTCCCTCCATCTCGTCTTCGGTCTTCCTCCTCTTCTCCGTCCCGGCAACTCCATCTCCAGCACTCTGCGCCCCCACATACTACTCCTCTCTTCTCCTGACTTGTCCATACTACCTCAGCCTGGCCTCCTGCACCTTCTTAGATGCTTCCGCCACCTTCACTGTTCCTCTTATATGCTCTTTCTGACCCTATCCCTCCTCGTCACTCCACACATCCATCTCAACATCTTCATTTCAGCCACATCGATTTTTCTTTCATTGCTCTTCTTCATTGGCACAGTCTCCATTCCATACAACATTGCCGGCCTCACCACTGTTTTGAATACCTTTCCCTTCAGTTTTACTGGGACCCTTTTATCACAGAGCACCCCTGATACGTCTCTCCAGTTCTTCCACCCCGACTGTATTCTACAGTTTATCTCTCTCTCTGCTCCCCCCTCTGCATCCACTGTTGACCCCAAGTATTTAAAATACATAAATATACATATACATAAATAATAATATTATTAAATATTTATTTAATGACAGTACTACTCTACTGGTCACGTCACACAGTACGGCGCAACGTTTAAACACGTTTGTACTTGTGTTATTGAGATTAATTAACCATAATATAGAAACATTGTTAGCTGTAGAGAAGAAGCTAGAGCGTTTGAATTCGGAGGCATTGCGTCATTGTCAGCCACTTCTCAATGCAGTCACAGTAGGGTTCACTAAGCAGGTTTGAAAAGTTTCTGTGCCTTGATGCGTCACATGAGTGCAAAGCAGCAATACTGGCATCGTCTTCAAATCCTCTGTTTAAGTTAAAGTGGATGACAATAAAAGGCAAATTTAATACTAACATTGTCAAAAAGAGGGTTCAAGAAATGTTGGTTAATGCTGTTAAGAGCCTCAGCGAGCAGACCCCCCCAGCAACAACTAAGTGATGCTGCATCTGACGGAAGTGCAGATGATTTCTTCTGTTATGAGTCTGCTTCCACTAATGTCTCTGCAACCCAAGATTCCACTCAGATGGAAGTTTTACAGTATCTGGGTGACGGAAGTCATTCTCTCCAATCTCTGAGGCAGTACCCAGGAATTCTACAGGTCTTCCTGAAGTATAACACACCACTACCATCCTCTGCTCCTGTAGAACGGTTGTTTAGTTTGGCTGGTCACATTCACGCTCCAAAAAGGAAATAGACTGTCTGACCAGATGTTTAGCCAGTTGGTATTTTTGAAGGGTAATAGTAATTACTTTTAATTGTTAGTGTAATATTTTCAGTCATTCATGTATCCTACAAAATTAAAACATACTTTCATTAAATAAAGCAATTGTTTTTATTTACATCTATAAAACCCATTAAAATGTCGTTGATTTTACTTACAGTGCGTACAAATTACTAGTATAAACAATAATATCTAATACCTACATATTAAATGAATAATTATAAAAATGTACCGGCGATGCATGTATCGGTATCGCTTAAGACATCTAGAAAGTATCGGCGTATCGGTATCGCCTAAGACGTTCTTCATGTATCGATGTATCGGTATCGCTTTAGCGATTTTCATGTATCGATGCCCATCACTGGGTATGGGAGACCGCCCGTCGTGCGAGTTCATTGTCCGCCTATACATCCCAGACCCGACCCGTTGCTTTAAATGCAACAAGTTCGGACACGTCAGCTCAGTTTGCCGACAACCGCACCAACTGTGTATTCGTTGCGGAGAAATCGCTCACCCAGACAAGTGCCCCAACACACCCAAATGCTCGAATTGTGAAGGCGCACACCCTTCTTCATCCCCCGAATGCCTTTTCTTCAAGTTCGAGGAGGAGGTTCCAGGCCTGCAGGTAACGGACTTCCTTAGCCTTCGAGAGGCGCGAGACAGGGTGCGGAGTCGGGAGGTGAGGCCGGGGGTATCTTACGCCGCTGCCCTCGGCTCTCTCCACTCGACACGCCGCCCTGGTCTGCCGCTCAAACCCCCTTCGACCACTGCTTCCCATCCCTCCCAAAGGGAGTCCTCGCTGGACCCGACGACCTCCTGCCCCCAGACCATCCCTCCTCTTCACGCACCTCACCTGCTAAAGATTCCCCAGGAATCTGGGACCAGGACACCCTGCCCTCGTCCACCTCGAACCCTGCCCTCCCAGCACACTGCACACACCCGAACCTAACGCCCGGAGTAAGCCGACGAGGCGGAGACGTCAGAGCGGGTCGCCAGATTCTCCGGCCTTTCAACGGGCCTCTCCCTCTTCCCCCAGATCTAAGAAGACGGCTTGGACCCATACACCCTCCACTTCGTCTACGAGGGCCATATCACCCCACCGCAGAAGTCCCTCCAATCTACCCCCACAGACTCTGACAATAGTAGCCGAGTTACATGACCCGCCTCCCACTACGAGATCCAATCTGGACAACATCCTCTACCCCGAAGATCCAGTGGATGCGGCACTGGCACAAGTATATGGTGTGGCCAAAGGAAGCTCGGCCGCGCCCATGCGTCTTATGGATCTGCCCTTGCCTCCTGGTGCCATTTTTTCCACCCCTCCACGAGAACACTGGTTCATCTCCTTCCACCCCCACAGTACCTGCCTCCCCAACACCCCCGGCCCCCTCCTTGTCAGCCATCCTGAGCGCGTCTTCCCTCCCACCTGCCCGATCTTTCTGGTACTCCCTATCGGCACCCAGGGTCCACCGTGAGACCCCAGACAGGCTGGGAGGTGCTACCATGGAAAATAAAGCGCTCCCCTCCTGGCCCGAACACAGAAGCCCACCAAGAAACCCCTCACCCTCTGAGCCCTCGACGTTCCCCTAGCTGCCGTGATCCACGCCTCCGGTCTCGCTCGGCCGACTCGACCCCGCAATCTCCGCTGAGGTTGACTGGCCGACCGATTCCTTCTCTGGTGAACGGCAGATAGCCAGCCAGCCATGCCTCTGATCCATCCTTCGCCTTCGCGAACCCCAGATCTCCCTTCACACCCTAACCCCTTAGCACCTACGCCTTTACCCATCCCCCATCATCGAATAATGGACCCCCGAAAACTACAATAGTACACTGGAACTGCAGAGGAATATTCGCGAACTACGGTCTTAATTCTTTGATTACCTCTTCCCGTCCGGTGTGTGTCTGTCTCCAGGAGCTAATCCTGGGGACCAGGCCCATGCCCTGCCCTGCCCTACTGGATATTCCTATATCACCACCCCGTCTCCTACCTGCACTCGAATAGGGGGGGTGGGGGTGGGGCTGCCATTCTTATACACCACGCAGTCCCCTTCCACAATATCTCTCCGATCCCAGTTACAGGTGATTGTTACCCGGCTTTCCCTGCATAGACAGTACACCGTCTGCTCAATATACCTCCCTCTGAACACTCAACTCTCCTGCGATAACCTGGTGGAGGTGGTAAAACTCCCCCCAGGCCCTTTCTATTACTGGGCGATTTCACTAGTCGCCACCTCTTGTCGGGAGAGAGAGACTCCACCTATATGGCCCCGACCCTGATTACTATCATGACCGAGCTCTCCTTTGAGTGCCTCAGTGATGATGACTTACATTCTACCATGCCACCAGCTGCACTCCATCCTGTATAGACC
Source organism: Bathynomus jamesi (assembly GCA_023014485.1). Classification (NCBI taxonomy): domain Eukaryota; kingdom Metazoa; phylum Arthropoda; class Malacostraca; order Isopoda; family Cirolanidae; genus Bathynomus; species Bathynomus jamesi. Next base: position 599,721 of record JAJOZX010000335.1, read on the forward strand.
TGTCATTCGTCTCGACCGATGCCCTCCTAGATTTCACATGGCAAGTCCTTCAAGAGGACTATGGTAGTGACCATTTCCCTGTTCAGCTCGCGCTAAATTGGCCCGACCAGACCGTTCGGGTACCGGAAAAAAGGATTATTACAAAAGCAAACTGGTCCCGCTTCCACGACAGTACAGCTACAACCCTTACGACTGCCCACTTCCCATCCTTCGACAAGTGCATCGCATACTTCGAATCAATCGTTACAGCGGCTGCGTACACTAATATCTCACGATCCTCCGCCTACCCCCGAACCCGACCGGTACCTTGGTGGACCCCAGAGTGCACGGAGGCCATACGCTCTAAGAAGAAGGCTACTCGACGCTTCTACCGTCTTGGCTAGGGACCTGTGTGCCCTACCAAAGACTACCACGAGCGCTACAGCATATAGATCGCTCTTCCGAGAACACGCAACCCGACACCCGGACACTGTCTCCATTTATACAGATGGTTCCCGCTCGGAGGTTGGTACGGCCGCCTCAGCGGTGATACTGGCCCAGCAGCTCTCTCGAGACGTCAGCCTGCCCCGCGAGGCCTTGGTTTTCTCAGCAGAACTCTTCGCGATTGTGGAGGCCCTCGACATTGTGCGCACCCTCTCTGCCAGCTCCTTTATCATTTATTCAGATTCCCAAAGTGCACTTCTCTCCCTCGAGAGATTTAACCCCCCTCCCATCCGCTCGCTCGCACCATCCAGCGAATCTTCCACTTATTAACAACTTTCCATCACAAGACAATCGCCTTCTGCTGGTCCCGGCACATGTCGGCATCCAGGGTAACGAGGAAGCGGACCGCACGGCAAAGACAGCCTGCTTACTGCCGGCCTCCTCCCGGCCCCTCCCTTTCTCCGACTTCTTCCCGACTCTCCACTCCCACTTCCGCTCCATCTAGCAACGAGAATGGGACCAGGCCACACAAAACAAACTCACCAAGATCAAGCCGCAATTAGGGTACTGGGTCTCCTCATTCCACCGGTCCCGCCATAAAGAAGTGATTTTAGCCCGTCTCCGCGTAGGACACACGCATTACACATGGTCACCTTATGGCTAAATCGCCTGCCATGCCCCTATCATCGTCGTACACCTGGTCGAATGCTTGAACCTGTCCGCTCTTCGTCGCAGGTGTTTCCCTCCCTTGTCCAGTATTTCCATACCCGAGCGTCTACAATCCATACTCGCCGAAGACCCACACTTCTCGGCGGAAGCTATTTTCCTCTTCCTCATCCATTCCCATCTGCTTCATCGCATCGAAATCCATACCCCTCCTACCGCCTATCCAGCAACCGAACCTTACTCACCCCCTAGTGTACCATCCCCAACCCAGTGACACCACCCACCCACTGTCTCGCCGAGATATGTACCACTCTCCCTAGGTACGAATCGGCGGTAAAATAAAGGAAAAAAAAATTATATATGTATATATACATACACGAGGGTAATTCAATAAGTATCCGCACTTTTTATTTTCACAATTTTATTTTCACATCTGATAGATTATAAACACATCACTTGTCAACATAGTCTCCCTGTTTCTCAATACACTTAGTCCAGCGATCTACAAGCTTCCTAATGCCATCACAAAAGAATATTTTTGGCTGTGTGCGTAGCCAGCCAGTCATGCACCGCCTCCTTCAGGTCATCATCGCCTCCTTCAGGTCATCATCGCCTTGGAATCGCTGACCTCTCAAAGCGCCTTTTAGTGGTCCAAACAGGTAAAAATCCGAAGGTACCAGGTCTGGACTGTAGGCTGGATGGTCGAGAACTTCAAATTTAAGTTCTTGAAGGCATTTTCTAGTCCATGCAGCGGTATGAGGGCGCGCATTGTCGTGTAACAGAAAAACACCTTCCGACAATCTCCCTCTCCGTTTTGTGCGAATTGCTTGCTTTAACTCATTCCGAAGCATGTCAGAATACGATGCACTTGTTACTGTACTTCCACGCTCTAGATAATGTTCAAGGATAGGGCCTCGTGTATCTCTAAACGGCGTTAGCATAACTTTACCTGCTGACGGCTGCACTTTGAACTTCCTTGCAACGGGAGATGTCGGATGCTTCCATTGCATGCTCTGTCGTTTGCTTTCTGGTTCATAGTGATGGATCCAGGTTTCATCTCCAGTGATAATGCGCTCCAAAAAGTTTTCACCTTCATTATGATACCTCGCCAAAAGACGAGAGCCAGACGTCCATACGATTATGCTTGTGCTCTTCTGTCACAGAGCATGCAATGGAAGCATTCAACATCTCCCGTTGCAAGGAAGTTCAAAGCGCAGCCGTCAGCAAGTAAAGTTATGCTAACACTGTTTTGGGATACACAAGGCCCTATCCTTGAACATTATCTAGAGCGTGGAACTACAGTAACAAGTGCATCGTATTCTGACATGCTTCGGAATGAGTTAAAGCAAGCAATTCGCACAAAACGGAGAGGGAGATTGTCGGAAGGTGTTTTTCTGTTACACGACAATGCGCGCCCTCATACCGCTGCATGGACTAGAAAATGCCTTCAAGAACTTAAATTTGAAGTTCTTGACCATCCAGCCTACAGTCCAGACCTGGCACCCTCGGATTTTTACCTGTCTGGACCACTAAAAGACGCTTTGAGAGGTCAGCGGTTCCAAGGCGATGATGACCTGAAGGAGGCGGTGCGTGACTGGCTACGCACACAGCCAAAAACATTCTTTTGTGATGGTATTAGGAAGCTTGTAGATCGCTGGACTAAGTGTATTGAGAAACAGGAGACTATGTTGAGAAGCGATGTGTAAAATTGGGGAAAATAAAGAGTGCGGATACTTATTGAATTACCCTCGTATATACCTCAGTAGTGTAGTTGTTAGCACTGCTGACTACGAATCCATTGGCCCCGGGTTCGATTCCTGGTGATGGCAGGTGGCGCGCAGCTTACCCAGCTGTTCATCCTTCCACACAATAAAAATTAGTTGGTAGGTAAGTGGGTACCCTGGGTAGCCTAGTGGTTAAGACGCTGGGCTGCTGCTGCTGCTGATCGTGAGATCGAATGAGTCTGGGAAGGACTTCGTAATTTCTGACCGCCCTTAATGGGTCGTGGTTTGGATTCCACGTTAAGGTGGAGCAACAAGCGTGACCATCAGAATGAACAATTCGGGCGGAAGCAAAACCAAGGTTATGTAACCTAATACAGTTGAACACTAGGGGCGGTCGAAATTTTGTATTCTTATTCTACACAGTGCTTGGAGTTTCCTTTGGGCCCCTAAACAACATACTGTAATTACACCGCTATGCGCCTCCCCCCACCCGTTGCGTATGCCCCCCCTTTTTTTAAATTGAAATGAAATTGAAACCAATTCTTTGAATATAAAAAAAAACCTGATAAATGACAAAGATTAAAGTAAATAATGATGTAAGTAAAGTTAAAGTAAGTTTTATATATATATATATATATATATATAGTATATAGGTATAATAAGAAATCTTTCTCCGTATATTACTTAAAGAATCAATTGAAGCATACTAAAATCAAAATATTCACCTTAAGAAATTTAAAATCGTAAATTACTGACACCACTGGCATTTCCATTGGAACACGGGTAGCTTTTTTCTCGACTCCAGTACATTCAAAATAAATTTATGTCTGTTTTCGTAACCAATTCTATCTTGTGATGCTTCTGTTACCACATTTACAGCATGTTCTACTCCCTGGCTGTGACAGGGAAAAGGAATAAGCTGAAATGGTTCATTTCGAACTTTAAGATCATCATTTGTCAAATTCTGTAAAATAGGTGGAGGGGTGATGGTTTTGTTGTCCCAGTTGATCATGTTAGGATAATCGTCTGCTTCAAAGTTCACTGTTTTTGGCAGCTCAAAATTTCTCGCATTGGTGCTCCTAGTTCTTGCTCAAATGATGTGCTGAAGAGCCAGCTCTCTGACCTCTCTTCTTGTGTCTGTTATCATTGAGAGTAAGATATTCTCTGGGTGGGCAAAATAGGCATTATTTCTGAGGACACGCTCCATAATCATCCGATGCTTTTTATCTAAGCCTTTAAGCAAGTGTATGATATACCAAAAATTAGACGCTCCCTCATTTGCCTTTGGATGAGACTTTATCCAAAACCAGCCTGGAACGTAAACCAGCATTATAATTTTTACTAGGTCTTGGATGTTTTTGTCTGGATTCCGTGTAGATACATATAAGCGCAGGATCCTGTTTGCTCGTGTTAGCCATCTTGCATGATGGAGGGCACCTGGGGATCTGGTGGCTAACGCTTGTGAGATGCGTCCAGATTGTATGCTAATGCACATTTCATACATATGTTTTTGGTCACTGCTAAAACTTTCAACAATATCGGCCGAAACTTCTTTAATGTTGCCCTCTACAGGGGTATAATCAACTATATCCAGTTTGGTCAAATCCTCTCGGAGTTTATTTCTAAGAGGACCTTTGAAGGTGTTTGGTCCCGAAGTTTTTCCATCAATTGTTTCAAATACGTGCCTGATGGGCAGTTCATTTGCATGCAAAAGGCAAATCAGCCATTGTACCGGCTTGTCCAGATATAATTCAATCAATTTTAGCACTCCGCCAATCCTGCCAGTGTTCACGTGGGTACCATCGCATAGCAAAGCTTTGAGGGATTCTTTGCTATTAGAATCAACTATAAAAGTTATTATTTCATCTGCAATACAACAAGCAGTTCCGTTATCTGGAGCTATATGATCCACTTAAACATCACCAGGTTCTTTGACTATTACATAATGTTCTTTGTACTCCATTCCCTTCTTTCTCTTAGTTTGATCTTTTCTACCATCAAATCCGATGCCTTCAATCTGTGTGTTCTCTGATTTCACTTTGATTATGTTCTTTTTACCCACACGTATTCTTTCTCTTTCCACTTTTTTCCTATCCAACATATTGGTTTCGTCTAATATTCCCATATCCTTCAAAGCTGCATTTACTATAGCTGCAGTAGCTCTGTAACTTACACGGTATCTATCTGCTGTTATTGTTAAGTTATCATAAATAATTCTGTTCTGATGGTTTTCTCTCAGCTCAAAATCTGGAACAAAGTCAATATCGTCACTGTCATCATCAATTTCCATGTTCTCATCTTCCATAATATGTAAAGGGTCCAGTTTGCTGGTTGAGGCGACATTCATATCTAGGCTTATCTTGGCTCTTCTTTTTAATCCTTTAACTCTATCGTGAGTCCTTTTTCTTGCGGAAGTCGTTACTCTGTCGATTGGTCCTAGTTGGTTTTTTCTTTGTTTCTGCCCCACAAAAGACTCCCACTCAATCATTGGAACTCTAATATCACATCTGCAATCCGTTCGACTGATTTTTTTTATCGTAACAAGTACAAGTGCAAATATCAAACATTTCGTCGAATGTCTCCACCTTCTGCTGAAAACTGTTGTTTCTTTGTTTTAATGGTACTTTATTTAGCTTTGCTGCAGATTCTATCAATCGTTCAACTTTTATAGCTATTCCTTCAAATCCTATATGTGGAAAGGAAAACTTCTCTCAAATGGCTTCCACATCTTTAGTGACAATTCTGTAACATTCTTTTGCTGTTCTAGAACCTTTCGAAATCAGTTCTTCTCGTTTTCTTACCAATAAATAATGCCTAAATACGTCAGCCTTTGAAGGAGTCATTGAAGGTGGAAATTCTGCAGGGTGACCAAATGTTGAATTGTGCGTTTTGTTTCTTGTCGCCATGATTTCACTTATTTAGGCCTAGTAGCATTAATAACAAGAAACTAATTGTTAAATTCTAGCAGTTGAATCATTCAATCTGAATTTAATATAACTCATTTGGAATTAAATCATAACTCATTCAATCATAAACAATCTGAAACTAAACTAAAAAAAACGTGACAATAATTTATATAATTCATCTAATCCATCTAAATTAATCTATGTAATCTATTCAATCTATCTAAAACTCTAGATTAATTTGGATAGATTATTTAGATAATCTACTTAATAAGACTTAATATAATGCATGATTGTCACATTTGGGGTTTATATCTGTGGAGATTGTAAAATGGGGGGATGCTATGGAAGCGGTAAGGGGGGTCGCATGTACTCATTTTTTTTACAAGATGTTGAGATCATCATTTCCAACTACGTGCATACTGTGGAATTAAAGAAACTCGATTTTTTTATATGTTTCGACCCCCCCCCTATAATGAACACTGCACGTTGTCCAACTGGGGATGGTGAAAGTCCAAAGTAATTATATATTTAGGACTCTATCAAATGAGGGAGGACAATGCAAGGTGTGTCCAGACAAAGCGCGCATTGTTCAACTGCCAAGTTTTGTCCGTAACATATACAAAACAGAAGTGATTTACCCAAGTTGCAGAAACAATCATACCAGGTGATTACGAATGATCTTCCTGATTTTATATATTTATTATGAAAAAACTAACAAAGCTACAGCAAAAAGTAGGATATACAAATAAAGAACAACTCAAAAAGTTTTATTTAAGAGCTATTGCACTTTAATATGAGCTCATTTTGTGGCTCTACAGACATCAAAGTGGTATCTGTTTCCCTCCATACATTTTATAGCATATCATACTGGACTTTTCTAACACCCTCACGTATCCTTTCCTTGAAATGTTCCAAAGTTGTTGCCATTGGTGGAACAAAAACTTCAATTTTGACGTAGCCCCAGAGGAAGAAGTCAATGGGGGTTAGATCGAGCGAACGAGCCGGCCAAGGAGTGGGGCCCCCAGCCCGATCCAACGATCAGGCAATTGTTCATTCAGGAATGTTTTAACCTCATTGTGGAAATGGGGTGGCGCACCATCCTGCTGAAACCACACATCAGCTTTCTCCTCTAGCAACTGGGGCATCAGCCACAGCTGTAACATGCTGCGGTAAATGATACCGTTGTTTGTTCAGCAAAGAAGAATGGACCGTACACTTTCTCAGAGGTAAGAGCACAAAACGTTAACTTTAGGACTATCTCTGACGTGTTCAATATTACAAAAAAAAAAAAAAAAAAAAATCCTGAAATATTCTTTATTTGTATATCTTGCTTTTCGCTGTAGCTTCGTTAGTTTTTTCATAATATTTAAAATCGAGATCATTTGTAATTACCCAGTATATAACACGCACAACCCCGTACCAGAAAAATAGAATACCGTCTCAAATGCCCTCATGACCCCGATAATACCTTTAAGTTGTACACCCTTATGAGGAATATCGAGTATCTGTGATGTCATTATGATAAAAAGACGCCTTTTTGTGCCAGTTTTGAAAAAAATTCAAATGTAGCAAAAACCTGAATAAATAGTAAAGTTAATGCATAGCGACACTCCAAAATATTAGAATATCTTGTCCGGTGTTACAAAAAATAGTATAAATTCATTGAATACTGCCATTATATTAAATTGTACGATTATACAATGAAAACTGAACTCTCTCTCTCTTCTTTTATACGAATGTGAGGTCTTCTTAAAGGGAGAAAACTCTATAGCACCGATTTACTATACTGTAAGTAACATTCAACTTTGCCTTAAATGAGAGCACTGTATTAGCAGGAAGAAAAGGAAAATCAAAGCCGAAAATGAGAGTGCATCTGCTTTCAGTAATCTTCTGAGACGTCCTTTTTTCGATTTAAAAAATGTGCTAAACAGGAAAGAGAAATAATCTAGCTGAGGTACGCCCCCAAAATTCCGGATGTCTCGACAGATATAGACGAATGATAGTGCGGATAAAAATGTATAAAAGAGAAGGTTTTTCAAAAGTAGCCACTAGAAATCATTTGAACAGCAGATTCAACAAGAAGAGAAAAGATGGTTGAATCAAACCCTTTGATAACTTTGATGGTCTTTGCTTTATTGAACAGATTCGTTTATGGAGACAGTATTGACTCAAGGGTGACAGCACTTTACAACCTTTTTGAAGAGATTAGATTCTCTCCTGCTTGCGTGTCTCAAATTCTAGCGCTGTGTGCGCGACCAAACAACTGACGGAGGTGGATGGACGGTGATTCAACATTGAGAGGTTCTTCCAGAGAGAGAGAATTTCTTTCGAAAGTGGGTGGAGTACCAACTTGGTTTCGGCAACCTGAAGGGAGAATTTTGGCTCGGCCTCGATAATATTCACGCCCTCGTAACACTGATGGAATTGAGGATGGATCTTGAGGACTTTGAGGGAAAAAAGCGTTGGGCCAAATACGATCACTTTTATGTCGGAGACATCCAAATACCGTTTGGATTTGGGAGATTCATTTTCCGCTCACGATAGTCAACAGTTTTCAACGAAAGATCAAGACAACGACATACATAAGGATTTAAATTGTTCAGAGAAATTTCGAGGTGCATGGTGGTACAAAGCTTGCCACTTCTCCAACTTAAATGGGTATCAGTACGAAGGAAACCACAGTTCCCACGCTGATGGCATCAGTTGGCTTGGTTTTCATGGGCACAGCTACTCTTTAAAGAAAACGTCTCTGAGCCTCAGACCAAAATTCCGAAATTAAATGTAATTAGGATAAATTTGAGAAATCATCAAACATTTGTGAAAAATGTCTCACAAAGAATGTTACTGATTTGCCATTTTTAATAATAATAATAATAATAATTATTATTATTATTATTTTATGAAAGATGAAATTTTTTATTATTTTAATGGTAGAAACTTTTAAGAATTAAATAAAAATGTTTTTATAATTTTGATGTTAGAATTAGCATGGAATAATACGAGGTGAAACGTTTACATGATATAAAATGCAAATGTCTGAAAATAACTATTTCTTGTTAAAACATTTTTAACCCAAATATTTAAAGGTAAATTTTAATGGATATTTCGCTTTAAATCTAATATAAAACTTCTTTATATCTATTTAGTCCAAAAGAATACAGACACAGACCAAATGTAGCGTAGAAGAGTTTATTAAGGAACCGGAGGAAAGCGTGAACACTAATCTGTTTATTGGACTCTAGATAGGATCAGAATTTTACATATCCTTCAATACCTACACTTTTTAATGGGTTAAACACTAAATGATCTTCAAGTTAATCATTTCTCTTAATGAAGTAATTCGTTCTGCAATACTCACTAATATTTTTCACGTCTAATAAAGATTTTAATCTTGGAAGTGTCACCACACTATAAATGGTACTAGACGTTTGATTACCTAACTTATATGAAATGTCTACTCGACATCTCGTAATGAACTTAACTTTCAGAACTGAAATGAATAATAGCTATTTTGAAATGTTTGCTATATATTTCAGATATCTGAAAACGGTGCATAAATGCTTCAGACATAAAAAGTGTAGAAATTAAACATTTCATTTGTATAATAAGTTAAATTTCTATTCTTTGCGTCTAGACGCATGCGCATTGTGATTAAAAATATTTTGAAATTGTGACGGTTTATTTAGCGTTCGTATTTATAGGCTGTCTGAAAAAGAGGAAAAAACGGTTATTATATGTGTGCATTTATTGATTTATTCCATGTAGGCTTAGGTTTTTAAAGTGTGTTTCATGCGTTTATTAATTTTATTACTTGGCTAGACCTTGGCGAGTAAACTGTTTGAAGATTAAGAACCAACCTGTGACCCTGAGCCTAGCCGTAGGCCTAAGTCCCTTGATATAGAGTGGGCCTACCCTAGGTTCAATCTCTAAGTTAGAGAACGTATACTTGAAAAAAGACGCTGATAAGTTAGAAAGGGTTCAGGTTAGAGTGACCAAAATGAATCCAGAACTGAGAAGTAAAATATATGAGGAAAAATTATCTGAATCATCGATAGATGGTTTGAAAAATGTCGATTTATAGGGGAACTAATTCGAATATTTAAAGAAGATTAATGACTTTGATAATATGAATTACACTAAAGTACTTGACACGGATGCAAAGTGAATTACAAGAAAAAATCGATATAAATTGAAAGTCAAGTTTTTAAGAGTAATGCTGTGAACCAATTCTTTTTATATAAACTTAAACTTATACTTAAATTTTTTAAACGTTTATGCATGAGACATTTCATTGTTAGACAATTCATAAGACATTTCACATTAGTCTTTTCAATTGTTTAAAAAATTGGGACAATTTAGACATTCCACTTGACTTACTGTAATGTCTAAACAAATGTTGGACTTCACAGTGAAGTGTTTAACGCATTAGATATTTCAAAATTTCCAAAATTGGTACACTGAAACGTCTAACGAAACATCTAATTCTATTTAGAGTGCGCACACGACGTACAGAGAGCCGCTTAGATTTGGAATTTAGCCATGTGGGTGGGATAGGGTTGCTTGTTCACCAAGGTGCGTGTGTGAATGGATGTGCGCGTTTTAGTCTCTACTTTTTCTCTCCATTGCCTTGTCTTTCGCATCCGAAGTATTTCTGCCTTCTCAGGGAAAAGAGATTTGTTAATTGTAGTAATGTCTAATTAAAAATTAGAATGTTTTGGTTATAAGAAATTAATAATGGTTGTCTAATAAAGAAGATAATATTTAATAAGAAATGTAAAGTTGGCAACACTAAGAATCGGCCCAGGATACAGGCTGGGTAGAAATGCCCGCCAGTCATCGGACGCCCTTGGGCTTAGTAAGATGTTTTTGTGTGTTAAGATGTAATTGTAAATTTAGAATATTATTTCGTCTCTCTCCGGTTAAAATGTTAACGTTACTCCCCCCTCCCCTCCTCGCATTACCCCGTTTATCTAAAAGTGTTTTCGACATAAATAAAGTTAGTAAAGTGTAATTAGAGTATAATTAATCCCCCGGTCTCCTTTGCATTGTTTGAATTATAATGGCGCCTCAAACTTGGTCACGTGCTACCCGTTATTTATAAAGTACAGCGAAAGCGAGTGTAAAGAAAATAATGAAGGATAAAGAGAAATGGAAAAAAAGTAAAGAAAAATAAAGAATATATAAATGAAGAAAGGGAACCACTACATTTTTTGTGGCAGCTAACCATATTAAATTGTTATCAATTTAATAATACGAACCCACGCACTCCGTCATTAACATAGGCTTTTGCATTTTTTTTCGTGTCTTATGAATAGGAATTGAAAATTCGTGCTTGTGTTCTTTCGATTAATCACGATCATTTTCTCACGTTCTCCGTACGAAGAAAATTATTAGATATTCTGTTTCGCTACCCGTTTTAGAGTATTTACAAAATTAAGCAAATTCTGATTCCTTTTCCTTCAAAATTCGGTGATTCAAGATGACGCCCATCATTTTCCAAATTTCTTCTCATAGCGAGCATTTTTGTAATTTTCGCGGTCAAAATTTTGTTTGTTTTTTCTCTTCTCGTTGGAGTCTCGCCTGTTTTAAAACCGTTTCGACTCACATTTTTGTTTTCATGGAGTCGGACTCTGTCGCGACTCAGTTTGAGTCTGAAATGTAATTCGAGAATCGTTTGTTTCCTTTTTTCTTCGCGTTGATTCCTTCCTCACTTCGTTTTCTTTAGATTTCGTTTCGTTCGGTGGGAGAGAGAAATTTCAAAATTGATAATTGCTGTCCGATGGCTCATTTGTTTTTTTCCGTTCCTTCCACTTATTATTACCTTCTTCTAAAGCCTACCTATTTTGTGTTTACATTTTCTGAATTAGTAATAATTGTGATGATAATAATAATGATTAGTAAATAAATTTTACACTTATATGAATTAAATTATTTTAGTTGTTTAAATAGATTGTGACATGCATTTTTATACGGTAAGGTTTAAAATGTTTGAGCGTATAGTGACGCATTTCTAGGTAATAAAAATATATATGTATATAGTAGAGCATTCTAAGAGATTCATTGAGTAACAAAATTTTCCAGAATTTAGTGGGCGTTTTTAAGATTATTCTTTGACTGGATGTGTCGCCTGTAAATCCTTTAGACACGAACATCAGATGTGTATAATTTTAAGGATCGCTTTGTAGTTTTTGCCTTATAGTTTAAGTTAATTTTAAAGTGAAAGTCGAAAAATAATCGTGAAAGACACTAATTTATTAGGGCGGGTCATACTATGCATTTTTTTTAAATCAATGGAGAGGGGTGTTCAAATGACATATTTTGGTGTATAGAACACAATTCTGAAGAAAATATTTAATTCTGATAACCCTAACCTACATCATTTTGCAGTTCAGAACAGATCTACAGAAGCTAAGGCTAACAAAGACCCTAAGATCCACTCTAAGGCTAGCCCGAGAGAAAGGAGAGAGTAGGGGGTTAAGAGAAGAGAGGAGAATAAGGGGTTAAGTAAGGAGCAACACCTATCATTCGTGGGTTAACATTCATTCAGAAAAAGAGGGAAAAAGTCTCACCATCATCATCCGCCGGCCACTGCCGACAAGTCAGAAAAATAGTCGGAGAATATAGGAGAGGGGTGAAAGATGAAAAGAAGTAAAATAAGAACGCTTACAAACCATGCAAACACAGTCTTAACTCACTGTCATACCATGCAAACTACAAACATGCAAGAAAAGAGTTAGAGACATACAAAGTAAGGAGGATAAGAAAAAAAAAAAAAGTAGGTAAAGTTAAACAAAAAGTGGGTTAGTTTACGCTATGAGCTACATCTACATTCGTGTTAGTCTAATTTTTTTTTTTTTTTTTTTTTTTTTTTTTTTTTTTTTTATTGCTGGCATCACACGCTGGCATGTCACAAGCTGGCATTCATCGTCAACAGACTCATCCTCGAGCACCACCACCAGAGCTCCTGTTGTTAACTTTCTTTTTAATTTTAAACAACGTTAATATTTTTAAAATGTCTGTCAAGACGGTTCTTAAACACATTAACGCTGGTAGAATGAACGACTGACGCGGGAAGATTATTCCATTTATCAATTACTTTAAACGTAAAGAAGTTTTTAGCGATATTAGTAATGAAACGTCTGCCACGTAACTTGAATCCGTTATTGCGAGTATTACTATTATCGAAAGTGAACAATTTGTCAAAATTTACGTTATCGATGTTATTAACGATTTTGAAAACTTCAATAAGCTCCCCCCTTAATCTCCTAGTTTCGAGTGAATACAAGTCTAACACTTTAATCCTATCTTCATAAGGCTTATTGCGCAATGCCGGAATAAGTTTCGTGGCACGACGCTGAACCCTTTCTAACCTATCAATATCCTCACGCAAGTACGGGCACCAAAACTGAACGGCATATTCCAAATGAGACCTGACTAGGGACTTGTAAAGGGGCAATATAATATCCTTCGATTTAAATTCGAAATTACGCGCTATGAAGCCTAACATCCTATTAGCTTTTGCGCAAGACTCCAGGCACTGGTTCCTAACCTTTAAATCTTTAGTTACGCGTACGCCTAAATCTACTTCCTCGTCAACGCTCGCTAAATCCCTATCATCCATCGTGTACACGTAATTATTGTTGCGAGAACCTATATGCAAAACTTTACATTTATCTACGTTAAATTGCATCTGCCACTTATCCGTCCACTCCATAATCCTATCTACATCGTCTTGGATCCTATTTCTATCGTCCTCGTTAACAACCTTACCGCCTATTTTAGTATCGTCCGCGAATTTTGACACGTTACTAATCAATCCTACATCTATGTCGTTAATGTAAATTACGAATAACAATGGGCCTAACACTGAACCCTGTGGGACACCACTACCTACCTCTAACCATCCCGATTCACTACCATTAACTACGACCCTCTGCCTCCTAGCACGAAGCCATTCTTCTAACCAGTTAGCTACCTGACCGCGGATACCGTGCGCTTTAACCTTCGCAATTAGTCTCCTATGCGGAACTGTATCGAACGCCTTTTTAAAATCTAAATAAATAACGTCAGCTGCCCTATGCCTATCGTATTCGCGCACTATTTCGTTATAAAATTCTAACAAATTTGTTAAACAAGACCTATGGCGTCGAAACCCGTGCTGACTACTATTAATCAAACCCCTACTTTCTAAGTGATCGATAATACGATCCCTAACTACGGATTCCAAAAGTTTACCGACAATTGACGTTAAGCTAATGGGCCTATAATTGCTAGCTACCGCGCGGTCGCCTTTTTTAAAAATAGGCGTGACGTTAGCTAATTTGAAGTCTTCAGGAATAATCCCCGTTTCGAGTGACTGATTAAAAATCTTCGCTAAGGGGTCTACGATAACGTCTTTCAAATCTTTCAAATGTCTAGGATAAAAAGCGTCAGGGCCTGGAGCCTTGCTAACTTTTAGCCTATCGATATAATGCGCAATCTCAGCCTCGTAAACAGTTATTTCATCTAAAATAGTCTCGCTACTAAATGGAACGATATCGTCAACGTCGGGGACATTATTTACGTCCTCTACGGTAAAAACTGTCGCAAAAAAGTTATTGAAAATACCCGCCATTTTACTATTGTAGTTACCCCAGAATATGTCTTCTCACGTTTTCTATCATGGCTGCTCACGTTATCTCTCACAGAGCATTGTTCTAACTAATTCATATAAACACATATAATGTAATTCATATAATAATAATAATATTTAAATACTCAAATAAAAAGGTGTGCCATTCCACTTAATTGTAATTATCATACAGTTTGGTATATGAAATATTTTGACGGTTTTCTGGCGCGCATAAGGCCATTTTCTGAGCCACCTTTCTCAGAGGTTAGAATGTAACGTTTCAGAACATTCTAAAACGTTTTGTGAAATATTTGAAGTGACTCCTGAGAGAGTTGATGAGAGCTGGGGGAACAGTTCGAGAAGAAGTGCAGGGAGGAGGGGGGATCTCTTGCATCCTCTTTGATGGGCGGATTGACCTGACCAATGTGATGATGGAAGCTGAGGGCAGTGACCAATCTTTTCCCGCAAAGATCAAGGAAGAACACTATAGTGTTGTTAGTGAGCCTGGCAGCTACTATCTGTTCCACTTTACCCCAGAGAAAGCAACTAAAGAGGAGTCACACGCGGAGAAGATTGCTAAGGTCCTGTTTGCCTGGCTGAAAGAGAGGGGTTATGATAAGACCTTGTTGGTCATTGGAGGAGACTCAACAAATGTCAACACTGGTGTGAAAGCTGGAGTAATGCGGAAGCTGGAGCTGCACCTGGGGAGAAAGCTGGTCTGGTTGGTGTGCAACCTGCACACTGTTGACCTTGATGGCCCTACTCTGTCAGACAAAAAATTATCCGGGCCAATAGGAAAGCTCCTTGATTCTGCTACAGACTTTGATATCAATCCAAACTTCACCCGAATCTCTGTTGGCCCTCCACTGATCAAGCTTCCTGACAAGGTCATTCAAGATCTCTCAACTGATCAATACTATGGCTATAAAATTGTCTGTGCAGTCAGGGATGGAGTACTTCCTGCAGGGCTGGCTCTGTTAGAGATAGGACCAGTAAACCACAGCCGCTGGCTCACCACAGCGAACAGACTTCTCAGGCTCTGGGTGTCAAAACACGGACTTAAAGGAAAGAACCTGAAGATTCTGCAATTCATTGTGGAATTCATCATTGGAGTGTATTACCCATGTTGGTTCAACGTGAAGGTCAAGCACTCCTGGATCGAAGGGCCTAGGCACATCCTCTTTCAGCTGGACTGCCTCAAGTCAGAGAAAGGAGGTGCTGGATATTGTGATGCCAACTGTGAGAAGATCTGCTTGGTATGCCCACAGTGAAGTCATCCTCCAAACACTACTCTGCTCTGAGGATCAGAAGGAGAGGATTGAAGGGGTGGAGAGAATCCTGGCCATCAGGGGAGAGGGGGACCCGGACACTCAGCTGGGGACTCCTCTGTTAGGAGCAGAAGGACACCTGACATGAATTGTGATGCTTCCAGCATCGGTGACTTGATCAGCTGGTCAGAAGGTGTGTCAGAGCCACCTCTCACCTGCTCTCTAAGCACCTCAGAGGTGAAAAACTTCATCAACACCCCCATGGAGGTGCGCAACTGGCCTTGCCACACAAAGCATTGAGAGGGTTGTTAAAATGGTGACAGGCTTCTGCTAAGTACTTCTCACAGGAAAAGAGGGATGGAGGGATCAGGGCTCAGGAGACCAGCAGGAAGCTGATGTCCAAGTCTGAGTCAAAGCAGGATTTGTGCAACCTGGCAAAGTTCAAGATGTCAGGAGAATGATCTTTGTAATTATATCCAGTGATATACATGCAGTTCACCTATTAATAAATATATGTAAAGTTGATTTGGCCTTGTCAATATAAATGATTTACCTTATATCTTTTAATATATTATAAAGGGGTTCAAAAGGGTAAAATTGGCAATTTAGAAATACAAAATGATGTAGGTTAGAGTTATCCTATCCAAAAAAAGAAGCTCATATTTGAATTCCCCATGTAAAAACACATAATTTAGACACCCCTGATGGTAGGATTTCCTTCAGATTCATGTTGTCACCTGAGTCCGACCCGCCCTACTAATTTATACTGGGTCAAATTCGGACTGTTTAAGTTTATTATGCTTGCCGTATATAAATTGTGTGAAACTTCAAAGTAAGCAGAATTTGTTATAAAAAGATAAAAATTTGTTTAATTGAAATACAGGAATTATTTTCATAAATTCTTTTGATAAATTAATTTCTATTTTTTATTTTTTATATATTAATTTTTATATTTTTATAGGTGGGCTAATTAGTGTCTAGTTTTTCTTTTTCATTTTCAAGACAATTCCGAATGATATTTTGTATACTTAGGCTGTTTAAAAAAAAAAATTTATTCTGAAAATTAGATTTTATTGTGTTAGGGAGTGGTTTTTTGGTATTAAATTTTTTTTTTTTTTTTACGTTCGCGCGTTTGCATAGCGTATATTACAAAATTATGTCAGGATGTAATGCAGTTTCATTCTGTTAGGAATATTTTTATGAAATGAAATGAAAATGAAAAGGTTTATTGGCAGACTATAGTCCATATGACAAATATTATTAATACAATGACAGTTCATATACTAAGGACAGGAATATGTACAAATGATTAGAAATAATACTGTAATGTCGAAGTTAAGTGGAGCTACAGACAGACGTTTTCGTACCAAGAATTCCATAGCTTAGAGGATAAATGGCAGGACTCATGGATAGCTTGGATAATCGGGTTGGTTGATTTTTTAATTCTTTGCAGTAGACTTATTGAGCACGTCTTGTTACCTCCGGGAAGCTCGGGACATTGTGGGTAGCAAACATTTGCGAAGCTGAGCATCTCGGGGATAATTTATGTAAGAGTCTAAAGGACCTGTTGCACAGCAAATTTAGCTGCCAGAACCTTTTTTATAATTCACCCAGAGTTGCTATCCGTATATTACTGCAGAAAGTGCGAAAGAGAGTGTCTTTAACTTCACTTATACAAAATCGAAAGTTCCTTATGGTCATATTCGCTTTAGCACAGGCTTCGAGATTATTTTCTTATATCCGAGTCATCACCCAAGGAGCCTGTAATAGTTTGACCCAAATATTTAAACTCTTGTACTTCCTCAATTACTTCACCATTCATTTTAAACCTTATATCAGCTGGCTGATTACAGCTTTTAGGATGAAATTGCATAACCTTAGTTTTTGTAACATTAAATAGAATATCATGTTTCTGCGAATACACTTCGCAGAATTTTAGTAGCCGATCCAGACCTTTAACAGAGGGACTTATTAACACCATATCATCGGCATAAACTAAGTTATCTATACAACATCCCACTGTTGCCTCATTAAGTGGAGCAATTAATCCGTCAATATACACATTAAACAGCATAGGGGAGAGCAAGGAGCCTTGTCTCACCCCGCAAGAGGAGCCAAAACACTCGGATAGTACATTGCTCCACCTAACGGTGAAAGATTGGTGGGAATACCAAAATTTCAATACGTTTCATATGTACATAGGAACCTTCCTGTCTTCTAGTTTTTCAAATAAAATATTTTGGTTCACCCAATCATATGCCTTACTTATATCTAAGAAACTGCTATAAATAGTTGAATTACTCTCAATGTATTTAGATATTGTTTCTTTAAGTACATAGATGCACAGGTCAGTTGAGTGGGACCTTTTTAAAACTAAACTGATTAGATGTCCATAGGAAATCATTTAATCGGAGTAACGAGAGTTTTTCTAGTAGTTTCGAGAAGCAGGAAGCGACAGCAATAGGCCTGTAATTATTGTTGGACAGAATGTCTCCGTACTTATTTTTGACCAAGGGCAAGATATATACCCTCATGAACTCTGCTGGGATATAGCTATGAGCAAGCATGGCTGATAGGAGTAACGATATATGCAGACATACTACGTCATTGGCATATTTTAAGTGCTCATTCGATAAGTCATCTACCCCTGACGCACAACCAGTCTTTAACTCTTTAATTAACCTCTTTACTTCAGAAAATGATATCAAAGTATTTTCCCTTGTCCCTCCCACAATCGTTTCGCTGATCTATCTTCAGATTATCCCTACTCACACTGTTTAGAATGTTAGAGTAGTGGTTTTTCCACAGCTTTGCAATTTCATCCTCCCCCGACACCCCATCGATTGTCGGAGGGAGAACATTTTTTACACCCGTTTGATTCTTAACAAATTTCCAAAATTTGTTATCATCGTTATATATGCGAGCTTCGCCGGCTTTTGATGCTCGAATAGACTCTTCTTCCTGTTTACAACGCCTTATGGCCGCCTTATACTGACCCCTACTTCTACACATATTCATATCGTGATGTATATGATGACAGTAATAGTGTAGTAACAAATCGATCATGTCCCAATGACTTCTTTTTAAATTACTATGGGAAGGAACATGCCGTCCCTCCGTTTTGTTTGAACTCCTTTAATTTTTGTTCTGAGCAGTGTGACAAGCAATCTTTTTCTAAAGAGCAACGTGCTCACGAAAAGACGTATTGTCAATTTCAGAAATCATGTCTCCCCGATTGGTCACTCGATTCCCCCGAATGTAGTATTCCAAATTTACCTTGCTCTGTATGTTCGTGAAATTTACCCGTATGACCGCACATACCCTAAATTTAGGTTAAGTTGTGTTTTTTTTATTTTTAAGAGTATTAATTGGGACCTATAACCCCATGTTCAGTTCATTATAGTTCATAATTTATTTCTATTTTCAATTTTTAGTTTTGTTAATTTTTTTTATTCGATTAATCTTGAGTAATTTCGTTAAATTGTTATTATACCATCTGTTAAGGTATCGGACGAAATTATAGCCAATTTTGACACACTTTACCAGAACGCCATTTTTCCTCTTCTAATAATTCTGTTACACCATTCTAATATCACTGCCCCGTCAAATCGTCATTTTACCGGTTTGGTTAATTTTGGTTTATTGTTCGTAGGCGAAGGTTGCAGACTTCAGTGCGCCAGTTACTTGGGTGGAAAATTTGGTATTCCATACTGGTGGTTGGTCAGTACCCCAACCAAGCAATTCAGTTTATTTAAAAAAAGCAAAATTTGAGTTTGATCAGTTTGGTTAAGTATTTTTGCCAATTCAGCTTATTTGGCATTGAGCCCAATTGTTGTTTGCATTGAAGATGAGTGAGCTGAATTGAACAAGTTTAAAAAAAGGAGAAGCGCCTGCAAAGGTCTAATTACAAAGGTCATTACTACAATAGATTCTGCCATAGAGCAAGAGGATTTAAGTTTAGTGACTGCGCAGCTTTCCATATTAGAAACTAAAAAGGTTGCTCTAAGCGAAGTAAATGTTAAAATTGAGGCTCTTATAGAAGAGGATGAAATAGAAAATAACATAATTTACTTTGAAGAGATTATTGATGACATAATTAAAGTATGCCACAGAGCAAAAGAGTTTAGCAGCTCAGTACAGTTAGAGACCAGGTCTAATAATGAAATACAACCCTCAACAAATTGTGTTTGTGAAGTTAACGTTAATAGATCTGCAGTTCAATTACCGAGGCTTGTACTCAAAACATTTTCTGGGAGTATTCAGGAATGGCAAGGATGGGCAGACGGTTTTCAATCAGCAGTTCATTCTAGTTAAGTGCGGTGGAGAAGTTTGATTATTTGCAGTCACTCTTGGAAGGGGAAGCAGCAAAGACAACAGCAGGATTAGCATTAACAGAGGCTAATCATAATGTGGCTTGTGATATATTAAAGAAACGGTTTGGTAAGCCAGAGATCTTAATTAAAAACCACCTCCGCGAACTTTTAGCTATACCTCCTGTTAATAATCACAATAGTGTCAAGGAGTCACGGCAGTTACATGATGAATTTGAAGTTAGACCTAGGTCCCTGGACAACTTGGGTGTAGGAATGAAAAGGTATGGTATAATGTTGGTCACTATACTGGAGTCTAAATTGCCTAGCTCAATTTTGCTTGAATTAAGTGGGGGACACTCTACAGAACATGTGTACATCCCCCTTCAGCAGATGTTAAGTCTTTTAAGCACAGAATTAGCAAAACGAGAAGGAATTGAGTTTGCACAGTGGGATGTTAAACAAGGGGACAAAGGCAGGCACAGCACCAAAGTTTCTACAAAAAGGAATAGCCCAGGTACAGTGTCAGCTGTACATGTATCCTCTTAGAATAAATTAAAGGGACTCAAGGAATGCATATTTTGCGAAGGTAACCACAAGTCATATAAATGTGAGGTGGCTGAGGCTTTACCTTTTGAGGAGAGAAAGGACAGGGTAACTAAGTCTACAGCATGTTTTTTGAAAGGTCACAGAGCAAGGTTTTGTAAGTTTAAAATTTTGTGCAAAAACTGCCATGGCCGGCATCAGCCATTATTGTGTGAAAACACTCCTAGTAGGCCTACCCCAGAAGTAGAGACATCAGTGGCACATGCCACTGCTATGAAAGGGAGTAAAAGTAAAGGAGGATTATTGCAAACAGCTGCAGCATTATTAATTGGGAATGATGGAGAAGCTACTGTAAGAGTGTTGTTTGATAGTGGTAGCCAGTGTAGCTTTATTAAGACCAGAATTTCCAGAAAATTGAAGTTTAAAGAACTTAAGAGGGAAAATTTAAGAATTTCTGGGTTTAGGGGTTCCGTTCAAAACCGAACCAAAGTTAAGAAGGTAGAAGTTCTGGTTAAGGGGTTGTTACCACAAGGTCTCACTATCAAGGTCCAAGCTGTAGAGATTGAGGAACTTTGTGCTCCAGTCACTACTTGTTTAGATATGGCATGTGTCCAAGAATTGCAAGTTAAAGGAATTAATTTGGGCAGTAATAAGTTTGAAGGAACAGAAGATATTAGTCTTTTGATTGGAGCTGACTATTACTGGGACTTCATCACTGGTAATATTGTCCGCACATCGCGAGGTCCGGTAGCTATTGAAAGTAAGTTAGGCTGGATGCTACATGGTGGCTATTGCAATGAAATGGAGGTTAAAGCTCTCTTTGTTTAGATTGAGGAGAATAGCCATGGTTTGGAAAGGCATTTGAAAGCCTTTTGGGAACTTGAATCCATTGGCATAAAGGACAAACAGGAGAAGCAGGCAAGTACAGTGAACAGTGATATTTTAGAGCAATTTGAAAAAGGGATTGGGTTTAGAGATGGTTGCTATGAAGTTGGCCTCCCTTGGAAGGATTCTTGCAAACCCAGTTCAAATCTTCAGCTAGCTAATAGGAGGTTGGGGACTTCATTGCACAGGCTAAGAAAAAAATGAGGATTTGTTAAATGAATACAATGAGGCCATCCTAAGCTATGTAAAGGAGGGCTATGCTGAAAGGGTGCAAGGTGAGCTGGTGAGCCAGGAGGCACATTATCTGCCACACCATGCAGTGGTACGGCGAGACAAAACTACCACCAAACTGAGGGTAATTTTTGATGGTTCAGCCAAGGACAAAGGTGGTGTGTCCTTGAATGACTGTTTGGATGCTGGGCCAAATTTAAATGCAGATTTATTTTCCTTGTTACTGAGATTCAGGTTGGGTAGAGTAGCATTGACTGCAGATGTGAAGCAAGCCTTTTTGCGGATAAAGTTAAAACCAGAGGACAGAGATGCAGTAACGTATCTGTGGGTGGATACGAAAGACTTGTTGGAAAATGAACCTAAGGTTCAAGCATATAAAATGAAGTCAGTGTTGTTTGGTCTCAGCTCTAATCCATTTCTGTTGGCAGCTACTATGCAGTACCATTTTAAGAAATATTCTGAAGTCTATCCTAACACTTGAACACATAAGGGAAAATTTTTATGTTGATGATTTGCTGTGTTCCGTGGATAATACAGAAATGGCTAAACACATATTCATAGAGGCTAGAGCTATAATGAGGGAGGCTGGCATGGAGCTTAGAAAATGGCAGACCAATCATTCTCAGTTACAACAGTTTATGAGTCAGTCCTGTGTAGTACCTGATGCAGCAGAAAGTATTGAGGATTCTGGTATTAAGGAGTTGTGGGCAATAGACACAAAGGTGCTAGGCATTGTTTGGCAGCAAGGAGAGGATTTGTTTACCTTCAATGGGAAATCTTTAGTAGAGCTGGCTGAGAATGAGACAAAGTGGACAAAACGTACAGCTCTTAGTTTGGCTTCAAAGGTCTTTGATCCTCTTGGATTCCTGGCTCCATTTGTGATAAAGTAAAAAATTTTGCTTCAGAGCCTCTGGGAAATTGGATTTGGTTGGGACCAAGAGTTACCTGATCATATGGTGGTAAGGTGGAAATATTGGTTCAAAGAATTGGCACATCTTGGAGACATTGAAATCCCAAGATGGTACTTTGGAGAGTTGAACAATAGTCCAGACAATTTGGAGCTGCACATCTTTTGCGATGCAAGTGAGGAAGCCTATGCAACTTGTATTTATATAAGAGGCACATTCAAAGAGGAAGTAAGTTGCAGGTTGGTTGCTGCAAAGAGCAGATTAGCACCTTTGAAAAGGCTTTCTATTCCAAGTTTGGAATTGATGGGTGCAGTTATTGCTAGTCGGCTTGCAGTTACAGTGCAAAAGTCTTTGGCCCTCTATGAAATTCCAAGCTATTATTGGACAGACCACTATAGTTTGGCACTGGTTAAGAAGCCAGGCAAAGAAATGGAAACCATTTGTTGCCAATAGGGTGGAGGAAATTCAAGCACACACAGATCCCAAGCAATGGAAGCATTGTCCAGGCACCCAAAACCCAGCTGATTTACCAACACGAGGAATTTCAGTGAAAGATCTTGCACAGTCAAGTTTGTGGTGGAATGGGCCAGAGTGGCTAAAACTTGGAAGTGAAAACTGGCCTTCTAATCAGCCTATTGTAGGAGAATGCCAGGCTCAAGAAGAATGGGTGCGTGAGGTGAGAAAATGCACTGTGAACAGTTGTCAAGTTATGCAGCAGGACCCCATATTGAGGCTTGAGGACATTAGCAGTCTGAAAAGGTTAAGAGTGACAGCATGGGTATATAGATTTACCAACAATATTAAGGGAGAAGCAAGAAGGGAAGGAATTCTGGACAGTAAGGAGATTCAGCAAGCCAGGCAATACTGGGTGGTATATCTGCAGAAGGAAAAATTTGGTGAAGGGGGAATTGCTCACCAGCCGTCCATTACAGGTTCTACCAACACATTCTGCTCTCAAGGGTTTGGATGTGTTTTTGGATCAGGATTTATTGAGAGTAGGAGGTAGATTACAGTTTTCTGGGCTTCCAGAGGAGAAAAGACATCCAATTTTGCTACCTTCTGGGGGGCACTTTGTGGAACTTTTGATCCTGGATACGCATCATAAGTTGTTACATGCTGGAGTTAAAGAAGTGATAATAGAGATCAGACAACAGTTTTGGATTCCCAAAATTAGACCAGTAGTGAAAAAGGTCTTGCATAAATGTGTGGTTTGCAAGCGTTGGAGTGCAAAGCCTTATTATGAAAAGGTGGCTCCACTTCCAAGAGAATGGTGTGTCTATACTGCCCCATTTGATGTAGTTGGAGTAGACTTCGCAGGTCCAGTCTATGTGTATGAGCAAGGGGAGTCTAACAAAGGTTATATATGTCTTTTCACATGTGCTACCACTAGAGCAATCCATTTGGAGTTGGTAAGCAACTTAAGTAGTGATGTATTTCTTTTGGTCTTTAAAAGGTTTGTGAACAGAAGGGGTTTCCCAAGTAAAATCATATTGGATAATACAAAAACTTTCAAAAGGGCTGCAAAGAACGCCAAGAAGTTTGGTCCTTGCTAAAAGAGGAGGGATTCCAATCCTACTTTTCACACCATGGGGTACAGTGGGAGTTTATTGTTGAGAGAGCACCATGGTAGGGAGGATTTTGGGAAAGGCTAGTGAGAAGTGTAAAGTGTCCATTAAAGGAACTTTTAGCTAATGCTCATTTGAGCAAAGAAGAATTCTGCACTGTTTTGTGTGAAGTAGAAGCAATGGTGAACAGTAGGCCTATCACCTTTGTTTATAACAGTATGCAGGATGCAGAGCCATTGACACCAAATCATTTTCTTTTGTGGTAAACAATTAACATCAAGCCCCAGTTTGCCAGAAGACTTACACCCTATCCAGAGCACTCAAGAAGAGTTAACCAGAAGGTTCAAGTACCTTGAAGAGCTACAAGATCAGTTATGGAAGAGGTGGCAGATAGAATACTTGCCAGAACTCAATTATTACCCATCAGGCAATGTAAAGGGCTCCAATGCAAATTGTATCAAGGTGGGAGAAGTGGTAATGATTGGGGATGAAAGACCAAGGCAGTGCTGGAAGCTTGGCATAATTGAAGAGTTGTTTGTTGGCAAAGACAATTTAGTTAGGTCTGCACTGGTAAAGACTTCAGAAGGAAAATTAAAGAGACCTATACAAAAACTCTATGCTTTAGAAATCAGCAAAAACACGGATAGTCAAGATGAAACATTTGGGTTAGTCTCATGGAGAAGGCTTGGCTAAATTTGCAGAAGGTAATGACAACAATGACTCTTCGGTGGGGAGTGTTAGAAAATCTAGAAGAGGAAGAGCCATTGTTGTCCCAAGGCGATATGATGACTAAGCTAATTGATGCAGCATTGCTTGTATATATTAAGTTAAGGTGTGTATATATATATATATATATATATATATATCCATCTCATAATTGTAAAGTTAGTGAAAAATTCACTTAATTTAGAGCTAGCATTTTTGGGCTCTTGTGGCATCATTGTTTGAGCACTTGTGGCATCATTTTTTTTGGGGGGGGGCACTGCGCGTCCTTCCTACTCGTTTGTTGAATGCGGCACTTACAGGGCGTGGTCTTATAGAGAGCTCTCTTGCAATTCAGTTTGGTTGTTTAGATACAAGATTGTTGCATCGTGCAATGGTGCAGGTTGTGTTGTTGCAAGGTTTAGAAAGAAGACCATAAATAGTGCCCCTTTTGTTTTTATCTTAATTTTATGCAACTGAGACCTAAGGTAGGCCCTCATCGAGTCAGCAACCTTGAGGTAGGACCTAATAGGACCTCCAAGTCTGTAAGTTTTTAGTCTAGCTTAACTTGGGCTGTAGGTTGAACTGGCCCTTCAGAGCTTGGCCGTTCACGGCTCAGTTGGGATTCTGAACCCAATAAAATAAAAAATAACACACCTCGAACCAAATTCAGAAAGCTAACGAGTGTGTTTGTGTGGAATAGTATACTTTGATGGTAAGACCTTTTAAGATGCATGGTGCCATGAAGCACAATGTTTAAAAACTCAGAGCTTGAGAAGTATTTCGTACATTTTAATTTTATTGAAATTTTGATGGCGTATTTTGCAAAATTATTGTATTACAGGTTACACAACATTATGTATTTGTAATGTTTTGATTATTATTTTGATCAGTAGTAGCCTGTATGGAATTTATTTGTGCTTATATTTATATACAGGGTGTACATAAAGTCAGGATCTATTTTTGTGAAGCACTTGGAAATTATATGGAATTCAATCATAAAATGATAAAGTGGTAACATTTATTAAATAATTAAGAGTAGGATTCGACGTGACGCCCATCAGTATCCCTGCACAGCTCAAATCGTTCCGCAGCATTTCTAAACACATTCTGGAGCATTTGCGGGGTTATGTTATCTGCAGCAGTTCGTATACGTAAGTTTTCAAGACTCGTAATCTTCGTCTGATAGATGTGCGATTTGATAAAGCCCCATGCAAAGAAATCTAAAGGGGTTAAATCTAGTGATCTCGCTGGCCAAGGTCTGTTGCTTCCGCGTCCGATCCAGCGATTTGGAAAACGTCCATTTAGATAATCCTGAACAATTTTGGCATAGTGACAAGGAGCACCATCATGTTGATAGACGACGGTACTAACAATCCTATCCCCGTCGTCTATCAACATGATGGTGCTCCTTGTCACTATGCCAAAATTGTTCAGGATTATCTAAATGGACGTTTTCCAAATCGCTGGATCGGACGCGGAAGCAACAGACCTTGTGTCGCGAGATGACCAGATTTAACCCCTTTAGATTTCTTTGCATGGGGCTTTATCGAGTCGCACGTCTATCAGACGAAGATTACGAGTCTTGAAAACTTAGGTACTCTACCCATATGAATACTACAATACTAACCAAACCTTAAAAATCTCTGTAACCAATATTGTTTGGCCAAACACAAAAAAAACTTCGTACATCTAACTACCTCTGGCGAGGCTCTAACTCTTGCAGAGGGCGCTCTGCAGACCATCATTATTATTTTCAAAATCAGTCATTTAAAGGCTGAAAAGAATGAAAAGAAATAAAAAAGGTAAACAGGATGTGGACCGGATGTTCTATAAGCAAGAAATGTATGACGTTTTCATGACGTCAGTTTCTATTCCTGTCTTGTGTGTGTGTGTGATTTTTGCTAGGTAATACTATAGCAAAAATCACACAGATACAGGGTAATCCAAAAAAGGCAAATAATACAGGGTGAACCAAAATTTTTTTTTTTTTTTTTTTATTGTTTCATACCATACAGCTTAACATAAAATACAATACGATTAACATATGTAAATGCATACTCATTTTTTTGAGATCCTTCAGGGGTATATTTACCAACATAAATACGACCTAACGGTTTAGTTAAATCATTTGTAGATATTTTCATTAAAGTATTAGGGAATTGAGCAGTTACTGCATCACCTAACTCACAGACCTGTTTCAATCTACGATACATTCTAAACTCTTTAAAAGGTGAGAACCACTTTGTTCTTGGATGATGCATTACTTGCTCTGCACTATGAGACGAGTCAAGATTAGGTTCAAACAAAACACAATTTGGAACAATTAAATATGGAGATGGAGATATCCCTACATTAGGTCCCTCCAATCTTTCCCTACCCCCCTTCTTACGACCTATTGAATCTTCAAAATTAATCACATATCCAGACATATTCATTTCTGGAATACTATGAAAAGATACACCCGTTACTTGATAATAATTAAAATTTAAAATGGTAGATTTAGACTCTTTAGTTAGAAAATCCAAACTCAAGGTATAAAACCCATCACTATTAACACCAAAAGTATTTTTAGATAAATAAACAAATTTCATTGAAGCTGTAACTATCTTCTTTGAACGCCATTTAGGTTTCCTCCGAGGAACGTACTTCCTTTTTCGAGGAACAAACTTCCTTCTTCGATACATCTTGAACAGTAAATAATACACGTCACTCCGATGCAACACCGACGATAAGAATGAAGTTTAAACAATTACTGGATCTATTTATAGATTCTCATTACGTCATGTTATGACACGAATCCTATCCCCTTAGAATCAACATGATGGTGCTCCTTGTCACTATGCCAAAATTGTTCAGGATTATCTAAATGGACGTTTTCCAAATCGCTGGATCGGACGCGGAAGCAACAGACCTTGGCCAGCGAGATGACCAGATTTAACCCCTTTAGATTTCTTTGCATGGGGCTTTATCGAATCGCACGTCTATCAGACGAAGATTACGAGTCTTGAAAACTTACGTACACGTATACGAACTGCTGCAGATAACATAACCCCGCAAATGCTCCAGAATGTGTTTAGAAATGCTGCGGAACGATTTGAGCTGTGCAGGGATACTGATGGGCGTCACGTCGAATCCTACTCTTAATTATTTAATAAATGTTACCACTTTATCATTTTATGATTGAATTCCATATAATTTCCAAGTGCTTCACAAAAATAGATCCTGACTTTATGTACACCCTGTGTAAATTCTGACAATATGATTTTGGAGATGCGCTAAAGACTGTGCTCTCGCAGTAGTCCACGAGAAATTCTGACCTAAACGCAAAAGGCGGGTAATAATGCAACAAAGATGTGTGAAAAGTGAGCGAATTTGAGTTTTACACGCATCTGGCGATAGTATGTTCGCATTGAAAAGTTTGTCAAAAAATTTTTGTCACATCATATAGTTATACACGTGAATGAATTTGGGAAAAAATAGAAAGAATTGCGAAAATAGGCTGTTAAATTATCATTCATATATTAACAGTATAAAAACCAGATGGTTCTCCGAGCATGAAGTATGTGAACTTCTATTTGGGGCTCTTGTTTGTTCATGTAGTTTTGGCCACTACAAACATGTCTGTTTGGAGAGGTGATCTCTGTTGTGCGGTTTTGGGTGTTTAGGGTAGGATGATTCCCCTTTATCCTCAAATACATATTGTAAAAGAGTATGAACCCATCATCCTACCAGAAACTCCAGTAGATGTATAACTCATAAATTACTAAGGGGTTCTTGATGGGGAGATTCTGAAGTCGTTCCGCTTCCCCCTACATTTTTATTTTTATTTATTTTGTTTTCTAGCATCGTACGTTTGTTAAGGCTCATACTA
Organism: Bathynomus jamesi; assembly: GCA_023014485.1. Classification (NCBI taxonomy): domain Eukaryota; kingdom Metazoa; phylum Arthropoda; class Malacostraca; order Isopoda; family Cirolanidae; genus Bathynomus; species Bathynomus jamesi. The sequence goes on from JAJOZX010000335.1 coordinate 628,340, forward strand.
TGCCGCCACATGCTCATATACAGTATGTGCATCAATTTCTAACATTCCTATCCCTTATCAGCCCCTACATTCAGAGAGGTTCTTTGGCATGTTTTATCACCGGTCGGCATCATATACGAGGTGCGATCCAAAAGTTCCCAGACTGGCAGCGTGGAGCGCTAACAGGCCGTAGTACGGACTTGGGCCACTAGATAGCGCTAAACAGCTTTATCGTGAAGCAGTGTGCCGAGTGACACTGTGATACACGCACGCGTTTTTTTTTCACGAGCGTTTTTGTGCGTTAGTGTTAGTGGTTTTATGCGATTTTTGCGAGAAGAGAAATGGCAGACTTGAAGGAGCAGCGCGTGTGCATCAAGTTTTGCTTCAAACTCGGCAAAACCGCGTCGGAGAGCCACGAAATGCTTAAACAAGCATTTGGTGATGACACCATGGGCAGAAACCAGACTTTCGAGTGATTCTCGCGGTTCAAACATGGGCAAACGTTGGTTGAGGATTCCGAACGTTCTGGTCGGCCCTTAACCAGCAGAACCGACAAAAATGTTGAAAAAGTGCGTCAGGCCATCCACGAGGACCGTCGGCGAACGATTAACGACATCTGCAGCATCGTTGGCCTATCGTTTGGTTTATGCCAACGCATTCTCACGGAGGAACTCAACATGAGGCGGATCGCTGCCAAATTCGCTCTGTCTGTGCAGCAGTTTTTGGCCAAAAACAACATGGCAGTGGTCCCCTACTTCCCCGACCTAGCCCCATGTGACTTCTTCCTGTTCCCCAAGATGAAGATCCGGCTGAAGGGGCGAGGATTTGACGACATCGAGGAGATTCAGGCGGAATCGCAAGAGGTGCTGAGCAACATCCCCAAAATGGAGTTCCAGAGGTGCTTCCAGCAGTGGGAAAATCGCTGGGCCCGCTGTATCAACTCCTAAGGGGACAGTAGTAATTAGAACCTAAGGTAAGCCTACAACGTGTATAATTATCCTTGTAAGCTTTCTCATTTTTCTTTATCAATAAATATTTATTGAGAATTTTTTTTTTTTTTGTTGGTGGTCGCTAAAGGCCCTAATTATGCTATTGAAGTGTTATCGGATGGGGTGTCGAACTGTAGAGGGTGAAGCTTGGTGCGATAGGATATGTTCGCTTAATTTAAAGGTTTTGAACCTCACCCCTCTACCCTACCCCCCCTTCTCTAACCCTTCCCCTTCTTTTCCATCGATGTTGCGAGATGATTTCAGCTCTGTTCTGTGAAAGTGATATTATGCCAACCATAACCTATTCTGTCATATGGCTTGTGAAGAATGGGTTACTGTATGCGAAAATTTCATTAATAACGGTTCGACGTGTCTACCAACGTTATGTGGAGACAGGAGAGTACAACCGAAGACCAGGATCGTCGCTTGACTGCCACAAACGTCCGCAATGAGCTGGAAAGGTCTCGAGACGTCAGTGTATCGGAGCGAACCGTTAGAAGGAGACTTATGGAAAGTGGCTTACATGCTAGACGTCCAGCAGTGGGCCCGGAATTGCTCCCACACCACCGCAATGCTCTCCTTGCTTTCGCTCGTGAGCATGTCAATTGGACTATGGTCCAATAGGGACGATTATTGTTGACGGACGAATCAAGATTTAATCTTCGAATATCCGATGGACGGGAAAGAGTGTGGAGAAGAACAGGAGAAAGATTCGCCCCGTGCACTTTTACGGAGAGGGTTGCTTTTGGAGGAGTTCAATTGACATGCTCACGAGCGAAAGCAAGGAGAGCATTGCGGTGGTGTAGGAGCAATTCCGGGCCCATTGCTGGACGTCTAGCATGTAAGCCATTTTCCATAAGTCTCCTTCTAACGGTTCGCTCCGATACACTGACGTCTCGAGACCTTTCCAGCTCATTGCGGACGTTTGTGGCAGTCAAGCGACGATCTCGCAAAACACTCAAAACGATGAAACGATCGTCACGGGCAGATGTGCAGCGCGATCTTCCAGATCCTGGTCTTCGGGTGTACTCTCCCGTCTCCACATAACGTTGGTAGACACGTCGAACTGTTGTTCTTTGGATTCTTAGCGCATCGGCGACGTAACGCTGGCTCCAACCATCTTCAATTAGGGCGACGACTCTTGCGACGTTCACGGCACTTAAATCCATTGTAAACGTCCAATTCTGAAACCCAAAAGAATTAGAAGTCTATCTGTTACTAAACGCAAATGTCTACTCCCACTAGTGGAAAAAAAAAGTGGCACTAGCAGTCTAAGAGCAACTGAATGTCAGACTGTCGAATTTTAAAAAGAAGTCGAAAATTCGTTAAAGCTAGTGTGTTTGCAGCTGACGTTGTTTTGTCTCGTTATTTGGTTGCCTCAAGACTATATTTTCGAATTTTAAAACTTTTATAAACAGAAGTTTGCCCACTTTTTGCTTTTCGCGATATTTCAAGTGGGCCGATTTTTCTGCCGCTATATATATATATATATAAAATTAGTTATGAAGATGATGATAATGATAATATTAGTTAATCAGATGCTAATTACAATGTTACTATGTATACGAATTTTACCGCTTGTTGATTGAAATATATAAGTTACCCCGAGATTAGATAAATAAAATAGAATTTAAATAAAATTAGTTAATATTTTTTGGATCTATTTCCTAAATACAATTATCAGAACAAAAAAAATAAAATTGTTTGAGTTAACTGTATTTAACCCTTTCATGCCTGAATTATGGAATTTTATTTAGAGATTTTTTCCTATTTAAGCCAAAATAACCTCTAATATTCAGATGCAAGGCTCAAATTCGTTTGTCAAGCTTATGTTGCCATACGGCCACGGTCGGCGTTTAAGGGCTAAGGAGAGCTTAAATCTTTGATATTTGTCAGACACTATACTTACAGTTCTTCTTATATACATACTATATACGTTGTTTCTAAGCTATATTTACTAGTATGTATATATATATAATCAGCAGAAACCTGATGCGTGGGAACTAAATAACTAAGGTAACGAAGACCCGTAAGAGTTAAATTTCTTTGCAAGGACCGGAAACTCTTGAGTAATATGTTCAAATTTCCTTATGAAACATCTGCTAAGGTGCAGTGACAAGCTTGACCTTCGTCAGAATGAACAATTCGGGCGGAAGCAAAACCAAGGTTTACCCTAATCCAAAGAACATCTAAAGCTTCATTCGTCTTCACGAAAATTTCGCTAGTTTATATTGAAGACTCTTCCAGCTATCTTAATTCCTCGTGCATGATTCTTCAGGAGCGAGAGTACTGCGAGTTTGTGTTTCCTCCCTAAGGCAACACAAATTTAGCTGTATCAGTCACAGTCATACTCGTACTACCTCAGGCTTGCTCTACACAAACTGAACTAAAATCTACAATTATCCGCAATCGCAACCGTCCGTATGCAGGCCTGTATATATATATATATATGTAAACAATTTAATGTTTTTACTTTTAGTAAAAAAATCGGATTAAAAACGGCGCGAGAACTAATTACTGCATTTAACTTGATATAAGATGAGAATTTTCTTTAAGAGTTGAATGTCATATCGCAGGTGCCCAACGACTCTATGTTGTTGAACCATTTTACTCAAATTTAAATTCGCTTTACTGCTCAATTAATGGTTCCTTAATACAGAATAAGTGGTTAATAATGGTGATTTAAGTGGGATTTGAAAATAGCCTAAAGATGACACTAAAATTTGGAAGGTCGAGAAAAGGAATTTTGAAAATAATGAGTTGTGACATTTTTTAAAGTAATTTCAGAGAGACCCCCACTTTGGGATTTCAGTAATGAACTAAAAAGGAAACAAAATTAATCTAAAATGGGGGTACACCCACGGGACGAAGGATGTTCCGAGATAAACCAACCAAGGACAAGTGCACTAAAATGTATAAAAAGGAAAGGGTATTTCGGAGCCAGTTATTAGAAGCTATTTACTGAAACAGTTCAGGAAACCAGCTCCAAAAAATGTCAATTTCATTACTTTTCATTATTTTTCTAACGATTGTTATACTGAACAATTTCGTTTAGCCCTTAGCCCTGATTACTGCCTCCAATCGATGTGGCATCGAGTCGACAAGCCTCGCATTCTTCTATAGTTGTTGATTGCTAGGTTGTCATCAAACACCTCTTCAGTTTACTAAGTGTTCCTGGCTTACACTTTTACTTAGCAATATTTCAAAGATTTTTTTCACGTGGATGTAGCACGAGCCGCGTGAGCTGGAGCCAGATAATATTGAAACATAAATGGTTCGCCTCCACACAGATGTTCTGCAGACTCCAGCATGAAGTATTCTAAGATTCCTTGATCAATGTGACTATTGACAGTTCTATTTACAAATGCAGGTAACCCCACACTAACACACTCGCCGCCATTTCATTTCGGTCACGAAAACCGAAAATTAAGCGGATGTTAAATGCGAAGCAAAAGAGAAGACGACTATCCTGGTGCGAAGAAAGACTTGCATGGACTGCAAACGAGTGGCCAAAGTTGCTTTTTACAGACTAATCGAAATTTTTTCACTTGGTGACAGGGGTACGCGAGTTTGGCGGAGAAAGTCTGAAATGTATCAAAAAAGCTGCCTGAAGCGATCGGTCAAATTTACAGCAAATGTGCTAGTGTCGAGTTGCACGAATGCAAATGGTGTTGGGCCATTTGCATTTGTAAATAAAACTCAATAGTCACGTTCATCAAAAGTCTCAAAATACTTTATGCTGGAGTCTGCAGAACAGCTGTATTGAGATGAACCATTTATCTTTCAACACTACCTGGCTCCAGCCCATGCAGATCGTGTAACATCATGAAATTGAAGTACTACCATGGCCAGCAAATTCTTCCGCTCTTAATCCAATAGAAAATCTTTGGAATGTTGCTAAGCAGAAAACAAAAGCGTAAACCAGGAACACTTAGTGAACTGAAGAGGTGTTTGATGACAACCTGCCAATCGATAACTACAAAAGAATGCAAGAGGCTTGTCGACTCGATGCCACGTCGATTGGAGGCTGTATTCAGGGCTAATAGGGTGGACCAACTAAATACTAAGATGTAGAGTTAAAAAGTCTTTGAGCACTATCAAATTACCAATGTAGTAAATATTTGTCATTGACTATAATGAATTTATTCCATTTTTTGTAACACCTGACAAGATATTCTAATATTTTGGTATGTCGCTATGCATTAACTTTTCACCATTTATAAAGATTTTTTTGCTATATTTAATTTCATTTTTTCAAAACTGGCACGAGTGTCTTTTTATCATAATGACGTCACAAATACTCGATATTCCTCTTAAAGTATTATCAATGTCATGAGAGCATTTGAGACTGTATTCTATTTTTCTGGTCGAAGTTTTATATTACTCGTTAATCCGATTTAATGCGGCAGTCGGAGGGTCGAAATAGTCGTAAAGTCGGAATAGTGGGGGCTCACTTCTAAGCTTTCATGAGTTTATCATTTTACTACAAAAATAATGTTTTTCAATACTGTATAGTTACTGATATTTTCGTTCCAAACTATACAATATTACTACTGTGATAAAAAAAAATTGTAAAATAAGTATAGTATATGCAAATGTAAAGAAGTTGTATTTACACTTTTTTATTAAAAAAAAATATAAACAGGCCATTAATTACCATCACTAAATATTTCAAGAGGTGGCATACTGTCTTCAACAGCAGCAGGAGAATACAGGTCAGTCGTAGGTGATATAGCAGCAGATGCAGCTATAGTTGTCAACCCCTTGTCCTTGAAGACGTTGCTGATTTTAGGTTAGTTGCTTTCATAGACCACTAACCCGTATCTGTTTATGAACTTTTGAACACCAGTAGCGGGCGAGTTGTAAGTTTGCAACGCTTTGAATGAAAATATCTATCTCTGACTGTAATTCTTCAACAGTAACAGACTCTGCACCAGGGATTTCATTAATGAGGCTGATAAGTTGGTTATCAGTAGATTCGCTCTCAAAATCAGGAACACGATCAGAACGGAGTTTATACCACGCACCACAATGCACACTCGGAGGCATTATTCCATGTTCTTATCCATTATAGAAGTCTTCTTAAAGTCTTTAGAACCTGACTGGCAGCTTCACATATTTTCATTTCAGTCTTCTTCCAGTCCTTCACAGTTTTTAGACCAAGGCCGTACTTTTGAGTCACGCTTGCCACAGGCAGACCCTTCTTAAGATTATGAAGAGCCCATATCTTTGTCGATAAAGACACATCAGTCCTCTTCCTCTTTGGAGCAGGAGCAAAAGTTGAAGAGGATTTACATTACATTACATTACATTACATTTCATTTAGAAAATATGAAACCACTGGGGCCTATCAAGGTAATCCAAGTAATGAGCTGCATTTTAATAATAATAATAAAATCTTGCAAAATGTCAATTTCAAGTCGGCTAATTAATATAAAACTATTTACTACCACCAAAGTAGCCTACATAACGTAAGCTAAGAATACACACTACGTATGTACAATCTACAAACACTCTTTCACTCATGAAAGTGTCTAAATTTTTCTTAAAATTAACTAACGAGCTACTGTTTATCACATCATATGACAAGTCATTCCAAGAATCCACTACTATGACTGAAAAAGTATTTTCGTAGATCAAGTCTACAGTCTGTTTTATAATTTTCTTATGCCCACGAGTTATCCTATCCCATCAGCCTCCAGCGAGAAAAGGTTACATACATCTAAATTGTCCAAACCTGAAAACATTTTGAACATCTGTTATCATATCACTCATACGTCTCTCAAAACTAAACATACCTAGTTCCTTTAATCTATCCCTGTATTCCAATCTTCTTAAGTTAGGGATAAGCTTGGTTGCCCTACGTTGCACACCTTCAAGCATATCAATATCATTTCTAAGGTGAGGGGACCAAGCTTGAATGCAGTATTCTAAGTGAGGCACAACATAAGAATTATGTAATTTAAAGATGACTTCCTTATTCTTCTAACTAACGTTCCTCTTAATAATACCTAACATTTTATTTGCTTTATTTCTAGCCTTTAAGCACTGCTTAGAAAATTTTAGATCACTACCAACTATGATATAATGCCAAGATCCCTTGCATCTCCTAACTAAAGTTTTCATTATTCATACCAAAGTGGATGACTTTGCATTTTTGAACATTGAATTCCATCTGCCATTTACTAGCCCAAGCAACTAATCTATCAAGATCCTTTTGCACTTTATAAGAATTTTCTATATTTGTAACTGGGGCAACTACTATTGTATCATCTGCAAATTTAGACATTTTGCAACTCCTTTCTCTAAATCATTTAGATATAAAATAAGAGTAATGGACCTAAAACTGATCCCTGTAGTACTCCACTTTTCACTTTCTGCCACCCAGATTCGTGACCATTTAGAATTACTCTCTGTCTTGTCTTCTAACCATTTTTCTACCCAATTTATAACTGACCCCAATATCCCACGAGTTTTTAATTTATGTAGAAGTCTCCTGTATGGAACCTTGTCAAATGCTTTACTAAAATCCAAATAAATAACATCTACATTATCTACCTGATCAGCAGTGGTGGGCACCGTTAACCAAAAAGTTAACTTCGATAACGATAATCCGTTAACCCCAATTTTTAACTCCGATAACGATAATCCGATAATTTTACTACAAAGTTAACGGAAGTTAACGATAACTATTTCTTGACTAACATTTAAAAAAAATCAACGAAAAGCGCTTTAAAACCCATAGAAAATGTTTATTTATGCAAAATCCAACAATAAATAGGTATTTAACTATTTTTATCAAGTTTTGCAACTTTTTTGCTTAATATTTTATTTTTTTATTTTTAATAAAAAATGTACCGATTACATGTTTTGAAACCCGTTACCCTTGTAACCATTAACTAAATTTTAATTTACCAGAGAATTATTATGGCGGGAACTGAAAGGTAAAATTAAATTTTAGGCACATTTATTAAAGACTGACACAATGTGCTGGTTGCCCTTCAGAAAGACCAACTTCTCAAAGTTAGGCCCAACTGCCAGTCTTGACCTCTTGGGCCTCAGGATGTCCTTGCCGAGAGAGAGGAGCCGTTCCACTGCGGCAGAGGACGGAATTGGCGTATTGTACAGTACTTCAGGAAGAGGTTGATGAAGCGGAGCGGTGATCTTCCGTGAATGACTCCTCGCAGTTAACGTGTTAACGGACTTTAACAGACTAAATAACGAGTTATCGGAAGTTAACTGGTCCGATAACGATAAATGGAAATTAACTTCCGTTAATAGTCCGTTAAAAAAAGTTAACTTCGTTAATTAACTGTCATCGGATTAACGCTTTAGCAAAGCTGGGCACAAACCGTTAATCCGTTAATCGTTAATTAACGAAGTTAACTTTTTCGTTAACGATTTAACTTTTAAGTTAACTTTGAAAATCATTATCGGACTAATTAACTTCCGTTAACTCAAGTCCGTTAACCCAAAAAATTCATAAATAAACGTTTAAAAGTTTCTATTATTTTCAGTGCTGAGCAGGTGCGCAATTAATCCGCCACTGTTAATAGTGATGAACGAATTTCCATTTCCGCAGTGCAAAATCAGGCGATATATTTGTTTCCGTCGCCACAATTTGTGTCTTACCAAATATGGTAGTTATTTATGGCATTGGTTTGAGCAAAACATGGTCGACTGTAAAATCAGGCTGAAAGATTTGCCATTTGAGTTGAATGTTTCAACTTCTTTCAAGAAATATCACGAGCATTTTAAGGCACTTTCAATAATATATATGTAACAATTACAACAAATAACTACATTCGTTTCATTTGCAGTCTGTCTCTTGCGCAACATGTTTGTGCTAGTGAATATTTAAAAATAATCGTTGTCAAGTAAGTCATGTATATTTATAATATGTCTGTGAGTACCTTATTAGTAGTCTCCTTGATACATTTCAAGAACCATAAAACTGATCAGGTAAGATTTCAATTCTCATGTCACTTTGATGACATAAATTAAGTCAATTGATGTCTTACAATGGGAGCGTTTTCACCTTAACCCTTTATGTCCTGGCGGTACTTCTAGGTACCACATCTTTAAAATCTCCATAATTATTTTTCTACCCGGTTGATCCTGCCGGTACTTCCAAGTCCCAATGTGAATTAGTTTCTTTATGAGATAATAGATGGCGTTGAGAAGTAAATGTGAGCGTGTGGCGCCAGAGGCTGTTTACTCTTTAGTATCTCTGCTGTGAAGACCGAAGAAATTTCAGTGCAATTACTTCCCGAATATTCTGTGCCATATCTGTTCCAAATAACAAAGGTAAGGGTTATTTTATTTTTTATCTTGTTCTCTATGGGCAAGGACATCCTGAGGGCCAAGAGATCATCCCTGTCTGATGAAAACTTTGATATGCTAATTTTCATGAAGGGCAACATGCATCTCATGGACAAAATGGAGAACGAAGAAGAAGAGGGAAAATTAAATTATATATATATTGTGTTTTTCATATTTTTTATAATAAAAGTTAACGTTAACGGTTTATCGGTAACTTCCGTTACATGTTTAACGGATTAACGGTTAACGAAGTTAACTTTTTGGTTAACGGATTAGCGGTTAACGAAGTTAACTTTTTGGTTAACGGTGCCCAACACTGCTGATCACTTACAAACTCTAAAAATAAAAAGTCTGAGAGATTAGACAACCAAGACCTTCCTGATCTAAATCCATGTTGTGAACTTGAAATAAGATTAAAATTTTCCAAATGGTTTTGATTATTATTCTTTATACTTTTTTCTAGTATCTTTCAGACCACTGATGTTAAACTAACAGGTCTATAATTTTCTGCCTCCTTACTATCCTTTTTATAAATGGGTACTACATAATTAATTGACCTAGCAAACAAAATAGTTAGTGCCACAGATAAGCTTTCTTCCCCTTCTCTGAGAATCCTAGCAAATACATTATCAGGTCCAGCAGCTTTATTCGACTTCAATGTATGAATCACCTGCCTATCATCATCCTTCCTTACATGAATATGATCAAGAATGCCTGAGTTTACAGAATCTATAGAATTAAAATTAGTTATTTAAACTTTCTTCATAAAAACATAGCTAAAATAATCATTAAAAATACCAACAATGTCCTGATCTTTTTCAAACAACCTATCATCATGTTCCATTGGCAATCTTATCAAGCTTTTTATTGTTATATTTATAAAAACTAAGAATTTCTTTGGATCTTTATTGCTATTTCTAGCTAGATTTATTTCACTATGCCTTTTCTTGTAAAACACGAAGATAAAATCTAAAACAATTTAAATCACAGACTAATACTTTCCACAAGGCATAATAAACCTGACTGGACAGGTATAGCAGCGTCATATTAAACTATGCTCAATCAGTTTGATGGATCGGATTGGCTGGTTTGGTTGTAACATCACGGTTTAGTCGAGCTGTGGTTGGCTGCAAATGACGTCACAACAACGTCACTATCTAGTGGACTTGTGATTGGCTTGAATGACGCCACACCTTCAAGGGGAATTTGGAAGGCTTGTGACTAGCTGTTTGTACACTAGTCTTAATCTCAGATATCCAGAGAAACCCAAAACATTTCAATAATTCCACATATATAATAGCTTGTATTTGCTCTTCTGAAAATATGGTTCTTCTAGTTTTTTATTTCTATTTCTAAAATTTACATTTTCGGAGAAACAGCGTCAGAATGAGGAACAATATTAGCTCGAGGGCAGTGCGACGATTGAGACGGAATACCGTGGAGTCGGATTACCGGAGACTTGCTTGTACTTGTGGATGTCCTTGTGTTGAAGGTATGTATTTGTTACGCGCATTCCCCATACTTCCAACCACCTCACTTGGTACATTCCAGAACTCATTCTTATTTTCTACCTATTTGCCATCACATGGTGTACATGGTGCAATCACTGCCACTTCACTCTACTTCCGTAGAATACAGACATCTACCATGAACACAGTTATACTCCAACATACGGCTATGCAACACCTTTCATTTGCGAAGCAACATCGCTTTTTCCTTTTCTTCTTTCTTCCATACTCGATTCCCCACCTTTCATTCCTTTTCAAGTTCGTCTCACACGAACCGAATAGTAAAAACTCCCGTCCCAACCAATCTTGACCACTTGCACCCGCTCTGCGTCCTCATTTGTACATCCCACTCTACAATATAAGTCCGCAAAAACTTCAGAGTGCAGCGTTGGTGAGCACGCTGTCCTCCAAGTTTGAAGCTTCTGTGGCCTTTCGTGGGTGTTTTCTCCCAGAGATCGAACCCCAGTCCTATCGCCAGTCTTTTTTTCACGCCCAAAGAGATGGATATAACCTCATTCCTAGCAGTCCTCGTACAATCGCTTTTCACGACACTCGCGAGGAAAGCGGTCGGGGAACTATTCAAAATCCCGTAACTCCAGAGAAATAGGCTGAAAACTGCTAGCACTTCGGGGTATACTTTACTATATTCCTAACTTCCTAAGACGAACCTCTTTCACTGTTTATTGACGCGTCACCTCTGAAAACTCCGTTCAGATGAGAAAAGGGGATGTAGATTCTTCCTTGGCCACCAAGAACTTAAGAAGTTCCCGCATAAATTCGATTGAACGCATTTGAAAGAGCCTTGATTGAAACTATGAAAAAAAATATGGACCTTCATAACAACAATGGTCCCGTAACGGAGAGGATCTATAGCTTTACGCGAGACTCGAACCACAGGTCACTACATCAGCTGAACGCAGAGGACGATCACCCATTACCAAAACTAAGCCCTCCGCCCCACACGAAGGGATACTTTTATCAACGAAACAAAAAAGTTAATTTAAGTTAAGAATAGGTCGTCAGATTAATCAGTTACCCATAAAACGAATAAAGGTCTCTTCCCGATCTGCGACTGTTCTAAAAGGAACTCGAGTTGGACTTCAGTAAAATCTTGTTCTTTGTATAAGCGGAAAACTCGTTGCCTCCGTGTTAAGACGAACGAGGCTTTTAGGAAGTTCATAGAAAAGGTATTGGACGTGTCTTCATCTTGCGTCTACTACTTCTCGTAATAAAATTTAAGGTCACTATTTTCGAAGATCGTAGTTTTTATATAAAGAAGCGCATTCACTCAAAAGTTTGTCAGTAGTAACTGCGTTGCTTCCTATTAGACTAATGAAGTTAAGCGACGCTGGATCTGTTCGGTAGTTAGATGGGGGACGGTCTTTTGCGTTCAGATAATGTAGCTACCTTTAAATAATTCGGAAACTTCGTAAAACTGTAGATTCCCTCAAAAGGTTAAGATTTAACGGGTCAAGTTTGTGATTAAAAGTCGTGTCCTCCAAATTACACGGTCTGCAATAAAAGTCCAAATTGGAAAATGTATATTTACCAAAAATATTTATTTATAAATATATAATAGCTTATAATATCCTGGCAAATATATATTTAAAATAAAATCAAATAGAAAATCTGAAATGAAGTTTATAACAACAATATATATATATATATATATATATATATATAATATATATATATATATATATATATATATATATATTAAATGACTAAGATAATTGGACATTTAATAACGTTCACGGAAAACTTGACATGGTCATTTTCCCAAACTTTTGAAACCATTTTATCGAAACGTTTTTGTCAAATGCACGTACAAACGAACGAACACGAATGTTTTTAACACTTTTTGAGTGAAAAGCACGGAATTTTTTTTATTTGGTAGGCACAAAAGTAGTTAATAACTCCTGGTAGACGCCATACGGGAGTGGCAAGTAAGTCCAGTTGACCAACTAATATAATTTTATATAGTGTGTGTGTGTGTTACAGTCAAAGTGTGTAACCAGCCATTTCGCATAATGGCTGAAACTTTAGTTATTTCGCGAAATGGCCGTTTCACTTGGTTATTTCGCGAAATGACTAAAATCTTCAGCCATTACGCGAAATGGCTGAAATTCCACCTTGGTCATTTCGTACAAGATCACTTGCCCGGTTAGGTTAAGTTGTTATTTTCGTTACTTTTAACGAAAACAACACGACTTAACTTAACCAATTGTCAAGGACATACACTTGACCTAACCGGGCCTTCACTGGCGGACATCGGAATAACATTGAAGGCCCGGTTAGTATTTGAAAACCTCTATATTAAAAATTCAAATGTGTATTTGAAGTGTTTCTCACTTATTTGCACAGACCTGTGGATGTATGTATGTTTTAGCAGATTTAGTTAGTTAAATAAAGGTTTCCAATTTTATTGTGATGTTTATTTCTATGAATTCATAACAAAAGTCATTTTAGCCATTTCACGAAATGACCAAAGTGGAATTTTAGTCATTTCGGGAAATGGCTGGTTACACACTGACATTATATATATATATTTTAAATCTCGAATGCCGCCTTCCCACACACCATAACGGCTCGACCATCGAATGTCGCATTGTGTTGCACCAATTTGGGATTGAACACCTCGCCACAGGTTCTCCATACCCAGATCCGTCGCCCTGAAGCAAACTGAGAAGACGGAAAAGAGCAATGGCTTCAGTCCAGCTACATGTCCTCTGTACTCAGCTCTACGTTGAACGTTCTCCTAGACTAATAAGAGGGAACAGTGAGTGGTTCATGCAGATGAGGTAGTCTAGTCAGTTTTGGCATTCTGTTGTCTCCTCAGATGAACCTAAATTCAATCAGTTTGCTTCAAGAGGACGGATCGTGGTATGCAAAACCCGTGGCGATGTGTCCAGCCCCAAATTAGTGCAACCCACTGCGAAATTCGATGTTGTGCCGTTATGGTGTGAGAAGGCATTTGGTACTCTGGAAAAACTGACCTTGCGTTTGTAAAGGGGACATCTAAATTCACAAGGTTACGTATCTGTCTTAGATAAGAACATCCTGCCTTTGTTTCGGAATGGTATACTTCACCCGAAGGGCATACTGTTTCAAGAGGATGGTGCCACATGTCTATTCTGTTGCTTTTGGAGGATCTTTTTATTCTGGCAGGGCACTATATTTTTTCGATTTTTATGCCTTCGCTTCGCTAGGTAATAATAATAATGATAATAATGGTCTCGTATAGGAGAAAGGAAGAAAAACATGTATGCACCATTTAAATAAAAAATAATCTTCCTCACAAACACTGTCACTATGGCAACGTGGTCAAATCTTTCTTTCTTTCTCAGTTTGCTTTCTCTTTAGTACCTGGGGAAGTAAAGCACTTTCTTTCTACTACTTGGGTCACATTACAATTGTTGTTAGAAGGCTTCTAACGAGAGGGGTCCAGTTTGTGCATTTAAAGAATCCTCAGTTTCTGTGGTGAATGTGTCTAATTCTTCTTTAGCGTCCGAAGACGTACTATCGGGTAAGGAATTAGGGGTGAATTTTGTACTATATTTTGAAATACTCTCCGTATTATCGGAACACTGTGCCTCCTCGGTACTTGTAACGTTACTGGGTGCGGGAATTACATTTATCTGAGCATATTTCGACACGTTCCTTTCATTGTGTCTGGTTAGAGAGTTTTTATGTAAACATTCCAGTATGTCGACGAGGTTGTCCAGTCCGATGAGATACCCATCCTCGTGTGTCCCTTCAACCCACGGTACTTTATGGGTAATTTTGACCGAGTCTGGTAAAGGAATAGTTTTGGCGAAGTCGATCAACCACACACCAGATTTTTCCTCATTGTGAACGAACAATAATGAAGTTCCGATTAACTGTAAAAAAAAAAAAATAATCAGTTTCTTTATACCCATCCTTGTATGTGGGCACGATTCAAGATAATACTGCTGATCTTCGAAATTTATGTATCAGACTAAATGAGGTGCACCCAAGTGCATCTTGTCCCCCTGAACAGAGATGAACAATAAAAATCAGCGAGACGGGCCACAAACTAACATCTGTACCGACAGTTAGCAGCTGACGAGGAAGCTTCTAACAGCGGCTGTATCCTCCAGCGCGGGACACGTCAACGCGAAAAGAGGCGACGTCAAACCGAAACATCAACGCACTGGTGGCCAAACTTCCTCAAATCTCCGTGCAGCGGGCTGTCTACAATTGGCAGACTGGCAGTCGACAGCCTGCTGAGTGCATGGTCAGAGTGCCGATCGGCTCCTGGGACCGGACCTATACCAGCGTGCTATTTTTTTTCATTTACGGGGAGCAAATGCGTGCTCCCCGGACTACTATTACTCTCCGGCGACATTAAGACTAATCCAAGCCCCACTACAACTTACACATGTCACCATACGCAAAGACATAGACAACAGGACCATGAGACACATACAGAAACATAATATTAACATATTACAGTACAACGTAGATGGCCTCACAAACAAAATCATGCAGCTTAGGGAATTCGTACACAAACAAACCATTCACATAGCACTTATACAAGAAACAAAATTAAAACACACACACAAAACACCCACCATCCCTGACTTCACGGCGATCCGCCAAGATCGTACTGGGGTTCACGGGGGGTGGACTCATCACTTACATACGTAAAAGCATTAGCTACACTGATGCCACCCAAAACATTACAAACACAACCCAAGCAGAAAACACGATAGAAATACAGGCAGTTAACATTAAAACACGCGCAAAACACACCACCACACTCATCAACATTTACATCCCACCAGATAGTTCACTTCGGGTGCCAGCCAATTACAATCCACAGTTACACAACCTGGCCTCTCTCACTAATGTCATCTTAGGAGGAGACTTCAACGCTAAAGACACTAGTTGGTACCTGCACAAACAAAGCAACACCAGAGGCGCCAACATAGCCACACAACTAAACAGCCTCTTCATTCTTAGCAATACAGAACAACATACACACATACCACATCAAGCAGGATACTCAAACTCCTCCCCAGACATAACGTTCTGTTCCCCCTCACTAGCAACACATACACACTGGAGAACAGAAAAACAACTGTCATCAGACTACCTGCCCATCAGCATTACAACACATTCTACACTTTGCCCCAACAGCCTTAGGCACACTTACAGAAATTACAAGAAAGCTGATTGGGAACAATTCACCACATTAAACAGCACACACCCGTCAGAAACATCAATACAACACTCAAGACATTTAATCATATCAATAATGCAAACAAACACATACCCAAGGGCAACATTAGGAAATACAACCCAAATTACACTAGAGAAATAGCCCATCTCATAAGGCAACGTAACAACCTCAAACATAACACAAACACCACACACAGAAGCCATAAAACAGCAGATACAACAGCTCAACACAGAAATAAACAACAAACTTAAAGAAAAACAAACATTTAGGGAATTCATAACACTAAACCACTCCACAGATCAGGGTTGGCAGAAACCCAGCAAAAACCCAACTGGTTTTTTGCTGGGTAGTTGGGTTTTTGCCAACCCTGCCACAGATACATCCAGGCTATACAAGACTATAAACAGCATTACCCATTCTAACAGCGGTATTCACACCTCACACGCGGCTATCTGTCGCATCCAAAATAATATCCCAACATATACACAAGCTAACATTCTAGTTAATCACTACGCAAAGATAAGTCACTTGAACAGAGACAACAACCAGAAACAGACAAACAGTCAGACACAAGAAAACCTACAGACTCGACACGACCATTACACCTCAATACAGACCAGACCACCAAGATCATCAAAAACATTAAGAATTCGAAGGCTGCTGGACCAGACAACATATCTAACATACACCTTAAACATTTGGGCCCACAGGGAATACTAGCTCTCACAAACATCAGCACATATTCATACCAACACACTATTATTCCTGACATGGAAACAAGGTAAAATTATTACACTACTCAAACCAAACAAAAATCCAGCAGAACCAGCTTCCTATTGACCCACTACTTTACTATGCACACCTTCCAAAGTAACAGAAAGACTAATCTTGCAAATCACCAACCCACACAGACCACTATCGCCTACTCAACATGGATTCAGACGTCACCACTGAACCACGACATTACTCACTAACCTCACGCAGCACATCATGGATGGCATCAACTCCAGACGACCAGCTCAACATACACTATTAGCAACAATAGACATTAGTAAAGCATTTGATGCTATCCCACGCTTCTCTCTCAAACAAAATACTCAATACAAACATGCACAATAACACCAAAAGGTGGCTGAGCAACTATCTTTCAGGAAGATATTCACATGTCACATTTAATGGCAAGTCATCCAAAAACAAGCTTTTCCGAACGGGCTCCCTCAAGGCTCTGTTCTCTCACCAACGCTGTTCAACTTATACATGCATGATATTCCAACACCCATAGATAACAAGCTTACCTTATCATCATATGCAGATGACATCACTCTAACATCCACCCACAACAACATCGACACCGCTACAAATAACCTACACACATACATAAACAGTATACAAAACTGGCTCACACACGAGAGACTCAAAGTAGCACCCACAAAATCAACCATCACCTTGCTAACAAGCAGTTCACAAAAGAATACCAGATATAACTCCACAGATTACACTAAACAACGCCAACATTCCACACACTCACAGGACCAAAATACTTGGGGTCACATACGACACATCATTATCTTTTGCAAACCACATTCAGGTCATTAAAAACAAATGTACGTCAAGATTTAACACGCTTAGGGTACTAACAGGCACAAACTTTGGACACCAGCAGGAAACAACATCACTCATATACAAACAATATATTCGCTCAGTTATGGATTATGCTAGCCCATGCTGGGCACCCATTATCTCAAACACACACATAAACACCTTACAGACAATACAAAACAACGCACTTCGTATCATTACAGGATGTACTCAAACAACACCAATAGAACACCTGTACACAGAAACAAAAATACTGAAAGTTAGGGAACATTTAGACGTGAGGGGAACACAATTCATGGCAGTAGCGACAACTAACCCACAACACCCTTGCCACTACATGTACAATCATGCACCAACACCTCGCACCATTAAGGTAACACGAGAGAGACATTATAACCAAATACTCCACTCCATACCACGCCCTACAAACATATCACAGTACGATACACACACACACACACACACACACACACACACACACACACACACACCACACCACACCACACCCACCACAAAGCACTGACACGACTCGGTCCGAATGCGGTCCTAGGTGCGAAGCCGCCACCCATTGACAGGTCAGAGACCAGCCTGAGCAGATCGGATCAAGTTAACTTAGCACGATTCCGATGTGGACATCACCCCAACTTACAGACATATAAACACAAACTAGACAACTCCACGGACGACACCTCCACCTGTGCCAGGACACACCACAAACAATTGAACACATTATGACAGACTGTACCGCTCTAGCACAACGTAGAACACAACACAACGTCACTAGTGCGCTGAACCTCTGGTCCACTCCGGAGAGGGCGATCAGTTACCTGCGTGCCGCCGGCTTGCTCGATCAGGGTGAGCTGATCGGCTAACCAACAACAACTAATGGGGCCAATTACTCTAACTCTTAGATTATTATTACAAGCATCATCGGGTTTCGAACCCCCGACCTCAGCATCTTCCCTTCGCCTCTTGGAAACCGGTGTTACTTACTGAGGTACGGACGCCAGCCCGACAAGTGAAACAGGACAATTTTCTCTAGTCCCTAACTTTTACTTACGTTTTCCTTAATGAGTAAAACAGTGTTCGATCCCACAGACCGCTTTGAATGGATTTCAAATTAATTTATTTAAAACTGCTTTCAGACCATTAAACAGTGGTCTTAAAATATCCCATATTTGAATCGTAAAGATCGGTTATTAGCTACACTTTTACACTTTGAGGACTCTTTCATCAAAGGCTTAGACGACGTATTAGAATCTCGCAAACCAAAATAGAGAACTTATTGTGAGGAGTCGCATTTCGACCCAGTTTTTTGACCAACTCCGGTGAATCCGATCAGTGACGAAAATTGGCCGAGTTGGTCATAAAACTGAACCAAAATGGCGGCACACTATTATGAGAGGGGTCTTACTTCGTGAGTTTTAAAGAACGTGGATTTTTCTAAATTTTCTTTAATTTCCTTTAACCTCTGAATGTAGTTCACCTGAAAGAGAAAATAATGTAATTTCATTTTGCACTAAATTCCTAACAATAGAAATAATTTCGATTCTGCCTTCAATGGCGTCATTAATTATATTCTCGTTAGAAATTTGCTTCAAGTAAATTTTGAAGCACACTCAGAGTTATGAGGAAGGAATTCTGACTAGCCTGCGTTACTATCGCTACTATTATTATTATTACTACTACTACTATGAGCGACTAGTATTACAAGTGCGGTAAATCTTACTTTTAAGGCCGCACAGCATTTCTACAGGCCACATTTGTTGCTTGTTTAAACCTAGTTTTGTTGAATTACTGAATGCCCGGTTAGGTCAACTGCACCTTTGACGATTGGTTAGGTTTAATGAAAATACCATGACAACCAATCATCAAGGGCATACAGTTGACGGCGGCATTAATAACCTACATTAATAATTTTTTATTTTTTGAAAAGTTTACATAACTGTATACATAGTTTTTCCGCTGTATCGATCGATATACACGTTATTAATGTAGGATACATGGTTGCTGTGCGGCCTTAAAAGTAAGAGTTACCACAAGTACTATTACTGTATCTACAATTATTAGTACATCATTTGTGGTAGAGATTCGCTAAGGGCTTCGGGGATGGCCCAGCTCTTTTGGCATTTTGCCACACTGATATATTCCCAAATTGCCCTCCTTTTTAGTGACTTTTTCCGACTCGTTCTAATGCATCTGAAAGTAAAAATAGTTTCCTCCTCTCCCCTTTTTAATCATCCCAATTCTTCCATTAATTTTACTTTAATTTTTATTTATTTACTTTTCAAATATATCTTCACAATATTTATTATACTGGAAAATATCTACTAAATCACACTACAGTCTATATAATAATAATAACAGAAGTCCAAGCACTTTGTTACAGCAGCAGATTCCTCTTTGGTAAAGTTGTCAAAATTAAAACAAAACTTTTACAATGAGTGAATAAAGATCAATTATGAGGCATTGAGCTCACAACTTGGTACTGACATAATCGGTAGAAGTTTTGATCTTATCTTTCACATTTTAGCGCACATTTGTCACATTGGACTATCTCTGGGGCTAAGACGCCTCTCATACCCAGCTCGTGGACCTCATCATCACCTCCCTACTTAATCAGTTCATTTTAAAAGAATTAATCGTTCACTTCCCTCGTTAATGGTATGACCTTCAGAAGCATACAGGCTGGGTATAAGAACCTTTTCTCTTAGCAAGCAAAAGCGCTTACCACGGCTTCAGGATACCCTTCGATGAACCCTGACAACGCTGCCATGACCTGGTCCCGGGTTCGAGTGGTTTTGAAATCCTTGGAGGAGGTTCCGTCCGCTCTTCGCACTCCTTCAATCCGAAAACCGAGAGTGGCTGTCGAAGAAATCGTCTCCCGCCACACCATGTACCTGATAAGGGGAAAAGAATGTAGTGTCTTTGTCAGGGTACTGACCCAGCCCTTTAACAAAGCCTTCCCTTCATCTTTCTTTTCTGTCAACTCTCGCATACAATAATGTTACTATAGCAACTGAAATTGCAACGTTCGGGGGAGGGAAGTTTTAAAGTCTTACCTTGGTTTGGTGACTGCTTTGGCTCTGTTTTCAGCATCATTCGGAGCCTTTGGGTCGATTTGGATCATCTTTTCATACATGTCCTGAAAAGATAAAGCATGTAACAACCACACACAAACACACACACAGGCAGTGGTGCCCAAACTGGACAGGGAGCCGAAAACATTTCTAACCACTCCCAAAATCAGGGAGAATGACAAGACATGAAAATAAGATAAATTAACTGTAAATATTTTATTACAGTTGTTTATTAAGGGTTATTTATGTATTTATTTCGTTCTATTTTACTGGAATAAAATAGTTACTTTTAACTCGGGTTATTACGTAATGAAAGTCTAAATTCATGTAAGGTCATTATTTTTAAAAGGTTAATTTATTTAAAAAATAATTAAGAACTTAGTTTTTGTAGGAATCCGAATTTTTTTTTAATTAATTGGTCTTTCGTGGAATTGTGTCCCGATTAGGTTTGCTTATCTAAAGAAGGGGGAAGGGGGACGCTGATAAAACGTTTCTGCACAACTGTTATACAGAACAAAATGTAACGAGGTTTCAGAGTCCGGTTGAAGTCAACCAAATACGACTCATCGTTTCCCATGATCTAACGAGACATTAACCCGTTCGCCGCGCAACCCGTAATATCACGGACTCTCGCTTCTGACCATTTCTGCGCAGCCCCATATATACTCGGGTTTAAATTTAAACTGAGAGAGATCTCCGCGTTTTTGGCTCGACTCGTTACTGGGCGTTCGCGCAGTTAAAGAATGCTTTAAAATTCAAATAATTTAACAAAATAGGAGATTGAAATCTGTTTACATTTTGAGAAGAGAAATTGCTTCTCTAACGAAAGACCAGTGTTCATATACGAGGTTCACAAGGTACGAAATTTTCCATCCTTACCGGCAACCACTGCAACTCTACCAAGACTCTCATCGACCAGTACCCGCGAGGAATATGTGACTAAGTTTCATAGGTACAAAAATCGTTCATCCAACTTAAAAGTACCCACAAGTACTCCCAAAAGTATCCACTGCCTCAATAACTAATGATAAACGGCTATTCGTACCTCTGTCCAAGAACTCATCCCACCTAACGTTACTCGAAAGTAATGTTCGAACCTTCCTTAACTTTTGTTTGTGCTTCGCCTTCGCTAGCTCCTCCTCCAGGTAAGTCCTCACGCCCATCTTGATGTCCATAACGCACGGTGAGCAGAAGTCCCCTAGAAGGTCCTGTAACTGCAGGTATTTTTCACCGTCAGACCCTTCCACCTGCGCAGGATGAGTTCGTTAGTTAGCGGGGGAGAAAAAACAGGGGGAAAAAATATCGTATTAACGAATCGAGGAAAGTGGGCGGAATATAATTTAGATAATATTTATATTGCGTAACTATATTCCGCCCATTTTCCTTAATTCACTTCTCATCCCTTTATTCCCGTCAGAAGAGTTAATACACTATTAAGGAATTGCAACGTCACAAACACGCTAATTTTTTCCTCTCTCACCTATCTCTGAAAAACCAAAAATGACCACTAAACCAAAAAACCTTGCAAACTTTTACGATTCTACAACAAGACACACTGTCTGTTACCGATTACGGAACTATGCCCAGTATCTACTGCAGTATACAGTAATTCCGAGTGTGGCACCTGATACCATGTCCGGGAAATAAGGTGCCGATTTTGGTCAACAGTAATCCGGTTAGGATTCGTAGCAAGTTAATACCCCAAATGAGATGTGTAGGGTTTACCAAAAACTCTTTCCATAAAGGGATATTGAATCGCTTGACCTTCTGCTCTACACACACTCGTACACGAAGTTATTAGTAGAAAAATTACACACACACAACCACACACGCGCGCGCACGCACATATATACCCACACACACACACAAACTATATATAATATATATATTATATATATATATATATATGAAAAGAAGGACCAACACAACAGCAAACATTTCGTTTAATGTTTGTACTTGAGACGTTTCGACAAATCTTTTGTCATCATCAGTGAATCACTGATGATGACAAAAGATTGTCGAAACGTCTCAAGTACAACATTAAACGGAAATGTTTGCTGTTGTGTTGGTCCTTTTCATCTGTAAGTTCTGTTTTCCTAAGGAGAAGTCAATAGCTTTGATATACAGGGGGGCCGTAAGTTTCCATACATAAAAAATAAACATTTTTTATGGACAACCATTTTTATTTATATAATATGCTCTACATGGTTGCCATGTTTGAAAACACATTGCAATACGTGTTCCCCACTGTTGATGAACACGCATTAGCACAGTTGACGTTATGCTTGTAATGCGTGGTGATACGTTCCTTTAGATGATTTAGTCTCGTATCTTTTCTGATACACCATGGCCTTCAAGTGCCCAAAGATAGAAATCAAGGGGGAGTGAGATCTGGGGATCTGGGAGGCCACTCCACAGGACCACGCCGACCAATCCAAGCATCCGGAAACTGCTGATCCAAATACGACGCACGTATTTAAATTCTATGTATGGAAACTTACGGCCCACCTGTATTTAATATATATATATAATATATCACACAAATGTTGTTATTATACGAGGGATGCACCGGAACTCAATTTTTTTTGCAGTTCCTGTTCAGGCCAGAACAGGAACTTATGAATTTGAAATATGTTAGGCCTATAATAAAAGATTTCTTTATGAATTTATTACAAATTAATCCATTTTTCAGACCTTAATATTTCATATATATGTATATGTATATATATATATATATATATATATATTTAGGATAAAAACGAAGACGTAGAGCAAGAAAGTCATTATATTTGGCTGCAGCCGACGTTTCGGCCTTGAAAATGGGTAGAGTTGCCCGAAACGTCGGCTGCAGCCAAATATAATGACTTTCTTGCTCTACGTCTTCGTTTTTATCCTAAATGTAAAATTACGTCTCCTTAGGAGGGATCCTATTTCATATATATTATATATATATATATATATATATAAAAAGGGTGTCCCAGCCTCACATGTGAAAATAAAAATTTGCAAGAGTCAAATCGCACACCCCTTTAATTAATTACACTTGAAGAAAGGAAAAAATTGGCGAAATTTCATTGGCCTATTAGGAGGGGAAGGATCCCCTCATTGACCTTGTTTATTCGACCCTATATGAACAAACGTAAATGCTCAGCATTAATCATTCTAGAATGGAAGAATGAAATGTAAATTCTTTCTAATGACTAAATTAAAGGAAATGGAAATTCTTCCTAATGGCACATTTCATTTCGGGAGACAGGATCTTTTTGTCTGCTGAGGGGAACTGCTGGCGGTGGTATTCGACGACTTGGTACACGAGCTGCCGTTCCTCCTCGTTTTTTGTCAGGCCCTCGTTGAAATCATCCGCCAGTTTCACCGCCCGTTCTGCCGCGTCGTTCACAGACGTCAACGATGGTGCACATCCTTCGAGATCTTTGGGGGTTTTTGGAACCGGCAGCTTCAGGCAATGAAAAAGGTTTTGAGTCCTTTTCGTGACCAAGGTGCTCAAATCCGACCGTCTCACGGTCAAGACACTCTTTCCTTCCAGCCGACGCAGGTCTTTTGGGTTTTCGGTCTTCTTGTGCAGGTTTTGGAGCATGGCCGTCTTCTCTGCATCGGTGGTTTTGGAGGAGAACATAGCGAGTCCGGCTAAATCTTCGCTTAGGTACCAGAGGTGGCCCCGGAATTTCGTCAATGCGGCGGTACCTACATCATGATCCACCGCCTTGTACCGCTCTAGGTCCTCCAACAGCTCCAGGTCATTGACGGGCGCGTCCGCCGTCAATGGAGCCTCGAACCACCTCTGGAGGTAGATGGTGATGGCAAAGACGTTTATCCTGCGTAGTGACCGGACCTCGTGAGCGGTCAGGTGGAATTGCGGAAGATGAACATCTTAAGAGAGTAAATGCCTTTGGCCATCCACCTGGCCCGGTGGTATGCTCCAGGACGATTGTACCGGAGATCTCGTTTGCCATGACCATCGAGGAAGACCAGAGCGAGGATCAGGAACTCCCGGTAATCGTCTCTTGGGTGGCCAACTTCAAGCTGGTCTTCAATGAAGTGGACAATCTGCTCTTTTTTCAACGCCACCCATTCCGAAAGGATGTCGCTTGGGGCATCGCTGTTGAACGGAGAAGCCTGCTTCTGGTCGATGAACTCCCATTGGGATTTGAAGCGAGCGAACAGCGCAATTTCGGGGCCAGAAGACCTGAAGAACAGGTCAAAGACTGAGGTGATTACCAATTCCATCATGTGGTGTCTGCAAGCCAGGAAAAGAACGCGGCGGTCCATTTGGTCCTGGATAATCGTACAAGCGCCGCTGTGAATACCGGTATTCGCCGCTGTTGTGTCGAAGCAGAGACCGGCAATCCATGGTTCAACTTGCGGCCAATCGTCCAGCACCTTCAGAACAGCTCTAGCCATCCGCTGTCCCGTGCTGTCAGGGATTTTTGAGATCGCCAACAACTTCTGAAGATTCTTCCCGCTGACCAGCACTGGTATGCGATCCGATTTCCCTCCATCCGAATCAAGGAGGAGTTTGCCATCAAAGTGGACGACAAGCGGCGTATCAGGATTGAACTCGGTCTTGATTCCGGCTGCCAAGTTCTTCCTGGACTTCTGCCGTGAACGGTGAAGACTTGATTTGGACAAGGTGACCGAGGATAACTCAACTCCCGCGGCAGCGAGTGCTGGAGCCACAATGTGCATCGCTTGGCGTACTGAGGTTCCAGTTCGATCCAGGGCTGCAGCAAAATTGGGATATTGGATGATCCTCCTTGCCGACACTTGGCAGTCCTTGGGAGCGGATCGAGGAGCCGAAGGACCAGGAGAGGAATATTGGACATCATCATTGGATGCTTCGGCCATGGACTCCGAAGAGAAGAAGACCCACTTTTCACCGTTCCTTTTGCTTGCAGTGAGTCCATCTGTTCGCGGCTTTTCTTCTTCCTCTTCTCTTCAGCTGCTCGACGTTTCTCCCGCTCCGCTGCCCTGCGAGCAAACTCCAGGTCCTCTCCTCCGATGTACATCTTCCGCACGGTTCGCTGGTCATTCAGAAAGTCTCGATCTTCGGGGACTTTGATGAGTTTCATGGCGTTGGCATGAGCTGTTTCGAACAGTGTATTCAGGTTGGCTTGGAATCCCTTTTCCCGCTCCAGTTGCTTCTCTCCCCCACGGTTTCGGTTTCTGGCAACCTTCTCGTAGTCCGTGGAGAGGGCCTTGATCCTCTCGACGCACTTGGGCTTGTGGGAGGTCGGAATAGATGCCCGAGCCCACACCGCCATAACCTCATCAGCTACCACATTGGCAGCTTCCGCCGTGGACGTTTTTTTCTTCCGAGTGAAGAACAACAGACGTCGAAGAACATCTCCCACTGTCGGGAGTTGACACAGCGTTTCCAGGGGTTCATTTCGCAACACCCCCACCAACCACACAGTCTCCTGCTTTCTTGTATCCATAACCTGAAAAGAAATATGCTACAATTAGTATAAGGTAGAGAGTAGCCGTTCAGCAATAGTAACACATGGTTTGAGGGGACCCTTAAAATTAAAGAACACGAATGAAATTCATCTTGCTGGCATGTTTTCACGAGTGGAAGAAATTAGGGGTGTGTGCATGACAAACTTCAGGAACAAAAAAAATTGGGACACTCTAAATTTTATATATATATATATATATATATATGAAAATCATTTCGCGAAAATAACACGTGAATAATAATTAATTATGATGAAAATAACCACGAAGGAAAAAGGAAACAGAATGGTGCTCAAGCGCTTTCGTCTCATGACATCCTCAGAAGCACTGAAATAAATAAGTTCGATACTATATATAGGTAGGTCACAAAAAAAAATTAAATAGAAAAATAAAAATTGTAGGAGAAGCATACAAATTTATAAGGAAAAGCTACCAGAGTTTTAGCACTTTGACACACTTATCTAAATCCGTTCTAAACGAATTCAAAATAACAGGATCAAGCGAAAAAAGGCTCTGGCTAATATTGAAATTATTTGTAAGTTGAATAATGGCAGACTCAAGAATATTTCTATTAACAATGTTGCTCGAGTGAAACAAAATTGAAGCATTATTCCAATTGATACAGTGGGATAACTGGCGGCGGCGGTGGGCCGGGGCCTCAGCCTCATCATAACTCTGACAAATGGACAAAAAGGGCACTGGACGGCTGTCCCGTTCTAACGGAATATTGATGCTGTTTTACACGCGTGTGCAAATCCTTTCCCGTCTGTCCAATGTAAAAGGAATCACATTGTTTACAACTAATTTTATAGATAATCATTAATATTCAAAAGTTAAAGTACATTAGCAATGCCTAAAAAGCCTGGGAAAAATGGAAGTACTAAAATATTCTTCGACAAAGTGCGAGGGTTATTTATTCACACGATAGAAAGTTCGTTTTGCTTTAAGACAAGATTCCAAAAAAGCAGGTGGGTAACACAAATCACTTCCAATACTGTTGATTTTTTCTAATTCGGCATCCATGTATTCCAGACTGGCGATCCTAAGAGCCCGGAGAAACATTAAAGAAAATATGGCTTTCTTGATAGTGTTATATCCCGAGTAAAAGTGTACGTTGGACAAATTGTTTGTTTTTTTCCGATAAATACTAAACTTAAAACCTGGGCTTTCCCTATTATATGTACACGCACATCCAAAAACGGGATTGAGTTATTTTGTTCCACTTCTAAAGTAAACTTAATGGAGGGGACTTGATTATTTAACTGAAGGAGGAAGTCATCCAGGTCACGCTTCATAAGCCATTGGGTCAGATACACAAAATATCGTCGACGTACCGCAACTATGGGATGCCAACCACCAGGATTCTCGGAATGTAAGTAATTTCGAAAAACTCCATATAAATATTGGAGAGGAGGGGGGTGACAAGGGGTTGCCCATAGCTACCCCAAAAACCTGTTGATAATACTCTCTATTGAAAGTGAATTTACAGTCTTTGATGCAAAGCTTAATAAGTTCCAAAACGATGTGTGCAGGTAATGGCAGGTCGTACTTATGTAATTCTCAGGAGAGAAAGTCAAGCATATCGTCAATCGGCATTTTTGTAAGAAATAAACAAACGTTCATAATAACAAAAAATAGCCCTACCAATAGTTCAGGCATATCTATAAAATTGGTTCTAAACAATGTGATTCCTTTTACATTGGACAGACGGGAAAGGATTTGCACACGTGTGTAAAACCATCAATATTTCGTTGGAACGGGACATCCGTCCAGTGCCCTTTTCGTCCATTTATCCCACTGTATTGATTGGAATAATGCTTCAATTTTGTTTCACTCAAGCAACATTGTTAATAGAAATATTCTTGAGTCTGCCATTATTCAACTTGCAAATAATTTCAATATTAGCCAGGGTCTTTTTTCGCTTGGTCCTGTTGTTTTGAATTTGTTCAGAACGGATTTAGACAAGAGTGGCAAAGTGCTAAAACTCTGGTAGCTTTTCCTTATAAATTTGTATGCTTCTCCCACATTTTTCTATTTAATTTTTTTTTGTGACCTACATATAGTCTCGAACTTGTTATTTATTTCAGTGTTCCTGAGGATGTCATTAGACGAAAGCGCTTGAGCACCATTCTGTTTCCTTTTTCCTGCGTGGTTATTTTCATCATATACAGGGTGTCCCAGAATTAACTATCTATTTCAATGAAATCGGACAAATTTTTTAAAAACCCACTTTTATTTATGTTTATCCTGTTTAATATGTGTTAAAAATGTATAAATTTCTAAATTTTTTTCATAATTTTATTTTCAGAATTTTTTCATTATCTGGTCCAATGAAAGACCGTCTGAAGTCATAGAATGGCAAAGAGACTCTCCAAAAGTTAACGTGTGGCTTGGAATGACCAAATCCAAAATTTATGGTGCTCTATCTTGTTGAAACACAACATTATCAAGAATGCCATCATCAAGAAGCTGTGGTTCGAGAAACTGCTGAAACATATCAAGGTAGACGGTACCTGTTACAGTTGCTTCCGCAAAGAAGAATGGGCCATAAATTTTGGATTTGGTCATTCCAAGCCACACGTTAACTTTTGGAGAGTCTCTCTGCCATTCTATGACTTCAGACGGTCTTTCATTGGACCAGATAATGAAAAATTACGAAATAAAATTATGAAAAAATTTAGAAATTTATACATTTTTAACACATATTAAACATGATAAACATAAATAAAAGTGTGTTTTTAAAAAATTTGTCCGATTTCATTGAAATAGATAGTTAATTCTGGGACACCCTGTATATATATATATATATATATATATATATATAATATATATATCTATTATATATATCTATATATATATATATGTAGTGTGTGTGTGTGTGTGTCTGGGTAGTAGTTGGATGGGAGACCGTCCTCCGCGCTCAGATTATGTAGCGACCCGTGGTTCGGTCCCATGTAAAGTTGTAGGTCCCCTCCGTCATATGACCTTAGATGTTGCGAAGGAGGTTAAACAACCCCAATAAAAAACCCAACCCCAATAAAAAACCCAACCCCAATAAAAAACCCAACCCCAATACAAAATATATATACCTAATATATATATGTACCTAATCTTAACCACTTTGATGTTACCGGTTTATAGCGTAAAGTTGGTTCTATAATAATGATAATGGTTAATTGATTGCGAATGATTGAAGGTTAATGATTGAATGTTAAATGACAAGGCTGGAGTTACCAATTTGTAGTGGCCTAGAATCACCAACTTATAATGGTCTACGAATCACCGATTTGCTGTGGCTAAGACTTAGAGTAGGCTTACTATAATTTACGAATGATGATATTGGAATGAATGATTAGGGTCACCAGCTTGGGTTACACACCAAGCAAACAATATTAATAAGGTTAAAGAAATTACCTTGTTGTTTTGTGTTTAATTAAGAAAATAAATAGATTATATATTTGTTCACAGCTATTAACATTTCAATGAAGGTGTTTACGATAATTAACAGTTATATAACGACATATATATATTATGCTAAAGATGACTAAGGATTAGCAAATAAGGAATGGTTATACAGATTAATTGCTAAGTAATACACTATTTAAGTAGGCTAATGAGATATGCGAAATGGAACACAGACTAAACACGTAAACCTATTGACAACTGAAATAATGCCCGTACGGTTGGTACAGTAAATGGATTAGGCTGTCAAGAATGACATACATTAAAGAGCACATAAACTAAGTTGCACGATTAATAATTATACGAATGATCACACTAACAGGGTGATACAAAACTACGATATTGGTACGACACTTGAAATAGGCCTACTGCGGTTTTGATGGCGAGAGTTAATTTGAACGGCATTGAAAACACTTAGGGTATAACCTAAAACGCGGTTCTGCGATTACACTTCGAGAATTGCTTAGCGCGAAAGCAAAGGGTAGGCTTACCGAAATTCTGAATACCTCTGGAGATGAGAGATACTTAAAGGTTGACCTTGTAGACTCTAGGCCCTAGGTGGAGGAAGATGTGCTGAGAGCCGGTAGAGATTGTTGTAAAGATGCCAACGGGACGCCTACAGCAGTGACATTCTTGCAGGAAGGAAATGTAGAGTACTTCAAGTGTTGCTTCGTTCTTGTATATGGTTGAAGTGTGACTTGGAACGGAGGCCGGCTGAGGTCATGATTACGTTACGTGGAGAGAGTAAAATCACGAGGGGAGGGGACGTAACTAGCGGAGTGAGAGTTGGTAGAGAGCCTTACTTAATGATAGACTTCTAGGGTTGCCAGACGTCCCATATTTTACGGGACAATCCCGCATTTGATCCAAAAATCCCGCGTCAAAATGTCCCGCAAAAAATATTTTTTTAAGCAAATTTTTTAGGTATGAATTGATTTAGAATTTCAATATTATGTATAATAATTTCAATTTATTCACGATGTTTAATTGTTAAATATTATTGTAATAAAATTTTTCTAATTTTGTTTGTTGTAACCGTTGAAGAAATCGTTTCAATTTAAAAAAAATTTGGTCTTAAAAAAAAAAAACTCAGAAAAAATTTTTGGCCCGTATCGGCATTTGAAAAATCTGGCAACCCTAGACTTCGTGTAGGCTCGACTGAAGCCTTGAAAGAACAGCTGGCCGCTCTCCGGCCTTCGCCGGAGAGCGGGTGGCTTGATGATGGGTGCTACTGACGAAGGTGCTGTGAATGAGGCGTGCCGACCAGAACGAGCCAATGGCAAGCGAGGAGTGAGGTGTGAGCTGACTTGTAGCCGAGGTGTTTGTTTGTTTGTTTTTTCTGTTTAAGGTGCTTTCAACCCTGCTGGATTATTGACACCAGCCGAGGTGTGAGGTGGTTTCAGTGGACTCTGCCTTTTATGATCGCGTAGGACGCTAACTTTCGCGGGCCTGTGAGACGCCTAAACAAGTGTCCCGTTATTTCTCTCTCCTTGACAAAACCACGTGTGTTTTTCGATTCCTGATGATTCCAACGTTTTTGAGAATGGCGGGGAAAGTAATTCCTTTGTCTGTTCTCTACATACATACATAATATATATATAAGCTGTAAGCAGCCAGCTGATATTATGTTTAAAATGAAAGGTGAAGTAATTGAGGAAGTACAAGATTTTAAGTATTTGGGTCAAACTATTACAAGCTTCTTGAGTGATGACTCGGATATAAGAAACTCTCGAAGCCTTTGTGCTAAAGCGAATATAACTAAGGAACTTTCGGTTCTGTACAAGTGAAGCTGAAGAGAGACTTTCGTACTTTCTGCAGTAATATTTATGGACAGCAACTCTGGGTGAACTATAAGAAAGGTTCTGGCAGAACCCTAAATTTGCTGTACAACAGCTCTTTTAGACTTACATAAATTACTCCCGAGATGGATGCTCAGCTTCGCAAATGTTTGCTATCCGCAATGTCCCGAGCTTCCTGGGGGTAACAAGACGTTCAATAGTCTGATGCAAAGAACTAAAAAAATCAACCAACCCGATTATCCAAGCTATCCACGAGTCCTGCAGTTTATCCTCTAAAGTCTAAGCTATGAAATTCTTGGTACGAGAACGTCTGTCTGTAGCTCCACTTAACTTCGACATTACTGTATTATTTCTAATCAACTGTATATATTTATACCCTTAGTATGTGAACTGTCATTGTATTAATAATACTTGTCATATGGACTATAGTCTGCCAACCAATAAACCTTTTCATTTATATTGAAACAGACTCTACTTTCCACATCAAACCCAAAAGAATACATCTTGACTTTATTGATTAATTATGTAACTTAAACATGAACTTAAATGTTAATAATACAAAAACTATTTAAGGTTGTGATGAAGAAATAAGAGTTTTTCACCAGTCCGTGGGAGTAGCCGTGTTCTCTTCTCTTCAAATATATTTCGAGCTTCGGAAAAAAGCTTTTCTGAATAAATCGATGAAGCAGGACAAGAAAGATATCGACGCGCTAATTTAGAAATGTTTGGGTATACCAATGTTTTATCTTTCCAAAACTGTAATGGGTTCATCATTTCTCTATCAATGGAAGGGGTGTTCATATAGTTTTTCTATTAGGTCCGTTATGTTTGGCCCACTTCGTCTTTTATTCTGAAACTTATCAATAGCCAAGGATCTCTCTGAAGCCTCCACTTCTTCATCTTCATCGTAACAGCTGAGGAAATTCTCTGTGGATTTCTTTCTTTCTTTAGAACCTGACAAATTCTGTAGCTACTAGTATTTTTTTCATTTTGTTCTTTGAATTTTTGTATTCCAGACGAACTAGTTGCTTCATACTCAGTAATATCACCTTCAGTCTTTACTAGAGAAACTTGCATGTTCATTTACATTTTCAGTCGGTAAAAAACTCTGAATTTCTTCTAAAAGAAAAGCTTTAACTTTATTTTTTTGGTCTTTCATATACTTGAGTCTGTATCGTGAATCCACAACTGTACTTATTATATAAAGTTTCTCATTCAACACATTGAGACCACCTGAGCTAGAAAGAAGACGCTTGTGTAGGGCAGTACGCAGTTCTATTTTTGTAGTTTTAATTCCAGCATCGCTACTTTGCTTGGACAGAAAACGATCCAGAGCAATTACATGAGGAATAACATCGCCTAGAGAGCGAAGCTCACAGCTCACAAATTTTGTAATCTCGTAGAATGGTTGCAGCACACGTAGCATTTTCTCAAGAAGGTTCCATTCATTCACACTTAGGATAGGAAGATCATGATTGGCTGCGTAAATTTGAATTGGTAGTTTCAAAGTAAATAAACGTTTAAACATTAAGTATGTGCTGTTCCAACGGGTGATATCATATTGGACAGGAAACAGTGGTTGTTTAATGCCTTGATCAGACTAGATCTTTTAGCTCATTGTGACCCAAACTTGAGTGATTGAAGTGTGTACTGATGCGACGAGCTTTTCCACAAATGTCAAGGATTGAACGCTTACTGAAAATTGAATCTTTCACCACAAGATCTAGTAGATGAAGGAAGCAATGAACACTCGTTATTTTTGCCATTTGGGTACCTGAAGAAAAGAAAAGGTTACAATTTAGCTAGTTATCTAATATTAATATATATATATATATATATATATATATATATATATATATATATATTTATTATAGAGAATTTTCGATATTTTAGAATATTTAATTAGGCTACGTAACATATTAATATTTTAATATAGTCCGTAATCAAAAATTCAAATAGTAAATTTATTTTAATTAAAATTGTAATTTATTAAATTTAATTTTATAATTAGGCCTACATTTACGTTTCAGAAAAATAAATACGACTTCATATACTAAAATTATTCTCATTTTAATACCATTAGTTATGAAGGATATTTTGTTTATATATAACTATGGTTAATAATAGTGATGATAGTAATTGGTCAACAACAGAAATTATTTTAGGTTTCGAATTTTTTTTAAACAATATTAAGATAAAAACTTACCTTTCACCATATTAGCAGCTCCATCACGAACTAAAACATGTTGTCTTTCAGTATTAATTTCCCACTGTGTCGTCATCATCATATAAATCATATGCTCAATATTTTCTACTGAATGTGTCCCAGGAAAAGGTCTGGCAAAGAGTACTGCATTCCTCTTTTGAAAATCTTTATTGATCCAATGTTAGTTAGTGACAAATGATTCAGTTGAGTGTTGACTGGTCCAGATATCTGATGCGAAAGAGATATATACAGTATATATGCGCAATGGTTGTATGCAATTCCTTCAAAATTCGACCTTTTACATCTTCATAAGTTTGAGGAAGCATAACATCAGCAAAATATCTTCTACTTGGTACCATATATCTTTGCTGAAAGTGGGCAATTAACTCGATGAAGCCTCGATCTTCTACAATGGTAAAAAGCTGATTATCCACAGCAATCATATTTATAATTTTGTGATGAATATCAATGGCTCGTTGGTCATTAACATCCCAAATCTTTTTTTTATTAAAGCTCTCTTTCAGAGACATTTGGCGTTACATCGCGGCCAGTTTCCTTTGTTTTCGGGGTGGTTGAACATCTTCACTTTCTGCTGCTTTGGATTTTTTTTTAATTTGCCTCTTCATTCTCTCTATATTGAAGCGTATGTTTTGCTTTCATATGTTTATGTAATGGTGTGGTACTAAAGTTTTTAGGAAGACAACCTTTTCCACCTCTCCTTATGCCCATTTCACTTAATTTGCATTCTACAACTTCATCAGCTTGACCTTCTACAGAAAAGAAATTCCAAATAAAGGACATAATGCTTCCGTATTAGTCAATGGCTAATGATAATATTACGATGCGATAAAAAATTTGAGCTCTATGTATTATTTAAAAAGGACTTTATAGAAAATTTACTTTAAGTTCAAATGATATCTGAAAAAAAAAAAAAAAAAAAAAAAAAAACGAGTTTGATTATCATTACCGTACTAAGTAATAACCCAGGGCTGCCAGCTTCTTATAATATACCGTAGTCACTAAAAATTATCCCACAGCTACATTAATAAATGTACACCTACATAATATAACTAGGCCTATATAGAGCTATAAAAGAGTAACCGGCCGGTTACTTTTTAAACTTCCGGTTCTGGCCGGAACTTAAAATGTTGTTTCCGATGCATCCCTAATTATTGCTACAAATTACTGTACTCACAATTCCTCTGTACTGTGGAATGTACGCAAGAAGTACGTCCTCCTGCATGGTTTTAAATGCCTTTTCTTCAGCTGAGCATAATTTCTTCATTACTGTCCCCTGTTTGAAACCAGCTTTAAAGTTTCCTGTAGAAAATAGTCTTTGTAATGATCAAACCATAGAATCACACAGTCATGCAACACTTCAATACTTATATTTTACTTCTCATTATACATAATGTTTGCCTATCCTACAACACCCCGACATTTTCACACATTCTGGCGTATTCAGTTTTCTGTCGCGACATTTACCCAATTCAAGAACCTAATATGTTTAATCAAACCTAACCTACCTTAATTATATCACCTTTTTCACGATAAAAGAGCATTTATAAAGATAAACCATCGCGACAATGGTAATGTCGTGATACGCACGTTCGTGTCGTGCTGTTGTGTGTATCCTCAAGATTGTCGCGATTCCGTGGACAAGACAAGAACACACGTGCATTTCTCCGCATGAGCGAAGCACCGACTTTTTTAAAATTCCTATATCTTAAAATCTAATTCATTAAACCAAATTTCACTGTCATTTCATAACCTGCGTAAAATATATCCTTGGTATAATTTACCATGGCTAGGAAATGGGTGTTTACCATTATTTCATAACCTCCGTATAATCATAACCTTGGAATAATTTACCAGTTATGAAATATGGGTTGGGTTATCCTAACCTAGCCTTAGTGTCGTTGAACTAAGGGAATGATTAGTGTTTGGGTCAAAACTGAAGGCTCGAAGGTTGTTTTCCGTTAACTCATTAAGTATTAAGATATTCACTAATCTAGCCCAAGCCTAGCCTAACAACCAGGATCAACATATCTATTTTCCGACACTAAAAATGCTTCAAGATTTTTTTAATGTAAATTTTTCAATATTCCTTCCGAGGTACAAAAAGGTACCTCGTTATATCCGTTATATCCTCGCAAATAGTAAGTTTTTACTATATGAATACAATGCTAACGACTGATTAGGTTTAGTCGACTTAACCTAACCACTCTTCTAAAATAAATAAATAAAAAATAAATAAAATATATATATATATATATATATATATATATATATAATCATAAAAAACTCAGGGAACCATTCTGAGTTCATTCCTATATATATATATATATATATATATATATATATCATAAAAAACTCAGGGAACCATTCTGAGTTCATTCCTATATATATATATAATATATATATATATATATATATATATATATATATATATATATATATATAGAGGGCCATTCAAAAGAGACGCAACAGTTTAAATTGCTTATATTTCGTAATATTGTTAACATACAGGAGTGATTTTTGTATTAGTTTACAGCGTACAATTGAGTTTTTATTTAATGAAAAACATGTTCAATGTGTGAACCACCGGCATCCAAAACCCATTTCCAGTCGACCTTGAAAGTTGGCAAGTACTGTGCGTAGAACGTCATGAGTGATTGTGCTGACAACAGATGAAATTTCCTCTTGCAGCTCATTAATTGTGAGGATTGTTTCTGTAAACATTATCTTTCAGATATCCCCATAAAAAATAATCACACGGGTTGAGATCCGGAGAATATGGTGGCCAAGACAAGACCATCCACAGGCAAAACGTTCAGGGAAGCGATTCGAGATGACGCGATCGTCAAAACATTCATTTAAGGCAGTGTTTCCCAACCGGGGGCCATGGCACATTTGAAGGGGGCCACAGGAAAATGTTATTTTGTAAAATAGAGTTAAATCTGCATATTACCTACTGAAAATAATGCTTATGGGGGCCACGGGAAAAAATAAGGTTCCTAAGGGGGGCCATAAGCCAAAACCGGTTGGGAACCACTGATTTAAGGCTACAAGAGTCGTTCGCCTAGCGCCTTAGGCTACTAGGCCTAAGCGGTAACAAAACTCCCAGGTGTACGCTGTAAATACAAAAATCATTCCTGTACGTTAACAATATTACGAAATATAAGCAATTTAAACTGTTGCGTTTTTTTTTGAATGGCCATATAATATATAATATATAATATATATATAATATATAATATATATATATATATTATATATAACAACGAAAATATCTCGACTAAACCTAACCAATCGTCAAGGGCGATTTACATTGGGGGCTTATTAAAATTGAGGGATATAATGGAAAAGTACTCTACCAAAAGTGTTACCTCACAAAAATAATTACTCCACTTCATCTGTGAATTATCTCACTCATACTCACACAAACCTTTCATAAACAAAATAAAAATAGCTCAAATTCCATTTCGATTTGTTTCCTAAAGGCAGTTCATAATTACAGTACACTATATGCAGTATTAAGTACACGGAAAAGACGGTGTAATGCGTAGTTTTGTTCGCAATGCGCGACCACAAACGAGATTATGAGCGAGTGATTTTTTGTTGCCTTTGCATAGTTTAAAACGGGTTTGAATGACGCGATGCCTCATCCCGACTCGTTTCCGATACGACAACAATGAAAATAACAACGACAACAGACCCATATATTACGCCTTCCCTTTTGTTGATGACGTCACAAAACAAATGAACACCCAATTCCGTTATCAGCTATCCCCTTTTTTTTCCGACACTGCGATGACCTCCAGATTTAATCGACTCAAAAATTATTTTGTCAACCAACTTCACTCGTGAGAAAGAGTAGAAAAAAAAAAAAATCTAAGCTTTAAAATGGTCTTTCGAAACACTAAAATTATGAATGCTACAAAAATTAAAATGGTTTCTTCACCGATAGTTTATCATTATCATTATTATTATTATTATTAATTATTTATTATTCACAGCATTTAATGGAAGGAAGTTTCGAAATGTATTTTTTTATACTGATGCTACTTTGTCGTTGAATTGTGAAACACGCTTCTCTAAACTGTTATCACAATTCACTGCCATTATTTTACAACCCTTCACTACAACCAAAATTATTATTATATATATATATATATATATATATATATATATATATATATATATATATGTTAAACACAGACCGTGCATGGAACAAGGAACTCTTCTGGGAAATTACATCCACTATAGTTCGAATAAGTAATGATAAATGACAAATACTATAGTTTTTTTCTTTTTCATGATGGAAAGCCCAACGTGGGCACCGAGTTACTCGCAAAGAGGCCCCAAAATATAGCTTCCCTCACCAACTATCTGCGAAGTAGATAGGATCCAGCTTTGGGACAGGATCTAGGGTTTACAGCTTCCATCTAGCCTACTACATTCAGAACCTCAATATACGCAAGAAACTCGTTGCATTCACGTCGGATTGAATACATCAAAGAGAAAGGGGTAACTATTGTATTTTTAGCCAAAAAACAAAACTTAAACCTCAACCGGGACATTGAGCATCCACTTTTCAAGGCACATAACACGTCCGTTTAGTGCCCCGGTTGAGGTTTAAGTTTTGTTTTTTGGCTAAAAATACAATAGTTACCCCTTTTTCTTTGATGTATTCAATCCGACGTGAATGCAACGAGTTTCTTGCGTATATTGAGGTTCTGAATGTAGTAAGCTAGGTGGAAGCTGTAAACCCTAGATCCTGTCCCAAAGCTGGATCCTATCTGCTTTGCAGATAGTTGGTGAGGGAAGCTATATTTTGGGGCCTCTTTGCGAGTAACCCGGTGTCCACGTTGGGCTTTCCATCATGAAAAGGAAAAAACTATAGTATTTGTCATTTATCATTACTTATTCGAACTATAGTGGATGTAATTTCCCAGAAGAGTTCCTTGTTCCATGCACGGTCTGTGTTTAACATACAAGTTTCTCAGGGGACTATTCTGAGTTTGTGTGTGTGTGTGTGTGTATATATATATATATATGTCCTTTTTTCCTTGTGGTGGCTTCGAACGACAGTTCAGGATCGAACTGCGGTTAACCGCTCTGCAGCATCCCGGCTCATTTGCGAAATTTGGTGGAGTTGTTTGCACTCTCCTCTCCTTACGCATGGCTGGTCAGGGACTTTGTACAAGAACTTGACCATATGAATCTACTGTATATATGTACAAATCATGTCCCTCAGACCAGCGTAGGTTGATGAATCAGAGATAAACGCCCGTCTAACTTAATAACAGTTGAAGATAATTGACTGCTCCTGGTCAGCCTAAACCGATTGAATTCATATCCGCAAAGAGTGAGGTTTTACCGGAAACATATTTACTTCTATGCCAAACGCACAAACTATGGTTCACATTACCCAGTTGTTGACATCGATTCCTTCAGTTTTGAAAACTACTTTCGTGCAAGTATTTCAGTATCGAAACAATCAATTTTAACTTACAATTTAATAGATTTTTCTTACAATGAAACAATATTCGTGACGTCAGTGACAGTCCTTAATTCATATTTTCTTTTTATGACGATTAACACTCGCTCGACTCAACTCTTTCGACACTTAATGACGTATTACGTCATATTTGTGACGGACTCTTTATTTACATCACACAGTAAGGGTTCAGAATTAGTTAATAATTTTAACAATGCCCCCGCACCCTGACAAGAACGGATATGATATCACTATAAGCTGGCACAGTCAATGTTCAGCTTTGGACCAACAGAATGGTGGAGGAAATAGTGAATTTTATGTATATTTAAAGCTCAATTTTTCATTTCGCATTTAATAAGCGACTTTGGTTTTCAAATATACGTTACTTAAAGGTTATCCAGTAGCGCAGCAGGGTGGGGGACCCAGGTGGCCCGGCCCCCCACCCCTTTTGCCAAGGTTTAGGCCAGGTGGCCCGGCCCCCCACCCCTTTTGCCAAGGTTTAGGCCAGGTGGCCCGGCCCCCCACCCCTTTTGCCAAGGTTTAGGCCAGGTGGTCCGAAACCCCCCTTTATCAGACCCTCTCCATTTGGTATCCAATAAGGATGGCATATATAATTTAGAGCAGTAGCCAATATAAAATTAATTTATAGTTAATAAATTGTGGTGCAACTCCTTCTACGGTTGCACTTATTGCGCGCGCGCGTTCGTTTATTTCAGGATGACTTTGCCTATCCACTGGGATGGCCTTTCAATTTTATACGCGTAGTTTCTCTCGGCTTACTTGAAGCCTACTTTGAATTTCGAAGTTTAATATTAATTTTCCCTCAGCTTACGAGAGAGGCCTATTGCAAGGTAGCATAAAACAATACCCTCCCTCGTATAAAGTTTATTTTATTTCATTCAAAATAGGACATAAATTGAAAAGAAATATCCAGATGTACGATAACAAATTTTGTTCCAAAAACCAAACTTTCAATTTAAAGAAAATGTTTGCAATAATTTAAGTCTCAAAAAGCATTTATACAGAGAGGGTTTTTATTTGCGTCTATCTCTACAAATAGCACTAAATTCAAATTCCGAAATCTGATAATAAGTTTACGGAAGTAGTAGTAGTTTACTTAAAAAATTTGGGAAATGTACTCTCGAAAGTTCTGCGCGAGTTCCGCAGATCTGTCCAGGAAAAAAGTCCGTCAATTAACTCAAATAAATTTTCAAAAGGCTTTAAATGGTCATGCACTAACTTCACCGGTTTACTCGGGAAACAAGATCACCACCAGATTTTTACTCTTCTCCTGAGGAAACATGGCATAAGTATAGAATCCGTGGTTAAATTATTTCTTATGCTGTGCTGGTCAAATTCAGAAAATGTAAATTTGTTCCTGTTTACGTCGGAAAAGAAAAGTATGGAAAAGAAGTAGCTTGGGAGTGCGAGAAATAGAGGGGAGAAATGGAGAAAAACTGAAAAGACCACAAGATATAAGGAAGAGATGGATTGAATATATTGAAGAACTGTATGATAACGAGAACAAACCTAATAACATCGAAATGGAGGAAGCAGATGAGGTGGAAGTAGATTGTATGGGACCGGACATATTGGAAAGAGAAATAGAGATGGCTGTAAAAGACCTAAGAAATGGCAAGGCCCCAGTACCAGATGATGTACCAGCAGAACTTCTGAAGAGTCTTGAAGGTGATGCTAGAGAGGAGGTGAATGTATTGTGCAGAAACATGTATGAAAGTGGAGAATGGCCTGCTGACTTTAAAGAATCTCTATGATTACTATCCTGAAGAAACCGAGAGCGGCCAAGTGTTCAGAATTTCGAACCATAAGCTTGGTCAGCCATGCATCAAAAATAATGCTAAGGATACTAACCAGAAGACTAACGAACAGAGCTGAGCAGTACATTGGAGAGAATCAGTTTGGATTTAGGTCAAAATGCGGAACAAGAGAAGCTATTGGTATTATGAGAATGATGAGAGAGAGAGAGAGAGAGAGAGAGAGTGCTGGAACATGATCAGGAAATGTATGTTTGTTTTAATGAAAGCTTTTGACAGAGTTCAATGGAGGAAACTAATGGAAATAATGAAGAATATTAATGTTGACTGGAGGGTCCGTAGGCTGATAAAAATCTATATCTTGGCCAGACTGTGAATTTTAGGGTTGCAGGAGGAAAATCGGAGCCTGGATTGGTTGGGAGAGGGGTCAGGCAAGGATGCTCCCTGTCCCCCGTGTTATTTAACATCTATGCGGAAGCAATGATAATAATAGAAGCGCACTCAGATCTGGAAGAGGGAATCAGAGTGGGAGGTAAATTGGTCAAATCTGTAAGGTTTGCAGATGACAAGTCATGTGTTTGTAGTACTGAGGAAGGACTGCAAAGAATGGTCAATAGCTTGACAACAACGGCGGAAGAATTCGGAAACGAGAATTAATGAGACCAAGACAAAGGTAATGAAAATTGCAAGGAAAGGAGCACAAATGAACCTAACGATAGGAAATCGAACCTTAGAAGAAGCTGAGCAGTTTAATATCTGTGAAGTTTATTAACCAACAATGAAGAGTGCAATAAGGAAGTAAGATCTAGAATTGGTATGGGTAAGGTAGCTTTTGAGAGAGAGAAAAGACTACTTACAAGTAAACTCAACTTGAAGCTGAAGAAAAGGTTATTTAAAAAGCCAGATATGGAGTGTGGTACTGTATGGAGCAGAAACATGGACACTAAAAACAACTGAAAAGAAACTCCTGGAAAGTTTTGAAATGTGGATTTGGAGAAGAATGCTAAAAATAAGCTGGAGGGAACACCAAAGTAATGAGGAAGTACCGCAACAGGTGAGGGAGGAAAGAAGACTCATTAAGGTGATAAGAGAAAGACGGAAGAAATGGATCGGACACGTGTTGAGAGGAGAAGGATTGTTGAAGGAGGTGATAGAGGGTAGATATGAAGGTAGAAGGCCGAGGGGAAGAAAAGGAAAGCAATGCTGGATGATTTGAAGGCAGGCAGGAGCTACGATGAGATGAAAAGGATAGCTCAGGACAGACATGGGGTCATTACAAAGTTTATCATTATCATTACCAGAAATTTTTCATTATCATTATCATTACAGCATTTCTGTTTCATTATCATTACATTACAAGCCCTTCATTATCATTGTAATGATCATTACAATACTGAATGTACTGAATAAGCGCTCCACCCGTGCACTGGAGGCAGGGATGCAAAGATGCTTGGCAGCAAGAACAGACACGTCAGGATACAGATGTGCATTGTCCCTCCACCATGTCTGGGGATTGCAGTCCTCATCAATGCAGGCTGGTCAAGGTAGCTGTCCACCTGGCTGACAATAGGGTTCTGAGAAGCTGTAGAGGGAGCTGGCGCAGCCATAAAACTGAACAACTTGCCCCGCTTTGGTGCTGGCTGGGACTGAGAGGAATCAGAAGCCGCAAATATATATATATATATATATATATATATATATATATATATATCAGTGGCGACTCCTGCACTCGGGCTTCTCAGGCTGAGCCCGAGAGGCAAGGGGCAAGGAGAAGCATGAGAGATAAAATTGTGTATTTATAGATTTAAGTTTTAAAAAAAAAGTTTTAAATATAAATTGTAAAAATGGTTTTTGGCTGGTAGTATGTTTCTATTTTTCTGTCTAGCCTTCGTCACACAAGGAAATTTTGAGCGCATTTGGATACCCTTACTACCTATAAAAAACTATATTGACACATTAAGTTTTCGTGTAATTTTTCAAGATCCTTTACTCGGGCGCAAGACATTACGCCCGAGAAAGTATAAGTAATATCATATATTTAAAGTTCTTTTAATGAATAATTATTTGCTTGCATAAGGTTACATAATAGTCCTTCTTCTAATTCTCATTAAATAAAATACGTTTTTCCTCCTATTAATTTTTTTTATAAAGAAAAAACATTTCAACTCGGGCTTATATCCTTCGGCCTTGTAGAGGCACAATTTTTAATTCTGGCGATACATGGTAACTTTCTACATTTCGATAAGCGTGCCTTCAAAGTTCAACTGCCTTGGCAGGGTTGCCAGATTGGCTTTTTTAAAGCCAAATTCCATAAATTTGGCTTTTTTTCAACTTGCTTGGCTTTATAATATCAATTTGGCTTTTTCGGCTCTTTATTGGCTTTTTTTTTTTTTTTGGTTTTATAGTATCAGTTTGATTTTTGGGCTTTTTC
Source organism: Bathynomus jamesi (assembly GCA_023014485.1). Lineage (NCBI taxonomy): Eukaryota > Metazoa > Arthropoda > Malacostraca > Isopoda > Cirolanidae > Bathynomus > Bathynomus jamesi. The sequence continues at coordinate 671,671 of JAJOZX010000335.1, forward strand.
CAGGATCTTTTTTATTTTTGCCTTTATAATATCAGTTATACTGTTTAGCTTCTTTTAGCACGTGTTTTTTTCCTTGTACCAAACGTGTATAGTAGGGTGGAGCGAAAAATACTTTTTTTCTAGTATGAAGTTCTAATAGTAATTAAAAGTTGCATTTAGTGGAAGAAATATGCCTGCCAAAATATGAGTTCATTTGTTTAAAATTTTCAGCTGCCACCATGGGGCTAAAGTTAACACAATTTTGTGTAAAAAGGAAAAAAAATGCTTCTATTTTAGGTCTGTCAAACTATTATAAACTTTTATCTTAGAATTATCTAATAGTTTGATTAAGATTCTTAAATGATAGGAATTCGTTTTGTAAAAATGCCTTTTCATATGCTTAATATCTTCAGCTGCCACAAGAGAGCTGAAGTTAACACAATTTAGAGTAACTGAGTCAACTGAATGTTGTGGGGGACGGTTTGGGGAGGGTTGTGGGGGATGGTTTTGGTGTGAAGGAATTTCTTTCTGTGAGTCATTAGAACAGTGTGTTAACACTTGTCTTCTTAGGTAGTAGGCCTAGTCGCTCAGTTGATCGGAGAGTTTTTTAATATGATCGGAATATTATAAAACTTTATTTTAAAGTGATTTATATAGAGATAATATTGATTTTATTATAAAATGCTTGTTATAATGTATTATATAATTTTAGTTTATTTATATAATATATTATATATGTATATAATATATTATATATACTTATAAAATATATTATATATATTAATTATATAATGTTTTGATGTTACAGGATATTTTGTGATTGTGAATTTTTCTTAAAAATATTATGGCATCAAATACTAAATATAAACATTTCACTAGAGAGCATATGAAGTGTGCCATATTTGAAGTACCTTGTGAGATGAGTGATATGCAACTACCAACTTATAACTGCATTATGAAAGATTACCTGTTCACAAAACATTTAGTGAAGGAGCAGATGAATAACAAGGAGCCTTCATTTTCTGAAATAGCAGAGGCAGTTTCCAAAAAGGTAGAAAATATTTGGAAGAAGGCCTCTTTGCCAATAGTTTCACATACACGCGTTTTACAGATGATGCGAGTGTACCATGATAAATACAGGTCCTTATTAAAGCCATACAAGTCACGCAAGGATCAGCCTAAGTACAAAAATCCGCTTGAAGAATTTGAAAACTCTTCAAAATGCACTTTGTTTGACATCTGCACCTGCAAATGTAAGGAGTTTAGGAGATGCTCATGTGAAAAGAGTAAGAAAGTCCCTCCAAAAGAGCAGGATTTTTTAAATGACCAACGAACACGCAGAATAATGGTGATGGGAAGCATTGACATAGCACACACAAGACGATTACAAGCAAGAGAACATCGAAAGGAAATGGAAAAAGCACGTCTGGAATCCTCACAAACAACTAGTGCTGCTATAACCAATACGTCCAACTTACAAATCGAAACAGAGACAAGTGAACTTCAACAACTAGAAGAGATATCTGAAGATAATGAGGAAGATACAACCTCGACTCAATATGTACGTAATATCAGAACAACAGATGCGTGAGCCACTGCCTTCATTAGCAATTACTTGTGATAGATTTAAAATGTCGGACAGAGCTGGGGCTGCTATTGCTTCTCCAGTATTGGCAGATCTTAAAATTGTTACTCCCGAAGACAAAGGGAATATTATAGACAGAAGTAAGCTAAGACGTGAAAGACAAAAACAGAGAAAGGAACTACAACAGATAGGAGAGCCAAAAACCATGCGGGGATTATACTTTGATGGCAGAAAGGATAAAACAATGATTCAAGTCCAGGAGAATGATGGCTCTAACCACCAAAGAACCAAACGCGACGAGCATATCAGCATAATATCTGAACCACACTCTCTGTACTTTGCACATGTGACACCTTCCAGTGGCAAAGCTAAATACATTTGCACAGCGCTAGTGAATTGCTTGAAAGAAAGGAATGTTGATATAGGGAACATCGTTGCAGTTGGCTGTGATTCGACAGTGGTTAACACTGGAAGTATTGGAGGCACAATAAGATTACTGGAAGAAGCCTTTAATAAGCCATTGCAGTGGCTGATATGCCTTTTACACCTTAATGAACTTCCATTGCGCCATCTGTTTCATCACTTGGATGGTACCACTACTGGACCAAGAGCATTTTCAGGGAAATTGGCCGAGCACTTTCAGACTGTGAAAAGCTTCCCATAGTTAACTTCAAACCCATTGAAATTCAAGAGGACATGTGTGAAGTTGATGTAGATGACGTAAGTACTGACCAGAAATACCTTCTTGAAATTCACAAGGCTATATCAAGTGGAACATTCTCAAAGAGTCTTAGTCATAAGAGTCCAGGCAATATATCACATTCAAGGTGGCTCACCACAGCAAACAGGACTCTGCGGTTATATGCAAGCACAGAGAATCCTTCAGGCAATTTACAAGAATTAGCTACTTTCATTGTTAGGGTATACGCACCAATGTGGTTTCAGATAAAGCGTAAACCATTATGCCAATATGGTGCTAAACATATGTGGCATATGATTGCAAGAAGCCGGTATCTCCGTGAAGAGCTTAGGAGAGTACATGACTCAGTCATTCAGCGAAATGCATATTACGCAAATCAAGAAAACATTCTCATTGCAATGATAGCTGATGAAAGGGAGCATGTGCGTCAGTTGGGATTTAGGCGTATCATAAAAGCAAGGGCATGCATTCAAGAAACAGATGTTATCAGGTATTTTAAGGTGCCAGAAATAAATTTTTATGCCAAAGACTATACAGATCTCATTATGTGGCAAGATTTTCAGATAGCAGAACCACCGATAACCAAAGGAGTTTCTCTTGATGATATTGAATCATGCATCAAACATGGTACTACTCTTCATTCAGAATTATTTCAGTTTCCATGTCATACACAAGCCGTAGAGAGATGCGTCAAGCTCGTTACAGACGCTGCTGGATCAGTCTGCGGACCTACAAACAGAGACGGTTGGATTCGTGCTACATTAGAATCAAGGAAAAAACAGCCAAAATTTGACACAAAAGCAAATTACTAAATAGTCTTCAGCAAGAACCCTTTCTAGAGGGAGGTTGGTTGGGGAAAGGGTGGTAACTCCGCTAAGGCACGAAATAACGTTTCTTAACTGTCTCAAGCCAGTATAAAGGAGGAGAGACATCCTAATTTATTACTGTTCCCTTTTTCAAGTAAATACAGAATCATACTTAATTGTCATTTTTAAGTTAACTTCAGCCCTCTTGCGGCAGCTGAAGATATTAAGCATATGAAAAGGCATTTTTACAAAACGAATTTTTATCATTTAAGAATCTTAATCAACCTATTAGATAATTCTAAGATAAAATTTTATAATAGTTTGATAAACCTAAAATAGAAGCATTTTTTTCCTTTTTACCCAAAATTGTGTTAACTTTAGCCCCCTGGTGGCAGCTGAAAATATTAAACAAATAAACTCATATTTTGGCAGGTATATCATCCACTAAATGCAACTTTTAATCACTATTAGAACTTCATACTAGAAAAAAAGTATTTTTCGCTCCACCCTAGACTGTATAGTGAATCTAGTCTTGTCCGTGGCGTTACATTCGAGATTCATACACGTTTGATACTTGTTCAAACGGAACGGATGCCGGGACGCGGGGCGCGGGCGGGAAAGCAGTCAACACTTAGCATCGGTGCGGATTGGTACTGTGCGTCGTGCGTGTGTAGGCGGTAAAACTTGGCTATCATTCGAGTGAACCAGTTTAGTTAAAGTTCTAGTTTATGTAAATTTTGTTTTTGTTCTACACCCATGTCATCAAAGAAGTGGAAGCTATCGTACGACAGCAGCCGTAAATACAATAGTAAGTGGGAAGAAACGTTTGTTTGGGTGAAAAAGTCTGTTGATGGCTCAGATTCAGCTTATTGCAAACTTTGTCATTGCAATATTGCTCCACGAATGAGTAACCTCTCAAATCACGAAAAGTATATGGTGTCGAGGCTACTTGTTCTAATGTGGAGGACACTGCTGAAGAGGATCTGGAGCTTTTCATGTAATGTGAGTATGTGATCTATACTTAAAATTATTTGGCTTTTTTTTGGCTTTTTTTCGTGCATAGTTTGGCTTATCACTTAGGCTTGCATCTGGCAACCCTGTGCCTTGGGCGGCGGTGCAGTTTGATTTTTGCAGCAATGTGAGGTTGTTCGCTTTTCTTAAATAATCTTATTTATTTTTAATATTATAAGTATTCTTAATGCTTTACAAACTAAATATCCAAATGTAATTGACTCCAAATCCTTAGTTAACGAATTGAAATATCTTTATCGCGACAGTGACTTTAGAAAATGCAAATCTGCAAATGAAATTTTAGAAGTCTTTCACGAACGAGGATTATTGTCTGCGATGTCGGAAACCACAAAGCTGATTCAGCTCCTTACCATACCTGTAACTTCTGTTTCAAATGAAAGAAGTTTCTCTGTTCTTGATCGAATTAGATCATATTTAAGAAACACAATGGCTCAAGAACGGCTCTCGTCCCTGGCTAGGATTTCAATTGAAAAAGAAATACTGATTGATTTAGAAAGCAAAAAGGAATTACATGACCGAATATTAAAGGAATTTGCTTTAAAACCAAGACGCTTGGACTTTATGTTCAAGTAAATAAAATTGAAATAATTTTTTTTACCGAGGTATGTATTTATTTATTTTATTGATAATCTTAAGTTATTGTCATGCATTTAAATGTCGGCTCATATGTAGACTTGAAAATTTAAAAAGAGCCCGAGTAGTCTTGAAGAGCTGGAGTCGCCACTGATATATATATATATATATATATATATATATATATATATATATGGTGTCCCAAAAAAAACTATATACTCTTTATAGCATCATATATTTTATAATTTAAAAAAAATATATATATATTGTTATAGCAATTGCCAATGAAAGGTAAATTAGTAATCTAAGTGATCAAAATGTTATAGCGAGTTGTTTGCATATAAAATTTAATTAACTACGCCAAGTGCTCAAAATGTTCTCCAGCGGCATGAATGCACTTTTGAATGCGTCGACTAAGCCTGGCCTTGTTTTATCAAAGGCCTTGTAATGGCGAAGCCTATGGACCGAACATAGTCTAGTCACTCACTAGCTTGCTTCGGACTTAGCCTACGCACTCATTCCACGATACAAACTCTACAGTATTCAACTTTATTCAGGTCAGCAAAAGAACCCATGTTGTTTGACACTGGAGCAACGAAAAAGTGTTCTGAAATGGTATTGGAAATTTGAGAATGTGTCCGAAGTCCAGCGGCAATGGATCCGTGAATTTGGTACAAAGCCACCGACACGTCTCGCCATTACAAGCATCCGTGACAAGTTTGAGGCAGAGGGATCTGCTCAAGATACGCACAAGCGAAGATCTGGACGACGCAAATCAAGTGCGAGTGATGAAAACTCCGTTTTAATAGTGTTGCAAAAATTTAATCGATCACCACAGAAATCAGTTAGGCAATGCGCCCGTGAGACCGGAATCAGCAAATCAGGTGTTCACCGGATTTTAAAGTCGGCAAAATGGAAAAGCCACATTCCAAGTCTGTTACACGCCATGACTGAAGATGACCCTGATCGCAGACTCGAATTTTGTGAATGGTTTCAGTCAATGGAAGCCGAAGACGTACAGTTTGCCAACAAAATCGTGTGGTCTGATGAAGCTACCTTCAAGCTGAATGGCACAGTAAATCGACACAACTGCAGGTACTGGTCACTTGATAATCCACACGTTTATGTGGATAAACATGTTAATTTACCAGGATTAACAGCATGGTGTGGTTTATCATCCAGGGGTTTGGTTGGACCATTTTTCTTTAATGGAACAGTTACCGGTGCCGCATATCTCGACATGCTGCGGACAGAAATTATACCTGCAGTTCGGAAGTTGTTTGGAAACGACGACTTTTACTTTCAACAAGATGGAGCCCCCCCTCATTATCATTGTGATGTCAGAAGGTACCTCGATGAAACGTTGCCTAACCGTTGGATAGGACGAAGAGGAAGCGTTGAGTATCCTCCACGTTCACCGGACTTGACTCCACTTGATTTTTACTTGTGGGGATACCTGAAGGATGCAGTTTATGGTACAAGACCCGCAACACTCGAACACCTTAAGGATGCAATTAGGGAAAAGTGCGGGACCATCACAGCATCCACATTAGTCCATGTCTGCGAATCAGTTAGTCGACGCATTCAAAAGTGCATTCATGCCGCCGGAGAACATTTTGAGCACTTGGCGTAGTTAATTAAATTTTATATGAAAACAACTCGCTATAACATTTTGATCACTTAGATTACTAATTTACCTTTCATTGGCAATTGCTATAACAATATATTGTTTGGTTTTTTTTTAAATTATAAAATATATATGATGCTATAAAGAGTAGTTTTTTTTGGGACACCCTGTATATATATATATATATATATATATATATATATATATATATAGAAATTACACTGTAATGAAAATGTAATGATTCATTACAGACCTTTCATTACCATTATTACCTCGAAATTTCTTTCATCATCATTACAAGAGATTTGTAATTAATTATAATTAATTACCATTTCAATGATAATGACCCCATGTCTGGCTCAGGATAGAACACTTTGGCGGGACACACGAGTTGGACCTGCCTGATAGGCAGGATACGATGGATGGACTTCTTCATCTTGTTATTAATGTTTATTTGTTGCCTGCTTAGACCTAGTTTAGTCTGAATATTATTGTTGTAGTATGAGCATGTGATAATGCAGTGCTGTGATCTATCTACTTGTGAGTTGCCCCGGTCAATTGAATGCCCAGTTAGGGCAACTGAATGCCCGGTTAGGTCAACTGTACGCCTTTGACGATTGGTTAGGCTAAGTCAGATATTTTCGTGAGTTTTAACGAAAATATCACGACTTAACCTAACCAATCAAGGGCGTACAGTTGACCTAACCGGCTATTCAATTGACCTAACCAGGCATTCAATTAACCGGGGGCGCAATTTGTTTGTTTTATTTAGTCAATAAAGCAATCTTAGCTTTAAACAATAATGGCTGGTCGTCCTGCTGCTCTTACTGTTATAGTGCAGAGAAATATCACGTTTAAAAACTTGTCAGACTCGCATTTTATACTTTGCATGTTTTAAATAAATATAACCACGACAACGTGAATAATTAATAATTTAAACACGGATTCTATACTTAGGCCGGAAACATAATATTCCGCAAACAAGTTTAGAATTTGATACGTGAACAATAATTAAATTTAAAGAAATTTCACAAAGTTCTCTTTCTGGTGACTAACATTAAGATCTTACAAACAAGTTCGCGTAAAACAAAAGAAACTCAGATTTTAGAACAACGTGAGACAGTTTTAAGTCAACTTGGAATTTTTTAATCATGCCACAGGGTTTAAAGATTCTCTAAGCCACTTCAACTTTACAGGGCAGAACTACAACTGCTTTATAACTCTAAGTTACACCTTAAGATTACAAGAACTCCTCCCTTTAGTGTCTAAAGGGCCTATCAAAACCATTTTCATTACAGGACATCATTCGTACAAAAGTTACTGATCTTCCATTGGCTCTAACATCAACTTTGTTCAATTCTACGCTCCGCCTTTCTTAATTAAAGAAAATCTTCAAATTAAAATTTAACATTTAAAGTTGAAAATTTTAAATTTTCTCTCGAGGGCTTCCCTTAGACGAGACCAAAGAATAAACAAACCCAAACCTTTACAAGCTTCAATAATGAAAATCAACTTTGTTCAGCTATATTTTCCCCTTTGTAGCTTAATTACTCGACCATAAATCTATCCGGGAATGTCAAACAATAATTTATTTTCTGGATAACGCACTCAGCCTTCGGCTCCAACCCTGGGTATCGGATCACTACTTTTGTACGTCTTCATTTTTAAAGATTTAAATTTTCACGCGAAATTAAATCGATTTCAAAATCACTTCACTCTTTCTTGGTACCATTTTTTATTTACAATTTGATACGAGATTTACGCATACAAATTCACCGTCACAACAAAATGTATAATATAAATTAATAACAATAACTCTGTGTATATTTGGGTGACGTAAGTGAAATCTTTTGAATTCTGCATTGCTGAAAATTGGTAATTCTGACACGCAGGCGCACGGAAACAGCTTGCGTCAGGTGCCACATTTGTTTACGTTTTCCAGTTGTTGATGAGCTTCTTTTTAACCATCACTCAATCATTAATATCATTAATCTATGTGGGAGTGTCTCATAGGATAATCTGGGTCAGAAATCTGGTCCCCCTTTGAAAAAATTGTGTACCCCCCCCCCCCCCCCCTCCAGCAGATGGGCTTCTCGATCCGCCCTACACGTGTGTGTGTGTGTGTGTGTGTTACACACTAGAGCTGCTTTTTACTGTGGCTATTTTAATTACTTAAGCTGGTGTGTGGTAACAAACCCCCAGAGAGTATAAGGTGGTTCTGGCGTTTTAAATATTCTTAGTTTTCGTTGCTTTAATTACTTTTCTTATCCCGATTCCCTGGAAACATTTTTTTCCTTATTAAATTTCTTGTTGATTCATACTTATTCCAAGATACGAATTCTTTCCAATTATAAGGTTTGTCAAACCTGCGCCTACGATAGGTTAGGTCCTCTCCAAAGCTAATTTCTCAAAATAAGTTAGGCCTGGTTCTTAAAAGATATTTTGCTTCACAAATATGAGTTTTTGACGTAATACGACACTGATAGCTAGTACGTAGAACGCTTAATATGAAACAAAATTAAGTTTCCTGAATTATAAGGCACGTAACTTTTTTTTTAAACATTTGTGTGATACCCTAATCTAGACGATGTTTCTTTAGTAACTGCTTTGATTCCTTTCTGTACACCGCGTGCCGCTTTCCTGGAGAAAAATTAGCTTTGAAGAGGTTCTACTAACCTATCATACTCCCAAGTTTTTTAAAAGCCAAAACCACTCTACAGTTGGGGCCTCATCAGTACATTTGAACTTGTGTAATAAAAAAAAAAACATAACGAGCAATACAAGATTGGACGTTTAATTTTATCATATATTTAAAAACCAAAGTAATTCATTAGTTATGAAACTAAAGACCAAGTTTTAAAAATGAGCTACCGGAAACTCCCTAATCTCAATAACCTAACCTAAACTAACCTAACCCTTGTTATGTCGTTTTTTCATGATATTTAATAATTTTCAATGCAAAAAGTTTGAAACTAATGCCAACACGGATAATGTCATTACACGCATGTTCGACTTTGTTCGTGTCCCGATCAGCTCGGTATCCGAAAGATTGTCACGATTTCGTACACACACACACACACATACATATATATATATATATATATATATATATATATATATATATATATATATATATATATATATATATTGTCCCCCTCATTCTTTGTTTTACTGCAACTTTTGTATAAATCGCGTCCAAATTTCAACTTCCTACCAAAGTTACCTCAAAACCAAACGTGACAAGTCAAATTTTCTGCCATTAATTAATTAACAGGAAAAAAATAACTTATTAATTACCAAATTAAAAAGTAATATCATAAGACTGAAATTACTTGTTTTGAACGAGTCACAGGGAAATTGATCATCCATCCATCTTGTCCCTGAAAACCACTTCACACACTAGAGATAAGAACCAGTGACACCCAGTGCCACGAGGGCCACAACCAGAATCTTGCGGAAGGACACTACACCAATGAACTCATTCGTCTGACGGACCCGCACTACCTCAACTCCGGCCCTTCAGCGAGCTCGCACCGAAGTGAATTTATTTAATGCGGAAAAAATCTGCATCAGTGCCACCGTTCAGACTTTCTCTGGAGAAGGCTGTCATTACAGAGGGGCTGATTCCTGCTTACAGCCGTCAACGTAAACAAAAATTAACACGAATCAAGAAGATAATACACAGACTTTTGACATTTTAAGGTTTTGTCGTGTTCTAGGCCGTCTTTTTAATAGATACACACGGGAAAAGTGGATTATGAGGAACTGGACGGTAGTTTTAGCGTAATGGTGTGGGTAACACTGCGAGATGCTGTAAAGTGACCTTGTATTAATCGATGGAGTCTTTATTCTGCGCTTGAGATTAGTCTTCTTCCATCGCACACGGTGATAGACAGCCGTGACAATTGCCGACCAACCACTCGATGAAAGATACAAAAAGGCTCCAAGTTCTTCATCCCCCACACCCGTAGACCAATCCTCACACGAACCCCATTGAACGCATTCGCGTGGGAGCATCTCCATCCTGAACTCTAAAAACGAAGACCTCCTCCCATATCTAGCAACTCTAATAAAACTGACATTTGGCAAAATCTTCACTTTTCCAAGACACATACATTGGGTGTATGCCAATAATTATTTTTCCTATTTTGTATACATCTTATAGAGATAATACGCACGATATTAAAATAATTTTTGTGTCGTGTTAATTTTATTTGGTCAAGCGCCTTACTGTAGGCGTATTGGCCAGAAAAAAATGGGACACTTTTTACGTTATCGGGTAATGAAATTTTGAGAGAGATGTTATATTTAGGATTGAAATAAAAAGTATCCCGAGGAAGTGAGTGTTTTTGTTTTAATGCTTTGTGTGAAGCCCTTTTTGCTTTTAAAACTTCTTTAACTCATCTTGGCATCGACTCCACCAATGATTTATAAATGTTGCTAACTTTTGGATCACTGAGCCAACACTCACGAAGGCGTCTTATGAGCTTTACTTTAGTTGAAATGTCTTCCTTTTGCATTCATCTCTTCAAAATTGACTAAAGATTTTCCACTGGATTTAGATCTGGAGGTCCGGTGCTAGTGTCTCCGAGTAACTGATACAATGAGAAAACGGACAAACGGAACGGACATTTCCGGGACAGTCCAATACTTCAGTGCCATTTTCCTCAAAACTTCTCCACATTTTATGTATGACACGGTGCCAAATCTTGTTGAAACCACCATTTTCTGCGTTCAAACCAGTTGTTAGAAAGAGACAACAACTTTTCCTTCAACAATGGTATACTGTATATATACGAGTATTTTTGACTGTTCATCATTCCATTCACAAAAAAAAAAACTTCTTCCATGGATTAAAAAAGGACCAAACCATAACCTTGTCAGGATGATTCGTGATGCGAGACAGGCAAATAGTTGATCTCTTAGCAACTGTCATTTTCCTTACGAAAGGTGTTCGAACTTCGGAAACCAGATAATGAAATTCATCGCTAAAAATTATGTGATAAAAAATTAATTCAAATTCTAATGTGTCTCAAGCAAACACAGAAAAACAGCACCTAAGATATGAACGTCATACCTATGATTATGCAAAGCTATTGATGGTTGTAATATTTGAGTGTTTAAAGTGGGTGTCTAATATCTTATAAAAGCAAAAAGTTAATAGGCAACGTTAATTGTATTCTTTAGAGGTGACTGCGAAGTGTTTGAATATTCTGGACCTTTACTGAAAATGACCCACAAACTTTGCGCGACTTTCTCTAAATCAGGAGTCAACATTCCCCTCACTTTATCCGTTTCCAGTTGTCTACAGTGAAGTCTTCGTACTTCTGCGCTCATTGCAAACTCTTGCACGCAACTTTGCTGTTAATAACGACTTTTCAAATGGTCGAATGCAGTTGGAGTCCATGCTACGTTCCTCAAACCTTCTTATCACTGCTCTAGCAGAAATTTTCAACCCACACTTTTCCACCTCGTTTTGAATGGCGTATTAGTCCGTGGGCCAGAAGGGTTGATCGTACCACTCGGGGGAACCAAACGTCCCTCATACCAATGATGAAGGATGCTGAAAAGATGATAAAAATGCTCGCTGGACATTTTAAAAGAGAAGATGATGAAGATTTACACTAAAACGCTACCAGATACAGATGTCCAGCAAGCATATTTGGAAAATACAAATTATAAGCTATCCAAAAAGCATCGTTTCATCTGGTTCGCCTTAGTGATACTGATTGGCCAAAATTTGGGGTCTGGCTCACGGACTACATACAGTATATGACGTTCCCCTCGAGTCTTCATACAAATTTATACAAGTTTTGAGTCGTCTCTCGTAGTAGTTATCCCTTTGCTCCCGACTTTCCCACGCATCTTCATCACGACAGTACCATACCACTCGTATTCCCGTAGAATTTGATATATTTGGGTCACTAGATATCTGTCAAATTGATTTTGCAGTACGTTCAAACAAATTAATCACCTTATCAGAGTTTTTGTAGTTGTTATTCTTAGTCATTTTTATGCACTGCTTAGGATACACAGCAACTCACGAATGAGAAGCTTCTCATCATATACGACTTGTATTTACGTAAACTATGCTTTGGTTCGTTGGTTGTTCAAGTCGGCATTTAAAAAACGATTTTCACACACATTACGTTTAGGACGAGAGATATTTATATTTTAAATAGATTACATAATATCCCATTTTTTTCTGACCAGTTAATATATGTACAAAACATGCAGAGAATAGCCTACCAACATGTACACACTATTCCCTCAGCCACTCGCGTACGCCTAAAAATGTTACTACGCAAACCTGCCAATAGGCTAGTTAGGCCATATACCATATTATACAACGTCACAATCTTATAACTGTACTTACACACTTACACACACACACACACACACAAAGGACCCGTTCTTCCTAGTTTAACCCGTCTCTTCTACAAAAAAAATAAAAACAAGGTTAAATAACCTAATACAAATTAAAGGCTCAAAAGCGTTATGAAGCCTTTTTCTGCCTGACCTTGAATATTAGAAACCTGAGAGCCATAACCAAACGTTTGTCTTCAACAACATGCGTAATAAATATTATTATTATTATATCGAATATTTTAATATTTATAATGTACGATTAATAATCCCAAAATTATGATGAATACTATAATAAATTAAAATTTGTTCATTGTTCATGAATGGAAATGCAATTTTCAATAGAAGGCGCAAAGGATTTTAAGTTGTACATCTTAGGAACTGCCAAATATAAGCCACTGAGCCATTACCTTTCATGGTAATAATTACTTACGTCATCCACAATTCATATGAGAATGGTCATGACATTTACGAGTAAATGCAATGAGTTTGATTCATTATTGAAATAATAATTCATTAATATACAAAAGTTAATACCGAGTTCTATCATAATTCATTAATATACAAAAGTTAATACCGAGTTCTATCAACTTAAATTAGGTAATATTTTTAGTTTAAAGAAAGCAGTACCTAATTTACATATGATGTTGGGTTAATAATAATAATAATACATATGAATCACAGGCGTCATATCAATGACTCGTACCGAAGATCACGTGAATACAAGAAAAAGTGATGCAATAATGACAAACAATTTTGGCGGTAGGAAATTCTACCAATGAGCACTAATGGGTTAACTAAACACGGGTTGATTTTGAGAGGTGATCTGGTTTGCGAGTGATATGGAAAGATTCAATGCGAAATATGAAAATTAACCTTTAAATCCTGAGGTTTTGTTTACTTTCAAATAGTAACTCATTCATGAATACAATCACAGACCACGAAACACTATGGTGGGGTCACACGCGAGAATTTCGACCCTTTGTGACCTTGACATAATAGTTAGCGTTTCAAGTATAAAGGTCTACTCTATTCAATAGAGTGAATAGACCTTTATCTATTGTATAAGGAACGCTCATTTCACGCAAATCTTATTGCCAAGGATTGGTTCAAATTTTAAGAGGTGCATTTTTTATTTTCTTACAACAAATTTTATTGCATATTATTGTGAAGAAATTATCCCAAATTTGTTATTTTCAACAAAGAGTTCTCATTAAGATTTTATTTACGCGCAACAAAGACAACGTGACTAGAGTTCATTAAAATCGCCATCATGTGACAAGCGCCTCCAAATCCAGCTGAACAAGGGATCGAATAGACCATTATCAAGAGCTGAAAAATGCCAGTTGCCTTCACCGAATGAGTGACAAACAGGGTTGTGGAGTCGGTCCAAAATTTTCCGACTCCGACTCCGACTCCACACATTGTAAAAATTCGACTCCGACTCCGACTCCACACATTGTAAAAAATTCGACTCCGACTCCGACTCCACACATTGTAAAAAATCTAAAAATCCGACTCCGACTCCTCACATTTTAAATATACGACTCCGACTCCTCTAGTGTTTCACTCTATAATTATCATAATAATAAGACATTTCATCACCACCACATGAATCGTCAGGTTACTTTCTAGGATAAGGGAACATTCAAATATTAAGAAGGATATTGACTTGTAGATATTATCATATTAAGGGATTTTTATTTTTTCCAATAATATATATATATATATATATATATATATATATATATATATATATATATATAAATGAAAAAGATTCTCTTAAACATAATTAAGGTCTAACCAGTAGTAGTCCTACTTAAAATTGAATAACCCTTCTTAACCTAGTGGCTATAACCAGGGTTGTGGAGTCGGTCCAAAATTTTCCGACTCCGACTCCACACATTGTAAAAATTCGACTCCGACTCCGACTCCGACTCCGCCCTGAAACGTGCGACTCCACGACTCCGACTCCGACTCCACAACCCTGGTGACAAATGCTATTTTTGCCTTCTTTTAAATGTCTTCCAGAATGTCACGCCACTAAAACAATCTTGTGGAGCCAAAGTGTTTACGAAGACGTGACATTCCCCAGCCGCGGAGAACAAATAGGTCGAAGAGAATTTGAAGTACATTATGTACCGGGTCAGTAAATGAAATCAAAGCCTACCTTCGTATCATATATATATATGGGCCTACTCAGTCCACGTGTAAATGTAAAATGTATATTACTTCATACAAAAGATTTTGAAAAGAATCTTTGAAGCCAGTGAGAGCTCAATATTTACTTTAAGTTCACGAATTACTTACATTTAAAATACAGCTTCACAAATGGCGTCCGATGTGAAGCTCAAAATTCGATCGTTGTGTTTGGAGACTAATTGGACATGGCCAATTTAAAGTCACGCAGTTTTGAAGACAGCGAAATCTTCTAACCTTAAGATTACAAGTACTTCACCAAACCAGTTGAGCAGCTCGACATCTCGTTGTTCCTGAAACCACCGTCTGATGATCCTGGCAGTATGAACAGGGCAGTTATCCTGTAATATATATGTTAACCCTCCGTCTATGGCCTTGAGTGGTTCGAAATTGACGGGGATTCTAGTTAGGTCGCAGCAATGGATTTTCTCACTCTGGAGTAGCTGGTACCGTGTAGGGAATCGCGATAGTTTCTTTTATATTACACACCGATTTCTTCTTGTAGTGGATCGGAGGATTCTGTGAAAACTTACTATATTATCTGACGGTTCCCCGATTCTTCTTGTAGCGTATAGGGAAATTATTTATTCTATTTTAAAACTAAGTTCTCTGGAGAAAGCAGGGCTCAGAGAAGACAAAGAGATCGTCTGACTGAATTTTACTGCTTTTAAAATCTTACAGGTAATGCTTCAGCCTCTAGGTCAGATCAGAATAATCACAATTTGAAGAATTACAAAACTTTATATACTAATAATTTGGTGACATCATTATTATTATTTAATGTTGACCTATTTTGTTTTTTATTCTCAATAGGCTGAATTTTTTTTGCAAAATATCAAGACAAAGGTAAATTTTGGCTGTAACAGAATACTGGCAGATAAGCAAGATATTTGAAGATGAAGTCATATTTTTTTTAAACAACATATTGACAGATCTGATATTATCATGATTTGCCGAGTTAACTAAAAATGGAAATTGAAATATGCCTTTTATTATGGATTAAAATTAAACATGCATATTAGCCAAAATTAAATGCTTAAAATTTAAAATTAAGTGTTAATTCAGAGTTTTGGCAAGTTATGACTTCATCTTTTACAACGGAGAGAGAATGTATAAAAAAATGAGCATTGCAGAATTTAACACAATTACATGATTAAGCCTAATTTAAAAAATAATTAGATAATTTAAAAAAAATAATTCATCAATTACTTAGCAAAAATAAAATAGAAAGAAAATCTAAAAAAATTTCCAAACTTGCATTTTATATACAGTTACGAGTGGTACACGATTTTGGACTTTATATGCAAAAATGAATGTTAGAATTATTCATTTTTTCATATACTCGTATATTAATACTATATATCACTTAATATATTTCGTCGCTGGATTCAAATCACAGTTTAAAATTAGATGCTATCCAAATCGTAATCTGACACACCAAATTACAGGGTCCTTCGAGATGCAATACTTTTTGTCATATCGTGATTCGATATTAACACTTACAAGTATTGTATTTCTCTACATGATGATGATTAATTTCAGCTACTGTGCAATTTCATATAGACGATTTGATCTCGTAATATTGTCGTTTTTGGTGTAGCGAAAGGAGATGGGGAGGACGAGAGGGAGAGTAAAGTATCCCACGTTTGTGAAATAACCTAACTCCTCTATTCCTTAAATTTAGGAATAATGCATGAATAAAATACATAGTCATCCTAGCATTATCACCAAAACTACAGTGAACAATATATTTATTCTGTCATTGGTTTTCAAAAAATAGAAGTGTTACTACGACACCACCTGAGAGGGGGAGGAGGCGAGTGAGGGTGGAGGACTGGGGTTTAAGAGGGACTGCGTTGTTGTCACATCTCGGAGAAGGTGGAGCGGAATTATTGTAGGCGACTGTACGGGTGAAATGTGCGCACATACGTAGGCCTACAGCTTACGTGTGAAACGTATTACAAATATCAATAATAATAATATTCGTGTGAGCGCGGATATTTACTTAATTCCGCAATTAGAGGGGCTAAACCCGATGCGAAGCGAAATAAGGATTCCTTAATTCAAAGGTAACCACCATCCTTTAAAGCAGAAATGGGCAACTTCCGTTTGCTTGAGGCCCACTTTCTCTCACCCTCAGCAGTCTGAGACAAAATTTTATTGAAAATAATAAATAATAATAATGGCATAAAATATCTACCATTCAAAAACGAAACAAACTGTCATTACATTGCGATGTAATCTCGCTAAATAATTCTAAAAACATTTCATTAACACTTAAAGAATTCAGTTTACTTTTATTTACAAATAGACACTGAATTTACATACATGAATATTTCGCTGTTAAGACAAATACTGTAAACTACCTTGAGCAAGCGGACGTACTTTACAGGCTCCGTCTGTCCGTTTGTCCTGTTTCTCACTATATCAGTTTCCCGTACACTACCACTACTAAGGTTAGGGGCCTAATTATAATATATATATATACTGTATATATATTAATATGTACTTAATATAAACAATTAATAATAATATGCGAAGCAGAAAGTTGGAAATTAGAAGACTTTGTACCCTAATTTCGAGCTTATGTGAAGAATAAAAGTCTTAGGTTATACTTCCTCTGTTCTGAGGAAGTTCACAAACCGTGACAAGTGTTACTAAATTCATTTATCCTGCGGTGAAGGCATTGGGCAACCACTTCACTAATACGCCCTTGTTAAACTCATGAAAATGTCCACAGAGAGAAATAGGAATAACAGCATAAACGGAGTTGCCAGTCAAAGGATAAGCAATGTCGCACTCGGCAGGGGAAGCAGCAGGGCATGACTCCAGATTTGAAAAAATTTATTGGAGCACAGCTCTGAATTTACTTTTTTTCCCTTACACCACTAGATAGGTTAATGATAGTAAACTCTTGAATTGACGACATACCAATTACAAATTGTTTTAGCTAAACATAATAATACAATAATGTACAGTTTATAACTCACCTTAAGTTTATTTATTCATTGCAGCAGCAACAGTGGACGATGTTAGACCTTGCATGTAGGCATTGTTGTGAATTTACCGCCATGTATGCTTGGCCACTGATCAATGGCTTTCTGTGTGATCATTACAGCAGATCTAGTGCCTGGAGCTGGACCCTCCTTCACAATTCTGCACAGCTTAGTCAAATGAGATGGCTTAATGGATCCTTTGTGTTCAACAATGTAACCAAGAATGGAGAATGTCCCTTCAGCTGGTGCTTCACTCCAGGCAGTTGATCCATCTTTATCAAAATGCTTTAATCTCTCTGTGATTCCTTTCCACAGCTGTTCTATATATTCTGTCAGCCAATTTATCACTGAGTCTTTTGTAAAACTACTTTCAGATCTGGTTCTGGATGGTCTAGCAACTTCAGCAACCTGGTAGTAATCAGAACGTTTCTTGATGTATTTGTAAACTTCATTTAGGATGTAATCCTCAGCTGTTAGTTCCTTTTGCTGCCCTGTGGTTAGTGATGTTAAAAAACGTTTTTTTATGTCCATGTTGTTGTTTTTTTTTTGTCGTTTTTATTGTTTTTTTGTTTTTTTGTTTTTTTTAATAATTAATATAGATATTGCCAATTTAATTATAAGGTATACTTTTGCAATGATATATATTATAAAAATAAATAAATAAATAATAAAATAGGCCATATGGTACCAGTATAGAATGTCCTTTTCAGCCTATTTACAGAAAAAAACTGGCCTCTTTCTTGCACTGAAAGTCTTGTATCTTGAGATCCGTTAAACTTGCGAGAACACTGGCTGGGAGCTGACTGCCCATTGTCCAACCTTTCTAGGACTCTCCCATCCATGCCTCGGATTTTGAATCTCCCCCTTAACTATCCTTTAGACCCGCGATGACATATTTTCCCCCCGAGACCATCCATAATCCATATATATACATACACATACACCCAGGGGTGCAGTGCTGCCGGAGCTCACCGGAGCGCCGCTCCGGCACCTCTGCAAGAGGAAGTTTGGAGGAATTACCATAACAAGCAACAAAAAAATTGTCTCCATTAATTAGCAACAGTTTAGTGAGTGAGTGCAAACACGAAATACTTAGTCATCGTGTGGCATATATAGAAACAGGATAGGAAATGGCAGGCTTTTGTCAGGCCCACCAGAGCTCCGGCACCTATAAAATTGGCACTGCACCCCTGCATACACCATATACATATATACATATATACATAAATACTTATATACACATATTTATATCTATTATATACCCCATACACACGCATACATCCAGAATTCCAGATACATACGCACACATACTCACATATATACCTACACAAACTCATACACCTCTATTTCGCCCTTTCATTACCTCCGAGATCATTTAGCACATACAGTAATATCCATACAGCCAAAAGAAACCGATTAAGCACAGACAGAGCAGCAAAGCTAGTATTTATATCCCAAAATGCAAAATTCCAAGAAAGTGAAGTAAAACATGGTGCTACATTGGCTTCGTCAACATCCAA
The DNA here is from genome assembly GCA_023014485.1 of Bathynomus jamesi. NCBI lineage: Eukaryota > Metazoa > Arthropoda > Malacostraca > Isopoda > Cirolanidae > Bathynomus > Bathynomus jamesi. The sequence continues at coordinate 691,054 of JAJOZX010000335.1, forward strand.
ATCTGCAATAAGTACCAGTACCTGTGATATTGAAACTATATGCTCTAATCAATTTAGTGATAATGATTCTTCAATGGAAATAAATCAGATAATGAGTTAAACAGCATTAGGATAACACAAAGGTTAAAGAAAGAGATGAATATATATATATATTTTTTTCTATTTGGAATATATATATATATATATATATATACACTGGTATTCTTGCCAATCACAATTATATATATTGTTTTATACCAGTATTATGTATTTTTTATTATATATATTATACCAGTACCTGTGATATTGAAACTAGCATATATGCTCTACCCAATATAGTGATGATTCTTCCATGGAAATGAAGGTTAAACAACATTAGGTTAACAAAAAGGTTCAAAAAAAGGTGAATATTTTTTTTTCTATCTGGAATATATATACTGGTACTCTTGCCAATCACAATTATGTATATTGTTTGAAACGAGGAAGACTGTTTTATGTTCTAGTTAAAAAATATATATACATATAAAAATGAGTGTTTGTTTTTCCTTTCTATTATATGGGTCATTCTCTGTCAGATCAACCAAAAAAAATTGAAATTAACACCCTCATCTCTCATATTTTGCTGAAATTTGGTTTATAGGGAGTTTGTGAGCCCTGAATCCATTTCTGAAATTATAAGGTCAATCCGACCAACGGTTCAAGAGATATGACCTCGGGCAATTTGAGGTCACTCACGAGGTTACTAACATTTGGCGAGCCATAACTTGGGTAATAATTGTCATAATTATATAAAAGTATATATATTTAGAATCAGAAAACGACAAGGAATCCAAATATGCAAGTTTAGAACTCTAGGTTGAAAAATATAAAAGTTACACTGTAACCAAAATTTGAGGTCACGATTTGACCTCTGGGGTATCAAATGAGAATTTTTTTTTAAATGTAAAAAATGAAGGCATAGGCATTGGCTATTAGAATCAGCAAAAAAAAAGTTTGTTTATGTTAGTATTTTTCATGTAACTAACATATAAGTGAACACCATATTCATAAGTTGCGCGTCAATTCTACCTATTTTTTCACACTTAAGCTCATAATTTGACCTATAGAAATTAAAATTACATTTTTTATAGATATAAAAAACAAAGTCAGAGTTCTTGACTAATAGAAACAATCAAAAAAGTTTTTTATGTTGGTACTTTTCATGTAACTAACTTATAAGTGAACACCATATTTATAAATTGCTTGTCATTTCAAGGAATTTTTATATCTTAGCTATCAATTTGACCTCAAGCTCCAAGAATTTAATAAAAATTGTATTTCACTGCTAATCTACACTGGCAATAATAGTTATAATAGTGAAAGGGGAAGACTAAGCTCACATGTAGCCTAAACAAACCTGTTGAAACATGTTGCTACTTGTCTAAGTGCAGAATCAACACAGATAGTTGCAAAATTCCTTGTCTACAGGTTAGTACAGTTCCAGCCAGCACTGTGGATGGCTGGTGGGTATGGTGTTTTAATGAGCCTCAGAGACTATCAAGGCCTAAAATATTAAGTGTGTATAGCTATATATTTTCTAAAAAATATATTGCCTAATTGTAAATCCTATATCTTTACAGATCAAAATACAATGGTTCTGCACTTGAAATACTGCCAGGACCCAATTCAAAAACACAAGAAACGCATAACAATCAATCTTAGAAAAGTGACTGATGTACTTGTTGAAAAATGTGCTGGAAGAGTGAAAAAAGACTCATTGTTGTGTGTGAACTGCTGGACACTGATAATGAAAAACCCCACTATACTTAGTACCACTGAAAACAACGAGTCTGAGCAGGATTCAAATGAATCATCTACTATCAGTGGCTTGAGTAACATCTCTTCAATTCAAGATCTGGACAATGACAGTGATTGCTTGATAAAGGAAAATCCTTCAACTTCAGTTGAACCAGTTCTAGCATTTCTGGACCAAACACCAGTTAAAAAAAGTAAGTAATAAATTAATATAATAACTTATACTTTACTACAAGGTCTGTTTGATCTACTATATAGCCAATTATATAGCATTTAAGGTACTATAATTAATATTTAATTACTAATATTCAGGTGTGTGAAACCTTTTTTCTGTTCTTTTCAGAAGGGCTGTCATTAAGCCAGAAAAAGCGCAAGGCTCGTGGTAAGCTATCATCTGCTCAGAAACACCTGAAGGAGAGGCTAGAACTCAGTTATGGTGTTCAAATTACCGAGGAGGTAAGTGATACTTCAAAACCTGAAACTAAATCTGAAAAACATCTAGACAAATTAATGAATGAATTGAAACAGTCATTCCTGGAGAGCAAATGTCACCATCACAAACTACAAATATTGACACTCTCACCATACACAATTGAAAAAACAGCTAGTTTCTTTCAAACTACAACATACATGGTGAAAAGAAGCCGTTCACTTAAATCAGAACATGGAATCCTTCCGAAGATTCCACTAATGAGCAAAGGAAAAGTGATATCTGAAGAACACAAAGATATAGTTAGAAGATTCTATGAGTCAGAAGAGGTTAGTCGTATGTGTCCTGGCCAAAAGGATTGCGTGAAAGTTATCAGTGCTGAAGGTGCAATGAAGGTGCAAAAACGATTGGTCCTCGGGAATTTAAGAGAGATGTTTGAACTATATAAAAATGATGAAAAGAATCCCAAAATTGGATTTTCCACATTTGCAAAATTACGGCCATCATATTGTGTGCTTGCCGGTAGTGGTGGGACTCATTCTGTCTGTGTCTGCACATACCATCAAAATCCAAAATTGCAGCTGGCTGCATTGGGAGAAAGAAGTCTTTCATACAAGGATCTTATGGATTACAGTGTCTGCAGTACAGAAAGAGAGACTTGCATGATGCAACTTTGCAATGATTGCCCAAGAGAAGAGGGTGTCCTGGATTTTCTTGAGTTACTTGACAGTGTGAAATCAGCTCCAAATGAAATATCTTACAAGCAATGGGTGACTGTTGACCGTTGTACAATGGTTGATAAGGTGGAGCCACTTCATGAATACTTATCATCCCTAAGCATGAAAATATCCCGCATGGTTCGTCATCACTTTGTTGCTCAGCAACAATCACAGTACTTCAAGCAGTTGAAAGAAACACTACCACCTCAGAGCGAGGTAGTTATAGTAGGTGATTTCTCTGAGAATTATTCTTTCATTGTCCAGGATGCTGCCCAAGGGTTTCACTGGGACAATTCACAGTGTACAGTTCACCCTTTTGTCATCTATTATAGATCATCTGCAGACCAGGAACTTAGCCATTTTAGTGTCTGTTTCTTATCTGCATCACTAAAACACAACACTATAATGGTTTACTCATTCATATTAATTTTAACCTGTTTTGGTACAGGTATATAGATGATATTTCACAGTTGAAAAAGAAAATGATGGAAGCTTATCTTTTCTGGATCTAAAAATTTGGAGATGCTTTTATCAGTTCAAATTTGAAGTCTATCCTAAGCCTACTAATAATAACTCTTATGTGCATTTTTATTCTGACTATCATCCCTCGATTAAAACCTCTATTTTCTCTATGTTTCTTAGAGCATTGAGAGTTGTCAGTGCTGAATTTTTAGATTCCGAGTCATGCAATATCATGAATATTGGTACGAAATTATGTTATCCTATTTCATTTTTAGATAACTGTCTTAGGAAAGCCAAGAATAGGTATTATAATAATGCAACTGTAAAGGAATTTGAGCGTAAAAATATCCTTAGCCTACCTTACCATGTTAATTTTCCATATCTTCCGACTTTACTTAATTAAAGCAATTGGCATCAATGTAGTCTTTAAGTACAGTGTGTTCGAAAAGTCTCTCCGCAGTGCTATGTTAAACGCATAGGAAATTGAAAAACTACAATGTTTTCATTCAACCATGATTTAATGATTTTATTACATAACCTTTTGATTTTACAGCATTTGTTCAAAGTGTTTTCCACCATTTTGTTGGCACAGAGCAACTCGTCTACACTTGTTGTCAAACACTTTTTTTAAAGTGTTGGTTGACTGCGGAGAGACTTTTCGAACGCACTGTATAATAATACTGTTAAATCACGCCGAATAAAGAATAGCCCGGATAATGTTGTTGGTTGTGTGTATTCGACCGGATGTACACAATGTAACTCAGTATATATAGGCCAAACGGGTAAAACGTTAGATATTAGGGTAAAACAGCATAAATATGCGTGTAGAACAGCAAATAATTCCAATACATTGTTTAACCATATGTATACGTGTAATCATAGCATCAAGTGGGACAGTTCTAAAGCGCCTGTTGAAAACAGAGATATAATTGAAAGAAATATTCTACAGGGTGTCCCATAAGTCCGGCATCATAGGAGAAATTCATATTTTTCTATATTTCTACAAACCATAATTTATGCTCGGGATGCCAATTTCCCGTCCACCATTCTGTTCAGTGACGAGGCTGTTTTTTATGGAAATGGTGAGGTAAATCGACAGAACACCCGCTACTGGTCTCAAAACAACCCTCACTGGTATACCTCTTCAAAGAAACAAGGTGCATCTCGGGTGATGGTATGGTGTGGCATTTGGAAGGATCGCATCATAGGCCCCCTCTTTTTCGATGAACATGTCACTGGAGGCACCTACCTACGTATGCTCAAGGAAGAAGCATTTCCCAACGTCTTGAACGAAGAAGGAAATTTCCCAACATGGTTCCAGCAAGACGGCGCTCCTGCACATTACAGCACCCAAGTAAGGGAATACCTGTACCAACAATTCCCTGGTCATTGGATAGGACGTCGAGGGCCTGTGGAATGACCAGCTAGAAGCCCGGATCTCACGCCACTAGATTTTTATCTCTGGGGCCACTTGAAAGAGCTGGTATACGCAGAGAAAATTAGGAGTGTTGAACATTTGCGGCAGCGCATTATTGGGTCATGTAACACCATTACTCCTGACATCATTCACCGTGTGCTTGCTGACTGGGTATCACGTCTGAATTTGTGTATTGAAAACAATGGTAGACATATTGAGCACGTTCTGTAAATAAAAGCTTTTGTTTTGCCTTTTTTTATTATTTTTCCTATGATGCCGGACTTATGGGACACCCTGTAGAATGTGCATTTATTCATTTTGAAAACAATTTCAATAACAGTGCGGGAATGTATAAAATTGACAATATCTTATTAAAATTCCTTTTGCCTCTCATTAACTCTTGTTAAGTATGCGCTAATTGTTTTGGTTTCCGCTACGTTGTATATATTTATGGGCATCTTGCCTTCTCTTCATTCCCTGACGAGGTGTAGCTCTGAATACACGAAAGGCCTTGGAATCTTTCTTCTTTTTCCTTGTGGGTTTGCATCATATATATATATATAAAGTTTAAGACGAGAGAGAGAATTTACAAACTAGAAATGTCACTTATTGTAAAAATAATGCATCATAGTATTTGCATTTTATATTTGTTTTTTATTTATTTTTCTAGATGCGGCCCGCGGGCTGACAGTTGGCCATCCCTGACTTCGCATTCTTTAAGTAAAAGACTCGCGCAATGTATAATTACGTCCACACGATGGCGGAACTAGCCGATTCTCGTCCCCTATTTCGCCGGGGCTTTCCCTCCCGCAGGTTGTGGTCATGAATACCGAGCAGATGGCACAGAACTAACAATAGAAAAATGTCCTAACTGCGACTGCACACGCCAAATGCAATCATTAATTCACATCGGTCTCGTCATAAAACAAACTTAACATTGCGAGCGAAAAGTATTCGCATCAAGACAAATTAGATTAAAACGGTAAAGAAAGGAAGAGAGCTGTGCTGCTCTTCTTCAAATCTCAGACTTTCGTGCTTCAAGCAAGTGATCAAACGTTACTAACATATATATATATATATATATATATATATATATATATATATATATATATATATATATATATATATATATATATATATATTATATATATATATATTTATAATAATATATATATATATATATATATATAGATTATAATATATTTATTATAAAGGGTGATCCAGAGAAATGGGACCCAAAAGAAACCCCTGTAACTCTTAAAGTATAAGTCCTTTTATAAAATCATACGCATCATTCGAAAGAGGATAGTTACAAGTTTGTACAGGATTGTATAGGTTTTGACAATACAAGACGAGATAAGATAAGATACAAAACAAAATAAAAGTGTTAGTTAAAACTAACCCTTCAAGATGACTGCATGGACTGTGGAACAGCTGCGTTTCATAACTAAGCAATATTATGAGCATGGAAGTGTAGTTTCAGCTCTTAGGTGATTTTGACATCTGAAAATTTGTCTTGAAAAATCTTTGAGTTGAAACTACACTTCTTCCATGCTCATAATATTGCTCAGTTATGAAACGCAGCTGTTCCACAGTCCATGCAGTCATCTTGAAGGGTTAGTTTTAACTAACACTTTTATTTTGTTTTGTATCTTATCTTGTCTTGTCAAAACCTATACAATCCTGTACAAACTTGTAACTATCCTCTTTCGAATGATGCATATGATTTTATAAAAGGACTTATACTTTAAGAGTTATAGGGGTTTCTTTTGGGTCCCATTTCTCTGGATCACCCTTTATAATAATATATTAAAATATATTATAATAAATATATTATAATATTATAATAATATATTATAATATATTATATATCGTGAAACAAGCAAATATTACCCCAATCTACAAAGGAGGCAAAAGAAAGGAAGCCAAGAACTATAGACCCATATCTTTGACTTCCCATATTATCAAAATATTTGAGAAAGTCCTGAAAAGGCACATTGTCAGTTTTATAGAAAATGAACATCTCTTAGAAGACTTTCAACATGGCTTCAGACACAAGAGATCCTGCCTTACTGAACTTATAGACCATTGCAATACAATCCTACAATATTTGGGAGAAAACCACAATGTTGATGTCATCTATCTAGACTTTGCAAAAGCTTTTGACAAGGTTGACCATGGTATTATTCCATAAACAAAAGAACTTGGTATTTGTGGAAAAATAGGAAAATGGATCCATGCCTTTCTCTCTGACAGAAAACAAATAACAATTGTAAATGGAGCAAGATCTATAGAAAAAGAAGTGATTAGTGGAGTGCCGCAAGGCACAGTACTAGGACCAATTCTATTCATTATAATGCTAAACAATATAAACTGTAACCTAGGAAGCTCTCTCCTGTCATTCGCAGATGATACCAGAATACTAAGACCAATTACAGAAAAAGAAGACTGTGTCGAGCTACAAAAAGATCTACAAACTATATATGCATGGGCAGATGCAAACAATATGGCCTTCAATGAAGACAAATTTGAACTAATTAAGTATGGACCAAATAAATACCTGAAAGAACAATTCAACTACACTGGACCCACAGGAAAAGATATTGTACAAACTGATCATGTCAGGGATCTAGGGATTATATTATCTGAAGATGCAACATTCAACAGGCACATTGACAAAGTAACCTCATCATGCAAACAACTAATAGGATATATACTGAGGACATTCAGAACTAGGGACAGTATGACCATGCTTACCCTGTGGAAATCACTTGTCCTTCCACGCATTGACTACTGCTCTCAATTATGGTTTCCCCACAAACAAAATGAATTGCAAAAATTGGGCCTACAAAGAACCTTTACCTCGTATATTAAACAACCTGAGGGGCAACAGGTGAGTAAAAACAAATTAAACTACTGGGATAGGCTCAGAGGCCTCAACCTTTATTCCATAGAGAGAAGGTTTGAGAGATACATCCTAATCTACACCTGGAAAATTCTAGAAGGGCTTTTAGTTGCCCCCAATACTGAACCAATTGTGCCCATCTTAACAAGAACTGGAAGAATGTGTAAAAATATCACCTCCCACCAAACAGTCTGAGAAGGATTCAAACCCTTCAATATAATAGGATCTCTAGGCAGGGTTCTCGCCTGTTTAACTCCTTGCCTCAGTACCTTAGAGATATAAGTGCAGTCCCAGTAGATACTTTTAAAAAACACTTGGACATGTTTTTAGCCAACATACCCGACCAACCCACAGTGTCAGGGTATTCCTCTGCCAGACCAGCCCCCACAAATTCAATAGGGGACCAAATCGTATGGCAGGAGCGAGAGAAAAGAGGGGTGGCGACCCCGTCGTGGCCCCGCCTCAGAAGGCGCTGAGCCGACTTCGAGGGAGCAGCGCACCCTTGAGGCAGAAGCGCTTTAAGGTAAATTTAAGGTGTATGTATATATATATATATAACGTAAAGAACGACGCTTTGTATAGGAGAATTATCCGCGCAAGATGAGAGCGAAAGAACGAAACAAATGAAAAAATGAGGTAACCACCCGGGAATCGAACTCGGGATCTTCCGATTGCCGGTCAGATATGATAACCATTACACCACGGGCCTCACCCAATCAAATGTCGAATTCCTCTACATGCGCGCAGAAACCAATGCCCCAAAGGGGCACCTCCCGCATGCCGTAACATTATATACCTCATTTTTTCATTTGTTTCGTTCTTTCGCTCTCATCTTGCGCGGATAATTCTCCTATACAAAGCGTCGTTCTTTACGTTAATTATACTGCGTGTTTGCAGTTATAATGTATATAATGTTACGGCATGCGGGAGGTGCCCCTTTGGGGCATTGGTTTCTGCGCGCATGTAGAGGAATTACGACATTTGATTGGGTGAGGCCCGTGGTGTAATGGTTATCATATCTGACCGGCAATCGGAAGATCCCGGGTTCGATTCACGGGTGGTTACCTCATTTTTTCATTCTTTCGCTCTCATCTTGCGCGGAAATTCTCCTATACAAAGCGTCGTTCTTTACGTTAATTATACTGCGTGTTTGCAGTTATAATATATATATATATGCACTAAAATCACAAAATAACACGTGATCTTATTAATAAGCAAACAACCACAGGGAAAAGGAAACACAAAGTCCGAGCGCTTTCGTGATATATTCACATTATCAAGGAGGAACAGAAAAAAGACAGAGATTACAAAGTAAATGAGTTAAATAGACAAGCAAAAAATTCACAATCGGCACCTCAAATTAAAGGCCTTAAAGCCCTCTAAAGATTTTTTCAATTGATAACATAATCTGTAGGCTGCTAAATTACTAAATATAAAAGAAGTATATAGATGAAATTAGACAAAAAAAAACAATACAGAGAACAAAAATTATTATAGTGGTTATTAACACTTTCGGAAGAATTGGTTAGCATAATTTGCCATTACCTGTGGCTACAATTATAGAATTAATTAAGCTGTGCATAGTAGACTCAAAATTTGTGTTCAATAATGAATATTTTAGGCAGAAATTTGGTATGGCGATGGGAAACCCTCTCTCCCCCATTTTGAGTAACTTATATATGGAGTTTTTTGAAAGTAAGTTATTAAGGAAGATTCTGCCAAATTATGTTCCATGGTTTAGATATGTAGATGATGTTCTTTGTCTTTGGCCAGTGACTTTAAATCTCAATGAATTCTTACCCAAACTTAATAATTTAACTCCCTCTATCAATTTTACAGTTGAAATAGAAAAAGATTCTTCGATCCCTTTTTTAGATGTTTTAATATATAGGTCTGGAAAAAAGTTTAAGTACAATATTTACAGAAAACCCACTAATAATAATTGTTCCTATATACATTATTATTCTGATCACCATATTAATGTAAAACGATCCGTTCTTTCTACTTTGTTCCTAAGAGGTCTACGAATTTGTAGCCCAGAGTTCATTGACGACGAAATTAGTAAAATATACAAAATTGCTTTTGATTTAAAATACCCAAAGAACTGCATAGATAAGTCCTTAAAAATGGCAAAGAAAACCTTCTACGAAGTAAAGGATAAGATTCCTTATAACACAAAAAATGTTTTAGTGTTACCATTCAGAGAAAATTTCCTTGATCTGCCGAATCTGCTGAGGACTTTTAACGTAAATATTGCGTTCAAAAATTTAGATGTAATTAAGAATTCATTGATTAAGAACTCCCGTTAAGTGAACATGGTTGTGCATATAAAATCCCTTGCACAATATGCAATAAATTTTACATTGGCCAAACTGGTAAGACCCTTGAGTTACGTATTAAACAGCATCAATACAGTATAAGAAGTGGCCAGGAATCTAACGCCATTTTCATTCACGTAAGAGATACTAATCATCCCATTGATTGGAAAAATGCTTCCAAATTAAGGTTTAGTAAATCTATTGTTAGCAGAAATATACTGGAATCAAGTGTGATCAAGAATAATGCGGATTTGGTCCTTAATATTAGTCCTGGGTTGTATAAATTAGATTCGTGCATTGTCAGAAAGCTGGCGAAGGGCCTACTGTTTTCTTGACTGCATTCTTGCCCCTTAATGGTTTGCCCTGGTTAAATAAATAAATATTATTGTAAGAACTGTTAACATTCTTATGTGTCTATTTTAATTGTAATATTTCTTTCGTGTATAATCTTTGGTTGCTGGGGGGTTTATTGGACTTTTCAACTGGGTTGCTTTTGGGAAAACAATTTTTCCAAACTGTTTGTAGAAAAAATTTTGTAATATTCTGTAAGACGATGGCACCATTCCCTTTGTTTTCATTAATTTCTGGCCACTTAATTTCCTGCTTTAATTAAATATTAGTGTTAATAACCATAATAATAATTTTTGTTTTCTGTACTGGTGTTTTGTCTAATTTCATCTATATAGTCCTTTTATATTTAGTAATTTAGCAGCCTACAGATTATGTTATCTATTTGTTATCTACGTTATCTATTTGTTTTTCATTAAATTCTTGCCAATTAATTGCCTGCTTTAATTAAATATTAGTGTTAATAACCATTATAATAATTTTTGTTCTCTGTATTGGTTTTTTGTCTAATTTCATCTCTATACTTCTTTTATTCTTTTATATTTAGTAATTTAGCAGCCTACAGATTATGTTATCAATTGAAAAAATCTTTAGAGGGCTTTAAGGCCTTTAATTTGAGGTGCCGATTGTGAATTTTTTGCTTGTCTATTTAACTCATTTACTTTGTAATCTCTGTCTATTTTCTGTTCCTCCTTGATAATGTGAATATATCACGAAAGCGCTCGGACTTTGTGTTTCCTTTTCCCTGTGGTTGTTTGCTTATATATATATATATATAATATTATTATTATATTATATTTACCCGTTTGGCCTATATATACTGAGTTACATTGTGTACATCGCGGTCGAATGCACACAACCAACAACATTATCCGGGCTATTCTTTATTAGGCGTGATTTAACAGTATTATTATACTTAAAGACTATAATATATTTAATTATAATATATAATTATAATATATTTATTATAGGTCAGCAGTGGTGAATCATATTAAAAGAGAAGAAATGAAACTAAGAAAGATACTTATTTAAATGAGAAGCAAAAACCTGCGTTCATGTTCTACTACGTGGAAGAAGAAAATGAATAGTGAAATGACATATTTTTTAAAAGGAATTTCAATGACTTCTCTTTGCTTACAAGTTGAACTTTAATGTTATTATTATCAAATTTAACGAGTTATGCATGTAATTATTAATTATATTAATTTTATTAATTATACTCCGCCTGGGAGTGGGCAAGCCAGCCCAAGTCTCAGCCGGTCCCAAGCCCGGATAAAGGAGGAGGGTTGGCGGCAGGAAGGGCATCCGGCCGTAAAACCTTTGCCAAAACCTTATGAATACAGATCCATTAAGGCACAGGAAAGGAGATTGAGATGGTATGGGCATGTCCAGAGGAGGGAGGAGGAGTATGTGGGACGACGGATGCTGAGGATGGAAATTCCAGGCACGAGGAGAAGAGGTAGACCTAAGATGAGGTGGCGGGATAGAGTGAAAAAAAGATATGAGTGAAAGGGGACTGAGGAAGAGGTGGCTCACGACACAAGTGAATGGAGAAGAAGGATCTGCAGCAGCGACCCCACATAGAAGTGGGCTAATAAGGCTGCGGAAGAAGAAAAAAAAAAAAAATATATATATATTATATATATATATAGAGAGAGAGAGAGAGAGAGAGACTAAAATGGAATGAAGAAAGTAAAATTGGTGAATAAATTTATAAAAGAACGTAGCCATCAAAATTTTTAGCTACTCATCAGAAGCCATGATAGGTGAAAAAAAAAAAATGTGAAGTTATATTTGAAATTTAACTGCTTCGCGAGCTTCAAGTACAATCTGCGAAGCTAAATTTTAAATTTAAGGGTTTCGTGAGAGATTTGTAAATGTTCAACTCCTAAACTCGCTTAAAGAATATCCCGCCCGGTAGGACGACTATTTTTACCAGTTTATATAATTAACGAATATTGGTTTTCTTAACAATAAACTAGTTTACGCACGCAAACAAACAAAACTTACGTCAAATCCATCCACGACGTATAACTACAAATTTTCAACGTGAAAAAAGTGTTAGCAGCTGACGAGGAAGCTTCTAACAGTGGCTGCATCCTATAGCGCGGGACACGTCAACGCGAAGAAGAGGCGACGTCAAACCAAAACATCAACGCGCTGGTGGCCAAACTTCCTCAAGTCTCCGTGCAGCGGGCTGTCTACGGTTGGCCAGACTGGCAGTCGACGGCCTGTTGCGTGGCACGGTCAGAGTGCCGATCGGCTCCCGGGGCCAGACCTATTCTCAGCGTGCTATTTTTTCAATTACAGGGAGCAATTCCGTGCTCCCCGAACTACTCTTACTCTCTGGCGACATTAAGACTAATCCAGGCCCCACTACAACTTACACAAGTCACCATACACAAAGACGGACACAATAGCACCATGAGACACATACAGAAGTATAATATTAACATATCACAGTACAACGTAGATAGCCTCACAAACAAAATCATGCAGCTTAGGGAATTTGTACACAAACAAAACATTCACATAGCACTTATACAAGAAACAAAACTAAAACGCACACACAAACACCCACCATCCCTGACTTCACGGCGATCCGTCAAGATCGTACTGGGGGTCAGGGGTGGACTCATCACTTACATACGTAAAAGCATTAGCTACACTGATGCTACCCAAAACATTACAAACACAATCCAAGCAGATAACACGATAGAAATACAGGCAGTTAACATTAAAACACGCGCAAAACACACCACCACACTAATCAACATTTACATCCCACCAGATAGTTCACCTCAGGTGCCAGCCAATTACAATCCACAGTTACACAATGTGGCCTCCCTCACTAATGTCATCTTAGGAGGAGACTTCAACGCCAAAGACACTAGTTGGTACCTGCACAACCAAAACAACACCAGAGGCGCCAACATAGCCACACAACTAAACAGCCTCTTCATTCTTAACAATACAGAAGAACATACACACATACCACATCAAGCAGGATACTCAAACTCTTCCCCAGACATAACGTTCTGTTCCCCCTCACTAGCAACACATACACAATGAAGAACAGAAAAACAACTGTCATCAGACCACCTGCCCATCATCATTACAACACATTCTACACTCTGCCCAACAGCCTTAGGCACACTTACAGAAATTACAAGAAAGCTGATTGGGAACAGTTCAAAATACAGACTGAGGAACAATTCACCACATTAAACAGCACACCCATCATAAACATCAATACAACACTCAACACATTTAATCAGATCATCAATAATGCAAACAAATACATACCCAAGGGCAACATTAGGAAATACAACCCAAATTACACTAGAGAAAGAGCCCACCTCATAAGGCAACGTAACAACAACCTCAAATATAACACACAAACCCCACACACAGAAGCCATAAAACAGCAGATACAACAGCTCAACACAGAAATAAACAACAAACTCAAAGAAAAACAAACAGAAACATTCAGGGAATTCATAACAACACTAAACCACTCCACAGATACATCCAGGCTATACAAGACTATAAACAGCATTACCCACTCTAACAGCGGCATTCACACCTCACACGCGGCTATCTGTCGCAGCCAAAATAATATCCCAACATATACACAACAAGCTAACATTCTAGTTAATCACTACGCAAAGATAAGTCACTTAAACAGAGACAACAACCAGAAACACGCAGACAGACAAACAGCCAGACACAAGAAAACCTACAGACTCGACACGACCATTACACCCTTCAATACAGACCAGACCACCAAGATCATCAAAAACATTAAGAATTCGAAGGATACTGGACCAGACAACATATCTAACATACACCTTAAACACTTGGGCCCACAAGGAATACTAGCTCTCACAAATATCAACACATATTCATACCAACACTGTATTATTCCTGACATATGGAAACAAGGTAAAATTATTACACTACTCAAACCAAACAAAAATCCAACAGAACCAGCTTCCTATAGACCCATTACTTTACTATGCACACCTTCCAAAGTAACAGAAAGACTAATTTTTACAAATCACCAACCACACATTCCACTATCGCCTACTCAACATGGATTCAGACCTCACCACTGAACCACGACATTACTCACTAACCTCACGCAGCATCATGGATGGCATCAACTCCAGACGACCAGCTCAACGTACACTATTAGCAACAATAGACATTAGTAAAGCATTTGATGCTATCCCACGCTTCCCTCTCATAAACAAAATACTGAACACAAACATGCACAATAACACAAAAGGTGGCTGAGCAACTATCTTTCAGGAAGATACTCACATGTCACATTTAATGGCAAGTTATCCAAAAACAAGCTTTTTCCGAACGGGGTCCCTCAAGGCTCTGTTCTCTCACCAACACTCTTCAACTTATACATGCATGACATTCCAACACCATAGATAAAAGCTTATTATCATCATATGCAGATGACATCACTCTAACATCCACCCACAACAACATCGACACAGCTACAAATAACCTACAAACATACATAAACAGTATACAAGACTGGCTCACACACAATAGACTCAAAGTAGCGCCCACAAAATCAACCATCACCTTGCTTACAAGCAACACAAAAGAACACCAGGTAATTCCACAGCTTACACTAAACAACATCAACATTCCACACTCTCACAGGACCAAAATACTTGGGGCACATACAACACATCATTATCTTTGCAAACCACATTCAGGACATTAAAAACAAATGTACGTCAAGACTTAACACGCTTAGGGTACTAACAGGCACAAACTTTGGACACCAGCAGGAAACAACAACACTCATATACAAACAATATATTCGCTCAGTTATGGACTATGCTAGCCCATGCTGGGCACCCATTATCTAAACAACACACATAAACACCTTACAGACAATACAAACAACGCACTTCGTATCATTACAGGATGCACTCAAACAACACCAATAGAACACCTGCACACTGAAACAAAAATACTGAAAGTTAGGGAACATTTAGACATGAGGGAAACACAATTCATGGCAGCAGCGACAACTAACCCACAACACCCTTGCCACTACATGTACAATCACGCACCATTAAGGTAACACCAGAGAGAGATTATAACCAAATACCCCATTCCATACCACGCCCCACAGACATCACACAGTACAGAAAACACACACACACACACCTAACCCACAAAGCACTGACACAACTCGGTCCGAATGCGGTCCTAGGTGCAAAGCCGCCACCCATTAACAGGTCAGAGATCAACCTGAGCAGATCAGATCGAGTTAACTTAGCACGATTCCGATGTGGACATCACCCCAACTTACGGACATATAAACACAGACTAGACAACTCCATAGACGACACCTGCCACCTGTGCCAGGACACACCACAAACAATTGAACACATTATGACACACTGTACCGCTCTAGTACAAGAACGAACACAATACAACATCACTAGTGCGCTGAACCTTTGGTCCACTCCGGAGAGGGCGATCGGTTACCTGCGTGCCGCCGGCTTGCTCGATCAGGGTGGGCTGATCGGCTAAACAACAACAACAAATTTTCAATCGGAGGTTTAATTTTTATTATACAAATAACGTCCATTTTCCAGCCTACTGCCAACCCAATTCAACTATGGGACATTCTTGCTTTCGTCCACCCGACTTCCACACTTAAAATACAAACCTAGGCTTTGGGATGAACTTATTATTTATTAATTTTCAGCTTAAATATTTAAAATATTTAAAAAGTCAATTTCATAATTATTTACTCGTGCTTTACGATCCGCTTTTATATATTTTGTTTTGTCTACACAAGTGTCTCTTCTCTCTCTCCTCCTCTCTCTCTCTCTCTCTCTTCTCCTCGATAGAATAGACAAACTGAGCACGTTTAAGGCTCCTGGGCCAGACCAGTTTCTCCCCAGTGTTGCGGGAGGTGCGCTACCAGGTGGCTCCCCACCTGGCTACAGTCTTCAACAAATCGTTGGAGACGGGCCAGGTGCCTGGAGGGAAGCCAACGTGACCCCTATCTTTAAGAAAGGGGATCACGAAAGTCCAGGGAACTCGTCCCATTGTCTCACTTCAGTTGTAGTAAATTATTAGAGGGGATAATAGCGGATAGGATCGTTGACCATTTGGGTTCCTACAAGCTGCTTGGGGACTCCCAACATGGGTTTTAGACGACATAGGTCGTGTCTCACCAACTTGCTCGAGTTTTTCCACGTCATGTTGAGTGAGTATGATAAGTAGGGCGATTGATATACTTTATCTCGACTTTCAGAAAGCCTTTGATGAGGTACCTCACCGCCGGCTAATGGCGAAAGTACGTGGCTGGGTGTCGGTGGGGAAATAGGTAGGTGGATTGAAAACTAGCTGAAGAATAGGCGGCAGAGGGTTGTAATTAAAGGGGTTAGTTCGGGTTGGGCCTCGGTCACTAGTGGGGTTCCTCAGGGTTCCGTTTTGGGACCACTGTTGTTTATCATTTACATAAATGATATCGACGGTGGCATCGTCAGGTCGGATCGCCAAATTCGCTGATGACACCAAGCTTGGGGCCAATGTTGGGACGCCCGAAGCGATCGAGCAACTGCGTGCGGACCTAGGTAGGATAGGAGTGGGGTCCGAAAAATGGCAAATGCCGTTTAACTTGGGTAAATGCAAAGTGATAAACATTGGCTACGCCAATCCCAAGTCGGACTACTCGATGTTGGGGAACAATATCGAGGCGACTGATTTGGAAAAGGACTTGGGTGTGCTAATCAGCAGCGACCTTAAGTTTACCAAACAGTGCGTAGAGGTGGAAAAGAAAGCTCAGAAGCTGTTGGGTTATATCAGGAGGCAATTTCAGTTTCGGAACAAGGAGATTGTGCTCTCTCTGTACAATTCCCTGGTTCGGCCGCACCTGGAGTATGCAGTGCAGTTCTGGTCGCCCACCCTCAGGAAAGATATTGAGAGGCTGGAGCGAGTGCAGGCGAGGGCCACAAAATTAAACCCTTCCGTTAGGCATATGGGCTACAATCGACGGTTACGCTCCCATAACTTGTTTTCGCTGGAAACTCGGAGGCTGCGCGGTCAACTGATCGAGGTTTTCAAGCTCTTACGCGGGTTCAACTATGTCGATTTTAGAAGCATGTTTAGTTTAAATGATAACCCAACTAGCAACAATGGTTGGAAGTTGGATTTGAAACGGTTTAGGACTAGTGTGTGTGGGAATTACTTACCTATAAGATCTGTGACACGTGGAACAGGTTACCTTCAGAAGTTGTGAACAGTTCCTCTGTGGATCATTTCAAGAAAAGGTTAGACCAAGTCTTGCACACTAGTTGAGGGTGTAGAAAATTTTCCCTGGCACTGTTGCCATTGGTACCTCCTCGGTATGTGCCGCAAGGCCTTTTGAGGTACTGTACTTCTTTTCCTTGTAACTCCTTGTAACTCTCTTTCTCTCTCTCATATATATATATATATATATATATATATATTATATATTATATATATATATATAGTTACGATAGAAATGTTCTTCGGGAACCTTATCCTCAATAGGAATATGAAAACAAGAGATACGACTCTCAACATTTATTGGCCAAACGTTTCGGTCCGCTCAGGGGCCATCTTCAGTGACTAAATAGAAGCATCTAAAAATAATCATAAAACTAAAGTAAATACAAATGTCAAACTGTACGATAATAAAATCTAACACAAAAAAAAGTTAAAAAGTTGCTAAAAAAATATCTGGATTATAAAACAAAATAAAAGTAAAATTAAAACAAACTAAAATTTCAAAACTTTTTGAAACAACGGAACCCTTAGAATCAAGAGGTAGCGCTTCAATAATGCAAGGCAAATAATGATAAAACAAAATTTCTACTCATTGTAATTTTTATTTACATATTTAATCAACTTTATGGTATACAGTTATTGAAATTCACAGTTTAAAAATCAATAAAAGAAAAAGAAAGGTTAACTATTTTTATTCCCCTATTTATTGTTAAATTCCCTCAATTGGGGGGATTTTACAATAAATAAGGGAATTTTAATATTTTACCACGAAAGAAATGTTCAATGGCTCGGATGTTGATTGCTTTTCCTCGCATAGGAGTTCAGTATCTGGGGCAATTGTTGTTATACTGCGAGGGCAGATCATCTTTCGCATTCATCATCTTTTTGCTGCCGTATATAGAGCGAAGGATCTCTCACAGAGACACGTTGTTGCGAAAGGCAGAACATATTTCGAAGCACGAGTGGCAATTTCAGGATATTCTTTTGAAAGCTGAATCCAGAAATTCATAATTTCCACTCGATGAAACTTTGTTTTTAACGTGAAATCAGTCAAAATATCAATAAATTGCTCCTTCTCTTTTAATGGTAATTCAGATATATTTCCAGATGCAACAAAAGGATTTTGAACCCAATCTAATGTTTGCGTTGAAGGCGGGAAAAAATATTCCCTAACTGTCGTTGTACGCGAGTCAGACGAGTGTTAAATCAACGAGTTTTTGACACTTTCATCGAGGAGAACATTATTTGTCAATATGAAATCGTTGAGACTCGGAAAACACACTCAAGTTTTTCCTTGGAAACACACACACACACCACACACACCAAAGTTTGTTTCCATAGAATCGAGTTCATTTTACTTTGAACTTTGAAAATATTCATATTCGTACCTCGCAATGAAATATTAAGTTCATTTAGATGCGTAAAAATATCCGCCAAGTACGCCATCTTCCGTATCCAACATTTGCTACTTAATTTGTGCGCCAATTCAAATGGATGTTCAGATAAAAAAAGCCTTATCTCTTCTCATAATTCGTAAAATGGAACCAACACTTTAACACGACATAGCCATCGCACTTCAGTATGAAGTAATAATGTTTTATGTAGACTTCCCCCCCCCCTTTCTTCGCACAATGTAGTAAATATGGGGAATTGAGTGGTCTTGCTTTTATGAGAGATGTTACTGTTCCTCAATCATAATGTGCCAAAAATAGAAAACTTGTAGTTCTCTTCTGTAGTAATCGGTATTCTGTAGTCTTTACTTCCGCAGCTAGTTTTAAGATTTTAGCCTATATACTATGTACTTTTGTTAGTTTAAGAGTTTCATAACATTTACCAAATAATTTTAAATAAATAAAGGCATAACCTATGTCCTATGTAGCTAAAAGGTGTTTACTTTTGTTATTTGTAGCAATTGGAAATAAAATTTTAAAAAACAGCTACGGGCAGTTATAAACGAAGTAGCCTGAAGAGTCGCGTGACGGTGACGAAATGTCTAGAATCGGCTAGGCCCGATTCTCAACATGGAAATCAGTCGATTGCCGATTTGCTACAAAGCGCAAAAAATCGGTCGATATATCGGCCGGCGATTAAATCGATACACCACGAGTATTTTTCTACGAGCTTTCGACGTCTCTCAGTAGAAATTTTAGACCATTCTTCTAAAGAAAATTGTTGTAATTCATTCAGATTCCAAGGGTTTCTCTCGCGGACACCTTTTTTCAAATCAAACCATAAACTCTCGATTAAAGCGAGATCTGGGCTTTGACTGGGCCACTCGAGAAGCTTGAATTTTTTTTAAAGCCCAATTCCATTGATGACGATAAGCTTTCCTGGACCAGAAGCACTAAATCATCCCAAAGAAGCAAACTACCACCAACACCATGTTTAACCATAGGAAGGATGTTTTTTCCTCGAAGGCAGTATTTATTTTTCGCCAAACATACCGTTGGTCGTTGTTACCCAATAATTTAGTTTTGGTCTCGTCTATCCAGAGAACTTTCTTCCAGAATGCAAATCCATCATTTTGATGACCCTTGGCGTATTTTAAACAAGCTCTGTAGCGGGGGGGGGGGGGGGGGGGCAACTCTTCCATACAGACCATTCTTTCTCAATGTACGACGTCCAGTAGAAGGATGAACGTCGATCTTAGACAGGGTTAATGTTTGGCAAATATCTCCCGCAGTCACTCGTGGATCCGCAGCAGCCATTAGTAGTATAGCCGCAAAAGGGGAGAGTGCAAGAATGTTGCAGGTTATTATGCAAAGTGGGGTGGGGGGTTCCCCCAAGAGAAAGGAGAGAAAGGAGGAGGAGAGGTGTTCACCTGGCAGGAGCCAAGCACATTAAGACTTCAGCCGAGTAGGCGTTGTTTTATAGGCTCCTAATCAGCCAGTTGGCGTAAATGGCTTGAGTTGCCAGATAGCGCCATGTATTCTCTAATCGAAGACTGAGTTGCCAGATACCACTGTATACATTATTATAGACTCCTAATCAGCCAGTTGGCTTAGAAGGCTTAAATGTTGCCAGATACCGCAATACTACTGTATACATTATTATATTTCTTAAAAGAATACCGGTAGTAGGCTTAGAAGGCATAACAATTAAGTAAAACAACATTGCATCATTCTGTTTATTATAAATATATAGAAAATAAATATACATTTCAATTGAGGAATATGCATATAACAGTACAGGAAATATACACACAATTATGGATATATATAAAATAAAATATACATTTCAAATAAATATACACCAATAGAAATATGTACATAACAGTACAGGAGAAATATCACGCAAAATATATATATAAACACAAATCAATAGAAATATGCGTATAATCAGTACAGGAGAAATGTCAAGCAAAATATATATATAAATAATTCACTTTTTTTTCAAAATACTAAACTCGGTCTTAATCGAGTTTACAATTACATCATTATTGCTCTGCATTACGCAGTATATGCGGCTTAATAATATTTCACCGCTTAAAGTATAGGGAAACCTGTACTCGATATGAAGGGCTTTCATATCGTTCAGTACTATTTTTGTTCCCACTTTACAACCGGTTGGTAAGTCATCTTTAAATACGTCTAGAATACAATCAAAAGCACGCACAAAGAGTTCATCGTTAGCTACATTATTAAACACAAGTTTATAAACACGCTTTTCCAATCGAGGGTTTATTTCTACCGACTCGAGCTTTTCAATCGTGAACTCACTCAACATAGCGGCAATTGAAATAATCTTCTAAATCGTTACGACAACTGCGCGTTATATAAAGAAATAGTTTTCAGGGTGAACGGTGTAGGTGAGCTCAGCCTTGTACCGATCAATTGCTTTGTACCAAAGTTCATGGTATTTCAAAGTCTAAACTTTTTAAATAAACGTCCAGCTCTAGACCATTCTCACCAGCCTACACTCGGTAAACCCATCGAGCAGAGCGGTGTAGGCGTATTCAAGTACTGTATCAAAATAAAGCTGTCCGTAACACGCGCGTCTAATATAGGTTTTAGTTACGGAATCCGACGATTTCAAACATTCTGTCGAGGATGAAACGGTTTCGCGTAGGAACAAGAGCGTTATTATCAGAAGCATTCTTCCACATCAGCCGTATATCAATGCACGGCCGATCGTTATTTATACACAACGTACATACAACGGCGTATGAGGGTGCGTCACTAATCTGCTCTCTTCTTGTACCTACGTTAGCAGGTATTTTATAACGATCTTCACTCCACTTCTCAACTATCACAAAGATTCTATTCATCTCCTCGATACTTAAATAAACCCGTTTGTTTGTCGGTCTACATTCCGTTTCCAGTACATAGCTAATGGTACCGGAATTACGCCTGAACACGCGCAACGATTTCGTCACGGACACATCGTACGAGGCGTTGAGAATGCTGCTCAAAGGAAGTTCCATCGTATTCGAGGAGCGCACGTCCACTCGGCTCAAGCTCTGAGATAACTATGAGCCGTGTGAGGCACGCAGGTAGGCAGGAATGGTTCGACGGGCGGCTGACTCGATGATACGTGAATGGGCTTGTTCGTATGACCGCGAGTCGAATTGTTGTACATATTTCGGTACAAGAATATCACTACCAGCCTACGCACCAGACAGTTTGGATAAGAACTAGGAACATTTTATGTTTTACTAAACATCTCCACACTCCGGCGCACTATTTGAGAGGAACATATGTTCATATTTTTCCTTTCTGCCCATCAAACGATACTCGTCTCTAAACTCTGTTAAAAATTCACGCAGGGCACTAGCCACAACCTCACTACGAACCTCATCATGATATACGTTAATATAGTGATAAAAATACTTAAGATTGTCCATGATCACGAGATTCACATTTTCAGTCGTAGGGTATGAGTAATCGACATGGTGTAGCATGACGTAATACCGCTTGTCACACCACCCATCAGCAAGACTCATTATCCATACCTGCTGCTTCTCTTCTGCACGCGGTTTCTTTTACTTCACGGTGTATGTGAGACTTTATAAAGTTTAGCTCTGCAGTATACTTCAGCACATCGTCTGTGCAACGAAAGCCTTCAACGGTCTCACCAGAACATCCGTAGAGTATTTGTACATCTTGGAACTTCGCACAATCCAATGTTTTTTAAAAGAGGCATAGGAGGGAGGAATAGGAAGTTTTTCGGTATCCACCACATCCTGGCACTTTACTGAATACCATTTCGTAAACGTTGTACAAGCAATATTAAAGGTAGCCATTTGAATACACGTCTGATCTGAATACACGTCTGATCTCTCGGGCTTACTGCGGTCGACTGACCACGCAGGGATTCCCAGATAGTAGCATGACTCACGGTCTTACAGTGGGCGGAGCTTAGAACTTTCACCTGCACACACACACACACACACACACACACAAAGGAGAAAGTGAAACGCTATTTGAAACATGATTTATTTAATAAACGAGATATTCAAGTTATATATATTTACAAATACGATTTAATAAACGAGATATTCAAGTATATATATATATATATTTATATTAATAATATATATATATATAATTATATTTACAAATAGATACGATTATATACAAGACGTGTGAGTTAGAAGCATCATTGGTATCCAAAGGGTACGGTATCATAGGTACCAGGTAACTGGTAACGTTTCCTATAGGTGTTACGGCACACCATCGTACCCCTAAGTTCCTTCACGCCCCCCAGCTTCTGCGCCCGAAAATTGTGGGTGCCTACAATTAGTGGGGAGGTTGTTCATCATCGTCCAAACATACTAGATCCTTCAACGACTCAAAGTTAACAACCTCCCGATTCGCATGGTTGAGCGTAATACCCTTTGCCTTCACGATATATTTCATTTCCTCCCCACCCTGACCCGTACCCCATAAGTCTTAGGTCCTGTTGAGGCAAAAGAGTCGGCGTATGCGTTGTCCCCATACTCATCCTTGATCTCATCAGTGAGCTCGCCGAGGAACTCCCCAATAGTGGGCATGTATTCACCCTCCCTCTCTGTGAATATCACGCTATCTGTATCGGCATACAATACTCTCCGCCCAAGAGAATGCAATAGACCCCAAAGTTTTATACGGGCGTAGGCTGTTGTGAAGCTGGCCACAGGTATGTTTGTAACCCTTGAGGTATCTGTGGCAAATTCAGTGTTGTTGTACTTTATTACGTAAGTATTACCTACATTTACGATCTCCATGACCTCTTTATCGGGGGCATTGGCATAATCCCAGACATCGCTATAACTTTGTGCCAAATGAATGCTCCCTCTGCCGGTATTCTGCGCAAATTTTCCCCATAGACTGTTTAGACACAACTTTGCACTAAAGCGCTTGCCAGGATTCTTTACAATTTGGACACGATCAAGTTGTATACCTTCGCGGTCGCGGTAACGTTGAATATAGGCAGACTTTTCATCTTCGGTATCAACTCCTCGCGGATACCCTGATGCCTCAACCTTATCCTTCAAAAAGGTGTTTATATATGGTGTGAAAAGGTTGGGTAGCTTCTGAAACCTCCACACCTCATGTATCTTCAGTATTCTATAACCATGGCGCACGGCTAGGGCCAACTCAGGACTTGTATATACGCCTCTGATCTTACGCTGGTGGGGTATATGGTTACATTCGCCGTTATCCTCTTCCGCGCACTTCACGCACAGGGGAAACATGAGCTTGTCGTCGATAACGACAGGTAAGATCGGCATCCATAAATTGCGTGGGGGGTACGTCTACGAAAGAGAGCCCAAAGTAACGATCATTCAAATTTTTTGAAAATTCATTGATGGAGGGTAGGCTAGGTCCCACCAGTTTCTCAGGAGCGCCCACGGGGTACGGATTGCTCTTCATCACGTATGGGTATAAAGAACAGAAATCGTAGTAATGGAGCTTCACGCCCTCCGTAGGTGGAAGTATAGTCTGAAAGGATTTGTACGTCCTCCAAACAAGCTATCACCACATTTGAGAGGATCCAGCACCATTGAACGCTTGATCGTTTTTATTTCCTCACGGTACACCTCGTCTGTCTCCATCCGTGCATCATATTCATGCTCCCACAAGACTTTGTGAGTGAACTGTGATCCTATAAGTTGATCGCGGGTGCGGGTCGATGCAAGACAGTCGGCAGGAGACCTACCGTGGATATCTCCGGTGATTCCGCACTCAGGACGGGGGCATCCATGCCACCAGCAACCGTTAAAGGAGTACACAGTCTTCACACCAGTGACACGGTTTTCACTTAACCCATCAACCCAAAAAACACGTCCATTAATCTTAATGGGTACTTCACCCGTGTTGCGGGCGTGCTTTATGTATACACCTGTCTGTTGCTGTAGGTGTATGAGCCAGTAAATAGCCTTGTGCCCGTAACTGCGGGGATTGTTTCGGTGAATAATGGCTAAGGTGTCTTTCGGCATGAAGTTATTCTTGAACACCGTAAAACATAATGATGCGATGGTGGTTGCGACTTGCAGTGGATCGCATTTGAAACGGGCTATGTACATCCTTCTAAAGGCCTGGAAACATACTCTAAGCACGCGCACATCATTCACGCAATAACGCTCACATTCATCAGCTATATTATAAGGGTTACTTTCATTAAAACTGTCGTAGTATCGATCAAAGTCTTCACGTTCATCCATACAGTCAAAATAATGTTTGGGGGTGGTGGGCCTACGTAGTTTAAAGTCTCGCTGGTGAGGAAAGTGTAAGGGAAGTATCCTTTGGAAACTTCAGCTGCTACTCCCATCACCTTGGGTAGCTTTGCTAATTTACAAGGTGTGAATAATAAAGTATCTTTAAATTGTACATTGCCTCTTATCTGCATCTGTATTAATTTGTTGCCTCTTTTCAATGGATCACCTGTAAATATCTCAGAGGATTCGTGTTCAAGCAACTCCTTATAAAGGAACTGCGTGTCAAACTTTTCCCCGTTATGGGCGAGAATATACACAGTCATTTTTTTGAACTTGTCGGCTAACTTGACAATATAGGACACAAATAGTTTCACAGGACTATCGCTGACATTCGTTTTAAAAAACGTTTGTCCGTTTACCACATTTGGGGCACTCGTCACATTCGATATCCATACACTCATCACAGATAGTCTGGCTCACAAGTAAATGTGGAATTACCTCTCTGGTTTCAGCGTTCGTATATGTTTCTATATCGTAGTATACAGTTATACAAGGGTTATTTTTGGCTTAGCATCTTTCATATAACATACATGCTTTACTCCATCCGCCTTATATTCCTCCTGGCATGTAGGACAGTGAATTACGTCACACTTGTGCTTAAATTTTCCCCAATTATCCATTGTGTGAAACATACCACATTCACAGATTCTCATTTTCCTGCACGTGCCAATTGATTTATGGAAATCAAAACAGCTATTATTGAAAAATGTGCGTCTACACACATCACAGTCTCTCTTCTCAGCTTCAACTACACGGCTTTCACATTTGGTGCTTTTACACTGCTCACATACCATGTGACATTCTTTACAATGTCTCACTATATCATCCGCAAACTCGAGGCACCCCCTTACACAAATCATGATGTCTCCCATATTTTCGACTTTTGTCATAACTCGCGTAAAGCCACCTTATATTACGGATGGGAGATACGTTGTCCCTGACAATCCTAAAATAAGTAGGGGCCTTGTACGATCTCTCACACAGCTTTTAAAAACATACACAGTCCTACGACGATCATCCAACCCAAACCAACTATGCGGACATTCATTCATTTCTGTTCTACCCTCAGCTCTTCAGACCCATATTACAGTCAAATTCAAGTTCACAGTCTACAGCTAGTTTACGGGCACGCTCCACGACTGTAGGCAACCAAATTTTT
Source organism: Bathynomus jamesi (assembly GCA_023014485.1). NCBI lineage: Eukaryota > Metazoa > Arthropoda > Malacostraca > Isopoda > Cirolanidae > Bathynomus > Bathynomus jamesi. The sequence goes on from JAJOZX010000335.1 coordinate 717,586, forward strand.
TGAGTTCGTGTTTTGTACAGTAACATACGTGCTAAGAGTACTGCTATAAAGCCGCAACCACGATCGACGTTTTATGCCGTCTATAAATAGCTTGAGAATTGAGGTTAAGAGTATACGGTATGGCACTATGACCCGCAACACACGGTATACATGGTCAATATTTACCGTGAAGTTGTCCATATTGAAGGCTATACTACTTTGGGCGGCTTGCATTATACGTCCTAATATATATTCTACATCTTCAGCCGCCAAACGTCTAAATGGCACTATCACCCATAATCGTCTACATCACCGTCATCTGACCCGAATCCAAAGGACAGACTCGTCCTGACTTCACGCTCGTCGCGATTCTGAAGAGCAAACTCTATAATACCTCTAAATACGCTCTACAACCCGGCGTAGTCCGCGCTCAATACCATTGCTATACATGACTCTAGGGTCGACCCTGACTATCCGTTATTTCTACGGGGATTGGGTGGGGGCTGCGGAGCGCACCAATTCGAGCGTTATATCTTCCTCAACAGAACGGGGGGCGGAGGATGAATTAGGGGGTATATTAGCGGAAGGTGCTGCTGATGGGGGGCTTGTTGCGTAGGAGGTTGATGGTTGGGGCTCTATTACCGCTGCAACAGGCGCGTATTTCGGTCGCTTTATACCTGACGCGGGGATTTCATACCTCCGCTTTGGACGTGTTACCGGTATCGCTGTTGAGGGTTCAGGGGAGGAGATCACAACTACACTGTCGTCGAGGTCATCCGTAATGATGGGCTGCTCTACCTCATCGTCATTCACGGTTCTGTGGGAGAAGAAATATAAGGAACAGCACTCAAAATTTGTAATATTTTGTAAATGACCCTTAGGAGTGTGACGTGTTAGAAATGGACTCTGTAGAAAAATTCAGATTCACGAGCCCATCCACATGTATTATACTGGACCTACAGGATGTGGTAAAACTGTGTTTATGCTTAAAATCATTAAAGAAGGGGGAGATGTTCTCGAAATTTGTGCATAAATTTATATGGTGCTATTCGACGTATCAATCAGTGTTCAACGAGTACCAAGATGATATTTTGTTCCACAAAGGCGTATATGACGTTAATTCGTTAAAGGGAAATGAAATACAATCATTGTAATTGACGATCTCATGTTGGAGATGGATAAAACGTTTGCCGAGACATTTACAGTATTCTCCCACCATCTTAACATAAGCGTGTTCTTCATCAATCAGAATCTATTTTTCAAAAATAGATACATGCGCGATGTGTCGTTAAATACGCAATATCTAGTCTTATTCGCGCAACGTAGAGATGTATCACAAATTGGGGTATTAGCCAATCAAATGTTCCCGAATCGCGTAAGGAGTTTTTGGAAGTTTATAAAGAAGCTACAAGCACGCGTTACGGATATTTGCTTTGCGACCTTCATCCGCGAAACACGTTTAGTGTGCTTCTGCGAACGAATATATTTCCAAACGAGCCTGAAACGGTGTATATTCCAGAATGACAAAGAGACTAAAGAAATACCGTGAATTAATAAAAATCTATCATCGACTGCCTCTGGCAATGCAGCAGATGTTTATTAAAATATCGATGCCGACTTTTTAAAATGCATCTGTGAAATCTGTCTTAACGTTATAAATTGCAATGTATCAATGAAAACCCATCAGAAGGCTCGCCTACGCCGCTACAAGAACATAATACGTGCACTCGCTCGTAAAAGCCAAACTGTAGCGAAGAAAAAACGAATTATTGTACAAACAGGAGGGTCATTTCTCCCCATCTTATTTTCAGTTTTGGGTCTTTTACCGACTAGATTAATATAATGAAGAGTGGTAGTGATTCCCCACGAGGTGTACGCCTCACTGCAAAGGAATCCAGACACGTATCTAGATCCCCGTAAAAGCAGACTTAAAAGAATGGAAAGCGAATTGTTAGCCCTATTAAACAGTGAAAAAACACCTGATGAGAAAAGAATCTTATACCAAGAAGCTCTGCAGAAATTTCTTCACGAGTACGAAAATTATAAGAGCCCTACAGAGATCCTGTGGTTATTAGGCACAGCACGGGGGACGATGGCGACATAGGATCTGTGCCCGACGACACAGCTGACCAACCAAAAAATTAGCCACACAACATATCGAACATGTATTAAAAAATACCCTCCCACTTACATTGAGGAGTAAAGGCTTAAGTCTTTATAATCTATTGAATGAGGATCCCGCCATACAATGGACCGATACAGGGGAGATCATTGTGGAAGGATCAAAGGTACAGGGATCGAATATCGTAGACATTGTCCATGATCTGGTGAGAAAGTGGGATAGGCCATCACCATCAGGATGGAAGCATATTAAAGCAAGACTACAACAAATAAATGTCCCTAAAACGTGATAGGAAATCTGAACAGGTTAAAAGACTTGGAACATGCAACGCCTGTGACACAATTGAAGGCGCCGTCACCCCCGGCGGTAACACCTTTGAAGAGGAGCAAGAAGAGGTTAAACCAACCCTACCCACGTGCCTCTAAAATACGCAAATGGCTAACGTATTAACTAAACGCTATTATGACATTTCTACCCCATCCTCTTACGGCGGCGTAGATAGACTGTACAGAAGTGTTTACGGAGTAGGAAAAAAAGATGTTGAAAGATTTTTGAGGGAGCAGGACGCTTATACGCTTCATAAGCCTGTGAGAAAAAGGTTTAAAACAGCCAAGACAACGGCTTCCTCGATTGATTCTATTTGCAAGCAGATTTAACAGACATGCAAAGATATTCTGTGTATAACGATGGTTACCGCTACATTCTATTCATAATAGACGTATTCTCTAGATATCTGTGGCTAGTTCCTCTGAAAAATAAATCACCTGAAACAGTTGCTAAAGCCACCAAAACGCTAATGTTAAAAGAAACAGGGTTCCTGGCTATTTTTGTACGGATATGGGGAAGGAATTTATAGGCCGTGCTTTTCAGAACATGTTGACAGAGTTTAATATCAGCTATTACACAACCAATTCTATACATAAGGCTTCTTTAGCTGAAAGAGTTCAGCGCACCATAAAGGAACGCATGCACCGTTATTTTACACATAAAAACACATACAGATTTCTAGACATTCTGGAATCATTGGCATCATCCTACAACCGCTCACACCATCGCACGATTGGGACAACACCTAACGAAGTTTTAGAAAGAGGTACACTCCCGAGAAGAGATGGATCACCACCACCACACTCTGCGCGCTTCAAAATCAATGATTATGTAAGGCTGTCGCGTTCGGGGAATAAATTCGCAAAGGGTTTTGAGCAAGGATGGACACGCGAGATTTTTAAAGTTAGGGCTGTGAGACCTAAAGGTGAGATAATGATGTATTACATTGAAGATTTGAATGGGGAAGAAATCTCAGGAGGCTTTTACCGCGAGGAATTGCAGAAAGTTGCGTTTAATTTAGAAAAAATGTTTAAAATTGAGAAAATTTTAGGAAGCAAAGGTTCAGGAAGGAGAAAATGTACCTGGTGAAATGGCTAGGGTACCAGAAAGCTTCAACACCTATATAAAAGCTGATGCAATAATGAAGCTTAAATAGTATGCAACATGGCTCCTAACCATTTCTACGTCACACTCCCGTCCTCCTCGTCCCTGTCTGTACACCCTAACAACACACTAGCCAACTTTGTAACAACTCCATGGGCACATTGAATTGGGTCGTGATTCGTATGTGGGGATATGCGAAATTCAGCTGGACACCGTCTTTTTAAATATTGAACATAAAGAAACCGTTTTTACGATTCTTAGAGACATTGACGTGTGAAAAAGCTGGGGTAGCTATGGATGAAACTATGCGCATCGCTCGGACTAAGATTGCACGGTATTACAGTACAGAAGTAAGACTAGGGCCGGGTCAATATGGTTCGGCCGAGGATGTTGTGAGAGGCTTAAACGTAAGTTTAAGAAACTCAAACCTTACGAATGATTTAGTATATGAAATCGTAAACAACCCTGCACATACACTAATCCTAAAATCAAAGACTAACAGACGTCTTAAAGAACATAGAAAGTTCAAAATTCTAACCAACGGCCGATATAGCGCAGCCTTCCAAAGAGACACATTTCACGAGACACAGTATAACTTGTCCAGATTAATGTATCAATTGAAGATGGAGAAATTGGCTGAAAGGTCCCCAGACATGTGCTATATTTACAGTAATATAGTGGAGCACCAGTTTGTTGGGGATACCCAGGCACGCCTGCTGCGCATTGCTCACATCCCCAACCATAGAGGAAGGAGTTTGAGTATTACATATGACAGACCCCATTATGTGAATGTCGCAACTAATTTAATAACCAATATCACAATATATATAAGAACGATTGAGGGCGAAAACTTCCCATTCGGTAACGGGAGCTTAACAGTGAAGCTACACTTTCGACGCACTGAGTTATAATGGATAGAAAGCCTTTCACCGTCTATCGAGGGATGCGATACCAGCGCGGTAGTGGACTTGGATCCATTTTTTCATCCATACTACGTACGGCTGTTCCTTTGCTGAAGAGGGGTGCCAGATACCTTGGAAGGAAAGCGCTACAAAGGCCTTAACACTGCAGAAGACATATTGGCCGGGGCTAAACCTAAAGAAGCTCTAAAAAAACATTTAAAGCGTACACGGAACGAAATCATCAAAGATGCAAAGAGAAAAATGCGTGGTGGCGGGAAGAAGAGGGCTCCGGAAGAAGGGGTCACGTGGTATTAAACGTAAAAGGCTATCAAAAAAGAAATGCTGTAAGCGAATGAAACCTATGGTTGACCACTTTTTTGACTGATATAAGCTAAGGACATTGATCTCATGAATCATAGTTTGTTTACCACTTGTCGAGAGAGGAGTCACTATTTCGCCATGGCACGCTTCATCCACCCATGTAGTTCACAATGCTGTAAATCGGAGCTGTCCCTTTTTGAGCTCCCGCCAACCCAAGTTTCTATTGAGCACAGTGACTTTATTACAATTAACCCTTTAAACACAATTAGTTCCCCGAGTGCACCTATAGAATTCGTGATACCCAGCTCAGGTCCTTACTTTTTTGATCCAAGCTGTGTGCACATGTACGCTAAGCTACGTATAGCCCATTCTGATGGAACGGTCTGCGATGACAAATATGCTGTATACCCTGAAACAAACTTTCTGCACGCCATATTCAACCAGTGTGACGTATATTTAAATCAGACCAACATATCGGCAGGCACGGGGTACTATCATCTACGAGCCTATTTGGAAAATGTCCTCAACTTTTCCAAAGAAGCGAAGGCTACCTTTTTAAGTGCGGAGGGATATTATCAAACTAAAGATGAAAATAGTATAAAGGACAAATTTAAAAATTCTAAAAAGAAAATATACGAGTGTTTTGGACGGTTGCACACAGATTTCACTTTCCAGGAGAAGTTGCTTGTGAACGGGGTGGATATGAAAATAAAGCTCACCCGCACGAGTCCTGAGATCTGCTTAAATCTGGATGCGAATCAAGAAGAGGGTGCAAAGCCCGTTGTGGTTCACATTATGGACACATACCTCCGCGTACGGCGAGTGAAATTAAGTTCACCAAAACAACTAGAAATTGAGAAAAATTTACTAAACGCTACAGTGAAATATCCTATTAACAGAGTGCAGATCAAACTATATACGGTTCCTGCAGGGTTGGCATCGAAGCAGATAGAAAACATTGCCCTGGGAAATCTTCCTAAAAGGATATTAATCGGCATGCAGGACCACGCTTCGGTGAATGGAAAATATAAAAAGAGTGCCTTTAAATTCGAGAATTTCGGACTTAAAAATATAACTCTATACGTTATGGCACTGCTTTGGGTGGAACAATGGGTACGGACTATTCATCAGACGCTGTGTTACCGCTTTGTGCCAGAGCCTATAGTAATCTGACCCATATTGCAGGTGATTGTGATGAGCTTGGTAATGGGGTAACGCAGGAAGAATTCATTGATCAATTTAACCTTTACCGTTTGACATTACACCTGACTTATCTGCTAGCGTAAATACCCATTTAACCCCACAGCAGAGCGGAAACATCTCAGTGCGGCTGGAATTCGCCAAGCCTATAGACGCTCCTATTAGTGTACTAGTATATCTCGAATCGCAAGCCCTAATAGAAGTAGATAGATTTAGAAGCGTTATCACTGACTTTTAAAATGGATGCTAATACACTTCAGAAAGTAATGGAGCGAGTCACACGTTCCAAATTTATCGGCGTGTTTGCGAAGAATGAAACATTGAGTTTGCCAAGTACGCGAGAATGCGGTAGTCTTATTGTGAACACAGACATCATCGGTAATGAAGGGATTCACTGGATCGCTGTCTATTTTAAAAATAGACAGCGCCTGTACTATTTTGATTCACTCGGTACTCAACCCTGGAGTGACCCTATTATTGTAAAATTTCTCGCTCAGTTACATATTCCCGAAGTTGTGTGGACCCCATTTCGCATGCAAGGATATTTTACTAATGTTTGCGGAATGTACTGCGTCTCATTTCTCATGCATATGTCAAATGATAAAGAATTTATAAATTTTTTAAATTTATTTGACCAGTGTCACACTCGCCGAAACGATGAAATGGTATGCACAGATAAAAAACCGTTTTCCAATTGTACGTACTCGTTGTATATTATAATGTTTTTGTTCGTATATTTGTAACGATATATTCTGTAGTTGTTTATTGTACTGATTTCTTTCATTTAATAAATTTATGAAAATATATTGTCTTCTTATCCCAAAAAGATCGAAAAACACTTACATTATTTCGGTGACATTGTTGACTGATCAGTATATCCTCCCTATTCCGAGATTCTTCAAAAGATTGTATAACACGTGTCAAATCCTCATCGGACCTTAAAGGAATAATGCTTTTAAAACATATACAGAGTATACAGACAGATCCCCATTATGTGAAGATATCTTTGGTTCGAGGAATAACATTGAATGCCATAAAAATTTCGATTTTAGCATAATGGGGATAACCAAATAACATTGATTGACATTTTTGGCGAGTATCTATTTGACGAGATACTACAACTCTCCATATATATATATAATATATATATATATATATATATATATATATATATATATATATATATATATAAACAATTATAGACACTTACATTTCTATGGTAGTCCCTTGCGTCGGATTGTAAGGAGCGTCACTGCAAATATCTTCTACGGTTTGCGTTGAAAATAATTCGCCACGGTCAATCGCATTGAAAAGACTAATTGCGGTTAATGCTGCAGTATCACGTTCTTCATACAATTCCGGGGAGACGTACAGGTCCATGGTGGAGGATGTGTGACATTGTTGACTGTTCAGTATATCCCCGTATTCCGAGATTCTTCAAAAGATTGTATAACACGTGTCAAATCCTCATCGGACCTTAAAGGAATAATGCTTTTAAAACATATACAGAGTATACAGACAGATCCTTATGTGAAGATATCTTTGGTTCGAGAATAACATTGAATGCCATAAAATTTCGATTTTAGCATAATGGGGTAACAAAATAACATTGATTGACATTTTTGGCGAGTATCTATTTGACGATACTACACCCCATCCATATATATATATATAATTCTAATTAGACACTTACATTTCTATGGTAGTCCCTTGCGTCGGATTGTAAGGAGCGTCACTGCAATATCTTCTACGGTTTGCGTTGTAAATAATTCATCACGGTCAACCGCATTAAAAAGGCTAATTGTCGTTAATGCTGCAGTATCACTCTCTTCATACAAGTCTGGGGAGACGTACAGGTCCATGGTGGAGGGAATGATTATTCACTGACGCGAAAATAGCTACTGTTACTCCAAACTGAAAAATATCCCCTTTTATAGGCACAATCGCCAAGCTCCGCCCCAAAAGACCAGATGTTCGTAGTGATTGGCTGCCGATGTAGCTGGGTGGAGCTATGACGTGTACCAATCCGCTATAAAGGGACCGGACGAGTAACATATATATATTTTCACCAATAGATTTAATGCTCGTATTCTCCTTTGAAAATTATTTGGTGATTCGTATAGAACTTTTGATACTGATTCCAAATATGGTTTCAGAATTTTTCTATCACCCATAGTTTTCGAGAAACTATTTACTCAGATTTTCCTGCATCATTAGTCACTAATGTAATCGAGAGGATATAAAGAAATATATCCTAATTATATTTTTAAAAAACATTCGGTTTCAACGTTAAACTGTGGGTCTAAGGTGGGGTGAAAACCTTTCCAATTGCGCTAGGGGACAATTATTTGGTTTCTTATAAAACTTTTGGCACTGAGTCAGGTTTCAGAATTTTCTAATGTTAAACTGTGGGTCTAAGGTGGGGTGAAAACCATTCCAATTGCGCTAGGGGCAACGAAAATTATTTGGTTTCTTATAAAACTTTTGGCACAGTCAGGTTTCAGAATTTTCTAATGTTAAACTGTGGGTCTAAGGTGGGGTGAAAACCTTTCCAATTGCGCTAGGGGACAACGAAAATTATTTGGTTTCTTATAAAACTTTTGGCACTGTCAGGTTTCAGAATTTTCTGTTAAACTGTGGGTCTAAGGTGGGGTGAAAACCTTTCCAACTCAATATAACGTCGAATAATTCGAACAATTGTGTTCGAACACAATGGCAAAAGATACAAGCTTATCCCGTTATTTGAACAAAACTCTCATATATATATATATATATATATATATATATATATATATATATATAATTGTGGCATATCTAAGAAATGGAGTCGAGAGAGGTTTTGTTCAAGCTGTCTAGGAGAAAGGTCATTATGGTCATTTGAGTTGGGCAGATTCTCGGAATTCCTTTCCTCTAGCGAATTGTGGTTTGGTTAATTTCAACTTTTAATTGAATTGTTTCGTAAATTTTCAGTTTCAATTTTTTTTCGCATGGAAGAGACTCGTGTGTTTCGTAAATTTTCATCTCGATACAACTTAGATATTATATATATATATATATATATATATATATATATATATATATATATATATATATACGGGTTTGGGGAATGACGATCATCGAATTGTTTCATAAATTTTCATTTCCGTTCGTTTTTCCCTTACGTATGACTTAAAAATATTTATTGATATGCCTAACTTAAGATCAGGATGCTTTTATAGTTTACAGCATCTTTTAAAAGTTTAACTCCCAAGTTATAAAGTAATTATCAACCGGATTGATTAAAAGTAAAAGCAACTTTCAATATATTTTAGTAATATACAGAATTAACAAAGTTACCCAATAAATAATTCGTTAGACAGAAATGAATTTTTATAAGGGATACCCAACTAATTATGACGCATATTAAATTAAAAAATAATAACAAACGTAAATAAAGCGTATATTAAAAAAAAATGTCGTTTTATTCTTTCCTTATTGATAACTTATTTAAACTAATCTCTGTATATGTGCTTATTTAATCACAATGATTTAAGTTTAAAAGTAAAAACTGTTTTCTGTGAAAACATATGATAATTATTTTATTCTGTTCTTCGGAAAGAGCTTCAATTCGGTTGCCAGATACCACATTTTACCATTATTATGGTGAGTTGTCTCCAACTAAAAGATTTCGTTGTGAACAGCAACTCATAATGAGAGACCTTCCCCCCAATCCCTGATAAGTCTCCCTTCACTTCAATCCACTTTTTACCATTATTATGGTGAGTTGTCTCCAACTAAAAGATTTCGTTGTGAATAGCAACTCATAATGAGAGACCTTCCCCCAATCCCTGATAAGTCTCCCTTCACTTCAAATGAAGAGAAATTATGAAACACACGCTTGTCTGTGCACAAAGCATATAAAAAACCATATATTTATATAGTTAATCAATCGAGCCCCATCTATATATATAATATGTATAATAAGCTGTTTAAAAGACTATATATATATATTATAGTAAACGAAATAAACTAGTTAACCATAAAATTAATTATTTTCTATTATGAAGTTTTCGAATTATGTGTGGTAAACTATGTTATTTGTTTCGAAAAGTTTAGCTTCAAGTTCAATGAAGTTCAAGTTAATGTTAAATTTGCTTCTAAACGTTAAACTAAAATTAAATGTTATAATATGAAAAATAAATTATATATATATATATATATATTTACCTAACAAAGATGTTTAAAAGAATGTATATATGTATATATATAGCATAATAATATATATCTAGCAAGAGCAATCCGATCATTGCAAAAAAAAAACTGGAAAGGTATGCAATTAATAAAGATTGAGTGTATTTATTTAATAAACAGAATTTAATTGGAATAACTACCGTCATATTGTGTTACACAATGGATGATTAATATTTCTGGGATACATGGCGCTATCTGGCAACTGAACACACTGCGCTATCTGGCAACTGAACACATTGCGCTATCTGGCAACTCAGCCAGAATAGAGGCTTATAAAAGACCGAGACGTTGGTGAAAGACTCATTCAAGCTCGGCTCCCAGCCGAGCAAGGACCTCTGGTCCTTCTCTTTCAGGCCCTTTGGTAAAACCCCTTAGTGGCCTCTTAGGTTAGGAAAACGAAAATAACTTGGGGGAGTCCTCTCTCTCTCTCTCTCTCTCTCCTACAGGTGTCTCTCTCTCCTTCAGGCGTCTCTCTCTTCTTCAGGTGTCTCTCTCTCCTTCAGGTGTACCCCTCCCCCTTGGCTCAGTCAACTGGCTGATTCTGGCTGATTAGGAGCCTATAAAACAACGCCTACTCGGCTGAAGTCTTAATATGCACTTGGCTCCTGCCAGGTGAACACCTCTCCTCCTCCTTTCTCTCTGGCCCTTTGGGGGAATAGCTTGGGGGAGGCCCCCAAGTTGCATGCCCCTTGCAACCTAGGTTGGCAACAAAGGCCAGTACTCTTTTTTTTAACCCCCTCCCCCCTTTGCAACAACCCCCACCCCCTTTGCAACATTACATAATAACCTGCAACATTCTTGCACTCTCCCCTTTTTCGGCTATACTACTGCCATTCTTTCAATTCGTCTAAACTGTACGTTCCGAAATCTTGCAAGTTCGTCCACGCCTTAGAAGAGTTTTGGCTGTTCCAAAGCCTTTCCATTTCTTTATAACTGCAGCAACCGTCGTAAATGGAATTCGAAGTTCTTCTATCCTCCTATAACTGTTTCCACACTCGTGTGCAGCAATAACAGATCTCTTAAGATCCGTAGACGGATCTTTACCACGACAACCCATTGCTTACTAACGGCTTGTACAGTCATCCGTCATCCTTGAAGATTCACAGAAAAAATTCTAGAATTCACAATCGCCAACAGTCTCTAATCGATAAACAGCAATCTACTGATAAAAACTTTAAATTCTTCAAGTTCAAGGTTCCAGAAATTGCTCACTTGATCCTACGAATCAACACACGTTTCCGGTGCAGCCTCTACACTGTATCTCTTATTATTATGTACTTAAACCTTTACTGTCAACAGAGTCTTCTTCTAATTTCCATTATTTTTACAATATAAGTTTTGATACTTTCTGGGGGTTTTATATTCTCTACTCCCATCATCTCCGCCATTATGTTCCTGAGTTTTTCACGATGAAACGAGTGTTCTGTCGTATCATTCTCTCTCCCGCATACTTCACACTTCGTGTCTTTATATGTCCTTGTGTGCACTTCAAGCATGAGGTGCACACAAAGTATTAAATAATTTTCTAAATAAATGTAGGAAAACTTTTGCATTTTTTTTTTTTTAACTTTCCTCAAATTCTTTGATGTTTTACATTATATGTTTGCTTTTGAACTACGGTAATTCTTTTATTTGTTAAAATTTTCCGGACGAACGCTAAACCTTTCGAAACTATCCTATTCATGATACAAAAGATAAGGACGAATATAACCGAAATATTTCTCTGTACGAATGCTTTTGTGCGCCACTATATGGCTAAAATGACTTTTATGATGATTTCATAGAAATAACAAACATCACAATAAAATTGGAACCTTTATTTAACTAATTAAATCTGCTAAAACGTACATACATCCACAGGTCTGTTCAAATAAGTGAGAAACACTTCAAATACACATTTTAACATTTTAACACATTTGAATTTGAGTTTTCAATAGAAGTTTTCAATTACTAACCGGGCCTTCAATGTTATTCCGATGTCCGCCAGTGAAGGCCCGGTTAGGTCAACTGTATGCCCTTGACAATTCGTTAGATTAAGTAGTTATTTTCGTTAAAACTAACGAAAATAACACAACCTAACCTAACCAATTGTCAAGGGCATACAGTTCACCTAACCGGGAAAATGATCTTATACGAAATGACCAAGGTGGAATTTCAGCCATTTCGCGTAATGGCTGAAGATTTTAGTCAGTTCGCGAATGACCAAGTGAAGCAGCCATTTCGCGAAATGACTAAGTTTCAGCCATTACGCGAAATGGCTGGTTACACACTTTGACTAACATATATATATATATGTGGTGTATATATATATATATATATATATATATATGAAAATTATTTCACGAAAGTAACAAGTGAAAAAATATTTATGATGAATAAAACCAAGAAGGAAAGGAAACACAGAGTGGTGCTCAAGCGCTTTTGTCTAATGACATCCTCAGGAACACCGTAGTAAATGAAGAGTTCAAGACTATATACAGGTTACAAAAAATATATATATAAATATGCTCCTCCCACAATTTTATTTCTATATTTATTATATATATATATATATATTTTTTTTTTTGTAACCTATATAAAATTATAGTCTTGAACTCTTTATTTACTTCAGTTCCTGAGGATGTCATTAGACGAAAGCGCTTGAGCACCACTCTTGTTTCCTTTCCTTCGTGGTTTTATTCATCATATATATATATATATTTTTTTTTTTTTTGTTTCAAAGAATGACCGCTCATGGCCACCAAAAAAGGTGGATAGCAGAGCGAACACAGAACGAAGAGTATGGAACAACTAATGGAAATGAACAATAGACGGGGGAGGAGGAGGAGGAGGTGGGGGAAAAGCAAAAAGATCATAGTGGGGTCACAGCCCGACGCTCTCCAAAAAGGGAAAATACTCTGCGCGCAGCGCAGAGTAAAGCGGACACTCCACCAGGAGGTGGGCAACTGTAAGTAGGACGTCACAATTGGGACATCGGGGCACCCGATCCCCGGCCATCAAATAGCCATGGGTCAGGTGGGTGTGGCCAATACGGAGGCGGGCCAGAGCCACCTCCTTATGGCGCGACCGATGGAAGGAAGAGGCCCAACATCCCAACTTGGGTTTAATCTTGCAAAGTTTGTTATCCGTAGCGCCATCCCAGCGACTCTGCCACCGGGAGCGCAAAAACCTACGGAAGCCAGGGATATAATCAGAAAAAGGGAGGGACACAGGTGAAACCTGCAGTCGGCACGCGGAACGGGCAGCTCGATCGGCAGCCTCATTTCCAGCCACGTTAACATGTGCTGGGACCCAGCAAAATACCACCTCCTTGCCACCGAAAGCGACAAGAGTATGGTACAGTAGCTGGATTCGTCGACCAGCGGGTGGACAGAGTCAAAACACTCCAGGCCATCCAGGGCACTGCGGGAATCCGAATGGATGACGAACGACCCATCCGGATGCTCCCGCACCACCTCCAGAGCGCTCAGAATGGCATAGAGCTCCGCCGTAAAAACGGAAGCCTCATCAGGGAGACGGGTACATCGGGGAGCAAGGACAGACGACTGGGGAACAGCCGCGGATCCAACGCCCCCCGACGACCTCGAGCCATCCGTGAAGATCGCAACACATGCAGAGTGACATGCCGCATGCTGAAGGAACAGAGACCGAAGCAAGGCAGAGTCCGACTCGGTCCTGCGAACGGGGCGCAACGCCCTACAGCACGCAACAGGGGTGCTCTCCCAAGGTGCAACACCACTGAAAGAGACCGGTATAACGGATGGAGGGGAGTGCCCATACCATCGAGGAGGGGGTCACCGTGTCGGTGAAATACCAACCCCCATCCCGGCAGAACGCCCTCTCAACCACCTGGAACAGAGGAGAGGTGGGAAGACGGAGGATCCGGAGATAGTGTTTAGCAATAAGGAACGACCTCCGATCCTCCAAGGGAGGGATGTCGCACTCAACCTGCAGACTATCAACCGGAGAGGAGCGGAAGGCGCCAGATGACATGCGCAGTCCTCTAGAGAGGACCGGATCCAGTATCCGAAGGGCCGTGCGGGAGGCGGAGCCATACACCACACTCCCATAGTCTAATTTGGACTGTACCAGGGACACGTACAAACGGAGGAGCGTCCGCCTATCCGCGCCCCATGTAGTATGCGACAGATGCCCCAGCAAATCCAGGGTACGTCTCGCGGACTCGCGCAGGCGGCGAAGGTGGGGAACCCAGCTCAAACGGCTGTCGAAAACCATACCCAAGAAGAGTACTGATGGAACGAGGGCCAGAGGCTGACCCCCGAGTGTAAGGTTAAAGGCCGGGATGGCGCCGGATCCCCGTCTCCTCGACGGAAGGAAGGCCACACACGAAGTCTTCGGGGAAGACAACGTAAGGCCCACCGACGACGCCCAGCGTTCAACCCGATTGACCGCGAGTTGGACTTGCCTCTCCACGAGGGGGGGACTCGTCCCCGCGGCATAGACAGCCAGATCATCTGCGTAGATGGAACAGCGCACCGAGGGCGGAAGAGCTCCCGGTAGCGCAGACATAACTAGGTTGAAGCAGGAGACGCTTAACACACACCCCTGGGGCACCCCCTCCTCCTGAACATACAGGGCAGATAGGGCCGCCCCATTACGGACGCGGAAAGTGCGACGGCAGAGGAAGTTGCGAAGAAACGTGGGCAAAAAGCCCACAAAACCAAGAGACTTCAAACGGTCCATGACAACTCCCCGACGGGTCGTGTCATAGGCCTTTTGGACGTCAAAAAAGACGGCCAGAACAAGATTCCGGCGGGAAAATGCCTCCCATACATCATGGCCAAGGAGGAAAAGGGGGTCCAGAGTACCCCGAAATCGACGAAAACCATACTGGGTCGGGGGGCATAACCCAAGCGACTCCAGTGTAAAGGAAAGTCGGACGGCCACCATCTTTTCGAGGAGCTTGCATAAGCAGCTCGTCAAAGCAATAGGCCGATAGCTCGCCACCTCCGCCGGATCCTTCCCCGGCTTAGGTATCGGGACCACAATCGCCTCCCTCCAACGGGAAGGGAACGACCCCTCAACCCACATCCGGTTGAAAAGATCCAGCAAGAAGTGCAGGGCCATCGGGTGCAGATTCCAAAGAAAGTCATACGGAATGTCATCAGGGCCAGGGGCGGAAGAACGACGGGTTGCCAAGGCAGCCCGAAGTTCCCGCATCGGAAAGAGATGGTTATAGGGCTCGTTCCCAGGGGGCGGGAACGTGACCTCCGATAAAGGGCGATCCGCAGCTGAAGGCGAACGGGAAACCGCAGCAAAAGCACCGGCCAGCCGATCAGCCACAGCAGCAGGATCCGAAAGGAAGCCGTCCCCGTCCCGAAGGACAGGGCGACTAGCAGGGACCGGCTTCCCCTCGATACTACGTACCTTCCGCCACACAGCAGCAGAAGGGGTAGATGAGGAGATGCCGGACACAAAAGCACGCCAAGAGGCCCGACGGGCCAACTTGAGAGTCCGGCGGGCGAAAGCCTTCGCCCGCCGCATCTCAATCAAGTGGCCCGCGCGCCGGGTGCGGTGGAAGCGGCGCGTTGCCCTCTTCCTCTCGCACACCGCCTGGTGACATGCTGGAGTCCACCACGGGACGCTACGAGTCCGCGGGTTACCGGAAGATCGAGGAATACAGTCCTCCGCGACGCCCATCACCACCCGCTCGAAGAACTCCAAGCTCTCATCCACCGAGCCAAAGCTCAATACCGAACGGACAATGACGGAACGAGCTCTGAAAGATGGCCAGTCAGCCCGCGCAAGGCACCACCTCGGTCGAGACGAAACGCCCGGCTGCGGACGACCGGCTCAAGACAGACTGGGTAATGATCACTGCCATAAGAGTCCCCCCAACACCTTCCACGAAAAATCGAGTAAGGCATCGAGGGACACCAAGGAGAGATCAATACAGGTAAATGAACCCGTGGGTTCGTGGAAGTAAGTAGGTTCACCGGAATTGAGACACGCAAAGGAAGTTCTCCATTAAGGAGAGTAAAATACCAGCAACATTAGTCGACCGAACATCTCCCCAAGCCGGGTCGCGACTGTTAAAGTCCCCGAGGAGGAGAAACGGTCGGGGTAGTTGCAGCACCAACTCGCGAACCGCGTCGCGAGAAGGAGGGTCATGAGGAGGAATATAAACCGAGCAGGCAGTGTACTGGCGATCTAAAAAGAGCCGCACAGCCACAGCCTGCAAGGAAGTGCGAAGAGGCACACCACGCGATGGTAACGAATGATGCACGTAAATCGCCGCACCCCGCCGGCGTGTGCGCTCATCCGGGGTGCAAGGAAACCAACATAGCCAGAGAGACGAGGGAGTCCCCGCGCAGCCAGGATAGTCTCCTGGAGACAAACACAGGAAGGTCGCTCGCTCTCCAGCAGGGAGGCAAGGTTCTCCCAGTTAGCTAAAAGCCCCCTACAGTTCCAATGCAAGATGGAACTGTAAGGGGAAGCGGCATTATAAGAGGCAGAGAAAAACAGCGAAATACCACGGACCAAGCTGAGCAGCAACTCAACGGTCCGTAACCAGGGACGGAATCGGTTTCCCCGACTCACCCAGAACTGGGGGGTAGGGGCCACCGACTCCGCATCTGCTGCACCCGTAGTAGAACGAGAAGTGGAGAGTAGAACAGGGAGGTCAGAGGGGGCTCTCCTGGCGGGGGGAGAGACGACGAGTCGGCCCAGCCGAAACCCCCAACTCCCCACCAGAGGGGGACCGGGGGGAACCAGCTGTTCGAGGGCTCGTCAAACCAGACAAGCACTGACGGGGGAGAGGAAAGGTCGACCCAAGTGGGAGAGGTAGATCCAGAAGAGAGACCCGACCACTCTCAGCATGAGCCGGAGGGAGAGAGAGACTCCATGAAGGAGGGCCAGGCCCCTCTCGACCGGGTCTATCATGGGAACAGAGTCAGTAATCGAGGGTGTCATGGGGCGGTGTACCTCGACCGACACCGGACACTGGTCGGGCAGGGAGGTGACGCCTCACCAGCCCTCCGTATAGGGGGGGGGGGGAGTCCAGAGCGACTCAGGAACAGCGCGCCGCTTCCCCTCTGGTGAAGACGGGGAAGAAGGGGAAGCAAGGCGAGCAGCAGTCAGGATGGGTCGGAAGGACCTCCGACTCCGACCACGGCGACGCTTCCTCCTCTCCTTCGGGGCATCCCCCTCCCCACCCGAGAGACGAGTAGGCAAGGATCCAGACCCCAAGGCCGGAGGGGAGAGAAGGGGCACTTGTAGGCAGGGAATCAGATGGGATGTCAGAAAGTGAGGCAGAGGAACAAGAAGGACCCGCGGCGCCAGGAGGACCACCAACCCCCGGGACTTCCGGGGGGCACCACTCCAGTAGACGCCGGGGTAGCACGGGAGGGGCCGAGGACCCGCCAGGGCCAAGAGCCGCAGCGTAGGACAACCCCCGCCGCGGCTCCCGGATCTTATCGCGCGCCTCCCGGCACTAAGGAATTCGGTAGTCCTTAAGGACCGCACCTCAAATTCAAACTTGAAAACGGGACAGTCCCGAGAAGAGGAAGGGTGGGCCGAACAGTTCGAGCACCGCGGGGGCTTCGTGCACGGGGTAGGGTGCGCAGGCCCACCGCAGCGGACACACACAGCTTACCCTCACGGCGGCACGCAGAGCTAACATGGCCGAACCGGTTGCAGCCAAAGCAGCGAACCGGGTCAGGCACATATGGTCGCACCGAAACTCACACGACCGGCGATCACCCATGCCCCAGAACACCTGGGCCGGAGGCACAAGGGATCAAAGGTCAGGAGCAGACGAGCGGACGGGGTAAGAGCACCATCCTGGCGCGACGAAAAGCGGAAGACCTTCGTTACCCCCTGGGGGCAAGATCCTCCTGCAACTCGCCAACCGGGATTGACAGCAGACGGGAAGCGAAAATGGTGCCTTGACAGCTATTCAATTGCGGATGGGGAGTCACAGAAACTCTGTAAACCAAGACATCCTGCAACTGTAGAAGGGACCCAGTCACCCCGAAGAACGGGACTTCAAAAGAGAGACCCATCCCTCAGAGGGCGGATATCATAACGACAGGGAACCCCTATCGTCTTAAGGCGCTGAAACACCCTTCCGAGTTGCCCGGAAGGAGCCAGCGGAAGGGCGGAGAACAAGGAACCTGTCCACCGGACAGAAATTGACAGCAGAGACAGGTCCATGTGTAACGGTAACCGAGAGTGGGCGAGAGAACAAGGGCCGCGAAGACCCCGCCCTACGGCCACCACGAGTCCGGCCACGAGAGCCAGACGCCGCAGAGGACGAGAGGGGGCCATACGGCTTGAAGGTCAATCCAGCGGAGGCAGAGGCCGCTGAACGACCAGAAGTAGTAGTCTGATCCAAATCCAAGGGCGGGCAGAGTCGTCAACAAGAGGGGAGTGAAGTTTAGAAATAGAACCCATAAACAGTAATTTACAAAAACGGCAGCCTCGGACCCAAGGCGATGCACCAGCCGCTGCTGCATCCTTCAAAGCGCAGGCCCAACGTCCCGGGTAGCCCGCCCCCCAACCTACTGTCGTTTTAAAAACAGCAGATTGGCACTACGGAGATTTGTCCGTTAAGGGCCAAGCAAAGATCCAATCCAGACGCAGCAGCGGTCCGGGCGCCCGTACCGTCCCCGGAGCACGGCTCAGCCACGGAGCGATGCCCCCGGCGGGTGCACCCGATGACCCCAAGACTGCAAATACAAACAGAGGGGGGGGGGATACTACGATTGACAGAGGCACAGGACCGAGTCAAGACAAAAGAAATTCCGGGAGAGACGGAAAGAAATTCCGGGAGAGACGAAAAAAAAGGGGGAGAAAAAAAAAACGCAACTAGGTAACTCTTCGCCCACACCCCGCGAGGAGTTGAGGAAACCTCAACAACCCACGAGATGTACGAGCCCCCTCGGCCCGGCAAGCCGGAGTACCTAATCGAGGGGGTATATATATATATATATATATATATATATACAGGGGTTAGACAAAATAATATGAACACCCGCCGATTTCACGGTTATCTTTACGGACTGCTCAGACACAAAGTAAACGGTCAAATGACTGGCAAACCTATTTAAATGCGTAACAGAGAGTGTATACGTCATGTTATAATCCTCACGTTGTATTTACAGATCTGAGTGAATTATGAATTGGCAGTTATGAAAGACCTGTCAGACTTCCAAAGAAGGCAAATTGTCGGAGCGCGGATGGCTGGTGCATCGGTGACGAAAACCGTTCAGATGTTCAATGTATCCAGAGGAACTGTCTCTATGGTCATGTCTGCATACCAAAACCATGGAAAGACAAGCACCGACAAATGCAATAGTGGACGCAAGAAGAAGCTGTGTGATCGAGACCGCCAGGTGCTAAAGCGCATTGTGACAAAGAACCATAAGACCACAGCTCCAAAAGTGACTGCAGAGCTTAACCAGCATCTTGCAAGCCCGGTATCGACCAGAACTGTACGTCGCGAGCTCCATGGAGCTGGATACCATGGGAGGGCTGCAATTACCAAACCCTTCCTTTCGCACATCAACATTGAGCGGCGCAGAAAATGGTGTAATGACCATAAGAATTGGTCAATGGACCGGTGGAAGAATGTAGTCTACTCTGACGAATCCTCCTTTACTCTATTTCCATGTTCCGGTCGAGTTTACGTCTGGAGACAGCCTAAAGATGCTTATGACCCCGACTGCCTGACCCCAACCGTTAAGCATGGAGGCAGATCTGTGATGGTTTGGGCAGCAATATTGTGGAATACTCTTGGCCCAGCTGTAGTACTGCATGGTAGGGTTAACCAGGTCCATCCCATGGCCCAAACGCTGTTTCCCATGGCGGCGCCGTCTTCCAGGATGATAATGCACCAATCCACACCGCTGGGGTCGTTAAAAACTGGTTGAAGAGCATGTTAGTGAAGTAGAACGCTTGGATTGGCCTCCACAATCCCCGGATCTTAACATTATCGAGCATCTGTGGTGTCAGTTGGAGCAGCAGGTCAGAAGCGATTCCCACCGCCGGCGTCTTTGGAGGAACTGGACCAGGGTTTGCTCGAAGAATGGCTCAGGATTCCTCTAGCCACTGTCCAAAAGCTGTATGAATCAATTCCCCGATGCATTGCAGCTGTTATTGCCGCTAAAGGAGGACCAACTCATATTAAGAATAAAAACCGCCATTTATCAAGGTGTTCATATTATTTTGTCCAACCCCTGTATATATATATACGTACAGTATATATTTATATATATTATTATATATATATATATATATATATATATATAGTTATATATATATATATAGTTATATATAGTTATATATAGTTATATATAGTTTCAGTAAATGAAAACACGGCACTCATTACAGTAAAAAAAAAAAAAAAAAAAAAAAAAAAAAAAAAAAAAAAATTATTACAGGTGTGCAAATAACAATAAATTCACTGTGGTTGCAACACCTGTACAAATAATTAAATGTAGGTGGCTGCACAGCTCCACACCAAAAAATATAATAATAATATATAATAATAATAATAATATAATAATAATACAATAATAAGTCCCCCACACGCACACTTTTAAGTTCCCCCTACTATCATGGTAAGTACAGTAAACAGCAGCAATGTGTTTATTCCAGTCTCTGTATGAAGTGAATCTACAGAGCGATACGGCATTATATCAAAGCCTACCTGTATCTATAGTTCATACCACGTTTCTACAAAATTTCACGCACATTTATTAAACTGAGAAAAAGCCAGTGACATCACAAATTTACCAAAACACCAAACCCATCAAAATTTTGAGCTTCCCATACAAAGCCAGCGAGTTCAAATTTGTGAAGTTGCATTTAAAATCTAAATGACTCGTGAGTTTGAAGTAAATGTTATGATTCTCACTAACTTAACATTTTTTGTTCAAGATCGTTTGAATGAAATTATTTACATATTATAATGTGAACGTGGACCGACTAGACATTGGTAGGCTTTGATTAAATAAACACTTATTAATTATCGGTATCGTACGAAAACTAAACTTAATATTACATCCCTTGTACTCGTAGTGTATCTATGATAAAACCCTGATTTTTGTCTGAGATAAGTCAATCAACTTAGTCGAACCTTGGTTGAATTGGATTAAAAAAAAAAAAGGAACTTTTTACTTTATTTTACTTAATACAGTAATCTTAGCGTCATATTAATTCGCCAAATACACACAGACCAAATTCATCATCACTAAACGGCTTCTGATACATAAAATAAGGGTTTCAATACATCGTGATCTAAATTCGCTCGTAAAGTAACTAAGTTTCCCTGAATTTCTAAATCTTATCTTAAATTCACACTACTTCTTCTTCCGCAGCCTTATTATTATTAGCCCACTTCTATGTGGGGTCGCTGTTGCAGATCTTTCTTCTCCATTCACTTCTGTCTTGAGCCACCTCTTCCTCCAGTCCCTTTTCACTCGTATCTTTCTTCAGTCCATCCGCCACCTCATCTTAGGTCTACCTCTTCTTCTCGTGCCTGGAATTTCCATCATCAGCATCCGTCGTCCCACATACTCCTCCTCCTCCTTCCTCCTCTGGACATGCCCATACCATCTCAATCTCTTTTCCTGTGCCTTCTTGGAGATTTCCGTTACTTTTGTCGTTCCTCTTATTAAATCATTCTTCACTCTATCCCTCCTAGTCACTCCACACATCCATCAGAGCATCTTCATTTCTGCCACTTCCATTTTCTTTTCCAGGCTTCTTTTCATCGACCATGTTTCTGCCCCATATAGTAGTGCTAGTCTTACTACTGTCTTGAACAGTTTTCTTTTCATCCTCACATTCATCTTATCACACAATACTCCCGATACCTCTCTCTCCAATTTTTCCAGTCAGCTTGAATTCTGTCGTTTATTTCTCCTTCCAAGTCTCCCTTCTCCTCTATGATTGATCCCAGATACTTGAAACTTTTAACTTTCTTTATAATAAATTCCTGGACCATGGCACTTCCTATTTGTTCGTCTCCAGGTACACATTTTATATACTCGGTCTTTTCTCCCCTTATTTTTAGTCCTCTAGTTTCCAGAGCTACTCTCCACCTCTCTAATTTCTCGCACTCCCTCTTTTGTTTCTGAGCACAACACGATGTCATCAGCAAACATCATGGTCCATGGAGCCTCCTCTACCACGTCTTTGCCGATCACATTCATCACAATATCAAAAAGATCCCCGGTGTAGACCAACTCGTACCTCAAATTTCTCGCTCTCTCCCATACTACTTCGCACTTTCGTAATAGCTCCCTCATACATATCTTGGATCAGTCTGACATACTGTCTCTTAAACATCTCCACACTTCCTGCCTTGGGACTCGATCACACGCTTTTTCTAAGTCTACAAACACTAGATGTAACTCCTTTCTTCCTTCTCCAATACCTTTCTAATAATTATCTTAAATTCACACATTCATGTTTAGTTTTTTACAAGAATTTTACATTGCACACAAATTATTTTTATCATATTTTCGGAATAAGATGGATGGAATTTTGGAATAAGATCTTTAAAATCTAAACAATTCTTTTGATTTCATAAAAAATAATTCATTTAGTAAAATTTATTAAAAAAAAAAAGTTAATTCTTTTTAGACAATAATTCCAAAAATCGACAAAAAAATCTGGAGCAAGTGTAGTTTACGTCTCCCTGACGCAAAAGGGGACACAAACTACACTAGGTCAAAGTTGGGGAACGTAAACTACACTAAGGATCTTTACAGTAGGAGACATTTTTTTAAATGAATCCATCAAATAAAACTTTAAAACTAACGAAAATATTACGACTTAACCTAACCAATCGTCAATATATATATATATATACAGTACAGTATATATATATATATATATATATATATTGACGACTGGTTAGGTTAAGTCGTAATATTTTCGTTAGTTTTAACGTTTTATTTGATTAGGTATACGCGGACAAAGTTAGGGAATGCAAACTATACTAGGATAATGTAGGGGAACAAACTACACTTGCTCCAAAAATCTTATACATCTTCCCACCCTACTTTTGCGTGCCCTTCATTTATCTATGAAACAGATGGCATTATCTCAGTGCCATACACAACCCAAGCAAGGCCTACTTACTGAATGAGCTCTTGCGAGTGAGTGACCTTCAAATAAGTTCTCATCCTTCATAAACACTTCTACAGGGTATCTCATAAGTTCCCTTACTCTCTTTACCTCTTACCCTGTTCTAGTAGGAAAAGATTAAATGGTAAAAATACTTATGGAACACCCTGTACAATGCAATAACACTCGTGATGAAGTTCACAGCTGCCATTATTCATATTTTGAGGCTTCTTGAAGCTATTTTACATTTAGTGGAAATTCACATCTTCATATATAGAACTTGTCATTCTGTACAGGGTGGTCCAAAAGTTTGCTATCTATTTTGCTGAATTAATTATATTTATTTTTTATTTTCTACAGGCCATAGATGATGATGGATGTACAAGAACGTGTGATGGTAATAACACTACATATCCAAGGGAAGTATGCGAAGAAATTTGAGAAAAATTCGAAAGATTTCACAAACTAGGACCTACAGACAAAGCAATTCGCGAGCTGGTCAATAAATTTAAAAGAACAGGATCTGTTCATGATAAGTCAAGATCTGGATGTACAGATACCGTACCTCTGAAGGAAATGTCGAACTGGTAAGCGATGCCTTTGAAACAAATCCTAGAATGTCAACTCGCACAGCATCACGTAGACTGAGTATACCAAAACGACTGTTCTAAGTATTTTAAAATCAACATTAAAAAAGAAAAGTTACCATATTCAAGCGCTACATGAGTTACACGGAGATGATTATCCAAGACGAGCCATCATGTGCACAGAATTGATTGAAAAAATTCATACCGAAAACTTGTTAAACCACATTCTCTTCAGCGATGAGGCAACATTCCACACATGCGGAAAACCAACCGAGTTCTACGAATGGGAGAGATATTCTTCTAAAGTTAATGTCTGGTTGGATATGACAAGATCGAACATTTTTTTACTTTTTTCTTTGCAAAAGCTACGGTAAGAGGGCCAATTTATCTTGACATGCTTCAGCAGTTTCTTGAACCCCAGCTTCGTTCTGATGGCATGGAGCCCCATGTCACTATGCAAACATCGTTTGGGCGTACCTTAATGATCTCTTACCAAATCGTCGGATTGAACGTGGTGGAAACAGGCCCTGGGCAGCACGATCTCCGGATTTAACACCATTAGACTTCTTTGCGTGGGGGTTTTATAAAATTTGAGGTTTACAAAACAAGAGTTACAGACCTGCAGGATCTGCGAACCCGCACTGTCGCGGCAGTCGATAAAATAACCCCAGAGATGCTTGAGAATGTGTTCCGCAATGCAGTGAACAGATTTGAGATTTGCAGACACTGATGATGCTCACGTCGAATCTTAGACCTAAGCTGGCTAAATAAATATACATCTAATTATATTACTACATTTTTATCCTAAAATACTATTATTTCAGCAAAACAGATAGGGACTTTTGAACCATCCTGTATATTAGGGTGCTTCTTGGTTATAGGGGTGATTTTTTCTTTAATTTAAACGTCCTACCCCACCAAATTGTTCCACGTGATGAAAAAACTGTGGTGTCAATTTTCTTTTAAATTGATTAATATTTAGAGGTCGCTCAAGAGCACTGAAATTTTAGCTACTGCTTACCACATCATATCAGGCTTGGAGTAATTGTAAATGAAACCGAATGTAATTACATTATTTTGTGTAATTGCAATTGTAATTGACGTCTTAAAATAAAAAGTAATTGTAATTAACCGTTCAAGTTCGGTTCAATCACAATTACGTGACAATGAGGGAATAGGGACGAATCAATTCGATAAGACTCTAGTTTCCATATAGCACAAAAATCTTTACAGTCTCTACAATCGGACCCGTCATTCTTGGCCCACAGCAATCCATGCAGCAGTTGCTCGATTCTGGGTTGTCCTACTGTAAAACTTCGGCCAGAATCTTATTGCAGTCGATCAAGAGAAGACTTGATCCGTTTCGAGAGACGAGTGACGTTACAGCAGCAGCCTTCTTTGACCCTCGTTTCAAGTTGGGCTGGTTGCCATCAAGAAAAAAAGATCAGGTCCTTCGAGAGATCAAGATGCTGCTTGCTGAGTCTGAGATAGAGAAGGAAACAGTAGGGGAAAAGAACAAATCTTCCTCTCCCACCTAAACCAATGGTGGATTAATGTAAAGTAACCATATTTATTTCAATAAAAGTCAGTACAGACACACAACACTTTATTTGCATGCAAACAAATGAACATGAACAGGGAATAACGTCTACTTTTTCTTGATAGAATACTTTTGGTTTGAATGAATTTGCTTTAAGATGTCTTTACTTTCCCGCAACTCCTCATATAGTGTTCACGAATGGGTCATGTTGGTGCGAACAACAAGCACAGATTTCAATGTAGCAACATCATGTCGTTTTCATTCGCTATGAATGTGTGCAATTGTTATCGATAACTTCAGAAAAACGAAATCGCTAGTCTGACATTAGAAAATCACTACAAACCAAAAAATCAGTCAGTACATTGTTTTCTGTATGAAAGTCAGTACTGGAGTGAACAAATCAGTACATCTGGTCACCTTAATTAATTAATGGCCTGAAAGGCCTGGGGCTGATTGATCCAAATGGGCCTATGGTTATATTTGTTCATGTTCATTACATTACATACATGATTCTGATCCTGAGTATGAAAACACAGGCCAATATATTCCACAAAGAAAGCATATATTCTGTATGAAGTTGGTGAGTAACTTGATACAGTTCCTATGTTCCTTGGTGGGCCTGAGGCTGCAACCCCATCAGCCCCCTGTCTAATCCGCCACTGGGTAAAACTTCAAGGTTATTGAGCGACCTCTAAATCTTACTCGATTTGTAAAATATTTCACACACATTGTTTTTTCATCAAAATGAACGATTCTAGAGGGTAGGAGCATAGAATCTCCAACTTTAGAAAATAAGGAGTACCCTACTGTATATGAACGTCGTTTAAAATTAATTTCAACTTGCTAATGAAGGTGATAGACTCGGCTGAAGATGAGTCAGTCACACTGCAGCCTAGTTCTTCATAATAGAGAGATGCGCTATACTCTGTAATATATATCCCCTGTTGGGATTGCAAAATTGGGGTTAATTAATAATATGATTTATGATAGAATTTTTGTAACATAAATGAAAAACAAGTTAGGTTTAATAAATAGATTATAGACTTAGGAAATAGGGCTCAGATGAATTTACACGAGTACGTGACTTTTGGCACGAAGCCAGAACAGATTTCAACACGTTCATACGTGTTTAGGGACAAATTACTGTTCCACAAATCAGGCACAAGTATAGCAGTCACGTGATGTCACACTTTGTTTCTTCCACTTGAATATGAATAAACAATATTGTTTTCATATATAATTGGAAAAATATAATTTAGTAATTTAATACGGTTAAATAGGGCAAATAAGTTAGTTAAATAATATAAAACATTTAGGAAATCATGAACCTTATAATATAATGTACTTAAAATTATTTGTAAATTCCGGGATCAGACGGAAAAGGAAGGTAAAAATTCTTTTCCGAATGCGAAATGAAAACTCAAGTTCTGATGGGGGGAAACACGGAGCGCAGCGCCAAGATAAAATGATTCAGGGCCAAGATAAAATGATTCAGGGAATCAGGAAATGGAGGCACGAGGCAGTCGAGAGGAATTGTCACCGAAAGCGGGTCGTCCACCGCTCACCATAAAACCTACATTTCGCCCTCCCTTGCCATTTTGTTTCCATCCGGCACGTGAGAAATGGGGACCCACGTGTAAGATGAACTTAGGCCAGTAAATTAAATTCGATTCTCTTCTAGGGCCTAATTTTGTCCCGCGCAAGGCCGCCTATTCATTTCCTTAGGCCTATTTGAATTCTTACCAAAACCTATTCCCCCTTATTAACCGTACAACGTAAAATGAAATTTAATTTGTGAAAGAACAACGAGATTAAAAGTATGACACTGTGTTTTTTATAAACAACATTTAAAGGTAAATACTTTAAAATATGACGATAGACAATATTAGTTGAAGTATTAAGTGAGAATAAATAATATGAAGAGTAAGACAACATAAAAATGTCCGCGTACCACATCAAGTGCAAATTGTGTCATCACACCCACCCACGAGTGAAGCAACGGATGAATGATTTTTTCATTCACGCGAGTTACCCTGGGAGAGAAAGCCGAATTCACCACCTAACTTGTTCAGATATCTTAAATCTGCCAACAATGCGGGGATTTTTTAACATTTGGTAAAGGGTTGTAAGACAGGTGAAGATTATGTATTTTGTGTGAAAGTGCGAAGGAGAGGTTCAAATAAACTGGTCAAATATATTTGGTCGACTTTTGTAAAGTTTGGCGTGGCATTATTTATGATGAATGTTACCAAAAAAGCACAAACCAAAAACTGTTTACCCTACAGTTCGTGAACCATTTCTGAACAACCACACCAGAAAAGTGCAACAGAATTGGCACTGCGATTCAAAGCTTATGAAAACCGAGCATTTATTTCCCCAAGATTTATAAAGAAATAAATAGAACCCCCCCCCAATTAATAGTGCATTTATGCAAGTAAAAACAAAACCTTGAAAAAATTATTCTGCTGAAACTGTAGTTTGTGGAAAGCAGCAGTGATCCCTTATAGAGATCAGAGGAGTTAAGTACCATTTATGTCTTAAATAAATTTATAATTTGTGTAATACGGACTAAAAATCTTATCTAAATTTTTAAAAAGAAAGAATGCCTGAAATTCATTGCAGCTCAAGAATTCGACATTAACATACTGTGTAGCCTTAGGTTGCGCCATTGTGTCTGGTGAATATAAAAGGGCAATTTGTCAATAAAAAAAAAAAGACATACGTCACTTATGAAAGTTCGCACACTTTAAATTTAGCTGTAAATAAGGCCCTGCATCTAAATGATTAAGAATGCAATTTATATACTACTTTTTAATACTATTACATGAAAACTTTAAGCAAAAGAAGTGTTGCCAGATTCTCGGAAGGCAAAACCCGAAAGTCGAATGTGCGCGAAGTGACTTTTTGGGCAAAATGACGTGATTGAAATTACGTCCACTTAAAATGTTCTTGGGCAGCCTTTCTAAGCACTTTTTGAAGAATAGTAATATAATAGTAGCATAACAATAAATGTCGTATCAACCTTAGTTGCTGAAAAACTTTTAAGACTCACTGTGACATGATTGCAATTTGCATGATGATGATGATGATGGTGAGGTTGAAATTTATATTCGGATAAACTTTCTTAGCCGCAAAACTAATTTCCAAGATACGATTGATCAACTTCAGAGAATTTTCAGAAGGCTAAAGAAAAGACGCAGGCCTACATACATTACAATATTACCACAAAAAAAAATTATACAAGAAGTCGCCTTTAATATTTACGAGTTGAGGAGGAAGGGCTAATCTGGGGGGGGGGGGGGGGGATTTATAGTTTGGGAGTCTAGAAATGTTCTCTGACTGAGAATAATGGCCCAGTGACCCATTCATCCTTCATGGTCCGGATTGGGTGACATATGAACACGAATGCAATGGTGATGCAATAATTTAACCATGACACTATACTTTTTTTATTTTATTTAATACATAATCCATGAATGATGTGAAGTATAGTAGTTACTGCAATATTGCTTTTCAAGCTATCCTTTATTTTAGATTTTCTCTATTGAGCTACACGAAATAAGTGTACGCGTGTGGTGAGTGCGTTCACCAACATTCCTATATTTGTGTTTTCAACACTTTTTCCGCGCAGTGGCTGACAGAAAAATCCTCGTCTGTCTGTCCTTTACTCTCTACCATTACTATTTCTCTGCAGGAGTGTTTTACACGTTCATAAGTGAGAACATTGTATACGGTTTTTTCTTTTCTTTTCCCAATTTTTTTGTCTTTCTTGCCTAACCAAGAGTGGTAGTGATCTGAAGAGAATTTATTCTTCTTTTTTTGCAGTATAATTTATATTAATTAATCTTTAATTAAATATTATTCTTAATTAAAACCGTTTTCATATGACGAATGAAACCCGGTTTATGCTTGAAAAGCGAACCGAGATAGAAAAATGGTCTTAAAAGTACCCAATCGTCTTTTAACTAACAACAAGACGGTTATAGAAAAGTACCCGCCATTTTTGTTTACAAAATCTCGGATTCCTTCCTTTGTTAGACGTAAAATGTAATAGAATTTTATGGCCTTGCGACATTTGGTAGACTTCACATTCTATCAATAAATATAATAGGAAATGGCGCGTTGTTTCGTATAGAAAACACCCTTAAATAAAGAGAACATTAAATTTTCATTACGTTTATAAAAATATAACCATTACAATGGATCGGGTCTTATTAGTATTTCGATTCTGTAATAAAATTCATCCAATACCCGCAAATAACTAACTATAAACCGCCATCAATCATTTCTCTATCGAGTTATAATACAGTTCAGGGAATCTTTTGGAACCCTGTTTAACCACAAAATCTTATAAGAAGTGAATGGAAAATTTTACATCGTGCATCACCTTGTATTCTGGAGATATACCAGCATGAAGTCCCCTTTGTATAGCGTGAATATGAAACATGAAAATCTACATTGGTGAAATCTTTCGTGCAAGACCACCCACCACAAATTACCAAATATCAGCCCCGTATAAACAACAACTGTCTCTCACCTTTCAATCCATCAATTATTTCTTTTTAGTCTGTCAATATTCCATTTTAAATGTACTGAGAAACCTGTTAACCATATCTAACCTAACTTTACCTAACCTAAAAAAAATTTTGTCCACAAATGTTCGATATTGGGATAGTTTATTCTTTTCTTTTTTGAAGCAGGAATTAAAACTTAGTTCAGAAGCTTTGTAAATTTTGCGAGGTATTTTCTCGCTACCTCACAATTTTTAGTCGAATGAGATAAGCAGTGTGAAGTACTTTAAGATTTTTCATAATCAAACAAAAACTATTAGTTAGTTGGATCTAAGATAGGTTAGGTTATAGATTAGTGTGCCTGAGTTAAGAAGTTGACTTCACAAGTCGGGTAAAATCAAAGGTTTTGAAGTATACTATATATATATATATATATATATATATATATATATATATATATAAAATGGTGGTATAGTGGTTAGCATCGCTCACTACGAATCTACCGGCTCCGGGTTCGATTTCGGGTGTGGGCAGGCGGCGCTCAACTCACCCAGTTGTTCATCCTTCCGTACAAAAAAAAAATTGATTGTTAGATAAAATGGGTACCCTGAGTAGCCTAGTGGTTAATGCGATGGGCTGCTGTTCAGCAGTCGTGCGGTCGAGTCCGGGCGAGGACTTTGTAATTTCTGACTTCCTTGGTGGGTAGTGGTTCGGATTCCACCTTAAGCTGTAGGCCCTACGGTAGGGCAACAAGCTTGACCTTCGTCAGAATGAACAATTCGGGCGGAAGCAAAATTAAAAGTTATAATTTAATTAATAACAAAAGATGAATACATACCCTGGTGTCCTGCCAGTTGTACCCATGGGTATTTTTGTCTTTTGTAGGTTTGAATAAACGGCGTCCATTGAACAACATTTCGAACTTTTCGCCAATTAGAACTCTACAAAAAAAAAGATAAAATAAAAATTGTAATTAAAATATTTGCCAAATTTTTAATTAAAATTTAAAAAATTAAATATAAAAATTTTAATTTACAAATCACCGAAAATTTCCAATCGATATATTGGGCTTATATCTTCACGAGTGGAATGAACTACTACTACTTAGACAACTATGACTACTGTTAGTCCTGGTCTCACGAATACACTTCAGTGGACATCATATCTCTCTGTCTGTTAAGTTATATCGTATACTTCCCCTCTGTTGCCTTTTTCTAAAGGGTCTTTTAGCCCCCCCTTAAAAGATTTAGCTAGCCGTGGGTCGAAGTTCCAAACTGGTTCATTCCAGATATTTACCCTCTTCAGAAGTAGTGCCGAATTCTCGAAGTGAAAAAGTGAATGAACGGTTATACACATTTAACCCTTAAACCCCTACCCTGGGTATTGCTAGCGTAACTTTAAGAATTAACCTAACCTAACAGTTAGGTTACATTTATATTCGGTCATTCTTTTTATTACAATGATAATCTGACGTTATGGGACCCGCAGCTCCCGGTGGTTCGGATCCCACGTAAAGCTGTAAGTCCCCCTCCGTCATACGGCCTTAGAGACCAACCCCATCAAAAGACTGACCAACTTTGAGAACTTACGAGTTATTTTTATATAAAATAATTTTATTACAAAATTGAAATAAGTTGTGTACATCTCTGAAATACATAATAAATTATGCCAAAAAGGAAATGAAACGAAGTGATGGAATTCAAACGACAGGAATTACATCGATGAGCCAAATTTGAATCAATGAATAATGTTTGGGATGAGTTACAAAGACGCTTAACACAACACAAGAAACAACTGACGAAGATTCAATAAATAAAACGCAACTATGAAAAACCAACAACGCAATTCGGTATATAAAATCCTACCGTACCAGCAGAGGAAAAATAATAATGGAATCAATTCCTGATCCACTTTACTTCTAAGATTATAGTTGTTGAACTACGAGGACGAAATTTTCGGCTAAAGAACGAATGAAACACGGATTATACACTCGGACCTCGCTAATTCGACACTCGCTATTTCGGCTCTCGCGATAATTCGGCTATTTTTCCGCGTGTCGAAATATCAGGCAAATTTCGAAAGATTTGTTGAAATTTGCCTGATATTTCGACACGCGGGAAAAATAGCCGAATTATCGTGATATCCAAAATACCTAGTGTCGAATTAGCGAGGTCCGAGTGTATATTGAAAATCAACACCAATGATTTGCAATGAATGCAATGAATGCAATGATTTAACAGTAGTTATCCGTGAATAAAACAATGCGTTGTTCTCTTTCAAAATTAAAAATATTGAGAATATAAATTCAAAACTACTGTATTTCTTTTCCTTATTTTTTTAATTTTACAACTTTAAACTACTAATTCTAGAACAACTCTTATTTTACAACCTTCATTCCTTCTTTCTTTAAAAAAAAAAAAAAAAAAAAAAAAAAATCTTGCTGAATGAATAGACCACTGTTTTCAGGAAACCAGAGAACGACAAGAAATAAAATATTAGCATTCATCTGCCACCTTCCTCTGACGTCATAGAAATAAGCTGATAAAGATCGCTTTATTGTAAAGTGAGTTCCACTCCCCTAAATAGTAACAATGTTCATTTGTTTACTTGTTTGTATATTGTAAGGATTTCGTTATGTTATATACGCAATAGTTTGTCCGTGAGAGAGTTACCCAGTTTTAAATATAGGAATACGAAGCAGTTTCAGGTTTGATCGTGAAACTTTGTAGAAATCTGTCCACGTACTACGAGCCTACTTACGCGTACTACGCTATTCGTACTTCTTCACTTCATAAAATGGCACTACTGTTACCATGTAGCGGGTTTCCTTATACGAGTAGTTAAAATGTACAGTTATCTGTAGTTCACTTTTCACCGCGTTCAATGTACGTTTGATACGGAACGCTGTCTGAACATAGAAGACGGGACACTTGGCAACCCTAATTTCTAGACAAATTTGTTCACGCAATTACGAATACTATGTACTCTATATCAGTATGCTAAACTTCCTTTATGAAAATACATTTAAACTAAGTTATGCTCGGAATCCCTCGCAAATTCCCAACTACACTTACACTCAATCTTTATTAAGAAAAAGAAGAGAGTATACTACACAAGGTACACACGTACAAGTTGCTCATGGACCCAGGTACTAGCCAATATGCGTACTATGCCAATAGAAAAACGAAAATCAATTAGTATTTTACTGGAGTGACAAGACATTGTCGACACCCTGTATTAAAAAAAGCAACACCGATCATTTTCAATCTTCCTCGTAGGTATGAATACTAATAGCCTACTAATAATAGTTCACTTAAAGCGTGGGCCTAATGTAAAGAGCGATACCAAAAAATTTCGCAATAAACCGTTTATATTCTAAATATTTTCCCGACTAACATCCATTTTGAGACGTGGGTGTAAAAAATTCACCTCAAAAAGATAAACATGAAAAAAATTAATATTCAAATAGGGGTATAAGGATAGGCGAAGTCAGACCTATATATGGGTATATAGCATGTCCGTTCGTGGCAGGCTGGGATACCGCAAGGTTCACAAATATGACTTACTGTGATTATCACGCGAAGTTTTATTTTTAAAAAGTTAAAAAAAAAAAAAAAAAAAAAAAAATAAAGATTATTTGTAAAAACTTTTTTTTAAATTAAAATTAAAGACGAATTTCATTATTAATTTAATTTAATTTTTATCACAATAAATTAAAATGGGGAATAAAATTCTTCGTGATACCTCCTCCTCTTTACCCATTTCGCAATTAGTGCGTGTAGCGATAAATATGGATATGACGATTATGCTGTACGTCATAGTGTCGTAAGTGGCGGAAGCATCTAAGAAGGTGCAGGAGGCCAGGCTGAGGTGGTATGGACACGTCAGGAGAAGAGGAGGAGGGAGTATGTGGGGCGCAGAGTGCTGGAGATGGAGTTGCCGGGACGGAGAAGAGGAGGAAGACCGAAGACGAGATGGAGGGACTGTGTGGTGGCGGACATCAGGGAGAAGGACTTGGAGGAGGACGCGGTATACGACAGAGGAGAGTGGAGAAGACGAACCAAAAACAGCGACCCCATGTAAAGATGGGATAATAAGCTGCGGAAGAAGAAGAAGCTGTACGTCATAGTGTCGAAAGCTTAACTGTTACGGAGGATATGACGTTAAAATGAAAAGATAATAATTAAAGCAGATGAGAGATAAACGTTTATTATCGTTGCAATTTCATAAATTAGTTTTACTTAAAATTAATTTATAATTAAATTTTAAAAAAATACTTTATTAATTAACTTTATTATTTATTACGATGTCTTAGAAGCTAAATATAAAAGGTTAATTTCCATAAAATTGTTTACAACTTTACGAAATAATAAATTCTCAAATGACAGATTAATTATTGCAAAGTTGCAAAAAGAATTTCGCTCAAAATAGATGATAATAAATTTTAAAAACATTAAAAAATTATTAATTAGTAGGTAATTTAAGAAAATATATACAGCGGTTGGACAGAATAATGGACACACTCGCATTTTCGATGCTGTATTTCTGAATATCATCAATGGCGCTATACAGTGTCCCCCATAAGTCTGGTCTAATAGGAAAATTTACTTTAAAATAATATTTCCTTTACGTAATACATCAGAACTAAAACAAATGTTCAAAATGATGTCTTGTTTCGGCACCTTTTTTTTGTTGCGGGTAGAATAACGCATTGGCTAATATGGAAGCGAGTTACACTCGTGAGAAAAAGGCGGAGGCCTTTTTCCGAGGATTGTAACCTGCAACAAAAGAAGGTGCCAAAACAAGACATCAGTCTGAACATTTGTTTTAGTTCTAATGTAGTATTACTTTTGTGAACTTAATTTAAAATAAATTTCCCTACGAGACCGAACTTATGGGACACCCTGTATATTCACTGAGTTGATATGTGAACGCATAGAATATCGAAATCGTCATCTACTTCAATAAGCTGATACTGTTTTTTCATGTTCCTTCAGAATCAATAAAGATATGGCGCTTGGAAAAGATGTTACTGACCGCGAAAGGGCCGCCGTGATTAGTAGGAACCGTTTGGTTGGTGTCTCATTATCTGAAAGTCGCGTAATTGACCCTGTATCTCGAGGAACAGTCCTCAAATTTATGAACACATGGTAGGAAATGAAAATAATTACATCGAATAAGCAATATAGTGGACATAAAGCATAACTGACAAAATGTAACAGAAAAACCTTATTACGAACTGTAAACCATAAACCAAAGTCTGCCGCATCGAAACTTTGTTCAGAACTTAACAATTGTTATCTGCAAAGATCAGTATCTGTCAAAACGATGTCATGGGAACTGCAGTAAAGCCCCTCGTAACGCCAACCAATACGAAAGGTCGAATGAAGTTGGAGAGAAGAGTAGAAACACTAACTGCGCTTAAATGGTGTACTTTCATCCATTTATTCCCGTGTATTCATAACTTTGAGGACTGTCCCTCGAGATGCGGGAACAACAACAACAACAACAACGACACGACTTTTAACACCGAGATACCAATCAAATGGGCTCCTACTATCATGCCCCTTTCGCAGTCAGTTAAATCTTTACCAACCGCCAATTTTTATATTTATTACGCAAAAACAGCAATTACCAATATAAGCATAATAAAAAAGAAGATATTTTCACTATTATACGCATTCGCATATCAACTTAGTAGAGTACGTATATAACGCTATTAATAAAATAATATCAGCATCGAAAATGTTAGTGTTTCCATTATTCTGTCCAACGCCTGTAAATTTTTTTTTTTTTTTTTTTTTTTTGCCCAACAAAATGATTTTAAAAATTATATATATATATAATATATATATATATATATATATATATTATATATATATATATTTGCCGGTGTGGCGGTTACACGTGTTTCGATCGAAGTCCGAATAAAAGCGGTATTACAGTAAAAATCCTGCAGTTAATCAATTTTAAACAGTGCCGATATTGTGAGTTAATTCATAGTGCACAGTGGTATTTCTCTTTAAAAAGTAAAAATCGCGGCATATGTCAAAAAAAAGTAAATAAAAACGAAGCGAATTAAGCTATACAGCATTTTTCCGAGTGTTTCTATCGAAATTTCTACAAATACCCGCCATTATCCCTCGCGGCCACAGTCGCGAGCACCAATCAGTGAGAAGTATACGGCGTGCCACATCCCCATCCCCCCGGAGTAACGGAGAATACTTTCCCTCACTCAACTTGAGTCAACCCCCATCCAATACTTCCCATAATACCCTTTTTGAGTCATTTTTGTGCACTAGCGGCTACCCTCTATCAGTAACATGGAAATGGTAAATAAATTCCTGCAGTATCTGCAATGATGCAACAAATGAGGCAAAGGCGATGAGGTGCGATCTCTGTCAGTTGCTTTTTGATTTTAGATGCCTGAATGGAAAGATGAAAAAATCTCCCTCATAACGAACGAGAAGCAACTTAATGGGATAAAATTTCTCTGCGAAAACTGCATGACCAAAATAAATTCTTTTACGGTATTTAAAGCAGAAAGAGACTACGAGAAATACAAGAGGAAAGTGTGAATAAAGAGCGGAGGAAAACGAAAGAAACTAAGAAAGGCGAAGTAGAAAAAATCAAATACCGTCACACAACGAGGCCGAAACCACGCAGGCGAAAGAGTATAAAGACAACAAAGAGTATAAGGGCAACGAAGGATATTAGCACAAATAGCACAAATAGCACAAATAGGAAAAGACAAGAGTGCAATCAAGAAAAACGGAATGAAACTGTTCCCCAATAAGGAGCAAAACACAAAGGCCTCGAGTGAATATGGCGAAAGAATTATATGCAGATATTATATAAAAGATAATTGCAGATTTAAAAAAGGACAATATATATATATATATAATATGAACATCCCCCAATATGCAATTTCTTCTATAATAATGGTCCTTGTAAATTTAGAGACAGATGCAAATTCAACCACCCGGACATCTGCAGGACTTACGCAAAATATGGAACCTGCAAATACGGAAAAAATGCTACTATCAACATCTCCCGACGAACCCAAAGGACAAAGTTTAAAGGACAATACGAATAACAAGAGGAACAGAATAAGCGAACAAAATTTTTTTTTCAACATCGCAGACACGATACGGCTGCTAAATGTCATCCAACGGATGCAGGTGACACATCTGGAAACCCCCGAGCCAAACTGCTTCCGGGCAAGAAGCTACCAGAACAGGTAGGCGGAAATGGATCTCTCTCGGAGGACCATAAGGCAACGAAACAAGCGAAACCGAAGGAAAACGAACTTGAAATGTACAAGGGGCAACGAAAAACAAAGAACATAAATATTGTCCTGGCTAATATTCAAGGAATAAGACCAAACCAATCACTCAACAAAGTTTCGTACCTGAAAGGATTTATGGACGAAACAAGGGCGGACATCGCATGCCTAACAGAAACTCATCTTAAGGATTGCCAAGGAAATTGTGAAAAATGCGAACATTGTATTGATAAGAGATAAATTTAGAGGGTTTCAACTTACTAAGAGCGGATAGAACAACGAGACGTAAAGGTGGCTGTGCTATGTATGGACATGAAGGCATATGAAGGAGACGGTAATAAGTAAATCAAACAGCTTTGTGGAACTCCAAGCAGTGAAAATAGAAAAATTAAACGTGATACTGATAGTCGTCTATAGACCTCCAAACACTCCAACCGAAAAATTTTCAGAGGCCATTGATGGTATCAGAAAGCTAATAAAGGCCATAAACCCTCCATCCCCCAATATAATGATCTGCGGAGACTAACTTCCCATTTATAAAATACAAAAAGGTGGATAGGAAATATATTATAATATATATATATATATATATATATATATATACAGGGTGTTTGAAAACTTTCTGTACAAATTGTAATGGGGGATAGGCAACACCAAGACAAACCCTTTTCGTCTATAAGTGTATGTCCGCTGACGTCACCATTCGGCGCGAGAGGGCGCCGCTGCAATTGGCTAAAAGGTGAAGTGGGCTAGACTTGCGCTTGCCGCGGGCATTCTTAAATCGGACGTAGTACGCGTAACATGGAGCGCTTCACGACTGCTGAGATGGCTGACATGCATATGGTGTATGGGGCTGCCAATGGAAACGGAAGAGCTGCTGTGAGGTTGTACCGACAGCGCTTCCCAAACAGACGTGTGCCAAACCACCAAACGTTTGTGCATTTGCAGTGGCGACTGCGAGAAACTGGAACATTCCATGCAAATGCATGACACTGGTCGGGAGAGAAACGTGCGCTCCTGACATGGAAGAAGAAATCCTACGGCGATTTGAGAACAATCCAAGCGCAAGCACGCGAGGTGTTGCACGTATCCTCGGTGTGAACCACGACCTGGTCTAGAGAGTGTTGCACGAGCAGCAGTTACATCCGTTTCATCGTCAGAGAGTCCAGGCATTACAACCTCGGGATTACCCTCTTCGTGTGGAATTCGCACGCTGGTTTCTGCAGCAGACAGCGGTGCAGCCTAATTTTCCGGCTTATGTGCTGTTCTTAGATGAGGCCTGTTTCACACGTGAGGGTGTGTTTAACATGCACAATTCTCACGTGTGGGCGCACGCAAATCCACATGCTACACGGGTGCATGCTCATCAAGAACGGTTCGACGTCAACGTTTGGGCGGGTATCGTCCATGGCAAGTTGCTGCTCGTGCAACACTCTCCAGACCAGGTCGTGGTTCACACCAAGGATACGTGCAACACCTCGCGTGCTTGCGCTTGGATTGTCCTCAAATCGCCGTAGGATTTCTTCTTCCATGTCAGGAGTGCGCACGTTTCTCTCCCGACCAGTGTTGTCATGCATGTTTGCATGGAATGTTCCAGTTTCTCGCAGTCGCCGATGCAAATGCGCAAACGTCTGTTTGGGAAGCGCTGTCGGTACAACCTCACAGCAGCTCTTCCGTTTCCATTGGCAGCCCCATACACCATATGCATGTCAGCCATCTCAGCAGTCGTGAAGCGCTCCATGTTACGCGTACTACGTCCGATTTAAGAATGCCCGCGGCAAGCGCGAGTCTAGCCCACTTCACCTTTTAGCCAATTGCAGCGGCGCCCTCTCGCGCCGAATGGTGACGTCAGCGGACATACACTTATAGACGAAAAGGGTTTGTCTTGGTGTTGCCTATCCCCATTACAATTTGTACAGAAAGTTTTCAAACACCCTGTGTGTATATATATATAATTATATATATATATATATATATATATATATATATATAATACCAGGACAAGGGGGCCACAAGAGAAGACCAGGAGCAAGGAAAAAGGTTGATGGCTCTCATAAATGAGTTTATGCTGAGACAAGAGATAACAGAAAATACCAGAAAAAATAACTGCCTAGATCTGGGACTCAAGAATAACATGAACTTGCTTGCTGATATAAAAATAACCCCAACCATTATCTCACACCACAACTTATTCGAGATATCAACAATATGACGAGAACATTAAAAGACAATACACATAGTAAGGAAAGAAGCAAATTTGGGCCTTTAACTTAAACTCCAAGACTATAAATTGAGAAGCAATCAGATCGCACATGGCCCAAATAGAGTGGAGAACAGTTTTAGAGAATAAAACAACTGAAAAAGCCTAACAACCTTGGAAGAAAAGACGCTGAGAATTTTAGAAAAATATGCTCCGAAATCACAGCCAAAAGGAAAGAGGAGCTGGCTAGAGGCAAAAGAGAAGAATATTTCGCAAAAGAAAGAGAATAGAGGCGAAGTTAGCCAACTGCGGAGATAATACCAGGAAAGTAATACAAGAAAAACTGGAGGGTATCGATAGGGAAATACAAACCCTGATTACGGACCATACAGAAAGGGAAGAGGAAAAGGCGGTAGAAGCAATAAAGGAAACTCCAAAATACTTCTATAGTTATGCGAAAAGGAAAACAAAATGCATGCCGCTATTGGGCCCTTAAGGAAGAGAAATAATGAACTAACAGATGATCCAAAAGAAATATCTGAAACATTGAGAGCCCAGTATGAATCGGTTTTCAGTACTGACATAGATGCATTTTTTGAAGAGAAATTGCAAGGAGAGTGTATAATAGACTTTGATTTTACCCCAGAAGATGTAGCGAGAGCTATAGGACAAATGAAATCACATTCAGCCGCAGGTCCGGACAATTGCAACGCATTATTGATTAAAAACTGTAAAAATGAAATAACTACACCTTTACTGGATATGGAGAAGATCCCTAGACACTGGGGAAATACCGAGCATCTTGAAAAGAGCAAACATTATCCCTATATATAAAGGAGGGGATAGATCTCAAGCAAAGAACTATAAACCAGCGTCATTGACATCCACCTCACCAAAGTATTTGAAACAATAGTTAGAGTGGAAATTTATGATTTCTTGGAGACACTGGAAAGATTCAACGAAAATCAGCACTGATTTCGATCAGGTAGATCATGCCTATCACAACTAAGAGAACACTACAACAATATCCTAGATGCACTTGAAGGCAATGACAACTACGATGTCATATACATGGATTTGGTTAAAGCTTTCGATAAATGTGATCACGGTATAATCGCACACAAAATGAAATATATGGGAATAACGGGCAAAGTGGGAAAATGGATCTACAACTTCCTCAGAGAACGTCTACAGGTCGTCAAAATTCAAAGTATATCAGAATCTGAAGTACGCAGCTCAGTACTGGCCCCACTCCTGTTCATTATCATGCTAACAGACATAGACAGCGGAGTAAACAGCAACAAAAAGTAACATCCTTTGCAGACGATACAAAGATCAGCAGAAAAATCAGCGATGTAAATGAAATGGAGGCCTTGCAGAGGGACACGAACAAAATATACAAATGGTCAGAAGACATGACTTTAACACCGAGAAATTTCAACC
The DNA here is from genome assembly GCA_023014485.1 of Bathynomus jamesi. Lineage (NCBI taxonomy): Eukaryota > Metazoa > Arthropoda > Malacostraca > Isopoda > Cirolanidae > Bathynomus > Bathynomus jamesi. Next base: position 758,435 of record JAJOZX010000335.1, read on the forward strand.
CTTGAGATATGGTAAAAATGAGGAAATTCAACAGACTGCATATTATGCTTCAGATAAGACAGGAAATTCAGAAGCACGAAGGCGGTCGACTTGGGGGGTAATAATGACCGATGATGCGAAATTCGAAACACAAAATCAAATAGCGATAAACAAAGCAAAAATAGTCGCGAGACAGGTACTAAGAACTCTCTCTCTCGGTGCTGTTTTATCTAATAACTAATAACGTTCACCCTTGGCCTAAAGGGTTGAAATCCTTAAATAATTTAGTTATGTGTCAGTGAAAAGTCGACTGGTAAAGCTGGACAGATATTCATTTCCCTGTTGCGCTCTTACTATATCGCCAAATAGGCCCTTTAATAAATAAACACTATACAGCACTGGAAAATAGGAAAGGCAGGATGTGTAGTGTTCCCAAATTAAAGGCCCGACAAGGGACCTCCTCACCACTGAAGGAAAATAGCTTGGTTGTCAGGGGGCCAAGACTTTTTAACCAGCTTCCAAAGGACCTCAGAAACGTTACAGGGGTCAACGTTGAAGTCTTCAAGAGAAAACTAGATGCCTGGCTCAGAACGGTACCAGATGAGCCGGGTGTACCTGGCTATGTACGGTGGAGAACGCAAGAAAGCAAATCGCTCCTCCACCAAGCCAGACCTAGAGGCGGGGCCACCAGCTTGACCTTCGTGTGAAGAGAGACCAACGCACGGAACATCAACGAGGTTAACGAAGTGTGTGTGTGTATACTGTATATATTTATTGTGTACATATATGCGATAAATTTTACAATTAAACACGTGAAATGAATGAATGATGTAAACCCACAAGGATAAAGAGAAAGGATTCCAAGGCCTTTCGTGGTGTACTGCTGAATACACGAAAGGCCTTGGAATCAATTAGATAGATAGATAGATAGAATAGCCTTTATTAATAATAATAAAATAAATAAATTTTTTTCAATTTACAATGACATGAATAATTGTGAAGCTCGACGATTTATTTTATTTAATTTGGCCCTTAAGCTTTAGGCTTTACTGGGCTCTTATTAAAAAATAAGCAGCTAGTTGTTATAAATTAATAATAATAAATAAATATATAAGTAAATAAGTATTATTAATAGTTAAAACATGTATTACAATATTAAACAATATTAGTGGACATTAATCCTAGATTTTTGTTAGTATGCCATTATTAATCGGGATTTCAACTCGGTTTTAAGCAAATTTACATTCACAATATTTTTTATATCGGCATGCAAGTCATTCCATAGTTTCAAATCAATGAAAATGGGTAGTTTTTGAGATGAAGACAATCTAAATTCAGGTATAACAAGCTTTTATCTATTTCTGGTCTGATACGAGTGGATTTCTTGATGAGTTACAAAATATCTATTTACCCATTGCAAATTAATGATTTTCTTACACTCGTAAATAAAAATAAAACGTGCCAGTTTGGTTATATCGTTGAGCTTTAGTAGGTTTAGCTCTTTAAATAACGCACTAGAGTGATGAAGGAAATCAGCATCAGATAATAACCTTAATGCTCGTTTTTGAATGACAAAGATAACATTTAATGCGTTGTTAGCGGAGTTTCCCCAAACTTGTTATATAAGGAAGAACAAGAGTATGATAAAAGAGTCAATAAAACTTGTTTAGGGACTACATTTCTAAGTTTAAACATTATAGCAACGCTCCTTGAAATCTTTTTCGCGATATTTTTCTTTTTCTTTGTTGGTTTGCATTATTATATATATATATATAATATATTATATATATATATATATGCAGGGCTATTCAAAATGATTCATCTGATTTCAACTGAGAATACTTCCGTACCTATCAACTGGGCATACACCACATGAAAGGAAATCTCCGAGTTTTACAAGATCACCGCGAGAGGGCTCCAGTCACGCCGTGGCCTAGCCTAGCAACAAACAGTGCTCACTCGCCGTTGGATTGGTCGCAGTGGGCCTGGGCCCCATGACTTGGTGCTCCACAGCTGGCCCCCTAGGTCGCCGGATCTTACACCGTGCGACTTCTTCCTTTGGGGGTACGTTAAGGATACTGTGTACGTGCCACCGTTGCCCACATCTTTGGACGAGCTCCGAACTCGCATTGTTACTGCCGTAGAGTCAGTGACAACGGACATGCTGGAGCGAGTATGGGAGGAATTCGACTATCGTGTCGACGTTGCTCGTGTAACTAGGGGAAGTCACATAGAGCATTTGTGAGGTGAGAGACAAAATTTGGACAGTTTTTCTTTTGGTGGATGTATCACAAATCACTCTGTATTTGTAACATTAAAAATATTCTCATTTGAAATCAGGTGAATCATTTTGAATAGCCCTGTATATATATATAGTTCGAGTTTGTTTTTTACATCCCATTTGTAAGTTTTTAATAAAAAAAAAAAAGAAGTTTAATGCAGTCTAAAAACTGTCCGTTGTGTCTACGTTAAAAGGGAGAACAAAAACGGATAACGTATCTTACAAAATAATAATAATAATAATAATAAATACAGTATTTGAAGAGTACACTGATAGTAGGTCGAAAGTACTGTAGACGAAGAGAAAAAAAAATAAAAACCACTTCCAGGGATTAAAGAGATCCTTTCAATTTCCTCTCGTTGAGGCTCTTCCATCTGTGTTAAATGTACCTTTTAAATAGTTTATATTTGTTAAATGTACCTTTTAAATAGTTTATATTTGTTAAATGTACCTTTTAAATAGTTTATATTTGTTAAATGTACCTTTTAAATAGTTTATATTTGTTAAATGTACCTTTTAAATAGTTTATATTTGTTAAATGTACCTTTTAAATAGTTTATATTTGTTAAATGTACCTTTTAAATAGTTTATATTTGTTAAATGTACCTTTTAAATAGTTTATATTTGGAGTACGTCTGGTGCGTTTTGTAATCTCATTTTTAGACAACGGACAGATTTCGAGTGTGGCGGAGTGATTGTCATTGGCTGTTAGGAAAGAAGAGTTTCAGTCTAGAATAAAGAATCTGACATCGTGTGAATGTGTAAATGTATGCGTGTGCGAATGTATGCGCGTCAATTGGTGCGCGTTTCTAGTTTTATCGTACCATTGTTGTTTTTTTTTGTTTTGAAGGTCACTGATTGAATTATGACGGAAAAAAATGTTCTGTATGTAAATCTGAACTCGTGCTTCGACCTTCTCTGCAGTCAATTAGTGAACAGGAACACAAACTAGTTTAATTATGCGATACTCCCCTTTTATTCATTAACTTTTATATATATATATATATATATATATATATATATATATATATATATATATATATATCACCAACCACTAATTACGAGCCATTATTTCCATTCTCGTCCAATAGGATTTCTCACTTCGGTTATCAGTTAAATTAACGTTAGGCTAGGTTAGGTTAAATTTCTGTAACTATCAGCTGGATACTAATAATAATATTGGGGGGGGGGGGTATTTACGGTTTCATGAACGTCACCTATTGGAAGAGGATGCATCAGTTGCTCCACTTAATTCGACTTATTCTATATACTCAGTTCGTCGACAACACCAAAACATCGACACTCTAGAAAACTTAACCTAAACTAACGTAACCTAACTTAATCTAACCCAATAATAACTTGTCGATAGAATATCAAGTTGATCAAATGTGGTAAGATCGATATAGTTGAGACGGTGTGACTGCCTGGTTCTCCATAACGAATTGATACCTCAGTTATTCCGTGTCCTTATACCACATAAATCGTGCCACATATCAGAAGGTCCAGTGGACACATCTTAGTTTTTAATGGACAATGATCTTCAACTAGACGGGACTCGTAATCGACAACTACCCACTCTATTATTTCCATTCCCAACCGCGGTCCGAAGTTGGCACGAAGTGATATATCCAAATTTGGGAAAAGTTTCTGACTTGGTAAAGAATGTCACTGCATTCCTTTGTACGGTAAATTATAATGGCTAATATTAGGAAACGGAACTTAACCTAACCTAACTTAGCCCAACGTATCCTTAACCAAAATGACCTAACTCAGACCAGAAAATCGTGGATAAGAAGGAGAATGGCATGAAATGGAGAGAGATTAAATTAAGAACTTCCTCCTTTCAGATTCCTCTTCAACGAACACCGAAATATAATAATGACAGAGAGGAACAAGATCGTTGTAATCTGTGGTGGGATGAGCAAAAAGGACCTTCTTCCACTGGACGACTCTAATTGTAAACAGTGAATCTATTAATTATCTATTACTCGCGAGTTGCAGACTGTGACGGACGATACAATTTCGTCATATATACCACTGATGATAAAACAAATTTTACATCAAAGTGTGTAAATATGGTAATTATACAATACTCCCCTTTTATTCATTAACTTTAATATGTTAAGCGTCACTTTTTTCACTTTTATACGCCCCGGTAGACGATATAACCTGTCAATAACGCTTAAGAGGTTAATTTTGGGTTACAAACAATACACTTCCAAATGTATTTTAGATACAATAATGAATGATCTGCATCTCTAAATACAGGAAACAACGAACATACGAACACATTATACGATCTAGAACGTTCCACTTTAATAATAATATATACAGTCTATAACTGTATATACGTCATTTGCATAGCCTATTTTAACATCCGGATTTTAAGATTCTGGGAAATAACTAAATACTCCAAAATTCATTCAAAATAAAGTTAAATAATTACAGGAAGATCTCAAAGGTGTAACTTTTTACGCCTAAAAACAAGCCAAAGCGCGCAACCAAGTCGTCAATACAAAAATTCCAAATTATTATATTTAAAAAAGCCTCGAAAACACTTTATGGAATAACCTCTCGCATTAAAGGAGAGAAATTCAAGATGAAATTTCAGATGAAAGCTTAAAGTGTGTGTGTGGTGTGGTGTGTGTGTGTGTGTGTGTGTGTGTGTGTGTGTTCCAAATAGTAAAATTATTTGGTTACGCGTCACACGAATTTGGACGAACCTTTTTCTGGTTGTGTATGATAATGAAATTGTGATTGGTGTTCCGCCCCATAATAAAAACATGGTTACACGAAACTCAAGACTCTGTGACCTGAAACATTCCAACGCTCATCACCTAACAAATCTTCCCATATGACCCGAACTCTAGCAGCAATGACCTTGTCATAATTCAAAGAACTTAATGCCTCTGTGGGTTTACTACTAACGGCCTAATTAAGAGGAGCGAACACGAGTTACAAAGTAGAGGCTTAAACGTTTCAGGTCTACGATCTTGACGTCCTTGAGGGTAACTGGACCCCCGAAAACTATATTAGAAGGCGAGGTGTAAACCACCTAGTCACCAAAACCAAAAAGATCACCTGTGCGTTGATGCCAAAGTGGTCGTACGTTTCGTCCGCAGAAAATTCGTCATGCTCGCGGTATCGTACTCCGTGGGAGCAATAGCAGCAGCTTCATGCTATAGGATTTGTACCCTGGGGAGAGGCACAGCTCGTCTCATTATCATAGTATCTCCATCATTCAGAAGGGCTAGGGACGCTCACTTTGATGGGCGGAGGCGACGAAAGCCGACGGCGATCCCGTGACGTCATAGTCACTACGTAATAAGACGTCAGAGGAAAAAACAATGCGCGTTTGAAAGGATGAATAGGAGTAGAAAATAATAATGCTCTTTTTGTTTCTTTTTTAAGTTTTCACTTTCAAAATTACGTTCCATCAATCGCTACATTTATGTTATAAGTGAACGCGCCTGTCAAGGAATCACTCGGTTACAAAGGCGTCACATCATCTGTTAAAAGTACCCACATTTTTAATGGGTAGCGTTTGACCAACCAAAGGGCATACATAAAGTGGCCACCACACATTGAAACGTAATTTATGACGAGCTGAAAACCATTAAAGGCCCTGGTAATGACGTGCAATGTTTTACTTTTCTCATATGAGAGTAAATAAATTCAGTGCAACGCCATTTTGCTTCGGTCCGAACACGACTTGTAGCTATTCAACGCCATTTTAACAAAACACACACACACACACACACCTTCCCGGTTATGTACACAACGCATACACACAACATATACACTCGTGTATTGCGCTTATACAAAAGTTGAATACATACATCGATACCAAAAGGCCGAGCAGTCAAATTAAATACATCGTCAGCTGAAAAACGGAAGCGTGTCAATCATTACTGAATAATGGATGAAGCCGCATTTGAATTTTACGTAACACCTTACATCACGTTCTGAGCTCTAAATATTACATCGTAAACGTCCTCTGACGTCATTTGGTACATATTTATCCAAATAATAATTTTAAAAAAAGGCATTCGCTCGCACAATTCTCCAATTAGCATTTATTAAAATCCATTAAATTTACGTGTGTGTGTATAAGATGATGATGATGAAAATAACCAGTGACTCGACCTTTATTAATTTCAGTGTTCCTGAGAATGTCATTGGACGAAAGCGGTTGAGCACTATCCCATGTTTTAATTTTGCTTCGTGGTTATTTTCAACATAAATAAATATATTTGCGATGAAGTATTCACGTCCAAAGAAGATATACTTATCGTTTTGGTCTGATTTTAATATTATTATTTTTGGAAAAGGAGATGACAAACAAAAGAAAATTATATATTTTGGTATCTTTTAAACAATTTTTTTTTTTCTTTCTTACTTTTTAACTTTAATTTTTAATTTCTTGTTTTAATTGTAGTTGGGAGTAAATAAACAAGACTTGGGAGTGACGGTTGACGTTAGGACTGCTTTTGTGTCTGAAGGAATTTATAGATGGTCGAAGCTACTGTCTTTCGCGGTCTCCCCAAACAGTTACAAATGGGTTTATGAGAACTAAATTGTTGATTTAACAATTAGTGTGGTTTTGATTTCGTTGCTCCATCATGAAATATCATGTTAACGTGTGTGTGTGTGTGTGTGTGTGTGTGTGTGTATAGGTAGAGAGAGAGAGAGAGATGCTTACTAACGGAAAGTGTGCGTGTTGTAACATAACGTAAAATAACATCCAAGTTATTTTGTTTAACATAAACTGATGTTATGATATAAAATAATGGGTGCGTGTTACTACTCCATTGCCGCCATCAGATAGAATACATTAATACATTCATTACCCGCAGAGAGGCTTACATAATTTTTATCCTCGCTGTATTACCGGTAACCCGCCTTATGAAACGCAAATAGACCAACAATATTATTCGTATGTATATAATAATAATTAACACCAATATTCACGCTCTTTTTCACGTACACGCGTCTTACAACCTCAAAACAACGGAAACAGGTGGCTGTTTCCAATATACAAATAGTCACAGCTGTACTTTTTACCTAAAAATAGCTGAATTCCATACTGCGTCGACAAACATTCTTTCTAAAGCCAATGAAGGTGGAATTGGTCCATTTCACAAAATATTTTACAAAAAAATTACGCACCCGATAAACGAAACATTAACGACAATAATTATCATACGCTCGTACAATAATTACCGTATGTTGAATACGAAATGAAAAGTATGTACAAAACATTCAGGCAACAATGGAACGTGTTCATTAATTGGGATGAAATAATTATAAAAAAGTTCTCCATAAAGCCATGACGTAGCAAATTTGAATAACGGCAGCACCCATTGTCAAAACAATCGTACGGACAAATTTAATTTGTCCGTACAATAATTTAATTATAATAATAATATTAATTTATCATGTACTTCCATATAAATATTAGACTACAGAATTGTGAAGAGTTTAATTAAGGTGAATTACCGGACAAATGCTATTACTAATCTATATAAGTCTTCTTAAATAGCCTGACAGGGCTATTTCACGAGCGAAGGCCTTTAAAATTTCGTGATAAACAGACCAGTTAAATTACTGGCTGACCAATATAGTAATTCAATAGACTCAGGCTTATTAAACTATCGTATAACTCAGAATAATAGTCAAAGGCCTACAACGTTTGGTATGACCTAGGCTTTACTAAGTTTAAGGACCTACAACGCCTATTATCTAGCAGACTAGCATATCCCTCGTTAAAGCCGCCCTATCATATATATGCACACTAGGTAAGCCTTCCTTAATTGTAGTGCCAACAAGCCCCACATCTGTGGTCCCTATTCACGTTTAATTTTTATTGCTCGTTATATTTAACCAGTTGTAACATCACTTCTAAACTCAACTTACAAACAAATACATTTGCTTATCTAAAAAAAAAACACACAGTCTCCAAAAAGATTATATATATATATATATATATATATATATATATATATATATATATATATATATATATAGTCATGCTTATGAAATTTTAATTATAACTGCAAACGTTTGCAAAGTTTGTTTTAATGAAAAATTGAAAATGATCTTTCGGATTTGGAATCAGATCACGAAACTATTTGATGGCCACGTACTTAATTTGAATATTATATTTAGTTGGTTGATTTGTTTTTACCTGCGACAAAAGGGTTGCCCTACCTGGCTAGTTACAACTTTCAATTTACAAACGCAATTCAACGAAACCAGGGCCTACTTCAGCTGGGACTAGGCACTTTACTTTTAAACCATTGCGAATTTAATAATTCAGTATTTATTTAAATTATTATTATTATTATTACTGAAATGAAACCAAAAACTCTGTTCGAAATACGATATGGTCAACAAATTATATATAAAAAAGTTACAAGAAGACATATACATAGATATACATGTATATCACAGTGCCACTTCAAACGTAGAGCACTGCTAAACACATCCTATCAATACCAAGGTCGAGTAAATACTGACTAAAAATTTATCATCTTTTTGTTTTCATTGGGGCTATTCAAAAACCACGTGGTCCTTAAATGGGGGGGAGGGAGTTCCTTATTTGACCACCAAGGGCCACATCGGGAGGGGGGGGTTCGTGACGTTTAATCACGTGCCAATACTAAGCATTAAAATATCCTTTTATAATAATATATATATATATATATATATATATATATATATATATGTATGTTAAACACAGACCGTGCATGGAACAAGGAACTCTTCTGGGAAAATTAAATCCACTATAGTCCGAATAAGTAATGGTAAATGACAAATACCATAGTTTTTCTTTTTCATGATGCTAGCCCGACGTGGGCAACGGGTCTCTCGCAAAGAGATCCCATAAATATAGCTTCCCTCACCAGCTATCTGCAAAGCAGACAGGATCCAGCTTTGGGACATGGACCTAGGGTTTAAAGCAAGCCTAGTCCCTACATTCAGAACCTCTATATAAGTAAAAGACTCGTTGCATTCACGTCGGATTGAATAAATCAAAGAAAAAGAAAAAGGGGTAACTATTGTATTTTTAGCCAAAAAAAACAAAACTTAAACCTCAACCGGGACATTGAGCGTCCACTTTTCAAGGCACGTAACACGTCCGTTTAATATACACAAACTCAGAATGGTCCCCTGAGAAACTTATATGTTAAACACAGACCAGACCGTGCATGGAACAAGGAACTCTTCTGGGAAAATTAAATCCACTATAGTCCGAATAAGTAATGGTAAATGACAAATACCATAGTTTTTTTTTTCATGATGCTAGCCCGACGTGGGCAACGGGTCTCTCGCAAAGAGATCCCATAATATAGCTTCCCTCACCAGCTATCTGCTGGATCCTGTCTGCTTTGCAGATAGCTGGTGAGGGAAGCTATATTTATGGGATCTCTTTGCGAGAGACCCGTTGCCCACGTCGGGCTAGCATCATGAAAAAGAAAAACTATGGTATTTGTCATTTACCAATACTTATTCGGACTATAGTGGATTTAATTTTCCCAGAAGAGTTCCTTGTTCCATGCACGGTCTGTGTTTAACATATAAGTTTCTCAGGGGACCATTCTGAGTTTGTGTATATATATGTATATGAACATTATTTCACGAAAGTAACGTGAAAAATATTTATGATGAAAAAAACCACCAAGGAAAAGAAACATAATGGTGCCCAAGCGCTTGAGCACCATTCTGTGTTTCCTTTCCTTCGTGGTTCTTTTCATCATATATATATATATATATATATATTTCGTAAATTCCAGAAGACTCGAATCTTTATAAACACAAATGCGCTGCACCTTTATTTCGGAAAATTCTACAAGATTCGAATCTTTAACATTCATGAAACACAAATTCGCCATACTTTTAATTTGATTATTTTTAATTTGCTTTATTTTAATTTACACAAAATTAAGAAGGAGTAGGGATGACATCAGAAGACCACGTGGTTTTAGAGGGTGTTTAAGTCATTGCCCACAAACGTCCACAAGGGGGGGGGGGACGGGTTTGAAAACCACCCGAAAAAGGACCACGTGGTTTTTTGAATGACCCCTTGCACTCTGATCTGGGTTTAAAATTTATGAAAATCGGATAGGCCAAAAATATCTGCCTTGCGGTATGCTTTAAGATATATTTTGTTTTATCAAATACTACATTTTACCTGTTATTTTTTTACAGTGGACTTTTCAATTAATATTTCTTAAAATGTATTGGCCTATATTTATTTCTTCTAATGTTTTAAGTTTTTGATAAATTCTATCCAGACTGGCTTAAAAGAAGGATATTTGCTTTTTAAAATAAATTAGCAAAATCACCTTATTATCTCCATTTTACGCGTATGATCTGAAGCGGAGTATTATAATACATATGTCTACTCCCAAGCAACGACTGTTACCTGAAAATCACGAGCTAATTAGTTTTTACTTAAATACTTCAAAATCTGCGTAATGAAGGACAAATGCATTCGCACTCCAAAATCGAAAATAAAATCGATCGACAACCAATATGAAAGAGTCGAAATATATTTTAATATTATTTAGGAATTAGGATAATAACGCTGAGGCTAAAACGAACTTAAGAAGACATTTTTCAACTAGTAAATCCAGAGGTTAACAAAAGGGCATGCATGAATTTCCTTATTTTTTACAATAACATCAAAAAAGTGTTTTTACTTTTTAAGATTTATGTAGAGTGAACGGGTTTTTTTTTTTTTTTTTTTTTAAAGAAACATGCTCCAACGTGAATAAATGTCTTGTTCAAACATGTTGATCACATATCATTTCGTGTAATAAAACATCTTTGCAAAGAACTAAATACTGTATTCTTTTTAGTGTGCTTATGCTTAAAATATAATTTTAAATATCAAGATTTTTTTTTATTTGTTACTGCAAATTATATAATTATCATTTGATTTAAAAAACAAGTGTAAATTTATTCCACTGATTTTTAAGTATTTTAACCAAAGTAAATGAATGAAACTCATTAGAGAGAGAGAGAGAGAGACAAGAACTTTGTATAAGGGTTACGTTATCGCTAGTATAAGAGCTCGACCAAGGGCCGAAGGGCGTCGTCCCTCACTGTTGGCAAGAAATGAGTGCCTGACAGAAGGCACTTAATCACGACGGACAGAGAGACGGAAAGATAACGCTTAAAACAAACCATCGAGCTTCAGATGTCTGAGATAAACGTTAGGCGCGGAGCCCCTATAATAATGAATCGAGGCAAAAGGTCCCACAAAAGCACACGTTTAAAATAAGAATGATTACGCGGATGGGAGACGTTTCATTTATCATTTTAAAGGAGAGAAAAAAACATTTATTTTTCTTTTGCCGAGAATGCAAAGCGGTTCTTCTCGAGCGCTATAAGAACCACTCTTGTTTATTTTTCAAGAGGGATAACTAAATTATAAAAGAGCTATTTCAATTTCACTATTTGCGCGTGAACGAGAAGGCAAACATTTACTATTCACGCATTTCGGATCTCCTTTATTTGCGAACTTAGCAAAATTGTTCATTTTATGATCAAAATGTACATGCGTGCATTTTTTTTCTCGACAAAGACTATACAATATTTAGTATATAAACGGGAACAAAACAGCCTCCACATGTACAGTTCTGAAAAAAGTTCGCCTAGAAAAATTCTAAACAGCATAAAAAATTATTAAGAAGGCAATATTTATTTTTTTATTTTTTTGCATATTTTATTCGTTTTGGTGACGGTAATTTAAACTTCAAAACCCAAACCCAGTCATTATTGATTAGTAATTTTTTATGATTCTTACAAATTTTTGGTTTGTAGGTGAACTTTTTTCCCTAACTACAGTTACAGAAAAAGTTTATAAAAAAAAAAACAGAATTAAAAAAATAAATTGCCCCACAAAAAATAGGTAATTTGAGTTTCTTTTTGATTTTTTCATCCCAAAAAGTTAATTTTAAAAATAATAATATTAATTTCTGCGGATTTGTAACCCTTAACCCTTTACTGCATAAACGGACGAATTTGTAACCTGTCAAATACACGCATTCATAACTTAATCCTACATAAAATTCGTGCGGTAAAGCGTTAAACAGCTAACTTTTTATTTTGGCTTCCTGGAACCCCAATTAACCATTAAACTCAGTTAGGCGTTTAAGGGTTAAAGTTCTAATATTTTCGGCGAACTTTCTTCCGCAACTGACGCCCACCAAATGAAAATGTGTATAAAGCAAAGTTGTTACAAAATAACGCGAAGTTAAAGTAACTAAACCCGTAAGTTCACTCCTTGTATATAAAGAAGTGATCGAACACTCCACGGAGGCAATTATTTAGTTAACACACATTCATCAATGGCGTTTGAATAGCTCGGCATTTCAGTAGCCATTGAACCGTGCCTGCCCTCTTTACGCTTTAGATATTTCTATAAACTACATTAAGCGTCCATGACTTCCAATATGGCCTCTTCTTCCTACCGTTATACAATATTTTAGGAGTACTGCGGATAATATACTATGTCCCTGAATGATTAATCGAGTTAAGTCAATCTTATGAAGGGTTCTATACAACACCATCTTTCCCTCAAAAACCCCCTTCCAAATGTGGATACACCTTCCACTATGCTTTATAGTGGGCCGGCCAAAAATTGAAAAGTCTAGAAAAAACTTAACGGCGTTTCTTGTTAATAGCGGACACCCGCCTTAGATAAGTAGTATTGAGGATGCCAATCAAGATGTGGGTGACTAAATCGCTCTTATTCTACAGATGAGGAGGTGGAGTTGTGTCCAGTAGTTCAAAGAAAAGGACACACATACTCAGGGGAGTAACACTTTAATATTTGAATTGTTAATACATTACTTTCATTGTGTTATTGTTGTTACGGGTGGTGGTGCATATATGCCCAAAGACAGGCTCGCATATATAAATAAGATAGAGATTAAATTGAATAAATAAACGAGATAATAAAGACCCTTTCTAAACAAGGGGGAAAACTGAATAATAAGAACCAAAAAGAAAGAAGAATCAAAAGAAGCGCAAGATCATCTATTGCAAAGAGGAGCTAAAGCATTATTTCTAAGGGGTACCTAGACAGTGGTATTTAGGGGATAGCCGGCTGTTCTGGGTATTCACGGGGTGGGGGTACTTTCTTAAATAATGGCGAGAATAAAGCGAGGAACATCTTAAATAAATTGGAGAGAAATTATTCTACTTTTATCACTGGTAGCAGAGCGTGGTTCGAATTCGACAACATGAGCAATAAAGACAGTGGAGACTGGAGGATGAGAAGAGGATGTCCACATTTCAACGGGAAGCAAGAAGAATTTAGAAGTTGGAGAGGGAGACTAGAGGATTGGTTGATCGTGTGCGAAGAAGAAGTGGTATACCCTGGTTTGGAAATAAGGATGAATTTAGGAGGGAAGGCATGGGAGGTGACCGAAGATATTAGTCGAGGAAGTCTTAAACAAGAAGGCGGTGCAGCAATTATTTTGTCAGTTCTGGATAAAGTGTATAAAAAGGAGACTTTGATGGAGAATTATGAAAATATGAAGAAGTATTTCAAGATCAAGAGGGAAGTGGGTGAAACGATGAAGGACTACATTTTCCGGTATGAAAAAAACGCGAAGGACTGTAAAACAACATTAGGTAGAGAGATGTTTGAAGGAGAAGTGAAGGGATTTCATGTGCTGGAACAAGCGAGCCTGTCTGAACAACAAAAACAATTAGTTTTATCAGCATGTGGAAAGGAGGAGATGAAATATGAAACGGTGACACGAATAATGAGGAGGATATTTGAAACCTTGGAGGAGGAAGCAAAAGGAGAGGAGTGGTTGGAACATGACCAGATGAATCGTGGATATGGTGGAGGAAGAGGATTAAACAATAGAGGTGGAGGTCGATGGAGAGGAAATTGGAGTAGGAAAGGAGCCGGAAGAAGAAAACCCGATGAACCAACAGGGAAAGGTAACAACATGTACAATCTGCAAATCCGAATGGCATTGGGCCTATGATTGTCCAAAGCATTATAAAAACAAAGGGATGGTTAGTCGATCTGATAATGATAAAGAGAAGAAACACGAGGAACAGGAGGAGGAGAAAGAAGAGAAGATTTACGTGAGTGGGGTCATAACTGAGGAAGAAGAATGGGGAGATATTGAAGCTATTTTAGACACTGGATGCAAATCAACAGTATGTGGAGAACTATGACTATCAAAGATAGTGATGGAGTTGGATAAGGAGGAGCTTAAGAGAATGAGGGCAAAGACTGTAACATCAAAAAAGGTCTTTACCTTTGGGAAGACGAGCTTCCCATCAAGAGGCATCATGGAAATTCCTGTCAATATAGGAGGACAAAAAGTGTATAAAAAACGGAAATACTGAAAGGAGATGTGCCCTGGTTAATAGGGAAGGAAACTATGTGTAAAATGGATATGAAGGTATGCATGAAGGAGGAAAAGGTGGTGATAGGAGATATGAATAACGTAGAAGTGACGCTTAAAGAAGATAGAAGAGGACACCTGAGAATTGGTTTGATACCACAAAGGAGAAGATAAGAAGTGTGGACAGAAGGATGGAAAGAAAAAGGAGATAAGGAGATTAGTGCAGCCATAAGAAAGTTACATCTACAATTCGGACACGCTAGTGGAGAGAGAATTTGGAGGTTGACGGAGGATGCTGGATGGAGTGAGGGACTGGAGGAAGAGCAGAAAAAGAAGATAAAAACAGATTATTGGAACAACTAACTGAGTGCGATATTTGTAAGAGATATAAGAAGAATCCACCAAAGCCAGTAGTGGGTTTGAGTTGGAGTAAACAATTTAATGAGGTGGTAGCCCTTGATCTGGGAGAACTTGAGGGACGAAGATTCTTAGTAATGGTAGATATGGCGACAAGATATTGTCAGGCCAGGTGGATAAAGGACAAGACACCAGAGACTGTGATGAATGGAATGATGGAGGGATGGTTGACTATTTTCGGAACACCGGCAAAAATACTGACTGACAATGGAGGTGAATTTCAAAACGAAAAAATGAGAATTATGTGTGAAAAATGGCAGATAAAAATGATGACTACACCAGCAGAAAGTCCATGGAGCAATGGACTGTGTGAAAAGACTGTCGGATTACTGAAGGAGAGTTTGAGGAAGATGGCGGAAGAAGTAAACATTAAGATTGCTCTAGGATGGGTGGTGTTGGCAAAGAATTGTCTGAGTAATTATGGTGGTTTTTCGCCAAACCAATTAGTGTTTGGGCATAATCCGATACACCCGAACCTTCTGAATGATGGCTTCAGCATTGGTGGTGTTGTAGAAATGAAGAACAGATGGTGAGGGAAAATCTACAAGCGATGCATAAGGCAAGAGAAATATTCATTAAGAATGAATCTTGTTTAAAAATAAGGACTGCTCTGAGGAAAAATATAAGGGTACATAAGATAGAAGATGTGATTATCAATGATGAGGTCTACTACAAAAGAGAAAATGAAAAAGAGTGGAGAGGACCAGCAAAGGTAATTGGCGTAGATGGGAAAACTGTGATTGTGAAGCATGGGGATTCATTAAGGCAAGTGGCGCGAGTGCATATCACTCGGATTCAAGGAACAAATGAAGTCATGAAAGAAGAGAGAGAAAGAGGTAATGAAAAGGAAGAGGAGATCGATAACAACAACTTTGACAGAGAAGAAAGGGACATGGTTATGGTGAGAAGAGATGGAGGAGATCCAGTGTGTGATGATGATGAGGCGATGGAAGATGAAGAGGAATCAGAAGATGAGGTAGAAGATGAGGAAGATGAACGTGAGGAGGAGGTAGAGAGAGAGATTATACCTAAGTTGAAAAAAGGAGATAGAGTCAGGGCCCGGCATAAGGAAACAGGCGAACGAGAAGAATGGAAGATTTTGGGTTTAGCTGGAAAAAGATCGAGTAAAAAGTGGGGAGACAGCTACAATATACAAGAAATAAATACCGGCAGGAAAGATTGGATTGATTTAAGAGAGTACGAAGAGATAAGGAAGATAGATGACGAGGAGGAAGTCCTGCTCGGTTTTGAGGATGAAAAGGTAGAGGAAGCCAAACGAAAGGAATTACAAAGCTGGCTAGATAACGAAGTGTATGAAGAAGTAGAAGATGTTGGTCAGAAAAGTGTGTCCACAAGGTGGGTGGTGACTGAAAAAGTGAAAGCAGGTAAAAGATTTGTAAAGCAAGATTGGTGGCGAGAGGATTCGAGGAAGAAATGGAAGACTGGGAAAAAGATGCACCCACTTGTAACCCAGAAACTTTAAAATTGTGTCTATGCATAATTAATCAGAAGGGATGGAAGTGTCATACTTTAGATATTGCAACTGCATATTTACAAGGAGAAAGAATACAGAGAGTAGTGTATGTCAAACCACCCAGTGAAGTAGAAAGTGGTGTTCTATGGCAGTTGAAGAAAGCAGTTTACGGACTTAAAGATGCGGCAAAAGCATGGTATATGAAGGTGGTGAAGGTGGTGGTGGAGCTTGGAGGAGTTAAAAGCAAACTGGAACCAAACATGTTTTATTGGAAAGATGATCAAGGAAGTGTAAGTGGAGTCCTATGTGCACATGTAGACGATTTTTGTTACGGAGGAGATGATAATTTTCTTAAGACAGTTATTACGAAGATGAAAGAAAAATTGAAGGTGGGAGATCAAGGAAGGCAGAATTTCAAGTATATAGGAGTTCACGTAAGACAACAAGAAAAGAGAATACTCATTGAGCAAAGGAAATACATCGAGAGTATACAAGAACCCGAAGGGAAGCTTTATCAAGGTCTTAGAGTCCTAAAAAGGAAAGAGTTGACTCTCTATCGATCAATTGTGGGACAACTGAATTGGATATCACAACATATCTTACCCGAAATAGCTTATGATGTAAGTGATCTAAGTAGAGCGTTTAAAGAGGGAACAACACAGGATATGAGAAAATTAATAAAAATCGTGAAGAAGGCAAAAAGATCAAGGGGAGAAATCGTCCTAGAAAAATTGGATGAAGAGAAAATATTTTGGGAAATATATGCAGATGCCTCGTTTGGAAATGTGGAGAACGAACAAACTCAAATCGGATACATAATATCATTAGCAGATGATATGGGAAGAAAATGTCCAATATGGTGGAAGTCGAGGAAGAAAAGGACACACATACTCAGGGGAGTAACACTTTAATATTTGAATTGTTAATACATTACTTTCATTGTGTTATTGTTGTTACAGGTGGTGGTGCATATATGCCCAAAGACAGGTTCGCATATATAAATAAGATAGAGATTAAATTGAATAAATAAACGAGATAATAAAGACCCTTTCTAAACAAGGGGGAAAACTGAATAATAAGAACCAAAAAGAAAGAAGAATCAAAAGAAGCGCAAGATCATCTATTGCAAAGAAGAGCTAAAGCATTATTTCTAAGGGGTACCTAGACCGTGGTATTTAGGGGATAGCCGGCTGTTCTGGGTATTCACGGGGTGGGGGTACTTTCTTAAATACTGGCGAGAATAAAGCGAGGAACATCTTAAATAAATTGAAGGTGAGAAATTATTCTACTTTTTATCAGTGGGTGGATGCCACTCTCAATTTTGGGTTTGAAGGTCCCATACAAGGTTACAAAAGTTAAATTCTAAAAAATTCCGAATTTTTGCATTTCAGCGGTGGCTCTATGTAACAACGTGTTTAAAGGTGTATCATTAGCACATAAAGCATATTTTTGTGATTTTATGGGTAATAATTGAATGTAACTGACTCTGGATGTCTTTATTTCCATTGAAACTACATTTAGCATGCTGGGTGAGGCGCGCATGTGCCAACTACTACCATAGTACAAGTAATAGCATACTTTCACATGTTGAATATTTTCAATGCACTGGCTGGCCAGACATTGGTTTGTACGTTGGGGGCCGATCTACTTGGCTGATATGAGCGGTCTTGAGAAGTCAGTACCAGAAGTTCATGCAGAGTTCTGTAATGGGAACTTTGTCGTCAAGAGAACGGCGAAGCGCTTCAACCAAGTTCCAGCTGATCAGGCAATTGAATGGATAAATCGTACATGCAACATACACAATGGTATCATCGGCATCACAAAGAATGACCAAGCAAGAGACAGGTTCTGCATCACATGGTCAGAGCGGTCACGCATCTCTCAAGACACAAGATGCCTCTTCAATCTTCAAGATGATGATGATGGGGAAGCCACCTTCACTTGGGTTGACAGTCTGCCTTCTCGCACTAGACGTGACGCTCATGATGTCATGAAGCTAGTTCAGCAGTCGAAGCAGTTTGACGTCTTCAGAGTTCACGTGAGTGAAGCAGGAGATACAGATGCCGCCACTAACATCCCACTTGTTTCACTGGCAACCAAAGACACTGCACCCACAGATGCTGTGGAGAACCTGCTGACAGCTCAGGATCGAGGAAAGCAGCATGTAATCGGCTTCATGAAGGAGAGACTGATTGAACAGATAGTAGGTTTCCATGAAACGATGAAGAAACATCGGTCGAAAACCTTCACTGATGTGTACAAAGCTACAGTTTCCACCAAGCAGAACATGCAGAAGACCATCAAAGCTGACAGAAAGCTACTACAGTGGCTCCTGAATGCCGCATGGTGAAGATGGTCAATGTCTTGAAGCATGAACTGTCCCCAGTCCCATTTAGTCAGGAGGAGAGATGAATTCGACATCGAAGTCTGAGCTGATGAACATCCTGATGGCTCAGCAGACCATAAGCTCAGAGGTTCCAACCTCTGATCTGAAGACCTGTGTGATGATAGATGGCCATGCACTCATCCAAGCTCTTGGCAAGCCTGGCGGCTGTCGGACATTTGGCGACTATGCTGAAGTGTTCTTCAAGGCCGTGACGAGTTATTTCAATGAACACACAACAAGAGTTGATGTCATCTTTGATCGGTAGGCAGGGGAAGGATCGATCAAAGCAGTTATCAGGACAAAGCGTGCAAGCAAGAAGAAACCGATTCGGAAAGTCATTGATGGCCCACAAGTTCTACTGCCTGAAGTGTGGAAAAACTTCATGGCCCTGGATACAAACAAGGCTGACCTAGCCTTGGTTCTGTCTAACGTCATCACTGAGAAGGGCAGAGATCTTCAAGAAAGATGTCAGCTGGTGACAGGGGGTGGCTTCTCTGAAGCCACTGAAGTACGGTCAACCAGGCGACATGACGTTCCACTGCATAGCAACCATGAAGAGGCGGACACCAGGCTCATCCTTCACTCATGTGATGCAGCGTCTCAGGGCTATGAACGAATACTGGTAGTGTGCAGAGATACTGATGTAATGGTGCTGCTGATTCACTTCGTTTGCACCAAGGTCGCTGAAGTGTGGATGCTGTGCGGAACGGCCAAGAACCGAAAATGCTACCTCGTGCACCATGTATTCAAGAGTTTGTCGCCCCCAGTCAGGGACAACCTGGTCAGCTTCCACGCTTTGACCGGGTGTGACACAGTCTCGTCCTTCAGTGGTCATGGAAAAAAGAAGTGTTGGAAGGTGTTCAGTGACCACCCACTCCTGCTGCACGCCATTGGTCGAGATGGGGATATCGCAGATGTTGAGAAGCTTGTGTGTCATTTGTATGGCACCCTGGAACAACACACAGTTGATGACGCCAGAGTTCACCTTTTTGGGAAGGCCAAGAAGACTCTGGAAATGCTCCCACCGACAAAGGATGCCCTGGAGCTCCACGCGAAGCGGGCAAACTATCAGGCCAACATATGACTCCAGGCTGACAAAGAGCACATAGATGTTGAAGATCCGGTGGACACTTACTTCAGCCTGGAAGTTGGAAGATGGGAGCCTCCTACCAGTGTGGACAAGACTTCCTCTAATCCCTGAAGCCTGCCTGGAGCTTGTTGCTTGTGGTTGCAAGAAAAAGTGCAAGACAGCTAGATGCAACTGCTTCAGGAAAAGGATGAAGTGTACGACAGCGGTTGCTGTAACCCAGCTGGACAGTAGATCTATGTGTCTCTTCCGGGCAGAAATCGAGAGAAGCTGGAATGTGCTGTAAGAAACTAATAACTCTGTTCTTAAGTGATTGCAATCCACACAATTGTGACTGTCAGTGCAGCATTTCGGTGCTCTTCATCAAGAAACGTGAACTTGTAGATGTTACTAGTGTGTAAACTGTATAGTTATGGGGTTATATTTACTGCTTTGTGATTTAGTTGTGATAATTCTGTTACTGTGAATACTTAATTCATGCCATCAAACTTATTAGGCACTAATCATGTTAAAATAAATTGTTTTGACAAACAGACTTGCTCAATGTTTATTTTCGCCAATTAAAATAAAAAAATCACAAATTTTTAGCACAATTTCGGTCGTGATTAACTTGAATTTGACCTTGAGTTGGTAATTCGGATGGAATAAGTGTGTCATCATACTTTATCACTAAGTGTGGCAAAATGAAATATTTGGTCAAACCAATTGGCTCAGAATATTTTGTTTAAATTAAAATTAGAAAATATCATTTTTTGCACAGTTTGACATCGAAAATGACCTTCAAAGCCAAAAGCGAGAGTGGCATCCACCTGCATTTTATTCCTCACCCACAGGTACATTGATTTAGCATGGGTGACAGCTATTAACAAAAAACGCCGTTCAAAGTCGATTTTTGAATTTTGGCTGGTCCACTATTACGCAGATTTTTGTCAAAGTTTCACCTCTTTTGGGCCACACACAGGGCCGGATTAACCATTAAGCAAAATAAGCCCGTGCTTAGGGCATCAAGGGAAGGGGGGCACCACAGAAATTTTCCATTGTCGGATTTACCATGGATTTATTATACTATTATAATCGCGGCTTATAGCCTATAAGCTGTTGAAAACTGAATTATATATATTCATATATAGTATTTATTTTTTTTCATTGTTTGAATTTGTAGTGAACAACAACCCTTTTGAGAGAATAAATATATTTCGTTGTAATCACACACTTTACGCTTTGCGTTATTATTTTGTTTATATCAAATCTTTGAGCGCCATATTAAAAATACATATAGATTAAATATTTTCGTGTGCTATAGTATGTGTAAAAACAAGATTCAGTCATGCTGAACTTTATAAAATAATTGTAGAAGACAATATTGAGTGTGCCTTCCCAAATGTAGAAATTGCCTTTCGTATATTTTTAACATTAATGGTCACAAATTGCTCAGCTGAGCGTTCATTTTCTCAGTTGAAGTATATTAAAAATACCAACAGAACAACTATGCAACAAGGCAGGCTGGATGCCTTATCTCTACTAAGTATAGAAGCAGATGTGTTACGTAAGATTAGTTTTGAGGATCTGATCAAAGACTTTGCAATTAAAAAAAGTAGGAGAAAACTTTTCAAATATAAATGAAGTGGAAGTATACAAAAATAAACATTATTTTCCATCTTACTGTAAGTTTTGTTTCATTTCAAAAAATAAAATTTTATTTTATGGTTTATTTTTGTTTATATTTTGAATTACATATATATGGGGCACCAAAATCTTTTAAGTGCTTAGGGCCTCTAAAGGTCTTAATCCGGCCCTGGCCACACACACACACACACACACACACACACACACACAGTGGATTGATTTAAACCATTGGTTCATATCATTTAAATTTAAACTTTTTTTTTTGGTTTCCCCCTCACCCCACCGGACCCTCCAAATTATAAAAATTATAAAAACCTAGTTGAGCAAATGGTCTAAATATATTTACTTTTAAAACCCGTGTAAATAATTCTGCATTTTCAGAATAAGTTTTTTATATGCGGAAAGGGGGAGCCAAGGGCGAACACGCAAAAATGCTCCCCCCCCCCCCCGCGCCCCGATTAAAGGAGAAGAGAGCCGAAAACAAGGTCTAGAACGATACCATTTTGTTTTTCTTTATTAATTTTGAAAAGGTTGTGTAGTGTGTAAAATGAATATATGCGTAGTCATCATAGGCGTATGGGATGGCACTTCACTGGAGAGGGGATGGGGGGCGGGAAAAATTTACCCTAAAAATTTTCAGGGTGCCCTGATTTCCGCATAAGCACTATATGTAGCATAAAAGAATACTAGAGAGCACTACCTCCACTTACATATCACATCTGAATTGTCACTGTTTGAGATCAGTGAATACAATGGACCAATGGTTATGTAATGTTGTATTTATTTTAATTATTAACTACAAGTATACATAGTAACAAGTAATTAATTCACCTCAAGAAGTAGGAAAAAACCAAAGGAATGTCATGAAAAATCTGCCCTGAAAATGCTCAATTCCCTAGTCCTGGGGGGGGGCGGAAGCCCTCCCAGACTTCCCCGCCTCATACGCATGTGTGTGTAGTGAGGAATAGAGGAAGAAGCGTGTGTTTGAGAGCATGCTGAACTGCTCAAGGTAAATGAAACACGGAAAAAGATCAGCTAAGGAGGGCAGCGACGGAAGAAATGGGAGTTTCAGCACTCGCTATCTCCTACCTAACATCCCTCCCAGAGTACTTAATTCCCTGGCCGATTGGTGTCTACAATCTCCAATTCCTCCTATTTACAGTCAAGACTTACTCAAGTACTTACTCAAATATCTAATCATTTTCTTTTGATATAAATCTCAAGATAATGGAGTTATAAATAAAAGAAAATCTGTTATTATGTTTATGTATTAAAATGATGGTCAGTTGAAACAATAAATCTAAAAGAGACAAAGCAGATGTTTGTCTTTTTCAAAACTGCGAGTTACATTTGCATATTGATCTTCAATTTACCTACATTGTTTATTAATTAACAGAGAAACGTATCTATTTAATACTTCCAATTTAAGACTATTTCAGTAGCTTACCATCACATACAAAGCATTTCAGTGCTACACCTTAATTTTACTTTACTCGTACAATGAAGTAACAAAACTTTAAAATAAAATTAATCATTTCATTTTTAAATCAATTTTCTTTACTAGTTTTATTTTGAGGATGCATGACTAGGCTTATTCTCTCTTTTTTTTTTTTCCCTAACTTTGATGATGGAAAGTAATTTAGAAAATAAATAGCTAAAAAAACACTTAACAGGTTTTCTCCTAACACACACAGTGTGTGTGTATAATATATATATATTTCTGACGAACACTTTTCTCCTGTCTCCTATCATGAAACCAATATATCTGTTGGTTCATGCAAGTTATTTAGTTTGGTTACCTGTAAAAAGTGCTTTTTTTTTAAGTCCTTCACAGACAAACCTATTAACTGTGTCATTTGCTAACTTAGTTCAGTTTTCAAGAGCTCACCTGTTGTTGAATCTGGTCGACATGTTACTTTCTTATTGCGTACTAATAAAAGCTTAAATATAATCATCTTCAGATGCTCTCACGATACATGACCTCGCTTTCTTAATCTACGCAATATTGACTGCGTGTGCAGCTTCCCTTGATATCTGCAACTATGCAGTTTATTGAGATAAATAATTCAACCTCATATATACTGTACCTTCGCTCATTTCTATGGACATTACCATTTCATCTCATAAGAGGCTTCAGGACTGGAACAGTTTAAATTTTTTTTTGTGCAGGAAGGGCCAAGGGCAAATGCCCGCAAAAACGCACGCCTTCCCCCCCATAGAAAAAGAGAGTCAAAATCAAAGTTCAGGATTTTCAAGATGCATGGACACTGCGTTTGAAAGATTAGCGGTCATAGACAGGGGGAAAGATGGACTGAAGAAGATTGTTCCAGAATTCACCGGTTGAGTAAATGAAAGATTTAAGATACTAGGGTTGTACCGATTAATCGGTAGGTAATCGGCCTAATCGGCCAATTTGTAATCGGCCTTTTGACCGATTAATCGCAAAAGTTGGAGCGAATGCCCACACACGCTCAAATTGGCCTGACAGTCCAGATTTCAAGCATTGACTAAACTAGTACAAGCCAGGCTGTAGGCCTAGGCAAGCTGTCAAACCGATCCCACACACTGTCACACGCTCAAACTGGCCTGTGCTAACGTGTTTCTTTCTGCAGGCGAACTGACAGGAACTGAACATGTGTCACAGTGTGAGAGGTCCTTTACTCTCAAGCCAACTTGAACCTCTAGACCAGTGGTTCTTAACCGGGGGGGCGCGCCCCCCTAGAAACAGGAATTTCTCTAATTGTATTTGTTATTCTCTTAACGAGAGCATGGGCTAATATTGAGAAGTTATTGAGAATGTTATTTTGATTGAAGGGGGGCGTGGAGGGAAGGACCAATTCCTAGAGGGGGCATGGTAGTAAAAAGGTTAAGAACCACTGCTCTAGACGCTGCCAGATGCTAGAGATAGCGAGAAATGGCGAGACTATGTATCTGAGAAAGGTTGTTACTGCTCTCAATAAAATATAATATAATTTTTGAATTTCTGGTGTTCACAACGTTGCATTAACTTTGAAAGCAGTACTGTGAAAATTAAAACGTAATATGAGCCCGTATTGTGTAGTACTTTTCAGATAACCACCTTCTGATAAAACTGCAACCCATTTCTTTCCGTACTGTACATTTGATAATGAACATTGTTCCACTCGACTTTATAAAACACTTTTATAATGAAATATTTTATCTGTGTTTAATGTTTCTGTATCATGGACATTACTGACACAAATTACGTCACAAACTGGTATACGGTGTGTCATATTTTCTTTCAAGTTCACGTTCGGGCAAGCCCAGGATGTGTTTTTGTGCTACTTAAACACAAAAACACTTACAACCAACACACATTTATGTTTGATGAGAATTAAAAATAAAAAACAAAAAAGTGTAATTTATAATAAATACAAATTACAATGATATTTGGACACTAAGAGCCCAAATAGGCTGTTAGTGTGAGGTTAGATAGGGCTCGAGAGGTCGGGTACCCTTGGATGGTACACTAACTTTATTCACACTGTCATTCACACTAGCATCCAAGATGACCACAAGGAAAAAGAGAAATACAAATACCGAGCGATTTCATATAATTTACAACCAGGGTGTACAGAATGAAAGGTTACAACCAAGCAAAGGTGATAATATACTAGATTCGTTAAGGGTGGATATAACTAAAACCATTTACTCCCCATATAGGAGATGACAGGTGGGCAGCACAGCTAAGCTGATGATAACATTGTGGTGATGTCTTTACTTTATGGTACCGATTAATCGAACTTAAAATTCTTAATAATCGGCCTATTACTGACAGGCGATTAATCGGTAATCGGCTAAATTACATATCAGTGCAACCCTAAAAGATACGATTAACTCTTGCGTTAGAGTTGCACAGAAAAGGAATGAGAATATGACGAAAGTCTGTTGCTGCGTGCTCTCCTTAAAGGAGGAGGCATGCAGTTAGAGAGTTTAGAAGAGCAGTGTCCGTCATAATAGCGATAGTAAAGAGAGAGAGGGTGAGGCACACTGCGGCGAAGAGAGAGGACTTGAAGACAGTCAGTAAGAGACGGGGAATTAATGAGACGAAAAGCCTTTGGTTCCACCCGGTCAAGTACAGCTGTGTGGGTTGAGCCACCCTACACATGAGAAGCGTACTCTATACTGTACAGGAGGCGTACAAGACCCCTGTACAGAGAGAGCAACTCAGTGGGGGGTGAAGAAACTGCGGAGCCGGTACAGCACACCTAACCTTTTAGAAGCTGTTTTGGAAAGAGAGTATATGTAATCTTTCCAGGAAAGATTACGAGAAAAAGAAACGTCAGGGATGTTACTATGCGGAGCTGGCGATTAATATTTGGTAGGGTTTTATTAATTGTTAATAACGCGTATTTACTTATATTGCCGTTCAATTTCAATAAAAAAATTAATATAAAAAATAAGGGAATTCAAGTCTATTTTAGCTATTTATTTTAGCGATCGATAATTAATCAATGCACAAAAATAACTAATCATAAAATAGCCATAAAATTCTCATAATAAAAAAAAATGCAATTCTTTAAGTCATAATTTATAGACAAAATTTGGTATTATTGGAGGAACAACAATATTACGTACACGTTACACGATACAATCACAAAATTTAAACACAACTCTCAGAACATAACATCAAATACATTCTTCTTTTTTTTAGTGATATAAAGGAACAAGAATATTAGGTACCGACAATAGTGTTACAAAAACTGTTAAAACTGAACTTTTCTTGCTTTCAGTGAAGAAAAGTCGGAAATAACGTCAGAGTGGGATAAGCCTAGCCTAGTAGGGTTAGTCTAGAAATTCTGGAAATGGTCCATAGCGGGTAGATTAAATTGAGGTCCACAGTAGGGTTCCTCACAAGATTAAGCTTGGGCAATTTACCGTAGCCTTTGTTAAACTAAATTAATACTAGGTCTTAGACCACAATGTAGGTTTAATCTAACTTGACCTAGTTTAAACTGCTACCACTAAACTCAGGCTTAGAAATACAACGGCTAACCTACCAAGTCAATTGTTCTTAAATAAGTCTTGATTTATTCAATTAGGTTTAGTTCTGTTTATGAGGAGTCCTTCCATTTGTTGAATTTAGGTGAGCGCTTTAAAGTTGGTTTGTTTCAGTTGTACGATAGAATCAATAGTTGTTTTTCCCGTTAGCATTTCAAGCCCTCAGCGTTCCATGTTGCTAATGACACTATATCTTGCCGCCATTTTCTTTGTTTCTCCAGCTTTTTGTTGGTTGGTTAGTTGATCGGTGGTGTCATTGTATCAATACTATCGAGTAGCTTTACCACACAGTATATAAATACTAGTGTGGAGATTAACTCTGGTCAGTAACCGATTGGTTTCATTCACCTAGTTATTGTTATAAAAGGAGTTTAATAATGGTTAGATTAACTACCTACCTACTCAGTGAACCATTTTCATTAAAAATAATAATAATAATAAAAGCATAGTGTATTAGGTTTGAAGGCAGCTTTGACAAGTAATTGTGATTAGCGATATTTACAAAAACATCAGTCTTGATAGTTTGGCATCACACTGCCACTGCCGCTGCCGCCAAAGCGCGAGGCCGGTCCAAGCGCCGGCCGGGTGCGCTCCTCGCACCCACCTAAAACCGGCCCCGAGTCAAGGGGATTATTCCTATGAAAATTCCTGCGCTTATAACCAACAGTGAGAGCCAAACAGGTACATAATTTCAAAGTATGAAATTTATTTTTGTAAAATTATGTACTTAATTTTTAACTTCTCAGTTAGTGCAATTTTTAAGTGTATTAATTATTATAACCATGCAACTCGTCTGATGGTTATTTTTGCAACCTATCATAGATGTTGAAGGTTGATGGTGTAATGACTCAACTGTAAATTAAAAACTAATGAAGTTATATTCAAAGCACTCAAAGTTAATTAAAGTGTGTTTATTATAAATAAATTTAAAATGTCTTTAAAGTGTGCTGCAGCATTCTGTAACAATGTAGAAACTTTCCCAAACAATAAAAGTGTTTTAATTTCTCCTCAAAACGAAACTCTTCTTAATGTTTGGGCGTCTAAAGCCCGTTTTCTTTTTGTCCAAAACTTGACTTGACTTACTTACAGTCACATTATTTCACTGACGAAGTCAGATTTGTGAACGAAACGAACGCGAAAACTTGAGTTTGTGACGTTAGATGTAAACAAAACTTAGTTAGGCCTACTTAAATTTTAATTTAATTTATTCTGTGAACAAACAGATTAAAATATTAAAACTTTGTTGCGTTTCATAAAAAACAGTTGAAGGTATATTTTGAAATTGTTACGGTAACCAGTCAGTGTTGCTTAACTGAGGTTTGAGGGAAAAATAATAGGAAGGAAAACAACATAAATTGTGTTGTACCCCTCAAATTTAACGTGCCCAGATCTTTTGTAAAATAGATGTAGAAATTTTAGTTTAAGATTTCTTTGTGTAACATCTTTAAAAAGCAAAGGGGTTTTGTATTCATGAACGAAGGAATAAGTGTTTTTCCAATTTCTTCGCGTTTGTTCTATTTTCATTCAGTTTCTCATCAGAGGGATATTGAAATCGAGTTAACTCCGCAGGAAAAGTAAAACCTGTAATTTGAACCCCGACTAAAGTAAAAAGATACCGACACCTTGTCTATAATCCAAGTCAGGGAGTGTAATCAGATAAGAGGACCGATTGTTTATCGTAGAGTCAAAGGGCAGTTAATTTACGAGTCTGGGTCCATTAAGAACCTTGTAAGCTTTCGCTTTTGTTTACATTTGAGTTCTTGAGAGGGAAGCCCTCAAGCGAAATTTAAAAGTTTTGTTTTAAATTTGAAATATAAATTTAAATTGTCAAATTTTAATTTAAAAATTTCATTAAGGGAGGCGGGGCATAGAATTTAACAAAGTCGAGACTGGAGCCAATGGAAGGCCAGTAATTTTGTACGAATGACGTCATGTAACGAAATTGGTTTTGATAGGTCCTTTAGACCCCAAAGGGCGGAGTTTTTGGTAATACTGAGGGGAATTTTGAGTCAAAATCAGTTGGTAGAAGTTCCTCCTTGAAGTTAACTGTGGCTAAACAAACCCCCTGTAGACTTGTGGTGTAAGAAAATTCAAAACCGAAAGTATAAATTGTCACTAAATTGAAATAAAGAATTTGTAAACTTGTCATTAACTACGCGAAAATCTGTGCAAATGCTAAAGGTTATTGTTAACGACCTTAACCGAGAATTTGATTGTAACTTAATTAATGTTAACCAACGGACCAAGAGTTTTGTGAACTTTCTCTTAAGTTAATTTGGCTCCCCTTAAATAAGAAATAGGGTACGTCTGGGCCCTAATTTCCTGAACCCGTCAATTTGGGTTCAGAAGGAAGTCCCGTTAGTTGAGATATTGTGGTTGCAAGCTTTGTAGCGGGCCGTAAATCTACGGTCCGTACGCAGCACAAGTGGGAGTAAGTTTGTCTCCTGCAGAGTAAGTAAATTTATTCTTTGAATATCTGGGTCGAATTGCGACCACTTCATTTTTTGTTATTTATTATTGTTGCACTAAAAAATAAAACCCCTCGATCTATAAATTATTGAAATTTAGATAACTATTAATCTTTTCTTTAGATTTATCATTGTTGATCAATTTAACGATTTAAAGTCACATAACTGTGACCTTTGTCTTTGACGTTAAGATTATTGTATTGTCGGAAAATTTATAGATGTAATTCAGACTAAATTATTAAATGCATGTACTGTGTCGAGTAACATTTAATAAAATTTATAAGAGGCGTGTGTTGTTTTAAATACCTTGTGATAGACCCCTCTTGTTAGCTGGGGAAAATTAACGTTCAAAGTAGGCTTGTGGAAAGCCGAAGGAACCTAGCCTATCAATTTAAAGGGCCATCCGTCTGGGTAGGCCGAATAATCCTGGACGAAAATAAGAGATAAAATCACCGGGTACGCCCAACTTAAAGGGTGCCCGTGAAGTAAATTAAAAGTCAGAGAACGGGCGTTCAATACCATAAAAAATATACGGATTGGGCGCGTACGTCATTTGGTGTCAGAAGTGGGATTCTATTCAAGGTATTTATCGCAAGAGTGTAACTTTTTGTTAAAATAAATTTGCGTAACAATAAAGCAAAACGTAGAAAATAATTGTAACAGCAATTATATGAAATAATTGTAACAGTAATTCTATGAAATATTTGCAACAGTAATTCGGTAAAATAATTGAGAACAGTAAGAAGGGTCGTTAACAGTGATAACAGTTTTAAAACGGTTTTGAAATAAAAATAAATAAGCAAATAAGTTTCGCGATGTCGGTAAAGAGCGTAGAAATAACGAATGAGGAAAGCGTAAGTGACATGAGTGATTCCGAAACAACGAACTTAAAGAAATGAGCACGAAAGTTACGGAATTTAAAGAAGAAAAGGTTTACAAAACGAATCGGTTAATAAAGGAATGCAAGGAATTAGGGAAGAAATAAATCGAAGAAGGTCGAAACTGGAAGACCTTGTAATGATTATTCCGCGATGGGAGTATTTGGACAACCGAAGATCGGGGGTTCGTCCCCGAAGAATCTCTCTAGTTCCTCCCGTTACAGAAGAACTTTCGAGGCAAGAAAGGATTGGGTGGAGACCAGAGAACCCAGAAGACATCCCAAAGAATCCTTGCAGAAGTGCACACACCACAAGAGACGAGAAACACCGCACCGACGAAGACCGGCAGCAGAATATAAAAACCGTCGTACAGGTATTAAAGAGTACTAGCTTACCTTTGCAACGTGAACAGGCAGTAAGGGGTCCTGAGCAAACGACTTTTGGACACACATTGGAAGGAAGTTCGCCGAAGTTTATGGGCGAACGGGCACAAGAGAACCCAGGAACCAGCCCAAACGCCGTCAGGAAGGAACAAGGTGAGACAGTCAACCCAATTGCCACAGGAACATTAAGTGCAGGTAATGCCTTGGTTCAGGCTAATCCCACAAGGAGACATATTAAAGTGGGCATACCTAAGGACGCGTTGAAGACCGTTATGCCGGAGTATGCTTGTAATTGCATCAAAGGAACATCCTTTCGGACTATTGGATGGAATCAACCCAGTTTTCGGTAAACAACCCAAGCTTAGGACTAAGAGATGAAGAGGTCCTAAGAGAAGAAACGCCACATGACAGAAGCCGAAGACTGCAGAAACTGCAAAATCCTCCCACATCCTGGGACTACAACTCACAAGATTCAGAAGAAAAACAGCCACAGCCACAAAGGAGGACAACAGCAAGGATGTGGAGGTGAACGAAGAGACAAGTCCAGCAAGAGAGGAGAGCCCAGAAGGAAGAACTGTGACACTGGTCACAGGAGGAATAACACAACTCAAGAATGTGACTACAACCCCATGAGAAACCAGAAGAGAAAACAAACCAAGTCAAATGAAGACAGAGACTCCAAAGAGGAAACAATGGAAGAAAGTGGCCGGAGCCAGTGCAAGATTTGTCAGCAAATGCGAAATTGGGAAGAGGCGTGCCTCGAGCAAACCTTCGACAGGATTGGAAGGAGAAGCCTCCCGAATAGCTTCAGAGGAAGTAGCGGCGAGTCCGTCGGCTAGGACTGATCACCCTACCAGTACTCGTCGCTCAACAAGCTTCCACCGCGCTGAGCGATGGTGGAGCTTCCGTCACATTGACATAAGCTATGCACAAGAACATCGGGAGCCTTCATTGGACAGTGGCCAACTTCTCAGTTGCACCTGCCCCGCCCATTCATGTAAAGGAGTAGAAGTAAGTTTGACTATGGGAAGGGGGGTTGAAGAATTCTTTTGTGTTTGTATAATTCCAGAGGCTCAGCAAGACTTGACTATAGGCGTATTGTTTCGGAGGACATGAAGACGAAACAAAGGTACGAAGCCCAGGTAGACCACCGGAAGAGGACAGTCACTGAATGAAACAGTAACCATCCAAGTAAAGGGAGTAGACAGTAAAGTGCGAGGGTGACTCTGGTAGAGGCAATCCCGCACGAAACACTAAAGGTGGCCGCCGTGATTCTGACGAGGGAAGTCAGAGACCCGGGGACGTAGTTCCCTGGGACGTCTATTCTCCGCTGCACGGGATGTGCAGTGAAGCTCGGGGAAACTTAAAAATGTTACCGAGCAGGATCCCACAGAGGAAGATGAGGTTACTGATGATCAATCAGGATGACGAAGAATACCTTGGCGAAAAAAGAGACGTCGTGGGCATAGTGACGGAGGCAGAGCTAATTGGGAGGGTAGTCGACGCTCACCCCAAATTGGAACGAATGTCACGGTGAAAGGAAGTCAAGCATTGAAGAAGGACTTCGAAGAACGAGTGACAAGCCTCAAGTCCTATGTCCTTGGTTGGAAATCCTTCCGACAAAGAAAGGAAAATCGTCGAAGAGTGGCTAAGGGATTATTCAGATGTCTTCTTACTGGGTGGCGAGCCATTGGGTTATAATAACCTGATGCCAATGAAGTTGGAAACCCAGGACCATCCTCCCATCTTTAGGCGACCCTACAGGGTACCTATTACACACGAGGAGGAGGTAAAGCGACAAATAGCAGAAATGCTGGATCAAGGAGTGATACAGCATAGCCGTTCCACCTGGTCGTTTCCATTGGTAATCGTGAAAAATGGGGAATATGGGTTCCCCTGGACGTCTATTCTCCGCTGCATAGGATATGCAGTGAGGCTCGAGGATACTTGGAGAAGGTGTCGAGCAGAATTCCAAAGGGAAGTTAAATGATATGGGAATAGACAGTGGAAAATTGGGGATATGAGTTCCCCTGGACGTCTATTCTCCACTGCATGGGATATGCGGTGAGGCTCGAGGATACTTGGAAAAGTTGTCGAGCAGAATCCCCAAAGGGAAGTTAAAGGAAAAGGGAATAGACGAAGAAGAAAATTTGGGGTATGGTTTCCCCTGGACGTCTACTCTACGCTGCAATGAATGTGCAGTGAGGCTCAGCGTGGTTTGCAAGTATCACAGAGCGGAAATCTCAACGGGAAGTTAACACTTTCCAAGGAGGCGGTAAAGTTACTTTTGAGAAATAAAAGTGACGACTAAAGAGTATTACCTTGAAGATAAGATGACATCGGCATGGTGGTTGAGGCAACGAGAACGGGGAGGTTAGTCGGAACAGCCGTGTGATTCCTCGCCCCGAAAAAAAACAAGTGTCACGGTGAGAAAGAGTCAAATTTCCACAAGTGACTAAGAAGAGATTGAAAACACCTCAAGACGCATGTTCACCGATGTCCGTCGCTCTCAAAGGGAAGAAGACCGACGAGGGAAAGAAAGATTAACTACTACCGTCACCGGTAGAGTACCAGGACCAGTGATCACTAGGAACGAAGAGTGACCACAGGATCCAAAGGGGAAGCGATTGAAGAAAAGAAGCGTAGGGCCCTGAGGCTTTGTGTAGACTATAGACCTTGGGACGTCAATGGCAGCAAGGACAAATATAAGTACCCATCATTGAGGAAACCTTGGCCAAGTTGCACGGGACTCATTACTTCTCGAGCAGGGATTTACGCTCGGAGATTGGCAGTTGGCCATTCACGACGATAGCATCTCGAAAACTGCCTTCCCCACGGGAAGCGGTCATTTCGAGTTCAGGGTGGTCCCGTTTGGATTGTCCAAGAGTCCACCAGTGTTCCAAAGAGTAATGAATTTTATTTTGCCGAAGCAACTGGACAAGGAAGTACAGATTTACTTAGATGACCTCATTGTCCTTGGAAGGTTTTAGAAGGACATGACGAGAGGGTACGACGAGCCTTGGATAGCCTACGCACCCCAACTTAAAGGTAAAGTTGGAAAAATGTCAGTTATTACAGTCCCAGGTGGGGTAATTAGGCCATGTGGTCACCAGGAACGGGGTGAAGCCCCAACAATCCAAAGAAGAGGCCAACCAACAGAAAGGAATTGAAGCAATGTTATATTTGGGCAGAGAGTCATCGTCCGTTCGGACCATAAGCCGTTGAAGTGGCTTCTGAGGGAAGGACACCGAGAGCCCAAATGGAAGACTAGAGCGTTCGGTTATGACATTGCAAGACTACGACGTTCTCATCGAGTACGTGAAAGGCAAACTCAACAGAGTGGCCGATTGGTTGTCCCGCCCGCCTGGAGTGACGAAGGAGTTTGTGAACGCAATATCCGATAAAAGCGATCATTGATCGCAAGGTAATCGGCAAACAACAGTAGAAGGACGTTGAAATAGCGGCAATTCGAGCAGCCATCGAAGAAGGAAAGGCTTTCAGCTGGTCCGTAACCAAGCCCATCCAGCCGTCGAGAGTCAAACTAGTGAGGAACTTGCTGGTTTACATCGATGCGAACGGAAGAGAGGTCATCGTAGTTCCTAAAAAGTTGAGAGAGCAGCTCATTTGGAAAGCCCACACTGACGTCGGGAGCATTCATCCGGGAGCTGCCGGACTACAGAAATCCTACGGGACCTTTATTTTGGCCAGGTATGGTTCAACAGGTACGGCAGGTAGTCCAAGCGTGCGACACGTGCGCGCGGAACAAATGGACGCGGAAAGTGACTGTGGAAACAATGCCTTGTGTGCGAGGCCACAGTCCTTGGGAACTTCTGCACGTGGACTTAGTTGGTCCCCTTCCTCCGACCGTGGAAGGCAGCCATTATATCCTCACGTGTGTGGATAGTTTCAGCAAATTCACCATACTGGCAGCAATAAAGGACAAGACGGCCCGGGAGGTGGCGGACAAGTGCCATCGTTTGATACGGTGCAAACTGGGTGCCCCTTCAGCAGTAGTATCCGACCAAGGCAAGGAGTTCTGGAACTCTACCTTGCAGGAGCTCTTCAGGGTTTGGGAAGTACGACACCAAAGGACCGCCGCATACCAGCCCCAAAGCAACGGGAGGTCGAACGTCGGAATAAAGAGTTATGCATCAAACTCTGCATACTTTGTAAAGAAACGGGACGAGACTGGGATAAAATCCTCGACACCGTGGAATTGTCCTTGAACATCAGAGTGCATCGAGCCACGGGGTATTCTCCATTCTTCTTGATGTACGGGCGAGCCCCAACGTACCTTCAAAGCTATTTCGCATGCCACAGGAGGCGTGCGGGAGCCCGTACAACCCAGAGGAATACGCCGAAGACCGAAAGAGGAGTCAGAGAAATCTACCGCCGAGTGGAAGAGTTCATGCGGAGATACGAGAAGGCTAACGGAATCAAGGAATTGAAGCCGTTCAAAGAGAAGGCGCCCCATGGCTTGGTGTACATTGATTACCCGCGACCGGGCAGAGGCAAGTTGGAGCCCCGGTACGAGGGTCCCTACATCATCATCGAACAAGAAGACTCCAGTCACTTATCTCCTGCGTCACATGATCACTGGACATCAGATAGTGATCCATCGAGACCGCATCCGCCGCAGCATCGATGCCCATGGGACGTTGAGCGACAAGGCGGGGCGGACGACGCAGGGGATGAGATGGGGGAAGGGCCAACGCCCCTCCTCTCGGGAGCTTCGCCCTCGACACCGGAGAAACATCAACAGGGGAAGTGAACCGGAAGGCGCCTCCCGCCCCCTGGCAGGACCGAGCGGCGGAACGAGGACCGCCGGGCGCTTCCGAACTACTTCCTCACGGAGAGCTTCGCCCAGGACAGGGAGAAACATCGACTAGGGGAGGTGAACCGGAGGGCGCTTCTTGCCCCCAGGCAGGACCGAGTGGCGGAATGGGATCCGCCGGGCGCCTCCGAGCTACTTCCTCCCCGAGAGCTTCGCCCAGGGAACGGAGGAACATCGACCCGTGGAGGTGAACCGGAGTGCACCTCCTGCCCCCTGGCAGGACCGAGTGGCGAGCAGGAGCCGCCAGGTGCTTCCGAACTACCTCCTCGCGGGGACCTTATGGGAATAGGGTCCCCCGGAAAGCAGACAGGCTGCTTTCACAGGACCACCGTTAGAGCGTCCGTATGCTCTTAGGCCCCGACCTCGGGTACACTACGAAGAACTCGAGGATGACTAAAATTACATGTGTCAGTGTTAGTGTCCCAATAAAGGGGACAAGTAAGTGAAAATTTTTATGAAAATTTAGGAGTAAATTTGTGGGTAAAATTGTGAGTAAAGTGATGATATCCAACCCTATTTAAGAAAGTTTGCATCGGAGTGCAAAATTAAAGGAGGGGAGGGATGTTGTACCCCTCAAATTTAACGTGCCCAGATCTTTTGTAAAATAGATGTAGAAATTTTAGTTTAAGATTTCTTTGTGTAACATCTTTAAAAAGCAAAGGGGTTTTGTATTCATGAACGAAGGAATAAGTGTTTTTCCAATTTCTTCGCGTTTGTTCTATTTTCATTCAGTTTCTCATCAGAGGGATATTGAAATCGAGTTAACTCCGCAGGAAAAGTAAAATCTGTAATTTGAACCCGACTAAAGTAAAAGATACCGACACCTTGTCTATAATCCAAGTCAGGGAGTGTAATCAGATAAGAGGACCGATTGTTTATCGTAGAGTCAAGGGGCAGTTAATTTACGAGTCCGGTTCCAATAAAGAGCCTTGTAAGCTTTCGCTTTTGTTTACATTTGAGTTCTTGAGAGGGAAGCCCTCAAGCGAAATTTAAAAGTTTTGTTTTAAATTTGAAATATAAATTTAAATTGTCAAATTTTAATTTAAAAATTTCATTAAGGGAGGCGGGGCATAGCATTTAACAAAGTTGAGACTGGAGCCAATGGAAGGCCAGTAATTTTGTACGAATGACGTCATGTAACGAAATTGGTTTTGATAGGTCCTTTAGACCCCAAAGGGCGGAGTTTTTGGTAATACTGAGGGGAATTTTGAGAGTCAAAATCAGTTGGTAGAAGTTCCTCCTTGAAGTTAACTGTGGCTAAACAAACCCCCTGTAGACTTGTGGTGTAAGAAAATTCAAAACCGAAAGTATAAATTGTCACTAAATTGAAATAAAGAATTTGTAAACTTGTCATTAACTACGCGGAAATCTGTGCAAATGCTAAAGGTTATTGTTAACGACCTTAACCGAGAATTTGATTGTAACTTAATTAATGTTAACCAACGGACCAAGAGTTTTGTGAACTTTCTCTTAAGTTAATTTGGCTCCCCTTAAATAAGAAATAGGGTACGTCTGGGCCCTAATTTCCTGAACCCGTCAATTTGGGTTCAGAAGGAAGTCCCGTTAGTTGAGATATTGTGGTTGCAAGCTTTGTAGCGGGCCGTAAATCTACGGTCCGTACGCAGCACAAGTGGGAGTAAGTTTGTCTCCTGCAGAGTAAGTAAATTTATTCTTTGAATATCTGGGTCGAATTGCGACCACTTCATTTTTTGTTATTTATTATTGTTGCACTAAAAAATAAAACCCCTCGATCTATAAATTATTGAAATTTAGATAACTATTAATCTTTTCTTTAGATTTATCATTGTTGATCAATTTAACGATTTAAAGTCACATAACTGTGACCTTTGTCTTTGACGTTAAGATTATTGTATTGTCGGAAAATTTATAGATGTAATTCAGACTAAATTATTAAATGCATGTACTGTGTCGAGTAACATTTAATAAAATTTATAAGAGGGCGTGTGTTGTTTTAAATACCTTGTGATAGACCCCTCTTGTTAGCTGGGGAAAATTAACGTTCAAAGTAGGCTTGTGGAAAGCCGAAGGAACCTAGCCTATCAATTTAAAGGGCCATCCGTCCTGGGTAGGCCGAATAATCCTGGACGAAAATAAGAGATAAAATCACCGGGTACGCCCAACTTAAAGGGTGCCCGTGAAGTAAATTAAAAGTCAGAGAACGGGCGTTCAATACCATAAATAAATATACGGATTGGGCGCGTACGTCAATTGGTTCACGCTACTAGCTTTATTTCATTAATAATATCGAGCATTAATTGTATAACTCGATACAAACTCACGCATAAATGGTTCAATGGAAAGGTCACCCCCACCAGTTAAGTTACCGACCCCACGGGTCACTGGGTTGAAAGACGTAACCCTGGTAGAAGAGACGTCACCCTGGGAGAAACCCCGTACCCAACACTTACTGCAAAACTATGTTCATATAGTGAATTTTCAATGTGCTCTAAAACTGTTTGGGATAGGCATGGCTAAACTTTGGAGACTGATGCACAGCCTAGTAACTTATAACTAGGCTTAATTATTTAGATATTATTATGTAAGTTGCTTAAGCATTATTGTTTAAATATCTAATAGGCTACTTAAATAAACTAGGCCTATTCAGTCTTTGGTCAGACCAACACAAATTATG
This sequence comes from Bathynomus jamesi, assembly GCA_023014485.1. Taxonomy (NCBI): domain Eukaryota; kingdom Metazoa; phylum Arthropoda; class Malacostraca; order Isopoda; family Cirolanidae; genus Bathynomus; species Bathynomus jamesi. Next base: position 796,306 of record JAJOZX010000335.1, read on the forward strand.
TACATATGTATGCGGTATGATCTACACATCATATAATATATATATATATATAATATATATATATATATATATATATATAATATAATATAATATAATATATATATATATATATATATATATATATATATGAAAATTATTTCACGAAAGTAACACGTGAATAATACTTATGATGAAAATAACCATGAAGGAAAAAGGACACACAATGGTGCTCAAGCGCTTTCGTCTAATGACATCCTCAGGAACACTGCAATAAATAACAAGTTCGAGACTATATATAGGGAAAAAAAATTTTTTTAATAAAATTGTAGGCGGAGCATACAAATTTATAAGGAAAAGCTCATATTGAAATTATTTGTAAGTTGAATAATGGCAGACTCAAGAATATTTCTATTAACAATGTTGCTTGAGTGAAACAAAACTGAAGCATTATTCCAATCAATACAGTGGGATAAAACTCTGACAAATGGACGATAAAGGCACTGGACGACTGTCCCATTCTAACGGAATATTGATGCTGTTTTACACGCGTGTGCAAATCCTTTCCCGTCTGTCCGATGTAAAAGGAGTCACATTGTTTACAACCAAGTTTATAGATAATGCCTGAATTATTGGTAGGGCTAGCTTTTACTATGATATTTTTCACAATATTGTCATATGAAAATACTACATTAATACTCAAACGTTTAAGTACATTAGCAATGCCTAAAAAGCCTGGGAAAAATGGAAGTACTAAAATATTCTTCGACAAAGTGCGAGGGTTATTTATTCACACGATAGAAAGTTCGTTTTGCCTTGTTAAGACAAGATTCCATAAAAGCAGGTGGGTAACACAAATCACTTCCAATACTGTTGATTTTTTCTAATTCGGCATCCATGTATTCCGGACTGGCGATTCTAAAAGCGCGGAGAAACATTAATGACAATATGGCTTTCTTGATGGGGTTGTCCTGTCCAATATTTATATGGAGTTTTTCGAAATCACTTACATTCCGAGAATCCTAGGGGTTGGCATCTCATAGTTGCGGTATGTTGACGATATTTTGTGTAACTGGCCCATGAAGCATGACCTGGATGACTTCCTCCTTCAGTTAAATAATCAAGTCCCCTCCATTAAATTTACTTTAGAAGTGGAACAAAACAACTCAATCCCGTTTCTGGACGTGCGTGTACATAGGGAAAGACCAGGTTTTAAGTTTAGTATTTATCGGAAAAAGAAAAAATTTGTCCTACGTACACTTTTACTCAGGACATAACACCCCCATCAAGAATGCCATATTTTCTTCAATGTTTCTCCGCGCTCTTAGGATCGCCAGTCCGGAATACATGGATGCCGAATTAGAAAAAATCAACAGTATTGGAAGTAATTTGTGTTAGTCACCTGCTTTTTTGGAATCTTGTCTTAACAAGGCAAAACGAACTTCCTATCATGTGAATAATAATCCTCGCACTTTGTCGAAGAATATTTTAGTAATTTCATTTTTCCCAGGCTTTTAGGCATCGCTAATGTACTTAAATTTTTTAATATTAATGTAGTATTTTCATATGACTATTTTGAAAAATATCAGTAAAAACTAGCCCTATCAATAATTCAGGCATTATCTATAAAATTGGTTGTAAACAATGTGATTCCTTTTACATTGGACAGACGGGAAAGGATTTGCACATGCGTGTAAAACAGCATCAATATTCCGTTAGAATGGGACATCCTTCCAGTGCCCTTTTTGTCCATTTGTCAGTTATATCCCACTGTATTGATTGGAATAATGCTTCAATTTTGTTTCACTCAAGCAACATTGTTAATAGGAATATTCTTGAGTCTGCCATTATTCAATTTACAAATAATTTCAATATTAGCCAGAGCCTTTTTTCGCTTGATCCTGTTATTTTGAATTCGTTCAGAACGGATTTAGCCAGGAGTGTCAAAGTGCTAAAACTCTGGTAGCTTTTCCTTATAAATTTGTATGCTGCTCCTGCAATTTTTATTTTTCTAATTAATTTTTTTTTTTTACCTATATATAGTCTCGAACTTGTTATTTATTTCAGTGTTCCTAAGGATGTCATTAGATGAAAGCGCTTGAGCACCATTCTTTGTTTCCGTTTTCATTCGTGGTTATTTTCATCATTATATATATATATATTTTTTTTTTAATGGGGCGTTTACCGCCACTTCCCGCTATATGGTAGCGGATATCATGGCGAGGCGGAATACGAGAAAGAGAAACGGAGACGGAGAAAAGGCACTAGAAAAGGGAGAACAGCGGACTACAGGTGAGAAGTCACCTAAAGCTCAGATAGGATGCGAGATTGGGAGAGGAAGAGGAAAAGACGGTCAAGCGAGAAGAGAGGGCTCTCAGCGAGCATAAGGCGTAAACGTTCGGGGAGGGGGAAATCAGAAAGGAACGGGAAGGCGCGACGACATACTGACGACAGGGTGGGGCATTCCACAAGGATGTGAGAGACGGTGAGGGGCGACTGGCAGGAGGCGCAACGAGGAGCCTCCTGCCGGAACATAAGATAACCGTGCGTGAGGCGCGTATGGCCGATGCGAAGCCGCGCAAGGACGACCTCTTTGTGTCTGGAGCGGTGGAAAGAGGACACCCAATATGACAGACGGGGGCGGATGGACCAGAGTTTATTTCCGGTGGCATCGTCCCAGGACTGTTGCCACATGCGGTCGTAAAAGGAACGAAAGACCTGCACATAGTCTGAGAAGGGAGCGGGCGGGGGAGGGGAGGCAGCGAGGCGGCGGACCGGGCTATGCGGTCCGCCGCCTCATTACCGGAAACACCAACATGGGCGGGAACCCAGCAGAAGGTGACCTGGATCCGGTGAACGGTGTGCAGGACATGGTACTCCTGTTGAATAAGGCGTACGAGGGGGTCCGGGGAATCATAGCGCTCGAGCGCCTGAAGGGCGCTCAGCGAGTCCGAAAAATGGTACAGGAGGACGGCGAACAACCCGATACCAGACGGAGGGCTTCCAGAAGGGCAAAGAGCTCCGCGGAAAAGATGGAGGCCTGAACCGGCAGGGGGATACCCCGGGAGGTAGGTGACAATGACGGAGAGAAGACGGCGGCCGCGACACCTGCAGGGGAGCGCGAGCCGTCGGTGTAGACGGGAACGTCGTCCGAATGGACGGGAAGATGGGCCAGAAAAGAAGACCGGAGGACGGCAGGAAGAGACTCCTTACGCAGGCCACGGAGCGCCTGGCAACGGCAGATAGGGGTGGTCCGCCAGGGGGGCGACAGATCGAGGAGAACGGCAGAATAGAGGGTGGGGGGATCCCCAGGGACGAGAAAATCTCGGCCAGAGAGGCAGCGAAATGCCACGTGTCAGGCCGGGGTAGCGCCTGGAGATCGCGGAGAAGAGTAGGGACATCGGAAGGCGGCAGATGCGAAGGTAACACTTCGCCATGAGAAGGCCCCGGCGAAGGGGCAGGGGGGGGTGTCCACAGTCCACCTGAAGACTAGCGACAGGGGACGAGCGGAAGGCACCCGACGCCAGGCGAAGGCCACGGTGGAGAAGAGGATCCAGCATACGGAGTGCCGGAGGAGGCGGAGCTGTAGACCACACAGCCGTAGTCGACACGGGATTGCACCAGGGAGGTGTACAGGCGCAGCAGAGTACGCCTGTCCGCCCCCCAGGTCGTGTGGGACAGATGACCCAAAAGGGAGAGGGTGCGGCGAGATGTTTTGCCGCAACCGCCCTAAGGTGTGGAACCCAACCGAAAAATCCGTCGAGGGTCATACCCAGGAATCTAACGGATGGGACGAGGGGAAGAGGAGTGCCGGCAAGGGTAAAGGGCGAAGGTATGCGACAGACGGAGGCGCCGAGGACGGAAAAGCATACTGAAAGACTTAGAGGGTGAGAAAGCATAGCCAACCGAGGACGCCCAGCGAACCACCGCGTTGATGGCTAGCTGGAGCCGACGTTCAGCCAAAGACGGGAGGCGGCCAGAGCAATAGATAGCCAGGTCATCGGCATAGGGAGCTACGAAACGGATGTAGGCAGGACCGTAGCGACTGTGTTCATCACGAGTGAGAAACACAAGACGCTAAGGACACTACCCTGAGGGACACCCTCCTCCAACGGAAAGCGGTCTGAGAGGGCAGAAACCGATGCGGACGCGAAAGAACGGGCGGACAAGAAGTTATAAATAAAGGAAGGGAGAAAGCCTACGAAACCCAGGGAGCGTAAGCAGTCGAAGACCGCGCTCCGCCGGGTAGTATCGTAGGCCTTCTGGAGGTCGAAAAAGACGGCGAGTACAAATTGACGCCGGGAGGAAAAGCCTCCTGCACGTCATGGCTAAGGAGAAGGAGGGGGTCGGTGGTAGACCGGAAGCGCCGGAAACCAGCTGGGTAGCAGGGTACTGGTCACTCGCCTCCAAGGTAAAGGACAGCCGCGAGGCGACCATCGCCTCCATCACCTTGCAGGCACAGCATGTTAGGGAAATGGGGCGATAGTTCGACGGGAGTGAGGGGTCTTTATCGGGCTTCGGGATGGGGACGACGATGGACTCACGCCATCGGTCGGAAATGAACCCTCCAACCAAATCCGGTTATAGAGGTCCAGTAAAAAGCTGAGAGCAGAGGGGTGGAGGTGCCGTAACAAGTCATAGGGGATATTATCGGGGCCGGGGGCGGAGGAGCGTCGGGGCGGAGGGCCTCCCGAAGCTCTGTCATGTGGAAGAGGTGATTATAGGGGTCATCCCTATGAGGTGGAAATTCCGGTGGGTCGCGGCGGGAGTGGGGGGAATCGGAACTGGAGATGGCTGCGAAGTGCGCCGCGAGTGCGTTCGCGACGGCTCCGGATCGGACACGAACTCGTCGTCCCCGACCCGAAGCACCGGGGGTCGAGGGGGACACGGGTCCCCTCAAAGCTACGCACCTTGCGCCAAACAGTCGAGGGGGCGGTCGAGGAGGAGATCCCGGACACGTAACTCCGCCAGGAGGTACGCCGGGCTAGTTTCAAGACCCGACGGGCCGCTGCCTTCAGGCGCTGAAACGCCATCTTATGCTCCGGCTAGCGGGTCCGGTAGAAGCGACGGCCAGCACGGCGCCGCTCCTGAACGGCACGGGAGCACTCTGGGGTCCACCATGGGACGCTGCGCGGCCTGGGGGAGCCTGAGGTACGGGGGATGCAACTGGTGGCAGCCGAGAGGATCTTGCCTTCGAGAAAGGCGAGGGCCTCACTAACGGAGGGAAAGGCAGGAATGGACGGCGAGATCGCCGTGCACCTCGTGTATGAGGCCCATTTCGCTCGGGCGAACAGCTAGCGCGGGCGGACAGAGGTGGGGAGAGGAGACGGGTTGGGGTAAGACACACAGGGAAATGGTCACTGCCAGAAGATCCGGCAGGACTCCCAGGTGAACTCCGTCACGATATCGAGGGAAACCAGGGAAAGATCAATACAGTGAAACTGTCATGGGCCGAGTGGAGGCAGGTTGGGGAGCCATCGTTCAGAAAGGTGAACTCTAGCTCGTCCAAAAGAGAGAAGGGTCCCGAGAGAAAGGTGGAGCAAACGTCCCCCCAGGCCGGGTCCGACTGTTGAAGTCCCCGAGAAGCAGGAAAGGGCGGGAAGCTGCAGAATTAGGTCACGGAGAGAATCGGGTGGAGGGCGTACGTTAGGGGAGAGGTAGAGAGAGCAGACCGTGAGCTGACGCCACAAAGAAAGGCGCACGGCCACAGCTTGCAAGACAGTACGGAGCGGGAGGGGGCGGAAAGGGACGGAGCGGTGCACGAAGACCGCGGAGCCCCCCCTACCCGCCCCATCGAGAGGCGGGGAAGGGAGCCCGCAGTAGCCGGACACTCGAGGGAGGGAACGGGAGCCCAGTATCGTCTCCTGAAGGCAGAAACACGCCGGACACCTGGAGGCCAGGAGAGAAGAGAGACTCTCGAGGCCTACCAGGAGCCCGCGGATGTTCCACTGCAGGAGCGAAGTATATGGAGGGGTAGGAAAGTCTGCGAAACGGATGGTTAGGGGTGGGTGGGCCGATCGGCGGCCCGAGATTAACAAGGGGATTGGAAAGCCCCGGGGCCCAACGGGGGACGCCGAACGTGGGCGAAGGCGAGGGTCACCCCGACGGGGGGGGCGATGTGGAAACTGACGCCGGCAAATCCTCCTGAAGAGGAGTCACCCGGACGCCCGGGGGAGAGCGATGCAGAGAAGGGGATGTGAGGGTATCCAGAAGGCCCCTCCCTTCACCGGAGGTGCAGGGGAGGCTGGACTACAAGGGGAGTGGAAAAGGATACCTCACCCGGATGCATAGGCAGGTCAAGGAGAGAGGTGGGGTAGGTCACGCGCGGGGGCGTGCTCATCCCACCCACGCCGACCAGGCGGGCGAGTTCCCCCTCCAGTGGGTCCATCGACCGACCGGTGAGGGATGTATCTCCGCCCCCACCACGAGGGTCGTCGGGGACCCCAGGGGGGAGCGTCCATAACGGTTTGCGCAGCGGGGACGGTGAGGACACCGGGATGGTAGGCGAAGGGGGCGTTTGTGTCTGGAGAGGAAGGTGATGCGAGGCCTATGGCCTCGAACCTTTCGGGGTCACTATTGGCGCGGCGTTTGCGGCCCGTTCCCCTCCGTCGTGCGGCCCGCATGGGCGACGGCGGGTCACGGTCCGGAATGGGGGTGGCCGAAAGCGCCGGTGGAGAGGGCGTAGAAAGGGCAGGTGGGGTTGCCGACGAAGCATCGGCGTTCGCGGAGGGAGCACGTGGGGACGCGCTGGTAGTACAGGGAGCCGCGGCGGGAGTCCGCTGGGCGGCAGAGGATAGACAGGGAGTAGCGGACACGGTGAGTGGAGGCGCGTCGGGAACCGCCGGTGAGGACGGGGTCTGGCCGGCGGCGGCCGGGGACGGAGAGCCTCGGCGTACGAGGTACCACGCCGGGCCTCGCGGCCACGCAACCGTTGCCGCGCCACCCGAGCGCTGAGAAATTCTGATGAACAGAGGGCCCGAACCTCCCTCTCAAAGAGGAAGGACGGGCAAGAGCGGGATGAAGCAGGGTGCGGTCCATGACAGTTGGTGCAGGAAGGCGGAGCAGTACAGGGCAAGGGTGGGGAGGGCCGCCGCAGCGGACACACAACGGGGCCGGCTGACGGCAGGAACTGCTCACGTGGCCAAACCTATTGCACTGAAAACAGCGCGTAGGATCTGGCACGTATGGCCGAACCGAGAATTCGCATGCTCGTCTCTCACCAAAGCCCCAGAATACCGAAACGGGGGGGACCAGCGAGTCAAAAGTAAGGAGAAGGCGAGGAGAAGGGACGGCTGGGGATCGCGATCTGTCGGGAAAACGGTATATTCTCACCACACCCTGGAGGCGAGGTCAGTCTGGAGGTCCTCCACCGGGATGGGTAGAAGACGAGCAGCGTAGATCGTGCCCTGGCACTGATTGAGGCGGGGGTGGGGAGTCACCGTGATCCCGCAGCCCAGGACATCGGGATAGCGAGCAGAGAGGAGGTTTCGGCAGAGGAACGCGACCTTATCAAAATGGAGCCATCCCTCTGAGGCCGAAGGTCAAAACGCGCCGTCCCCGTCTTCCCATGGATCGCTCGAAAGAGGCGTTCGTGGTTAGTGGGGAGGGGCTTGGAGGAGGAGGGGCGGAGGACGAGGAACTTGTCCATCGTCCTAAGGCCGAGTGAAGCCGTCTGGCCAAACACCACCGGAACTTCGAGGGGGCGAGAAGACGAGAAAGGCGGACGGCGACGTCGGGTCCCACGTCCCCCAGGGGCCGAGGGGCCGGGGGCGATGAGGCCCGACCGGAGTGGGAGGCGACCGGGGCCGCGGGCCTCCCACCTGAGGGCGAAAAAGCAGGTGGGTCCCTATCGGGACGTGGAATATGGGGGGATCCAGGGGTCGGGGGTCCACTGCAGGTCCATCCGCTACTGGCGGGGGTCGGGCAGCGGCGCCACGAGCCTGGGGAAGAGAGGGAGAGGAGGTGTCGGCAAGAAGAGCAGACGGGTGGGCGAGGGCTGCCGACTGCCCTTACCAGACCCACGGTCCAAAGAGGTAGTCAGAGGGAGGTCATATGCACAAGCCGGGTCGTCAACGAGGTCCTTTAGATTTGTAAATGTTTCCATACAAAAAATTTTATTGTTGTTTCGCGCCCGGGGCCGCGGGGAACCGATTACCCGGGGCCCAAGGGACCAAGCGCACCCCGGCGGGGGATGGGTGCCTCGTCCCATGCGGGTACCCCCGTTTCAAAAGGGGCCCTTGCAGCCTCGAGAGTTCTCCCCCGCCGGCAGCAAAGACCAAGGCCCCCCAGGGTCCCAGGCCCGGGCACCCTACCAGCCAACTTAGTCCGGCCCCGACCATGGAGCGAGACCCCCAGCGATCAGCCCCGGCAGCCCACGGGGCGCGCGAAGTGAAGAGAGAAAGCAAAAAAAAAACAGAGGAGGCAAGGAAGAGGGGAAAGAGGGGAAGACAGGAAAGAGGGGGCTGTAGGATAGCATGGTATGTTAAAAGTCCACTTCGCAACCGGGCGGGGGACCCGGCAGGGCCCCCAGCCGCGGCTGACCCCCCTCGCCAAATGGAGGCAGGAGCCCGCGGGCGATCCACCCCAGAAAGACCGCTTGCGGGGAGGGGGATATATATATATATATATATATATCAAAGCTATTGACTTCTCCTTAGGGAAACGGAGTATATATATATTTATATATATATATAAAATGACGCAAAAAGAAAACGGAGGAGTGGTCGCTCTGCTTTGGGGGAACAATTTCAATAAATCACTGAGCGACCAAACGGCTGCTCGCTGACTCATATTTCATCATTATATATATATATATATATATATATATATATATATATATATATATAAAATGACGCAAAAAGAAAACGGAGGAGTGGTCGCTCTGCTTTGGGGGAACAATTTCAATAAATCACTGAGCGACCAAACGGCTGCTCGCTGACTCATATTTCCGCAAGCTGAAAATGTCGGAAATCCTACAGACCTACACTGTGTATGTAGTACGCAATATCCCGTTGTACGCTCAGGATGCGTTCCTGGAGAAAAGAGCTTTCAGAGAATCAGTTTTGAATGGGGTCATTATGACATATTTAAACTATATATATTTAAAAACATATATATTTAAACTATACCGCATATATTTACAAAATATAAAAAGATATAAAAATATAGAATTTGGCCAAGAGGTTAATAGCGAATCAGCTTTCAAAGGGGTATTGGGTATATACTAGTATATAGTATGGAAAATTTTGCCTGTGAAAATGCTTGCGTATATAACCAACCACCCAGTGAGTAGCCAAATAAGTATATTCGTTTTAAAACGAGGATTGATGAATCAGGCAATTTTTATTGTCATTTCAAATTATAAAATTTATTTTTGTAAAATTATTTATTTAATTTATGATATCTTGGTTAACTGTGATTCTTAGAAACTGCAATATTATGATCAGCCATAATGACTTAACTGTAAATTAAAATCTGATAGACTCGGACTCTTATTCAAAGCATTCAAAGTTAATAAAAGTTTGTTTACTGTAAATAAATGCAAAATGCCTTTAAAGTACTGCCTGTAACACTGTAGAAACTTCAATAAAATGTATTTTTTTTATTATTATTTCCCCCAAAACTCGGATCTTTTTAATATCTGTCTAATTGTACTCTGTAACAATGTACTGTAGAACCTTCCAGTTTAGTAATGACGTCGGCAATGACGTCATAAAAGAACGGGATCAGAGTCAAGAGTTACTAAGGGCCAACAGCTGCTCGCTTACTCAGTCAGATTCCCGCGCAGGCTAAAAATGTCGGAAGCCCAATACTGTATATAAGGGGTGTGCCATAAAAAAGGGTACATTTTAAAAAGGCTATAAAATCAACATTTGTCATTTAATTTTAATAAAACTTCTACACAATAAAACATATGTATTTATCTATACGCAAGCATGTTTTCAGACTAAAATATCAAATAATTCAAATTCTATCAACTTTTAACGAAAGAGTATGATTTTTCTACTTAACATGCAAAAATTATTAAACCGTTTTAATATTTTTTTCATAAAAAAATTTACCTGAAGTTATTAAAAAAATTGTTCAAAATGCTTTCCTTCCATTTCAATAACTTTTTTTATTTTTGGCCAGAATTCATCTAGGGCTCGATTTACTTGTTCCTGTGGAAGCTCTTCCCATTTTTGAATGATGATCTCGCGTAAATGAGCGACATCTTTTATCCTAGTCCTGTAGACTCGCTCTGCTAAGTTCTCCCCTATTCCGGCCAAGAATAAAAAAAGTTATTGAAATGGAAGGAAAGCATTTCGAACAATTTTTTTAATAATTTCAGGTAAATTTTGTTAAAAATTATTTTTATAAAAAATATTAAAAAGGTTTAATAATTTTTGCATGTTAAGTAGAAAAATCATACTCTTTCGTTAAATGTTGATAGAACTTGAATTATTTGATATTTTAGTCTGAAAACTTGTTTGCATACAGATAAATACATATGTTTTATTGTGTAGAAGTTTTATTAAAACTTCTACACAATAAAACATATGTTCGACGTATTACTATATAAGACCTCAGGGGTGTTCACAGGGGTAAAAAAAAGTGCCAACACGGCAACATACGTTGGCGACAAAACGGCATTAAAAATTTTCCACCTTTTTTAATACTAGTAAAATAATTGATATTTAAATTGTTTAGGACTATTAACTTTAGTTTATTCGTTGATAAATTATGTCCGTTTAAATAAATTTTTATTTAAATAAATTTATTATAATATATTTATTTTATTTGTTGAAAATTAATTAAATAAATATGTTAAAAATCGCTATGTTGCCAAACGCATTATTTTTGGCGCGAAAAAATAAAATTAAGTAAATAAAGTAAATATTTTTTAAGCGGTGTTGCATTTGTGCTGGCGCGCCGATTTTTTGCTCTTGGTCTTTATAACGTGAGTAATTTACTGAATTTTTATTTAAGTGATTGTTAATTTTTTACATTTTTAAGCTTTAAACACAAAAATATCTTAGGAGCTGAATAAAGGCCAGCAGGGCCCAGCCAATTCAGCCTAGATCCCAAGAACCTGCATACCCAAACCTACAATCCACACCCCCAATAATTTCCTCATATACCTTTTTTCTAAACGCCTTTGAAAACGTTATTCATTGATATTGTGCGCTATATAAATATATTATTATTATTATCAGAGGCGTAACTAAAGAAGAAAGGCCTGTGGCCTACTGTTGATAATGGGCCCCTCTGTAATAGTTTAAGTGACAGTTTAGTTTGGGATTGAAAAAAGTCTCTTTCTACTTCAACGTTTTCTATGATTTTCATGAGTAACTTTCATATTGTAATGAACAATATATATATATATATATATATATATATATATATATATATATATAATGCAAACCCACAAGGAAAAAGAAAATTATTCCAAGGCCGTTCGTGTATTCAGAAGTACACCTCGTCATTCCCTGACTTCGTATTAATTAGATTTGATTTTGGTTGAGTTCAAAATTATAATAAAACTCGCGGGGATTTACAGGTCATGACAAAATTACTAGATTTTTAAAACATCCATAAACATTTTTTAGGGGCAGAATTTACTGAAGCTTTTTGGGGGCTCTTTCAGTGACGCCTGGCCGGTGGAAATTTTTGAGCCAGTCCGCGCCTGAGTGAAGGTGCAGTAAATGGAATTAATGTGATTGTTAATTAATGCAATTTGACGTGATTATTAATTAAAAATAATAATAAAATTATATAACGAAAGAGGGAGAGAGATAGAGGGGTGGGGGTGGGTTAGTTTTAAAATTACAGTTGATAATCCTGTGCTTCAAAGAGGTTGCCTTTAAATAGTACAGTTGGTAATCGTGTGCCTCAAAGAGGTTATCTTCAGATTTTGGCTTTGAACTGTGAGCGCAAGACTCTTTTTGGTAGTGTTTGTTGAATGTGATTTCAGTAAATTGTTGGTCGGCTCAGTCAGACCAAACCTCTTCCTTTCTTTCGCACGTACACGTTTAGCTTAATTTACCCGGCCTTTAATCACTGCGTTTCAAGTTAAACTGAACCAAATTGTATAAAATCTTACTTTGGTTTCGCTCTCCCATCCGTTAGATGTAATCACACATCACACACACGCTACCAGAGTTCAGCGTAGTTAAATGAAAGTAAAAATATGAGAACTGTTGGGCAAGGTTAACAATAGTGGACAATTTTTTGGTTTTATTTTAAAAGAATAAATTGCTTATTAGACTTTTAATAGAGTGTACAATCACATGTAAGTGGTTTTTGTAGGTTAAGTTAGAGTAATTACCTTAGAATTTGTTTTCCCATGCTAAACATGGGACTAGTTCGTGTAGCGTATAGTCATTAGCAGAGGTGCGCAGTAGTGAAGCAACTGTACTCAAGTAACATTATTCCGGATCCACTTTCTAGAAAGTACAATTATTTTAAAATACTATTACTTTAACTTAAGTACATTTTAAGAGAAAATATTGTACTTTAACCTAAGTACATTTTTACCGATATCTGTAAAGTACAAAGTATGTTTCCCATACGTTTGGGGAAATTTCCATGACTAAATCAACCAATCTGAGGAAGAAGGCAGTGCGGGAATTTAACGCAGCCAATCACGCGCCTTTGAGAACCAATTATTGTTAAAGCTCAATAAGAAGGGATCACCTGAAGATCAGGGCCCCCAGCCTCAATTACCAAATGATATCTTCGTTAAAACTAACGAAAATATCACGACTTAACCTAACCAATCGTCAAGGGCTTACAGTTGACCTAACCGGGCATTCAATTTAATTTATCATCATATTTGGTACTGTAAAACAAAAAACAAGAATACATGGGGGCCCTGATCTTCAGGTAATCCATAAAAAGTTCCGCTCGTAATAAAGTTTGTTGGTCATATGTGTATTTATTCATTTCATTCCCTAATGAATATAATTAATATATAGCCTAATTTATCAATGTTACAAGTTAATGATTACACAGCTCAACAAAAAAAATTTCTTTGTTTCGTTGCCAAGGAAATTCATACGAATTTAGGGTATTTTGGGGTTGCTGAAATCCAAAATGAAAGTAGTTTTTCCGATTTGGCTCTAGTTCTTGAGATAATGAATACCCTCAATTAATAGGAAACGTAACCATAACGCGTGCATATGGGAAACTACCAGAACATTCTAGATGGTGAGACACGCGAATATTCTTAGTGTTTACTCCGCGATCATTCTAGAATATTCCCCCTCCGTATATAAATCATCGGCCACCCAACCAGTAGTCAGTTGACAGTTTGGTGTCAATAATCCAGCAGGGTTGAAGCACCTTAAACAGAAAAAAAAAAAACAAGTTGACAGTTGACAGTGGAGCGGTACGTGTAAAGATGGTAAACTTCTTGCTTGGGCAGCAAAGTGGATATACGAAGTACCCTTGTTTCATCTGTTTATGGGATAGTAGGGCAAGGCAAGATCATTGGAAAAAAGTGACATGGCCTTCAAGAGAAAACATGACTGTAGGTGCAGCGAACATCATTAACGAGCCTTTGGTTGACAGGGAAAAAATCATCCTCCCACCACTTCATATCAAGCTGGGACTAATGAAACAATTTGTTAAGGCCTTGGACAAAGATGGCGATTGCTTCAAATACATTTGTAGATCGTTCCCCGGACTAAGTATGGAAAAACTAAAAGCTGGAATCTTTGATGGCCCTCAAATCCGTACACTTATCAAGGATTCTAATTTCATAAAATTTATGAATGGTGTTGAAGCTTCTGCCTGGTGCAGTTATGTCTCAGTTGTCAAGAACTTCTTGGGTAACCACAAAGCAGACAATTATGAAGAACTGGTGCAAAACATGCTCACAAACTTTGAAAAGTTGGGTACTAATATGAGCATAAAGGTACACTTTCTCCATAGCCACTTACACAGATTTCCGGATAATCTTGGTGATTTTAACGAGGAACAAGGGGAGAGGTTTCATCAAGATATCAAGGTGATGGAGGAAAGGTATCAAGGCAGATGGGACAGACACATGATGGCAGACTATTGCTGGAACCTCCAACGTGATTGTCCTGTTAACCCACATAAAAGAGAATCGTACAAACAGAGATTTACTATACATTAATTGTAATTATGCGAATCAGCTTACTGTTTATCTGTTATTATACCGAATAAAATGCCATTATGTATTTCATGTGTTTACTTTTGTATGATTTGAGACAATTTCAATGCGATTTTAAGTAGGCTCCGCCTGAACATTAAATTTTTTGCATTTTTACGTGTTTCAATGGGGTACCAATTATCTCATAAATTAGAGCCAATCTAGCAAAACCGATGTCATATTCGGAATCAGCACCACAAAGTTACCCCAAAATCACTCTAATATGATTGGCAATAAAATGAGTGTTGACCAGTGTTATCAATGTTATGTTTGAGATGCTACTACATTTTACTTTTACTACTTGAGACTTGAGTATACTTTAAACATGATACTTTTTACTCTTACTTAAGTACAAGTCATGAATTGTACTTGTACTTCAACTTAAATAAAGTTTTGTTAAATTACTTGTACTTTAACATAAATAACAAATTTCAATATTCTGCACACCTCTGGTTATTAGATGTTTAGATATTTGGGCGATTAGTTACAGTAACCGTAATCCATATTGAGCTCCAAATAAATCGCCCAACAGAGCATACAACCACGTGTAAGTGTTTTTTGTAAGTTAGGTTAGATTTATTTGAAGCCTAATATGGATTTCGGTTAATATAAGTATTCGGCCAAATATCTAAATATCCTACGAGTCTACGCTACACGAACTAGTCTCATGTCTAACTATTATTTATAGATTTATTTACAATTTCTATTTACCAAAACCACTTACTTATTCATGGCATAAAAGGCTAGTGATCATTTTAATTTTTTAAATAAAACAAAAAATTGTCCATTAAATTATTAACTTTTACCAAACTGTTGATTAATATTTCGCTGAACTCAAACCAACACCTTAACATGACATAATAATAATATTAATAGTTATGAAAGATAACGTAGAGAAAGTAAAAGTTAATAATAGTGGACAATTTTTGTTTGGTTTTATTTAAAAAAAATAAAATGATCAATATATTCCAAATAGCCTTTTATGCCATGAATAAGTGGTTTTGATAAATAGAAATTGTAAGTAAATCTATAAATAATAGTTAAACATGGGACTAGTTCGTGTAGCGTATACACTCATTAGATATTTGGGTGATTAATTATATTAGCCGAAATCCATATTGGGCTCCAAATAAATGTAAGCTAACCTAACCTACTTAACCTAACTTATAAAAACATTTACACGTGGTTGTATACTCTGTTGGGCGATTTATTTGGAGCTCTATATGGATTTCGGCTACTATAATTAATCGCCCAAATATCTAAATATCTAATAACTACAGTATATGCATATGCTACAAGAACAAGTCCCATGTTTAGCATGGGAAAGCAAAAATTCTAACGTAATTACTCTAACTTAACCTACAAAAGAAACACTTACATGTGGTTGTATGCGCTATTAAAAGTCTAATAAGCAATTTATTCTTTTAAAATAAAACAAAAAGTTGTCCACTACTGTTAACCTTACCCGTAAAAAACTGTTTTATACAGTGTACAAATAACTATAAAGCAATAATTAATTAATTATAAAGCTACGCTGCTGAGGCCAACGTACAATACATTACGAACAAAAAGAGTCCCCGCCTGAGCGCCACCACCTGGCTACAAATAATTATAAAGCTTAGGCCCCTCACTGTTTTTTCACCATGTCATGTGACGGTTCTGAAGTCGATTTCAAAGATTTAATCCGACTTATTGGACTAGATCAAGACAAAGCTTTGAATTTTCTTTCCAATCACGGTGTTTTATTGACATCCCGTCATTGTCCACAGTGTGGCAAACAGTGTAAATATAGGAAGGATCACAATTTACTTTATATTAGGTTTGGTTAGGTTATGTATCATGGGCGCCCGCAGGTAGGGGCAAGGGGGGGCGCTTGCCTCCCCCTGGAAATGCCAAGAAAATATATTAAATATTTTCTAAGAAAATATTTATATCCTAAACTTGCTGAAAAGTATCCAACTGCCTCCTAAAAGGTGAAAATTTTTATTTGTGTGCATGATAAAAGGTTGCTACCTTTTTATTTGTTCACCGGGAGAAAATCAACTCCAACAAAACTGATTTTATGGAAAAGGTTGTTCATAATTTTGGTAGTGACCGCAGACGACTACAATTCCTAAGGGGTCAAAAGTTTTTTGCTTGCTCCGGTCCCTACCTATTAATACATTAAATTTTGCCCCCCCTTGGAAAAAATCCTGCGGGCGCCCATGGTTATGTTGTGCACATCATTAGTAAATATTTTTCTGGTTAATTTTAATATATTTTTAAGGAATTTTACCTCTTTCGTTTCTAAATTTGCGATTCTTCAAATACGAAAACTGAAAATATCTCGAAAACTGCTCATTTGCGCAACAAATGGATGTCAGATTCTTTCAAAGCACATCAAAATTCATTAGAAAAATATCTTCTGGTCATTAATTGCCGATTTGAATTCAGCGGAATATTTATCGAACTAATAAGGTTTGTAGAACAGCATTATACAGGGTATCCCGTAAGTCTGGAACCATAAGGCAAAATGATAAAAACAGCAATAAAAACGCCGAAGAGACTTTTGGGGACTGTTTGTGAAATGAGCGAGGATGGTAGCGGCTGTCATCGTCGGTGGGTGTCCTCGGAGGTCCACTGCGTGGTTTATCTCCTATGGATCCCGTTTCTCTGAACTTTGCTACAAGTTTGCCGACACAGCTGCGTGTTATCGGCGCGCGGTCCGGATGCAATCTGTTAAATTCCTCAGCGACCTCCCTCTGACTCCGATTTCCTACGAACAGAATTACCTGGATGCGTTCTTCCTTATTCAAAGACATCATGGGCACTTGCATAAACGGAAAAACGAATTATTTATTTTACCCTATGGTTCCAAACTTATGGAACACCCTGTAATATATATATATATATATATTATATATATATATATACAGTGTATATATATATATATTATATATATATAGATTATATATTATATATAATAATATATATATATATATATAATAACAGAAAGAAAAGTTTCAAAGGCAACTGATACATTTATTCCACTACAGACTATGTGTAAAGGGTGTCCAGAGGAGTACATCAGAGAAACGACATGCAAATTTGAATAGAGAAATGTATCAGCAAAAGGTTAGCTTAAGAATTGGTGATAAAAGGGGGCGTCCATAAATGATGTCACGCTTTTAAGGGGGTCTGTAATTTTCTGACCTTTTTTGACAGATGGGAGGAGGGGTCCAAAATTTTTGTGACATCACAATTTTTTTTTGCGCTATGTTGACATTTTGAAAATTTAATGTAAAAACTAAAATATTGATAGGATTCTTTTTGTCGACAAGTGTAATGTTATGTAGCTGAAAAATGTAAATTTTCATACATCTGGCTGCTTGCATTCAGTGGCGGTCCTAGCTTACATGACGCCCTGGGCGAACCTCACCTTCAGCGCCCCCCCCCCCTGTTCGCCAACACACACACATTCGAATCCCCCCAAAATAAAGGACAGACATAACTCTTTCACAAAATAACTTTTTATTGGACTAATTGTTGGAACTTCAGAACCAAAACAAAGACCACATTTCTGAATTTTACAAATCCTTCATCACGTAAATAGAATAACTCACTTAAGAGAATGTAATTATGATACTATGAACAGGAAAAATACAAATTAAATTGCACAACTGCCATAAATAAACTAGAGAATCAATTTCTAAATTGTACAAATGCTCTATCACATAAATAGAATAAGACACTTAAGAGAGGGTAATTATTATGCTACACTTTGAACAAGAAACAAAATAATTGCACCACAGCACAACTGCCATTTAAAGCCTGACTCTTTTACCTTCCTTGATGCAAAGTCATGAATTAAATCATCATATGAAATCTGCTCAGCAATTGTATGATTTATACTGATGATGGCCAGACCGGTATGTTAAAGTATGGGCCTTTATTCCCAATAATATTAATCTGGAAGCATTTTGCATTGTTTAGGTCTTTTATGGGAAGGTTTATGGAAAATGCAATAGATGGTTTTTTATTAATAAAAATATATTATTGATCTTTTATTATTTATTTTATTTTATTTTTTATTTTATTATTTCTTCTTTATTTTTTATTTTTTTTTGCAGGCGCTCATGCCGCCCCTCCACAAATGCCGCCCTGTGCGGCTGCCCATATTGCCCATATGAGGAACCGCCACTGCTTGCATTGCTAGATATTAACAAAGCTACTACTATTTGAATGAATTTTTAAATAAATCTGTTATTTCACTTTTTTTTTTACAATTTTACATATAGCTTGTGACCGTGACATGGGGGAGGGGAGGGGGCTCAAATTTTGTGACAAAGGGGGGTGGGGTCTAAAAATTGAAATTTTGCGTGACATCATTTAGGGACGATCCCAAAATAGTTTTGTTTGGGGGCGTAAAGAGAAAAGAAATTAAGCACACCGGACAAAAAATTAGTCACCCCTCTCAGAATGTACCTAATAACGTGTGACGGCGCCTCTGGCCTTGATAACCGCACGAATCCGGCGAGGCAGAGACTCTACGAGGTTGTGCATGTACTGAACATCGATTTGCTGCCACTCGTTCATCAGCCGGTCCCGAAGTTCCGCCAGAGTCCGCGCTTCATCATTGGAGAACAAACAAAAACGGGACTCATCGGACCAAATTACACGTTTCCAATCTGCCGCAGTCCAGTTTTTGTGCCTCTGAGCCCATTTATAACGTGCCAATTTGTGACTTGCTGTTAACAGCGGCCTCTTCCGTGGTACCCTGCTCCAGATGTCCATCGCATGCAGTTCTTGTCGCAATGTCCGTTCGGAAATTGGTCGCTGGAGAACCTCATTGGTTTCTTGGAGCAATTGTTCTCTGGTTTGAAAACGATTTGCAGTTACTAGACGAGAAACATGGCGGCGGTCCCTATTGTCGAGAATTGTTTTCCGGCCACAGTTACGCCGTCGATTGTCAGTTGATTGCGAACTACACCACTCTTGTAAACTCGCTGGACAGTACGCGTTGACACACCAACAAATTGGGCTACTTCAGACATTGTGTGTCCGTGGGCTCTGCCAAACACGATGGCTCTTTTTTGCCACTGAGTAACGTCTGCCTCACGACCCATTTTGCAGACTATATCCAACACACACTTTGTTCTTCACCACCTCACGAAACAGATCTGATCCTGTGTGCTACGTCACCGCTACTTGTCACTTACCAATGCTACATCAGCGCCCTCTGTGTGACCTTGAACTTCCTACTATCGGTGCTATTAGGGGTGACTAATTTTTTGTCCGGTGTGCTTATCATACTCGGTCGATAACCGAAATTTTGAAATTTATAATATCGGAGACTGATGGATTTTAGAATCTTTAAACTTTACAAATACATTTAAAACAATACAAAACTAATGTCATTATGAATGAAATTTTTTACTTTATGAAGAGCATATATAAAAAAAAAGGATTAAAAAATTAGGAGGGTGTGACATCATCGCTCGCGCATTGCTTCCTTTTTAGGTTTATTTCCCCTGCTTTTAGTAATTATCTTGACTGTGGACATTTTGGCGAGCAAATGATTCGTACATTATTATTTTTAACAAAATCTGAAAACGGGCCCATGGTTAATTAAAGTTAAATAGTTTTATTTAAAGTTATTTTCTCAATGGATTTTTAACCTTAATCCATTAGTGTCCATAGAAATTCGATTCTTGAATTAAAAAGGATCAATCCATTTCGAGTTTTCTAAATCCGAAAAATAGTTTAGCCCATTAGTGCCCAATGGTAGAATTTCCTACCAACAAAATTGTTAGTCATTATTGCATCACTTTTTCTTGTATTCGCGTGATCTTACGAGAAAAAGTGATGCGATAATGACGAACAATTTTGTTGGTAGGAAATTCTACTAACGAGTTAAACTATTTTTTCATATTTCTAAAACTCGAAATGGAATGATCCTTTCTAATTCAAGAATCGAATTTTTTGGCAGAATTGAGACGGACTTCTTCACTTCAATATCTTGTAATTTCAACTTGGATGAAATCAGAACTGAATTCGATACCCTTTTAAGCAGGTACGGACCCGAACCAACTATACAATTACTGGATTGGGATTCACATAATGGGTGATTTCCAGCATTTCTGTGAAGGAAATCCGCACGACGCTCGTTCGATTCCCTTAAATAAACGAGACAAATACTGTACGGTTCGGGTGTAAGCTCGCATCCATCGGAACTAAAGTGGGAGATCGAGGATGGGTCCGGCGGTGTGGTCGTCGCTCTCGGAATTTGGAGTGGGCACTAGGTATCCCTACAACGGATTTAATTATGATCAGCCCTGTGAATGGACTACGTCGTCGCCAGAATTGTAACACCGCTTCCCGTCAATCAGCGGAGTTAAGCGACATCGGGTCGGGACAGTAGTTGCATGGGAGACCGTCCATTGCGTCCAGATTATGTAGCGACCCATTGTTCGAATCTCACGTAAACCTGTTAAGTCCGTCATATGACTTTAAATGCTGCGAAGGAGGATACATAACCCCCAGCATTACTTGCAACTAGAGGTCGCACTGGGTCATTACGGCAGTCACAAGTGGATTAGTTACGAGCCTCCGCAGAGGGATATCCTCTCAAATGGAATCATGGGGTATGTTGGGATAGATGCGGGTATCAATTATATAATTTATTTAGCGAAATGGAGCGCTTATATTCTGCGCAAATTGTTTTACTCAAAGATAAGGATTCAAGATAACTTATTATCCCCAAAGAACATCTTATTAATGCCGATAGAGTGATGGATTCGTATCATCCCCATCTTATACTACATCTAGTCATCTACACACCTTCGGAAATGAAAGCCCGTAAAAAATACACTTAAATCAACTAATACAAAGATAATCAATTTAACAATCTTAAAATTAAAGGAAATTAAATTTAAGTTTAATTACAAATGACGCCACTTAAGAAATTAAAACTTGGAAGCCATTTATTAACCAATTATTATTATTAACAATATAAACTGAACAGCATACCAATTACTTAATAATAAAAATGGTTTTTTTTTTTTTTTTTTTTTACCCAAAGTCATATAATCTTATGTCCCTAAATAATAAGGTTGAAAATCCTATTTTAATTATTTTCACAATTAGACTCGAAGTTGTTCAAATTAAGTCATAAAAAAAGTTAGTATTTGAGAAGTACTTTGATTTATTTTTAATCTAAAAGGAGTTAATTGAGTTTCAAACCTCTCAGTTTATTTGAGATTCAATCATTGCTAATTTACTATATTTTGTAAGGCGTTTAAAAGAGTTACGAACAGTATTAACTTAAGTAATGTTAATAGGAGGCTTTTCGTTTTGAAGCACTGTGAAGAAAACAAAATAAAATAATATTTGTAGGTAGAAAATGTATATATTTGTTAAGAGAAGTCCATTTTATGGTGAAAAAATGTATAACAGTTTAACAAGAATAAATTGAAAATGGGAAAATGTCTCGTAAAATTTGGTGAAATAAGTGTTTATTTGTGTTGTTTCGACGCCAAACGAATTCGCAAAATGTTTCATGTACAGTTTGGTCCTCCGATTTTCAATGGATGTTTTAGGATTGTGTCGGCCCAAACCTGGTTTTCACTGGCATAGGCGTAGGGGCCCGATTTTGTCCGGGGGAAGGCAAGCAAGTTTTGCCCGAAAAAATAAACCGAAAATCGATTTTTAAGTCCTATTTTTATCAAACTAATGATACTTGTATGTATGTAAATGTTAATTTATTATATTTGAAGTTACATATACAAGAGTTTTTGAGAGTAAGTTGTAACAGGTTATATCAAATGGGGTACTTAAATACTGCCGTTTTGCGACAGGTTTTCCTTTCTACAGGGTGAGTCAAAAAGTCTGGAAACATAGGAACGATGCTTTTCAATGCAAATTTACATATATATATTTGCATTGAAAATATATACAGTATGTATATAAAAGTTTCGGGTAAAATCGTGGTAATTGAAAATATGTGTACTGGGCTTTTGCCCAATTTTAGGGTGTAATTGCCCCAAAAAATTCAGTCAGGCTGAATTTCGGGGGACAATTGATCCCCCTGACCCCCTCGCCTCCTACGCCTATGTCCATTGAATGTTTTAGAATTGTCTCGGTACAAACCTGGTACACGTAAGAAAGTTAGGTTAGGTTAGGTTATATTCCAATTCTCCACCATAAAATATACTTTTTTTTTATAACAAATATATACATTTTCTACCTACAAATATCATTTTATTTTGTTTTCTCACAGTGCTTAAAACCGAAAAGATCCATTAATAGAAAGGACCTAGAAGAGAAAATGGGAAAATTAGAAGGTTGAAACGTTGTGTTTCTTCACTTTACTCTCGGAAGTTGGTCCTAATTAATTTTCAACGTTATATTCTAAATTTAATGACAGAGTCAAATGTTAACAAAGCCTTTACATAAACAATTTATAAACCCGCATAATAATCAATCACTTTGGATGCAATGACACATAATTATGAACATTTGTTGAAGAAGAATTTCTTCGATACTGAGAACTTAACCTAATCCTAACCTAGCCTAGCCTAACCCGAGCAAAACTTATCAATGGAATTTCACGTCAAGCAAATGAGGTTGACTATATGGGGACAACGTTGACATTATGTCTTTATTGCTAAAATACCCAAAGCCAGTGAGACCAAATTTATGAACCTGGATTAAAAATGGAAGTGGTTCGTGATTTTTAAGTAATTGTTAATGTCTTTACAAGTTCAAAATTCTCTGTTCAAAATCATCTGTATGAAATTGCTTACATGTTATAATGCGAGCGTGGACCAACTAGATATTGGTAGGCTATGCTTAGTCTTCTGCGCTGAATAGGACCATCGGGTAAGGGATGTTAGGATTTAAGAACTTCTAAACCAACCATTAAGTACCAGAAAGAAGCAAATATCAGCATTTAAACAAATATCAATCAACCTAACCGGACTTTCTATGTACTGTAGTTCTTTCAAAAATTCAATAATCAAGTTTTTTGTTGGAGAATTTTGATACTATCGTCAATACAAAATAAGCGTCGCGGCGTCCAACTCTGTTTAGTAAACTGCCTTTTGATAAAAGATGTATAACGTAATCAAATACTTATTGTAATTTATAAGTGTAAATATATTTTAAATTTTTTAAATAAATATTTAATATATGTCATAAAGACGTATCCCGCGAGACAACTCAAACTCCTGTGCCGGATATGAAGAGGGCATGAAGCCAAAAAGTTAAAAGCTTATACAATATTACACCCATCATGTTCGGAATAATTCGATGAAGCGTCAAAGCAAACAAATGACATTGCTAAGTCACGTAAGTAAGTTGGTTATGCGAAATATGACCTAAATGCTAAGTAAAGATAGAATAAATTAATTATTAAACCAAGTACAGTAGTCAAGCTTTAAAATAAATATATTTAAGTTTACCTTATAAAAATTTAAAGAATGAATAAATTCAAAGAAGACGTAAGAAAAGAACCACAGACAATTATATTTCTTCGCATGAGAACATGGTGAAAAAGTAATTCGCTAATTAGATCAACCTAATCGAGTGTCCACAGCAATGATTAAATAGTCAATATAATAATAAAATTCTTAATGTTTAAAATCTCTTACACGAACTTCTATTTGTTTTTATTTTATAATTTCAATTAGTAAACAGCCATTACAATTACTGTCTATAATACACCGCTTGGGCTGTTAATCGGTGTAGGTCCCGAGTTCAAGAACCTTCACCAAATTCATAACAAAATTTCGGTGCTACTATAGCGTGCGGTCTACAAAGATATATTTAGTCTACAAAAGAATTTTTAGTCTACAAAAGAGTTTGCGCTGAAGTGACCTGACCTGAAATGACTCGACTTTATCTTTGGGACGAATGTGAGGTGAGGTTAGGTTAGGTTAGGTACAGGTTAGGGTGTAAAGTAGTGGAAAAATTGTCGACCGCACTCTATATATAGTGTAAATATTTTGTAGACCGCACGCTATAGTAGCACCAAAATTTCTCACATATTAAGAAACTTGCAAAATTGTATTTTTTCTTTATATATTTTCATTATTTTGGAGCTTTTTAATTTTTTTCATAATTATACAGAGGTAGCCGAAAGATACTGCACAGTAAGACTAATACAATCTAATTGGGCGAAGAGTTGTATTTTGATTTTTAGGTGCAATCTACTGAAACATGTATCATGTAGGTCTTTTGAAATGAATGGTCAGACAATACCTGTCAAAGACACGTGTAAATACTTAGGTCATGTAATTACTCACGAGCTGCGAGATGAACTTGATATTGAGAAGCAACGTAAAAAGCTGTATGTACAAGGTAACATGCTAGTAAGGAAATTTGGTACGTGTTCAGAATCCATAAAAACTTATCTTTTAGAATTTACTTTACTTCATTATATACATCCCATCTGCGGTGGAACTATACAAAAACTATGAATAAACTCTCTGTTGCTTATAATAATATTTTCCGTATGCTATGTAGGGAACCAAAATGGTGCAGTGCCATTTTTAGGTTTACTACGCTGAACCTACCTACCTACCAGCCAAATGTTAATCCGGAAAAATAAATATAATTTCATTACTCGGGTCCAAAACAAGTCTTGGTTCAGACAACTGCTGGTTTACAATACCTTATTTTTGTAATGTAGCAAAGACTATATATGCATATTAAGTTAAGTGTTATGATAAGATTGTATTTGTATGTTAGGTTAAATGGTTATGCTGGCATTACTTTTGTAATTGTATGTTAGGTTAAGTGGCTATGTTGGCCTTATTTTTGTATTAAGTTCAGTGTATGATAAGATTGTACTTGTATGTTAGGGTAAGTGGCTATGGAATAATGTGAATGATCCGCGATAAAGAAGTTTTATTTTGGTGTTTGTAATAAAATGAAAAACTTAAACTGTCCAGTAACTTTTGGTCACCCTTATATATACAGGGTGTCCCATAAGTCCTGTCTCATAGGAAAATTTATTTTAAATTAAATTTACAGAAGGAATACATTAGAACTAAAACAAATTTTCAAATTTTTTTTTTGGTTGCAGGTAGAATAACAGGCAATGGCTAATATGAAAGTGAGTTACACTCCTGAGGAAAAAGCGGAGGCGGAGGCCTTTTCCTCACGAGTGTAACTTACTCCCACTGCGTTATTCTACCTGCAACAAAAAATAAGGTGCTAAAATGCCAAAACAAGACATCAATTTGAACATTTGTTTTAGTTTTAATGCATTCAATTTTGTAAATTTAATTTAAAATAAATTTTCCTAGGAGACAGGACTTATGGGACACCATATATATATATAAAATTTCCTATTATTGTTATTATTATTATTGAGCTACATATGCATTAGTATGTCGCTTTTAACGAGTAATTGCGAAGACTTTTTCCCCATTGAACAAATGAGTCGGGATATTTACAGGGATTTTCATCTGAATAAGAAACAACGTCCACTTAACCCTTTAACGCCGAACATTTTTGTAGGGTTAAGTCTAAATGCGTGTATTTGAAACGATACGTATTCGACCCAGTCGGCGTTAGAGGGTTAAATGTAATTTATGAGGGTTTCAGATAAGAAAAGAACGCGCAAGTATTTTAATTAAGCTTCATACCTCCACAATCTTAGCTGGAATTTTATGCTCTTTTTTTATATATAAATAAAAATATAGAAGATACGAATAAATAAATACGTTAATAGATTTTAATTCCAAATTATTTATTTAGCTCTTATCTAAACAAGAAGTGAAAGTGTAGTGCCGGATTAGAGGTCTCTTAAACCGCTTTGAGACATACGAAACTTCGAGTTTGAGGATTAAGCGGAGACGGACATCCAATGCATAAAGGAATTAGGGACAGGATTAGACTTTTTACGCAGTGTACAAACAACCCTTCTGATAAGTCAAGTATAACGAAACGAAAACAGGGTGGTACGGCTAAATATTTAAGCAATTATAATTGTTTAAGGTTAAGGTCATGTGACGGAGGGGACCTACGGCTTTACGTGGAATCGGAACCAACCGTCGCGTCGTTTGAACGCAAAGGACGCTCACCCACCTAACTAATGAAGAGACTTAAAATCGCTCAACCGCGCTGATCGAGCAGGAAGCGGTGTTGCAAATGTGACCACAAGGTAGGCCATATATGAAAAAAAATCAAATAATGCAAGTTTCATTAGTACAAATACAGTGTCCAGAAAAGAATCTTACAAATTCCATTTAAAATTAGCTAAATTTGCACGATTCCTTTGTGGATACTCTGTATTTGGGCAAACCTGAGCCTCGTCTAACTGAACCTGATTACTGGCAGCAATTAACCTTCTACTAGACTTTAAACTTTTTGGTGTGAAGTTACTTATACAAAACTTTAAACAAATATATTAGGATAATTCCTTTTCCTTAACACCCTAATCATATTTAGGCGTTGTATGAAAGCCGGTTCCTACGCCTAACCTACAGTGAACACGACGCCCAACCTGATGCTATGATGATGACGCTAAACTGCAAATTTGGGTTCTACACATTCGTGACACATGCCTAGCTGATCCGCTGTTTAGCATTATGCCACATGGCATACTGTCATGTCTTATGTTATAATCATTTCTGATATATTAGTGCACTTTGGAATTTGAAGAAATATACAATTTAAAATATACAATTTAGTATCTTAAAAAACAAACATTACTGTCCTTCAAAATTAGGCCTACCTAAATTACGTGACCGGACAACTCATACCTAGGACAACTCATACCTAGGACAACTCATACCTAGGACAACTCATACCTAGGACAACTCATACCTAGGACAACTCATACCTAGGACAACTCATACCTAGGACAACTCATACCTAGGACAACTCATACCTAGGACAACTCATACCTAGGACAACTCATACCTAGGACAACTCATACCTAGGACAACTCATACCTAGGACAACTCATACCTAGGACAACTCATACTCTCTTCATCAATTACCACTCCAATGTTGATCTTTTCATCTATATCCACCCCGAAAGTTTAAACTCTGCAAATTAACTAAAATAAGATAAGAAAACAATAACAACAAATTTATTATTTATTGCAAACATAATAAATAAAGAACCATTATTTACATAGGATAAAATTTTAATTCCCGGTTAGGTCAACTGTACGCCCTTGACAATTGGTTAGGTTTAGTCGTGATATTTTCGTTAGTTTTAACGAAAATATCACGACTAAACCTAACCAATCGTCAAGGGCGTACAGTTGACCTAACTGGGCATTCAATGAACCCAACCGGGTATTCAGTTGACCTAACCGGGCATTCAATGAACCTAACTAGGCATATATATATATATATATATATATATATATATATATAACTTGCATGAATTTTAAATGTTTAAATTTAATTTTACAAAATAAATGTTTTCATTAATTTTTCATTTTTTTTCTGGTCCTAGGTATGAGTTGTCCTGGTATGAACTGTCCTAGAACCCCTAAATTAATATTTAACTAAATAATAATAATAATAATAATAATAATACAAATTTCTCCCAAATATTTCATCAATGTTTACATTAAAAACGAAAAGAGTTTTTCATTAGTTCACTGCAATGAATTTGCATAAACAATTGTATGCCCATTTTTAGAAATATAAAACTTAAAACAATTCTTTATTTTGAAAAATGTTAATCGTATTTTTCATATTTACTCATACAGAAAATGGGAATGATGATGGTAATAATAATAATAACTGGCACATCGCTCAGGCCGACTGTAGCCTTTTACGTTAACTGCTCTATTATTACCAACACCTCGGAATTCGAACCCCTGACCTCATCGTCTTCACTTCGCTTATTCGCTGAGCTACGGGCGGTGGCGGGAACCTGATAATAATCATGCGGTCACGAGGGCCAGAAACTGGCGCAGCAAACAGGGCCAAACGAATGGAATGATGATAGACTGATAGTAGTTCAATTTAAATATATAATTGTTACCCCTTTTAATTTTTGTTTTCTTAAACAAAATTACTTGAAGAGTAACTCGGGTAAAACTACAATTTGGAAACCTCTACAAATTTATGAACAAATATTTAAAGAATTCAAAAGAACTACTTCAAATTATCTTTTTTTTTCGTCAAGAGCGTACAGTTGACCTAACTGGGCATTCAATTAACCGGGGGACACGCAGCAACCACGTAATTTAAACAAAAAATTATTGGGTACCCAACTGCAATAGTAGCCATATCACTTTTTTTATTAGGCATAAAGCCAATGAACAGCCATATTTGAGGTAATAATAATAACATATATATATATAAGACATATATATATATATATATATATATATACACTTTAAAATAATGAGGAAAAACTTCGAGCATCTTGTTTATCTTGTCGGTCCACGCTTTTAATGTAACGTGTAAATAATTTCGTAGAAAATATTTTGAACGGAAGCCAGTATGAGCGTAAAGAATCAATCATTTTTAATGCAACTTCACGATTTTTTTTTATGTAGGAAAAGAGGGGCCAAGGGAAAACACCCGCAAAAATGCCCCTCCATAGAAAGAAAAGAAGAGAGCCAAAATACAAATATTATTCCTAATTTTTATTTTTAAAAGATTATGTAGTGTGTAAGATGCATCTACAGTATATATATGTAGTGAGGAATAGGGGGTGAAGTGTGTGTGTGTGTGTGTTTGAGAGCATGCTGGACTGTTCATAGGGTAGATCAGAAACGGAAAAAGATCAGCTAAGGAGGACAGTGACGGGAGAAACGGGAGTTCGAGCACTCCCTGTCTCCTGCCTAACGTCCCCCTCGGGAGTACTTACCTATTCGCGTGGTGTCTACAGTCTCCTCATATTTTTTTAATGCAGGGAGGAGGGGCCAAGGCCTGCCCCCCACCCCACAGAAGAAGAAGAGCCAAAATCAAGGTCCAGAGTTTTCGAGATGTCGAGACACTCTGCGTTTGAAAGATTGGAGGTCACAGACAGGAGTAAACATGGGTTGAGGAAGATTGTTCCAGAGTTGACGGTTTAGATGATGAAAAACTGAACATACCGATTAAACCTTGCGTTAGAGAGTTGCGCAGAAAAGGAATGAGAAAGTGTCGCCAGTGGCGGATTTAGGGGGGGGCCGAGTAGGCCATGGCCTACGGCCCCGCGCCTGTGAGGGCCCCGCGCCCTCACATATAATTATAATGTTGGATTCCACTATAAATAATACAATTGATTAATGATTAGTGATAATTATGGTATCACTCTCTTTGCTGGCGGGAGTTTAGTTCTATTCAGGCCGCTGTGGAGTGCACATGTGAGTGTGTTTAGTGGTAAGTAATGGTAAAAGTCGTATCTCGAAAAATCGCCAGTCAATAAATGGGGATGGGGGAGTTTTAGTCAGCTTTATAATAACATAAATAAGTTGAAAAATGTTAAATTAATGTAATTAATTTTTTTATATGAAACGTACTTAGGCTAGGTTAGGTCAGTTTAGCTTAGATTTCATAATAAATACATTTTATACATATTTAAGGAAAAAGTCGCCACTGGTGGGGCTGGCGACTTTTCCCATAAAGCGACTTTTTCACCCGAACAACTGTTTAGTGTCTGTATTTAATTAATTAATTAAACTGTATTAATTAATACTAAACCGAGGGTCAAGTGTAAATAGTTTGTTTTTTATGTTTTTATGTTTCAGGATAAGGCAGTGAGGCTGCACTGAGGCACAATGGAGAAATCAACAAGTCGTGATCGTGATCAAGGGAGGAAGTATAAAGCTGGCTCTGTTAAACGACAAGAAAAGGCAGACGTAACCAAAGAGTAAAAAAACTACCAAAAATAACTCAATGGTTGACATTCCAACAGTATCTGAATCTGCAAAATCACAAACTCAAACTGAATCCGGTCAAACTGAATCTGAATCAGTAGAGACACCAATTACGCCTGAAACAACTGGAGAAGCCACAACTAGTACTGAACCTAGTGTAGTTAGCGCAATTGAACCTGAACACAGTGACAGTGAGGAGACACAAGAGGAAGTGAAAGTTATGAATACCGATACTGAACAAGGATTTGAAACGGATCTTGGATTATGGCCTAAAATAATTACTGAAAATGTGTGTGACTATTGGTTGAAAAAGGGAACGCAGAATGTCGACACTGTGATGGTGACTTCAAAGAGTCAGCTGTGAAAGAGCTAAACAGAACCCGTCATTGTACAAAGACATTATTCACTCGAACTCATTCATTATCTGGCCAAGAAATTAATCTTAAATGGCTCTGTTACTCTAAAACAACTGGTAAAGTGTATTGTTTTGCTTGCAAGCTTATGTCAAAGGTGGAAAGCTCATTCACAATTGGCTTCAATGGTTGGAAGAACGCTAGGTATGTCATAGAATCTCACAGTAGGTCAGATCAGCACAGGAAAAGTATGGTCGAAATGATATATCGAAAGACTGCGGGTGCCCGTATTGACTCTAATCTAGGACAACAATATGAAAGTGAATGCGAGTACTGGCAAGCAGTATTGAGGAGGTGTGTAGATGTTTTAAAGCTACTTTGCGAACGCGGGCTAGCCATTCGAGGTAAAGATGAAGTAATTGGATCAGTACACAATGGAAACTATCTTGGGATTCTAGAGCTGCTGAGCACATACGACAGTTTCTTGGCAGCACATATCAAGAAACACGCAAACAAAGGTAGTGGTCATACTTCCTACTTGTCCCATGTCATTTCTGAGGAAGTCATTGGAATAATGGCAGAAAAGGTTATGTCCTCAATAACAGATGAAGTAAAAACAGCAAAGTACTTCTCAATTTCTGTTGACTCCACACCTGATATTTCACACATGGATCAACTTACTTTTACAATCCGCTATGTACTGCCTACTACAGGTCCAGTTGAAAGGTTTTGCAGTTTATTCCCATGCTAAGCCACACTGGCAGAGATATTGCTACAAACTGTTCTTGATTTTCTTAAAGAGAAAACATTCCAGTTATCGACTGCCGAGGACAGTCCTATGACAATGCCACAGCAACATGTCTGGTAAATATCTGGGACCCAACAGATAATCAAGAATGAGTGTAGTGAAGCTGAGTACATACCATGTATGGCTCATTCCTTAAACTTGGTGGCTAAGTGTGCTGCAGAAAGCTGTCCTGCTGCAGTGTCATTGTTTGCTCTGTACAAAATATGTACTCCTTTCTTGTTGCATCTACTATCGTTGGAGGATACACCGTGAGGTACTAGAGACTATAAAGATAAGAAGTTGAAAGTTGATAAAATACTTTCAGACACTCGTTGGTCAGCACGAGCAGATGCTGTAGCTGCTCTCAGTAGAGCACACAAAGAAAACATCATTGTTCTGGAAGAGTTATTCTCAGATCAGAATCAGCCAGCTGAAACAAGAGCTGAAGCAAGTGGTCTTCTCAAAGGTTTGAAAAAACTTGAAACAGTGATTCTTCTTGAAGTTTGGGATACAGTATTGGAAAGGTTTCAGAGTAGCAGTATCCAGCTGCAAAAATCTGGGCTCTCCCTCAACACAGCTGTCACACTGCTAGAGTCTCTTTTACAATTTGCTAAAGACCTGAGATCCCAGTTCGATGACTTTGAAGCAAAAGCTATGGCTAAGTGTGATCCCTGTGATGTGACGAGTAATGATGCATACTACGCCGACACGCAGCGTATTAGGAAGCGCAAGCGTCACCACGATGAACTAGACTCCGCGGAGGATGTTATGCTGACAGGGAGAGACAAGTTTAGAGTGACTGCATTCTTGCCCATCATTGACAAGCTCTGTGCTGCCCTACAACAACGCATTGCTGCTTACAGCGACCTTCGAGAGAAATTTGGGTTTTTATCAGAAATCTCAAACAAAACGAACACTGAGCTTAAAGCATCTGCTGAAAAGCTTGTGTCTTCATATCCTAAGGACTTGGAGGCTGGATTGGAGTCGGAGCTTTTGCAGTTTGCACACCTTATGAAATCCATTCCAAGAGATTCACCTGAAAGTGCTCCTTCATCAGGTGGTGCAAAGGCTGCAAAAAGTCCTGAACTAGAAATGTATGAGATAATTCACAGACATGACATGGTAGAAACATTTGCTAATGTTGAAATTGTATTACGACTCTATCTCTGCATGTTTGTCACAAACTGCACTGGGGAGCGATCATTCTCCAAGATGAAACTAGTCAAGAATTATCTAAGAAACACCATGGGGCAGGACCGTTTGTCTTCACTCACCCTGTTGAGCATTGAGCATGAGAAATTAAGGGTGCTTGATTTTACTGATGTCATCAAACAGTTTGCAAGTAAGAAGGCTAGAAAAAAATCTTTTTTGACTGAGAAATAGTTAAGTGTACCGTACAAATTGCCTGCAATAAACAAAACCCACTCATTGCATCATTTGCATGTCAGTCAAGTGGTATTCTCTTTAGTTAATGGTGTATTATTATAGTTATTTTTTGTTAATGGTGTATTATTATAGTTATTTTTTATTGTTAAGCTTCAAAAAAACAAATGTGTAATGTTCAACTATGAAATGGTCATTTGGCTAATTAATTAATTATCAATAAATTGAATATTGTTTAAAAAGTAAATTTATTTTAACGCTTCGCTCGCCCACTGATTTGAGGGCCCCGTAAGGTCACCACTGGGGGATGGGGGTGTAAATCTTCATTTCAGTTAATTAAGCTAGCTTTGCGTAGTTTGGGGCCCCGCACTCCAACCGGCCTAGGGCCCCGCGCACCTTAAATCCGCCACTGAGTGTCGCAAGTTTGGTTCTGCGTGCTTTCCTTAAAGGAGGTGGCATGCAGTTAGAGAGTTCAGAAAAACTGTGTTCGTATAACAGCGATAGTAAAAGAGAGAGAGAGAGAGAGAGAGAGAGAGAGAGAGAAAACATTGCGGCGAAGAGAGAGAGATTGAAGACAGTCAGTAAGAGATGGGGAGTTAATGAAACGAAAAACCTTTGATTCCACCCAGTCAAGTACGGCTGTGTGGGTTCAACCACCCCACGCATGAGAAGCATACTCCGTACAGGGGTGGACAAAACCCCTGTACAGAGACAACAACTGAGTAGGGGGGTGAAGAAACTGGGGAGACGGTACAGCACACCTAACCTCTTAGAAGCTGTTTTAGAAAGAGAGTATATATATAATCTTCCCAGGAAAGATCACGAAAAAAGAAAACACCAAGAATGTTAAAAGAAGAGGAAGGATTGAGTAGTGTGTTGTTGAAGGTAAGGGGATAGTCGTGTGGAAGATTGTGACGAGTAGACAGATGAAGGAACTGAGTTTTTGAGGCATTGAAAGCCACAAGGTTTTCTCTGCCCTAATCAGGATAGTAGAAAGATCAGAGGTTAGGTGTACCATAGCCGTCCTACGCGAAGCATGGAGTGACTGTTGAGAGGGACGCTTTGGGAAGCGGGTGGAGAAGTGAAGAGTGGAATCATCGGCAAAGGAGTGAATAGGACAGGAAGTGCAAATTAAAAGATCATTAATAAATAAAAGGAAAAGAACCCTGAAGAACACCATTGTTGATAGCTGTAGAAGAACAGTGACCATCTACAACCGTAGCTATAGACTGATCAGAAAGGAAATAAGAGATGAAGGCACAGATAGAAGGATAGAAACCGAAGAAGGGCAGTTTCGAAATTAAAGATTTGTGCCAGACCCTATCAAAAGCTTTCGATATGTCTACACCTTTTCACTCTCAAATTAAAAGAAATGAATCTCAAATTAAAAGAACTGAATTTCAAATTAAAACAACTGAAGTTTAAATTAAAGCAAGTGAAATACAATTTAAAATATATGAAAGTCAATTTAAAACAGAGATTGTGTAAAATCTGAATGTGCATCGAAAGCTTTTATTTTATAGTTGGTGGGAGTACTTGGCATCTGAAACACGTTGGCAACATTCACAAGTCCCTAGCAACCGTTGCTATCCATGACTCGACTCTCTCAGTTACCAAGGACGTCCTCTCTGACCCGGCCAGCTCTCACTCGCTCTCACAGCTGTGTATTTCAAGGTTATTAAAAGAACTGAGTTACGCTTTACTGTGATGATTTGGATTATTTTTACAATATAAATTTCTACAGGGTGATCCAAAAGTCTCTCCGCAGTAAGAAACAGCCTAATAGCCTACGCTTTGATAGATGTAGCCTAAACAAAAGGCCTAATAGCCTAGCTCCCATTATTCAATCATGGACGTGAAACAACTGTGGAGACTTTTGGATCACCCTGTAGAAATTTATAATGTAAAAATAATCCAAATCATCAGAGTAAAGCGTAACTCAGTTCTTTTAATAACCTTGAAATACACAGCTGTGAGAGCGAGTGAGAGCTGGCCGGGTCAGAGAGGACGTCCTTGGTAACTGAGAGAGTCGAGTCATGGATAGCAACGGTTGCTAGGGACTTGTGAATGTTGCCAACGTGTTTCAGATGCCAAGTACTCCCACCAACTATAAAATAAAAGCTTTCGATGCACATTCAGATTTTACACAATCTCTGTTTTAAATTGACTTTCATATATTTTAAATTGTATTTCACTTGCTTTAATTTAAACTTCAGTTCTTTTAATTTGAAATTCATTTCTTTTAATTTGAGATTCATTTCTTTTAATTTGAGATTCATTTCTTTTAATTTGAGATTCATTTATTTTAATTTGAGATTCATTTATTTTAATTTGAAATTCATTTATTTTAATTTGAAATTCATTTATTTTAATTTGAAATTCATTTATTTTAATTTGAGAGTGAAAAGGTGTAGTGCAAGAGTAAAAGTTTCAACGAAATCCCGAAAGGAGGATGACCAAGAGTGAGAAAGATATGCAAGAAGATCGCCAGTAGAGCGTCCCTTGCGGAACCCACACTAACGATCTGAAAGAAGATTGTGAGAAGAGAGGTGGTCCAGCATCTTCCTATTAAGGATAGATTCAAAAACTTTAGAAAGGCAAGAAATCAAAGCAATTGGACAATAGCTAGAAGGCTGGGAGTGGTCACCCTTCTTTGGGACAGTTTGAATGAGAGCAAACGTACCAGATGAGAGAGAAAGACGAAAGAGTTTGCCTAGGCAGAGTGTCAGTACTGAAGCACAGTTCTTAATTAAACTGTTCTTCGATCTAATTTCGCGAGAGTCCAAGACTGAGGTGGTGAGTACAGAATTATATAAATTTTTTAACTGATGACAGGATGAGAAAAATTACACCACATATGAGGATGTGAGGAGATAGAACAAAATACCTACTGAGGAGTATTTAATTACTCTCTACTCATCACATACAATTTAATCTTATCTCTTCTCCTCCTCTAATTAGCAAAAGGCGTAACAATATATAATAGGCGTTAACTAGGCGTATTCGATAAAAACAACTATATAACATAAACCCAATAACGAAAACATCAGTCTCATGGATACGAACATTGGAGAAACAACATTCACCACATCCCGATTAATACTCCACAATATCGACAGCGACCCCGAGGAATGGCCGAGAATCTACACGAATCGGATTCCTCCACGGACCTACCTTCTATACCTGACACGCAGGACTGGATATGGAATCAACTACGAACACTTTCATCAACTATCGAACGACATGATGGCCCTCAAACAATTAATGGAAGCGACTCCGGACCCTCTTTACTCGCTCACGAGGTACTTCAGTCCTATTCATTCACCCAAACGAAATCATAGTGCAATTAACGAACATAGCAAATCGCCAATGGAAATTACAACTCCTTCAACAACTCGAAGAATACCAACACCTACAACTCCACGCCGTATACGTCCGCTTCCCATCGCGAGAAACCTACACAAAACACACCCAGCTTTTTCACGAAGCCCTGACGAAACCACGATCAACACTACCACTTCCTTCCTTCATAAATGACGGCGACCCAATTCACCACATGACGAGAAACGGCCAAATAATTCACAACACGATCATAGCACCAGACGAGATCATTCCGGAAACACCGCTTCCACCCCAACGGCAACCATCATCAGCCCCGGAAAAGAACTGGAAAACAGTGAAATCAAGAGAAAAATTACTGGACATTCATCATCCACAGAAAGGGAAAACAACCATCCCAACACGAGGAAGAACATCCTACATCCTCGCCACCACCCTGGCCACATCCACGTCATCTTCGAATCAACACCAAACAACGTCAGCCGCACCATAG
This sequence comes from Bathynomus jamesi, assembly GCA_023014485.1. Taxonomy (NCBI): domain Eukaryota; kingdom Metazoa; phylum Arthropoda; class Malacostraca; order Isopoda; family Cirolanidae; genus Bathynomus; species Bathynomus jamesi. The sequence continues at coordinate 832,616 of JAJOZX010000335.1, forward strand.
CGGATGGTGGGTAGGCGCCTTTAGCGGAGTGTTTGGTAGGCGCCTATAGCGGGTGTTTGGTAGGCGCCTTAGAAAAAACCCGAGTTTGCATCTTTCGCGAAATTTAATCGAAGAAAAGTTGTCATGACAACTTCAACCCATGGATTCGTTGAGGTGGAAGCGGTGTTTCCGGAATAATCTCGTCTGGTGCTATGATCGTGTTGTGAATTATTTGGCCGTTTCTCGTCATGTGGTGAATTGGGTCGCCGTCGTTTATGAAGGAAGGAAGTGGTAGTGTTGATCGTGGTTTCGTCAGGGCTTCGTGAAAAAGCTGTGTGTGTTTTGTGTAGGTTTCTCGCGATGGGAAGCGGACGTATACGGCGTGGAGTTGTAGGTGTTGGTATTCTTCGAGTTGTTGAAGGAGTTGTAATTTCCATTGGCGATTTGCTATGTTCGTTAATTGCACTATGATTTCGTTTGGGTGAATGAATAGGACTTTGAAGTACCTCGTGAGCGAGTAAAGAGGGTCCGGAGTCGCTTCCATTAATTGTTTGAGGGCCATCGTGTCGTTCGATAGTTGGTGAAGGTGTTCGTAGTTGATTCCATATCCAGTCCTGCGTGTCAGGTATAGGAGGTAGGTCCGTGGAGGAATTGGAATGGTACCTTGTGTATATATATATTTATAAAATAGATATTAATATAAATAACAAATAATATAAATAACAGTAGGTACTTTTTATAAATACATTTATAAAATAAATATTAATATAAATAGCATACCTTATTTTTATTTTATTCTAGTCTTTGTAATCGGGATTGGATGAATTACTCCTCTTTCTTTTGAGATGTAAATCCTCCAGTTGTGCTGGAGCTTTGGCCAACATTCTTCATGAACACCATTACATCCTGGGCAGTGGTGATGGGATCTTTGACCACAAACAACGGACTTCTGTAGCAGTGTGCCAGAAAGTTTTTCATACTTGTGCTCTGAAGATAATGCTGATGGACTTCATGGAAGTTGAAGTAGCCCTGCTGGGGCATGCTGTGCTCTTGGGTAGGCAAGTACTTCTACAATGAGTATATGAAGTCTGATCTTAGCAGCGGCTTATCAGTATTCTGGCAGTATATGATATAGGCATTGATGAGCGTCATATCAAACAAATTCATAAGAATTTTCTTCCAGTACCATCGAGTTGATCTCTGACTTGCATACTGAAAAATTTTCTTATCACTAAGATTGACTCCATCCATACTGACGTTGTAGTCAGAAATAATTTTGGGCTTTACATATTCTTGACCACGCCTGTTTCGAAGTTATATTTTCTACATGTCTTTTCTTTGAAGCCTACAAGGAGCACTTGGCCTTTTCTGAAGTAGACAGTTTCACCAGCTTGGAGTTGTGCTTGTTTCAGTTCTCTTGGAAGATGTTTCAAAGTAAATCTAATTGTGCCACTTAGGGAGGTTTCATTCTTCAGTAGCTCTTCAGCCAGTGGCACTTTGGTGTAAAAATTGTCTGTTACAAGGTGGTATCTTTGTGGTGCAGTTTACTTTCCTTCATGGCATTCATCACAACTTCATGCGCTAGACCTCTAGCAGAACTGGAGGCAAAAAAGTCTTTTCCACAATAAAGGTCAACATGGTGCAGATACCCACTATTTGCTTCACACAGTTCGAACTTTTTGATACCGTAACACGCGTGCTGTTTATTTGGCATATACTGAATGTATGAGGCTCATTTTTCATGCTTATCATACTTTCATCTAATGATAATGTCTGTTTCGGTATGTAATGTTCTTTGAAGACTGTATTGCAGTGGTCAAGTAATGTTCAAACCTTGAACGAAGGATCAAATCCTTCTTCCCTGTGCCGTCGTTGATTCGCTGTGTTGGAGAGATGCAGCAATTCATTTATCAGCATAAACTGCTGTCTACTCATCACTTCTCCAAATGAACTTTTGAGAAGTTGTCTCGTATCCCAGTATCATGGATGTTTTTTCTTGGGTTGAGTCCCATACAGAAACAGTCTGAAATACTTCTTCACCATCTCTGAGTCAATGTCTTTCCAATGAGTGAAAGTAGATTGAGGAAGTGTACTCAAGTCTTTTTGGGCAATTCTAAGAGCTGCATACCTTTGTTTCTCTAACAATATGAGTCAATAACGATTCATTTAGAAACAGTTTTGCATACTTGATAGGATCTGCATTTTGAGGGCCTACATTTCTTGGATGAAATGTGAATTTGGTCCCTTCTGCCTCACTTTTGGGTAAACACAAATCCATAAACTAGGGATATGGTACTGGTACTTTCGGGTGCACTATCATCACTGTCACTAAAATCTACACTTGAGACACTAGAATCATCAATCATGATGTCAGTATCACTTTCACTTTCACTCACTATGAGACATTAATTGTATGGAAATAAAGTAAATAAACAAGTAGGTACCCACGAGCAAATCTGCAGCAAAACACGAAAAACAAACAAGACAGACTGCATGACTGAACCAATTAATGGTCAGTTTTCTTAGAATCTATGGACTGCACGACCCTGAACCAATTAGCAGTCAGTTTTCTTAGAATCTACTAATCTCAGCTGATTAATTTTTACTTACAATTGGTCAGAAATGGTGGAAGACATGCCTACATATTGAAAATTGACCATTCATGACAATTTGTAAATTACGTGTTAATGATGTCACGCAACGCTTCCAGCGTCACGAAGACCTATGGAAAGAACGAAGCGACACTTGGAGAGACGCAAGTACTTGATGGTAAGAACAACAGGAGGAAACCATCAGGACGTACGCCTTCCTAGAGTTGAGCCCAGATCGGGCAAAAAGAACATCTTTGGAAAATATTCTAATTTCAGATATAATAAAGTCAGAGGGAGGAGAAAATGGAAGAACAGCACCGGAATCGTTCATGGTTGAGTTGGAAGCGAAAGTTTGAGTGAAGAGTTCAGCTTTTCAGGAGAACACGGCAACTGAGCAGTCGGAATGGAAAAGAGGAGGGAAAGAAGAGGAAATAAAGTTGTTGAAGAGGTTCTTAGCTAGATGCCAGAAAGAACGAGAATAATTAGAATTGGATAGGTTTTCACATTTTTATCTGATGAAGGAATTTTTGGGGAGTTGAAGAACAGATTTTGCACGATTCTGGGAAGAAATATAAGCTGAGTAAGAGTTAAGAGTTGGATGGCATTGACAACAGTATCTTCTGAAAAGACTCCTCTCTGTTGCAGATAGCATTAAAACAAGTAAAGTTAAACCAAGGTTTTTTTTTTTTTGCATTAGTCGTAGGTAGGAATAGAATAAGAAATGTCCGCCTCCATGTCCGACAGAATCACCTCCGTGATGCGCTCAGCACAATTGGAGGGCTCCAGCCACGGAAGCAGTAATCATTCCATAGAAAATCACAGAAGTACTGCCTAAGGGCCTCCCAATCAGCGGCGCCAAAGGCCGGATTGGAGCGATAGGACAGGAAACAGATAGAAGATTGTGGTCGGAGGAACCCAACGGAGAAAAAATTTTCACAGAGTAAGAAGGATGATGAGAGGTAAGAAATAAATCTAGAATGTTGGGCCTATTTTCAACGCGATCGGGGATACGAGTAGTGCTGTACAATCTGCTCTAGGTCAGTCAGGATGGAAATGTTGTAAACTAGTTCACCAGAGATGTTAGTGAAATGGGAGGAAAGCCAAAGGTGGTGGTGAACATTGAAATCTCCTGAACTGGAGATTTCAGCGAAGGGAGAGCAGGATAGAATGTATCCCACTTTGAATTTGAGGTAGTCAAAGAATTTTGGATTGTCATTAGAATTAGGAAGAAGGTAATCAGCGCAGATGTATTTAGTTTGAGATTGGCATGTGAGCCGTAGCCAGAGGGTATAGAATTTGGAAGATTCGAGTTCGGGAATACGAGAACAAGTTAGGTCATTGCGTACATATACGCAACATCCACCTTTGGAGTGAAATTGAGTATAGAGAAAGAAAAGGGGTTACTGTCAGTCGTCCCAGACACCCGAGTTTCAGTGAGGAAAAGATGAGGAGGTTTAGAGGAGGAAAGGTGGTGTTCAACAGATTGAAAATTTGAGAAAAGGTCACGAATGTTGCAGAAGTTTATGAAAAGTGAATCAGGCAGAGGTCCAGAACATCACGAATGGGCGGGAGCAGATCCCGCCCCGCTGCCCAGGTCTGCGTTCCCGGCATCGGCATCGTCTCCAGAAGTGGAGACATTTATGGTCCCCTCCCCAGGGGACTCCGAGGCTCTTAAAGTTGATACCATTTTTTTTTTAAATTTTGAACAGATTATGTAGTGTGTAAGATGCATGCATATGTAGTGATGAATAGGGAGAGAAGCGTGTGTTTGAGAGCATGCTGGACTGCTCACAGGGTAGAAGAGACACTTTGTATGTGAAGCTAATACTTTTTATGGTTTGTGTTAGTTTGTAACTTTGTTGACCGACTGGCTTTTTCTCGATTTCAAAAGTGTATGAAATTACTTAAAAGCGTGGTCTGATCAAAGCCTATCTATATCTAGTCAGATTGAGCTTTTAAAAAATTTCATACACATCTGTTAAATTTGAAGAAAACCAATTGGTCAATAATTTACAAAATACCACAGCCATCAAATTTTTTTTAGCTTTACACCCAAAGCCAGCAAGACCAAATTTGTGAAACTGCATTCCAAATCAAAGTGCCTCGTGAGCTGAAAGTAAATATGTTCTCACTGACTTAAAATTTTCTGTTCAAAATCTGTTGTACGAAAATATTTACGTTAGAATGCGTGTGTGGACCAATTAGATATTGTTAGGCTTTGGTCTGACTAGCTATAGATAGGCTGGTGAACATTCTTAAACCAAGGCTACACGAGCGACTTTGTCGCTGCGACGAAGTTGTAACGACAAATCGCAAAGAATAAGTACTGTTGTTTCGTATGGGGCAAGCTACACGGCAGACAGTCGCTGCAACAATTATTTTCTGTTACATCCGCTGCGTTTTCCCCGCGACACGACAAAGTCGCTTGGAGGATTCGTTGTATTATTCAAAATGCTGTAGGCTACACGAGCGACTTTGACACAGCGTCATTGCCACGTGGCACTAAAAACGCAAAAAAAAATCACAGATTTGTCGGTTCACGTAGTTTGCGAGAGCCACTGCGACTTTGCAACTCTGACGCAGCGACAAAGTCGCTCGTGTAACCTTGGCTCAATGAAGAAACATTTAAAAGCTTTTGTAAATTTTTTGTATTTAAAAATAAACATTTAGAATTTTAGACAGATGTTAGCTACATCCTCTCACGTTTTTCCCCTTTTTCTCTCCTTTATTCCTTCTTTCATAAAAATATAAGTTTCATATTTAAATCTACTCCTTTATCGCTTAAGGCCAAGGCTATACGAGCGACTTTGTCGCTGCGTCAGAGTTGCAAGAGGTCGCAGTGACACAATCACAGTGGCTCTTGCAAACTACTTGGGCTGCGACGTCTTCGTTTTTAGTGCCACGTGGCAGTGACGCTGTGACAGTGTCGCTCGTGTAGCCTACCGCACTTGGAATAATACAACGAATCCTCCGAGCGACTTTGTCGTGTCGCGGGGAAAACGCAGCCGGATGTAACAAAGAATAATTGTTGCAGCGACTGTCTGCCGTGTAGCTTGCCCCATACGAAACAACAGTACCTATTCCTTGCGATTTGTCGTTACAACTTCGTCGCAGCGACAAAATCGCTCGTGTAGCCTTGGCTTTATTCCAAGAATGAACTTCATACTCCAAGTGTAAAGTTAGAATTTTTTGGAAATAATTTGTCGTGGCTTAAGTTCCTTGAATGGTTTATTTGGTTTGACGTGTTCTGCGTAATTGACACAGGAACTTCCTTATAAAATATTTTATGAATATGTGAACAGATATGCGGATGTGAAGTAATTTTAAGCATTTAAACATGGGATTTGTGCGCTCTCGGTTCGTTTTAGCACCTGATAGGATTATGACAAATTAAGTAAGCAATACATTTAAGGCAGTAGTTCCCAAGATTTTCTAGTTCAAGCACCCCAATGCAATCTGTTCTTCTCAGAGGTCTGATGCCACTATCTTGAGGATATGATTACTGTGAATCCAATCTATTCTTTTTTCCCGGCACTCAGGAAGGCTTTGCTCTCACACTATTCAACATCCAGTCCCTCTCACCCTCAACACCACGTAACTTCAGACTGAGCCTATAAAGTTTTCGTGGATGTAATAAATTGCGAATGTCTTGCTTCATAAGAAAGTTCTGTATTTTCAGTTAATGACTTGTATTTCCTACTTTGTTAAGTAGGATATAAAGGTATGCAAGTGTGTAATAGAGATTGAGTAGATTACGATATTGTATATCGTATTTCAACTTAAGCAGTAACTATATGAATTTTTAAAGTGTAAATTAATCCATTTCAGTGCGACCTTTCAAGGTCATTTTCCTATCGGAAAGTGTATATGCAATATTTTTTATCTCATTTACCCTATTACGTTGTCTATATATGTATATTTAATTTTAGAATCTGTTTTTATCTGATATGGTCATATATCAAGTCTAACAGATTTAAAGATAATTTATTTATATTTAGTCATTAATACGAGTCCCCATTTATTCTTTCTTGTAGAGTGGTTAAGGTTTGTTATCAGATATGAAGAATGAGGAGTGTCAAGTGCATACTGATTACTTTATGACTTATTAAAATCATTTACATTGCATAGTAATAAAGTGTGTCCCAGTGTTGAACTCTAGGGTACCCGTATATTAGGGCGGAGTGAAAAACTCATTTTTCGAATTTTCAAATTGGCTAGTGGGTAAAATGTGTGGAGTAGTGAGGAAATAAGCTGGTATAAATTTAAAATCATAACATTAATATCTTCAGGTGCCACAATGACCTTCAAAATTGAAAAAAGCAGATTTTAACCAATAATTACAGAAGAGTCTACGATGCACAATAGACAAGAATTTATTCACACTTGTATAAAAATAGCTCAGTCAACCTTTAAAAAAAGTTTCTATTCTCTAAAAACAGTTTTCTATAGTCAGCTCACTCAGCTGTCACGTGAGTACCTCGGTTCAGTGTAGCTGTCGCTCTCGTAGCAGGTGGGTGTTCTGTTGTTGGCGTTACTCAGATAGTCTAAACTATATTTCTTATATATTTTGCATTTCTGTATTGTGTTGCCCTAAGTTTGCCATGTACTATTAACTGAAATTAACGTATAATTGATATTAGCTCTTTCTTTTTCAGATTTGTATACTTTCAAAATGTCTCGAGTTTGTGCAAAATCAACCAGGGCCTCAACTGAGTGCCCCATGTTTGGTATGGGGGAAGATTTGTGGCACAGGAATCTTCCTACATACGAAGGAGTTTTTAAATATTACTTGTTTGTAAGAAACGATTTGAAACAGAATACTAATAAAGATCCTTCAATATCTCAAATATTAGAACAAGTTGTTGATAAATTGAAAACAATTTGGGAAAGTGCTTCCGTCCCAATTCTGTCAGACAGGCGAATTGAAACAATGTTCAGAAGCTACCACGAAAAGTATCGTGTCATTATGAAGCCATACCAAAGCAGAAAAAATTCTGAAGCTTACAAAGCAAAGATTGATATGTTCAAAAAAGAAGCACACACGAAACCTTTTGACATTGCAGCGTGCAAGTGCAAAGTACTAACACAATGTTCTTGTCCCAAAGAAAAAACGGTTCCAAAGGAAGAAGTGACGTTCCTCTTAGATCAAAGGAGTGAAAGAAAACTGTTTATTGATAGAGTAGATATTACACTCTCAAAGAAAAAAGCATCTACGTTGCTAAGAAAGCAAAAAGAAGCTGTGAGGCTCACCAAAGAATCTTCACAGGAGAAATTGCAGGATACAAATGTTGAATTATCATCATCGACATCAAATAGTGAAAGTGAATCTGGCGAAATATCAGACGATACATTTCCAGAGCCAGTTAGCTCGAAGAGAAAGCTCGAACAACCTGAAGAACAATTATTCAAGAAAAGGAAAACTACAAATCTACCTTCAGTGGCTACTGCTTGTGACAGGACTGCAGTTTCAGATCGAGCTGCAGCATTCATTGTTAGTGCAGTATTGCAAGATATTGGAGAAGTTTCTATTGACAATACATCTGAAGTAGTGGATAGGAGTAAAATCAGAAGAGGAAGACAAAAGAAGAGATCAGAAATTATGAAAGATCAAAATCAGGTCCCAATCAGAGGAATCTATTTTGATGGTCGAAAAGATTCTACACTCTTCCAAGAAAAAAAAGAGTCCAAAGTATATCAGAAGAACATATCACTTTAGTGAGAGAACCTGGTTCAGATTATTTGGGCCATTATTCTGTGAATTCTGGATCAGCTGAAGAAATATGTAAAGGAATGTTTGAGTATATTGGAAATAATGACATGAACCTGGAAAACCTTGTTGCCATTGGATGCGATGGTGCAGCAGTCAACACTGGAGAAAAGGGAGGCGTTATAAGGCTTATAGAATTGAAGCTGAAGAAGCCAGTTCAACATTTAGTGTGCCAGCTCCATGCCAATGAATTGCCATTACGCCATTTAGTTGCAAAGCTGGATGGAAAAACATCTGGCTCCCGCGGATTCACCGGTCCTATTGGCAGGGAATTAGAGAACTGTGAGAGTCTTCCTATTGTCGAGTTTGAAAGGATTGATGCTGAGGAACCAACTGTAGACTGTGAAGATCTTAGCACCGACCAAAAATATCTAATTGATATTCATCAGGCCATAACAAAGGGATATTGCTCTCCAGATCTTGCTCATCGTAGTCCAGGCAAAATGGCACATTCACGATGGCTGACTACAGCAAATCGTTTGCTTCGTCTATACGTTTCAACTGTAAGTCCAACTGAGAACCTCATGAACATTGCTTCTTTTATAATGAAGGTCTACATCCCAATGTGGTTTTCTATTAAGCAAAGTACGTCTTTTGTCAATGGCTCAAAACATGTTTTCAAAACTATTGAACTAACAAGAACACTGAATGACGAAGTAAAGGATATTGTAAACCCTGTCATACAAAGAAATGCATTTTTTGCAAATCCAGAAAATATTCTAGCATCAATGATTCATGATGACCGCAGCGCCATAAGAGAATTAGCGTGGAGGCGAATAAAGAAAGCAAGGCAAACAAACAAGGAAAAAGTTGTGAGGCGTTTCACAGTACCTGTTATTCAATTTGAAGCTACTGATTATACTGATTTAATTAATTGGCAAAAATGCATTGTCACTGAACCACCTGTGACAAGACACCTGACAGAAAATGAGATTGAAGAATTCATAGAAAACAAGAGTACCCCTCCATTCGAGAAATTCCCTTGTCATACACAAGTAGTAGAAAGAATGGTAAAATTAGTGACTGAAGCATCATCAAAAGTATTTGGATTGAACGCGCGAGATGGCTTCATAAGATCAACACTTCAGTCACGTAAAAAAATGCCATCATTCGAAAGTAAAGCTGAATATAAAGTTTAAATAAAACGTTAATAGAAAAAAACATGCGCAAGGATGGGTGGTTGGGAGGGCATGGGTGGAGCTCGACACGCAGCCACCTCCTCGTGGTGAGTTCTGGATTATTTAGATCATTAATCAAAAGAACATTGACATTAATCAAAAGAACATTGATCTAAATAAACTAAGAGCTGCGTAATTCAGTAACTATTTTGGTAATTGGAACACTTAATATATAATAATAACAAGTAAGTTTCAGTTATTGTACTAATGCAGAATATAAGAAAATCATTATATTTCACTTTTTTCGACGGCTTTGTGGCACCTGAAGATATAATTTCGCAGGACTAATATTTATGCACAGTCATTATCTATAGCACCCACATATTTTCCGCACTAGCCATATTTGAATTTCGAAAAAACGTTTAAAAACCTCATTTTCGATCCGCCCTACAGTATATACATAAAGGATCGCAAGCTCGATTCATATTAATTTATACACTTTGATGTTTTGTATTCTATTACTTAAATATTCGTATATGATTTGAACATGGCCATTATTATGTTTCTCTTACTCCAAAAGTAGGCAACCCTAATCACCACAATTGAATGTGCCACAGAGTTGAAAGCTTTAGACAGATCAAGAAAATTGCATCTGAAGATTTTTCGATGTTTACATTTTAATAAAGTCCCTCAATTAATGCAGTGATGGTTTCCTTTGAAGTGTTCTTTGCGTTTCGTGGAAAAACTAGTCTATTTATTTCCAAGGCTTTTCCCATGGTTGCCAAAACGGATATTGTACGATAGTTTGAGTGGACATCAGGACCATCACTTTAAATATGCATAATACGCGAGAGAGTTATAACATTAGACTGTCCATATAATTTCAGGTCTGAATAGAATAATTATTTTATGGACAAGTAGTTCGAGAAAACACACGATATGTATATTTTGTTTTGTTTTAACATAATTATTATTATTTACATACGAAGTTTCTGCATAAATGCGCGATTTAATGTTTTGTTAATTAATTTTCATGTCATGTCTGTTTTGGGCCAACGGTTGACTAGTGAGATTTATCGGCATATTATTATTAGTTTGGCTTTAGCTTAGTTCACCGAGTTTGGTTTGTGTCTTCTTTTTGCAAAGACTCGGAATTTAACTCCTTCTTCAACACCTTTATGTAATGTGTGTTTATGACAAACTGACTTTAATAACGCAACGGAATTCATACAAATTGTTTTCAAAAGATGAGTTACGTTTGTTTTACACTGTTTGTTATTAAAGTTAACATTTCTTTTAAAATCTAAACTTTGCGTGACTAACGAAGTTAAATTTAGGAATGTCCATAAAATGGATGAAATGAATTTAACTCAAATTTTGTACTTTTTTATAAATGAATTAACAAGAGGACTTTCATAATAGTTTCAATACAAGGACATAGTACCAATACTTTCAGAAAGGCTGTAGACAGCTGGCCTTTAATATGTTAATCGGCGTTTGGCTGTAAATAGATACAATGAATTAACATGTAAATAAGGTGTCAGTCCATTTTCCTACGTGTTTATCAATGAAACCATCGTAAATATTACGCACTGCGGGGAATTACTGAACTAGTTTAGAGTTAGGCCTTGTTGATGCGTTATTCCAACAATTAAACCAGGCCAAACTGAACAACCAATTAAGTAACCAACACTGACAAACCAGACCAAACCAACCAAGTAACCAACACTGACAAAGTTCAAATTTTAACTTACCACCTATAAATTACAGTTCTTCGACACAATGTAGAAGTGATACAAAGGTCATTTTAACTTCACTTAAGGCCCCCATAGACGATCAATCATGATTGACAATCATTGTAATTGTGCAATCATTTTGCTCGCGTGTGGGTATGATTGAAGGCTTGCGCAAATGATTGAAGGATATCAAACACTGTCAGATATTTTTCATCAATCATGACGTTTGCGCAATCATGCATGACGGTGTATGGCAATGATTGCACAATCGTGTTCAATCTTGCACTAGCAGCCATGGCGCATGCAACTTCACTTATGTTGTTCAGCCGTGCCACCGAGACTAACTGAAGATTGTGGAATCTCCTTACGAGTGTATGGGAAACAACAACGCTTGCACAATCACAATGATTGTCAATCATGATTGACCGTCTATGGGGGCCCTTACTCATTATCGCTTCATCTTGCACCAAGATATACGCGATACAATTATCGCTTAGTTTTAAGAGATAATCTGAAATGCCAAATTATCGCTCAGACAGAGGCGTAAACCAGAAAATATAAATATATAAAAGGGACATTGCCTATGCCCAAAGAACATGCCCAGTTTGATTAAGGTCAGGTGGGCATAGTTATGTTTAATAATAATAATTATAATAATAATAAAATTTTACAGTATATTAAATTTAGTTGGTGAAGTTCATTTATCTAAACAAATTTAATCTTCTCCCCCCCCTCCCCTCCCACAAGTCTTTAGTTTGTAAAGTTCAAAAAACTGAGAGAAGACTTATTCAAACCCAAATGAGACGCGTTACAGCGAGTTCCCAAACACGTGAAAAGATGTCTCACGTTGACACAGTTGTGAATCTTCTTTCTTTCTTTACAGTAAAGCGACTTCAATCCAAGGTTCCAATATTTTTCTTCATTTCTTCACTATTATTAACAAAACTGTTTCGTCAAAATGTCACCCTCAATTTTGTTTATGAGGGTGGGAAGCCTATTCTGTTTTTGGTAACTCGCTGTAACGCGTCTCATTTGAGTTTTACTACGTCTTCTCTCAGTTTTTCGACTTCACAAAATGAAGTGTGTTAGGAAAAGATTAAATTTCTTCAATAAATGAACTTCACCAACGAAATTTATTACAAGAAATTTGAATGTGAATCAACAGCAAAAATGCGAAATATAATAATAATAATAATAATAATAATAATAATAATAATAATAATAATAATAATAATATTATTATAATAACAACATTCTTTACCTTTTTCTTTTGTTTAACGTTTTTGTTGAGGACGTTATCGGAGAGGCCGAGGAAGCAGTCGTCGCAGGTGCAGTCGGAGCCACGGAGGACGCGATCGAAGCGAGAGAGGCCGAACTTTCGAGGCTGTCCGTCCTCTTCAGACCGTTCCACCCCCCTTTCTTGGCGGCGAGGACGGCCTCCAAGAGAGAGTCCCTCCGCTCCAAAGGGGGACGGGGAGGGAGGGCGTCGCCCTTCGGTCTGCCCTCCTCCCTGCTCTCCTGACTCTCCCTCGAGGTCTTTCTACTGCTGGGGGCAGAGTCCTCGTCGTCCAGTTCGGAGGGACGCCTGCTGTGGGGTGTGCCCCTCCCATCCTCCTCCTGGTGACCTCCTTCGGTAGAGAGGTCCTCCTCGAAGGCCGAGTCCCCACCGTCCATTCCGGAGAACGAGGACTCGCCCCCCATGTCACCCTTGCTGGAGGTGCGATCGCGGAGTAGAAAGTGCCACCAGAGTGGCACCGGTTCCTCCTCCTCCGAAAGGTAAAACGGGGACGAATCGAACCCATTCATGGGTGGCACGGCACCCGAGGAGGGTGAAGTAGGGGAAGGGTCACTGAGAGGGCTGACGAGTGGGGTGTCAAATTGCTCCGTTCGTAGGAGAGGGAGTTCAAACGCTGGTCGTTCACCTCTGTCCTCTTTTTCGCACATTTTGGTTCAATGTTTCGGATTTTTATACTTAAATCGTGAAAATGTCGCTCGAATCGGAATGGAAATTCGACTCGACTTTGGCAAGGGTACGGGTATGAATATGGGTATGGACATAATTTCTCATTTTCGAAATGAAATTTTTATCTTTAAAAAAAAAAGTTCGAGCAAAAGAAATGAGGCGAGATGCTGCAGAGGGGTCGACTATAGGTCGATCCTGAACTGTCGGTCAGACCCACATAAAGTATCAAAGTGTGTATGTATACATAAATATATATATATATAATACTGTATTTTCTTATAGTTGTGAGTTCAGTGTGGCTATTTAATTTGAAAAGAACACCTGTTTTTTTACAAATAAGAAACTTAACCACACTTTATTTTACTGCAAGATGCTTCATATAATTCAGTTTCATATTAAACCCACCAGGTGTTTGTGAAAACACACACACACACACACTTTTTTCCTTTCCAAAAAGAGCGAAAATAATTAAAATTGCAGGTAAATGTAAATGGTATACCTGCGCGGGGCACATTAATTAATGCCAATGTCCCTGTGACACTGTTGACCTTTTAGCTCAGATAAAGGACCACTGAGAAGCTTAATTTCATTGCACGTATAATCTACGAGCACTGAAGACACGCACTGTTCAGTGCCACCCACGAATAGGCACTACAATCATTTATGTCTGTTTTTATTAATGTTTTGTGTGTTTTAAACAGAAATTATTCCTATTTTTTATGTCTATTAATACCAATACTATATATATATATGTATATATATATATATATATATATATATATATATATATCTATCGCGGACAAACCCCATATACAATTTGTTTTTACTTAAACAAAGTGGTTAATTTCGATTCTCGGTGGGATTCCTCATCAGGATAAGAAGCAAGTTAAAAGCAAAACAAGGCTAAAACTCGGAGAACGCTTTAAAGCACTTACTATAACGCCACGGCGCCAAAAACATAACTAAAAGACCTAGTAACGAAACCGTATTTCTCTGAGCCAAATGGAAAGCATCGTACCTCTCTGCCAGTTCGCTTCATTTTACATTTTGCGTTTCATTATATTGTAAACAAATTCATGCATCTCAAACGTGTTATTTGAAATTAAGTTATCCAAAAATAAATGTAAAATGACTCATAATTTTTTTCTTTCTTCCCGTTTCTTCCATCTTTGTTGATTAAAGTATTTAATTTTTTTCTACGTTTAAGTACATAATTATTATTGTTTCCAGTTGTTGATAGAACCTTTTTCTACCTAATTTCACCCGTGTCCGCTAACTCCTAAAGTTAGTGTCACTAACGCTAACGATAAGCATTTCAACAGTTAGCACCGCTAAAGCTAATTTTGTCGCTAATTTTTTGTGAAATCACCCCAATTTATGTATGTTCTGCCTTCCGTAATTTACTTACATATATTAGCACATACCTTGATATAATTAGTTGTTAAGGTACAAAAATGTGACGTTATAGTCTGCGAAGATGAAAACATTTTTACTTAGGAGTGCAGTTCCTTTCGTATATATTAAAAGGGAAAAAAAAACCAACGGAAGAATAAATTATATTCAATTTACGAGTGATTTTGAAAAATTAGCGACTGACTTTCTCTAAAAACTTAGCGCCGCTACCCGTTTCACTAACAATTTTGAAAATTAGCGACGCTAATTTCAGCACTGCCTATATATTTTTTAGGGCAATTGTGGCAAGGAAATGCATAAGTACATTCTTCATTGCCTTTCCTTTAGTTAACTAAGGTCTGGTAAATTTTCCCAAGCAATTAGAAACAAAGTTTTCTGAAAGTGTTTTTCTTTAAATAATTAATTTCTTATTCAACAAAGTGCGGGTCACAGATCCTGAAAAACCTCGAAAACACGAATAAGACGCCTGATTTTAGTATTTTTCGTGTGGTCTGAACAAAACCTCCATCTTCAAAATTTAACTCATTAACATTCGCGCATTTTCAGAGTCACTCTGAAAATGTGCGAATGTTAATGAGTTAAATTTTGAAGATGGAGGTTTTGGTCTGCATGATATTTTTTCAAACTAACACATCTTGGAAAGGCTGATTTTCGCTGGATTCAGTTTCTGAAGTAAAATTTATGATAGGAAAGGAATAAAATTTTTAAATTATATTGTTACTTTTTCTAATTTTTTTATTTTCGTTTACAACGACTATAGTAGTTTTGTCGTAGTACGAGGAATTCAGGTGAGTAACGACTCTGAACATTCAACAAAAACGTTAGACAGACAGCAAACAGACTGACACAGACAAGGATCCCGTAGTAAGATCCTTTTTGTACGTTAAAATTATTATTAAATTGAAAGAAATTGCGTCTGACAATTTTTACAGTTTTAGAAAAACCTTAGTCGTTACAATCTTATCGGGATGAGTTCGTAAAAACTAATTCAAACAAAGTAAGATTTCATTGAAAGGCACTTTTGTGAACAAGTAAACAATATGGACACATTTTTCCTACCTTCTCAATTCATATTTCTTGTTTTTTCCATAAACTAAGTTTGGTTTTTGTTTACGTATATAGACCATATAAAAAAAAACTTATTCCGGGAGAGGTTACACCCGTAATATCGGTTTCTAATAATTTGGGGGAACTCGTCATACGGTCCAAAGGTGGGCAGTTGCGGCGCAACATTTTTGGTTGCGCTTGCGCTTGCGGCGCAACTTTTTGAAAAGGGTTGCGCTTGCGCGTGCGGCGCAACTATTTCAGCAGAGTTGCGGTTGCGGTTGCGGCGCTACAAAAATTGTTGCGCGTGCCCACCACTGCAGATATACATTAAATGCAAAGGTGGGCAGTTGCGCCGCAAAAAGTTGCGGCGCAACTTGCGGCGCAATATTTTTGGTTGCGCTTGCGCTTGCGGCGCAACTTTTTGAAAAGGGTTGCGCTTGCGCGTGCGGCGCAACTATTTCAGCAGAGTTGCGGTTGCGGTTGCGGCGCTACAAAAATTGTTGCGCGTGCCCACCACTGCAGATATACATTAAATGCAAAGGTGGGCAGTTGCGCCGCAAAAAGTTGCGGCGCAACTTGCGGCGCAATATTTTTGGTTGCGCTTGCGCTTGCGGCGCAACTTTTTGAAAAGGGTTGCGCTTGCGCGTGCGGCGCAACTATTTCAGCAGAGTTGCGGTTGCGGTTGCGGCGCTACAAAAATTGTTGCGCGTGCCCACCACTGCAGATATACATTAAATGCAAAGGTGGGCAGTTGCGCCGCAAAAAGTTGCGGCGCAACTTGCGGCGCAATATTTTTGGTTGCGCTTGCGCTTGCGGCGCAACTTTTTGAAAAGGGTTGCGCTTGCGCGTGCGGCGCAACTATTTCAGCAGAGTTGCGGTTGCGGTTGCGGCGCTACAAAAATTGTTGCGCGTGCCCACCACTGGACTCATACCTCAGTTAACTAAAGGCAACGAAGACATCGAAGGGTGTATTTATGCAATTCCTCGCCATAACTACCCTAAAAAATATATAGGTAAAACCGTTAATATGAAAGAAAACTCCATCAACATCGATATAGTCTGACGACTGTAAATAATAAATAGTCGTTTATTCAAACAAAAACAATTCAAATTCCAACATTAAAAAGTAAAAAAATCTACCAAAAATTCCCAATCTGGACAAAAGCAAAATTTTATGTCATTTCACAGTTATTTCTTGGACAATCTTAATTAAAATAAAGCCGCGTTTGATATCGATGAATTTGTTTACGATATAATGAAACACAAAATGTAAACTGACAAAAGTAAGATTCTTTCCATTTGGTTCAAAGGAAATCCGTTGTTTTTCACCCTCGTTTTTAAATGACGTTACGGCCAAAGTTCTAAAGAACTCTCCAAATTTAATTTCTGGGTTTTTTGTTAATTCACTTATTAAATCACTTTGGTAAATAAAACGTTTTCTTACGAGAGTTTAGACTGCAGTATATATATATATATATATATAATATAATATATATATATATATATATATATATATATATATGAGCGGATTAAGGGTCGTAGAAAAAGACACAGATAAGAGGTGGAGTTATATTCCGTCACATTTCGGCACAAAGCCTTGCTCACACCGAATGAGAACACGAGTTAAACAAACAATATTTAAATGCAAACGATCTTTTCCAAACCTATTGGACGAACATTCATGGCTTCACCTAATTGGCTGGTTACTGTTAATGCTCCTTGGCCCCGCCCCTTTCTGCTAACTTCACCATAATTTTTCCTGTTATTTTGGCTAAACACACAAATCCCTCTCTATGATTTATCACGTTTCCTGTTAGAAAACGTGACGAAACGCGGGTTAGTTATGACGAGAATATGTTTATTTTCGATTTGATATTACTATTGTTTTCTATCGTTTTGGGATTCTGTTTTGGGTGAAGGCATTAATTTCCTTTTAGTCAAACGACGGTTTTACTGGTTGTTATTGTTATTATTATTATTATTATTATTATTATACAAAAAATATTATGACCCGATGTCTCCCATCAGGTCGTAGGAAAGCGGATCAACGAACTGTCCCGAGTGATTGGATGAATTTTGCTGAAGGACTGCCGAAAATAATCAAACCAGATTCGGGTTGCGTAAAAGGAATATAATTTTGTACATTTCTGCGCGAGTTCATATCCAAGAATTTGAATGGTCGCATTGCGCGTCACAGTCCCGCGATCTCAGCCAAGAGTCGACAACATTCGTTGAACCAAAGAGCAAAAAGAACGGAGGGTAAAACAATGGCCCACGTGCCCTAGACTGGTCAGACCAAGTACGACCTACCAGGAAATTATGGCCGACAATAGGTTCGTCCTCGTCGTGGATAAAAATACCATCCCAAATACAGTACTGTGCAAAAGTCAGAGACCACTGTCGATCTGATAACTATTAGATAATCTGTTGTATGAAAATTGGTTTTGATACTAAAATACATATTAACTAGAACCTCTGGTTCATATTAACGTATAACTAAGTTATTACTTAAGTGTATAAAGTTGTATAAGCTGGATGACCCTCTAGTCTGCATAAATTGGACTTGAGGGTTGATTCATTATATTATTTATAACGCATGTGTTTAAAGATCTAGCGAACTATTACTGATGGATCTGCAGTAAATGCTCCTAAGCTATTGTTATATCAATATTTACAATTAAAAGTATTGACATATTCACTTAAATTCTGCAAAACAAATTTATCCAAAACGTTTCTCATTATAATCCTAATTCATGCTGTTTTTTTTCTTTCACAGGCTTAAGAAATGACAAAAAGTACAATTTCTGATGAGATTAGATATAAAATAATACATTTGCATGGTGAGGGACTGAGTCAAAGAAAAATAAGTGAATCTACAGGCGTTTCCAAAACTGGTGTACAAAAAATCTTGGCTCGTCACAGCTCAAATAGAACCCCAGCTGATCTCCCTAGATCAGGGAGGCCCTCTAAGCTTTCTCCATCTGATCTACAATATCTAAAGATTACTTCCCTTCGAGACAGACGCAAATCCAGCACTTCACTTGCAGATGATCTCAAAAAAACAAAAGGTGTCTCAGTTGATCCCTTTACTGTATGAAGGAAACTTAACTCAGTAGGTCTTAAAAGACGTGTTGCAGCAAAAAAGCCACTTTTAAGGAATGGAAATAAAGAGAAGAGAAGAAAATGTGCTTTGGAACACAAGTATTGGACATCTGAGACCTACTAAATTAAGCTTCCTTCGTACAGTAGAAGGATCAACTGAGACACCTGTTGTTTTTTCGAGATCCGCCGCAAGCGAAGTGCTGGATTTGTGTCTGTCTCGAAGGGAAATAATCTTTAGATATTGTAGATCAGATGGAGAAAGCTTAGAGGGCCTCCCTGATCTAGGGCGATCAGCTAGGGTTCTATTTGAGCTGTGACGAGCCAAGATTTTTTGTACACCAGTTTTGGAAACGCCTGTAGATTCACTTATTTTTCTTTGACTCAGTCCCTCACCATGCAAATGTATTATTTTATATCTAATCTCATCAGAAATTGTACTTTTTGTCATTTCTTAAGCCTGTGAAAGAAAAAACAGCATGAATTAGGATTATAATGAGAAACGTTTTGGATAAATTTGTTTTGCAGAATTTAAGTGAATATGTCAATACTTTTAATTGTAAATATTGATATAACAATAGCTTAGGAGCATTTACTGCAGATCCATCAGTAATAGTTCGCTAGATCTTTAAACACATGCGTTATAAATAATATAATGAATCAACCCTCAAGTCCAATTTATGCAGACTAGAGGGTCATCCAGCTTATACAACTTTATACACTTAAGTAATAACTTAGTTATACGTTAATATGAACCAGAGGTTCTAGTTAATATGTATTTTAGTATCAAAACCAATTTCCATACAACAGATTATCTAATAGTTATTAAATCGACAGTGGTCTCCGACTTTTGCACAGTACTGTACATCGCTAAAATCACGAAGAGTGGTACAAGATGGTTATGGTGTTGCTTTCGTTTTCTGCTGCAGGCACTAAACTGGCTCAGAATAGCATAAAATAACATCTATACGGATCCTCCAGTAAACGATGCTTCCAGGTGCGCGAGCCATGGTTAGTTAACAGGTCCCTTCAGCATGGCAACATCCCCAAACAGGACTAAACGTACCAAAGCCTGGCTCAAGAAAAACTTTCTCGAAATTTGATTGTCCAGCCCAGTTCCGCGATTTAAACTCTGTTCAACACCTATGGGATGATTGATATTGATCACGTTGTGAAAAAGAAATGCCCTCGACCATTGAAAAATTGTTTGAAATTTAGAAAAAGGGACAGAAAAACATTTCATTTGTGTCAATGAAAAACAGTAAAGCGAAAGGTCCGTCGTTGTGTGCCTGATCAAAACGGAGGGGTTAATTGGTATTTTCAATCTTTCATCTACTCAACCGGTCAACTCCGATGGAACAATCTTCCTCAATCCATCTTTCCCCCCTGTCTATGTCTATGACCTCCAATCTTTCAAACGCAGAGTATCCAGGTATCTCGAAAACCCCGTACCTAGATTTTAGCTTTCTTCTTTTATGGGGGTGGGGGTCGTTTTGCGGGTCTTCGCCCTTGGCCCCTCCTCCTTGCATAAAATAAATACAGATTCGGCCAACAACACCTAACGATGACACCCCCAAATATCTAACCTAACTTAGCTTAACATGCTAACCTAATCTAACTTAATCTAATCGACAATAACTTAGCAATTTCATGTCACGTGGATCGAAAGGCGTTTGCCAGAGTATAGACGAGTCTCTTCGTCAATTTTTGAGTTTGATCTCTTGCTTAAATGAATGTAATAATAGACAGTGTATTCAGTAACTTATTTGTGGACAAACGTTGATAATTCTAAACTGTGTAGTTGTCCAGAGACACGCACAGGAATATATATATATATATATATATTGTGCAGAATCAAACTTTAACTGACTCCATTTTCAAGCGAGCTGTTAAGACCCTTCAAACATCGCGTCATGCAGTCACTGGGGACAGGATCTACATAATACTCTATCAGAATCAGTTGACCAAAAGAACGCGTGTATTGAACCAGCTTCATTCTTTACCGCTAATTTTATTTATAATAATAATAATAATTACAGATTAAAAGAAGCTGTCAATGTAACTTTAAACACACACACACACTCTGTTACGGTATATTAAGGCCCGCTTACGACTCACAACTGGAGTCGTAAGACGATCCTATGGGCGTCCGGCCTAACAGTAACAAAGGCAAGCTGAAGAAAGGAATGCATTCCATAGTGAGTCAGTCTTGGTCAAAAATAATGAGAATGACTCATTAATTCTTTTCGTGTTTAACGATATCGTACATTTATCAGTCTTATTATTGCATGTTTTTCCTATGCGTTAAAATCGGGTTCGATATTTTTTACGCTTTTTTTTTGTAATTTAAAACAGTTTTATGCAATATACGGTATTGAGAAATTAATTATTTTTTCTAAATAATTTAACAAATGGAGATAAATATTTGAAATGTCAATTTAATTATCGAATTGATTAAAGCGTTTCTTCCTTTCAAATTAAAAAAAAAATGTCAGTCAAACACTGCCAATTTCGTGTTTCGATCGACTCAATTTCATTGTAGGATTTTGATTAAGTGATGTTGCTATGATGTAAATTACAGAATGATACTTCTAATGATGTAATATGAGTGAACACATTCACCAGCTTTAATTGCTTAAGGGTTACACAAATAAAAACTTCATTTTTAAGCAAATTATCTAATATATATATATATATATATAATATATATATATATATATATACAGAGTGTCCCAAAACAACGTATACATTTTTAAAAAACTTATAACAGGCGAACCCACTAACGGATTCAGATGATTTTTATTTCTTTTTATAGGTAAAATATACAACTTCGGAATAATAGATAGTTTAATTTGTTTTAAACACGTAAGTGTTCGAAATGTCGACCATTGACATCAATGCACCACTGCGCTCTTTGATTCATTGATTGGCAGACTTCAACAAAAATGTTTGTAGGGATATTTCTACACGCTTCTTCAACTGTGCTCTTTAGTTGTTCAAGTAATGTAGGTCTTCTACTGTATACTTCATTTTTCAAATGACCCAATAAAAAAAAGTCAAGTGGGTTCAAATCTGGTGAACGTGGTGGATACTCGATACTACCTCGTCGTCCGATCCACCGATAATTAAATGTTTCATCAAGGTAGTTCCTGACATCCTGATGGTAATGAGGAGGTGCTCCATCTTGTTGAAAGTAAATGTCCTCATCTCCGTATAACTGTCGAATTGCAGGAAAACCTTCTCCCCGAA
This sequence comes from Bathynomus jamesi, assembly GCA_023014485.1. NCBI lineage: Eukaryota > Metazoa > Arthropoda > Malacostraca > Isopoda > Cirolanidae > Bathynomus > Bathynomus jamesi. The sequence goes on from JAJOZX010000335.1 coordinate 854,578, forward strand.
GCATGTTGAGGTAGCTATGGCCGGTAACTGTACCATCGAAAAAGAATGGACCAACCAAACCTTTGGAAGAAAAACCACACCAGACAGTTATACCCGGTAAATTTACATGTCGTTCCACATAAATGTGTGAATTTTCTTGTGACCAGTATGTGCAATTATGACGATTAATTATACCATTCAACTTAAATGTAGCCTCATCAGACCACACAATTTTGTCTGCAAATTGGCCATCTTCTGTGTTTTTTACTCGAAACCATTCGCAAAACTGGATTCTGCGATCCGGATCATCCTCATTCAAGGCATGTAATAATCTTGGGATGTAAGATTTCCATTTAGCATTCTTCAGAATTCTGTGGACACTTGTCTTACTTTTCCCTGTTTCACGAGCACTTTGTCTCACAGATTTTCTTGGTGATCGGTTGAATACCTGTAGCACTTCACCAGAAGTGTTAGCATCTGTTGATGTCTTTGGACGCCCAGTCGCTTGCTTGTACACATCATGCACAGTACCGTATACTTCAAATTTCTCACAGATACGTGAAATGGTAAGTCGAGTTGGAGGATTAGTTCCAAAATTGTCTCTCCACTGTTGTTGAACCTTTGATATCTTCTCAACTTTAAAATACGACTTTAGTATCCATTTTCGTTGCTCAAATGATAAGCGCACACTTCCATTTTCCATGTTTACTGTAGGCAGGCAAGGCTATTACTAATTTCGATTTTGTATCTCCTTAGGCTAGCCAAGGCTGTCAACAATTTCGCTTTTGTATCTCCTTAGGCTATAGGCGATAAAAAGAAATAAAAATCATCTGAATCTGTTAGTGGGTTCTTCTGTTATAAATTTTTAAAAAATGTATACGTTGTTTTGGGACACTCTGTATATATATATATATTACAGGGGTTTGACAAAATAATATGAACACCTTGATAAATGGCGGTTTTTATTCTTAATATGGAGTTGGTCCTCCTTTAGCGGCAATAACAGCTGCAATGCGTCGGGGAATTGATTCATACAGCTTTTGGACAGTGGCTAGAGGAATCCTGAGCCATTCTTCGAGCAAACCCTGCTCCAGTTCCTCCAAAGACGCCGGCGGTGGGAATCGGCTTCTGACCTGCTGCTCCAACTGACACCACAGATGCTCGATAATGTTAAGATCCGGGGATTGTGGAGGCCAATCCAAGCGTTCTACTTCACTAACATGCTCTTCAAACCAGTTTTTAACGACCCCAGCGGTGTGGATTGGTGCATTATCATCCTGGAAGACGGCGCGGCCATTGGGAAACAGCGTTTGGACCATGGGATGGACCTGGTCAGCCAATATTGACAGATAGACCTGGGCGTTAACCCTACCATGCAGTACTACAGCTGGGCCAAGAGTATTCCACGATATTGCTGCCCAAACCATCACAGATCCGCCTCCATGCTTAACGGTTGGGGTCAGGCAGTCGGGGTCATAAGCATCTTTAGGCTGTCTCCAGACGTAAACTCGACCGGAACATGGAAATAGCGTAAAGGAGGATTCGTCGGAGTAGACTACATTCTTCCACCGGTCCATTGACCAATTCTTATGGTCATTACACCATTTTCTGCGCCGCTCAATGTTGATGTGCGAAAGGAAGGGTTTGGCAATTGCAGCCCTCCCATGGTATCCAGCTCCATGGAGCTCGCGACGTACAGTTCTGGTCGATACCGGGCTTGCAAGATGCTGGTTAAGCTCTGCAGTCACTTTTGGAGCTGTGGTCTTATGGTTCTTTGTCACAATGCGCTTTAGCACCCGGCGGTCTCGATCACACAGCTTCTTCTTGCGTCCACTATTGCATTTGTCGGCGCGTCTTTCCATGGTTTTGGTATGCAGACATGACCATAGAGACAGTTCCTCTGGATACATTGAACATCTGAGCGGTTTTCGTCACCGATGCACCAGCCATCCGCGCTCCGACAATTTGCCCTCTTTGGAAGTCTGACAGGTCTTTCATAACTGCTAATTCATAATTCACTCAGATCTGTAAAAACAACGTGAGGGTTATAACATGACGTATACACTCTCTGTTACGCATTTAAATAGGTTTGCCAGTCATTTGACCGTTTACTTTGTGTCTGAGCAGTCCGTAAAGATAACCGGTGAAATCGGCGGGTGTTCATATTATTTTGTCTAACCCCTGTGTATATATATGTGTATATATATGTATGTATATATATATATATATATATATATATATAGAGAGAGAGAGAGAGAGAGAGAGAGAGTGTGTGTGTGTGTGTGTGTGTGTGTGTGTGTGTGTGTGTGTTAGACATTATGGTTTTAGAATAAACTAATATTGATTTTCAATATTAGTCATCTGTTACTTAATGGTGACTAGTTTAGTGTCAAAAATAACGTTCATTATTATTATTATCAATATTTTTATAGTGGTCCGCTTGGATGCTGAAGGTGATGAACTACAAGCCAAATTGTATCGTGGATAAATGCAGCAACATCAATCATAGTTGGATATTGAGTCAGTGTTCATAGGTCTAAACTAGTATCTGTAATCACTTAAGAATGTTTTACTCTTCTTGTACGTAAGATTAAGAAGTTGTGATGGAAGTTTGAAGAAACTTGAAGAAACTATGATATAATTTCTTTTGACTCGAAAGGACTCGCGCGGAAAGTAAACTGGTGCTACAAAAACGATGCTTTTAAAAAGACCACCATGCCCTGCTTGCGGAACCTCGTGAAAGTTACCAAAATATTCGATGGTCCTACTGAGATGGATATTTTATTCATTCCTGTGAATAGCATCCAACCGTCAAGTTCAAACCAATAACTGATTGTCGAAGTTCACTAAAATATTTTTTATGACCTATGGCTATGCCGTGATAAATAATGACTGCGTGCATAAACTTGTTCGCATTTCCAGAAATGGGATTGTAAATGACGACCTTGTATGTCAGAAACCAAATTCTGTTAACCTTTTTGCGTGGTTGACGCTACAGCCAAGGTTTGTATACATTATAGTACGACAAGACGAGGTGAGGGAATCCAGTGATTCTACCAAATTATCGACCGCGCTCATTCGCCATTAAAAATACATGCGTGTAACGTGTAGATACTAAACTGTTTATAAGTATTTGTCTGATAAGACTGCAGCAATCGTCAAATGAAATACATACCCCGAGAGAACACTCTCTCTCTCTCTCTCTCTCTCTCTCTCCTCAGCAATGCCAAAAATGACTCCAAAAAGAAGAAACGCGAAAAAGCTGTTCAAGAATACTGGACTGATAAGACAAGACATTGAAGCGACATTTTTCACCCCAAACTCAAATATAAAGCAATTGCCAGAAATGAGACGATCAGGTGCACGGGACACCGTACCAACGAGCCACATTCCAGTGAAACCATCAAACGAATTAAGAACCCCATTAACTGTCCCAAAACATCCCAATCATACCCGGATTGTGGAACGCTGCGTTAAACTTGTAACAAACACTCAAAGTCTGGGAATGAGTTTGACCTCGTGTCAACATCAAATCACGCCTTTTAGCGTCATGCCCGGGTAGAAACTAAGAAAGACTCGATATCAGTTTCTTTTGTGGTCATTTCATAGATTATATCATGAAGAAATTATAAAACTGCGACGTGACTTTTCGTTTCAGCGTCAAGCAAAGAACTTTCCTGGGAGTTCTTTAGCAGAACTACTACTACTACTGGATTTTCACTTTTAAATCAAATTAATGAAAGAGCAGACTCGACGTCACATCTATAGTCGACAATTTTTTCATCATTTTCATTTAAAAAAAAATCCAAAATAATAATATTTCATGTTCACTTTCTACTGATTATTGGCTAATATAGAAGTGAGTTACACTACTCAGGAAAAGGTGGAGGCCTTTTCCTCACAAGTGTAACTTACTTTCATATTAGCCACTGCGTGTTATTCTACCCGCAACAAAAGAAAAAGGTCCCAAAACAAGACATCAATTTGAACATTTCTTTTAATTCTACTGTATTACTTTTGTAAATTTAATTTAAAATAAATTTTCCTATGAAACCGGACTTATGGGACACCCTGTATATGAGGAAAATGAAAAACTAAATATTTTCTTCTTTTCATTTGCCATTATATTAACCCAACCCTTCGTCCCATCTCAAAAAAAAAAAAAAATCTAATTACACATTTCTGTCACTGTTTTTCTTCCATTTTAGCGTGTAACCTTTTAAGACTTCTTCCTTTGAGCAAAACTGCAACGGAGACTTTCCATTGGGCTGCTAATTAAAATTTTGCCAATTTATTTCGTTGGAATGCAAGTGAAAATGATCAACACATTTGTTGTAAGTTTCAATTTCATCTTATCTTGCATTTCCTTAAAAGTTAGTTCGTGTTAAGTTTTTTTCAGCTGTTTTACAGGGTCAGAGTTTATTATTGTTGTTGTTGTTGTTGTTGTTTAACACATTTTTATAAAAAAAAGGTTATTATCGTTCGTAATAACTCTTAGAAATATAAAAATATAAGAGGTATGCGGTGCACTGAGTGAAAAAGATGTGACCTACATTAATTGATAATGTTAACAGCTAAACATGCTCAGGAATCAAACGATGTTAATGTTAAACAAGGATGTTGAGAGGTGCTTAGCATTTAGGTGTTGAGAGAGAGAGAGAGAGAGAGAGAGAGAGAGAGAGAATGTTTGACTTCAACACCGTAAAAAGAATGACTTTTGAAAAGAAAACTTCAACAAATCATAATTTGGAATTTTAATTTTTTTATATTTTATTGTTTAAATTTTAATAAAACGGATAGTGTGTGTGTGTGTGTGTGTGTGTGTGTGTGTGTGTGTGTGTGTGTGTTACAACTTCAGTTTAGGATATTAAGACATTTGGGTTTAATTAAGTACATAGAGACATGTACAGTGCTTACAATAAGTCTCGCGCCTCTGTCTCGTCCCAAGCTAGTCTGTTAGGTATAAAATGGGCGGTCCTTATGGCAGCGGAGGTGTGTTCGAATTGGTGCACATAATTGCTCTAACCCCCATCAATGACGTCCATTATTACGTCACTTCTGCTACATTTTAGTGTTTAAAATACAAATGATTAAGAAGCAGAATGACCAAGTTTCGGGATGTTGGGATGGTTATGGAGCAATCCTAGTCATCATAATATTAGCTGGGCATTACATTATACCGTCTCAATATATAGTGTAGAGTGTAGACTATAGAGAACGACTAATTCAGCAAATATCCCAAATCATGGCATGATACCTAAGTTATTTTGACGCAGGTCTAAATTATTTGCTCAAATGCAATGATTGATATTAAGTAATTGTTGGGAATTGTTGTCAATATTGTTGTTTGTGATACATATCCTACGTGAAGAATCTAATGACCAAATTCCTCAGTGAACCTCTCACGCGCTCGCATTTCGAGGAAGTCACGGTCGTCTCACTAATAGACAGTTTATCCATTGTTTTAAGTAGTAACCTATTCCATCTTATGAAAGTCATTAGTCTAAAGCAAGACTGGTGGGCCGTGAATCAGAGAAATTTGCATTTGATTTGTTCATCGTAATTATTACGTAATATAGTATACTATATATTAGTATATAAGAGTTTATTGGTAGCATATCATATGACAATTCCCATAAACATGTGATGGCCTCGATGTTGCCAGTTTTTATTTTTTTCCTGAAACTATTACCTTCTCATAGTTTGTTTCAACAATGCATATATTATCATCTCCACAAGCGTAGACATTGCAAGAAAAGATTCTAACTAAGGATAAGTAAAGTTCTTTCATGGTCACACTATATACTTTTATAGATGTCAAACATAAAAATATAATAAAATTCTATATTAACATAAATATATATTCGATACACATTTACGTCATGGCTTTAACATCAGTATTTCGTATAGCTTCCTCCGGCATCAATAATTTCTTGCAATCGTTGCGGCATAGAAGAGGCCAGATTGTAGGGAATGTTTGGTGTTCGGCGTAAGCTCTCCGAACTATTCCTCGTGTGAGCTAAAAGTGCTTCAAATGTTCTTTCATTGCGTTGCTCTCATTCGTTAATCATTATTGCCCAAAGGTTTTCAATCGGATTCATATCAGGAGAACGTGGTGGCAGAATTAGATTAATAATCTCTGGCTCCCTTTCCTCCTCCCTTCGTAATTCCCCACCCAACCTCGTTTCCTTCGACATAGCAACGCTTACCTCCATCCTCATTCCACTTCCTTCATTAAACCTATTATCGCTTTTACTGTCCCTTCCTTCCATCCTTCAATGCCAGCGTTCTTAAACCTAGCACATAAATTATATAATATGGAATCTAACACCTTAGATCCCTACGCATTCATGTTACTTGAAGACGCCTGTGTCTTAGGGGAATCTAAGTGTTGAGAGTGGGCTTGAGGGGTAGTCTATAGATTATTACAGATGACCTTGAACGCTCCAACTATTTAAAAATGATTATTTATTACGCACATCATATGGCATAATACACACATGAATTTAAGTATCTTACACTATAGGAATGGAATTGAATCCTACCAGAGTTAAAAAGTCGCAAAATATGATACATTAGTTTGTATTAAGAGGTTACTAAGAGAAAAGGATGTGGGATAGAGCGGAAGGCAGAGAGTATATTTTCTCGAGTTTCGGTTATTATTAACGTTATATGGATACATTGCCATGCGGTGTGATCAGAGAGAGAGAGAGAGAGAGAGAGAGAGAGAGAGAGAGAGAGAGAGAGAGAGAGAGAGAGAGAGAGAGAGAGAGAGAGAGAGAGAGAGCTTTTAAATCACACCTTTTAAGTGGTTTGTGGGTAAGGGCTTCACGCATGTTATTTTAGTCCAGGGTAGTTTATGTGGAGGTGTTAACGTAACTTGCACTTGGGACTGTTAATTGCGAGACAACTACCATAGCTGGGACTGAGACACGTTATCCCCTGCATACTCTATATATATCTATATACAGTATGTCTCTATATATAAATAGATAGAGTGATCGACACAATGATAATGTGGACGTCATTGATGGGGTTAGAGCAATTATGTGCACCAATCCGAACACACCTCCGCTGCCATAATGACCGCCCATTTTATACCTAACAGACTAGTTTGGGACGAGACAAAGGCGCGAGACTTATTGTAAGCACTGTACATACACGGCTATATTCGAGTTTTGGGCGACAATGGCAGGCAGAATTTTTTTTTTTTTTTTGGTTAACAACTGTTAAAATAACTTTAGTTGAAATAAATATTTGGATTAACGAACTTAAATTCGTAAATTCATCATTCATATTTTTAAAAAAATCACAATACTCGCAGTTAAGTTAATTAATTGTGTAAAAAATGCAAAGGTCCTAATTTGGTAACAATTAAATGTGTGTGTGTGTGTGTGTGTGGTGTGTGTGTGTGTGTGTGTGTGTGTTTAGTCAGTCTCTTTAAAAGAGATATTAACCTATTTTAGGTGTAGCAAAGTTTTTTTAGACTAAATTTGGGAAAATTTCATATTTTATTATAACGGTCTGTATTTCGACAGTTTTTAAATTATATATTTATAATTTAAATATAATTTAAATTATATACACACACACACACACACACACTGGTTTTATATATATACAGGGTGTCCGATAAGTCCGGCATCATAGGAGAAATTCATATTTTTTCTATTTCTACAAACCATAATTCATATTTTTTCTTTCTACAGGCCATAATGTCTGTGAGCAAGGAAGAACGAATCCAGATAATTCTACTCATAGGAAATCAGAGTCAAAGAGAGAGCGCTGCTGAATTTAACAGACTGCATCCAGACCGCGAGCCAATAACTCAGAGTTGTGTTAGCAGACTTGTTGCAAAGTTTAAGGAAACAGGATCCATAGAAGATAAACCACGCAGTGGACCTTCAACGAAGTCCACTGACGATGATACAGCGACTGCTATCCTGGCTCATTTTAACGGAAATCCCAATAAGTCTCTTCGGCAATTGTCCGCCGAGACAGGAGTGTCGAAAAGTAGCATCCATCGCATTCTTCAGGCTCACAAATGGCATCCATATAAACTTCAGATCCTACAGAAATTAAGCGAAGATGATGATCCCGACCGGCGGATGGAATTTTGTGAATGGGCTACGGAACAATATGCTCGGGATGCCAATTTCCAGTCCACCATTCTGTTCAGTGACGAGGCTGTTTTTTATGGAAATGGTGAGGTAAATCGACAGAACACCCGCTACTGGTCTCAAAACAACCCTCACTGGTATACCTCTTCAAAGGAACAAGGTGCATCTCGGGTGATGGTATGGTGTGGCATTTGGAAGGATCGCATCATAGGCCCCCCCTTTTTCGATGAACGTGTCGCTGGAGGCACCTACCTACGTATGCTCAAGGAAGAAGCATTTCCCAGTGTCTTGAACGAAGAAGGAAATTTCCCAACATGGTTCCAGCAAGACGGCGCTCCTGCACATTACAGCACCCAAGTAAGGGAATACCTGTACCAACAATTCCCTGGTCATTGGATAGGACATCGAGGGCCTGTGGAATGGCCAGCTAGAAGCCCAGATCTCACGCCACTAGATTTTTATCTCTGGGGCCACTTGAAAGCCCTGGTATACGCAGAGAAAATTAGGAGTGTTGAACATTTGCGGCAGCGCATTATTGGGGCATGTAACACCATTACTCCTGACATCATTCACCGTGTGCTTGCTGACTGGGTATCACGTCTGAATTTGTGTATTGAAAACAATGGCGGACATATTGAGCACGTTCTGCAAATAAAAGCTTTTGTTTTGCCTTTTTTTTATTATTTTTCCTCTGATACCGGACTTATGGGACACCCTGTGTGTGTGTGTGTGTGTGTGTGTGTGTGTGTGTGTGTGTGTGTGTATATATATATATATATATATATAGGGTGTTTGAAAACTTTCTGTACAAATTGTAATGGGGGATAGGCAACACCAAGACAAACCCTTTTCGTCTATAAGTGTATGTCCGCTGCCGTCACCATTCGGCGCGAGAGGGCGCCGCTGCAATTGGTTAAAGGTGAAGTGGGCTAGACTCGCGCTTGCCGCGGGCATTCTTAAATCGGACGTAGTACTCGTAACATGTTTATTTAAAGAAGGCATGTTTATTTAAAGAAAGTGCTGAAAGTTGCGACCGGTAGCATCAATGCATGCCCGACAGCGTCGAAGCATTGACCGACGTACACGTCGAAAGATTCCCGGCATTTCGGAAACAGTTCCAGCGGCGACAGCGATTCTTGCTACGAGGTCTTCTTCTGAGTAAATGGGAGTCTCGTACACGAGGTTCTTCATGTGTCCCCACAGGAAGAAATCGAGGCATGTTAAATCGGGCGATCTCGGTGGCCAGGCTACGGGCCTACCCCGGCCTATCCATCGGTCCCCAAAAGTGGCGTTCAGATAATCCCGCACATCGTTGCTGGTGTGTGCTGGGGCCCCGTCGTGTTGAAACCACATTCGTCTACGAATAGCCACGGGAACATCTTCCAGCAGTTCCGGCAACGTTTCTTCAAGAAATATCCGATAAACCCGCCCGTCGAGTCGGGCAGGCAGCAGGTACGGCCCAATCAACTTGCCATGGACGATACCCGCCCAAACATTGACGGCGAACCGTTCTTGATGAGCATGCATCCGTGCAGCATGTGGATTTGCGTGCGCCCACACGTGAGAATTGTGCATGTTAAACACACCCTCACGTGCGAAACAGGCCTCATCTGAGAACAGCACATAAGCCGGAAAATTAGGCTGCACCGCTGTCTGCTGCAGAAACCAGCGTGCGAATTCCACACGAAGAGGGTAATTTCGAGGTTGTAATGCCTCGACTCTCTGACGATGAAACGGATGTAACTGCTGCTCGTGCAACACTCTCCAGACCAGGTCGTGGTTCACACCAAGGATACGTGCAACACCTCGCGTGCTTGCGCTTGGATTGTCCTCAAATCGCCGTAGGATTTCTTCTTCCATGTCAGGAGTGCGCACGTTTCTCTCCCGACCAGTGTCATGCATGTTTGCATGGAATGTTCCAGTTTCTCGCAGTCGCCGATGCAAATGCGCAAACGTTTGGTGGTTTGGCACACGTCTGTTTGGGAAGCGCTGTCGGTACAACCTCACAGCAACTCTTCCGTTTCCATTGGCAGCCCCATACACCATATGCATGTCAGCCATCTCAGCAGTCGTGAAGCGCTCCATGTTACGCGTACTACGTCCGATTTAAGAATGCCCGCGGCAAGCGTGAGTCTAGCCCACTTCACCTTTTAGCCAATTGCAGCGGCGCCCTCTCGCGCCGAATGGTGACGTCAGCGGACATACACTTATAGACGAAAAGGGTTTGTCTTGGTGTTGCCTATCCCCCATTACAATTTGTACAGGAAGTTTTCAAACGCCCTGTGTATATATATATATATATATATTATATATATATAATATATATTATATATATATATACCAGTCAAAAGTTTAAGTACACCCTGAAATATTCATAAATTTCAAATTTTGTTTAAAGTTTTGGTACTTACGTATTATCGGGACTACCAAACTATTTATTATGTATTTTTGCTCTCGTCATTTTCGTTTAAACTAACAAAAATATCACAACTTAACCTAACCAATCATCAAGGGCGTACAGTTGACCTAACCGGGCATTCAATTAACCTAACCGGGCATTCAATTAACCTAACCGGGCATTTTCCGTTTATTTTGTTTTTCGTAGCTAACTGAAAAACTGAATACTAACTGAATGCCCGGTTAGGTCAACTGTACGCCCTTGATGATTGGTTAGGTTAAGTTGTGATATTTTCGTTAGTTTAAACGAAAATGACGAGAGCAAAAATACATAATAAATAGTTTGGTAGTCCCGATAATACGTAAGTACCAAAGTTTTTTATTTATTAACTAAGTTATCATGACACAAATTCGTAAGTACAAACATGGGAACTTTAACAACAAATCAGGAAAATTTACCAAAAGCAAAGTCAAAATTTTAGATTCATCAAAATAGCCTCCTCTAGCAGCAATTACAGCAGAACAAATTCGAGGCATGCGCTCAACAAGAGAAAGAAGATAGTCTGGTGAAAGCTGCTGCCAGCACTCTTGTAAGAGTTCCCAGAGCTTCTGAGCACTGGATGGCTGCTTGGCTTTCACTCATCGATCCAGTTCATCCCACACTAGCTCGATGGGGTTCAGATCCGGGGACTGTGCTGGCCATTCCATAACTGTGAGCTGACGTTGCCGTTCTTTCTACTTCAGGTAATTTTGGCACAGCTTGGAAGTGTGTTTAGGATCGTTGTCTTGCTGCATTATGAACTGTTGGCCAACTAGTCACAGTCCATATGGGATGGCATGGTTCAGTATTCCAGTGACTTTGTGGAGATCTCCAACTTGCTCCCCTGCAAAACATCCCCAGACCATCACACTTTCTCCACCGTGCTTCACTGTTGACACAACACACTGCTGTGTCATTCTTTCACCCGCTCTGCGCCGCACAAATACTCTGCGTTTGGATCCAAAAACTTCGAACTTTGATTCGTCAGATCAAAGGACAAATTTCCACTACTCAACAGTCCATTTTTGGTGTTTTTTTAACCCAGGCTAGCCTTTTCTTTTTGTTCTGGAGTCTCAGCATTGGTTTCTTTGCTGCAGTTCGTCCTTTTAATCCTGCCTCTCTTAGTCTTCTCTGAACAGTTGATGTTGAAACTGTTGTACTTCTGGAGTTGTTCAGCTGGGCTTTGATTTCAGGTGCTGTGATGCGTCTGTTGCGCAGACTGGTGACTCGGATATACGTGTCCTCTGAGTCTGTTGTGGTTCTTGGTCGTCCTGACCTTTTTCTGTCCTTATTTTGACCAGTTTGCAATTTTGCAAGTTTGCAATTTTGACCAGTTTGCAATTTGCCTCAGTGATTGGCCCTCATTTCTCAAAGTTACAATCGACTGTCTTTTTTCTGTTGTTAACCGAGCTTTGGCACCCATTTTTGCTTTTTGAAACAGAAATATACCTTAAACTACACAGTTAGCAACTCTGCAAAGATTTTATACGTAAAGACCTGCAGCGCATGTTACTAACTGAACATATGTCTTAACATACTCCTGAAGAAACACACTACCCCAGTAAAGACTTTTAAACTGTTTTTGGACGTTTGTGCAGAGCTAATGGCATTAATTTTAGGTTGCATGCTAGACGTAAATTAACACATTTTGAAGGCTATTTTGAAGAAGCTTCTGTGTTACAACACACTGCATAGGGCAGATGCACTGAAGCATACAATATGAAAGCCAGGTAAGCAAATTCATCTCTAGTACCTGTTAAGAGTACATTTGAAGTTTATGTCATGAACTAAGCAGCAAACCATTGGAAATTAGTGGGTGTACTTAAACTTTTGACTGGTAGTATATATATATATATATATATATATATATATATATATATATATATAATATATATAACCAGTGAGTAATACCCTTTATACAGGGACACCCGTTCAACGCAGTCAGCGGCCATCGAAATTATCACTTCCCTTGGCCCGATCGCTACTGTACATAACATACCTTATTTATCTGAAGTACGTACACAATATTGTTCGATGAAATGGTACGTTCGATGTTTCTAATTTGCTCATATTTCCTCGCAAACTTACAGAAAACTGTTCATGAAAACGCTTTTTAATCCAACACGAAAGATTTGAGACAAATTTGAACAAGATTTGAACAAGTTTATTGATGTACATATATTGGGTGATCCAGATAAATGGGACCCATAAAAAAAAGCCAAATATTCTTAATATTTAATTCCTTTCATAAAAACTACATATCATTCGAAAGAGTAGAGTTACAAGTTTATTATGAAATATTTATTTTTTTAAAATGACTCCTTTCAAATGTGCTCCATTAGTTGCCAAGCATTCCAGTGTTCTCGCTCGTAAGTTCTGCATCACTTTTGCAAGAGTGTGCGGTGGTGGTATGGCCTGTATCTCATTTGTGATGGCGGCCTTCAATTCTTGCAAGGTCGTTGGGTTATTTCTGTAGACCCTACTCTTTAAATATCCCCAGAGATAATAATAATCTAAGGGAGAAAAATCCGGAGACCTTGCGGGCCATTCAACGTCTCCAAATCTTGAGATTAACTCGCCTGGAAACGTTTGACGCAAAACTGCCACGCTTTTATTTTGTTTTGTATCTTATCTTGTCTCGTATTGTCAAAACCTATACAATCCTATACAAACTTGTAACTATCCTCTTTCGAATGATGCGTATGATTTTATAAAAGGACTTATACTTTAAGAGTTACAGGGGTTTCTTTTGGGTCCCATTTCTCTGGATCACCCTATATGTACAGGGTGTCATCCCATTCGATGTCACATTCATTCCGATCCGTGGTCCGCAAATACAAATGCACAAAAGGAAGTTTTTCAAACAAAGAGGCATTTTCAAATTGGTCCATTCCCACTTCGTGTCATTCTCACCCACGACTTTCCCACTTGGGTCCGGGTTAGGTTAGGTTACTATAGGTTAGGTTAAATTAAGTTAGGAAATATTAACCATAGTACCCATTTGGCGTGAGTCTGACATTGTTTTCCAAATCAAGACTTTGTTAAATATGGATTTTTCACTTTTGTGCATTTTCATTTGTGGACTACAAATGGGAATGAGTGGGAATGAGAATGACATTAAGTGGGAAATACTCTATGTACAGTACGCATGCGATTATCCGTGATTCCCTCAACTGTGAATAGAGTTAACCGTGATTTACTAATTGCGACCATTGTGCACTTATCCGTGACCATGACTCATTTAACGTGAATTGGCGGTGTTTACACGCGCGGCTCGTCTCCCGCCAGCCCACCACAACGCGCCTCAGTTAGTGTCAGTTGGGGAGGGATTACAATCTTCGGAAGCAGATGTTGCACATTATACTGTAATATAAAAATAATGTGTGTGGTGGCGCGCGAAATGGGAGACCAATCAGTGGTGGCGGGCAGCAGCAGCAGCAGCGGCTGCTGCACCACCTACCAACGGGGTATATTGAGTTAACCGTGAAACCGGGTTGTCCGTGATCATGAACCGCCCCTTAATCACAAAATGCAATATATTCAATTTAAATAAAAACAAAATGGCGTATATAGGGGGGGGGGGCATGGCCATCAAAATAAAAATACGGCTTCATGTATAAATTTTTTTAATTCGTTATTAAAATATTAAAAAATAATAATATTTGTATGGATTAGGATATAGTAAAATATACACATTTTCTACCGCCAAAATTGTTCGTCATTATTGCATCATTTTCTTGTATTCACGTGATCTTCGGTATGTCATTGATATGACGTAATCTAAAAGACTGCGTCATATTAACGACTCATAATGACTAACGACTCATAATGACTAACGACTCATAATGACTAACGACTCATAATGACTAACGACTCATAATGACTAACGACTCATAATAACGACTCATAATGACTAACGACTCATAATGACTATGGGTTAAAATTGAAATATTTTCAATTTTTTTGTTTTTCAGTTTCAATTTTCAAATAACCATTCGCCTAAATGGCGTTGGTAGGCAGTGGCACGCAGTTTACCGTTTTCAAGTCTTACGAACGCCTGTTTCAGTTTGTGCTTGTTTGTGCCTGCGAGAGATTGCCCATCGTTCCCACCCTGTTTTAGAATCGTTAATCGGTGGCAGTATTCAAATATTGGAAACATTACTGCATATTTTGGCTATTTTACCTCTCAGAACTGCGACAAGCGAGCGCTCATTCAAGTTGCCTAAAGTATCTTAAGAGTTACTTAAGGTCTACGATGTCTGAAGAAAGATTAAACAATCTGGCTTTATTATTCGTTCACGAGGATATTAAATTAAATATTGACGAAATTATTGATGAATTTAGCAGGCGTAATCGACCGTTTGATTTCACATCATAGGCTATGCATTAGGGTGGCCCACTTTTCAATTTTTTTTTAAAAGTATAGGTGATCGTGGTTTTTCCCATTATATGGCACTATACTAGCACATTGGTACCATTTTAAAAAAAATTGATCAATATTTAGCGGTCTCGCATCGACCTTGAAATTACTAGTTTTTTTTTTTTTAAATGCGTACTTTTTAACTTTTTACTGAATCAAGATAAATCATTAAGTAGGGATGTTTTCTGAATCCTCTTAATGAGAGAAGTCGTTTGGTGTGCCTGCCAATGTCATACGACTAACGGTTTAAAGGTTGTGCCTGTATACAGGTAATACCAATGTGCTAGTATAGTGCCAAATAATGGGAAAAACCACGATCACCTATACTTTTCAAAAAAATGAGTCACCATACCCGGGCGGAATGTATAATGTATATAGGTAATTAGAAATGCACTATGCCTGTGCCAGGTACCTAACCTATTTCTTTTTTTGCAGATCATAACATTTTGAAATTCTGTCTGAGTTCCTCATCCTTTGTCATGGACAAAATCGATGGCAACCATAACTGGAAGAACTCTTGAAGCTACAAATAGAGTGTCATCAAAAGGAAAGGCGAAATAACATCGCTACCTTCTCTAAGATCGGCCTCGGAAATTTTTTTAGTTGGCCAACCGTCGTCCTCCATCAGTGGTAGCAAATTGCCAACAACACGGCAGTTTTTGCAATACTTCTTCAGTGTTATCCAGTACACTGCTAACAGGAAAACGCATTCAAAGAAACCGTAAACAACGTCTTAAAGTTTTGGAACATGGCCCGCATTAAAACAATCACAAAGCTCAACTGCGAACGGAAGCTAGAAGCATTGTGGAAAGAGTGGCACTTACTCCAAAAGAGCAGAAAACGAGAAACTGACGCCGGAGGGAAACGGCAGAAGTTTTCGGACAGTGTGGACAAGCTGTGGGATATCGGAGCATCTGACGCTGTCGAAGATATAAAGAAATCGACTGCTGTCCGACAAGGACAAGAAAGAAGACACTGACTTCTACCTCGATCAACGTGGTCCTCGGTGGCAACGATGAGCGGGAACGATAAAGTTTTCGCTGTAAAAAGAAAGCTACACAGGAAAAGAAAACGTCCTCGCCAGGAGCCGCAAACCTCAAAGTGTGCATACGAAACCGGAGATGAGGCCATGGAGAATGATGATACTGGAGACAGAACTAGCGTTCCCCCTGCCGAAAGAGCCAAGTGTGTCTGTCAATCTTCCTTGCCGCATCCTTAATGCACCTGCTGTCATGGAAGTGGCTGATCGTTTCCGCATGTCCTTAATCAGGTGCGTATTGTGTATAGTATTCATCGATAGCGTCAGTTTTAAAGTGTCCCGTAACCCACATGTATTCTTGACAGTCTCCTTTCCACTTTCCATTCTCTACATAGGTAGTAAGCATTGTGGCTGCTATCACACGTTCGGCGGATCCACCAGCAGACCTCAATCAGTTCAGCATCTCGAAAGAAACGGCTCGCCGGGGAAGAGTGTCACATCGCCGTGAAGTGGCGACGGCTATTCCTTCACGCCACCGAGGCACACTGTTGTCCACTGGGATGGCAAAATGGTCAAGGTCAGTTGATTAAGTTTTCATAGCTATCAATTTAGTAATGAGATTCATGAAGCATAATGTCAATTAAAAAGAGAACTGAATGTGAACAAAAATAGGTTACTTTACAACCATGAAATTGAAATATATGGCATGTGTTTCAGAACAGAGGGACAACGTTGCAGCCAGTGACGTGTGATAGTGGTCAATACAATGCAAAAGTGATTGTTTAAGTTATTGTTTCTTTCTTCCTTATTTGTCTGCTATTTGCTGATTTTTTTGAAAACCGTTAGTCGTATGACATTGGAAGGCACACCAAACGACTTCTCTCATCAAGAGGATTCAGAAAACATCCCTACTTAATGATTTATCTTGATTCAGTAAAAAGTTAAAAAGTACGCATTTAAAAAAAAAACTGGTAATTTCAAGGTCGATGCGAGACCCCTAAATATTGATCAATTTTTGTAAAAATGGTACCAATGTGCTAGTATAGTGCCAAATAATGGGAAAAACTACGATAACCTATACTTTTAAAGAAAAATTGAAAAGTGGGCCACCCTACTATGCATAACTAGTACAGCTGATTTTGTGAAATCAAACCATCTCTTATTTGTATTTGGGTTAAATGCGATTTATGTTATTTTAAGTTCCTTTTTAACTAAGACTAAACTAGTTTGTCAATGTAATTTGAGTAATGTACGTATAATCAAGACGTATTGATCTCTTTCATGTGCATATTATTCAGATATATCTACTATACAAGCAGTTGCGTTTCATGCAGTTGTCTAAACTTTCTATAAAGAGTAAGAATTGCATGTCCATTATAGACAAGTTTATATTATACATATCAAATTTAATTTTTTAAAATTGCAAATAGCTAATAGCAAAATGTGACTCCCCCTTTCGTTAGACCTATGTACGCCACTGCAGAGAAGCCTATAGTGTTTCTCCTTTGGTAGGATAGAGTTTCTCTGATTTTTGAAATGACCGAAATGAGTTTAAAACTCACTAATAAGATGGTCTTGGCACTGTGCTTATATAGGCCTAGCCAAACCTTGTCGGATAACTCGTGACGTCATTCAGTGAGCCAATTCTATCATTTAGTATAGAAATTTCAGATAATTAAAATAATTCCTGAATACACTTAAATTATTTAAAATGTTTTGGTAGCAACCAACCGCAAGACATCTCTTTTTCATTATTCGAAGTATTTATTAATCCTAAACTAATTAATTCAAGATATAAAAACTTAAATTTAGCAAAATTCTATGAAATGAAGTATGGGTACCGATTTTTTTTAAAAACTGTTACCAGTAATTAATGACTACAGGAATAATGATGGGGATATTACGTTCTGGAATTAGAATTACTGTTAATTGCAATTATTGGAATTGCAAATCCGTGCCAATTCTAGGAGACATTCATTTCTTAATCAATTACATTTTAAAAATCTGGTTTTGAACTAAAAAGTTTACAAAAGTATGAAAGAAATTATGTATTTTTACTAAAATAAATGGCAGGATATATTTAAATTTGAAACTCGGCTCAAGAGGTCCAGAGACCTTTTATAAAACTGAATAAAATCGTCTGGCCAAAGCCAAAACGTAGTAATTAAGTACCATGCTGGCCCTTAAAGGGGTAAATTATTGGCATAAAGTATGAATAATTCTTGAAAAATGTTGACTTAAGTTGCCATTTATATTACAAGTAAACATCACCCTTATATATATATATATATATATTATATATATATATATATATATATATAATATATATATACCACAAAAGCAAAACTGAAGTGTATTCAGCATATAAAATTATGTAGTGTGTTCTAGTGACGTCACAGAAATAATTACGCATGTACTCATGCGCCGTCGACCTGGCTTTATAGGCTATGCCAAGACGTGGTCTGCGACCTAAGGATGGCGGACATTGAAGAAAGTAAATAATATTTAAGATGGTTTCCTGTCCCATTCTTCAAACGTTTACTGCACCGCCGATTTCAAGAGATAACATTTTCCGCATTTGCTTTTTACTTGAGAAGACATTTATGAAGCTTTGTAACAGTAAATCAAAAGAATTTATTCATGCTGTTAATTCTAATTTTCTATATATTCACACACGCACACATACACATGCACATAATATATATATAAAAAATGATTTAGAAGGAGAACTTTCATTGAATTTATTGAATTAGGATTCAATTCCTCAAAATGGAGAGTAAAAGAATATATTCTGTGAATTAATTGCAACTTTCCAAAGTTAAGCCTATTCAGTGTTTATGCTGTGATGACTTTTATGATCAACAAGAAAATACAGACGAAGTTAAGAACTTCAGCACGCAATAACGCCAAAGGAATATTTCTACCCACACCTAGATTTATCCTGACCTGACCCAGAGGTCATTTGTCGATAAAATGTCGAATGGGTCGAGTTTGAGTAATTCGTATTAAGTTGAAGACAAAAACAAAAGCTAAATAATGTAGGATTCTCTTAATTTCGGTGACAGTTTCTAAATTTGTTTTTAAAATTAAAGGAACTCAATATTCCAATAAAGAAGAAAAAGATAAATTATAGAAAATAAGAACCACACGATTCGGCCCAATCCTCGTACATTTGGCACAATTTTCAAAAGATTTGTATTGAAATCGAAATTTGAAAGAGAGAATAGGAATTTGAATCGATTCCACGGTTCCTTTATGAGGAAGGAATTGAAACTGATTCGAGAAAGGTCGAAAACAGTGCCATGCCAAGCATAAGTAACTTTGGGAGAGGTCTTCTAAACCGGCTTAAACCGAGTCGAAAACGTTTTCTGTCAATTTACACCCTAAAAGCCAGCAACGGGATCTCAGTGGGTAACCGTTTCTTCTAAGCGAAGTGAAAACAGTAGGGAGTTCGACTACCGATGGTGCTGGTAAATAATAATACAGGAATTAAAACAATAGGCCGCATTAGTTGGCCTGAGCGTTGTGCCAGTTTCTGGCCTTCATGAACAATTATAATTACACTCCAAATCAAGTTAAACCACTTCCAGACAAAACAAATGACAATCATATGAAAATATCATCAACAATAGAATTTATACTTTGCTTTGGCTCAGAAAATTGTAGAAGTGAATTTGATATAGAGGTCATTTTATGGCATTTAAAATATTTTTTGGTCATATTCATTTCGTTTTATTTTGTTCGTTGAAGCGTAAACGAAGTGAGGCTATTCTGAAGGAGGCTTAAACTGCTCTGACAAACAGAACGCATCCTAAACTTTTCTGCCGATTTGTCAAGCCCTCTCCGACCCAACCCGCCAAAAAAAAACGAAACTGCTCGAACTCAGAGACTGAAATGGCGGGTTAGTAGGCCATTGGCCTACGTCTTTTTCCCGCCTTGGAGAATTCCCGGGTTCGGTCCCCTTACGCATGGTCAAAATATATTTGTGTTGCAATGCAGGGTCAGTATTTATTCCAATCGTAAAATGTATAATGATAAAAGTTACAAACAGAAGATATGATTTTGTTTGTATATTAAAATCTCTCTCTCTCCTCTCTCTCTCTCTCTCTCTCTCTCTCTCTCTCTCTCTCTCTCTCTCTCTCTATTAGTTACCTGCAGAGAGAAACTAAGTCCTTTTATGCATCAAACACAAACCCTCCATATAAACATTCTATTAATAAATTAACATTCTATTACAAAGATATGCCAAACGTCTCTATATAATGATAAAATCGTGATTGGCATAAAAATAATAGATGCAGGTATTCTACAGCGAAATGGTTGGCACAGAGAAGAGGACTGAGCCTTCCTGCCGTGTCTCATGACAAAAGGCGGTAACTTAAAATGATGTTTTTGTCTTCAATTGGCAAAAGCTGCATCTCAACGACCAAAATCATTTTAAGGTTAAAGTTCGACAGTATATATATATATATAATATATATATATATATATATATATATATATATATATATATGCAAAATTTACTCCAACAGGATTCGAACCCAGGATCTATTAGTGGAAGTCGCGGTGCTACCACTGTGTTACGCCAAAGTAAAAGCTAAAGCAACCTGGTACATATCTGCATTATACAAAATCGTGCATGATTTCCATCTTTGGGACCCCAGTATTATACTAGACAGTATAATCCCCCACCACTCTTGGCTTGAGTGGTTGAGGGATTAGTACAGAAAACACCTCTGATCGCGAAAGCGTTGTGTGCTCCCTTGAGTAATGAAATATGTGCAAGGTTGTTAGCTGTTACCTTGTCCCAGCACATAACAGAATATTAAATGTATCACTTCTCGCTTTTTGCTGTTCCTATTTCCAGTCTCAGTTCGAAAATGGGAATTTCAGGTTCGAGAAGAGTTTTCTGATTTGGGAAAGTGTTAAAAGAAGGCTGGAACGCAATTACGTGCCCCATGCCCAATGGGTATCTTCTACGAAAATTTTATCTTAAATTGGGGAAATC
The DNA here is from genome assembly GCA_023014485.1 of Bathynomus jamesi. Taxonomy (NCBI): domain Eukaryota; kingdom Metazoa; phylum Arthropoda; class Malacostraca; order Isopoda; family Cirolanidae; genus Bathynomus; species Bathynomus jamesi. The sequence continues at coordinate 875,521 of JAJOZX010000335.1, forward strand.
GATTTCAGGATTCCTTCCTTTTTCAGATTCCTATTTTCGGACCGAGAATGGGAACAGACCATCAAATGCTATTATGTACTTGAGCCATTACTGCAAAGATTTTAAAGAATTAATAACCATATAAAATATGATTAATTCAGTGGATCTAATTTCTGTGAGTAAAATTATATACTGAAATCAATTTAAACTTCTTTGTCGGCAGCATTTTCTCACGCCTAAGTGGGGTCGCTGTTCCTAATCCGCCTTCGCCATTCATTTCTATCTAACGCCACATCCGCCGCCAGATTTCGCTCCCTCATATCACCCTCCACACACACTCTCCATCTCATCCTCGGCCTTCCCCTTCTCCTTCTTCCAGGTGGTTCCATCTCTATAACTCGTCGCCCAACATATTCCTCCTCTCTCCGCATGACATGTCAAAACCATCTAAGCCTTCTCTCTTGAGCTTTCTTTGACACCTCTATTACTTTCGTCGTCCCACGAATAAACTGATTTCTAATTTATTTTATCTCTTCTCGTAACTCCACACATCCATCTCAACATCCTCATTTCTGCTACATCCATCCTTTTCCCCAAATTCTTCCTCATAGGCCACGTTTCCGCACCATACAACATTGCAGGCCTCACTACCGCCTTGAATACCTTCCCTTTCAATTTCATTGATATTCTTTTATCACAGAGTACCCCAGACACCTTCCTCCAATTATTCCATCCTGATTGTACTCTATTATTCACTTCCCTTACCAGCTCTCCACCATCCTCTACCCACGATCCCAAATATTTAAAATTTTCCACCTCTTCACCACCTCATCTTGGAGTTGCACCTCATCTCTCTGCCCCTGTCCCGCATTGTACTTCATGTACTCTGTCTTCGCCCTACTAATCTTCAAACCTCGGTTTTCCAGTGCTGCCCTCCACTTTTCCAGCTTCCTCTCCACCTCCTCTCTGCACACAAAACCACATCGTCGGCAAAGAGCATACACCATGGCACCTGCTCCCTCACCTCCTCTGTCATTACATCCATAACAATGTCGAAGATGTATGGGCTCAGGGTCGATCCCTGATGGACACCAACTTTCACTTCAAAACCTTCCGTCAATCCTGCGCTACATCGTATTTGAGTACGTGACCCCTCGTACATATCCTGCACCAACTCACATACTTCTCCAGCACTAATTGTTCCCTTAAACACCACCACACCTCTTGCCTCGGTGCTCTTGTCATACGCCTTCTCTAGATCTATGAACACTATGTGCAACTCCCTCTGCAAAAATGGCATCCGTTCTCCCTCTTCCCGGCATGAAGCCAAACTGCTCTTCCGCTATGCTTGTTTCTTCCCTCAACCTGCTCTCCACAATCCATTCCCAGACCTTCATTGCGTGCGACATCAGTTTAATCCCTCAATAATTTGTACATTCCTGGATATCTCCCTCCCCTTTAAATATTGGGACTAGTATGCTTTTCCTCCACTGAAATCAGTTTAAACGAGTAATATATACGTGTGTCCCAAAACAACGTATACATTTTTAAAAAACTTATAACAGGCGAACCCACTAACGGATTCAGATCATTTTTATTTCTTTTTATAGGTAAAATATACAACATCGAAATAATAGATAGTTTAATTTGTTTTAAACACGTAAGTGTTCGAAATGTCGACCATTGACATCAATGCACCACTGCGCTCTTTGATTCACTGATTGGCAGACTTCAACAAAAATGTTTGTAGATATATTTCTACACGCTTCTTCAACTGTGCTCTTTAGTTGTTCAAGTGATGTAGGTCTTCTACTGTATACTTCATTTTCAAATGACCCCATAAAAAAAGTCAAGTGGGTTCAAATCTGGTGAACGTGGTGGATACTCGATACTACCTCGTCGTCCGATCCACCGATAATGAAGTGTTTCATCAAGGTAGTTCCTGACATCCTGATGGTAATGAGGAGGTGCTCCATCTTGTTGAAAGTAAATGTCCTCATCTCCGTATAACTGTCGAATTGCAGGAAAACTTTTCCCCGAAGCATGTTGAGGTAGCTATGACCGGTAACTGTACCATCGAAAAAGAATGGACCAACCAAACCTTTGGAAGAAAAACCACACCAGACAGTTATACCCGGTAAATTTACATGTCCACATAAATGTGTGGATTTTCTTGTGACCAGTATGTGCAATTATGACGATTAATTATACCATTCATCTTAAATGTAGCCTCATCAGACCACACAATTTTGTCCGCAAATTGGCCATCTTCTGTGTTTTTTACTCGAAACCATTCGCAAAACTGGATTCTGCGATCCGGACCATCCTCATTCAAGGCATGTAATAATCTCGGGATGTAAGATTTCCATTTAGCATTCTTCAGAATTCTGTGGACACTTGTCTTACTTTTCCCTGTTTCACGAGCACATTGTCTCACAGACTTTCTTGGTGATCGGTTGAATACCTGTAGCACTTCATCAGAAGTGTTAGCATCTGTTGATGTCTTTGGACGCCCAGTCGCTTGCTTGTACACATCATACACAGTACCGTATACTTCAAATTTCTCACAGATACGTGAAATGGTAAGTCGAGTTGGAGAATTAGTTCCAAAATTGTCTCTCCACTGTTGTTGAACCTTTGATATCTTCTCAACTTTAAAATACTTTAGTATCCATTTTCGTTGCTCAAATGATAAGCGCACACTTCCATTTTCCATGTTTACTGTAGGCAGGCAAGGCTATTACTAATTTCGATTTTGTATCTCCTTAGGCTAGCCAAGGCTGTTAACAATTTCGCTTTTGTATCTCCTTAGGCTATAGGCTATAAAAAGAAATAAAAATCATCTGAATCTGTTAGTGGGTTCTCCTGTTATAAATTTTTAAAAAATGTATACGTTGTTTTGGGACACTCTTATATATGTTAAACACAGACCATGCATGGAACAAGGAACTCTTCTGGGAAATTACATCCACTATAAATGCAAAAAAAACTTCTTTTTTCTACGTGAAGGTCAAAATATGATAATAAAAACCCACTCTAATAGACAGAGTTTATTTCCACAACAGTTTCGATGCCCACTGGCATCCTCTTCGGGTGGATTCATTCGTTTTTCTGTATGCACCCGAAGAGGATGCCAGTGGACATCGAAACTGTTGTGGAAATAAACTCTCTCTATTAGAGTGGGTTTTTATTATCATACATCCACTATAGTTCGAATAAGTAATGATAAATGGCAAATACTATAGTTTTTTCTTTTTCATGATGGAAAGCCCAACGTGGGCACCGGGTTACTCGCAAAGAGGCCCCAAAATATGTGTTTAACATAAGTTTCTCCGGGAACCATTCTGAGTTTGTGTATATTAAACGGACGTGTTATGTGCCTTGAAAAGTGGATGCTCAATGTTCCGGTTGAGGTTTAAGTTTTTTTTGGGGGGCTAAAAATACAATAGTTACCCCTTTTTCTTTGATGTATTCAATCCGACGTGAATGCAACGAGTTTCTTGCGTATATTGAGGTTCTGAATGTAGTAAGCTAGGTGGAAGCTGTAAACCCTAGATCCTGTCCCAAAGCTGGATCCTATCTGCTTTGCAGATAGTTGGTGAGGGAAGCTATATTTTGAGGTCTCTTTGCGAGTAACCCGGTGCCCACATTGGGCTTTCCATCATGAAAAAGAAAAAACTATAGTATTTGCCATTTATCATTACTTATTCGAACTATAGTGGATGTAATTTCCCAGAAGAGTTCCTTGTTCCATGCACGGTCTGTGTTTAACATATAAGTTTCTCAGGGAACCATTCTGAGTTTGTGGTGTGTATATATATATATATATATACAGTGGTGTAGTGCTAAATAAAGAAGTGAGGGAAGGCATTTTGAAAGTGTTACTCAGATGCGGGGGGGGACAATGGCGAGCGCGGCGAGCCCATACAGCTGGGGGTCCGGGGGCACTGTAAGCCCCCGGGAAATCTTTTGAAATCTGACCAATTTCAGGGATATTTTGAGGTCATATGCACTGGATATTAGGATATATTCCAAGGTTGAAGATGCGGTATTTCCAGTGTCATTAGATATATGACATCCAGTACGATCAATAAAAATAGCTAACAACTGGAATGATTAACTAAAAAAAAGTTAACAACTGGTACGCCGTGGTGACTGTTTCACCAGATCTTTATAGGCTAGCATTGCCTCAGTCGAAGCTAAAAGAAATGAAACAGTTAATGATTCTTTCTCATATTTCTTCTAGGGGTGGGAATTAAAATTTCATGACGTTAGAGATTTGTAAGTTCGGATTTATTTGAAATAGTGAGGGAACGCCGTTCCGTCTACCAAAAAAAGTAAGGGAACGCCGTTCCCACGCGTTCCCACAGCACTACACCACTGTGTATATATATATATATATATTCCCTTAAAAGGTGAAAATTTTTACGGATAATAAAGTAGTAAAGTAGGATCCCAATCAAGATGGCGACCAAAAAAGTTAAAATTTTTTGGACGTTTTTTAAACCGAAGCTAGTCAAAATACTTTAATTATGCGGTAAAAGCAATGCCATTTCACGATACCTTTCTGTTTTTTTTTTACTGAGAAGTTGTTTCGTTGCACCTGCTTTTAACAGATTTTGAAACATGACCACAACACGTTTTGGTCAAACTTCTTTACCTTAAAATGATAATGTAAGGTTTGACTATAACTTGAAGTTATTCAAGGAACCATTTTCAATTTTAATTGTCTTTATACTAATTATTATATTTATCCGCCTTCATTATAATGGTATTGCTAGATTGTGCATTATTTACCAATAGTTGCCAACTACTTATTTAGAAACGTTGCCAAGTACCGCCACAAAAGAAATGAACAGTCAACCCATAATAGAGTACGTATAGTTAAAGTTATTGCATGGACTTTTTTGCATCTTGAAACGAACAATCAGAAATATATTTGCATATATATGAAAATAAATATAATGAAAGAGAAAATATACGTAAATAAATAATTCATGAAATATAATAAAATCTTGACCATGGCTTTTCGCCATTTTTTTTTTTTTGGTGAACTTTCGTGCTGTTGATGTATCCTATCTTCTGATTAATATTCTGCAAGATCATTTTCCAACTCCAAAAATGGTCTCGACAAAATTCATTTTACAAATTCAATAGTTTTATTTTTATTTTCAATATAAATATGGTTGGTAGACGTCCACTAGTAGAGCAATTTGGATCGAAATGTCTTCTTGACATCAAATATGGAAATTAAAATTAGTAGAAAAAGAATATATATATATATATATATATATATATATATATATATATATATATATATATATCCATCCATCTAAAAAATAATTACGCTTTGAATACAAGTGAGATGGAAGAGACAGACTATTTATAGTCTAATTAAGATGAGCAAACGCAGGTAATTAAGGAGTCCTTCCACCTTATTTACTTCGAAGGTAATCACAATATTTCAGCCTCTCGTTGATACATTCGTCATGATTCTTTCGACGCAGGGATGGAAAAATGTCGCTAGCGAGAAAAATGGGTTAACTTGAATCGAATGAACCCTAATCACGGGGTTTCTCAAGTATCTTTTATTTCTAAGATTTGCTCTTATTTTGGGCCTCAAATCTTATTCATTTTTATTTGTTATTTCTTATTTTTTTCAATTTTTCATTTCATTTGTTTATCAGAATAATAAAATGTTAACGTTATATTATGGATATTCTTATTTCGGGGGACGGAATTCTTATTTTTTGGAGTTGAGGTTCTGATTTTTATTTTTTTGGACTTGAGAACCCTTCCTTATCATTCACCAATTAAATTTTGACCCTAAATAAATAAAATTATATTTCTTTACATTAAATATAACGAGTGATAAAACTGAACGAAAATATGGCAAAAGAGAACTGGTTACTGGATCGTTAGTATGGTAGATATGGTGGGATCGGCGGTTAAAAGATGCAAACAAAAATTTAATAATTACATAACTAACTGGATGAGAAATTTTATATAATGGGTGCGGCAAAAGTAACGCCCTTTTAATAATTGTATCTTTATAGTTTTATACAGTATAACCAACCACAAAATTAATTAAATTCCAGTTATTTTTTAGTTTTTACTGAGAAAGTACTTATTTTTTTTTCTTAAAATGCTGTATTTTCTTAAAAACATTATTTCTCTTAAAATGCTGTAATTGATTTATTTCCTTCAATAAAAGAGAATAAACTAAAAAGGACGTTATTTTTGCCGCACCCGTTATATAATATATATAATATATAATATATATATATATATATATATATATATAATATATATACATTTCAACTGCAAACAACACGCAGTATAATTAACGTAAAGAACGACGCTTGTATAGAAGAACGTTCCGCGCAAGATGAGGAGGGAGAACGAACAAATGAGGTAACCACCCGGGAATCGAACCCGGGATCTTCCGATTGCCGGTCAGATATGATAACCACTACACCATGGGCCTAACTCAGTCAGAAGTCGTAATTCTCCTACATACGCGCAGAAACCAATGCCCTGAGGGGGCACCTCCCGCATGCCGCACATATATACATTTCAACTGCAAACAACACGCAGTATAATTAACGTAAAGAACGACGCTTGTATAGAAGAACGTTCCGCGCAAGATGAGGAGGGAAAACGAACAAATGAAAAAATGAGGTAACAACCCGGGATCTTCCGATTGCCGGGCAGATATGATAACCACTACACCATGGGCCTCACTCAATCAGAAGTCGTAATTCTCCTACATACGCGCAGAAACCAATGCCCTGAGGGGGCACCTCCCGCATGCCGCACATATATACATTTCAACTGCAAACAACACGCAGTATAATTAACGTAAAGATCGACGCTTGTATAGAAGAACGTTCCGCGCAAGATGAGGAGGGAGAACGAACAAATGAAAAAATGAGGTAACCACCCGGGAATCGAACCCGAGATCTTCCGATTGCCGGTCAGATGTCCGGTGAGTGAGGCCCATGGTGTAGTGGTTATCATATCTGACCGGCAATCGGAAGATCCCGGGTTCGATTCCAGGGTGGTTACCTCATTTTTTTCATTTGTTCGTTCTCCCTCCTCATCTTGCGCGGAACGTTCTTCTATACAAGCGTCGTTCTTTACGATATATATATATATATATATATATATCAGTGGCGATTTCTTCATGAATGCAACGCATGCAATGCATGTGTTAAATATGTTCTCTTTTCAGATCTAAGTAAGGATTATAATTGACAAAAATAATTTTCAGAAACTAAAAATAGTCTAAGGCTTCAATCACGCATGTACTGGCTATTGGGCGTAAGCAAAATTATGTCTTATTTCATTAGACAATTAAGAACATTTTTCTGTACACAGATCGAAATACTTGTAGCTAACGCATTCACTAATTCAGTCTGGGTACAGAAAAATGTTCTTAATTGTCTAGTGAAATAAGACATGATTTTGTTTACACCGCCTTGCCTTGGGCAATTTTTTAAGGAGACTTCTCACTATCCATAAGATATTTTTTTGAGCCTCATAGCTAAATTCAAAAGGCAATATGTTTTAAAATATGCTTAGAAAATTTACTTAATATTTTTACTAAAAATAATTAAAAAGCTTTGTTCTGATTTTTTTTTAATTAATGAAAATAATACGGCATGCATTCAGTTTTATAGGTGCATTCACCAAAAGTAACATCTGGCAATTCTGACAAGGCTTCTTTCCAGTACCACCGCCGCAAGCATCCACTTGTGTTCGGTGTTCCCTTTTGTGCTTTAATTATAGCATTGTAGTGCCCATAATGACTGACGATGTGTTTAATCAATTGAAGACTAGAAGATTTTACTCACTCTCTTTTGATGAGAAAAAGCGCATATTGAATAATGGCAGACCGATTCCACATTTGAATTTAAGCAAAGAAAATAAAGGCTTCACTAGGAAATTTAATCCTAAGCTGTATGATGATGTTCCCTGGTTATGTGGAAATATTTCAAATAACAAATTGTACTGTTGGTCGTGTTTCCTATTTTCAAGAGATAACTCTGTGTGGAATTCTGTTAGTCGTGGATACGACGATTTAAACAATTTACATACTGCAATTTCTCGCCATGAAAAATCTCTTGCTCACATAAATGCATTTGTTGATCTTAAAACATTTGGAAAGTCAGAAAGAATTGATTTAATACTCGACAAGCAGAAATCAGTTGCCATTTCCAGACATAACGAAGAAGTTAATAAGAATCGAGAAATTTTGAAACGTTTGATTAGGATAACATGTTTTTTAGGTATGCAAGAATTAGCATTTCGCGGTCACAATGAAGAAGAAAACGCTGACAATAGGGGTAACTATATTGAATTGGTATTTGTATGGGAGAATTCGATGAAAAGCTTCAAAACCATTTAAAAACTGCGACTGTTTTTAAGGGAACATCATCTGCTATTCAGAATGACATAATTCAATCTATTAGTGCAGTTATGTTAGAACAAATAAAACGTGAGCTTATCGACTGCATGTATGTGGCGATTTTATTAGATGAAACATCTGATGTCAGCTGTTTTTCTCAACTCTCTACTGTTGTTCGTTATGTTAATAAACATGGAGAGATTTGTGAACGATTTATAAAATTCAATGACGTCAGCAATGATAGAAGTGCAGGAGCGATTTCTGATTTATCTATAAGGCAACTAGGTGAACTGGGCTGTTTGAAAAAATTAGTTGCTCAAACCTACGACGGTGCTGCTGTTATGGGGAGCGATCTTAATGGAGTACAAACAAAGATTAGAGAAACTGTACCAGAGGCTATTTTTCTTCACTGCTACGCCCATAAACTTAACCTTGTTTTATCCCAAGCTGTCGCTGAAATTTCCGAATGTAATAATTTTTTTTCAGTATTAGGAAGTTTGTCATCATTTTTCAGCAGTTCAACTAAGCGAACTTCAATGCTTGACAAAGTTGTTGGAAAGCGTTTCCCTAAACTGGCTCCAACGCGGTGGAACTATTCATCTCGTCTAGTTGAAAGAGTTAAGGAAAATAAAGAAGATTTAATAGATCTTTTAAAAAGCATTCTTGAAAACCCAAAGAAATTTGATGAAAAACAAAAATAGTGCACGCGGATTGCTTGCTGGTATCGATACTTCCGATTTTAATTTTTTATTAGAAGTATTTTCTTCAATTTTTCCTTTTACTGAATATCTATTTAATGTGCTGCAAACAAAATCTATGGATATTGTGTATAGCTCAATCACCGTTGAAAGCACTATGAAAAAAATCAAACAAATAAGGGATACAAAATTTGCAGATATGTGGGACTTGATAACAGAAAGAGATGTGGTGAACTGTATGTAAAAGGAAACAGAGTCTTTCTCCACAAGAGAAGTATAGTCAACTATTTCATGAAATATTCGATAATATACTTCTTCAAATGAAAGAGCGTTTCAGTTCAATGGAAAAATTGGAATTCATTGAGCTTTTAGATTGCAAAAAATTTGAGTTCTATGATGTTACTTTCCCAGAGAGAGCTTTTGAATCTTTGAAAAGAAGCTACAATTCATTTTTTGAGTTTCCTCGTCTCCGTTCTGAATTGTGTGTTTTATATTCGCACAAATCTTTTGCCAAAAAGAATGTTGCTGAGCTCCTAAAATATCTACTGGAAAGCGAAATGCACAAAGGTCTTAAGGAAATATATAAATTGACGAATTTGATTCTAACTATACCATTGCATGCCTGAACAAAAATGTCACGAGTCGCCACTGATATACAGTATATGCTGCAGTTAGAGACTATAATAATTAATCTCTCTCTCTCTCTCTCTCTCTAAAGCCTAAGTTTTCCTCATCAGTTCTTCTCTACAAGTTAATTGCGAGCAGTCAATGTAATTATCGCGAATAATTATTATTAATTGATTATTAAAACTGAAGACAAAATAATAATTGAGTTTCAAGTCATTTTTTAAAATTAAATGACTGAAATTGCTTCATAAGAGTGATTTTTAACTACTTTCAACTTTAAATTTATTTTAAAAAAATTAAAACTCAATTTTTAAGTTAAAAATGAGATGATTTCAAATTTCAAATTTAATAAAAATTGTTATAACTAATAATTATTATTATTGTTATTGTTATTATTATTATTTCTTGAAGTTAATTAAATGAAACATTCGTTGTAAATGGCAACGAACTTTCTTCTTTCGCATTTCAAAAGGACCAATCACGAAACACCTTTTTCATGATGACGTCACAATCAAAATTGCATGAATGAAGTAAAATTAATTAATTTCAATAGGGGAAAATGATGATGATAAAGTGATGGGCCCCCCCCCCCCTCTCCAACCCTAAATCCAGTAGTAAGGGAATTCTAATTCAGATAATTGGAATAGGGGTTCAACGATGGCCCCTCCAGAGGTTGTTTGGATGAATAAAAAATTTATTCCATTTTCAAAATGGCACTCATTAACGAGACCGGGACACAGGGTACAGAAATACCTCAACGACCCTACCACCACCTCTACTACGTCCCATTATGCAAATGACACGACTCTGTATGCAATCCCCTTCTGACCTGACCCATTCGTTTATATTATATATATATATATATATATATATATATATATAGTGTTGGGTATGAAAACATTAATCTCGAAGATCGATACCAACATTGGTTGCCAACATTAGATTCGTTCTTTGTTCCTGTCGAGTTTTTGTGCTCGTTTCGCCCTTCTATACGACAACGACGCTTTTGGGGCATTCAGGCAAATACCAGAGATCGCCGTAAAGCGTGCCCAAGCCCACACTCAAACAGGGGGACAGAGGAGGGGTAGAAATAACCCACAAAAATGGTTGGACCCATCGAATGGGGCGTATCTTCTATGTATATTTGATTATATATATATATATATATATATATGTAAAGTTTACCCAACCAAGAACTTTGTTCGGTCCCCTGTGTATTGAACTATGCGCCAGGCTGTATTAACTTTTATCTTGCGGCACAATGGTAGTGCCCGCGGTTTCTACTAAAGTGGTCCTGGGTTCGAATCCAAGTGACGTAATTTTTGCCTTATGCAAACTCGTGCTTGCTCTTGCATATTTTATTTATATATATATATATGCACTAGAATCACAAAATAACACGTGACCTTATTAATAAGCAAACAACCACAAGGAAAAGGAAACACAAAGTCCGAGCGCTTTCGTGATATATTCACATTATCATATATATATATATATATATATATATATATATATATATATATATATATATATAGACACCAACTGTATATATGAAATGTGCATTACTGTAGTTAATAATATCCCTTTCTAAATTGGTGTCGTTTCCTACCTATAATTATGCTAGAGAAGAAAAAAAAAAGGTTCTCACAATTTGTGAAATAATTTTATGGTTTTTAAAAGACCTCCGCGGTTCATTTCATTGTTCTTTTCCTTCTCAAGGTTTTACTTAACTCGGGTTTTGCATTTTAATTTACTTTCAGTGATGGTAACGTTCAACGTGTGTGTGTGTGTGTGTGTGTTGTGTGTGTGTGTGTGTGTGAACTAGTCTATAGTCTCCTCCTTTTGTTTACCTATGACGTCACACGCAGACGACACGGCCTGGCAAAAGGAGTGATCATAAAAAAATCAGTCTATAGTATATTTATTAATGTTCCCTTTCACCTCTAACGAATAACTAACAAATGCCTCGCTCCTGTTAGCCAAATGAAGTCCAAAACGGGAGTTAAGACCTATTAATATAAATGACCTGCCTAAATCTCTGTAAAGAGAACTTCTTCACTCCTGTTAATAAACGTATGTGGACAGGTAATGAAGTTTCCAGAACACATCTTTTAAAGGAACATAAATGTTTGTTTAAACTAAGCAAAAATGTCTTTTATTTCAATGTATATGACAACTGTATATTAGAATATGTACTTAAATAATTTACAATTAACACACGCGATAAGGGATTAACATACGAGTGTTTTCCTCTATCAACGGCTGATTGCTAACTAAAAAAATTGCGGTATTTTGTTAATTTATCAAAAATATTGTCGAATATTTTGTTACTCAAAAGAATTATGGTTATTTCTCACAATCATAACGGTGTTTAACATCGGCGTTAGAACAAGATTATTACAGTTAAGATGGTGTAACCTCTCATTCTTCTGGAGAACTTAAACGACAGGTTAGGTTAAGAGGTTAAATTAGGTGAGATTAGGTGAAATTTGATTAGGTTAAGTTAGAACATTTTTTTTTTTTCTTCATCTTTGTCAGTGAAGATTGAAACGCTTCGGTTAAAAAAAAAAAAAAATGAAAGGCGTCAAGAATTTGGTTCGCCGGTTAAAAGATTTGTCCTTCTGCTGAAGGTCTGATGGAGCACCTTTTTCTATTAAATTCATTTATTCTTCACCGAGTTCAAAGGTGAAACACATACAAGAAACAATCCTCTCACCTATTATCACACACCTGTCCGCTCACCTTCACGGAAGGTGTAAATTTAACGAGTATCTTTGAAATTTACTTCATATTAAGGTGTTTTTCCCCCTAAATATATATTTTAATTCATGGTTAGGCTATTTCTCGTGTTATCAAAGCCTATCTATATCTAGTCACTTCACGCTCGTTTTATAACTTAAATAATTTCATAAAAAGATTTTCAATACAAAATTTTAGGCCAGTGAGACCTTAACATTTATAAGCCCACAAACCACTTACATTTTATGTTCAGCTTCACAAATTTGGTCTCACTGGCAATGGATGTGAAGCTCAAAATTTTTATGTTTCCGAGATTAATATGAGTAATGATGTATACCTATTCCAATATAAGGAAGATGAATGTAACTCCTCTTACATAATAGTTGATACAACCAATACACTTCACTTCGCAACATTACAACATAAATATAAACCAAGTAAAACTGATGAACACGTTTTAAAACTGAACATAAAACACGACCTACAAATGAAATTGTACTAAACTTTCCATAATACTTAAACAGCAAAATTTCTTCAAACTGAGAACAGCAAAATCCTTATTAATGAACCACAATATCATAAACCAGATTATGAATATTAATTTCAATGAAATTGCATCTTTTTTTTTTTTTTTTTTTTAATAATTTCAATTAAAAATGCGATATAAAAAAATTAAATTTCGGCGGAGGAGTAATTTTGTTTCAAAAAACAAAGTTAAATTTTTAGCAAAAACTTTTAACTATAATTATTATTTTAGTTTTATAAAAAGTTTGTTTATTTTAAAGTTTATAATCTGTACATTTTAATTTAACGATTTACATATTAGTTCTTTGAAAATGGCTGAAGTGCGCGGGCGAAACGTTAGAAATATAGTAAGTAAAGCAATCATATTATTTTACTGAAGGACTTTTAAAGGACAAAATTTAGAATTCTCGAAAAGTCTAAATCATCATATTAACCCTAGACAGTATAGGTGGGGTACCAGGTACCCCAACACTACTTTGTTTGAACGGTAATAAAATTGGACCTATACTGTCTAGGATGAAATTAGAAGCCGATCAGGAACTTCTAAGTAATAATAATAATAATACTAATAATAATAATAATAACAGAAGTATCTAATTAATTAATACTCGAGACCTTTTTACCACGTAAGCTCTACAGTATACAAGCACCAGAGCATGTCCTCTATTTTGGAAACAACAGTGAGCGGCTTTTGTTTTGCGCTTGAATGAAAATAACGGAAGTACATCAGCTTTGTCCTGCATTAAAGAGGTTTCAGTGTGTTTATTTTTGGTTGGTTGTTTATATCATCCATCAAACTGAATTTGAAAACAACCAAGCGAAACTTCAGTTCTAATTTTCGCTGTTCTATTCGTGTTAGAACGACGATGAGGAAAACACTTCAGGATTAATTTGTTCCTTCGTTGCTAAAGACGCAACTAAGAACGGTATCCAATTCCGGTGCGTCATCATGGCTTCTAATTTCATGCAATATTTAGTCAATATGCTGCAATATGCAATGCAATATCTTGTAATACGATATTAATAATTGCCTAGGCTTTATGTGGGATCCGAACCATGAGTCGCTATATCATCTAAACACGGAGGACGGTCACCCATCTAACTATTAATCAAACCCAACGTCGCTTAACCTCGCTTATCTAACGCGAAGTGGTGTTGCGAGGTGGCCGCGAGGTGGCCACGAGGTAGCCTTCATCCCGTGCAATTCTGACACTTTATTATAAACATTTTGCGAGATTTCTAAACATGGCTGTCACCAAACCGGTGAATATAACTGAGATAACAATGAACAGTTCTCTCTCCAATGACTGTTCTTCTCTGACGCCTCTAGCTTCACTGTTGGTTCAATGTTTTCAATTTATAGAACCTCTTGGTTGTTTGTCACTACAGAAGGATTAGCAGGGAACTCCTCGTCGTGGCATAGACGCTCTTCATTTTTCCTTCACCAAAATTAAAATTTGAGGACGTCAAAAACTGTCCTTGATAAAGTTAAAATGAATAGTGCTCCATATCATGACGAGCTTCCAACCGTTATCCTCGCCAACGAAACCTTTTCCCTTGAAGTTGCTCCTGTACTGATCAAAATCTTCGCGTGTCGCTGTTACTCTTGGAAGGATGTCCATATTCACCCGCATCTCTAAAATCATTTTCCGGCTAAACATTAAAGACCTTTTATCAATCATTTTATTCAACACCTCGAAAAAGAATAGCCATACATGATCGTCAGTATGGCTTCCGTCAAGGACGTCTCACCGAATGCAAATCTCTCTCTCTCCTACCTGATGCATTCATCAAATAATTTAAATATGGTGAAACCCATGTACGCAATGGAACTGGGTACATCTATATAAAAGCAATTCAGAATTTGGCACCACCCCCTGATTCCCGGACTTCCTTCCCATGTATCTCCCCCATCAGAACGCGTGTGCATGCTTAAATTATTTTTAAGGCGATTTGTTTCTCAGTGATCCATCTTGGTTTTCACACTATTTTTTATCCACATAATTCATCTCTTTTTTTCATATCTGATGCCCACTCTCCATAACGCCTTTTCCGCTTCCTCTCCAAATTTTGCAGTTCATAATTGCGTGCCAGACATTAAGACTAATCCAGGCCCCACTACAACTTACACATGTCACCATACACAAAGACAGACACAGTAGGACCATGAGACACATATAGAAGCATAATATTAACATATCACAGTACAACGTAGATGGTCTCACAACCAAAATCATGCAGCTTAGGGAATTCGTACGCAGACAAAACATTCACATAGCACTTATACAAGAAACAAAACTAAAACGCACGCGCAGAACACCCACCATCCCTGACTTCACGGCGATCCGTCAAGATCGTACTGGGGGTCACGGGGGTGGACTCATCACTTAAATATCGTAGAAGCATTAGCTACACTGATGCCACCCAAAACATTACAAACACAATCCAAGCAGATAACACGATAGAAAAACAGGCAGTTAACGTTAAAACACGCGCAAAACACACCACACTCATCAACATTTACATCCCACCAGATAGTTCACCTCAGGTGCCAGCCAATTACAATCTACAGTAACACAATTTGGCTTCTCTCACTAATGTCATCTTAGGAGGAGACTTCAACGCTAAAGACATTAGTTGGTACCTGCACAACCAAAACACCAGAGGCGCCAACATAGCCACACAAATATAAACCAAGTAAAACTGATGAACACGTTTTAAAACTGAACATAAAACATGACCTACAAATGAAATTGTACTAAACTTTCCATAATACTTAAACAGCAAAATTTCTTCAAACTGAGAACAGCAAAATCCTTATTAATGAACCACAATATCATAAACCAGATTATGAATATTAATTTCAATGAAATTGCATCTTTTTTTTTTTTTTTTTTTTTAATAATTTCAATTAAAAATGCGATATAAAAAATTAAATTTCGGCGGAGGAGTAATTTTTGTTTCAAAAAACAAAGTTAAATTTTTAGCAAAAACTTTTAACTATAATTATTATTTTAGTTTTATAAAAAGTTTGTTTATTTTAAAGTTTATAATCTGTACATTTTAATTTAACGATTTACATATTAGTTCTTTGAAAATGGCTGAAGTGCGCGGGCGAAACGTTAGAAATATAGTAAGTAAAGCAATCATATTATTTTACTGAAGGACTTTTAAAGGACAAAATTTAGAATTCTCGAAAAGTCTAAATCATCATATTAACCCTAGACAGTATAGGTGGGGTACCAGGTACCCCAACACTACTTTGTTTGAACGGTAATAAAATTGGACCTATACTGTCTAGGATGAAATTAGAAGCCGATCAGGAACTTCTAAGTAATAATAATAATAATAATAATAATAATAATAATAACAGAAGTATCTAATTAATTAATACTCGAGACCTTTTTACCACGTAAGCTCTACAGTATACAAGCACCAGAGCATGTCCTCTATTTTGGAAACAACAGTGAGCGGCTTTTGTTTTGCGCTTGAATGAAAATAACGGAAGTACATCAGCTTTGTCCTGCATTAAAGAGGTTTCAGTGTGTTTATTTTTGGTTGGTTGTATTATATCATCCATCAAACTGAATTTGAAAACAACCAAGCGAAACTTCAGTTCTAATTTTCGCTGTTCTATTCGTGTTAGAACGACGATGAGGAAAACACTTCAGGATTAATTTGTTCCTTCGTTGCTAAAGACGCAACTAAGAACGGTATCCAATTCCGGTGCGTCATCATGGCTTCTAATTTCATGCAATATTTAGTCAATATGCTGCAATATGCAATGCAATATCTTGTAATACGATATTAATAATTGCCTAGGCTTTATGTGGGATCCGAACCATGAGTCGCTATATCATCTAAACACGGAGGACGGTCACCCATCTAACTATTAACAAACCCAACGTCGCTTAACCTCGCTTATCTAACGCGAAGTGGTGTTGCGAGGTGGCCGCGAGGTGGCACGAGGTAGCCTTCATCCCTGCAATTCTGACACTTTATTATAAACATTTTGCGAGATTTCTAAACATGGCTGTCACCAAACCGGTGAATATAACTGAGATAACAATGAACAGTTCTCTCTCCAATGACTGTTCTTCTCTGACGCCTCTAGCTTCACTGTTGGTTCAATGTTTTCAATTTATAGAACCTCTTGGTTGTTTGTCACTACAGAAGGATTAGCAGGGAACTCCTCGTCGTGGCATAGACGCTCTTCATTTTTCCTTCACCAAAATTAAAATTTGAGGACGTCAAAAACTGTCCTTGATAAAGTTAAAATGAATAGTGCTCCATATCATGACGAGCTTCCAACCGTTATCCTCGCCAACGAAACCTTTTCCCTTGAAGTTGCTCCTGTACTGATCAAAATCTTCGCGTGTCGCTGTTACTCTTGGAAGGATGTCCATATTCACCCGCATCTCTAAAATCATTTTCCGGCTAAACATTAAAGACCTTTTATCAATCATTTTATTCAACACCTCGAAAAAGAATAGCCATACATGATCGTCAGTATGGCTTCCGTCAAGGACGTCTCACCGAATGCAAATCTCTCTCTCTCCTACCTGATGCATTCATCAAATAATTTAAATATGGTGAAACCCATGTACGCAATGGAACTGGGTACATCTATATAAAAGCAATTCAGAATTTGGCACCACCCCTGATTCCCGGACTTCCTTCCCATGTATCTCCCCCATCAGAACGCGTGTGCATGCTTAAATTATTTTTAAGGCGATTTGTTTCTCAGTGATCCATCTTGGTTTTCACACTATTTTTTATCCACATAATTCATCTCTTTTTTTCATATCTGATGCCCACTCTCCATAACGCCTTTTCCGCTTCCTCTCCAAATTTTGCAGTTCATAATTGCGTGCCAGACATTAAGACTAATCCAGGCCCCACTACAACTTACACATGTCACCATACACAAAGACAGACACAGTAGGACCATGAGACACATATAGAAGCATAATATTAACATATCACAGTACAACGTAGATGGTCTCACAACCAAAATCATGCAGCTTAGGGAATTCGTACGCAGACAAAACATTCACATAGCACTTATACAAGAAACAAAACTAAAACGCACGCGCAGAACACCCACCATCCCTGACTTCACGGCGATCCGTCAAGATCGTACTGGGGGTCACGGGGGTGGACTCATCACTTAAATATCGTAGAAGCATTAGCTACACTGATGCCACCCAAAACATTACAAACACAATCCAAGCAGATAACACGATAGAAAAACAGGCAGTTAACGTTAAAACACGCGCAAAACACACCACACTCATCAACATTTACATCCCACCAGATAGTTCACCTCAGGTGCCAGCCAATTACAATCTACAGTAACACAATTTGGCTTCTCTCACTAATGTCATCTTAGGAGGAGACTTCAACGCTAAAGACATTAGTTGGTACCTGCACAACCAAAACACCAGAGGCGCCAACATAGCCACACAACTAAACAACCTTTTCATTCTTAACACAAAAGAACACACATACCACATCAAGCAGGATACTCAAACTCCTCTCCAGACATAACGTTCTGTTCCCCCTCACTAACAACACACAACACTGAAGAACAGAAAAACAACTATCATCAAACCACCTGCCCATCATCATTACAACACGTTCTACACTCTACCCCAACAGCCTTAGGCACCAGTGGTGGGCACCGTTAACCAAAAAGTTAACTTCGATAACGATAATCCGATAATTTTACTACAAAGTTAACGGAAGTTAACGATAATCCGTTAACGATAACTATTTCTTTACTAACATTTAAAAAAATCAAGGAAAAAAGCTTTAAAACCCATAGAAAATGTTTATTTATGCAAAATCCAATAATAAATAGGTATTTAACTATTTTTATCAAGTTTTTGCAACTTTTTTGCTTAACTTTTTTTTTATTTTTAATAAAAATGTACTGATTACATGTTTTGAAACCCTTGTAACCACTAACCATTAACTAAATTTTAATTTACCAGAGAATTATTATGGCGGGAACTGAAAGGTAAAATTAAATTTTAGGCACATTTATTAAAGACTATGATACAATGTGCTGGTTGCCCTTCAGAAAGACCAACTTCTCAAAGTTAGGCCCAACTGCAAGTCTTGACCTCTTGGGCCTCAGTGTCCTTGCCGAGAGAGAAGAGCCGTTCCACTGCGGCAGAGGACGGAATTGGCAGACTGAAGTTATGGCGGTTTGAATTCATTCGCGGAGCGGTGATCTTCCGTGAATGACTCCTCGCAGTTAACGTGTTAACGGACTTTAACAGACTAAATATCGAGTTATCGGAAGTTAACTGGTCCGATAACGATAAATGGAAATTAACTTCCGTTAATAGTCCGTTAAAAAAAGTTAACTTCGTTCATTAACTGTTATCGGATTAACGCTTTAGTGCCCAACACTGTTAGGCACACTTCCAGAAATTACAAGAAAGCTGATTGGGAACAGTTCAAAATACAGACTGAAGAACAATTCAGCACATTAAACAGCACACCCATCATAAACATCAATACAACACTCAAGACATTCAATCAGATCATCAATAATGCAAACAAATACATACCCAAAGGCAACATTAGGAAATACAACCCAAATTACACTAGAGAAATAACCCACCTCATAAGGCAACGTAACAACCTCAAACATAACATACCACACACAGAAGCCATAAAACAGCAGATACAACAGCTCAACACATAAACAAACAAACAAACAAACATTTAGGGAATTCATAACACTAAACCACTCCACAGATACATCCAGGCTATACAAGACTATAAACAGCATTACCCACTCTAACAGCGGCATTCACACTTCACAGGCGGCTATCTGTCGCATCCAAAATAATATCCCAACATATACACAACAAGCTAACATTCTAGTTAATCACTACGCAAAGATAAGTTACTAAACAGAGACAACAACCAGAAACACGCAGACAGACAAACAGCCAGACACAAGAAAATCTACAGACTCGACACGACCATTACACCCTTCAATACAGACCAGACCACCAAGATCATCAAAAACATTAAGAATTCGAAGGCTACTGGACCAGACAACATATCTAACATACACCTTAAACACTTGGGCTCACAGGGAGTACTAGCTCTCACAAACATCAGCACATATTCATACCAACACTGTATTATTCCTAACATATGGAAACAAGGTAAAATTATTACACTACTCAAACCAAACAAAAATCCAACAGAACCAGCTTCCTATAGACCCATTACTTTACAATGTACACTTTCCAAAGTAACACAAAGACATCTTACAAATCACCAACCCACAAATACCACTATCGCCTACTCAACATGGATTCAGACTTCACCACTCAACCACGACATTACTCACTAACCTCACGCAGCACATCATGGATGGCATCAACTCCAGACGATCAGCTCAACGTACACTATTAGCAACAATAGACATTAATAAAGCATTTGATGCTATCCCACGCTTCCCCCTCATAAACAAAATACTCAACACAAACATGCACAATAACACCAAAAGGTGGCTGAGCAACTATCTTTCAGGAAGATACTCACATGTCACATTTAATGGCAAGTCATCCAAAAACGCTTTTTGCGAACGGGGTCCCTCAAGGCTCTGTTCTCTCACCAACACTCTTCAACTTATACATGCATGACATTCCAACACCCATAGATAACAAGCTTACCTCATCATCATATGCAGATGACATCACTCTAACATCCACCCACAACAACATCGACACCGCTACAGATAACCTACAAACATACACAAACAGTATACAAGACTGGTTCACACACAATAGACTCAAAGTAGAGCCCACAAAATCAACCATCACCTTGCTAACAAGCAACACAAAAGAACACCAGATAACTCCACAGCTTACACTAAACAACACCAATATTCCACACACCTTACAGACAATACAAAACAACGCATTTCGTATCATTACAAGATGTACCCAAACAACACCAATAGAACACCTGCACACAGAAACAAAAATACTGAAAATTAGGGAACATTTAAACATGAGGGGAACACAGTTTATGGCAGCAGCGATAACTAACCCACAACACCCTTGCCACTACATGTACAATCATGCACCAACACCTCGCACCATTAAGGTAACACCAGAGAGACATTATAATCAAATACTCCATTCCATACCACGCCCCACAGATATCACACAGTACAGAAAACATACACACCCACCTAACCCACAAAGCACTGACACGACTCGGTCCGAATGCGGTCCTAGGTGCAAAGCCGCCACCCACTGACAGGTCAGAGACCAGCCTGAGCAGATCGGCTCGAGTTAACTTAGCACGATTCCGATGTGGACATCACCCCATCTTACAGACATATAAACACAGACTAGACAACTCCACAGACGATACCTGCCACCTGTGCCAGAACACACCACAAACAATTGAACACATTATGACAGACTGTACCGTACTGTACAAAGAACACAACACAACATCACTAGTGTGCTGAACCTCTGGTCCACTCCGGAGAGGGCGATCGGTTACCTGCGTGCCGCCGCGCCAGCTTGCTCGATCAGGGTGGGCTGATCGGCTAACCAACAAGAACAACATACACATCATATTCAACAAAAGAACAGATCATCTATCACCTGGTAGTCATTACTATAACTCTCTGTCTGTCTGTCTGTCTCAACACTGCTATCTTAGGTCATATACTATCACCAATACCATTTCTTGTACAGGACCAGACATTATTTCGCTGATTGACAGTTGTAATGTTTAAAAACGTCATGTGTAATTCCATATGGAACATCGTTTTCATCTCTGAAGAGGTGCAGTAAAACTACATTTAAAAAAGTTGATTTACTACATAAAAATCAGTTTTAAAAGTATGCATATTGTGTATGTTGGTGTATAAAACAAATACATTTCTGTCCTTCCATTCACAAGCTGAATTTTATTTACTTTCACTTTTGTAACGATATCTCAATAGCAACTGCAGAGTATACACGTTAACCAAGTCGTTCCACGCTTCGCAAGATTTCATGCACTATTATGGAATCGAAAAAACAAGCTAATTGGTCAATAAATTTACAAAATACCACAGCCATCACTATTTTGAACTTCGCATCGAAAGCAGCGAGTTGAAATTTGCAAAGCTGCATTTAAAATCTAAGTGGCTCGTGGGGCTTAAAGTACAGTAAATGCTAAGGCGTAATTACCTTAAAAACTTTTAAAATGTTTTTCATGTAACTATGCATATGTTATAATGCGAGCGTGGACTAACTAAGCAGAGGTAAATTTTGAACTACTGCTCGACGGAGCTACACTCCATAGTGTCACCCAGTAACACCTTTCTCAGGCACGAGGGCTTCTGGCAGCGTGCGTGCCCATTCTCTACAGCGTCCCAAACCATGTGCCTTCGAATTCAGTCCCATGAGTGCGATTCTTGCACGTGACAACCCTCAACGGCTCACAACCCTCGATTTCCTTTATCTCCCTAAAAGACATACAGTACAAGACAAAATGGCAAATGATCGCAGGTGGGGATCCTAGAGTACGTCTACAGCCTACACCCAATACTTAAAATTACATGAAAGAGATCTTTTACCACGTTCATAAACATCACAGCACCTCCTCCAGTTTTAGCTAACTGGAAAGGAATTCGAGCTTGTATATACGCGTTCTGCATACATAAAACGAACATTATAAGTAACGTTTGTGGACCACCTAAGTATGGTTTATGCTGTCGGGAAAAAAATCCTCCTCCTCTTATTTAAAAGCATCACATTAACTGTTCTTAAACTTCATTCACATTTCGGTTCGAATGTTATGAGTTAAACCAAAGACTATTTATTAGAAGACCAGAGACGCCGCCCTTTTGCGTCTCTCTCTCTCTCTCTCTCGTTTTTGACAAAACTAAATTACCGGAGAAAAAACGTCAACTTAAATGCTATTCATTACTTAGTATTATTATAAAGTTTGGTATTTATTCAAGTATAGCCACTAGTTAATAAATTAGGCCTATAAACTTAAAAGATGAACGTGATAAATTTTAAAAATTACTTAATAAACTTTTAAACCGCGTGAGTATGCCTCCGCGTAACGTATAGTTCTCAGTCCAGACGCTAGGTGGCGTGTCCTAATGTTCACCTGGCGTGATAGCGTGGTAAATAATGCAAATCAGTGTTAGTTTCGTATCTTATTATATGAAAGGTCTCGGACCAAACTTCCATTTTCATTTCCATTTACAAATTGCATTTCACAAATGGCAAAATCCAAACACTCTTTCTAATAAAAAATAAAATAAAAATAAGAAATCCATTAATAATTTCCATACGATTTTCATATATTAATTTGAAATTTATACAAGAAAAACTGTGATATTTTACTCGTAATTATCAAAGTATAATATCTTACATGTGGTTTATACTAATATATATATATATATATATATATATATATATATATCACAATGACATTTGTTCAGACCTAATTTACAATACGATAAATTTCAAATAACATTAAATTGGAGATAAAAATATTTAATTTCAAATTAAATTTTCTCTATTAAAAAAAATATATTTTATTTAAAAAAAAAAAAAAATCCTCTCATTTATTTCTCTTGAATTAAAATTAAATAATTTAAACCCTTTTCGTTGGTTCCAAAGTGGCATCGTAAATAATTGGCATCAATGCCCACCTTTTCCCTTGGCCTTTGCTAAATTTTAAATTAGAAATCGCACATCTCTGTAATATATATATATATATATATATATATATATATATATATATATATATATATATATACACGTGTGTATGTCTGTGTCTACATAGATATTTTTATATTTATCAATTTCAGGTGTATTTATAAGTTGTTATCAGTTGAGAGCCAGCATATACCAACCAACCAGATTGAGCAAAAGAACCGGAGTTAGTTTTTATAATTTTGTGCTAATTTGTTTACATTTGTGATTACTGCGTTCTCCTCCAGTAAAAACAAACGTTGTATTACAGTATTTACAGTATCTAAATGTGGCTATCATTATTTTTCACGTCGACGGAACTGTAAACAAACGCGAATAAGCATTCCAAAATATTTATCTTCTTTTGAGTTACGACAGCAACGTTGTTGGGATGTAATACAAACCCCTTCATTTATACAACATGCAACGTCCAGTTCATATAAAGTTACTATGCCCCAGTTTATTCATGTGTATATATAGTGCGAGGCGACCCGCACTCAATGGATACCCTTGGCCCACTAACGAATACTAGAACTTGTGATAATTTTTTAAAATTAGAATTATACTACACTGCTAGTTCATTAGTTAAACTAGTCCATCTTAGAGAAATTTCAAAATTAATGGAAACGATTAAAATCTATTCTGGAAGTAGGCATTCCTTCGCCTTTCAAGGGAATCCAATGAGAATCGAAAGTGGGAATTCTGTTTGTGAAGATTTGGTTCGCCAAAGGACAAAAACAAGAAAGGACTAAAACAAGAAAGGACAAAAACAAGAAAGGACTAAAACAAGAAAGGACTAAAACAAGAAAAGACTAAAACAAGAAAAGACTAAAACAAGAAAAGACTAAAACAAGAAAGGACAAAAACAAGAAAAGAGAAAATCAACCACTAATTTCCGACTCTATCGTAACAAAGAGGAATTCGTTCACCGCAAAAGTCCAATTAAGCAATACCTTTGCAGAGACTCAAAATTGTTGATTTGTAATTAACTTTAATGGAACAATATTATCACAGAAGGAAGACTCCGAATTCAGTTAAAACAATCTGCCATCTTACACTATATTCAAAGACATCAACTATTAGTTTCTTAATCAGTCTTTCCAAAATCCATATTAAAATTGGGGTGTTTTGTAGTCTCGGATACGTGGAAAAATTTGTTACAACGAAAAGAGAGTGGATGAAGCAAGCAACCATTACAGAGCAAAGAGTAAACAAAGCTTCTTGAAAAGTTTGTGAGGGCCTATCGCTTTACAACCCAAGTAATGAGGGGAGTACTTTCGCCGAATGTCGTCAAACACAATTTCTATATGAAACTGGATTACTTTCTTTTAACCAGAGGACAAAAACTTCTACGATAATGAACACGGAAACACAAATGACCAGACAAAGTTCGAAGTACAGCCTACCGGAACTCCTAAATGCCTATTAATTAAAGAAACAATTTCTACGGGCGATCAAAAACCTAAAACAAAAAAGTTTCTCACAAGTAGATAACCTTCAGAGGAAGATAAAATAAACCCTTTAAAGAAAACATTCAGTCTTCAAAACCCCATTTTTTAATGAACAAAATAAGTAGTCTATATTACAGGGTGTTCATAAAGTCACGCGCGTGAATATGGTGAAGTCATTACCATATTAACTGGCGTGACTATTATTTTTATTATTCGCTTCTCCAAAATTATTTTTTTTTTTTTATGTAGGAGGGGCCAAGGGGCAAATGCCCGCAAGAGCGCCCCTCCCATTTCCCGTTTATAAATTGTGTTTACTCTATTGTAAAGAACCGATTCAGGCCCTCTCGTAACAAAACAATGATACGGCAAGTTTTCCTTCAATAACATTTTACTTAATTAACCCTAACCCGTAAGTGAGGGGAAGGCGAGTATAAAAGCCTAAGGTTAATCTAATTACGAGGGACGTTCAATAAATAAAGTAACAAGGACGCCTATATACAGGGCGTCCCAAAAAAATGTATACACACTTTAACAGCTGATAGCTCAATTGATGTTTCTTTCTTTCCAAGTTAAACCCATTAGAATTAATAATGGCAGTCAGACTAAGCTTTGAACAAAGGAAATTCATTCTAAAATGCTACTGGAAGTGTGAAAACGCAGGTGAAGTGCAAAGACAGTTTAGGAGGGAGTTTCAAACAGATCCACCAACGCGACTTACCATCACTCGAATTAGAGATAAGTTTGAAGCCGATGGAACTGTTCAGAGTGTCCACAAGAAGCGTTCCGGAAGACCACGGACATCGACAAGCGCCACAAAGCAAGAAAGAGTACTGGAAACGTATCACCAAAGTCCAAGAAAATCTGTGCGGCAAGCGAGTCGTGAGGTAGGAATTTCAGAATCGTCTGTCCAACGCATTTTGAAGCGCTGTCAATGGAAAAGTTACATTCCAAGATTAGTCCATGCTATTAATGAAGATGATCCGGACCGAAGAGTGGAGTATTGCGAGTGGTACTTGGCACGATGTGGATGTGGATTGGACGAAGGGGTTTCGTAGAATACCCTCCGCGTTCACCAGACCTCACACCACTAGACTCTTTTTTATGGGGATACTTAAAAGACAAAGTCTACGCTATAAAACCTGCAACAGTCGCTGAATTGAGAGCAGCCATTGAACGAGAATGCACACAAATACCAAACGAAATGTTTCGTGATGTTTGCGATTCCATTGCTTCGCGTTATCAGCAGTGCCTGGACCAGAACGGACGTCAGTTTGAAAACAGGCGTTGACAAAACAATTAAATAATGTCTGTAGATTCTATTACATTTTGAAAATGAAATGTATTTTAATAAACACTGCCTTTATAATTATTTAAAGTGTGTATACATTTTTTTGGGACGCCCTGTATGTATATAAAATTTGAAAGAATATATTTTAGAAAAAAAATGGCACTAAAATGTATGAATGTATGCGGTACTAAACAATTGCTTCAAATGTTGCGACTGCCGCCGTAGAATTACCCGCCTATTAAATTATAGATATTAACCAACGGTATTCATTAGTGACACTTTCCGCTACAAAGTGGTGAAATATATATATATATATATATATATATATATATATATATATATATATATATATATATATATATATACACACTGTGTGTGTGTGTGTGTGTTTAGAAAGAACATTACTGAATGGTTTAGAAATTACTTATCGAATCGCAATCAGTCTGTGTCAGTGAATATAATGCGAATTCTAAGAAATCCACTAACAACCATGGTGTACCTCAAGCTCAATACTGGATCCCCTGCTATTTTTACTGTATAAAAATAACCTTCCCGGGCTATGAACTTATTCAAATTTATATTATTTGCTGATGACACCACAGTTTCTTTTGCAGAGACCTTAATACTACTAAAATGTGTTAAATAATGAATTTGGCAGATTATAAATACAGAAGAGAATCTCCCGCAAACTGTTACTGAATGCTAATTAGACCATCTGTATAATCTTCCTAAACAAAAAAATAGTTTGGATTAATTCCAGGTCCTATCCGTGTACACACATTCACAAACACACACACGTGTGTATAGAATCCTATTTACTATCGCTAACAAATGTACACTGACTGGATTTAAATTTTAACATTTCTGTTACATTTTCCTTCAGAGTTCATTGAAGCGAAACTCTTTACAATGGCCAAGAGAATGATAACGCGCGCCAAAAAAATAAAAAAATAAAAAATACTTATGCACAAATTTGTAATAAAATGTACATTTGTACACGCTTCGTACATTTATGAGCTGAGGCTGACTCGATTCAGTATACATTAAAAAAAGAAGTAGACATTTTTCAAGATAAATTATTGCAAAGTTTTCACCAAATCTGAATAAAAATGAATCAAATCGCGGAGGTCAACTGAGACTTGATTAAGAGAGTTCACCAAAACATCTTTTAAAATTTAATTTCAAATCAATTCTTTAATTTATTTGAATTAAAATGTTTTATCAATAGAGTCATTTTTGTTTGAGAAACAACTTTCAACTCGAAAATTTTAGTGATACAGACACTGGTTAATTTAATCTTTGGAAACGGGTAAATAAACCATTATAAGGTATTAACAGATATATTATATATATCACTTGAACTTTACAAGGAGTAATGAATGCTTCTGGTTAAAAAATAGGTCCTTGCAAATGATGGCTGATTCCACTTTTTAAATGTACCATTATTATCAATATTATTTTTAGCAATGTCACCATAATGAAGTAGACTATTATTATTATTATTATTATTAATAATATCGTAGTTTACTCTTTGCACAAGGATATCAGGGTTCAACCAGAGTTATCATAAAGACGCGAAGTTCAACAGCTTCCTTGAAGATGATAATTTTCACTTCGTTCACAAATGAAAAATTACGATTCTAATTTTATTTTTTTTATGACACTTTTCACTACAATTTTACGAACATTTTTGCGAGACAAATTAATTATTAATTGAACAATTAATTGAGTCATTTTAATTAATTTAAGGTGCCTATTTTTCCACGTAAGTTCCAACGCAATCTTTTATCGACGGTGTTTTGTTATTCAAACCTAAAGTCTAGCAGCACGCAGGATCGTCTCGCGACTCACGACTGAGGACTTGGGTCGTGACGATTTTTGGGGAATCGCGTCGCGGTCGCTGCAGTGTGTGGGGCTCCCATTCTGTCGATGTAAAGTCGCACGCGACTCGAGTCGTCGCGTCCCAAGTCCTCAGTCGTGAGCCGCGAGATGATCCTGCGTGCGAAAGGCCTAAGAGGCACTCAGAGAGAGTTAGGCCCGGACCTAATAATAATAATAATGTTTGCGGTTACTAAACTTCCTTCGTAACGGTGAAGATGAGGTGACAGAGGGGACCTGCGGCTTTACGTGGGATCCGCATTATCTAAGGGTCTCACCATTATCTGAACGCGGAAGAGGATCACCCATCCGACTTTTGAACGAGGCCAACGTCGCTTCACCGCTGATCTAACGGGAAGAGGTGTCGCGACGTGACCAGACATATCCCAGGACCCGGACTTAACCTAACGCTTCCTCCGCCCTCAGCTTCATGGGGTGCCATTCTTCATTCTGAACCAAACGAGGCATCCAAGAGTCTCAGCCAAAATGTGTTCCCTATGTCTAACTTATTTATTATGCCTTAAATTTAGAAACGAGGCTTCGAGCGTACGTCACGGCTTTTGGGGGGGAGGGGCTATTTCGAAGAGCCGGGAAATCTGGTTGGGGGGGATTGGTACCCCAAATTCCAGTTTCAGTCCTAGAGGGTCTTTGTGTAGTAACAGAGCACTCTTTCTCGACTTGCTTTAACGACAAAGGAAAATATAAGAAATGTTGCGAAGAGGGAAAACGCAAAACGAACAAATAATTAAACTTTAAAATACAAATTCTTTTTCAAAATTATTATACAGGGTGTCCCATAAGTCCGGTCTCAAATTTATTTTAAATTGAATTTACAAAAATAATATATTACAACTAAAACAAATCTAAAGTGATGTCTTGTTTTGGCACCTTTTTTTGGGGGGGTTGCACGTAGAATAATACGCATTGGCTAGTATGAAAGTGAGTTACACTCGTGAGGAAAAGGCGGAGGCCGTTTCCTCACGAGTGTAACTCACTTCATATTAGCCATTGCGTGTTATTCTAACTGCAACAGAAAAAAGTCCCAAAACAAGACATCAATTTGAACATTTGTTTTAGTTCTATTATTTTTGTAAATTCAATTTAAAATAAATTTTCCTATGAGACCGGACTTATGGGACACCCTGTATATGAGAGAGAGAGAGAGATAGATTTCGTCTATTTTTGTAAGGAGTAAACAACAAACAAACGGACTTTTGGGACACCCTGTGTGTGTGCGTGTGTGTGTGTTTATCCCTGAGTGATGGGTATTGATGGGTATACGAGTCGAACGTGTTCGGAATTGGGGGTATAATAATAGCCTCTGTTTCATGTTTCATATAAAATATAAACAAATATATTATAAAAAAAAACGGGTTTTAGTATTTGAAATATAAACGGAAAACGTGTTTTCTTCCTCAAAAAACCTTTCGTGCGACAGTCTGAGGCGGCGATAGGATCGAACCCGAGCCTTTTACTGGAGAACTTTTTTTTTTCGAGATTGGAACACCAACCACTCGGTCATCCACAGAAATATTATGTTCAGGAAAATTTAACCTACAATCTCTTTTTTAACACACACACACACGCGGAGAGAGAGAGAGAGAGAGAGAGAGAGAGAGAGAGAGAGAGAGAGAGAGAGAGAGAGAGAGAGAGAGAGAGAGAATATTTATCACACTTGACAAATTCGTGCGTGCTGGTAAAGAGGGTACTTTATTTAATGATTGAAACGAACTTAATGACCAATACCCCGGGGCACACACGAGTAATTACGTGCTAATGCATCACACACACACCCACACCTCCTTCGTCACCACCACTAACCGCTTTGAGATGAAAAAACACCGCTGTCTAATAATATAATTAGCACTCACCACTAATTTCTCATCACGAAATGATATTTCAAATACACCACTTTTAGTGAACACTTTCATTCGATGTATCTGGAATACATTCAACACTTCGACACAATCCTTTACCGCTAACCGGCACTTCATAAAATGAAAGAGCATAACAAGAGTCCGCTTGGCATTCGAAAGACTATTGAGGCACCCGCTCGCAACAAGGTCTAGAAAGCATCTGAAGTCGTAGACGGTATACGCTCCAATCTAGACACACTATAGACGCTTTAGGTCTAGGGACACTTCACCACTCTATAGAGTTCAGTACTTTGCGTACCTTGTGGCAAAGGAAGGTTTATTTAATAAATATTACCTGTGATTTTGTTATTGCAAGTTCAGGCCAGGTGTACAAAGCCAGTTTTATTCGATATAAATTCACACATTACTCCTTACTTTTATTAATTTTCATTCAAGTAATTTCGTATATAATCTTGTCAGTCAAATAAATCTAAAGTGCGTGTACACACACACACACACACACACACACACACACACACACACATATATAATATATATATATATGTATGTGTGTGTGTGTGTGTGTGTGTGGTGTGTGTGTGTGTGTTAATACTTTCACCAGATTTGTGCGAATGTTTACGTGCGCTTTAGTGAGAAAAATGGAGACCTGTTTGGTTTCAGTTTGTACTTGGAACCAAAACGCCTTATCATGCGTTCTTTTTCTTTTTGTTGCGGCTGCTGCCACTCTCTTCAGAGGGAAAATCAATCAACTGTAAGGGGAAAACTGGGTAAATATATATAAATATATATAAATATATAGTATATATAGTCTCCGAGTTTCGTCGTATGTCTGCATATCGCCTCTATATCAAACATGGAGTCCCGCAAGGCGACTTTTTACCGCCCAAACTATTTCATTTCCAGATTTTCGACAGAAGAGCAAATGTCGATGATGGAAATCGAGTTTTCTTTGTTTTTGTCGAAGGTTATAAAAAGAGGAAGAAAGGTTTCTCCTCAAAAACATATTTTAAGAGCGCCAAAATGAAAGATGGTCCCCTATTGTTCCATTTTTATGATCGGCATCAAGCCATAAACGACTGTACACATACACATGTATGTACGCAAGTACACAAAACATCCGCATACACAATATCGTACATAAGCTATGTATACACAGTGTATAAAACAGAATACTTATTATGACATACATATTTGTCAGATATAATTAATCCATAAATACACATAAAACTGCGAGGCACATCACTGTACTATATATATATATATATGTGTGTGTGTGTGTGTGTGTGTGTGTGTGTGTGTGTGTGTGTTGCACTTAGAGTATCTGAACTATAAAGTAAACATGGTTTCCGATGAAAGGTTAACTACAAATAAATTTCAGTAAATGACAAAACTGTGCACAACCAATCCCCGACAACACAATTTTCCCGAGGGCTCAAACGGGGTTGGAACCCCTTTATGAGGAACACTCACGTAAGTTAAACTAGGTTAAGCTAAGTTAGGCTCAGTTAGGGTTGGCTCTGGTTAGACTTATTCGAAAATGTCTTTGTAATTTTAAATGGCGATCATTTTTCTCGAGTTTTTTTTCCTCAACCAAAATACCCATCAATACCCACCTACAATGCCGCAACATCAATGAATGAATAAAATTGAAGTTGAATAAATTCATGACAAAAAATAAAAAATTAAAATCGGGAAAAGACCGGGAAAAGACCGGGAAAAGACCAAACGAAAAAAAAAAATCAAAACTTCAAAGTCAAAATGAACAAATGATACTCTATCACTTTGAAGGGGGGAGGGGGGTCATTGAGGGTATTTTAAATTGTGTGTTGTGCATAGTTTTTGCAAGTAAATTCGTGTTGAATCCAAACTTGTCGAAGCTATTTCTTCCTTTACTTATTTTACTCTTTTATCTATTCCCTTATCTATTCTTCTTTTATTGTTATCTATTCTCACTCCTGTATACACAAACCGTGTCAAACTATTACGCCTGTCTTTATTGATGGGTTTCATTGCTATTGTTTGGGCGTATGTTTAGTTGTTTACCCACTGGCCAGCTGGGAACCCTCTGGCCACGCCCACCCTCAACATGCCTCCACATGCCCGAACACCAAAATGAATAATGTCATGTGAACAACCACAACGAAATGGGTACTTTCCACAATTTTTTTTTGTCGTCGTGCGAAAGAGATGTACAAAGAACGGGTATACATACCCACAGAATTTACATACAATGTAGCTGTGGGTACAATGCGTGCGTGGGTATCTGTAGGTATAGTTTTGTTTATTTAATAATTAAATAAAGTGAATAAAAAACATACCCAAAATGTAAATTAAAGTTATTTTTAAGTAGGGTACTTTCAGAAGTTAAAATTGTTTAAGCCTTCAAAAAATCGTTATCGCGTATCATGAACGACGCACTGGTGCATGCAGCTGCTCTGCCAAAATTGTCTTTGGACATTAACAACAAAAAATTTATACCAAGGACAATTTTGACATTTTTTAATGCCTGACGTCATGGCAGTCCTCTCTTCCTATTGGTTTAGATTCTAAATGAAAAACAAGTTTCTACAAGTTTTTACCTTTTAGCGCCACGCCCCTTATTCAGCTTTCGTCCAAGCGGTAGAACGGGTTCAATTTGTGGTCCCCATAAATCGCTGATTTTAAAATCGTTCCACACACCAAAACGTCATTAAAATATGAATAAATTGCCGAAGGAACAACATCCAAGAAGCTCATTTCCCTAGACCGTGGAGGCGAGTGCGCCCGAAGGATCACCCGAGCTACAGCAGAAATTCCACAAGATGCCATCGGCCGGCAACGAACCAGCGCCACATCGCTCAGAGCCCCCTACCGTAACCACTAACCCAGGGACGCCCAAAGAAATAACACTACAGTTTATATTACAATAAAAATGGCTCTTAATTTTAGTTCCATTATTTGTGTATAAAGTGTCCTATCTCCTCTCATAAGTATAAGGCGAAACTTATACCCAATTCCTACTTATAGGGTATACGGCTATATGTGTACTTATAAACTCTGAACGTACTCTTAAAATCATACGTCAGTCGAAAGACGATCCTGTGTACGGCCGGCCTTTCCAGAACATATTTTTAAGCGATGAGCCAAACTATGCGTGGATGAAAGACACGAATAAGAAATTTAATCAGCATCCAAAGTCTCCGAAGGATGTGAAATGTATGCCCAAACTTCTCGGGGTACGATTGACACGCCCTATGACTTTACTGCTGGAGGATACCTACCTTTAAAACGACTTATAATCGCTTTAACAGTACTCAAGCTTCAAATATTTAGCGAATCTACAGTTGTCTGATGCATGAAACTGTAACGAGTAGGATACTGTAAACGACACTGGTCATATCGAAAGAAAAACCTAAATAATATAACTCAGTCTTCATTAAATTTTTTTAACATAACTAAAATGCGAAATATATTAGTTTGTCCTCAACTTATCAGCCATCATTTTTTTTTTTTTATGAAATTATCGAAATACAATTATGTCTGGCTGCTCGGATTAAATTAAATATGTAGTCGGTGAACAAACGCCAAATCATACTGATAAGTCTAACCACTTTTCTGTAAATAAAAGGTTGTACACTCCCCACCCTATGATCACCCCTTCACACCAAAGGGATTAATGAATTCCTATATTAAACTATATGGTATTTTCCACTATATATATATATATATATATATATATACGCATTACCTATGACGGAATTCAGTTTGTCACAAAATATTTACAAATTTTGGCTACCAAAAGTTCCATTACTGTATATCGTATCAAATTACTCACACTGACATCGCAGAGTGAAAGATAAGCATAGCTATTTGGTGTCGATATAATCATCAAATACAATAAAAAAAAAAAAAAGTTTCCAACTATTTGTCTGATTAAATCTTCTTAAATAATCAGTAATAAAGAATTCGATTTATTTGAAAAATTTCATTTAGACGTTATAAATAAATATATTAATTAAAAAAAAAAACAACCATTTATTTTAAGTCAAAATTGTAAAAACTCGCTTCTAAAGTTCACATCAAATTTATACACTAACTTTATTTATTTATATATTTATTTATTTATTTATTTATATATTTATATATATATATATATATATATATATATATATATATATATATATATATATATATATATATATGTACGTACATATATATATATATATACCAGGTGGACGAAAAAAAAAACCTGGACAGTTTTGTTTTTCCTACAAATTTCAATCTAGTCAAGCTAATACACCCAAATTAGTACAAGATGTAACCAATAGTATAGTTATCATGTGCTAAAAATTTCAATGGAACTCATGTAAAACTTACCCTATTGAAATCGATGTTGTATTGGCCCCCCCATTTTCTTGAATTACGGCCAGTACTCTCCTTTTCCACTGATCTATGGATGACTTGATTTTGTCTCGGGACACCATAGGCCAACCAACCTCAATTCTTTGTCTAAGTGCTTCCAGGTTTGAAAATGGTTCCCTGCGACCATGGTACACCAATGACTTCAGCTCATTCCACACGAAGTAATGTAGAGGATTTAAGTCAGGAGAATTTGGTGGCCATTCTTCACTTTTCATGAATTCAGGAATGTTGGCCATCAAAAATTCTTGGGTTGCCTTGGCTGAATGAGATGGTGCATTGTCTCGAACAAAAATAAAATCTTCGTTCGGGTACGAGTCTTGGCATTCAGGTAAAAGTTCTCAGAGGTGTTCAATGTAATTTTGCGAGTTCATTTTTGTTTTCTGTGGATCAGTAAAGAATAATTTGGTTTTTCCATTGTAAGAAACACCACAAGATACCATTAATTTCTTGGAAAATCGTGAAATTGGATGATAAAGACGGTCTGGCGGGATTTCCGATTTTGAAGTTAATGCATTGACTCAGTTTTGTCGATTTGTTGATACAGTTATACAGTAATGTAAAGTTGGACTCATCTTGAAAAAACATGCGTTTAATGTCTGCTAAATTAAATTTTCTGTACAAAGAATTACGCCTTTCTAACCGTTTTCCCATGGCTTCTTTTGTTATTCTGGGGGCGCTCAATCTTCTAAAAGATCTGATTCCTTTATTTTTCATTATGTTTTGGACACTGTTACGCGAAATATTTAAATTATTCGCCATTTTTCTCTGCGAAACACGAATACCAGGATTATTTTCCTGCGACAAACGCATGTTCACAAAATTCACAAAATCTCGCTGTTTGTTTCGTCAAGTTAAATTTTTTATAATTAAGAAACGGCCAAAGATAATTAACTGAGGTTTTCAGCACATGATAACCACACTATTGGCTACATCTTGTACTAATTTGGGTGTATTAGCTTGACTAGTTTGAAATTTGTAGAAAAAACAAAATTG
Organism: Bathynomus jamesi; assembly: GCA_023014485.1. Taxonomy (NCBI): domain Eukaryota; kingdom Metazoa; phylum Arthropoda; class Malacostraca; order Isopoda; family Cirolanidae; genus Bathynomus; species Bathynomus jamesi. Next base: position 911,135 of record JAJOZX010000335.1, read on the forward strand.
TCCAGGTTTTTTTCGTCCACTCGGTATATATATATATATATATAAGCAAACAACCACAAGGAAAAGGAAACACAAAGTCCGAGCGCTTTCGTGATATATTCACATTATCAAGGAAGAACAGAAAATAGCTATTTTCTGTTCTTCCTTGATAATGTGAATATATCACGAAAGCGCTCGGACTTTGTGTTTCCTTTTCCTTGTGGTTGTTTGCTTATTAATAAGGTCACGTGTTATTTTGTGATTCTAGTGCATATATATATATATATATATATATATATCCAAAGATAATAACAGTTCAGAATTAGAATAAAAATTAAATTATTTTCTACATTTTTTTTGTTTTTTAAATAGCGCGACCTTTTATCCTGGATAGTGTGTCGCGAGCTTAATAAAATGGAGTGAGCGATCTTACCTAATTATACCTTTCTGATCTCTGATGACGTAACCACCACCTATTTTGCAAAACTTAGATTCACGCCCAATCGGGTCAAAAGAAGAAGAAATTAACAGGAAAAAATTATCACGCGTTACGTCCATACACTTACATTGTGTGCACGCACACACACATATCTATACGTACATACAGACTTTGGGGATAAATACTTAGCCTTTATAGTCACACACGAGTGAATAAAATACACACACAAACACACACACACATTAAAAACACACGTTATCATATGTTTGTATAAATTTCACATATACGTATGTACAAATGTGGAATGTGCGTATATGACGCCATACTTACATGAAGGAAAAGGTAAACAGACGCTTACGTTGTAAAACACATGTTATTTTAATTACAATTTTAGAGTTGCTTTTTATGGGAAAAATAATAAAGTTTCCCCAATTAATTTGTTTTCACCATAAAAAACGTAAAAGGGCCCACTTAATTAACCTGAACAACGACTAAAATGGAACAAGTTCTCGTAAGAAAGATAAGATACAAGTCCAATATATATATAAACACTTACAGTAACAATAAACAGGTACAATAACATATACTCTGTAAGTATAGTAACGTACGCAGTGATAAAAACACACACACACACGTACAAACAAATCAACTTTCACCGTTAATGTAAATCCTGTATACATGTTATAGTACAGACTTACAGGCCTTACAAAGTTGCAGGGAATATCATGATCGTAAGTCTGAAATTAGGAAAAATACTTTTCGATTCAAGAAACTGAAAATTTAAAACGAGGTGGAGAAGAAGAAGAGCAGAAAAGGAAACCGTCAAAAGAAAGGAGAGAGATACTTCAAGGGGATCGGTCTGTAGAAGAAGACTAGAAGAATACCTGCGTGAAATGACGAAAATTGGGCCTTCCTGCTCCAAATTAACCAGTAAACGACCAGATACCTACAGCTCTTTCTACATTAAGGCAGAATGTGAGGACCCCTCTGTATTTATGGGGCCAGAAGTCCGGCCTGAAGGAATCTACTGTAGTTGGTATAACATGAACTTCAGGAAAAACTCAAGTCCACAAAAATACGGGTAAGCAGACTCCACCATGCAATCCCAGGGAAACACCCAGTGAGAACAGTGTTAGTGTGTATAAAAATAATGGCCCAGTTCCACAAACTCAATGTTAGTAGCTATAACTGTAAAGGCCTCAAAGTCAATGCTGACAGTGAGATCAATAAACTTTTATCTGCACATGACATTTCTTGTTTTCAGGAAACTTGGCTCTCTAGACAAGAGTGCAAAGATTTAAACAATATTAAGCCTAACTACAGGGGAATAGCTAACTCATCCAATGATGATAGTGAAGTTATTACTGTGGGCAGACAGAATAGGAAGGAAGGTGTAGCTATAATGTGGCACTCACAGCTGGATAGGTTTATAGAGCCCATTAGTTATGAATATGAGTGGGTTGTAGCCATAAAACTAACTATTGATAACAAAATACTGTGTAAATATATTCAATGTTTATATGCCTTATGAGTGTGCTGAAAATGAGGAGGTATTTTTAGACAGACTCTGTAAACTAAATATACTGCTAGAGGAGCTGGACTCTTCATGTGTTGTAAGTGGTTGGTGATTTTAACAGCAATATCAATAAACCTGGTTCAGATTTTGCTAAGCTTCTTATCAATTATTGTGAGGCATGCGAATACAAACTTGCCAGTGAATTGCTAATCTCCAATGACTCATTTACAAATGTTAGTGATGCCTGGAGGATTCACTCGTGGCTAGACCACTGTATACTGTATAGCCTCCCACGATGGTTATAATATAATCAATAGCATGTCCATACTTTATGATGTATTTGAATCTGATCATATCCCATTTGTAGTAGGGCTTGATTGTATGCTAGCACCTGACTTAGACAATGACTGTGATAATGTTGATTACTATAAGGTTAAATGGTCAAATCTTAAGTCACTCTGAGGTAGATTACTATACTATGCAGACTGATGCACTACTAAGACTTGTGAGGATTCCTGCAGAAGCTTTGGTTTGTAGGAATCCCTCCTGTGATGATGTAAAACATATAGATCTCTTAAATAAGTATTACGGTAAGCTTGAACATGCCATTAAGGGTGCGAGTGGAAGTAGCTTTAAGAATAAAAAATGGGGAAAAGTAAATATCAATCTAAGGTGGGCAGAATACTGTGATGATTTGTATGCTGTAGCAAAGAATGTATTCGTGAAATGGGTTGCTATGGGGAACTCTTCCAACTGAAAAAAAAAACTCGTGCTAGATTCAAAGGTGCTCTTAGATTTATAAGGAAAAATGAAGAGAATCTCTAGCCAGAAAATTAGGCAAAAGCAATACTTCCAGTAGGGAATTCTGGAAGGTTAATAAAATTAACAATAGTAATCTTACCTTGCCAAATGTAACAGAGGGTGTATATGGTGCAAAAAACATTGCAGAACTGTGGAAAAATCATTATGAAACCCTATTTAATTGTCTCAAGGAGGGTGATAGACTAAATATATGCCTAAATGTAGAACGCTCTGAGGAGCTACTAATTAATGACTCAGAAATCTGGCAGGCTATTCATAATTTAGATGATAACAAAAGTTGTGGCCTAGATGGCATACAAGCAGAACATTTAAAATGTTGTAGCCCTCGTATAATACCTATGCTTGCAATGTGTTTCACAAGCTGTATGATACATGGGCACTCTTGCGGTCTTGCCACAGTCCATTTTGTCAGTTGTATTGTTGCCAGCTGTTAAAAATAAGGGTGCTAGTATCTGTGATAAGAATAATTATAGGCCAATAGCACTTGCCAGTATACTTTCTAAGGTGTTAGAATATGTCATTTATAATAGAATAAGTACTTACTTGCAGACTTATGACGATCAGTTTGGCTTTAGTGAAACATGGTACTGACATGCATATTTATATGCTAAGGGAAGCCGTCCTAAAGTACAAGATGGTAAGTATCAATGTATATTCCTGTTTTCTAGATGCATCAAAAGCATTTGATCGAGTTAACCATCACAAACTTTTCAAGAAACTCTTGTGTCAAGGGGTACCTAAATATATACTTAAGATACTTGCATTCTGGTATACAGAGCAGACCATGTTTGTAAGATGGAAAAGCAGTGTATCACCAAGTTTTAAGGTAACTAATGGTGTTAGGCAAGGGGGTATATTATCACCCTATCTTTTCTGTATATACATGGATGACCTTACCAATGAACTAAAAACTGCACGTACTGGCTGTGTCATTGGAAAAGAAAAAAATTAATCATTTAATGTATGCTGATGACCTTGTTCTTCTGTTACCCTCTCCCCATGGGCTGAGAGTATTATTAGAGATATGTGAACAATATGGTATAGGAAAATGACATCACCTATAATGGGGCAAAGAGTTGTATTTTGATTTTTAGGTGTAACTACTGAAACATGTATCATGTGGGTCTTTTGAAATGAATGGTCTGACAATACCTGTCAAAGACACGTGTAAATACTTAGGTCATGTAATTACTCACGAGCTGCGAGATGAACTTGATATTGAGAGGCAACGTAAAAAGTTGTATGTACAGGGTAACATGCTTGTAAGGAAATTTGGCATGTGTTCAGAATCAGTTAAAACTTATAATTTTAGAACTTACTGTACTGCATTGTGTATATATATCCCATCTGTGATGGAACTATACAAAAACTGCTATGAATAAACTCTGTTGCTTATAATAATATTTTTCGTATGTTATGTAGGGAACCAAAATAGTGCAGTGCCAGTGTTATGTTTACTACTCGTAACCTACGCGGCACCTATATGGCAGTCTTGGTTCAGACAACTGCTGGTTTACAATACCTTATTTTTGTAATGTAGCAAAGATTATATATGCATATTAAGTTGTGTTATAATAAGATTGTATTTGTATGTTGGGTTAAATGGCTATGCTGGCCTTATTTTTGTATTTGTATGTTAGGTTAAGTGGCTATGTTGGCCTTATTTTTGTATTACGTTCAGTGTATAATACGTAAGATTGTACTTGTATGTTAGGTTAAGTGGCTATGGATTGTGAATGATCCGCAACAAAGATTTTTTTGTTGTATAATTAATAATTTAAAATATAGTTTCCACAAAATCATATCCGAACTCAGCTTCCCATAATTTATCAGCATTTTTATTAAACTCTTTTATTTTCATAATTTCTCTGATTTCTTCATTAAGCTACAATTATTTTCTCCTACGTATACAAATGATCTTTTTCGGTAATGATGGCTCGTGTAATAACAATATACATAAAATTGGCAGATAATTAATCAAACAGTATGCTAGGTTAAGTGGCTATGTTGGCCCTATTTTTGTATTACGTTCAGTGTATAATACGTAAGATTGTACTTGTATGTTAAGTAGCTATGGATTGTGAATGATCCGCAATAAAGATGTTTTGTTTGTTTGTTTTTGTAATGAAGTTCACTTATTTCATCCAATAAGCGTGCCCTGTCTCTATTCAAAAGTATCCATCCTTTTATTTATACTTATCCATGGAGACATCCTCCCCTCAAAACGCCACAAAAAACCGGTAACAAAAGTTTAAGATGAAAAATCCATAAATCTCTCTCACAGCCATTCGTCGGCTTGCTGTAAAGACGTACGTTTCGAAGTTCTTGCTTCATTTCATATATTTTTTAAAATTTGGGGATTGTTTATTGAAATTTCGTGCATTTACACAAAATCTTTTCCATCCACAGTCGTGTTTAATATTTTGAAGTGGTAAAATATTGTGTGGTATTTATTTATTTTAGAATTTATGGTAAACTAGAATACCTGCTGTGCCTTGCGCAGCAACTCCCCCCTCCTGAGACAACCTGGGAAAGACTGGGAGGGGCAAATGTGTTGCTAAAACCTCTGGTTCTCCCTTAACTTGTATACTAAATTTGGTGCAAATTACCATAGCCGTTTTAGGGGGGGCCTCCCAGTCCCCCCCAAGGTGGGGACTGAGGTGGGCGGGTGTGTTACTAAAACATTTCCTGGTTCTTCCTTAATGTGTATATTAATTTGGTACAGATTACCCTAACCGTTTAGGATATATATATATAAGCTTGCGCATGCGCACAGCTACCTGACCTACCCTCCTATTACACGCCTCTTGTCTCTCTATCCTCCTGCCAAGTTTGGTTGAGATCGGCCCAAAGACTTAGAGTAGTTAGGGAACAAACAGACACACACACGGATTTTTGTGCTTTATCTATATACAGATAAAGATATGCCGTTTAAAAAGTATATTTGCGCGATCTGTGCGTTCGATTTTCGCAATATTTATCTGGATAAACATACAAACGAAAGTAGTGTTTGCAAATTTTGTAATTTAAAGTATATTAATAAAAATGTGCAGAGTTAAAGAGGAAATTTTTCAAAATCTGACGAAAGAATTTAGTTCTAAAATTGAAGGTAATGTAATTAAAAAAATTAATGTAGACGTGCCAAAAAAAAAAATTACTATAATTAGCAAAAAGGTTCCAAGTGCTGAGGATAATTTAAAGGAACTGAGCTTAATAGTTCTTTGAATTTTGTGGGTAAATTGAAAGATTGTATTAAACTAGTTCAGGATAATACAAAAATAATGACGCAAAAGTAGCTAAAGTTATGGTGAAGTTATTTTTAGACGAACATTGCGAGGGACTTTTTCACCTATAAGACAGTTGAGGTGGAATAGCCTTCTCGCGGGGCACCGTGGCGAACACTTCGGTAAATATGCTTAAGAACAAGTTGAACAGGCATTTCAGTAGCATCAATTTGCATTAAGGAGTAGGTAAAATTAGGGGTGTGTTTTCACTTGGTATAGGGAGTGGCCGATTTTCCTTCTGTCTGGTTGCAGAGCACTGGGAGTTCTCAAATGATACTCCATTAGTAGAGACGGGAAGTTTGATGGAGTTCTCGGGAGTCAAAACTTCAAATAGCTAATAAGTAGCTATAAAGGATGGCTACTCTTTAGGAAAATGCAAATGTAAATGTAGTAGGAAGTGCTGGTCTGGTTTGGTTAAAGAGCACTGGATGTAGTCACTGTGAGAACGCTCGGTCAAAACCTCGAAACAAGCCTACAAAGGAGCGTCATAAGGGGAGTTGGTTGGGGATGGTGAGGTTTCCTTTTCATCGTAAATGTACGAGGCGCTGGCCGGGTCTGGTATCAGAACACTAGGAGTTCTCAAATGATAGCCTATTCTACTTTTTTATTATATTTGTTTTTAATAAATGAGAATTCTCGGGAGCCAAAACTTCCGAGTATCCAAGTTCAGTGAAGCTACTTAGCAGCGTAGAATTTTAGTTTTAAATAGTGTGTAACAAAAAAAAGTAATTCTTGAATTGGGGGTGAGCTGACCCACTGAAGGTGCTCTATATCAATGCTTCCTAATCTAACTAAGATAATTCCAGAGCGAAATATGGCAATGTAAATAATTAATAATTAAAAGTCTCTGACCACGATGGCCTTGACATGTATCGGAGAAATGATGATTCTATATAATAAATAAGAGTAAATATTGTAAATTAAAAAAAAAAAGAATGTATGGTGTATATTAAGTAGTTTAGTGTCTCATACTATCCTTTAATGCGTAACTGGGTACAAAGACAAGTGTACACATGGTGTGTGAGTGAACTCTGAAGTTATTTATTATACTTTTTCCTACTTCCTTATAAATCTTCTTTCACAAATATTTTCTTTGCGAAACCTTTACACGTCTGTGAAATGTAAACATGGCGTCAGTTTTTAGTATTTTTTATTTTAATTTCTTTTTTTTAAATTTTTACCTACTTCCTTCTTGGGCTAACCTAGAGTGGATCTTAGGGTCTTTCTTAGCCTGTAACACACACTCTCTCTACACACATGTGTGTGTGTATGTGTGTGTGTGTGTGTGTGTTTACACAAGCGAGCACCCACTACCAGATGTTCTACCAATTATGTACAAAATATCTATTTTTTTTTTTTTTAAATCGCTATTTTTATTTTTTTTGTCTACTTTCATTCAAAGCAATTACCGCGATTTCATTTCCATTTTCATATATTTTCATTCATTTTGGTTCACAATCATTTGTAGCCTTTAAAGAAAACCTTTTTATACAATTAATATTTTTTTTAATTTAGTTTCTTGTAAAAAGTTGTCGTTTTTTAGACAAAAATAGTAAAATAAAATATGGGACACTAAAAAATTTAATTTTGGGGTCATTAAAAAAAATAATAAAAATATATATATATATATGTTATGTAAAGAAACTTATGAGCTTATTTTATATGTATGTATACAATCCCAAAGTGGTGTATTTTTTCTGAAACTTCTCAATTAACCGAATGTAACCTCGGAGCATTTCTTAAAATGGCGATTGTGGTAAATATGAAAAATTAACTATAAAATAAACACGTTATTAAAAATATAATTAAGTATTAATTAACTTCAAAACAGTCATTCTAATTCTTTTAAATAATAAAATACAATTTTTTTTTTTTTTAATTTAAAGATTTGTAAATTAACCTGATATTTTTGTTAAAATTTACATTAATTAAAATTAAATCACTTTTTGACAACAGAATTTTGGGCTGAAACTTTTTTGCTCAATGTAAATTGTGGGTTTGTTTTCTACGGGATCAAGTGGAGGGGGCGGATGAACCCCGCATTTGCTAAGGAAGCCCGTCAAGTTGTTAATTCAAGTTGAATTAGGAAAAGGTACGTTTAAAACGCTATCAAAATACTACACACTTTTCCCTATTCCTAAATTTGTGACGGAGGAGAGGGCGAGGAGGAATAATCTTAATAGTAGTTTCGCTGGACATTTTGACGTATCGTAAATGATATGTAATATTTTTTCTTATTGTTTTTCTACATAAAGGTTACAAGAAAAAAAAAACAAAGTTAAAAAGGGCAAAATTTGCGTGTGAAAGCAACAAGATGTCGATAAACCACTTTTCCATTCCAACACCAAACTAGACAAAGCTTCAAACTTTTTGCATTCAGAATGCGACATTTTCATAAGTCAATTCCACGATCATCACTGTATACACACTGCGCATGCGTGGGAAATGCTCCGAGGCAACGACTTCCTAATATATAATAATAATTGTTTGGCTGCACCTCATTCATAAATTTAGCAAAATATACTCTCGAGGTATTCAAGTTCTGTGGTACACCTTGGGGTGGGGGATAGGGGGGGGGGGGGTTATATGTAGATTTCACAGCTTAATAAAGTGGTCACACCCTGTTAATTAATTTAGAATTTTTCTTTCAAGAATAACGATACGGGTAGATGAAAATAACAATTTATCAACATTAATGCATTTAGCTAAACAATATACCCGAGTGTTTCTTTAACTAAATAACCACCATAATGCCCCAATTCTTATACAAGAATTTCAGATTTAAAAATGAACCTGTTTTTTGTGAACTAAATTTCGTTGTATTTACAATTTGCCATAACTAATAATATTAACATAAAATCACAACACAACTTTCAAAAAAATGTTAAAATCTGTTGTATTATCTTAACAAGTTCTTTATAAAACTTTTTGAATTATTAATAATTAACTTAATTAGTATTCGTTAAAGACCTTTTGCTGTAGTAATTAACCAAACATCATAATCAAGTTAATATCTCTCTCTTTGGAAATTTAACAATAACAAAAGCAGTTACAACTCCTCAAGCTTAATTATAATAAAACACATACATACATACATACATACATACACAGACACGCACGCGCACACATATTAATGAATGGGGTATGTGCATGCCAGTTTGTATGAATGAGGGGTCAACTTTCGTGTCATTCAGGCAATTTATTTGAGTAGAGTAGGTCAAGGATGCCCAAGAAAGGCGAGTCGAGATGGCATCATTTTAGCGTGCCAATGGGTTCTAATTAATTATAAATAATTGAAATAACATGAATTATCATCAAAAAATAATTAATTGTTTCTTTAATACAACATGAAGTAACATTCGTATGCTAAAATAATTAATATTTCTATATTTAGCACACACACACACATATATATATATATATATACACACACACATACAATATATATGAGAGAGAGAGAGAGAGAGTGAGAGAGAGAGAGAGAGAGAGAGTTTAAACACAATTGGATTTAATATGTAAAAACGTTAATATTAGGTTTATAACAACTGGCTAGATTTCTTTTTAAAGTTTTAAGTTTTTCTTTCGAGTGATATACATGACAATTCACCATACTTTTATATCTCTCATTCTAGTAAACAATAACGACAAGGTCATGATCAGAAATCATCTGGGAAACGCCGGTAGAAGGCGTATAGAGTGTGCGGCACACCTGGCAACCACGAGAGCAATGATTTTAAAAAGTTGAATTTTATATAAAAGGTTCTCAATGATTGAACTATACCATTTATTAACATGCTTTAGAGTCACTTGCCCTTGTCAGTGGGCTTGACAAGTGGCGTGTCTCAAAGTTGTCATATTGGACATTTAAAGGCCTATGTCTCCCACCAGAGTTTCCCAGATTTCTGATCATGACCTTGTCGTCAAAGGTTATTCACTAAAGTGAGAGAAAAAAGTATGGTGAAATGTCATGTATACCACTCGAAAGTAAACCCTTCAACCTTTAAAAAAAAGTGCATCCAGTTGCTATAGGATCGAGACCCGGTGACCGCAGGCGCCGCGCAGCAAAACCCAGCTGTTCATCCTTCCACACAATAAAGAAATTGGTTGGTAGATAAATGGGTACCCTGGGGTAGCCTAATGGTTAAGGCGTTGGGCTGCTGGTGGGACGTGGTTCGGATTCCATGTTAAACTGTAGGGGTCTAAGGTGGAGTGAAAAGCTCGACCTTCGTCAGAATGAACAACTCGGGCGGAAGCAAAACCAAGGTTAAGGTCTATTAAAAAGTAATTTTTTATTCCATAAACATAATTTTAGGACCACCCTATATACCCAGGTTGTGCCATATATATATATATATATATATATATATATATATATATATATATATATATATATATATACCATCTCACAAAGTCATGTCTGAATGTTTAAACGTGTTTCATTCTAAAGCCGGCGGTGCCTTGCAATTCAACAGCATACCGCAGACGCCAGGTGTCTTCGGTATGTGGCCAGAAAAGCGAGCATGAGGTCGTCATTTGGTCGCTCAGGCAGATACCAAAAGGGCACAGAACTGCGAATCAACATAATTGTATATACTGTGCTACTGAGAACCCTCATCTTTATGCGAATAAGAATCTAAACCTGCCAGGGGTCACAGTGTGGACTGATGTCCTTCTCCGCGTTCCTATCCGGCCATTCTTCTTCAGTGACACAGTGACAGGTGACCGGTACCCGTCTCGTGATAAACTGCGTTATGATTGCCACTGAACATGTATGGCAATGAACAAACGCTTTGCCAGCTAGATGGCGCTTCTCCATGTTTTTTCATCATGGGACGACACGAAACAGTGGAACACCCAACATACTTTCCAGCTGTCACACCCCAAGATTTTTTTTCTATGGGGGTGTGTTCAAGGACACAGTGTACGCCACAAAACCCGCCATGTATGTGTATATTAAATCTTTGTGTCTCCATATTTACTAACGTTCTCACGATTTACGAAAGCAAGTTAAGTCCAGTGGAGACAATAATGAAGAAATCTTATATAAATATTGCTAGTAAAAGGGCGTAAGCGGTAAAGTGTTCAGTATCCTTGTTCAGCAAGGAGAGGTTCGCTCTTCACCTTCGTATTATTTATTGCTTTCACGTTAGAATTAACCATTGTTTAAGTTTCAATTACATTAAAATGCTTAGAATAAATAACATTAGGCCTACAATGTAAATCTGAATACCATACAACTCTTAATTCTCTCTCTCTCTCTCTCTCTTGCTAATTGGGTACACGAGATAAGTGTACGCATGGTGTGAATGAACTCTTAAAGCTATTGTTTTCCTTATACTTTTTCCTACTTTCCTACAAATCTTCCTCCCAAGAATTTTTTGTCAGCAGTGGCTGCCGGAGGAGGGAGAGCCTAGTCTGTTCTATAACTGCTAAAACTATTATTTGTGTGTGAAAGTTTTACACGTTCATGAGCGTAGCATGGTACGAAAATTTTCAGTACTCTTTATTCTCACTTGTTTATTTCTCTATTTTCTGGACTTTTCTCGGGTTATCCTACAAGGTTTTAGTGTTAAGACCCCTTGTATCTAAATTATTAAATTCCACTCAGCAACTAGACTTTCGCAGGGCGGATTTCGATGGCCCCAAAGAAAGCTTAAATAATTTAATGTTAGTGAACAACAGAAACACTGGTGTTAATTTAAAGAAAAGTTGATGGAAAGACAGAGCGCATTTGTTCCTCTCAGAAATCGGCCATATATCACCTCCTGTGATCCCAAGTGGTTCAGCAAGTGAAATGGACCCGTAATTTGGCATAAATGAAACTTTATAATCCTCCAGCGGCGTATTAAGACAGCTTTGAAATGCGAAATGAAGAGGGGACTTAGAATTGCTTGTCTACAAATCGAATCCTAAAGAATTGTTTAGTCATGTAAACAGCAGAAAACCAATTAAAAATAGCATAGGTCCTATCAAAGATGAGACGGAAGAACTTAAATACAGCGATGCTGACATAGCAACCACGCTGAACAATTTTTTCATGTAAGGTTTGCTAAAATTCTCAGTCAAATAGTACAAATTTAGACTGTATTGTTTGTTTTGAAAGCCAAGGGTAAAACAAGCACCTTTAAGTCCCTAGTCCAAACAAATTCATGCCTCGAGTCCTTAAAGAAGTGAAGGAGAACATAGCTGACTTTTTTGTCTATATCTTTAACAAATCCCATGCCCTAGGCAAGGTCCCAAAGGACTGGAAGTTGGCCAACGTGACTCCTGTCTTGAAAAAGGGGAGATAAGGAATTAAGCGGCTTATGCCAAAAGTAAGGGCACTTGGAATAACTGGTACCGTTGCCGCGTGGATCGAACCCTGGCTTAGCGACAGGAAACAGAGGGTGGTAATAAAAAGCGAGGGCCCAGGGTGGGCATCAGTTAACAAGTGACGTTCCATAGGGGTTAGTACTCGGACCGCTTTTATTCATTATTTACATAAACAATTTAGACATTGGTATATCAAACACCATTTCAAAATTCGCTGACAACACCAGGTTAGACTTGTGTAGACAGTGCGGAAGGTGTCCTGATAATTCAAAAGGACTTCGATCAGCTTGAGGATTGGTCGATCATTTCGAAAATGCCTTTTAATGCAGAAAATGTAAATTGATGCACATAGAGTGTGTGTGTGTGTGTACATTACTAGGCGCTGTTGCAAGTCTATGATTATACTTCTAACTGTTTTGACACACACAATCTTTATTTCACTCGTACTAGAAAATTACATCTTGGCTAAAATCCTATTTAAAGAAAGGAGTCGTGCTCTTTATTACAAAGTTAATTATTTTATCAAAACAAAATACAAAAACTAACGAAATTCTTGAGACAAAAAGTGAGAACCGAAATAATTTTATTTATTTAAAACTAATGCTTAAGAATAATAGGTTAGTCATACCTTAAAATCAGCGCCACATTTTCTATTTACAAAAAAAATCTTTTAAAGAGAATACAAATTCTAAGAGTTACTATTGTATTAATGTGAGAAAACTAAATGTTTAACTAACTAAATAAATATCCATACATACTTGGCAATAACCCTGCAAGTTGGTCGTATGGGTGGAGCCACTCGTTTGTAAATATTACACAAATCAATGAGCGTAATGAGTGTTTACAAGATATTGGTAGTTTCCATAGAAACAACTGATGGAAAATGTGACTTCACACTTCAGTATTGTAAATATGTAACTACTGTATTATATTACGTGGCATTACATTACACTATACTAAAGTGTTAATGTATTCAACGAAACTTTTAATTCTAAATAATGTATGAAAGTAGTTCATGTAAATATTGTCAAAAAAAAACAGTTTTCATCATCCCGTCAAAAGCGGTTGCCAACTGCAAGACTTAAATGACGGGAGTTTAAATCCTTTAAAAACACCTCCAATCGAGCCTTCATCCTGCACTGGAAATTTCATCAAAATTAGAAAAGGTTATACCTATGGAAAACTGATGAGTGGGTAGTTGGGAGGTAACGAAAATGGTTCACTGAGTAGGTAGGTAGTTAATCTAACAATTATTAAATTCCTTTTATGTCAATAACTGGGTGGATGAAACCAATTGGTTGCTCACCAGAGTTATTCTCCACACTAGTATTTATATACTGTGTGAGAAGAGCGTGCTCGGTAATAGAGATACATTACCGCTCAACCAACCGAGGAAAAAACCAAGACAACGCTGGTGGAAAAAGACCCGCGAAGAGGAGAACAAAGGAGAACGAAAACGAGGAACAGGGCGAGAGGACGGAACTGGAGAAGGGACGAGAACAGACAACGAAAAAGATCCCCACCAGCAAGTACGCTCTCGACAATTACACAACCGGAGAAAAGAGACTCTAATAACTAGCAGTAAGTGACTAATTGTGTTTTTAACCCAGCAAATTAATCACATTAAATTAAGCTGGGTCAGACAAATTAGGCCTACATTGTGGCCTAAGACCTAGCATCAACTCATAGCTTAACAAAGGTGAAGGTAGATTGCCCTAACCTAATTTGGTGAGGAATCCTACTGTGGACCTCAATTTATCTGCCCGCTCTGGACCATTTCCGGAATCTCTAGGCTGACCCCTACAGGGCTAGACTTAATCTACTCTATAGTTAGACTGGAGATATAAGGGGTGGGTTAATTGTGGACCAATTCATACAGAGCATTTTTCGCATACCCATCACCAGATAATCGAAAAGTGAAAATCATGAAAACTCTGTTAACCTAACTTTAACTCAGACTTGACCTGCCCTCACATAACCTAACCTAGAAAGTGAATATGTTGACGATTTTGATATACCCATTATTGGGCGTACTTCCTTAACAAAACCACATAAGAATTTGAGGAGTTAATACCCCGTCTTAAGACTTGAAAAGGACATGACTTTGCTGTCGAAACGTTTTCGTGTTTCTCTCTTTCATGTTTAGTTCGTCTTTTGATTTTTACTTTTAACTTTCAAAGAGTTTTTGACACGCTTCATTTCTTCGGGTTCCTCCTCCTTTTATTTCTTTAACCAATATATTTTTTTTAACTAAATATTCGATGAAAGTTTTCAAAAACTGATTTAAGGGATAGGCCTATCGATTCGTTGACGAAAGAGGAGAATTTTACCACCGTTCGCAGTTCTTTGAAATTAGTAGTCTTCAGAAGTTTTGCGACTTAGGCCTAACCGTTCTAGGCCTAGTATCTCGGCGTGACACTTTACCATTTTATTCTGGCTACGACAAACGATTTTGTTCAGTATTAGCAAAGGCCCTTGGCTCGCAAAAAGCTTAAGGAAACATTCTTGGATCTTTTCCATTTTATGGGAACCACCATTTTTTTTAAATAAATACATGGTTTTACAGCATTTTTTATGCTGATTCCAAATATATTATTCTTTTTCAGGAGAAATAAGAAATAAAGTTAGTCAATAAATTTTTATTATTTATATGATATGCCACGATGACGTCATTTGTACGATAACGTCATCGTAAGCTCAGTTAGGGCCTAATAGCCTATTTCTAATAGTTCAAATCAGTTGTTAATTTACCTTGAATGAAAATATTTGCTTCGACTTGACAATATGGAAAATTATAACTTAATTTGGCTAGCAACAATCGTGGAACAATCGTGGATTATAACAATTACTTTAGAGAGGTAATTAAGTTTTAAACAATTAACCTAACCTAACTAAACTAACCTAACCTATGCAATATGAGAAAATAAAGAAATAGTATCGTATAAATAATAAAATATTAATGACTATAACTTCCTTATTTTGTATTTCTCCTGCAAAAGAATAATATATTTGGAATCAGCATACAAAAATGCTTCAGAACAATATATTTATTTAAAAAAATGGTGGTTCCCATAAAATGGAAAAGACCCACATTCTTAAATCTCAAAAACGTTTAACTAAAATTTAATGCCAAATTTGAGTAAATAAAAATTCCAAATGCAAAATGAGTGAATTGATACAAATGTATACAAAACAGGAAGAATGTACATGCTAATAGATACAATGACAAATTAACATTTCGAGGAAAATGACTGACCAATAGTTTAGGAAATTATTGCTATTACAGTATTTGCTTTCGACGAGATATAAATCTTTATCACAGACTTTTTTTTTATTTTACACAAGAAATACACTCAGAGATAAGAGATTACAACGTGTGTGGACATGTACGACGTTAAAATGTACTAATAGGCCCTATCTTAAATGTCAAAATTAGGTTAAGAGATAAGAAATTAAATCGAATATAAACTGAGAAAAGTTTGATAAGTTTGTAAAGACTTTGAAGGACTAAAAATACTCAAAATTTTTAAACTTTATTAAAAAATAAAGAACATCTACAAATCTACAGAAGCTAATTAACAAAGACCCTAAGATCTACTCTAAGGTTAGCCCGAGAGAAAGAAGCTTTTCAGGCAGTACCGCAGTACCGCAGTACCAATGGGATTCACTTCATTATATTGGACATAATGATGGGGTCGTTTACCCTTCTTCTCAAACCACGGGTCGCTACATAGTCTGGAAGCTGAGGACGGTCTCCCATCCAAGTACTATCAGATCCAATGTCGCTTAACTTCGGTGATCAACGGGAAGCGGTGTTACGACATTGGCTACGGCGTAACCCTCATTATAAGAGAAGTGAATTATTATTATTATTATTATTATTATTTTTTCTAAAAAATTATAGAATTTTATATCTAGAAATTGCAATAATTTCAGACATGTTTAATTACTGTACGAGACCTTGTTTTTTAGGTAATTATAAAAATAATGAGGTGTATTTTGTAGAAAATAAATTGAACAATACGAAAAAACAACTGAATTCTTTGGAGTTACGATCAGATATGTTTGTGGAGACTATTATAATTAAGTATTTGAAGGATAAAAACTTAATAACAAGGATAAATATGTCGTAAAATTTTATGTACAATCAGTTTGAAAAATTCATGTTCTTTACCGATAAATAGTGGTAAAAAGAAAAAATGTAATTTCAAAGCAGGATTTTTTTAATCTAACGTATACACTACGTATTCGTACGTCAGTAGGAGTTGGTACTTCATCAGTGATTTGAAAGATGCGTGGAATGAGGAATGATACGAAGTAGCCATACTATAACATCTACTCGTTTGAAAGTGCATTTTCTGCAATACCTATCGCACAATCTGGTTTGTGGAATATATGGGGAGTCTAGTGTTATAATGCTAATCACAGCTAATGTGTTTGATAGAGGAGTTGGTTGCGTTTTGAATGGGTAATGTATGTTGATTCTTACTGATAACTTTGAACATATTAACAGCGGCAATGAATTTGTATGTCATTTAGTTTTTAAATATTTAGCGCTTTAAACAATAAACATTTTGTCTGTTATCATCATCATTATCCTTTATCATTATTTCAGAGGGTTCGCACACATTTTTTATGAATGACTTTCAAAGGATGATGTATATATTGCTTTGAGTTAGCTCATGTTTTAATGCGATATAGATAAGGAGTAAAATAAAGAATGCGTTTTGCGAAATAGTCTTTTTGAGTTTGAATAATATGAGCAGAGATTTTGATATTTTGGATTTGGCATGTTGTACATGATTTTCGAAATTGAATTTTTGGTCTAAATTAATGCCAATCACTTTAACTTCATTCACTCCTTCGAGGTTATCGTATTACTAATTTTTATTTGATAGTTTGAATTCGTATGCTTTGTGGTAATCATATAAGATGACTTTGTCAAGTTCCCTAAACTTTTATTGGAACACGTTCATTTATAAACATGCTCTAATTGCCTCTTTAGCTTCATTTAGTATGCAGAGAGGCTAAAATATAAAGTGAAAAAGTAAGTGTAGTATTAGTTGTATAATGTACGCAATTTAGTGAAGTTGAAAGCCTAAACTCATTGACGCGAATTAAAAATAGTAAAGACCCAAGAATAGAGCCTTGTAGAACCTCACATTTTAATACTGCATCGTCAAGTGAAATGTTTTTACCTGATGACGATTTCACAACTGTGATTTTAACCAATCAAGCATATTTCCTGTTATGTCGTATAAAGAAAGTTTATCCAACATCATCTATGCAAAAGTGTGCTTTTGACAAGTCAAGGATATCCAAAAATTTAAACCTAAATGATGAAAAACATACAAATGTCTCCTCATACAATAAAAAAGCGCATATAAACCTTTTCTAGTACAAATAACAAATGAAGAAACCTGCATGAACTTGAGGTGCATCGTGCTCCTGATGAATTATGCACCTGGAGTTTATACTAAGTATCTATAATGAAAAATAACTACAAGCGCGTGTGTATTAAGGTTAGGAATATGACTGTTGCTCTAAGATAAGTCAAAATACTAACAACCAGGGTCACATACAGTATGACAAGATTTTTCCAGCTTAACGTCGAAGGATCGCAACACTATTTAAAAACAAAAGGAGAGCGGTGTAGTGGTTGGTTTTTAATGTATGATTTTTATTTACTTATAATGATATTTGCAGTGGTGGGCACCGTTAACCAAAAAGTTAACTTTGATAACGATAATCCGTTAACCCCAATTTTAACTCCGATAACGATAATCCGATAATTTTACTACAAAGTTAACGGAAGTTAACGATAATCCGTTAACGATAACTATTTCTTTACTAACATTTAAAAAAATCAAGGAAAAAAGCTTTAAAACCCATAGAAAATGTTTATTTATGCAAACTCCAACAATAAATAGGTATTTAACTATTTTTATCAAGTTTTGCAACTTTTTTGCTTAACTTTTTTTTTTATTTTTAATAAAAAATGTACTGATTACATGTTTTGAAACCCTTGTAACCACTAATCATTAACTAAATTTTAATTTACCAGAGAATTATTATGGCGGGAACTGAAAGGTAAAATTAAATTTTAGGCACATTTATTAAAGACTGACACAATGTGCTGGTTGCCCTTCAGAAAGACCAACTTCTCAAAGTTAGGCCCAACTGCCAGTCTTGACCTCTTGGGCCTCCCCAACCTCCCCTTGCGAGATCTGGAAGCAGACTGAAGTTATGGCGGTTTGAATTCATTCGCGGAGCGGTGATCTTCTGTGAATGACTCCTCGCAGTTAACGTGTTAACGGACTTTAACAGACTAAATATCGAGTTATCGGAAGTTAACTGGTCCGATAACGATAAATGGAAATTAACTTCCGTTAATAGTCCGTTAAAAAAAGTTAACTTCGTTAATTAACTGTTATCGGATTAACGCTTTAGTGCCCAACACTGGATATTTGTTATATCAAACTTATTCTGCATTACAAACTCTAAGTCGTCGGTTGTCAGTCGCAACGGTTTCTCTATAGTCTATACTAATTTTCGTTTAATTGCATTGAGTACCCGGCTGACTCGGCAGCGTGTGTCTGATTAGGCCTAACGTATGGGAAGCCGAAACACGAAATAGATTTTATACGATTTTATTCAATTTAACTTTTGAAACACGGTGATTAAATGTGGAGCGAATTAAGATGAATATGACATTGAAAGAGAGAGAGAGGTTAAGTTAGCCTAAGCCCATTATAATTAAAAGGAATTTACATTAAAAAGCAATATGAAACAATACATTTAGCGATCATAATTTTCAGCAAGTCTTTTGGAAAATGAGGCGCAGGGTTGCCAACTGTAAATTTTAAAAACTATCTCTGGGCATACCAACTGGAATTTTAAAACTAATCTCTCTCTCTCCAGTTAATATAAAACAAATTTCTAATTAATAATCACGTCAAATTGCATTAATTAAGTCACATTAATTCCACTTATTACAGCGGTCATCCATACCCTGATCCGATGTCATTTAAACTTTGCTGATCTTACTGAAAGCGGAGTAACGCCATGGCCATGACGCGACCTTTCTACAACGAAAACGACAGTGCTATGCAGTGGTGGCTCCAGGAACGACCTGTGACCCCCCCCCCCACACACAGTCCCGCGAATTATCATTTCCCCCCCTAATATTATGTATTCAAATGGCACTGGAGGGCCAACCTTTTCTGGGAGACAAAGTAAGGTCTTACGTCATTGTTACGATGTCCACCATTTGCATATATGACATCCGACGATTATTGTTTGTCACTCGAGCCATCTTCCTTCTCGCTCACCTTTCTGATATGGAGGACAAAATTATCGCTTAATATCGCTAACGTTCGTCCTTCAGCGACACGCATAGACCCTCCCAATTCACCCACATACAGTAGAACAAAGCACCGCAATGCATCTTCACACATATCTCAAATTCACTCATTCACACGGAGGAAAACACTTTTTAATGGTACAGAATGGAGGTAAACAAGAGTAGACTACGAGAGTAGTATGGTGGAAAAATGCGAGTGCAAATGCAATTGCAAATGTTACGTAATGTTGCAAGAGTGCCAACCCCACCCTTGTTGCAAGTGTGCCAACCTCCACCCCCTTTGTTGCCAACTCCAAAATGGGGTTTCAAGGGGTATGCAACCTGGAGTTATCCCCCAAGCTGAACCCCCCAAAGGGGCATATCTAACCTAAGGGAGCCTCTTTGGGGGAGAAGGTGGGACGGCCTCAACCCCCAAAGGGGCAGAGAGAGAGAGAGAGAGAGAGGAAGGTGGAGAGACCCAGAGTTGGGAATCCAGAGAATGGGTGTTCACTTGGCTGCCTGCCAAGCTCATATGACTCCTTCACCCGCCCGCCGCTCTCTTATAGACCCCTAATCAGCCAGTTGGTTGAGTTGCCAGATTCGTTATTTATTTAATTATTCCATATATTAATCAGCCAGTTGGCTGCTGAGTTGCCAGATAGCATTAAATATTAAATTAATCCATATATTAATCAGCCTAGAAGGCTGAGTTGCCAGATAGCAATATTTATTTAATTATTCCTTACATTATTCAGCCATTTGGCTGCTGAGTTGCCAGATAGCATTTTAATTGTTCAGGTATTCCTTATTAGGGAGAGTTGCTAAATACCACCATTTATTTTATTTATGAGGATAGTTGTCAGGTACCACCATTTATTTTAATTCACACGATTTACCAAAGCAGGTGAATTTTTACCTTAAAGTTATTGAGAACTAATTATTTTAACATTAAAATAAATTCTGTTTATTAAATAAATAATTAGAATTTAAACACACACTCCTATACATACGACGGAATGACTAAATTATTCCATATATTCATCCATTAGCTGGCTTAGAAGACCGATTTGAGAAATAGCAATTAATTAATTATTCAGAAATCCGAAACCAAATAAATGATACAATTGTGTACAAGGAATAAATAAAACCAATACAACGTTCTGATTATGAATTAGTGGATATACAATGGAGCATATATATATGATCAAATAATAGAACGGAAAATATATAGTTATATTAATTATATATAATCATACAAAACATAGTATTATCAGATATTAGTATATATTGTCATGATTTACCTTTTATTATCTAATATAATTTATTTATCTTTTTACTTTTTAATGCCCAAATTAAAATGTCAACCCAAAACACCCCTTGTTGCAATAAATTCGAAATTCAGAATAAAAATGTAACCACTGTCAGTGAAATGTAAGGAGGACAAATAGAGAAAACTTGGCACTTATATAAATAAAAATGAATATATAAAAAAGTAAAAACAGAAATTAATATATCAAAAGAATTTACTACACCAATTCCTGTATTTCAAAATAAAAAAATTATTATAATTTGTAGATGAAGCAAAATATGTGCTCCAAAACCTGAGACATGCTAACGTAACTCACACTAGCCGTAATTTTACAAAAATAATTTATATTTCAATTTTCTCTATTTCAATTAACATGTACATTGAATTTCTTAGAATTCTCTACTATATATATATACAGGGTGTCCCAGGAAGAAATGTCAAGAAGGCACCATTTGACTCTTTGGGTATTTCTAAGTAGAAAGTATTATATCGCCATGTGCCTGATTCCCAACCGTTACCGAGATACAGGCCTCTACATTTGGGCACCACCTCACTACGGCAGGGAGGTTACTACATACTTAAATCAACGGTTTCCGGGAAGGTGGATTGGACGTGGAGGACCTGTGGCATGGCCCCCTCGTTCGCCTGACTTATCTCCGCTAGATTTTTTTGTCTGGGGCTTCTTGAAGAGTAACGTTTATCAGCGGGGTAAGCCCGAAACTAGGGAGCAGTTGGTTGCACGTATACAGGATGTGTTTATAAACCTCAGAAATGAACTTCCGCGTTTTCCTTGGCAAGACTCGATGGATAGGAGGCTCGCCGTGTGCATTGAAGAAGGAGGGGGTCACTTTGAAAACATTCTGCAATATGTGCAATAGTGTATTGTATGTTTGTACTTTTTGTAAACCACAAGTGTCATTAAATAGTATCTAAGATCGCCTTTTTATTATGTTTTAATTACCCAAATGTAGAGGCCTGTATCTAGGTAACGGTTGGGAATCAGACCCATATCGATATAAGACTTTCTACTTAGAAATACCCAGAGTGAAATGGTGCATTCTTGACATTTCCTCCTGGGACACCCTGTGTATATATATATATAAAGAAAAGGACAGGTTTGAACGATTAAAAACCATTTCTCTCATCGCAAAATGACACGATTTTTTGCAAAAAAAATTTCATAAAACAAAACTTTTCTCTATTTTAGTTTTTACACAAACATCAAAAAATCATTTACGAAACTAGTTTAGGTCACACCATATATATATATATATATATGAATGATTGGGGATCGTTTAACCTCCGCAAAATCTAAGATCATATGACAGAGGGGACCTACAGCTTTACGCGGGATCCGAACCGGGGTCGACCCGCCCGGCATTCTAGATCGTAATCGCTGCCAATAAATGCGTTTTGAGAAATATTTTTATTCACTGCTACCTACGGAATATTTCGGAATATATATATATTATATATATATATATATATATATATATAATTAAAACTTTTAAATAAACAAAGGTAAATTTCTGACATGGGGAAACAAATGTATACCCATGAGTATTTCAGCTGACCTTTGTACACCCTTTCTGGTCAAATCTTACTCAATATCTGACCCGTTATTCTCTTTGCGCTGTTTACTCCTATCTTATTTTTTGTCTCAAATTTCGCATCATCTCTAATTTACGTGTTTCTGTCATTAATATATATATATATATATATATATATATATATATATATATCAGTCCGACCTTCCGCGATACCATAGATCCAAGGTAGGGATATTCGTACGGAAAAAAGTCCACCTGAAAAGCGTGTAAACCCTCCCCCACGGAAAAAAAGTTCATCTTAAAAGTGTGTAAACCCTCCCCCACTGAAAAAAGTTCATCTAAAATTTGGGTAAACCCTCCCCCAATCTCTTACGCAAAAAAATCGAGTAAGATAAACTAAGTTTAACTCAAATACAAATTTTCATCATAATTCGCAATTTATCATTAAACTATAACGTGAAATGCGTTAATACGATTTTTAAAACAAATTAGAAACTAAATTAGGGCTATCTTATTAATTTTTACTCTTTTTGCCAATTATTGTGCTTCAATATAAATTTGCAGACTGCATTGAGTAATTCTGGTATTTGCACAATTTGTAGAACGAATCATCACAATCTTACGATAGTGTTTAGAAGACAATATATATATATATATATATATATATATATATATATATATATATATATATATAATTAAAAATGTTAATTGTTTATGTGAATATTTATTTGATAAATACAGAAATTATTTTGCGGATTATTATTTTAAACAGACTCCTCAAAGTTAATATAATTCGATTTTAAGTTTTAGCTAACTTACCCCAATAAACAACGTTTTCTATGGATATTTATAAAGAAAATGGATTTTTTTGGCACAACCCACATAATTGTGCCTTCTACAAACCAATTATATTATTGTAATTTTAAATTATGCTTTTATTTAAATTACAAATGTCATTCTTGTTTAATTTGCTGTTCAAGGAGGAGAATTATGCAATGAAGATATGTAAAAGCATTTTCAATATCATCATCATCAATGCTTTTGCGAAATCACTGTTTTTGGAAATGTTATTCTATCTATTACGCGTTTCACGTAGTTTCTAAATTTAAGATGCTTGATATATATATATATATATATATATATATATATATATATATATATATATATAGTGGCGTTCGAAAGTCTGCATCCATCTCAGTTTTAGATAATTTCTAGAAAATAATAACTCTGAGAAAGTGTGTCCGCTATATTAAGGTATTTTCTTTTGCAAGAAATGATAATTCTTATATTCTACTACATGTGTAAGTGATGTAACTTTTATTTCATAAGAAAGGACACAATGAAAATGGTTCTTTTTGGTCTTGTTACGTTTTTTCTTCCGTTTAACTTTTTATTAGTAGTTATTTTAAAAATTTTACGTTTGAATGTCTTTAGTGTTAAGTTTTATTTTTATCACTCGTATATTTTTGTCATTTATATATTTTTTACTTTCGATTTGATTTTGGTTTATGCCTGTTTCTGCTTTGTAATTTTTATTCTTGAACAGTTTTAATTTTGTACTCCAGATTAGTTTTAGCTCTCGACATTTATATATTTTTTGTCATGTATTAATTTTAGCTTTTATTTATTAGGCGTTGAAAATGGGTAGAGTTGCCTGAAACGTCGGCTGCAGCCAAATATAATGACTTTTTTGCCCTACGTCTTCGTTTTTATCCTAAATATATATGATAATGCAGATGCTTGCTAGTTTATAATGGCGCCAAAAAAATTTTTTCTTGCCTTTCCCCCTCCTCTTATCCAATAGAAAATCTATTTAAATAGAAAATAAGTAGCTTATATATATAGTTTAAAAAAGAAATTGTGTATATGCTGTAAAAACATAAAACATTTTTTAAATACATAATTACTTTCTTTTAATTAAGCTTAGACCTTTAAATCCCATACTTGGATATGATCGGCGTTTTCAATAGATTAATCGTTATATCCCTTTGTTTAAACGATCTCAGTATCTGCACAGTTATTCTTTTTCCTGTTTACTGCTATCTTATTTTGTGTTGGTGTCTAGTGAATACGTAACACAGACGAATGACCTGTGGAACAAGTTAACCTGACATTAAATTTAACCTTTTCAAATGAGAAGATTGAGCCAATCACTAATTATAAAGATCATTCTGATTTCAGCAATCTTGTCAGGGTCACAGCCTACTGTTTGAGGTTTGTTCACAACTGTTTAACTACAATTAACAAATAGCCAAATAAGAGCAAATACAATTATTTTGAGGCTGCAATCAAGTACTGGATATGGTATGCAGAACAAAAAATCTGGGGTAGCCTATCAAAACTGAGATCAAACAGCTAACTACTCTGACTCAGTATTAACTGTAGGCATAGTAAATACACTACTTTGCTTGTATATATTGGCTTAAAATGTATTTAATTTATGTTTGGATAAATTAGTTTGCTTTGTGATTTAAAAAGTCTGATGCTAGACTCTAAGTGAGATGCATTTGGTGGAATTTTGGTAGGCTCGCTAGTAAGTCATGGTTAATTCAGTTGACGACAGTGAATCATGGTGCCTGGTACCTGATACCCTTTAGGTACCATAGTACTTGAATGATATATATGTCATTGCTAACGATATCCTTATTATTATGTATATTTGAATGTGTAAATGTTTCAATTAGGGTTTCATTTTCTCCTTTGTGTGTGTGTGTGTGTGTGTGTGTGTGTGTGTGTGTGTGTGTGCGCGCGTGCGTGCAGGAAAGAGTCCTAAGCTTCGCCCACTGTAATTTAGGAGAATATTAAGAAAAAATAAAGCCTAGATCAATAAATAAAACAATTTATAAAAACTTATATTTCTATAAAATCTAAAACCAAACAACCCTGAACTAGAGATCAGAGTCTATCTGAAAAGGATTCACGTAAATATGGGACCGGGGTGGGTGGGCATGGAAATGTGTTTGCGTGGGCTGGATAATGATGTCGATTTTAGAAGAATATTAAGAAAAAATAAGTCCTAGATCGAGAAATAAAAAAAAAATTACGTCTCTAGTTTTCCTACATCCTTTTAAAATTTATAAAAACTTCATTTCTATAAAATCTAAAACCAAACAACCCTGAACTTAGGGATCAGACTATCTGAAAAGGGTTCATGCAAATATTTATATAGACAAAGAGAGAGTGGGAGAGGGCTTCGTGTTTCGTGGAAATAAAATTAATAATTGCATGACAGAGGTACTAAGAACTGTATTAAACTTTATTGTACTTCAAACTCTATGGAAATACCAATAATTTAAGTGTGTAATAAGCACTTTCTCCTGGAATGCAAAGTGCATATGCAGGCGTCCAGAAAATGTCTAAGATGATGAAAAATAAAGATGAAATCTTATGGAAAATATTCCATCGAACAGTACTGTTAATATAAAAAGTGACTTCACTAGATCTGAAACTAATATTTTAGTTTGAAAAGTGACCCACTAAACCTTGTAAATTTCTGCCAAATTTCTCAATTGGGGTAAGTTATAATTACTATGAATCCTTGGTATGCCAAATAATGTCCATTGGAATCCTATAATACAGTCCAAATTGGCTTCCATTCTCATTACTCTCTTCGAGGACTTTAAACACAACATAGGAGGGGTCCAATGCCAGCACTCCTTCCTTGAGTGTGATCGGAGAGGAACTTTCGAACACGAAATTTCACCCGCCATTCCTTCGCGATGCGTATGCAAGGTCAGTACTTCTTCGTTGTTTTGTTGGTTACTATTTTCTTTCTTTCTGTGACCATTTAGGTCGCTGGGAAACCATCCTTCCCCCTACGGTGTCCGCGTGGTTCTGTCATGGGAAGTGGTGTTGTAGTGCCCAGGTTCGCTCCCCGCCTTTTCTTCGTTTCGATTAAGAAACGCCTGTCGTTCAGTGAGGTGGAGGTAAAGGGAAGAGTCGAGCAATGGGTTGCGCTTACTGCGGGTCTGAGCTTTGCTGCGCCATCTGTTAACACTCGGCGGAGTCATACTCGTACTTACTACAGATTGAGGGCACCCACTAACCTCCACTTTTGAGTCACTGGGAGGAGGCATTATTTGTGTGTGTAATTTTGATAAAGTTGTTGGGATCAACCCTTCACTGAAAACAGTTATTCAGTTTGTGCTGTAGCCTGCAGGTCTAAGCTTAATTAAATGAGTAATTAAATTTAAATTTTTTTTTGTTTTTACAGCATATACACAATAATTTCTTTTTTAAACTATATAGTTACTTATTTTCTATGTAAATGGATTTTCTATTGGATAAGAGAGGGGGAAAGGCAAGAAAAACAATTTTTTTGGCGCCACTATAAACTAGCAAGCGTCTGCATTAGCATATATATTTATGAAAACGAAGACGTAGAGCAAAAAAGTAATTATATTTGGCTACAGCCGACGTTTCGGGCAACTCTACCCATTTTCAATGCCTAATAAATGAAAGCTAAAATTAATACATGACAAAAAATATATAAATGCCGAGAGCTAAAACTAATCTAGAGTACAAAATTCAAAATGTTCAAGAATAAAAATTACAAAGCAGAAACAGGCATAAAGCAAAATCAAATCGAAAGTAAAAAATATATAAATGACAAAAATATACGAGTGATAAAAATAAAACTTAACACTAAAGACATTCAAACGTAAAATTGTTAAATAAACTTTACTAATAAAAAGTTAAACGGAAGAAAAAACGTAAAAAGACCAAAAAGAACCATTTTCATTAATGTGACCTTATGAAATAAAAGTTACATAACTTACACGTGTAGTAGAATATATGAATTATCATTTCTTGCAAAAGAAAATACCTTAATATAACAGACATACTTTCTCAGAGTTGTATTATTATTCTAGAAATTGTCTAAAACTGAGATGGATGCAGACTTTTGAACGCCACTATATATATATATATATATATATATATATATATATATATATATACAGGGCGTCCCAAAAAAATGTATACACACTTTAAATAATTATAAAGGCAGTGTTTATTAAAATACATTTCATTTTCAAAATGTAATAGAATCTACAGACATTATTTAATTGTTTTGTCAACGCCTGTTTTCAAACTGACGTCCGTTCTGGTCCAGGCACTGCTGGTAACGCGAAGCAATGGAATCGCAAACATCACGAAACATTTCGTTTGGTATTTGTGTGCATTCTCGTTCAATGGCTGCTCTCAATTCAGCGACTGTTGCAGGTTTTATAGCGTAGACTTTGTCTTTTAAGTATCCCCATAAAAAAAAGTCGTGGTGTGAGGTCTGGTGAACGCGGAGGGTATTCTACGAAACCCCTTCGTCCAATCCACATCCACATCGTGCCAAGTACCACTCGCAATACTCCACTCTTCGGTCCGGATCATCTTCATTAATAGCATGGACTAATCTTGGAATGTAACTTTTCCATTGACAGCGCTTCAAAATGCGTTGGACAGACGATTCTGAAATTCCTACCTCACGACTCGCTTGCCGCACAGATTTTCTTGGACTTTGGTGATACGTTTCCAGTACTCTTTCTTGCTTTGTGGGGCTTGTCGATGTCCGTGGTCTTCCGGAACGCTTCTTGTGGACATTCTGAACAGTTCCATCGGCTTCAAACTTATCTCTAATTCGAGTGATGGTAAGTCGCGTTGGTGGATCTGTTTGAAACTCCCTCCTAAACTGTCTTTGCACTTCAACTGCGTTTTCACACTTCCAGTAGCATTTTAGAATGAATTTCCTTTGTTCAAAGCTTAGTCTGACTGCCATTATTAATTCTAATGGGTTTAACTTGGAAAGAAAGAAACATCAATTGAGCTATCAGCTGTTAAAGTGTGTATACATTTTTTTGGGACGCCCTGTATATCAAGCATCTTAAATTTAGAAACTACGTGAAACGCGTAATAGATAGAATAACATTTCCAAAAACAGTGATTTCGCAAAAGCATTGATGATGATGATATTGAAAATGATTTAACTTATCTACATTGTGTAATTCTCCTCCTTGAACAGCAAATTAAACAAGAATGACATTTGTAATTTAAACAAAAGCATAATAAGTTAGCAGAAAAACGGACACATCGTACAACGCCAATAACATAATATTTAAAATTGCAATAAATATAAATGGTTTGTAGAAGGCACAATTATGTGGGTTGTGCCAAAAAATTCAATTTTCTTCATAAATATTCATAGAAAACATTGTTCATTGGGGTAAGCTAGCTAAAACTTAAAATCGAATTATATTAACTTTGAGGAGTCTGTTTAAAATAATAATCAGCGAAATAATTTTTGTATTTATCAATTAAATATTCACATAAACAATTAACATTTTTAATAATAATAATAATAATATATATATATATATATATATAATATATTATAATATATATATATATATGCACAAAAGTAGAGATTGCAATGAGATTCTTTTTTCTCGGAACTAGAAATTATCAAAACATAGCCTAACTTGACTTAAAAGGTCGGTCTACTACGCTTATGGTAGAAGTTATAGGTTAAATTTACGTGTATGAGTCTACATTTAACTGAGTTAAGTTAGACGTAACTGGGGTAGTCTAAGTAATAATGTTACATTAGGTTTTCGGTGGTTTTCAGGAATAAATAAAAATATTTAATTAAACAAATCCAGTTCAACGTAAAATGATCAAATAGAAGACCTATTTCACTGCATGGCGCACTCTGGCAACAATCTTGTAACCGATGTGTGTATTATATATATATATATATAATATATATATATTTACTATCTTCTAAACACTATATCGTAAGATTGCGATGATTCGTTCTACAAATTGTGCAAATACCAGAATTAATCAATGCAGTCTGCAAATTTATATTGAAGCACAATAATTGGCTAAAAGAGGAAAAATTAATAAGATAGCCCTAATTTAGTTTCTAAATTGTTTTAAAAATCGTATTAACGCATTTCACGTTATAGTTTAATGATAAATTGCGTATTATGATGAAAATTTGTATTTGAGTTAAACTTAGTTTATCTTATTCGATTTTTTTGCCTAAAAGATTGGAGGAGGGTTTACACGAATTTTAGATGAACTTTTTTCCGTGGGGGAGGGTTTACACGCTTCTCAGATGGACTTTTTTCCGTGGGGAGGGTTTACACGATTTTTTATAGACCTTTTTTCCGTACGAATATCCCGACCTTGGATCTATGGTATCGTGGAAGGTCGGGCTGGTATATATATATATATATATATATATATATATATATATATATATATATATATATATTAATGACAAACACGTAAATTAGAGATGATGCGAAATTTGAGACAAAAAATAAGATAGGAGTAAACAGCGCAAAGAGAATAACGGGTCAGATATTGAGTGAGATTTGACCAGAAAGGGTGTACAGAGGTCAGCTGAAATACCCATGGGTATACATTTGTTTCCCCATGTCAGAAATTTACCTTTGTTTATTTAAAAGTTTTAATAATATATATATATATATATATAATATATATGTTAACCCCTGCGTCTATGGCCCGGGTTGGTTCGAAGTTGACGGGGGTTCTAGTTAGGTGGCATCAACGGATGTGACTTGCAGTAGTTTTCTTCTATATTACTCTCCGAGTTCTTCTATAGTGGCTCGGAGGACTCTGATAGACTTACTAAAAATGCTGAAGGTTCCGGACTCTTCTTATAGCGTATCCGGAAAGTTTAATGACTAAGTTCTTCTGAAGAGAGCAAGGCTCGAAGGATAAGATAAAAACTATCTTTTACTGTAATTTACTGCTAAAATGTACAGGTAGTGCTCAGCCTCTGAATTAGCTTCTGAATGACAATGGAAGATTTTTACTGGGGTTTATATACCCAAAAACTGCTAACATCATTATTATTAAAGGCTAAAAAGGCTGTATTATTTTTGCACAATATTAAAAAATAAAGTAAATTTTCAGCTGTGGTAAGGCTTGAACGAGTAAACAAAATATTTGAAGACGAAACCATATTTTTATCTTAAACCGCGACTTTTCAGATCTGATGTTACCATGATCTGCCAAGTTAACTAAAAGTGGAAATCGGACTATGCATCTTTACACTAAAATATGCATATGAGTAAAATTTTAAGGTTTAAGATGTACAATTTTAATGCTTAGGCAAGACATGATCTCATCTTTTATAACGAAAGAGAATGTATACAAAATATGAACATTGCAAAGCTTAAGCAGGATTCCTTATTAAGCGAAATCTAAAAAAATGATTGAGATTTTAAAAAAACAACAGGTCACCAATTATTTGGCAAAGTAGAAAGCAAATCAAAAATTTTATCCAAACTCGCGTTGGGCGATTTTGGTCCTTATGTAAAAATGAATACACACACGTACATACATATGAGTATAGGCATTATATAAAGTTAAATACATAAGAATATACAGGATTATATAAATACATGAACCATATAACACGAATTTTTAAAATGGATACTTTTTCTTAAAATGGATACAAGAACTATATAAATGAATACAAGAATTACATGAAGAATAAGATAGTATAGGAATATGGGAATTATTTATGGTTCATTTTTACATATATATATACTGAAATTTTACGTAGGTAGCAGTGAATAAAAATATTTCTCAAAACGCATTTATTGGCAGCGATTACGATCTAGAATGCCGGGCGGGTCGACCCCGGTTCGGATCCCGCGTAAAGCTCTAGGTCCCCTCCGTCATATGATCTTAGATGTTGCGAAGGAGGTTAAACGATCCCCAATCATTCATATATATATATATATATGGTGTGACCTGAACTAGTTTCGTAAATAATGATTTTTTGATGTTTGTGTAAAAACTAAAATAAAGAGAACAGTTTTGTGTTTGATATGAAAATTTTGTTTGCAAAAAATCGTGTTGTCATTTTGCGATGAGAGAAATGGTTTTTAGTCGTTCAAAACTGTCCCTTTGTTTTATATTTATATATATATATATATATATATATATATATATATATATATATATATATATATCAGAGAATTCTAAGAAATTCAATGTACATGTTAATTGAAATAGAGAAATTATTTTTGTAAAATTACGGCTAGTGCGAGTTACGTTAGCATGTCTTAGGTTTTAGAGCACATATTTTGCTTCATCTGCAAATTATAATAATTTTTTATTTTGAAATAAAGGAATTGGTGTAGTAAATTCTTTTGATATATTAATTTGTTTTTACTTTTTATATATTCACTAATTTTTATTTATATAAGTGTGCCGAGTTTTCTCTATTTGTCCTTCTTACATTTCACTGAGTGGTTACATTTTTATTCTGAATTTCGAATTTATTGCAAGGGGTGTTTTGGGTTGACATTTTAATTTGGCCATAAAAAGGTAAATCATGACAATATATACTAATATCTGATAATATGTTTTGTATGATTATATATAATTAATATAACTATATATTTTCCGTTCTATTATTTGATCATATATATGCCCCATTGTATATCCACTATTTCATAATCAGAACGTTGTATTGGTGTTTTATTTATTCCTTGTAAACAATTATAGGTTAGGTATGCCCCTTTGGGGGGTTCAGCTTGGGGGATAACGCCAGGTTGCATACCCCTTGCAACCCCATTTTGGGGTTGGCAACAAAGAGGGGTGGGTTTGGCACTCTTGCAACATTACGTAACATTTGCAATTGCTTTTGCACTTTTCCATTTTGCAACCATACTACTTACGAGGAAAGAGGAAACGGCTGATAGCTGACTGTACGGGACACTTAATTGGCTCTGTTATGGCGTATCCTGGCAAAGGTACGAATCAAATGTATCCGTTCTTATGAGTGCCATTATCAATTACTTGACACGGTCAATGAGGGGAATTTGAGGAATATTTCGCGACTGATACCGGCTTGCAATTTTAGTGAAATTGTCATCATCATCATCCGGCGTATGAGCCCTCTTGTGATGCGAAAACTAATCATAATAGGACTGTGTGTGTGTGTGTGTGTGTGTGTGTGTGTGTGTGTGTGTGTGATGCGCGTTTCCCAAAGGTTTGAGCTAATGTGCCAGCAAAAAAAAAGGAAAGTAAACGGTTTAATTTATAAGAAATTAATTTCCGTTTTCCTGCTACAGGGTGTCCACAATGTTTTGTCACCCCAGTGAAATACTAACTGATTTTCGTTTTTCTTTCAGACCCATTTAAAATGTGTGAGAGCAGCAACTATACGATTGAACAACGCATATTGGCTAGTACCTGGGTCCATGAGCGAACAAGTACTGGCAAAACCATTGAAAATATTCGTGCAGACTCCCAGGATGGATTCAATCGTGCAGCTCCTTTTTGTCAGTCGTCAGTCGCAAGACGATCCTGCATGTTCACATATCTACAAATTCACATTGGTGCCTCAGAGTGCCAGTCATTTGTAAGAGAATGTGAACATATTAGCAAATCCCATAGAACGAATTACCCATTACAAAGACTAAATTGTCCGTTAGAGAACACTGTCACTTAACTACTTACTGACCCACCAAAATTTCAGAATTATAACAACCAACTGTAACAGTGATTCTGTTTATATAGAATTTTTTATGTTGTTATATGCATTTGTGGGCGCTGAGTCCAAATCTGGCCTTGGTTTGTGTGTATCATCAATGGTTTCAGAGATAATCCATTTTTCATATTTTACCAGTATAATGTAATTGTTAATGTTATTATGGGCGCAGCAATATCAGAATAATCAGGAATTGTTGAGAACAATCCGGATGTTCGTTGACAATTTCTTGCTCTAGAAATTGCCCGAAACTTCCACTGTGATATATAAAGAAGAGCGCAGAGTCTGAGAAGTCAGTAAGTGTGAGCACACAAAGAAAGCAGGTTGTTTGTCTGATGGTTACCAGCACTGAGGTACTGTGTTTCTGGCCTTCTCTGTGCTGACGATTTGAGTGTTATCGATCCTTTTTTATTGCGAACATTATTTCAGTGTTGTGAATACATCTTTTTTCTGGAATCTGTAATCTGTTGCAGATTTAATAACTCTTCTCTCTATATCTGCAGGTTATGATTAATGTAGTACAGTTTGGTAAAGAGAATGGCAACTAGAGCTTGTAAACACACGCCGGATATATTCTGCTGCGTTTGTGGGTATTACATAGGCCCCAAGCAAGTATCGCACAAGATTGTGAAAGGCACCAAGTTCTGGATCGCGTATCGGCTCTATATTGGTATGCCTATGGGTGACCAAGATAAGCCCTGGGCACCCCATGTGATCTGTGGAAGCTGCCGCTCCACACTTGAAGGGTGGCTGCGGGGAGTACGCACGGTAATGCCCTTTGCGGTACCCAGAATATGGAGAGAACCAAAGAGCCACCACGACGATTGCTACTACTGCATGGTGGATATTTCTAAGTACAGGAAAGTTAAAGGAAGGCAGACTCTTCAGTATCCAAGTATAGCGTCGTCCATAGCTCCTGTACCACATGGCGAAGGTCTTCCAATACCACGTCCACCAGAACAGGTATCTATCCATTACTTTACCTTCTGTATTTACAGACTGTGGGTCATTATGTGTCGATTTTTCTTAGTGCTGATGCTCTTCTACATATATAGCTATGCCTATATTTTGTTTCTTTGCTTTGCAGGTTGAAAATAAGGATGCAGCTAGCTCATCTGAGATGTCGGCTGGTGAGGACAGTCATGATGAAGAATATACAGTAACTTTCAGTACAAACCCTCACTTTCCAAATCAGAGGGAATTGGACGACTTAATTAGAGATTTGGGTCTGACGAAATCAGGGTCTGAGCTTCTGACCTCCAGACTCAGAGTGTGGAATTTGCTTGGAGAAGACTGCAAGAGCACTGTATACCGAAAGCGGCATGAAGAGTTTGCAAGGTTCTACGATGTCAATGGCTCTCTCTGTTATTGCAGCGAGGTTAATGGTCTATTCACAGCTATTGGGTTAACACATATACCCTCAGAGTGGCGCCTGTTTATTGACAGTTCAACTCGGAGTTTAAAAGCTGTTCTACTCCACAATGGGAACAAATATCCATCTATACCAGTTGCACATTCTGTTCAAATGAAAGAGGACTATGAAAATGTCAAACAACTGCTCACTCAAATCAGGTATGAACAATATAACTGGGACGTGTGTGGTGATTTCAAAATGATTGGTTTCCTGTTAGGTTTACAAGGAGGGTTTACTAAATATTCACGTTTTCTTTGCCTGTGGGATAGCAGGGCTTCAACTGAGCACTATAAAACAGTTCAGTGGCCTCCACGTGAAGGACTGCAACCAGGAAAGTACAATGTACTCAGGGAACCTCTTGTGAAGCCTGACATAGTTCTGCTACCACCTCTCCATATTAAGTTGGGTCTAATTAAGCAGTTTGTAACTGCGTTAGGTTTTGGAGGGGAAGTTTTCCAACAGATTCGGGTCATGTTCCCTATACAATATGTTACCTATATACAATATGTTACCTATACAATAAAATTTGTAAATGTGCCAAGATTACCCAGTTACAATCTTATTAGATGGCCCACAATACTTAATTAATAATAATACATATAATATATCCTCAAAATTTTCTAACGACATCCGGCACTACCTTCTTGGACCTATGAGGAGGGAGGTAAACAGTGACCTTGAAATAGCGGGCATACGAACGAATGAACGAACTAAACGAATGAACGAGTGAATTTTAACTACGTAAACGGTTCAAAATATTTTCAAAAGGCCAGGGAAAGGCTCTGAAATCTTAAATGAAAGACCAAGCAAATAAATAGGTTTTATTACTTTAGATATATTTACAAACTTACACGCTTACATGTTTTAAAGGGACAAGGAGTGGGCACTCCTTGTAGCATCCCCATCTCGTTCCCCTCTCCCGCCCTACCCCCATCATATACACTGCGAAGTTTCCGTTTAATAGTAAAAGTTTTGACGGTGATCGCGGGAAATGTATGTTTCATTACGGTATAATCGTACAGTGACTCCGCGTGTATACTTTTTGTGTCATAGAAACAGTTACATAATTAATGTGAAAAGATGCCTGAACATCGAACCGTTGGTATCCAGAGCATGATTTAAAGGGACGAAAAAGTGGGACCCCTTTCGGCGTTCCCCCCCATCGCCACCCCCAACCAGCCCCCACCAGCTACGCTCCCCCGCAAGCCGTTACAGATACAATGGAGTCGTCTGCTGTAAATCTTGTAGAAAATCCTCTGTTATGTTTCATATTCGACAAAGTAGATCATATTAAGTCAGACCTTCTTGTATCTGTCTGTCATGATTTTATGATTCAGAAGAAATAGAACATGCGAGGGTACAAGTAAACACCCTGTTCGGTGCTTCCCTCCCAACTCGTAGAGGTAATTCTAAAAACGAGAATACCCTGAAAGACATTATAAATAAAGTGTCGACCCTCCGGGATAATGAGAATAATATTACCTTTTACGTTACTAACTTCCATAGAATACCGGTAATCTCTATGGGTGACGTAAACGTCTCGGTGCTCCTCAAACAGTATAATGAGGTACAAAAGTCGATAGTTGAACTGAAACACCAACATGTGGTGTCAAATCAGAAAAACGCGATTTCGATAGAACAGTTCCGGTCAGAGTTAGATGCGTTGAAAGAAACGCTCCTCCCAAAGCCTAGTTACTCGGAAGTAGTTCAGCAGGCCAGATCTCCAAGAAGCGTGTCGGGCAGCGAGGGAAACGAAATCCCCGCCTCCAACTCCCCCCCTGAAGATGGGGTGGAAACGCAGCATGCAGGGGTAGCGGTCAACCCCCCTCTCGTTCAGGAAAGGACTCCTGCTCCCGATCTCACAATGAGGAACAGGGACGGTTCAATGCCGAGAGTCGAGGCATTATTGCCCTCTCCCCTGCCTCCCACTGCAGAGGAGAGGTGTTCGATTACGCCTCGCTCGATACGCAGTTCTCCCCCCTCCCACCGAAGAAGGAGAGGCACGCGCGGCCGTCAGGGTATACACACCGCTAACAGACCCTCACCAAGCCACAGAGTAAGGGAGGGGCCTCCTATCCCCCAAAGGTTGTGCCACCCATCCCCCAGGCAGGCGAATCCTGCCGCAGGGAGATCGAGGGAGCAGGACGGGTGGATAACTGTTAATAGGCGCCAGTCCCAAAGGTCTCCTCAACCGGTCTCCGCGGCGAGGCCACCGATGGAGAATCTCACCCTATTTGTGTCGCGAATTCAGCTCTCGAACGAGGCAAGCGATATTCGACACATGATAGAAGAAATCATTGGTGAACACAGTATAGTGATAGTTAATAAACTAAACACGAAATCTCCATATTATAACTCTTTTAAAGTAATAATTAAAGGTGTAAATGTGCATTTCAACCCGTATAATATGAGTCAATGGCCCGACGGTATTATTGTTAAGGAGTTTATTCACTTTTCCAGGAGATTTGATAACAGGCAAAATAATAATAATAATTATAATAATAGGCGCCCTAACGGTAATGCCTGAAAGTTGTACTGTGTATAATAATAATAATCTTACTAATAATAAATTTTCTATCAGTCATGGCGGATAACTTGTTGAAAATAGTCTCATATAATGTAAGGTCAGTGAGGAATTCAACTGTAGATGTTCATAAAATCTGCGACAGTGCAGATTTGATACTCCTGCAGGAGCACTGGCTACCTAAGCAAGAGCTAAAATTCCTCTCTACCATCCATGATGACTTTATGTACCATGCGTCATCAGCAGTAGACTTGTCAGATGAATTAATGTACGGTAGGCCTTTTGGTGGTGTTGCTTTCTTATTAAGGAAAAATTTGTCAAAACATATAAGATTTTTAACAAGCGATAACGTAAGGTTGTTAGGCATTGAATTACAAGTGAACAATGATTGCATATTAATTGTAAACTGCTATTTACCATACAACAACGGCAGTAATCTAGATGAATACATTGATTTGCTGTACAAAATTAAGTCATTATCAGATAACCCCAAATATTCTCACTGTATAATAATGGGGGACTTTAACGCACATGTGAACTCGGAATTCTTTGGAGAATTGGGTAACATGTGCGAGTCGGCCAATTTAAGTATAAGTGATGTAGATGTATTAGGGGTAGCCAGTGGTAATTTTACATACGTTAGCGATATGAGTGGTACCACCAGGTGGATTGATCATTGTCTCACTAGTAATAATCTAAAGGATCGAATTGTTAGAGTTCATATTTTGCATGATTTCCTTCTTTCTGATCATAGACCATTAGAAATATTAATTAACGTTACCAATTTATGCGCAACACGACTTAACAAGAACTCAATAGGTAAGAATAATCGCGTCGATTGGTCCAATGTTAATATGCAGCAGAGAATAGAATACAAAGACAGAACATGTCACCTCTTTAATAATTTAGAAATTTTGCACCTTGGCTGTAATAATCCTTGCTCAAATGATTCTCACTGTAAACTCATAGATAGGTATTATAGTAAGATAATATCCCTGTTAAGAGAAGCAGGAAGCCCCTTGATTAAATCTTACAACTATCATACTAAGGTTATTCCTGGATGGAATGATTTTATTGCCCCCCTGAAGAGGGAATCGAAAGACGCCTACGATTTGTGGTGCTTTCATGGTAGACCCAGATTAGGACCAGTATACATAAATATGTGTAGAAGTCGGGGTCAGTATAAGGCGGCCATAAGGCGATGTAAACAGGAAGAAGAGTCTATTCGAGCATCAAAAGCCTGTGAAGCTCGCATAAATAACGAAATAACAAATTTTGGAAATTTGTTAAGAATCAAACGGGTGTCAAAAATGTCCTCCCTCCGACAATCGATGGGGTGTCGGGGGAGGATGAAATTGCAAAGCTGTGGAAAAACCACTACTCTAACATTCTTAATAGTGTGAGTAGGGATAATCTTAAGATAGATTGCAGCGAAACGATTGTGGGAGGGACAAGGGAAAATTTTTGATATCATTTTCTGAAGTAAAGAGGTTAATTAAAGAGTTAAAGACTGGTTCTGCGTCAGGGGTAGATGACTTATCGAATGAGCACTTAAAATATGCAAATGACGTAGTATGTCTGCATATATCATTGCTCCTATCAGCCATGCTTGCTCATAGCTATATCCCTGCAGAGTTCATGAGGGTATATATCTTGCCCCTGGTCAAAAATAAGTATGGAGACATTCTGTCCAGCAATAATTACAGGCCTATTGCTGTCGCTTCCTGCTTCTCGAAACTACTAGAAAAACTCTTGTTACTCCGATTAAATGATTTCCTATGGACATCTCTAATCAGTTTGGCTTTAAAAGGTCCCACTCAACTGACCTGTGTATCTATGTACTTAAAGAAACAATATCTAAATACATTGACAGTAATTCAACCATTTATAGCTGTTTCCTTGATATAAGTAAGGCATATGATAGGGTGAACCACAATATTTTATTTGCAAAACTAGAAGACAGGAAGGTTCCCATGTACATATTAAATTTATTGAAATTTTGGTATTCCCACCAATCTTTCACTGTTAGGTGGGGCAATGTACTATCCGAGTGTTTTGGCTCCTCTTGCGGGGTGAGACAAGGCTCCTTGCTCTCCCCTATGCTGTTTAATGTGTATATTGACGGATTAATTGCTTCACTTAATGAGGCAACAGTAGGATGTTGTATAGATAACACAAGGATAAATAACTTAGTTTATGCCGATGATATGGTGTTAATAAGTCCCTCTGTTAAAGGTCTGGATCGGCTACTAAATGTCTGCGAAGTGTATTCGCAGAAACATGATATTCTTTTTAATGTTACAAAAACTAAGGTTATGCAATTTCATCCTAAAAGCTGTAATCAGCCAGCTGATATAAGGTTTAAAATGAATGGTGAAGTAATTGAGGAAGTACAAGAGTTTAAGTATTTGGGTCAAACTATTACCAGCTCCTTGAGTGATGACTCGGATATAAGAAAACAATCTCGAAGCCTGTGTGCTAAAGCGAATATGACCATAAGGAACTTTCGTTTCTGTACAAGTGAAGCTAAAGACACTCTTTCGTACTTTCTGCAGTAATATATACGGTCAGCAACTCTGGGTGAATTATAAAAAAGGTTCTGGCAGAACCCTAAATTTGCTGTACAACAGGTCTTTTAGACTCTTACATAAA
Organism: Bathynomus jamesi; assembly: GCA_023014485.1. Taxonomy (NCBI): domain Eukaryota; kingdom Metazoa; phylum Arthropoda; class Malacostraca; order Isopoda; family Cirolanidae; genus Bathynomus; species Bathynomus jamesi. Next base: position 950,809 of record JAJOZX010000335.1, read on the forward strand.
TTACCCCCGAGATGCTCAGCTTCGCAAATGTTTGCTACCCGCAATGTCCGAGCTTCCCGGAGGTAACAAGACGTGCTCAACACAGTCTAATGCAAAGAATTAAAAAATCAACCAACCCGATCATCCAAGCTATCCATGAGTCCTGCCATTTATCCTCTAAGCTATGGACTTCTTGGTACGAAAACGTCTGTCTGTAGCTCCACTTAACTTCGACAGTGCAGTATTATTTCTAATCAATTGTATATATTTTTATCCTTAGTGTATGAACTGTCATTGTATTAATAATATTTGTCATATGGACTATAGTCTGCCAATAAACCTTTTCATTTTCATTTTCATATATTATATCCTTTGCACCATTTTGGCTTTGTCAAACAATTTTGGCTCAATAAACATTAATTTCCAATAGTGTTTTTATTTTCAAAAAATATTTATGTTAGCCTTCTTTATATACTTTGCCATATGAAAAGTGTGATAACCTATATTTTTGAAACGGTTGGTGATAGAGCAAAACCAATATCATTTTTGGAATCAGCGCCCCGAAATCATTAAGAAACGACAGAAAAATCACAATAAACAGAAATTCAAATTTTGTTACCCAGTGTAATAAGACCCAACTGCGCATTTTAGAATCATCATACATTCAAAAGTTATGACATCTTCGAACGAACAACAGTCTTCTGTTGAACTAAACACAGTGCCTTAACTAATCTCAAACACCAGTAAGTACAGTTGGAGACTTTACTATTCATGATTTATATAAAAGATCGATATTGTTGAATTGTAAACTGTTAATATTAATGAATATACTTTAATTTTTCAATACAATACATTCAGATTTTAATTTTTAGAAATTATGTACTATTTAGATTTCTGAAGATGGGGAACAATTTCCAAAACGTTAAACTAAAGATGAATACCTTACTGATGTGGGTTTTCCTAATCTTTATTAAATTCAGATTTTTTATACTCTGTATATATATATATAATATTGGGAGAAGCTTCTCTCCGCCAACACCTGAATGTTCGAATGTAAATTGCTCTGTAGAGGGCAGCACTGTAGTCCAAAGGCACGCAGTAAACTTGTCTGCTACCCGTTACAGTCAGTATTCATAGGTATAGCCCGTGTATCAGAGCTAACGGGGTTCGAACGTGGCAAGATGATGATAATCACTCAGGACCAGAAATGGCACAGCGTTCAAGACTAACTGATGCGGCTCATTGCGTTAGTTCCTGGATTATAATTATAAGCACCATCAGGAATCGCACCCCAACTTCAGTGTCTTCACTTCGCTTATAGAGATACTGTACGTCTTCGATCAGCGAAGCTAAGCGACATAGAGTCTGGAAAGTAGTTGGATGGGAGACCGTCCTCCGCGTCCAGATGATGTAGCGACTCGTAGCTCGGATCCCACGTAAAGCTGTAGGTCCTCTCCGTCATAAGACATTAGATGTTACGAAGGAGGTTAAACAGCCCCACGAACCAATACAACCGTTGTTATATCGCAGGGACGACCGTGTGTAAGATTGCGAACACTTTAAAAGTTAAAGTGGATGACTGTTGAAGGTCAGAACAGGAAGGACGACAATTATGTGACAAAAATAATGAGCGGGGAACGTTCAAATATGTGGTGACGAAAGACCGAACGTGCACCTAAAATCCATCTCCCACGAAATCAATGAGTGTACGGATCTTCCAGAGAGGAACTACGTACAGAAGAATTGCGCGTAATAGCAGCTGTTCACAATCTAGGCCCACTACACGTCACAGCTCTGTCGCAAAGCTTATCGAAATTGGAGAAAAAAACACCCTCGCTACGCAATGTTCCCATCAGATGGCAGAGTCTGGGGTGGTGACAGCCCGGAGAACGCTTCGATCCTTAGTATATCGTCCCGACCGTTAAGTGTGGAGGTGGAAGTATGATGGTGTGGGCATGTTTCTCATGGCCTGGACTAGGGCCACTGACGTTTGTGAAGGATATAATGACTACCAGGGGGGGTATTGTGGCATTTTGGACAATAGTCCAATGCCAACAATAATAGAGTTTTATGGTGAGGGACCGTACCTGCACCAACATGACAAAATAATGTTAATAGCACGTCATGGCCTGCTCAAAGCCCTGACCTCAATCCAATAGAAAGCCTCCGGAATGAAGTGGGGCGGCACATCAGGAACAGATCGTAAGTACCACCTATCAAAATATGGTGGAAAGTGTGTTTCCGGGACGACTGAAGTTGTCACCGGGGCCAAGGGTGGGAATACGCTATTAAATACAATTTGAATAGATATCTTTGTTTTATTTACATTGTCTCAATGCTTTTCGTAAATATATATATATATATATATAGGGGCGGGATGTGGGAACAAAATGTGGGGAGGGGGAGGAAGGGGACAAAAGAAACTTAAAAAACTAACCGAGTGTGACTTTATTATTAGAACTTTTAGTTTCCCGTCCACAGGTACATTGTCGCCATGTTTGTGTCGTTTAACGCCGGCCGCGCACACAATCACAATCGTCTCACGACTCGAGCCGCGCTTGACTTTACATTGACAGAGCGGGAGCCCCGCACACTGCAGCGACCGCGACGCGAATATCACTTTGCATACACTGGATATTCACAAAAGTACTAGCATTTAGCAAGTGATAAGTTACTGCTACATTTTCACTATTAATTACCTTTTATACGGACTTCAATCAAAACATGTTATCGCTATACAGGGCAGAAGGACTAATTATAATATATATATATATATATATAATATATATATATAATAATGCTACAAACCCACAAGAAAAAAGAAAAATGATTCCAAGGCCTTTCGTGTATTCAGAAGTACACCTCGTCAGGGAATGTACTTCTGAATACACGGAAGGCCTTGGAATAATTTTTTTCCCCTTGTGGGTTTGTATCATTTATTCATTTTGTGTGTTTAATTGCGAAATTCATCCCATATACATATATATATATATATATATATATATACTGTATATATAGTTGGACCTGCTATAACGCGCATTCGGAGTTACGCGATTTATTTTTTAACACCATGAAAATGTTATTACAGGCATAATTTGAAGTTACGCGGTTTTTAAATAATAAAAAAACAAAAATACGGTACGTAAACTGTCGTAAACACACGCACATAGGCACGAGTATTTCTGGACGCCAGGCGGAATCGAAGCACGTGTGTTTGGGTTCGCGTGAACTCCGCCATGTTGCTGACAGTGAGCCCAACATGGAACTGGAGCAGCACATTCAACAGAAAATTAGAGGGGTCTTCTCCGATGCTCCGAGGAAATTTAACGGGAGAAAAAAAAAGGTGGCAAGGCAGTCATATCAACGCTAGATGCGTATTTCAAGAAGCCAGCTGCTGCTACAACCCAAAATTACGACGATGATAATGATGATGCTCTTGATGTATCATCCTTTAACATTATTTTAATTACCCATTTTACATTTACGTTATTAAATAATTTTTTTGCTCGTAATATTTGCTTTTTAGCCATTTCGTATTAATATATTTTGGTAAAAGGGTTTAAACAATTAATAATACATTGATTTTAAAAATAATTTGGCAAGAACGCATCCCCAACTTATAACATTGTCTCTATGCGAAAACGCGCGCGTCATTGCGGGCGTTTGCATAACGCGCCATTTTTCAGGAACGCATCCCGCGCGTTATAGCAGGTCCGACTGTATTAAAGTGTGTAAATAAGTAAAAATGCATTCCTAAATGTATTACAATAAACATGTGCTGAAGGTACTTGGCATGGCGTACTTACTCATGAGTAATGCATAGAAATATTAAACTTATGATTTTATTTCGGGGGCGGCTGAAGTCCCCGTAGCCCCCCTTTGTCTACGTCCCTGTATGTATATATATATATATATATATATATATATATATATTATATATATATTTATTATATTTTCGATAATTAAATATATTCCAAACAAGTTTTACGAAATGTTAAAAATGTTAATTTGAAAATCAGTTTTGAGATGGTGCCTTTTTTAAGATATTACTTTTGAAAGTTTGAACTCGTTGAGACTGAAAAATAGTTGGGAGACACTCGCACCCATCTGCTCTGCCGTAATCCTGCCCCTACAAATCGATGAATCGGTACAGAATTTAAATTGTGTACCGATTCATCGATTTGCTGTATTTGGTATTCCATACATTAAAACCAAGTTCACCCTCTCGTCTATTGTTAATTTCCCAGCCATCCCCTATCTAAAAGAAAAAAACTGAAAATTTCTATGATGCGCGACTTTTGCACCACTCTGTATATATATTAGTGGTGGACCGGATGTCAGTTTTTCAACATCTGCGGATGCGGATCTTTAATTTCGATATCCGCAGATACGGATGCGGATATTTAGTTAATCTATCAATATAATATAGAATTATGAATGTATGACATAATTTTTCAAATTTCGTGATATTACTATTATGGGAGGCAATGCATAAGAATTAAAATTAATATTAATGTTTTCATTATGATAAAAATAATAACTTTCTCAAGAGTTTCAGCCACAGAAAATTGAATGAAACAAGTTTCATTCAATTTTCTCTGTTACCAGGTATTTATATTTTCAGGTTTATACATTTGTTTGTTCATTAATAATTAATACTTTACATGAAATGTGCATGACTGGGCCTTATAAGCTAATTTAATTGTAAATTGCATAATTTATTAGAGGTAATATCCGCATAACATCCGTAGTCAGAAGTGCGGATGCGGATGTTAAAAGTTATGCGGATGCGAATATCCGGTCCACCACTAATATATATATATATAGAGAGAGAGAGAGAGAGAGAGGACGAAGCCTCAAATACTTTCCGGTCCACTCTGGAAGAATCCTGTTATTAAACAAGTTCATTTTTCTTTCAACTTTTCTAGCAGTAGTAGAAAACAGGATAGAAAAATATAAGGTTCTGTTCCCACCCCCCGCTCCCTCCCTACCAGAGGCAGGTACGGAAAAAGGTTGAAGAAAATACCTTGACCCTGGAAAAGTAGCCAAGGAAATTTCACAAGAAAGTGGAGAATATACGAGATAGCTCTATAATTACGCATGCATACATAGAAACCGCGCAGACGAACCTTAAACCATGAGAGTATTCGATACTTTGTCTAGCCTATTTTTAAACATATTTACACTTCGGCTTGAAACAACCTCTGAGGGAAGTTGGTTCCAGATATTAACTACTTTATAGGAAAAGAAATTGCCGCAGACAGAGGTCCTAAATGGATTTAGTTCCAGTTTAAACCCATTATTTCTTGTCAGATTGGCATTAAGTAAGAATAAGTTCCTGTAGTCTACCTTGTCTATTCCACTGAACATATTGAAGACTTAAATAAGCTAACCGCGCAACCTCCTCGTCTCTAAGGTAAACAGATTTAGGCGCTCCAATCTCCGTTGGTAGTTTTGCATTCTCATTGAAGGGACACCAAACAGTAACAGACCGGCTGGTCCCTACGAGGCTGTCTGTTTAAGAAGGGTGGGCTTGAAAACAGGAAGAAAACTTAAAGACAAGTGAAAGTTTCAAAACAAAGCAGAGAAAAGAGGTTGAGAGGTAGGAAAGAACGTAAATATGACACGAAAATTTTAAAGTACAGAGGAGGGAATTAAAGTGAAAATTCTACAATATTTCTATACTCACTAAAGTAAAGTGGAAAAATTAAAGGTCATCATGAAACGTGACACTATTTAATCTAATCTCGAACGCGCATTTTTGTAAAGATTATTTTGAACTTAAGTTACAGCCTCGTGAAACGAAAGACGACCATTTCTACATCGAAGGCCGCAATCTACCGTATCGCCACCGTGAAAAATTTTAAATTATTAATTATATAATAAATGTAATTTTGGTGCGACAATCCCACTTAAATAAGATGGGAGGGAAAAGGGAATAAAATGTGGAAACTTGGAACTAGTGGGATTCGAACCAGCGAGTCGGGTGGTTTCGGAGCGATACCGATCACACCATCCAGAGCTCCACCCAAAATGGTTCTTCGAGCGAGACCAGAATTTACGCTCTCAGTAGTGTAAATATTGGTTTCGCTCGAACGAATCTTTTTTCAGCCTATACTACTACGGCGTTCCTCAAGGTGCTCCAATAGATCCATTTCTCTTTGACTTTATTCCTTTAATTCAATTCGTCATTCAGAATATTCACCTCATCCCTAAACCTACATTGAAGAAATGAGGAAAACTAATAAATTTGTTTAAATCGTGGAAAAGCTTATTTTACATAATTTTAAAAATTTGAAAGCATAAATCACAAAAACTTGCCACATATGTTGTTTATTTCTAAGTAAGAATTAGGCCTATACAGTATGCATATGCGTGGGAAAATTTTTTACACAGGCCGATAAATATCATTAAAATACGATCTCAATTACTGTAGACGAAAAATAGGCACTCGAGTAAAACAAAGAGCGAGAGTTGCTCGCAAACGCAAATTCTAAAATGAAATAGGTCACAAATTTATGCGTTAAGAACCTCACGTACAGAACAAGCGATCAATTTATACCTATTCCACTGAATTAGAATAAGTGCTGAGAATGAAAAGCAAATCAAATTAGAAAATTGCGTCCTGATCAACGAGACAGAGGGAGAATATGGGGTTACTGTAGTGTACATACACTGCAGCGCAAAAAGGTTAAACATCTTGGCATTTCAGTATTCAGATACTGATATGGATTCACTAAAGTAACTTTACTGATTATAAACTATTCATTTTGGAAATAAGACCCAAATTACGGATGTCACTGAAGGAACATCTCTTTAAATAGGATGTAATTTATGCCTTAACGTTATCTTAACATTTTAGAAAATTTTTCTCGAAATTTCTCTCTTTTTGAGTTGTTGAATGAATGCTAAATTTTACAAACGATTCCAAACATTCATCCCTATTCTTTGGTGAATGTTGGAAAGAAATTCTAAAAGTGTTAATTTAGTCAGTACAGTCTCAAAGTTTGCGGACGACACGAAGTTGGGTGATAGGGCGATTAATGACGAAGATAGAGGTAAAATCCAGGAAGATCTGAATAAAATCGTTGATCGGTCAGTCTCATGACAAATGAGATTTAACGTCCATAAGTGCAAAATTTTACATATAGGTTCGCGTAATGGTAATTTTGCGCATAGTATGTCAGGGAAGGAGTTAGCAAGCGTAGAGCAGGAAAAAGATTTAGGAGTTATAGTCACGGTGATTTAAAAGTAGCGAAACAAAGTACAGCAGCGGTCAATAAAGCGAACAAAGTGCTAGGTTTTATAGCTCGGAATTTTGAGTACAAATCGCGTGATATTATCGTTCCTCTTTATAAATCATTATTAGTTAGACCCCATTTGGAGTACGCGATCCAATTTTGGAATCCGCATATGCGAAAAGATATAGACAAAATCGAAAGAGTTCAAAGACGAGCAACTAAGATGATTCCGTCGCTTAGGTCGAAGTCGTACGAGGATAGGCTTAAGGAGTTAAAATTGACTACACTCGAAACTAGGAGGCTGAGGGGTGATCTAATCCAAGTTTTTTAAATTATGAATGGGTTCGATAACGTAGATAGAGATAGCTTTTTCGAAATATCTCAATATAATAGGACTAGAAATAACGGGTGTAAGTTGACAAGTAGAAGGTTCGAGACAGCAGTTGCCAAAAAACTTTTTTACGCATAGAATAGTAAATAGCTGGAATAGTTTGCCGGTAGAAGTAATTAGTAGCATGTCTATAAACGTGTTTAAAAATCGATTTGATACATATGTCGATAGATTGGGTATAACTGAAACATTATAACATTGGGGTACGATCTGTGTATTCACTTAATAATAACAGTTCATACTTGCCAACCATTTTTTCTCCAGGTTTTATTGTAGTGAACGAGGTCTCTTATGTAACGACCGTTGTTTTTCCTTTTTTTTAGATAGCATAATGCAGAAAGCAAGCAGACACATACCAATATATATCATCAATGAGCTATCAAAGACACATAGGATGGTAATGAGTTTTTACGTCTGTCTCCCTCACTTTTAAAGAAAACGCACGTGACGGTCATTACATACTTTCTTTGCAAACTGCGTGTATAAATGTTGACCTTGTTGGGTCATAACTAGGGTTTCTCATTTCCCGGCCTTTTGCTTATCCCGGGATTCCGGGATAAAAATGATTCCCTTCCCGGGGGAAATATATAATTAATTATATTTAAAATATATTATAAAATAAATTAACCTAGAAAAGAGGGGGTATAATTATTTTTTATTTTTTTTATAGTCATTTAATAAGTTCTGCAATCTCCATGATGGGCAAAATAAAATAATATTGCTGTGAAAAATATGTGTTAAAAAAAATACTTTTGAATTACATAGAAATTTTCACAAATAAAAAAATTGCTCCTTTTCATTGAAAACTTAATGAATACAACGAAAAAAAAATTGCCTTTGAATTGCTTAGAAAATTTAAAGAAAAATAAAAATTACCTTCAAATTGCAAAGAACTTCAATGAATTCAACCAAAAAAATTATCACTGTGAATTTTTATAGTACGATTTCAAAAAACAAAGATGGTCAATACTTCGATCACTCAATCTTGTTCTCATTTTAGTCACGAAAAGTCCTGCTGCTGAGAATGCCCTTTCCGATTCTATTGACGTGGGTGGAATCGTCTTTAATGCATTCAAGAGAAGAGAGATGTTCTGCGTTTTTTCGCCCGTAGCCTGGAAGATCTCTAGTTCCTTTTTAAGGTGCTTTGCTGTCTAGTGTTCTTGATTTCTCTACCTCGGCTGCTTTAATAGCTGCATCAAGCCTTTCAGCTAGAGTCATCGAAGATGACTGAGGGACAGCTGATTCTTGCACATCATTATCTTCATCTGTCTCACTAGAGGTAGAATCAGCAGGTACTCCAAAAAGGCGATCTAACATCTGCTTTGTTGATGAAATTAACATAGACTTGGTTGGTAAGGCTGGCAAACTTCTGTCACTTGCGAAAGTTGCGACCTTTTTATAATTCTTTCCACTATTGAGGTATTGTATGAGGCCAGTCAAGTTCTCATTTCTTCTCTCTGTTATGCGTCGAATGAACGACTCCTTTAGTTTTTTTGAAAAAGGTGTGTTTAGTTGATTTAGTTCGTTCAAAATGAAAGAAAAAAAACACCTTCTGATGAAAGTAAAGTCGATTCTCTGTTGCCCAGCTTTTCTGCTCCAACTTTTAATGGCTCCAGCGATGCCACAATGTCACGAATTACAGCAACTTCTTGTTTGTCAAGGTCAAAATTGTCCATATCTTTATTGCAGTCGATGAGAGCTTTCGATACGGATGACCTTATTTTGATAAATCGCTCCAGCATGGCTAAAAGACTATTCCATCTGGTTTTGGAATCCAGCAATAGATGCAAACTTTTTCCTTGTTCCTGTTGAACATATCCTTGTAAGATGTTATTCTTTAAAGGTGATTTGCGAAATTTTTTTGCTATTTTTCTGACTTTATTGATGATTTGAGACACGTTGATTTCTTTACCTACAGTGTCGTGCGATCCAAGTGAAATATCTATCTCGAACGGATCCTCATCAAAGCGCTCACACAAAACACTTTCAAAATCAATACTATGATTGAAATCTTCTCCATCTTCATCTATGTTGTCATTATGTTCGTCATCTTCAGTTTGAATTTCTTCAGAAAGAGTGATTGCAATATCCCGGGATTTCCCGGGACAGGGAGAATTTCCCGGAAAATTTAAATTAGCTAAAAATCTACCGGGATCCCGGGATCCCGGGATCCGGTAAAGAAACCCTAGTCATAACAATCCTAAGTATTATGTTTATCCATCTTACATGTTTTTTAATTTATTTCAAATTTTCTAAGTGTCACTTCGCTTGTGGCAACAGCTCTTATCTTTTAGCCCCGTGTGGGGTTCGTGTGATTTTGTGAAACCTTTTGGTGAATTTTTTACAAAATGTAACTTGTTTTCCAGCCCAATCTCTCACGTACGCTACGAAATTCATTGATGTTTCGTGACAACAAATTAACCGTGGTCTCATTCATAATTACGAAAGCAAGTGCAGCACTCCCAAAACAGGTTCTTCGATTCATATACTTCACCATGGTGTACCCACACCTACACTACTGCATTAGGGCTTACGGAAGCACACATCAATATTTGCTACAGTCATTGTGATAATGCGAAACATTGATTAGGAAAATCTATGAATCGAACAAGCATAATGAAAGTACAAATCATATGTTCCACGCGTTAAAAAATCTCAAACTAAGAGAAATTTACAAACTAAACATCATTGCCTCATATACAGGGCTATTCAAAGTGATTCATCCGATTTCAACTGAGAATACTTCCGTACCTATCAACCGTGCATCAACTGGGCATACACCACATGAAAGAGGAAATCTCCGAGTTTTACAAGATCACCGCGAGAGGGCTCCAAAATCACGCCGTGGCCTAGCCTAGCAACAAACAGTCAGTGTGAAAATGGCGTCCGCACAGCAGGCGGCGTTTTGTGTGTTGCAGTTTTCGAGCTGTAAATCGGTCGCCGGATCTTACACCGTGCGACTTCTTCCTTTGGGGGTACGTTAAGGATACTGTGTACGTGCCACCGTTGCCCACATCTTTGGATGAGCTCCGAACTCGCATTGTTACTGCCGTAGAGTCAGTGACAACGGACATGCTGGAGCGAGTATGGGAGGAATTCGACTATCGTGTCGACGTTGCTCGTGTAACTAGGGGAAGTCACATAGAGCATTTATGAGGTGAGAGACAAAATTTGGACAGTTTTTCTTTTGGTTGATGTATCACAAATCACACTGTATTTGTAACATTAAAAAATATTCTCATTTGAAATCAGGTGAATCATTTTGAATAGCCCTGTACATATATAATGTATCAAATCGTCCGCAATGCTGCACCAGAAACCATCCAAAACAAATTATTAGCTTCCCAAACACAACACCGCTTTAACACAAGACAATCAGACACGTACATCACAAAACCAAATTATACTCTAGTTTGTGCTACTAGAGCCTTATTTTCAACAGGTCCAAACTTTTGGAACACACTTGATCAAGAGATGAAACAGCCTAGAACATTTTTATTTCCATAACAAATTAAACAATAGTCCTCTATATGTATTCTTGGTTCCATACAGTTCCATAATAATAAATTAACCTATATTTTATATAGCAAAACAGAATATAATAATAAATGGTATAATAAAACCAAATATGAGCAAGGTCAAGGTACCTAAGGTTGTAAAGGTACTCAATTAGCAAGGTAATTAATATTCGATATTTAATTATATAATTATTTAATATTTAATTATATTTCAGCGTCTAATATTCCAATAAATACAAAGGTATAATCTCATCTGAATACCTATATGTAATTATGTGTAGTTACTAGTTATGTGAATGTGTAGCCTTAGCTGAATATCCATACTGTATGTATTTATAAGCATATATATGTATATATCTGTAACGTACTACAGATAATCTCTATGTACTTTTTCTCTCTCTATACATACAGTACAGTATATCTTTAAAACTAATGTACATAACTTCACTACTCTGCATCATCTAATAAGATTTACCATACAATTTCATTCTGCGAATATGGCATAAAATTTGCTTGTTATTTTCAATTATATTATGAATTATATATGAATGATGCAATTCTCTTACGAGGTCTACTGTTGAATAAACGAAAGGACTTGGAATAATTTTTTCTTTTTCCTAGTGGGTTTGCATTATATATACAGGGTGGGCCAAAAGTCTGGATCCATAGGAAAATATTTATTTTAATACATAAATTACAACAAATGGTAAATACTTAAAATGAATATCAACTTTAACTCGTAAATGCGTATCCGTGATACTGTACAGTGTTCGTACTCCAGTATAAATACTCAAATACTTTTTTATTTCAGCCCAGAAATGGCTTCGAATCTAACAACAGAAGACCGGGTAGAACTTGTGCTCATGTACGCAAGACAGGGCGCTACACACAGAGAAGTTGCTACCGAATTCAATAGAAATCACCCTGATACGCATCCAGTAACACATGCGACTGTTGGCAAGTTGTTTAAACGTTTCAAAGAAACAGGAAGTGTACATGATCGACGGCGTTCTGGTCGTCCAAAAACTGCAACTGATGAAAATACCTCTGCAATGGTATGTGAAACTTTAACGAATAGTCCAGTAAAGTCAACAAGAAGATTATCAAATGAAACACGCATCTCGAGAACTTCAATTCGAAGAATTATTAAAAATCATAAATTCCATCCCTAAGTGTCTCGATGTCAGAGGCCGCCAATTTGAGCATTTGTTATAATTTGTTGTTTATACTGGAGTACGAACCACTGTACAGTATCACGGATACGCATTTACGAGTTAAAGTTGATATTCATTTTAAGTATTTACCATTTGTTGTAATTTATGTATTAAAATAAATATTTTCCTATGGATCCAGACTTTTGGCCCACCCTGTGTATATATATATATATATATATATATATATATATATATATATATATATATATATATATATATATATATATTAGGGTGGCCCTTATATGACCTCAAAAACAGAAAGTGACGGAAATTTTGTTCTCACCCCCAAGATCGATGCTATTTCAGGAGATAATTCATCGTGCAAAATTTTATTCGTATTGCTCAATATTTAGAGGTCGCTCTCAGTCTATATTTTGACACTATTGGCCCCCAGGGCATGCAGGTCCCCCCTATTAAAAAGTAGGTATTAGTCGCTCAAAGGCGGGGGTATCGTGGTTGCCAGCCACTCATTGCTACCTGCCTTTGTTCAAAAGTGTCGCTTTCTTGCATTCCGGGAACTTCTTTCGGTGGTCTGCGACGACTTGAAGGAGGAATTGGAGCTGCTCCTCATCGCTGGCCAGCTTCTTGTTTAAAGTCTTGAATAAGGGCAACTCCTCTCTCTGCTCTGTCGTTGACCACAGCCAGGGACCGGACCAGATTTGCGGCAGCTTGGAAGCTTTGGGACTGGGGCCATTCGCGGGGTTCGCGGGGGTCTTGGCGGAGAAAATCATCCGGAAGGGCCAACCTCGTGAAAAGAGCCTTGGAGTTTGCGGACACCAGTTGCTCAAGACCCTTTCCATCGTCATCCAAGAAGATCCTTGCATCCAGCTTCGGTCTTTTGGGAGGATCTTCTTCTTCCTCGCCTTCCATGGCTTCCACCATCAACTGCTTTGTTCCCCAGGACACCCTTTCATCGAAGAGAGACAAACCGACCAGTTCCTCGGAAAGATACCACAGATGGTGTGAGAGCTTCTTGGCGGTCGCCTTGCTGATGGCCTCGTGCGGGTACTTCAACAAGGACTTCATGAGGAGGAAGTCGTTGAGAGGAGCCTGGTGAGGAAGTGGAGCCGTTGTCCAGGCTTTCGCGTACACGATGACACCGAACAAGGCGAGTTCGTTGATGCCCTTCTCTTCCACTGCGGTCAACTTGAACTGGTCCCGAAAAAGCCAGATCTTGATGGCGTAGAGGACCTTGGCCATCCAGCGAGCTCGGTGCATTGCTCCAGGAGCACTGAAATGAATGCCTCGCTGTGGGGTTCCCCCAAGGATGATGATGCAGAGTTCCACGAGTTCCCTGTAATCTTCCCTGGTATGCTCCGTCTGGGACTGGAAGAACTGAAGGAATTCTTCCTTGACCGGGGCAACTGCAGCCTCCACAACAGGATCAGTGATCGCGGGCTTGAAATCCTTCTGGTTGATGAAAGACCACTTTTCCCGAAACCGATTGAAGAGCTGGATATCCGGTCCTGTTGATGGAACTCGCAGTGCGGCCTCGAAAGCCGCTCCGATCACCAGCTCCAAGATGTGGTGATGACAAGCAAGGTAGAGAAGATCTCTTCCCAGATTCTGTTCAATCAGGCAGCAGGCTCCAGAGCAATGTCCTGTGTTGGATGCTGTTGTATCAAAACACAGAGTTTGAACCCAGTCACTGATACCCCACTCCTGCAGGCAAGCAACAACAGCTGACGCTTGAGCCTCCCCGGTTCCTGTGTGAAGCTTTGGGACCCCAAGAAGCTTCTCAACTCCTTGCCACGAAACAATGATTGGAAGACGCTCTACGTGCTCCCTGCTCGTCAAGTCCTCCATCAACTTCCCGTCCCAATGGACGACGAGGGGACCTTCACCCGGGAGTTCTTCCTTCATCTTTTGTGCCGTCTCCGATCGGTGCCAAGCCAGGAGTCGCTGAATGGAGTTGCGGTTTATGTTCAGTTCTTCCGCATTCCGTCCGAGACTGCTAGCAGCTTCCGTCAGTATGTAGGCGGCTCTCCTGGAGGAGATCTGTGTCCTGTCAAGTGCGGCTGCCAGTCCGGCTGTCATGATGTTGGTCCTCCCCCTACTTCGCTTCGGAGGGCACGCTCCTCCGCAGGCACCTGAGTCGTTCCCTGTCTCCTCTTCGGATGCGTAGGAATAAGACGACTCGAAAACTGCTCGGCTGGTAGATGCTTCGCACTCCTCAGCGGCTTTCCTCTTCCGGAACTTCTCCTGAACATTCCTCTTCGCCGCTGCTCCATTCCTTCTCGTTTGCTCCAAGTCCAGTCCAGCGATGTATCCAGTCTTGTCCTTCTGCCTCTGCATCTGGAGGAAGGCCTTGTCTTCAGGGTTCTTGATCATCATGGCATCCGCGTGCGCGATGTCGAACAAATCGTTCAACTTCTCCTTAAAATCTTCTTTTTTCTTGTGCGCATCGCCGGTCCTGGTCTTGTGTTTTTTCAGCCCTTTCCACTCGTCGAAGGTCCGTTCGAGTTTGGTAATGCAGTGCTGTTCAGCCGGAGTGGGAATGCTTGCCAAATGCCAGAATTCCATTACGGCCCCGACGGTGTTGCGGCTTGCCTCACGGACAGGCTGCTTCTTCTCCTCGTGAAGGAAGAGGAAATGGCCAAAGGCCTGACCAATGGAAGGAAGTTCCCTTCCCCTGATTTCTTCCACAAAATAAACACCAAGATAACGCTTCTGTCGCGTATCCATCATGTATCAATCCTGCAAATGAGAACAAGAGTATAAGTAATTAGTATGAGTAATAGAATATATCGAAAACCTAATAGAAGGAAAACTTTGACGTGCCAGGGCGACCTCTAAATATTTCTCGAAAACCGTCATATTTCGCACAGTACAATTAGACGAGTAACGGAACAAATTGAGTGGGTGAGAGGATACAAAATCGACACTTCAGTTTTAAGGGCCACCCTAAATATATACAGTATATATATATATATATATATATACAGGGTGGGCCGTAAGTTTCCATACATAGGAAAAATTAAACGTTTGTTTTTATGTTTCAGATACCCTAAGAATATGCGTTTGACGAAAGAGCAACGAATTGAAATCATACTGATGGCTGGGTCGGGAAGCAGTCGCATGGTTGCAATGAACTTTAACAGACAACATGGAACGAACATCACACACGACACTGTGGCAAAACTTATTAACAAGTTTCAGAAAACTGGAAATGTTGCAGATCAACCGCGAAGTGGTCCAAGACGTACAGCCACCGATGAAGACACAACAGCTACGATACTTACAGCGCTTACACGGAGTCCCAGAAAAAGTACACGACGGTTGTCTGCAGAAAGTGGTGTCAGCAGATCGAGTATCAGGCGCATTTTGAAAGCAAACAAATGGCATCCATACAAATTGCATATGGCACAGCATTTGAGTGAAGACGACCCGGATAGACGGATGGAATTCTGTGAATGGGCATTAACCAAAGTGAACGAGGATGCAAACTTTTCAACTAAGATCTTGTTTACTGATGAAGCAAATTTTTACGTCAATGGAGAGGTTAATCGGCAAAACATACGTTATTGGAGTAATGCTAACCCTAACTGGCTGAGTCCGACGAAGATGCAAGGTGCCGGTAAAGTGATGGTGTGGGCCGGGATATGGGGTGACAGAATTATTGGACCAATTTTTGTCAGTGGAAATCTTAATGCCGAAAGGTATCTTAACATGTTGCAAGAAGAGATTTTCCCATCCCTGCTAAACGAGGAAGGTAACTTCCCAGTTTACTTCCAGCAAGATGGAGCTCCACCTCATTATGGTCTTCACGTGCGTCGGTATTTGGATCAGCAGCAGTTTCCGGATGCTTGGATTGGTCGGCGTGGTCCTGTGGAGTGGCCTCCCAGATCCCCAGATCTCACCCCCTTCATTTCTATCTTTGGGGGCACTTGAAGGCCATGGTGTATCAGGAAAAGATACGAGACATAAATCATCTAAAGGAACGTATCACCAACGCCATTACAAGCATAACGTCAACTGTGCTAATGCGTGTTCATCAACAGTGGGGAACACGTATTGAAATGTGTTTTCAAAACAATGGCAACCATGTAGAGCATATTATATAAATAAAAATGGTTGTCCATAAAAAAATGTTTATTTTTCCTATGTATGGAAACTTACGGCCCACCCTGTATATATATATATATATATATATATATATATTATAATATATATATATATATATATATATATATATTACATATAACGGTGTGTATATATATATATATAATATTATACACACCGTTATATGTAATATATATATATATATATATATATATATATATATATATATATATACAGGGTGGGCCGTAAGTTTCCATACATAGGAAAAATAAACATTTTTTTATGGACAACCATTTTTATTTATATAATATGCTCTACATGGTTGCCATTGTTTTGAAAACACATTTCAATACGTGTTCCCCACTGTTGATGAACACGCATTAGCACAGTTGACGTTATGCTTGTAATGGCGTTGGTGATACGTTCCTTTAGATGATTTATGTCTCGTATCTTTTCCTGATACACCATGGCCTTCAAGTGCCCCCAAAGATAGAAATCAAGGGGGGTGAGATCTGGGGATCTGGGAGGCCACTCCACAGGACCACGCCGACCAATCCAAGCATCCGGAAACTGCTGCTGATCCAAATACCGACGCACGTGAAGACCATAATGAGGTGGAGCTCCATCTTGCTGGAAGTAAACTGGGAAGTTACCTTCCTCGTTTAGCAGGGATGGGAAAATCTCTTCTTGCAACATGTTAAGATACCTTTCGGCATTAAGATTTCCACTGACAAAAATTGGTCCAATAATTCTGTCACCCCATATCCCGGCCCACACCATCACTTTACCGGCACCTTGCATCTTCGTCGGACTCAGCCAGTTAGGGTTAGCATTACTCCAATAACGTATGTTTTAGGGTATCTGAAACATAAAAACAAACGTTTAATTTTTCCTATGTATGGAAACTTACGGCCCACCCTGTATATATATATATATATATATATATGCTTCCTGTAGCAACTAATGTGCACCATCAACACATCTAAATACAATAATAAATCGTAATATTGATATTATTGTTGTTGCTGTTTTTTCTATTGTTTTATATTGTTTATTTTAACTACGGTACGTATGCTTAAGAATGCATTAGCTGTTACACTGTCATATGTATATATACACACGTGTATGTTAGTATATGTTACTCTATGTATACCTATTGTATGCCTTAGACTCGTATATGTGTAGCAAAGAGCAATAAATTATTATTAATGTTATAAAATAGGGTTCTAAAGAACGCTATTTCGCATGAAGTAAAACATACACGAAAGCGTTAGGCGTGAGGATTGTCTGGCGACTCACGACTGACGACTTTGGTCGTGACGATTCGAGTCGCGTGTAATATTTACATTGACATAATGGGAACCCCGAACGCTGCAGTGACCGCGACGCGAATCGCGTCATTCTATCAATGAAAAATCCGCACGCGACTCGAATCGTCACGATCCAAGTCGTCAGTCGTGAGTGGCGAGATGATCCTGCGTTATACGAAGGCGGCTCCATTGAAAGGGAAATTGGACAAGTTTTAAAAAAGTAATTAAGAAATATAATTAAATTGAGATAACTGATGATAGGAACAGACGCTACATCACCTGAACGCAAAGAGCGGTCCCCCATCCAACTAATACCCGACCCAAAGTCGCTTAACTTCGATGACGTGGCCACGACATAACCCGAATAAATAAAAATAAAACGCATCAATATGTTACAAATGCAAATAAAAATCACGCGTTAAAATTATGTATTTAGCGTAAAGAATACAACAATACAGTTTATCGTAGTATGGGGTGACTGGCTCAAGGGCACTTCTTAAACAAAATGGTTTTATGCATTTTGTGCAAAAAGAAAGAGCTTTATGGAAAAAAACACACTTAGCATTTTTAATCTATGGAAGTTTGCCTATCTTTTTGTTTCAACACTTTTTTCTCTATGTTTCTTAACTTACGAGTTATGTTGTGACAATTGTCAGCAGAAAAACTGGTTTTTCTGTTGACAATTGTCACAACATAACTCGTAAGTTAAGAGAAAAATAAGTTTAGACAAAAAGATAGGCAAAATTCCATAGATTAAAAATGATAAGGATGCGTTTTTCCATAAAGTTCTTTCTTTTTGCACAAAATGTATAAAACCATTTTTTTTTTAAGAAGTGCCAATGTCACCCCTTGAGTCAATGTCACCCCTTGAGCGAAAGTCACCTCATATTACGGTACCATGATTCAGTATATGAAATCCACAAAGAAAAGAGAATCAGTCAGAAGCAGTTGGGATGATCAATGAAAATCTAAAGCACTTTTTCCTAGTGTGAAAAACTGAAAAACCAACCAAATGTTATCAAAGACATTCGAATACACGAAACATTTTAACGCAGAAGGTGTTCCAAAATTTGTTTAAAAATAGTTATTTTTGGAAACCTTTTATGGATCACCCTGTATTATTGTGGGTCATACGAATGAATAAAATGATAAATGACGGCAATTCTTTTTTTCAAAGAAATAGAAGGAAAGCCTATAAGGATACTGAACGAATGAAATTCCAATGAACATCAGATCCAGTTCAACAGAATGTCCTCATTAAGAATGCAAAATAGAAACAGTGACACGCACGTGGCTATGTCACAACACCTCTTCCCATTAAGCGACGTCAGGTTCGCTCAGTAGTCGGATAGGTCCTCCGCATTCGGACGAGGTAGCGACTCGTGGCTCAGATTCCACGTAAAACTGTAAGTCACCCCCCCAAACCCCGGTCACATGATCTTTGTCGTTATGAGGGAACTTAAACAACTCCAAATATGATGATTATATATGATTATCATCTCTGGACAAAGCTGAAATTACAGATACCTGAACTGAAGAGAACAGCATTACCATCATATTTCGAGGAAGGAGAAGGAAATCACGGGCACAGAACTGTGCCAATGACATCACATCACAAAAATACATTCGAAACAGTAGTTTTGGAGTAGATTTATGGATACTTGCAGAATATAAAGATTTAGCTAACGCGCGCGCAACTGGATGTGAGTGAGTGAGTGAGTTCGAGTGCATAATAATTTATAAATGTAGTGGGGTAATTTTTTTTTACGAGGTAACACTTTTAGTCCCTCGGGACATTAAAAAATATTAGAGATACAAAACAGAATTTTTTTTTATTGTCAGAAAGAAATATATTAGTTAGGTTAGGTTAGGTTAGGCTAGATTAGCGAGTACCTCACTATTTAATGACAACAGACACCATCACCTTCATTTGTGTCCGAAACATGTATCACGCCCTTCTGTCCGATGACATTAAGGTTAGGCTAGGTTAAATCAGGTTTGATTAATTAGGTTTTTAAGTATATGTACTTGAAAATGTTGGAACGTCGCTTATGCGGAGATGCGCACGTGTGTGTGTGTGTAACTTCCTTCGTAACAGCAAAAGTCAAATGACGGAGGGGACGTACAGCTTTACGTGGGATCCGAACCACGGGTCGCTACATCATCTGGACGCATAGTACTGTCACCCAGCCAACTACTACTACTACTACTACTACTACTACTACCCAGACCCAATGTCGCTTAATTTTGCTGATCGACGGGAAGCCGACAGTGAAACAACAAAAAGTCTTTCAAAATATGGTTAAAACCTCAAACCAAGAAAAAGTTCGCAAATGTACACGATTTTAGTGAAGAGGAAAAATGATATCGCATTTAACACCGAACCATTTCAGAGAAAGTGAAGAGTAAAGACTTAAAACTAAGGTCAATCACGCACCAAATGATGATAAATAATTTTGTTGTTGTTAATTTTCTTCGTAACATCTAGAAAAGGTCATGTGACGAAGAGGACTTACTACGACTTTACGTGGAATTCAAACTACGAACCCATCGTGGAAAATCCGCAAAAGTACGCATCTTAATCGTTGAAATGTGAAGTCCTAGCTAAGATTCGAACCCACGACATTCGGATGAGCAACCCGGCCCTCCACCTAGTTTACCCTTTGACGGGGTGGGGTGAGGGGAAGAGGGGTTGCACCAAATGAACGGAGAATGAAAAGAATTGTCACTGAATAATGTCATGAATAAAACAGTCCCAAAATGAGAGCAGTGTTGCCTTGGTCGTGATGATGCGTCCCTAAAGCGCGAGGCCACACTTCAACCAAAAACAACAAGACAAGATTACCATTCACTTTAATTACGTAAAAATAAAATATATATATAAATTATCAATTTGCCTTTAAAGCTTAACAAAAAAAAATTCTTAAAACAAATAGCGGAAGTTTGTTAACCTAAAGACTAAATGTACATTTAAGCACTCGAGGAACCAGCTGGCACGAGTTAAAAACTGATCCCAACCAAAATATCTACCATGTGTGGGGAAGGGAGGCGGTTACAATTCGGTAGCGGCCTTCAATTTCGGGTGCCGTAAATGGAGCAGCTGCGGATAATTCAGCCTGGCCAGCACCGTACATAAATCAAACGAAATACGGCTCCCGATCCCTATCATGTTCAGTGCAGATGACAACTCCAATTACGAAATACAGTAATAGACAACCACTGAGCCTAATAACGAAATAGAACTGTACAAAGCAAAATTAGGAACACCATTTATACAAGTTTAATTCTTTCACACAAACTTTACAATTCGTCAGCATTCATTATTAAAAAATGGCGCGTTGAACTCACAAAACTGAGAATGTGAGCCCGTAAAACGCCAGTCTACGTATTCCATAGTGAACTAACCAAGCAATAATTATCCTAGTGATCATTCATAATTATCAACATACACCCCGACTGTTATAATAGGAATCACTCTCCCCTTAACATCCTTTATCGTAACCCAAACAACGCAAAACTAAATAATCAAAAGGACATAATTTACAACCGTAACAAATACAGTGAAAACTAACATCATTGAGAAGTTTTTTTTTTGTTTCAAAGTATGACCGCTCATGGCCACCAAAAGAAAGGTGGATAGCAGAGCGAACACAGGACGAAAATTAAGGAACAGCTAATGGAAATGAACAATAGACGGGGGAGGAGGAGGAGGAGGGGGGGAAGCAGAAAGATCATAGCGGAGTCACAGTCGGTAAAGAAGTCGGGAGCGAAAGAGGAAGGAAAACAACCCGGTTATCGAAAAGTATGGACCTTCAGATAGAATAACGCCAAGCCTATCAGAAGGCCCGACGCTCTCCAAAAAGGGAAAATACTCTGCGCGCAGCGCAGAGGAAAGCGGACACTCCACCAGGAGGTGGGCAACTGTAAGGAAAACGTTACAATTGGGACATCGGGGCACCCGATCCCCGGCCATCAAATAGCCATGGGTCAGGTGGGTGTGGCCAATACGGAGGCGGGCCAGAGCCACCTCCTTATGGCGCGACCGATGGAAGGAAGAGGCCCAACATCCCAATTTGGGTTTAATCTTGCAAAGTTTGCTATCTGTAGCGCCATCCCAGCGACTCTGCCACCGGGAGCGCAAAAACCTACGGAAGCCATGGATATAATCGGAAAAGGGGAGGGACACGGGTGAAACCTGTAGTCGGCACGCGGAACGGGCAGCTCGATCGGCAGCCTCATTACCAGCCACGTTAACATGTGCTGGGACCCAGCAAAATACCACCTCCTTGCCACCGAAAGCGACAAGGGTATGGCACAGTAGCTGCATTCGTCGGACCAGTGGGTGCACAGGGTCAAAACACTCCAGGCCATCCAGGGCACTGCGGGAATCCGAAGAGATGACAAACGACCCATCCGGATGCTCCCGCACCACCTCCAGAGCGCTCAGAATGGCATAGAGCTCCGCCGTGAAAACGGAAGCCTCATCAGGGAGACGGGTACATCGGGGAGCAAGAGCAGACGACTGGGGAACAGCCGTGGCCCCAACGCCCCCCGACGACCTCGAGCCATCCGTGAAGACCGCAACACATGCAGAGTGACACGCCGCATGCTGAAGGAACAGAGACCGAAGCAAGGCAGAGTCAGAATCGGCCCTGCGAACGGGGCGCAGCGCCCTACAGCACGCAACAGGGGTGCTCTCCCAAGGTGCAACACCCTTGAAAGAGACCGGTATAACGGATGCAGGAGGAGTGCCCATACCATCGAGGAGGGAGGTCACCGTGTCGGTGAAATACCAACCCCCATCCCGGCAGAACGCCCTCTCCACCACCTGGAACAGAGGATAGTTGGGAAGACGGAGGATCCGGAGATAGTGCTTAGCAATGAGGAACGACTTCCGATCCCCCAAGGGAGGGATGTCGCACTCAACCTGCAGACTATCAACCGGAGAGAGCGGAAGGCGCCAGATGACATGGGCAGTCCTCTAGAGAGGACCGGATCCAGTGTCCGAAGGGCCGTACGGGAGGCGGAGCCATACACCACACTCCCATAATCTAATTTTGACTGTACCAGGGACACGTACAAACGGAGGAGTGTCCGCCTATCCGCGCCCCATGTAGTATGCGACAGATGTCCCAGCAAACCCCCGTCTCCTCGGCGGAAGGAAGGCCACACACGAAGTCTTCGGGGAAGACAGCGTAAGGCCCACCGACGACGCCCAGCGTTCAACCCGATTGACCGCGAGTTCGACTTGCCTCTCCACGAGGGGGGGACTCCTCCCCGCGGCATAGACAGCCAGATCGTCGGCATAGATGGAACATCGCACCGAGAGCGGAAGGGCTCCCGGTAGCGCAGACATGACCAGGTTGAAGCAGGAGACGCTTAAGACACACCCCTGGGGCACCCCCTCCTCCTGAACATACAGGTCAGATAGGGCCGCCCCATTACGGACGCGGAAAGTGCGACGGCAGAGGAAGTTACGAAGAAATGTGGGCAAAAAGCCCACAAAACCAAGAGACTTCAAACGGTCCATGACAACTCCCCGACGGGTCGTGTCATAGGCCTTTTGGACATCAAAAAAGACGGCCAGAACAAGATTCCGGCGGGAAAAGGCCTCCCGTACATCATGACCAAGGAGGAGAAGGGGGTCCAGAGTACCCCGAAATCGACGAAAGCCATACTGGGTCGGGGGGTATAACCCAAGCGACTCCAGTGTAAAGGAAAGTCGGACGGCCACCATCTTTTCAAGGAGCTTGCATAAGCAGCTCGTCAAGGCAATAGGCCGATAGCCCGCCACCTCCGCCGGATCCTTCCCCGGCTTAGGTATCGGGACCACAATCGCCTCCCTCCAACGGGAAGGGAACGACCCCTCAACCCACACCCGGTTGAAAAGATCCAGCAAGAAGTGTAGGGCCATCGGGTGCAGATTCCAAAGAAAGTCATACGGAATGTCATCAGGGCCAGGGGCGGAAGAACGACGGGTTGCCAAGGCAGCCCGAAGTTCCCGCATCGTAAAGAGATGGTTATAGGGCTCGTTCCCAGGCGGCGGGAACGTAACATCGACAAAGGACGATCCGCAGCTGAAGGCGAACGGGAAACCGCAGCAAAAGCCCAGCCAGCCGATCGGCCACAGCAGCAGGATCCGAAAGGAAGCCGTCCCCGTCCCGAAGGACAGGGCGACTAGCAGGGACCGGCTTCCCCTCGATACTACGTACCTTCCGCCACACAGCAGAAGGGGTAGACGAGGAAATGCCGGACACAAAAGCACGCCAAGAGGCCCGACGGGCCAACTTGAGAGTCCGGCGGGCGAAAGCCTTCGCCCGCCGCATCTCAATCAAGTGGTCCGCGCGCCGGGTGCGGTGGAAGCGGCGCGTTGCCCTCTTCCTCTCGCACACCGCCCGGTGACATGCTGGAGTCCACCACGGGACGCTACGCGTCCGCGGGTTACCGGAAGATCGAGGAATACAGTCCTCCGCGACGCCCATCAAACCCGCTCGAAGAACTCCAAGCTTCATCCACAGAGCCAAAGCTCAACACCGAACGGGTAATGACGGAACGAGCTCTGAAGGATGGCCAGTCAGCCCGCGCAAGGCACCACCTCGGTCGAGACGAGACACCCGGCTGCGGTCCGACCGGCTCAAGACAGACTGGGTAATGATCACTGCCATAAGAGTCCCCCAACACCTTCCACGAAAAATCGAGTAAGGCATCGAGGGACACCAAGGAGAGATCAATACAGGTAAATGAACCCGTGGGTTCGTGGAAGTAAGTAGGTTCACCGGAATTGAGGCACGCGAAGGAAAGTTCCTCCATTAAGGAGAGCAACATACCAGCAACATTAGTCGACCGGACATCTCCCCAAGCCGGGTCGCGACTGTTAAAGTCCCCGAGGAGGAGAAACGGTCGAGGTAGTTGCAACACCAACTCGCGAACCGCGTCGCGAGAAGGAGGGTCATGAGGAGGAATATAAATCGAGCAGGCAGTGTACTGGCGATCTAAAAATAGCCGCACAGCCACAGCCTGCAAGGAAGTGCGAAGAGGCACACCTCGCGATGGTAACGAATGATGCACATAAATCGCCGCACCCCGCCGGCGTGTGTGCTCATCCGGGGTGCAAGGGAAACCAACATAGCCAGAGAGACGAGGGAGTCCCCGCGCAGCCAGGATAGTCTCCTGGAGACAAACACAGGAAGGCCGCTCGCTCTCAGCAGGGAGGCAAGGTTCTCCCAGTTAGCTAAAAGCCCCCTACAGTTCCAATGCAAAATGGAACTGTAAGGGGAAGTGGCATTATAAGAGGCAGAGAAAACAGAAAATAGCCACGGACCAAGCTGAGCAGCAAACTCAACGGTCCGCAACCAGGGACGGAATCGGCTTCCCCGACTCACCCCGAACGGGGGGGTAGGGGCCACCGACCCCGCAGCTGCTTCACCCGTAGTAGAACGAGAGGTGGAGAGTGGAACAGGGAGTTCAGAGGGGGGCTCCCCTGGGGGGGGAGAGACGACGAGACGGGCCCAGCCGAAACCCCCGACTCCCCACCAGAGGGGGCTGGGGAGAACCAGATGTTCGAGGGCTCGTCAAACCAGACAAGCACTGACGGGGGGGGGAGGAAAGGTCCACCACAGGTGGGAGAGGAGATCCAGGAAGAGAGACTCCATGAAGAAGGGCCAGGCTCCTCTCGACCGGGTCCACCATGGGAACAGCGTCAGTAATCGAGGGTGTCATGGGGCGGTGTACCTCAACCGACACCCGGACACTGGTCGGGGCACCGGGAGGTGACGCCTCACCAGCCCTCCGTATAGGGGGGAGTCCCGAGCGGATCAGGACGGCGCGCCGCTTCCCCTCCGGTGAAGAAGGGGAAGCAGGGCGAGCAGCGGTCATGATCGGGTCTGGAGGACTCCGACCACGGCGACGCTTCCTCCTCCCCTTCGGGGCATCACCTTCCCCACCCGAGAGACGAGTAGGCAAGGATCCAGACCCCAAGGCCGGAGAGGGAGAAGGGGCACTTGTAGGCAGGGAATCAGATGGGATGTCTGAAAGTGAGGCAGAGGAACAAGAAGGCCCGCGGCGCCAGGAGGACCACCAACCCCCGGAACTTCCAGGGGGGGCACCACTCCGGTAGACGCCGGGGTAGCACGGGAGGGGCCCGAGGACCCGCCAGGGCCAAGAGCCGCAGCATAGGACAACCCCCGCCGCGGCTCCCGGTCACGGACCCTATCGCGCGCCTCCCGCGCACTAAGGAATTCGGTAGTCCTTAAGGACCGCACCTCGAATTCAAACTTGAAAACGGGGCAGTCCCGAGAGGAGGAAGGGTGGGCCCCCGAGCAGTTCGAGCACCGCGGGGGCTTCGTGCACGGGGTAGGGTGCGCAGGCCCACCGCAGCGGACACATAGCTTACCCTCACGGCGGCACGCAGAGCTAACATGGCCGAACCGGTTGCAGCCAAAGCACGAACCGGGTCAGGCACATATGGTCGCACCGAAAACTCACACGACCGGCGATCACCCACGCCCCAGAACACCTGGGCCGGAGGCACAAGGGAGTCAAAGGTCAGGAGCAGACGAGCGGACGGGGTAAGAGCACCATCCCGGCGCGACGAAAAGCGGAAGACCTTCGTTACCCCCTGGGGGGCAAGATCCTCCTGCAACTCGCCAACCGGGATTGACAGCAGACGGGAAGCGAAAATGGTGCCCTGACAGCTATTCAATTGCGGATGGGGAGTCACAGAAACTCTGCAACCCAAGACATCCTGCAACTGTAGAAGGGACTCAGTCACCCCCGAAGAACGGGACTTCAAAAGAAGAGACCCATCCTTCAGAGGGCGGATATCATAACGACAGGGAACCCCACCGTCTTAAGGCGCTGAAACACCCGTTCCGAGTTGCCCGGAAGGGAGCCAGCGGAAGGGCGGAGAACAAGGAACCTGTCCACCGGACAGAAATTGACAGCGGGACAGGTCCATGTGTAACGGTAACCGGAGTGGGCGAGAGAACAAGGGCCGCGAAGACCCCGCCCTACGGCCACCACGAGTCCGGCCACGAGAGCCAGACGCCGCAGAGGACGAGAGGGGGCCATACGGCTTGAAGGTCAATCCAGCGGAGGCAGAGGCCGCTGAACGACCAGAAGTAGTAGTCTTATCCAAATCCAAGGGCGGGCCAGAGTCGTCAACAGGAGGGGATTGAAGTTTAGAAATTGAACCCATAAACAATAGCTTTACAAAAAAGACAGCCTCGGACCCAAGGCAATGCACCATCCGCCGCTGCATCCTTCAAGGCGCAGGCCCAACGTCCCGGGTAGCCCGCCCCCCAACCTGACTGTCGTTTTAAAAACAGCAGATTGGCACTACGGAGATTTGTCCGTTAAGGGCCAAGCAAAGACCCAATCCAGACGCAGCAGCGGTCCGGGCGCCCGTACCGTCCCCAGAGCACGGCTCAGCCACGGAGCGATGCCCCCCGGCGGGTGCACCCGATGACCCCAAGACTGCAAAATACAAACAGAGGGGGGGGGATACTACAATTGACAGAGGCACAAGACCGAGTCAAGACAAAAGAAATTCCGGGAGAGACGGAAAAAAAGGGGGAGCAAAAAGAAAGAAAGGAAAAAAGAAAAAAAAAAAAAACGCAACTAGGTAACTCTTCGCCCACACCCCGCGAGGAGTTGAGGAAACCCCAACAACCCACGAGGTGTACGAGCCCCCTCGGCCCGGCAAGCCGGAGTACCTAATCGAGGGGGTCATTGAGAAGTTGAATCTGTAATAGTAATTAGTGAAGACGGACAGAAACTGGCACACCGCTCAGACCAGATGAACTCGACCCACGGCAATAACTCCTGCATCGTTATTATTATTATTATTAACCAGCACTATCGGGTGTCGAATCCCTACATCAGTGTCTTCACTTCTGTTAAAGAAACCACGTTACCCACTGAGGCAGGCGCTAGCTATTGACTGTATAGTAGATTACTCCTAAAACGAAGTAGAGAGAAAGATAGATATAAGAAGATATATAGAGAGAAAGATATATATATATATATATAATATATATATATATATATCCGAAAAAAATTCGCCCGTAAAGATAAAATTTTTAAAAAGCATGAAAAATTACTAATTAGTAATGATTAGCTTCTGTTGTTAAAATTTTAAATTAAAGGATAAATGAATGTTACTAATTAATTATATTTTTTATACGTTTTTGGAAATTTTCTGTCTGTAGACAAAGTCTTTTCGAAAACTGTTCATCATTACGTAAACATGGAATATAACTGAAGAAATACAGGGTGTCCATAAATTACCTTTAAAAATTCAAATGAAACTTGAAAAGATACTTTATAAACACACTGTAGTATTGGAGTATCTAATCCCCAAATTATGTCTACAACAATGTAAACAATGGAAAAGAGGACAAACACGAGACCTTTAAAAACAAAACGAGTATTTACTGAAATCGATGTGGGTACCTTCTTTTCGTTTCACCACGACACAACTCGCTGGAGCTGGAACGACAGCCAATCTCATATACAACAACAACAACAACAACACATCAATTCCCAACATTTCATGAGCAGATACGATATTACTGTTTACCGGGTGCAGGAAGTCCCGAGCATACAAAAGTACACCGCCGCCTTCCCTTTCATTCCTATCTTTGTGAAACATTTTGTAACCTACCATTTCAAATTCTCCTACAAAATCCCTTGATTCAGAATGAATCCAGGATTCCGTTATTCCGATGATATCAAAGTTCTCAGTTTTGACTAGCGCTATAAATTCCATTAGTTTGTTTCTAATTGACGTAGCATTGAAGAGCACAGTTTTGAGAGATTTTAAGTTGTGATTTCTCCTAACTGGCCTGAGTCGTTTCCCGAAGCAGTTGAATCAACTACTGGGGGAGTAGGATGAACTGCTGTTGGAGGAGGACCAACTGCTGTTGGAGGAGGACCAACTGCTGTGGGAGGAGGACCAACTGCTGTGGGAGGAGGACCAACTGATGTGGGAGGAGGACCAACTGCTGTGGAGGAGGACCAACTGCTGTTGGGGGAGGACCAACTGCTGTGGGGGGAGGACTAACTGCTGTGGGAGAAGGACTAACTGTTATCCCTAACCTTGTCGGTCGGTTAGGATCTTGAACTCTGTTACAATGAACTCTGTCTGCCCTCCTGTCCATCCCTGAAAAACGTCATTGCTACCAACTTGTACAATGATGGGGCAACTCTTATTCTTGATATTAATTTTGATTAATTCCCTATTAATTATCTGGCTCGTGGCACCTGGAAAACATCGGAGTTTTCTCTTGGTCACGCGTCTTGCTCCGAAAAAGTCCCCTCGATTCCTTACCAGAGAATCCCCAATTAAAAAGGATTCCTCCTCTTCGTCGGCAAGTAAGTGAAACTTATTTTTTACGGTAGGTAATGGGTTCCGAATCCCTGTGTTTTGGTTTTGAGGGTCTTTCATTTTTTACCAATTCTAGATGTTTAACCTTACAGTTTATATCTGCTGATGCGTTTACAGTCTGATCTTGTCCACTGGGTTGGATTTCCAGTGCTACGACTCGAGCTTCAAGCTTTTTTACTAATTCCTTTAGCTCTTTAATTTCCTTTTTGTGGTTTTCTCTAAGTTTACAAAACAAACATATACTCAGGGATGTAATGTCGCTGATATTACCTTCGGGGAAGTCGACGCACCAATGATTAACTTTACATTTAAAGCATTGCGTTTTCAATTTAGCTGGACCTGTCATATTTTCTCTCTTTTTTTAATAAAGTAGTGCATCTACTTCTAGTATATAGGCAGAGATGGGCAAGATCACCAACTTTGGTGATCTTGAAGATCAAGATCAGATCACCAGAAAAATGTGATCTTGAAGATCCAGATCAAGATCGTGATCTTGAAGATCACTTTTCAAGATCACTTTTTAAGATCACTTTTATATGAATTGAAAAAAGTTGTACTCTTGTAGAGTAAACAAAAACAAATTATTTTGTTAATCACTCCTGAAAAGTATCACTCCTAATACTCCCCTGAGGGCTGAGGCAATACAAGCATCGCATCCTACCCATGTCACCTGATCTAAACTACGGGGATTGACGATTCCCCTTTCAGTTTTTCAGGTGGTAAACTTAAAACTTAGTATTATCATAACTTATCAGCAAAGAAAAAACTATTAAATGACCTACATATAGTTTTTAGTTCTATTTTTCTCAATTCTCATTTCACCAGGTCCATAACCCATATCAATGAATGGTCAGCATATATAAGTAAACATTTTTTACATAGAATTTAATTTTACAGTTTTACTGCAGTACGCAATTACTGACAATATAAGGGTAAAAACCGCAAGTTAAGAGTGTTAATTTAATGTTCAACCGCTGTAAACATTTGCTTTCAGCAAAACCAATTGTTCAAAGTTACCATCCGAGAGACGACTTCGTTTGGGCTATGAACCATGCCAGCAAACGAAAACAACCGTTCCACTGGTGCAGAGGAAGGTAGCGTGGTGTTATACCTCTTGAAGATCTTCTTTATAGCAGGATACCTATCTAAAGAGTCGAGTGCCTTACTGGTGTCCTGCAAATAATTGAGGACTTCCAAGTCTTCCTTGTTGTTAGGAGCAGAGAATGAGCCGTCCATAGTTCTGAAGAAATCGTCTTCAGATGATGAGTCTGAGTTCACCGAACTATTACCACTGCTGTCAGAATTACAATTTCTTACAGCCATTTGCAGCTTGTCTTTTACTTGAGACTTGATTGCTTCATGATCGCCGAAATTAGGCCCTTGCAACAATGATATCCATCTAAGTTTGAAATACGGATGAGATACTGAGGCCAAAACGGCATCAGTTACCTCGGGGCTCAACGACAAAAAATGACCAAATCTGGCATTGAAGCCAGAGACGACTGCTGCCAGTAATGGCATGCAGTGTCTCAAGCGCAGGTCGTTTGGTTGGATAGGCTCCAATCTTGCGAGGGCATCTTGAGTCACTAGGACTGTTGGAAGAAGACAACCGTAGTAGCATTCTTTCTCTGCCTGTAATTTGTTGAGGGCTGCTGCAATTGGTTTTAGAACAGACAAATATTCTGAAATAAATTCCAATTCATTGTCTTTGAGGATGGGTAGATTCAGTTCTTCAAGAGCTACATTCACGTCGTTCTTATGTTTATATATTTGTCTTAATGAGTCGTACATTGAGTTCCATCGGGTGATGCATGGGTACCTAAATTGGACGCCAGTTATTTCCTGTATTTTTTCTGCTGACTTGGGTTTACCAGCAGCATTCCACAGCGCCGAACATTTTCCCATTGCAGAATGCTTTATCTTCTTTAGTCCAGGTGAATTCAGTCCTTTATCTGCATCAGTTGTTGCTACCAAGTTCAATGTGTGGGAGGCACATCGAATATGGGATGATAGTTTCACTGACTCCTCTCCATGCCCTCCTGAATGTTCAGGAAAGTTGCTGATGATAACCTCTTCATCTGAATCTTTTTCATCATCATCTTCATCTGCATCATCTTCATCAATGTCGTCAGTACGATTCTGAACACGAACACCGAACTCTTTAAAGCATTTCACCATGTTCGATGCATTGTCGGTGACTGTAGATACAACTTTTCTATAAGATAAACCATGCTCCGAGTTGATCCTGTCCATATTCCAGCAATTTTATCAAAGCTGTGTGTTCCACGAAATCTTCGGCATGCCAGTGCAGCTGATCCTCGCGACAAGTCATCATTGATCTGTAATGTAAGAATATAAATCAATGTTTGTATGAACATTTTTTTAAGCTTAATTTAATAATATTGGTTAGACACGCACCAGCTAAACTGCGCCACCAAACATTGAAGAGAAGAACTATGTGATATAAAGGAGGCAATTCAGCGATGAGTCGCCTACCATACCACCACATCAGTGACCCATCCCATAAGAGCAAAATGTGGAAGAGTCCATATTCACAGGCTGTGAATATGGACTCTTCCACATTTTGCTGTGAATCAGACACAATGACAGATGACAGAATCAGTGAATTAGTGTGAAATTACTGTGAATCACAGCAAAATGAAGACTCACCAAATTAATGAATGAGGAACACATGTCGAATAATTGAAAAGATTATACTATAAGTCTATCAGACTATCACCAATGGTCAATTTATGAATTATATAAAAATAATATACTAAATCAATAGCATACCCAATGCGCAGTGACTCCCATGAAACTGCGGTGATTAGTTGACCATATGTCGCATGTAACACACACATGGTCAACTGCTGCCAGTTTTGCTTGTATGTCTTCCTTCATTGTACTGGTTGTTGTTGCAAGAGATCTAGCCAGGGTGCGTCTAGATGGCACCTGAACAGCCGGGTTGACGTCTGAAAAAAATATTTAAAAATTAAAACAAATACAATAGATTAGCTATGGAAAAAATATCAAAATTTAGCTAGGCTAGCGATAGTCTAATGTTCATACAAATAATATGATTAATTATTTAATCAGATATTAGCTATGGAAAAAATAGCAAAATATTTGAGTTATACTAACATGAAAGAAGATCCTTAAATTCATGTAGTTCAACTAGGCTCAATGGTAGGAGCCCATTAGCCACAAGCGAGAGAATCTTCTTTTCAAGGATATCCTTGCATATTGGTGGTCCTGGTTTTTGCTTGGAAATGTGGAACATGCTTAGTGTTGACTGCTTGGCAATTTTGGCAGGGCCAGCATTGCTGCCGCTGGCATCTTCTTCTTTAGCTGGACGCTTGCGAGATTTCTTCTCCGATTCATATTCACCCAAAAGATCCGAATGTAGTTTCTGCACAAGAAAATAAATTATTATCATGCGGAGAGACTTCTTGAACACCCTGTATAATATTTATCAGAGTATCAAACTTCTAGTTGAAATTAATACTTAACAAGATTCTAAAATGTTATCATCTTTAACTAAAATTATTTTCACCATGATCAGTGCATTTTTATCCTATGTTAAATTGAAAGCCGAATTTCGTCCTTCAGTAACTAAATAGGAGAAATTACAGACATGGATCAGACAGAGAGAAAGACAGATACACGTGGCGTTTTATTATAGTTGGATATCGGCAGTTTTTAATGTAGTTACTAGTCCATAATCTATTAATATCTGAAGTGCACAATATATTCAAATGGACGTCTATGTAAATGTAGCATTAGTCTTGTATGGCACCAGTCACTTAAAATATGACTTGAACCATTATGTTAATGTTGCTACTTACTACTTAGTTACTAAGTAGTACTAACCCTGAGGTGCCTCAGAAGATTGCTTGTTGAGTCGAGGCCAGCAGACAGAATTGTAGTTTTCTTTGTACACTGCCTCAAATAACTTTGTTTTTTGATACTGTTTCCAGTTTTTCGACAATTTGAAAATATTTTCCGTTCAATAGCACAGATTGATCCTTATTACCAACATTGTTATCTAAATATATTGAATACTGTTCTGGTGACAACCTAGAATATTTGGTTCCCTTGGGAACGCAAGTCACCCAACTAACAGAAAACATAAACAGTCGGTGTTGAACAAAGTTGCCACCAGATGTCGCTTGGACAAAAAACAAATGACATTCGCATAGCGGCATATTTAAGAATCTGAAATTAAAAGTGATCTTGAAGTCTAAAGTGATCTTCAAGATCAAGATCAGATCACGATCTTGATCTTCAAGATCACGATCTGATCTTGAAGATCAAGATCGTGCCCATCTCTGTAATATAGGTCACCTCACTACCCCGTTGATAAGGATATAAACTTGTATAACCAATTAAGTAGAATCGTAAATAATAAGATCAGTGTGATTTTCGGTGATTTTAATTGTGGTAATATATACTGGTCAAAAAAAGAAACGCAATTAGCTTGCATATGGTGTAAAATTTAAGTTGTTAGTGGTATCACAGTTTCAAGATTATGGTTAAATGTTTGTTCAAATCTTTTAAAGCCACTTAGTGCATGTTTTTAAATCTGACTAATCCCGGCTAAGACGCCATTTTGTTACAAACAATAAAGAGAGATTAAATTGAATGTATTCTTTATGAAGGCATGCATTTTTTCTTTGACTTCACAGAATACACACTGCCCGTTGAGAAAACCAAACTTTTTCCCGCGATTGAGGCATGCCACGACTCTCAGAGGTCAACAGAGGTCGTGCCTTGGGCATGTTGGATGCAGGCATGTCTGCTGTCCAAGTTGCACAACGAATGCATGTGCATCCCAGCACAATCTCTAGGCTTGTTAGACGGTACAATGCCACAGGAAGTGTTCAGGACCTGCCAAGACGTGGGCGACCTCGTGTGACGACCCAACGCCAGGATCGCCACATTGTACTGCAGCACCTGCGTCATCGGCAGCGGAATGCTCGTCAGACAGCCAGAGACACCTGGTATCCACAACAACAGAATTAGTGACCAGACCGTCAGAAACCGACTCCGTAATGCAGGACTCCGATCCCGCAGGCCTTACAGAGGTCCTTTTCTCACTGATGCAAGAAAGCAACGACGCCTGCAATGGGCCTATCAGCACCGTGACCTATCGTGGGCCTATCAGCTCTGACTGCCCAGCGCTACAGGGATGAGATTCTTCACCCACATGTTCTTCCATTCATGAGGCAACATCCAGAATTGGTGCTCCTGCAACAGGACAATGCCAGACCTCATGCAGCCAGGATAGTGCAGGCGTACCTGCAGGGACAACGGGTGCAGACCTTACCATGGCCAGCCTTCAGCCCAGACATGTCACCGATAGAGCACGCATGGGATGAACTTGAACGGCGAGTTCGCAGACGTCAGCATCAGCCGCAGAACATCAGGGAACTGACCAATGCAATTATTGAAGAGTGGAGGGCCATCCCTGTTGCTTTCCTGCAGAGACTGTTGAGGTCGATGAGGGCCAGACTCCAAGCCTGCATTGTGGCTAGGGGTGGCCATACGCGTTATTGACTGTTTGTTATGTTGAAGAATCATTTACTATATACTGAGTCCTCATGTTTATTAATAAATCTCAAAAATTGCGTTTCTTTTTTTGACCAGTATAAATTGGGAAAACAAAACAGCTGATGCGGAGGGCTCAAGACTGTTGGAATTTGCAGATGATAACTTATTAAGTCAATGGGTTGACGGTCCTATAAGGGGTAATAATAAACTAGACCTCATATTCACGAACGAAGATGACCAAGTCTCTAACCTGACTATTGGTGAAAATTTGAGTAACAGCGATCATAATTTGATTAGGTTTGACCTCAGGGTTCCAGTTAATACACGCGAAAAGACTCCTGAAAGACTGGATTTCTCGAGAGCAAATTTTAAAAGCTTCCGAAGTAGTTTAGACACACTTGAAGTTCTAATAAATGAGGATGTCAATGTCACCTGGAGCTCATATAGGGATCAATTTAGAACATTACAGAACACTTTTATACCCACTAAAATAGTTTCCTTGTCAACAAAGTCGCCGAAATGGTTTAACAACGAAATTAGCAGTGCTATTACGGGAAGAAGAGCTACACAACTACTTAAGTCGCATTTCAACCAGACTAATTCAGAAAACTATATAAACCTACGTAGGAGGGTTAAGTCCTTAATTAGATCAGCCAAACGTGATGAAGAAGCTAGAGTTGCCTCACTCTGTAAAGTTAACCCTAAAGAATTTTTTGCCCATGTTAATAGCAGAAAGCCAATTAAAAATTCTGTAGGCCCCCTAAAAGATAGAAATGGCGAACTGAACTTCGGTGATAAAGATATAGCTAATACGTTAAACGAATTCTTCGTTACAGTCTTCACGGAAGAAGACACAATTGAAGTGCCAAGTCCTCGGATTACATATGACGGTGACCAGCCCGTAGAGACCATAAGTTTTACGAGAAATGAGGTACAGCAATTAATTGATAAGATGAATAAATACAAATCACCTGGCCCCGACTTATTTCTTCCAAGGGTATTAAAAGAGGTTAGGCACAATGTTGTTGACGACTTAGTAACCATATTCAAACAATCGATCGAGTTAGGGAAAGTTCCAACCGACTGGAAGTTAGCAAATGTAACACTAATCTTTAAAAAAGGTGAAAGGGAAAATCCTTGTAATTACCGCCCGATCAGTTTAACATCAGTTGTCAGCAAACTGTTGGAATCCATCATTACAAAACGCATTGTGTATCAACTTGAATCTAACAATCTAATTTTTTATTCTCAACATGGATTTAGGCGACATAGATCCTGTCTGACAAACCTGTTAGAGTTTTTCTATAATATGCATACACTATACGATGCAAATAGGGTAATAGATGTAGTGTACCTCGACTTTCGAAAAGCCTTTGACAAAATCCCTCATGCGAGATTGATGGCTAAAGTCAGAGGACTAGGAATCACCGGGCTCGTTTCCAACTGGATTGAGGATTGGTTAAAAGATAGAAAGCAGTGTGGTAATAAATGGAGTGGCTTCGAGTGGGCGCCTCACCAGTGGTGTCCCACAGGGTTCCGTTCTGGGTCCTTTACTTTTTATCATCTATATTAACGATATAGACGTCGGGCTTCTAAGTACAGTCTCCAAATTTGCAAACGATACGAAATTAGGAAGTAGTGTAGGTACTGAGGAGGGCGTAAGAACGCTTCAGAATGATCTTGACAGGTTGGGCGAATGGTCTGCTACTTGGCAGATGCCATTCAACTTGGACAAATGTAAGGTAATGCACATAAGTTATAAAAACCCGAAGACCGATTACTCTCTCTTGGGAAGGAACTTGACAGACCGATCTAGAGAAAGGCTTCGGAGTCTATATCAGCAATGATCTGAAACCGTCGAAGCACTGTGCAAAAGTCGAAAAGAGGGCCTTAAAAATATTAGGTTATATTGAAAGACAGTTCCAGTTTCGGAACAAGGAGACTGTAATGTCTCTTTATAATTCACTTGTCAGACCTCAACTGGAATACTGTGCGCAGTTTTGGTCTCCATCCCTCACGAAGGACATAGAAAGGTTAGAAAGAGTACAAGCAAGGGCTACGAAACTGATCCCTTCAATGAGAATGCAAAACTACCAACGGAGATTAGAGCGCCTAAATCTGTTTACCTTAGAGACGAGGAGGTTGCGCGGTCAGCTTATTCAAGTCTTCAAGACGCTCAATGGAATAGACAGGGTAGATTATAGAAACTTATTCTCACTTAATGCCAATCCGACAAGAAATAATGGGTTTAAATTGGAACTAAAGCCATTTAGGACTCTGTCTGCGACAGTTTCTTTTCCTCTAAAATAATTAATATCTGGAACCAACTTCCCTCAGAGGCTGTTTCAAGCCAAAGTGTAAATATGTTTAAAAATAGGCTGGACAAAGTAGGGAATACTCTCATGGTTTAAGACTAAAACATAACGTAACTCTGCAGGAGTTCGCTTGCACGGTGTCTCTGTGGGCATGCTAATTATAAAGCCTTTTATATATTGTCCACTTTCTTGTAAAATTTCCTTGGCTAATTTTCCAGGGTTAAGGTATTTTCTTCAACCTTTTTCCGTACCTGCCTCTGGCAGGGAGGGAGCGGAGGGTGGGGGGAGAGCCTTATATTTTTCTATATCCAGTTTTCTACTACTACTGGATAGTTGAAAGAAAAACAAACTTGTTTAATAACAGGAACCTCCCAGAGTGGACCGGAAGGTCTTTGAGGCTTCCTCTTGTCCTTGTAACTCCTTGTAACTCTCTCTCTCTCTCTCTCTCTCTCTCTCTCTCTCTTCAGAGAGGGTGTCCGTTACAAATCATACGATCGTCGAATCGCTGATCTTAATTGATCTTCCTCAGAAAAGTGTCGGCTCAGAGGCGAGCTCATCCGGGTTTTTAAGCTTCTGAATAGGATCAACAACGTCGACTATTCTTAACTTTTTACAATAAACACGAACCCGACTCGAAGTAACAGTTGTAAACCGAAACTGAAACAGTAAATACGAATATATGCTTCAACTCCTTCACATAATATTGTCAATTATTGGAGTAAGTCTCCTCCTGTAGTAGTTTCCAGCTTCTCCGTCAATACAAAAACAATCCTGACCTAATGTTGGACGATTTTCTCAAGTAAATCGATGTTCAATTGTTTGAATGATGATCGTGTGTAAATTGTCATTTCTCGATTGTTTCGTACAATTTCTCGGCGTTTTTTTTTTTTTTTTTTTTTGTCCTTGCAAATGACCGTGTTTTATTCCTTCTTATTTCCAAACCTACCGACCGTGGGCGAGGAAAGGAAGCATGGAGAGCATTTTTGCTTTTCTCTGCTAGTTGTTCTCTCTGAGAGTAGTATGTGTCTAAGTGAAAGCTATGGGTGCCACCTCGGTGCCATAAAGCTGCTATAGCTCCCTCATTTCTTTGTAACGCTCTCTCTCTATATATATATATACCCCCCACCCTTATTCGCGTCGTTTGCCAGTGTTTAGTCTCAAAGTGCAGGA
The DNA here is from genome assembly GCA_023014485.1 of Bathynomus jamesi. Taxonomy (NCBI): domain Eukaryota; kingdom Metazoa; phylum Arthropoda; class Malacostraca; order Isopoda; family Cirolanidae; genus Bathynomus; species Bathynomus jamesi. The sequence continues at coordinate 988,945 of JAJOZX010000335.1, forward strand.
CGGAGGATCATCAAATCGAACTTGCCTTATCGACTTCTGTCAATAGCAAATGCTCACCGACGGAACGACAAACGAGAGAGAGAAGAGAGAGAGAGAGAGAGAGAGAGAGAGAGAGAGAGAGAGACTCTATATCATCTTTTATCTAATTTCTCTTTTAGAATCAATTTCCCGGCATCATTTTTCTGTTTATAAATTACTTTTAATAAGCAAAAAGCCATTTGCGTTCTAAAAATAATCTTAATGACGTCTACCCAACAAAGTTTCGCTGTACTTATCAACTGTGACATATCCTGCCTTCAGAATTGTGCTTTTGTTTTGTTTTACGTTTAATTACGACAGTTAGCGAGTTAGTTCGTACATATTAGGACTACGTTGTTATCGTGGCTGATGTCGTAATACCGAGCTTCCCGTCGATAAGAGTAAATAGGTGGATGAGAGATCGTCCCTGCGTCCAGATTATGTAGCAACTCGTGGTTCGGATCCCACGTAAAGCTGTAAGTCCCCCTCCGTCATATGATCTGAGATGGTGCGAACGAAGTTAAACCTCATCAACTAACCTACCTAGTTATAAAGGGTGTTCCATAAGTCCTGTCTCATAGGAAAATGTATTTTAAATTAAACTAAAACAAATGTTCAAATTGATGTCTTGTTTTGGGACCTTTTTTTTTTGTTGCAGGTAGAATAACACGCAGTGGCTAATATGCAAGTGAGTTACACTCGTGAAGAAAAGGCGGAATCGCGTCGCGGTCGCTGCAGTGTTCGGGGTTCCCATTCTGTCAATGTAAAATCACACGCGATTTGAGTCGTCACGACCCAAATCGTCAGTCGTGAGTCGCAAGACAATCCTGTGTGTGGCCGGCCTAGTATTCATTACTAACATTTACTTTACATTACAAATATTAACCTAAACATTTGGCAATGACAGCCAGATTTTGTTCATATATAAAAGTGGTTCAACTTTTTCTGGCTCAAGGAACCTCAATGCCATTTTTTAAGCACCCCTACCCCCTTTCCCACCCTCCCTGGAAGATTTTAGTCTTTCACTATTCAATATCCCTCTCCCTTTACCCCCTCCCACCACACAATGAACTTCAAATTAGGCCTATAAAGTTTTCGTGTGGATGATTATAAAATGGTGAATGTCCCATTTCATTTGAACCTTCCACCTGTTCAGTAACTTATTTCAGTTACTTATTTACATCATTTTCATAAAGTTTCACAACACCCCAGTTGACAAAAACTGATACACAATAAAGCGCTTTTTCCGGTGTGATCCTACAAATTCACTCGTAATATCGCATATTAGGCTACGCTTCATACCCACAAAAAGAGACTTAAAAAAGTAATTATGGTATATAATTTTGATCGCTATGCAATTTTATTTGTTATCATAATAGATAGATATAAAGTTCATCAACGCAATTTCGGCTAAGGTTAACAATAGAGGACAATTTTTTTATTTTATTTAAAATCAAAATAAATTGCTTATTAGACTTTTAATAGAACATACAACCACATTAAGTGGTTTTTTGTAGGTTAGGTTAGTTTGGGCAATGTTTTCCAAACTTTATGTTACGACGACCCCCTAACTCCCCCAAATTATGGTTGCGGCCCCCCCCCCCCATTAATATCATCAATGATTCAACTAACTAAAATGGCATATACAATTATTCGTACTTGTATTATTAATCAGATTTTTGGAGGTAACCAGAAAAAGCCTCCCTAGCCAACAGTACGCGCCCCACAATTTGAAAACCACTGGGTTACAGTAATTACCTTAGAATTTTTGCTTTCCCATGCTAAACATGGGACTAGTTCGTGTATAGATACTTTAGATATTTGGGCGACTAATTATAGTAGCCGAAATCCATCTTGGGCTCCAAATAAATCGCTCAACAGAGCATAAAATCATACCTAAGCGTTTTTTTGTAAGTTAGGTTAGGTTAGATTAGATTAGATTTATTTGGAGCCCAATATGGATTTCGGCTAATATAATTAATCGCCCAAATATCTACTAAGTCTATACGCTACACGAACTAGTCCTATGTCTAAACTATTATTTATATTTATTTACAATTTATATTTACCAAAACCACTTAGCCTATTCATGGCATAAAAGACTAATTGGAATTTATTGATCATTTTATTTTTTAAAATAAAACAAAAAACTGTCCACTATTATTAATTTTTACGGCAATTTCATTAATTACAAACGATTTCTGAATTAATTTTTTTTAAACTCTTTTAAAGGCACTTCATGCGCACCTTTTACAGTTACGAACCACGCAAGAATGTTAGAGTTTGCGCATGCGCAATCTTCGCATTAATAATAATAATAATAATAATAATTTGTTAACATTTTTAAATAATGTATTTGAATTGCATTATATAAATTTTCTGCCTACTGCGTTGATTAGGCCTATACTTTTTCATTGCTGTGAATAATATACAAAGTTCAATGCATTACTTGTCTTTCTTCAATTTGATTGTCCTCCATCTTTTTAGTAAACAAGCGATTAAATAAAAAAAATAAGATATCCACACGATATTTGGTGAAATTTGATACGATTGCAAATCTGATGCAAAACTACAAGGAAAAAAGAAAAAAATTATTCCAAAGCCTTTCGTGTATTCAGCAATACACCTTGTCAGGGAATGACGAGGTGTATTGCTGAATACACGAAAGGCCTTGAAATAATTTTTCCTTTTTCCTGGTGAGTTTGCATCATTCATTCATTCATTTCACGTGTTTAAATGAGAGATTCATCCCATATTATATATATATATTGTCGTACCAAAATACAAAGATAACCCCTCTGAAAACAAATGAATGGGTATGTGGCATCGTCCTCTTGAAACCATAATATCCTTCAGGTGAAGTATACTATTTCGAAACAAAGGCAGGATGCTCTTATCTAAGATGGATAGGTAACCTTGTAAATTAAATAAACTATCTAAGACGACCTTCTACAAACTCAAGGTCAGTTTTCCCATAGTACCAAATGCCTTCCCGCACCATAACGGCACAACCATCGAATTTCAGAGTGAGTTGCACCAATTTGCGACCGAAGTCCGGAGGTGTAAGGTCAGGTGACCTTGGAGGATATTTAATTTTCAAAAGTGATTCCAAGATAACCTATGCACAACCCAGGAAACTCCATCAAGAAAAGCCGCATGTTTGCGTGTAAATGGTGGACATTTTGTACATTTAACTTAAAATGACTATTAAACGTTGATTTTACACGCTTACTTATGTACATAGTCAAGTTTTTGTTTATTAATTGCAATTAGTATCCAAAATAAATAATTAAAATACATATCTACATTATTTTGAATCACCCTATATATATATATATGTATCACACACACACACACACACACCCACACAGAGGCGTACTTAGCATGCTGCCGTCCCCTAGGCAAGGATTAAAAGTGCCTTATATAGTTGTACCATTTGATATAAGCTAGTTCGCTATTAGAGGCTGGTTCTTTTTTATTTTAAAATTTATTTGCCAATATTTAATTTGTTACTGTTTATTATAACTTATTTATTTTCTATTTTTGTTTTCTTTGTGCATTTGTTTATTTAGGTTGAAATACGACAAAATTTGTTGCCCTAGGCAAGGTGCCTACTATGCCTATCAGAGCCCTGCGGGGTTCCACTGATTGGATCCGTACCCGCAATGTTATAACCGCAATTTCGCCGCAACCGTAGGACTTGAACACGCAACCGAACCGCACCCGCAGGGTCTAAACCGCTCCCGCACCACAACCGCACCGCACCATTTTTTCATATATTTATATGTATAGGTTTAACATACATATAATATAAGAGCATATAAGTATACATACGTATAAGTATATACGGGTTTTATATAACATATGTTATATAAGCTTCCTGTCTGCTGGTGAGAGAGCCCTCATACTTTTCCGCTTTGGATTAAAGATGACTGTTTTGTGACGCAGGTGGAGGGTGAACGCTTGCTCCAGGAAAGATAGTAGGCTCTGTTTGGCCTTCACAGGCTTATTTAGTTGCATGAAGAAAAGGCTCCAAGCACTTGAGAAGCTCACTGAGGAATTCATGTTGATTGCAGCGATGCGGTGGACCTCCCGGGGTTTGTAATCCGCACCCGCATCGCACCCGCTTGGGGTGGAACCGCAACAGCAAGATTTTTTATGCAGGTTCCCGCGACCGCGCCGCGATGCGGGTTCCCACAGAACCGCGCGGTGTGGGAGTTCCCGCGCGGTGTGGGAGTTCCCGCGCAGTGCTCCGCTGCCTCTACGTAAATCAAATTATATTATATCTTTATTATATAGTTATTACCCTTAGACCCCTTCCAACTTACGACATAAAAAATTTCATATATATATATATATATACCTAAATCCCTAAGTAGTGCCAGTAATAAGCCACCTTTTTACCAATGAAGTCGGATTTTCTTGTACGACCTACTTTTCTGAGGTTAGGTTAACTCAAGTTAGCCTAAGCTAACCTAAAAGAAATCAGTGGGTGTGTAAAGGCTGAGGAAAAATAAAGGACAACGTACTTGACTTTGAATTTTTTTTAATAAAAATTTTAACGCGGGAAAAATTCTCTAAAAAATAATCATTATGTTATAATGTTTCAGACCAACAAACACCATAGGATCCACTCATGGCTGGTCTACCTAACTGTTCGTAATTTTGTATTGCGCATGTCCTTGGTGGCGGAGAGGACCTACAATTTTACGTGGGTTCCGAACCACAAAAACCTTAATTTTACTACCTTAAACTATACCCAATCTATCAACATATGCGTCTAATCGATTTTTAATTAAACATGTTTGTAGACGTGCTACTAATTATTTCTACCGGCAAACTATTCCACCTATTTACTATTCTATGCGTAAAAAAGTTTTTGGCAACTGTTGTCTCGAACCTTCTACTTGTCAACTTACACCCTTTATTTCTAGTCCTATTATATTGAGATATTCCGAAAAAGCTATCTCTATCTACGTTATCGAACCCATTCATAATTTTGAAAACCTGGATTAGATCACCCTTTAGCCTCCTAGTCTCGAGTGTAGTCAATTTTAACTCCTTAAGCCTATCCTCGTACGACTTCGACCTAAGCGACGGAATAATCTTAGTTGCTCGTCTTTGAACTCTTTCGATTTTGTCTATATCTTTTCGCATATACGGATTCCAAAATTGGACCGCGTACTCCAAATGGGGTCTAACTAATGATTTATAAAGAGGAACAATAATATCGCGCGATTTGTACTCAAAATTCCGAGCTATAAAACCTAGCACTTTGTTCGCTTTATTATATACATTAAAAAAAAAACCCGCTTTATCTAAACTTTCTGACAGACCCCCCCCCCAATCTCACTACCTTAACACAATCAAAAGTAATTAAAAATTTGAAAATCTAAAATATACGGCACTGACCTACTGGGTAAAAACGATAGGCACAGGCGAAAATTTACAAAAATGTTCGTCCTACTCAGATATACAGGACAGTGATGTAGGACTCGAGACCGGTCTGAAAACCTTTTTTTCTAATACAGAGTGGCCCAGAAGTCCCGCCTCATTTTAGTGGATATTCTAGCAATAACGAGGCGGGATTTCTGGCCCACTCTGCAATGCATTTACGGCATTGTTTTTAACAGAATGAAAATGAGACTATCAAAAATCAAATTAAACGAACTACGTAAAATTTAACGAACATATAAAAATTAGTCCTGTATTAAAACGTTGTTTTCAAAAGAAATTCGACCAAAGTAGACAAAGTTGTCGAGATCTTTATTTATGGAATGGATAAAGTAATTGAAGTGTATGAATAAGGAACTAGTGGGGTTCGAACCCGCGTCACGTGGTTTCAGAGAGCGTGCTCCTACCACTCACGTCATTCAGACCCCCCCCAAATGAAGAGGTTCGTTAAAGCGAGGTCGATATTTAGGCGTTTTGACTGTATTTCATTCAATTCTCTCGCCTTTATAAAGTATATAACCCCTTTTCGGGGGTGGGGGGTTCTGGATGGGGTTATCGGTAGGAACGGTGACTCTGAAACCATGTGATCGTGGGTTCGAGCCCCACTGGGTTCTAGTTCCCCACTTTAATGCCTTTAACCTCTGCATGTTGATCGCGGTTAATTTACAAACCTCTATTCTATTTAGATGCATCAAGCATCATCGTGTTAATAAACCGTTAACTCATTGGTACTAAATCTAAAAGATTGCGTCATATCAATGACCCATACCGAAGATCATCACGCGAATACAAGAAAAAGTGATGCAGTAATGCCGAACAATTTTGGCGGTAGGAAATTCTACCAATGAGTATTAATTAATGAGTCTAACTAAATGTGAGAATTTACCGTAACTTATACAGTAACTGTCCTCGTGTTACATCGTCATCCTCCTTTTTTTCACCTCATAACATCCTAAAATCACTCGACGTTTCACATCTCAAAGCTCGCAAATAAATATCCCGGGGTCAAAATCCGCACGTATCGCAAAATGTTTTGTTCAGAAGAGAAAATTTTCCTCGAACGCATTCTGTTTTGAGAATGACCAGTCCATCTTGAGAACTTTCAGAATGATACTACGCGTATTTCAAATTCATTCTTATCAAGTTTAACAAATTATTTCAGCAATTGTATTTGTTTTAACTCCTTTTTCTATAATAAAGTTTTTTGGGGTGGTAATAACTCCTTCGTAAAGGCGAAGGTCATACGACGGAGGTAACCTACAACTTTACGTGAGAAACGAACCACGGGTCAATAAATCATCTAAACGCGGAGACGGTAACCCCCTACTCGACTAATGAACGGATCTAACGGGGAACAGTGTTGCGACGTAGCCACCCTCATTTAGTAAACAATCCATTTCGGTAGGGGTGATTACTATAATGAAACGCGTACGGAGGGACCGCAATACGCAATGTGGCAATATTAGCCTTTTTCTGACAAAGTAGTCCTTTTCGATTACAATTCTAATAACTGATTATTCACACGTAATTCCTCCATTTTAACCTTAAAACTATAATAATATCCAAATACTTTTTTAGAATTATTTTACACTTAACATTCTCTTCTCGTAATTCATTCTATAAGAATTTTATACCAAATATTTTAACATCCTTTAAGTTAAATTCAGTAACTTGCTTTTTCCAGCACTGAATAGGTTCCACGCAATTTTTCAGTCTTAATTAACTGTTGGTCGATTTGGGTATCCGAGAGCCCCTCTACGCTTAAATTTTGGGCCTCCCTTACCCTTACGGCAAAAACGCGTAGAGTACAAAGCAACATAAATGGTTTTGCCAATCAGATCTAAATATTTAACGCGCACGCAAGCCTCGTCAATTTTTACGGCTTCATCAATGATTGGTTCGGACATTAAGAAGCATCACACAGCCTTTTTTTTTTGTGTAGGTGTAACAAACCTAACTGTAATCAAGCGATTGTTAAACATTACAGTTTCAGATTTACTGAACAATAATAATTAGGCAAAACGTATAACTGTAATGCTCAATTTCTAGCTATAAAATTGTTTAATTTTGTTTTGAGTTGTAAATAAAGACACGATGTTTATTCTCTTTCAGAAATTATAGGTTTGTTCGTTCGCCCGTTTGTTTACACCAATGACGTCACGGTATCCTGCAAGGGCGAAAGTGGTCGTGAGCGCGTGAACGAAACGGCGTGTGCGTAGAGATACACACATTCATGGATGCAAGTTTTTGCATGACTATTCCAAGGCCATACTTCAAACGATAAAAACAGACAATATAATTTATTTATTTATACAGTATACATTTATTTAAGTCCATTCCGTATACAGATTAACGCTTCTTTCTTTGGCTTTAAAAAAAAAAAAAAAAAACGACAAAAACAAAATCAATTATTTTTCGCGCAATTTTTTTAGCCTGAATGACAAATGGCGTCTTTGTGTTGCTTATGTTCTCCAAAATTCCGCGCGCAGATTCGACCCTTAAAAAACTGCCAAAGTCGATGCAAAAATTGATCCAGTTTGATCTTTTATTTTTTAATTGGGGGCCACACACCCCCAAACAGGAATAAAAAGTAATTATGTTTCCCTCCTGGCAATTATTCTAAACAAATAATTTGATTATTTCGTCCAAAGACAAAAAATTATGACGCTATTAATGACAATACAAGAGAAAAAACAATATCTGAACAGTGTAACGACCTATTATTATAAAAAAGAATATATATATATATATACACACACTAAAACAGCCTAAAATTATAATACTGTAAAAAGCGTGAATTTAAAAACATGCATTGATACGACCGAAATGGTGGTAAATATTTTGGTCTTAGGCCGGCCGCACGCAGGATCGTCTTGCGACTCACGACTGACGACTCGAGTCGCGTGTGAGTTTACACTGCACACTGCAGCGATCGCTGCGGTGTGCGCTGTGTGGGCTCCCATTCTGTTAATGTTAAAATCATACGATACGCGACTCGAGTCGTCAGTCGTGAGTCGTAAGACGATCCTGCGTGCGGCCGGTCTTACGAGACACTGCCACCTTTTTGTTTTAAGTTTCGGCTTTTGCATTATTTTCAGTGTTATTATAAACTTCAGCTGGTTTTTTTTTTTTTTTTTTTTTTTCCTCATTTAGAACCATGTTTGTCTGACCAAATTCAACCATCAGTTGATTCATTGTTGCGAGGCTCGTATGACTGATAATGCCTGTAATAGTTCCATAAACAAATAAATAAATTAAGCTTCCAATAACGAAGAAACCATGTGGTTACGAGTCAGGGATATCTGGGACCACGCCTATACCTGATGTCCTAAAAAAGACCCAAACCTTTTATACATTTTTTTATTCTACTCAATAGAAATTCCGCTTACGCAGAAAATAAATATGTACAGTTTTGATAAATTACTTTTTATATGATGCAAAGAACATACGAAACCTGTACTGTATTTATTTATACCGGGTGTCCAAGAATTATCTGTACAATGTTTGGCTGTTATTAAAAGTCAACCATGAAGTGTAGAAATTCCAGTGTTTTCCCATTTTACAGAGAATCTCATTAAGTTTTTTCTGATACCACGTTTTGACAAGTTTTTCAGAAATGTACGCGAGTGACAGACATTGATGATTTAAAAGCAAGAATCACAGCTGCTATTGAGCGAATTGATGTGGATATGCTGCAGCATACATGGCAACATTTGGAGTATCGATTGGATGTTTTGCGAATCACTGATGGTGCACAAATCGAATGTTTGTAACAACGTTACTTTAATAAAAGAAACTTTTGAAAATACAGATTCTAAATAATCTTGTTTAAGAATTTTACGTGTGTTATCAAGAATTTTATTAAAAGATGAAATTGTACAGATAATGTTCGGACACTGGAATTTCTAAAAAACTTGTCAAAACTTGGTATCAGAAAAAACTTAATGAGATTCTCTGTAAAATGGGACAACGCTGGAATTTCTACACTTCGTGGTTGACTTTTAATAACAGCCAAAAATTGTACAGATAATTCTCGGACACCCGGTATATTAATTTATTTATAACATATAAGACAAACGTCCTTTTGCTTAAACCCAGCCAGACTTACAGGCTACGGCACACGCTTAATTCATTTTTTCAGCTTATCTTACATTTCAAACTAAAGAAATAATATACAGAAAATAAAAGAAATGCCAAGCGTTATAAACAAACAAATATCTAGAACGCGTGTAAATTGTATATTAATTAATGTTAAATCTAGTCCAGGGGTTCTCAACCCACTTACATTCTATTACCCACCTGAAGCATTGGCGCTAACCCCGTTACCCCTAATGACGCGTAAATTAACCAAAAGTTAAAGAAGTAGTTTAGAATCATAGAATTGTCTTTAAACACCATTCCTTAAATAAAATATGTATGGCTTCCATTAACCCCGCTGGATATCCAAAATTACCCCTTTGGGGGTAATTACCCACCGGTTGAGAACCCCTGGTCTAGGCCATACAGCGCCAGCGGCGTTTCTCAACTTTTTGGTCTGGCAACCGCATTTTGACAAGAAAATTAGCTATTCCCTTTCCCTAAACGGTGATAGAGCAAATACTTTAATTACGAGAACTCCCCAACTATTTACCGGGTGATGAAGGAAGACTTAGAGGTGGATACTTAGTCCGTTCAATGAAAGGGTGGTCGAGTCTGCCGAACTTGCACGAGCACGAAACCTACACGACAAATTGAGTGAACGTTCTTCTGACACTGTACAGTATATTCAATAGTAAGAGTTAATATGATCCTAAGGTATGGGTTTGTTTTTTTAAACCTTATTTGATCACTTTTATGTTTATATTTCAAAGAAAAGTACTTTTAGCCAACATTAAACAAAAACCCGTTGCATCACTACGGACTAGTTTCCCCGACCTTAGTAACGGATGGTACATGACCAATAAAACTAGTGACTTACACTGATCACAGATCAATGCAGTGGAGGGATTGCTTTCCCTACACTCCTATTTTTAGACCAAAACTGTTACTGGCCATAAAAAAAAAGTCTAATTAATTATTAATCTCTCATTTGAGTAATGAAATAAAAGACCTTGATAATGTTAACTGAAACGAGTTCAGTAAAAAAATTTCCTTACCTGAAAATCCAATTATTAACTTCAGAAATTTTTATGCGGTAAAGACGTTGGTCTGGTAAATTAAGATTTTTTTGCAGAACCTGATAATACGGTTAATATATGCATCTCTTATACAATTACTTACCTTTCTTAAACGTGGGGGAGAAGGTTTGGGCAGAGACACTTCTACTTCATCCTCAGACGCCGTCAGACAACTGCATGTGGAACAATCCGAAAGCCTTCGCGTAAGTAGACGCCCCATGTATAAATCAGGCTGAGTACCTTGCCAACTCCCCGTGTCTACTGGACTGATGCTGGAGCACGTGGAACACTCTGATAATGTTCTGCTGCGGCAACTGTCGTGAAGAAGGGGTTCAGGAGAGGACGACTTACTAACTTCGTTCAGTGAGAAATCGTCGGAGGCATAAGCCACATAAACACTAACAGAAGGACTACTATGGTCACTAATTACTACCGAAGGTGTACGAGAGGTCTTTCGCGAGCATTTGGACAAATCCCTTCGAAGGACCACTTCCTCCCTTGGATAATTTTCATTATCAGCATTTGAACTTGGGGTTGTAGTAGCTGGATAACTAGAACTTTGATCAGTACTAGTACAACTCGTACTTACCGATTTATTTGTTATACTTTCTTTCACGGAAGGGAGAGAAAAAGTTTCATCTAGGCTTTCCTTCTCAGCCGGGGTTATTTCATTTCTCCACGAAGGAGATGAGGAAGAGCTCCGTGAAACGTTGCTACATTTGGATTCATCCTCTACCACAACAGCACTATCTGAGGAATTGGATCTTTTCCATTTGCCATTAGAAGGGAGAGAGAGAAGTCCGCAAGATTGAGACCTTGACAGTGCAATGCTATCAACTGACTCCGAAGGAGAGGACAGTGGTGGGGAGAAGGATGTAGGAATTAAAGATGATCTGTTAGAGTCTTTTGTAGTAATACCGAAATCTCTAGACCATAACTTGGAAGACAATGGGTATCCTTCAATTGATAAATCGCTTGTTCCAGAGTCTAATGTAGCTAAAATTGGAATATCAGCATCTTTCTTGTAAAGGTTAGAGTCGCTGTTGGCCTTTTGTTGATCACCCAAATTGAATTGTCCAACTCTCAAGGAATTTAAACTCTTTTGAACACTCTTTGCCAAAAAGCTGTTCACGCAAGAACATTGACGAGATTCTAAAACACCAAATGACAATTCGTGTGGTCCGGAACTATGTCGAGCACATTTGGTGCCAAATTCTTCTCTACACTCTGTGCCACAATGCTCCTTACAATTTTTACAAAATGAATCACTCGACGCACGTGAAATACTCATATTTAATTCAAAACCCTTTTTAACACCTTTTCCTTCAACGTCAAGTCGTTCTTTTCTATTAATACACACATCATCCATCCTCATCACCATCCCCAGTTCAGACGTGACGACACTCTCCCTTTCGACTAAGCGATTGAACTGACAAACAAGTTGGCGAACATTAGGAAACACATATTCAGAAGTTTTATCTGGCAACGTTCTAGGCTTTGGCAGCGGAAGCATCTTATCACTTTTGTTTGTCTCCATTTCGAGTCGTATATTGGAGTTATCGTTTAACAGCTTCGGGCTACAATCACCATCGTTAATTTGACCATCAAAGGATTTTCTCTGATGAACAACAGAACGATACTTTCCTCCTTTAGTCGACATTTCGAAGCCTTTTTCATGGCCGTGAGTGACTTTAGGTTCTTCAGGTTTTGGGACCTGTCCGCTACTATCATCGTTTCCACTCACATTCCGCGAGTTAGTGTTGCGAATGTGCCGAAAATAGTGTTTGTAGTTAAACGAGTTCGGTGAAGAATCGCGTGACCGACTGTAATTGGCCATTTCACTATTACAAATATAAAGTTTAGAAATGAATTAATGAAAACAGATTTTCATGCTCGGGCCTCTTCACCTACCGTCACTTCTCATTCGCAAAGTTAAAGCAATTCACTGGCGCTCCCGCTCCCCTCAAAGAGGGAGTTCATTACGGAGTCATTGTACACGAACGCGAAAATCATCCTTTTAAAATGGAACGCGGAACTGGCTCTGTTCATTCCCACTTTTCATGATGAAGTCATCTTCTCCTTCGCGATAGAACGGAGCGTAACGTCACTTAAGGAAATCATCCTATTTCCTCAAAACGCGTTACTTTCTGAACGTAGAGACACGCGCATACACACACCAAAACCTGCAATAAAAAAAAAAAGATGACGTCACTCACAATGGACCATAAAACGGTTTTAAAAAAAAACACGAAACAAACGTATTTTATTGTTTGTGTTCAATGATGGATTTAAAAGAATTGGACCATCATGTGAATGTAGATCGTTATTCATAAAAAATTTGAATAGGTACGCAAAAAGGATCTTTTCGGTTTGGCGGACTGCTACAGATTTTTACGAAACTTAGGATAAAATTTGTAAATAATGGATTTGCTAAGAAAATGTAAGTTAGGTTAGGTCTAGTTAAGTCACGTTAGGAATTAGACATTTCCTCAGGATAAAATTTGTAAATAATTCATTTGCTAAGTTTGGTAAAAGTCTGTAGCAGTCCGCTGAACCGAAAAGATCCGACAAAAACGTAATAATACAATTATATATATATATATATAATATATATATATATATATATATATAGTGGAAGGCGCCTCGGTGGTGTAGTGGTTAGCGTCGCTGACTACGAAACTATCGGCCCCGGGTTCGAGACCCGACGGCAGCCGGCGCGCAGCAAAACCCAGCTGTTCATCCTTCCACACAATAAAGAAAGTGGTTGGTAGATAAATGGGTACCCTAGGTGGCCTAGTGGTTAAGACGCTGGGCTGCTGATGGGGCGTGGTTCGGATTCCACGTTAAACTGTAGGTCTAAGGTGGAGTGAAAAGCTTGACCGTCGTCAGAATGAACAATTCGGGCGGAAGCTAACCAAAGGTTATATATATATAATTATATATATTTACATAGGGTGTCCATAAATTATTTTTACAAATTCAATTCAACTTAACTTGTAAAGATAAATTATAGTCACCTTGTATATTTATCAACAGTCTTTGGCACAGCGTTTTTTAATGTTTTGTTTAGATGGGTCGTTTAACCTTCGCAACATCTAACCACATAACGGAGGGGCCCTACAACTTTACGTGAGAAACGGGTCGCTACATAACCTGTAAGTGGAGGACGGTCTCCCATCCAACTATTCTCCACACTTAACGTCGCTTAACTTCGTTGATCGACGGGAAACGGTGTTAGACATTTCATAGATAGAAAACAAAGGCTTCACTGTATTTTACTCGTATAAAGCACTGCTTCGCCTATACACCCATTCAGGGTACAAATAACTCGCAGCATTATTGCTAAGTTCAAGAGCGTCAACGTACTAACGAGGCTTCTGTACGTGTTCCATGACAACTGGAATCAACAATGTTTTAGAGTTATTGTACTCCAATGAACACTCAAATTCACAACCATTTCCACTCTTGGGGCGTTAGTTTGCATTGCGGACACTCCTGCTTTTATAACTGAGGGTGCTTAATTTATGAGGAGCAAGATGCACCACAAGTTTCTGTTTCCTACCTAAGGCAACGCAAATGTCTCCGTTCCAATCGCAAGCACATTCATGTCACTTTAGGTTTGCTCTACACAAACTGGTCTAAGAAATGAGAATCTCTGTAATTTGAAACCTTCCTTTATGTCCAATGTCCAGTGACATTAAGTTACTGGTAACTATCATAAGTTTTTATACATGGGTTCCCAACCCAATCTAATAATAAGCAGAATTATAATTCAACTCCACCCAATATAACCTAACCAGGCACTATTTTGCCCAATACCATTAACTTCACTAAACTTCGTTTAAATCTGTTAATAATTATTATATTATTATATTATATATTATTATTATATATATATATATATATATATATATTATATATAATATATATATATATATATATATATATATACAGGGTGTCCCATAAGTCCGGCATCATAGGAATATAAAAAAAGGCAAAACAAAAGCTTTTATTTACAGAACGTGCTCAATATGTCCACCATTGTTTTCAATACACAAATTCAGACGTGATACCCTGCCAGCAAGCACACGGTGAATGATGTCAGGAGTAATGGTGTTACATGCCCCAATAATGCGCTGCCGCAAATGTTCAACACTCCTAATTTTCTCTGCTTATACCAGGGCTTTCAAGTGGCCCCAGAGATAAAAATCTAGTGGCGTGAGATCCGGCCTTCTAGCTGGCCATTCCACAGGCCCTCGACGTCCTATCCAATGACCAGTGGTGGGCACGCGCAACAATTTTTGTAGCGCGCCCGCAACCGCAACTCTGCTGAAATAGTTGCGCCGCACGCGCAAGCGCAACCCTTTTCAAAAAGTTGCGCCGCAAGCGCAAGCGCAACCAAAAATGTTGCGCCGCAACTGCCCACCTTTGCATTTAATGTATATCTGCAGTGGTGGGCACGCGCAACAATTTTTGTAGCGCCGCAACCGCAACCGCAACTCTGCTGAAATAGTTGCGCCGCAACTTTTTGCGGCGCAACTGCCCACCTTTGCATTTAATGTATATCTGCAGTGGTGGGCACGCGCAACAATTTTTGTAGCGCCGCAACCGCAACCGCAACTCTGCTGAAATAGTTGCGCCGCACGCGCAAGCGCAACCCTTTTCAAAAAGTTGCGGCGCAAGCGCAACCAAAAATGTTGCGCCGCAAGTTGCGCCGCAACTGCCCACCTTTGCCAATGACCAGGGAATTGTTGGTACGGGTATTCCCTTACTTGGGTGCTGTAATGTACAGGAGCGCCGTCTTGCTGGAACCATGTTGGGAAATTTCCTTCTTCGTTCAAGACAATGGGAAATGCTTCTTCCTTGAGCGTACGTAGGTAGGTGCCTCCAGTGACATGTTCATCGAAAAAGAGGGGGCCTATGATGCGATCCTTCCAAATGCCACACCATACCATCACCCGAGATGCACTGTGTTCCTTTGAAGAAGTATACCAGTGAGGGTTGTTTTGAGACCAGTAGTGGGTGTTCTGTCGATTTACCTCACCATTTCCATAAAAAACAGCCTCGTCACTGAACAGAATGGTGGACGGGAAATTGGCATCCCGAGCATAAGACAAATATGAATTATGGTTTGTAGAAATAGAAAAATATGAATTTCTCCTATGATGCCGGACTTATGGGACACCCTGTATATATATATTATATGTATATGTGTATATATAATATATATATATATAATGTAGACACCAATCGACCAGGGAAGTAGTCCGGAAGGGGGGGGGACGTTAGGTAGGAGACAGGGAGTGCTGGAACTCCCGTTTCTCCTGCTACTGTCCTCTTTAGCTGATCTTTTTCCGTGTCTCATCTACCTCGTGAGCAGTGGCGTAGCTTGGTGGGGGGGCAGGAGGGGGTGCGACTGCCACCAGTGATCGGAAAAATATCTGGCCCAGTCGGAAATCTAGAACTGGTTGTAAAAAGGTTTTGCCAACAAAGGAGAGAGAGAGAGAGAGAGAGAGAGAGATATTTCCCTGTGGCCAATTTTAAATTCAGCTTCTCATAATAATACATTATATTATAGCATGGCTAAGCCTATGACGTAGTGGCTTGAAAAACATATATTAGTCACGGAAAAGGTGCCAAATTTGTCAAGTCGGGAATTTATAACACATTTGCCCCCCCCCCCCATGAAAAAAGACAACGCTACGCCACTGCTTATGGGCAGTCCAGCATGCTCTCAAACACACTTCTTGATGAAGTATTCCGCAGATCAGTGCAACAACTTTTCGTGGAGTTACACTGAAGTACTAAAGTATCTTAGTTCTTATAATTACCATTGTTCCAATCGTTTTTTTTTTTACATTATAATCATGCTAAGTAACTTTAGCTAAATGTTTCTACGTAAAAGTACTAATAAATATAACACTTCCGTATTCAGCAGCTCAAAATTTACAAATATTATCGTTAGAAATATCTATAATCAAGTTTTAACTAAAAAACAGTCATAGTCTTGTAAAAGAATACCCCTCCACAAAAGGAATTAACACAAATTCTAAACTAACATAAATATCATCAACTGTTGCTGCAAAATAGAAGTCAACATCTTCCTTCCTTGACTAATCAATTTTAAAATTAGAAAGAGCCGTTTTGTGCAGAAAACTGAGATTTGTTTATAAAAAACCTCTGAACAGGTAGCTAGAACAACGTGAAAAAAGTGTTAGCAGCTGACGAGGAAGCTTCTAAACAGTGGCTGCATCCTCCAGCGCAGGACACGTCAACGCGAAGAGGCGACGTCAAACCAAAACATCAACGCGCTGGTGGCCAAACTTCCTCAAATCTCCGTGCAGCGGGCTGTCTACGGCCTGTTGCGTGGCACGGTCAGAGTGTCGATCGGCTCCCGGGGCCGGACCTATTCTCAGCGTGCTATTTTTTCAATTACAGGGAGCAATTGCGTGCTCCCCGAACTACTCTTACTCTCTGGCGACATTAAGACTAATCCAGGCCCCACTACAACTTACGCATGTCACCATACACAAAGACAGACACAATAGCTCCATGAGACACATACAGAAGTATAATATTAACATATTACAGTACAACGTAGATGGCCTCACAAACAAAATCATGCAGCTTAGGGAATTCGTACACAAACAAAACATTCACATAGCACTTATACAAGAAACAAAACTAAAACGCACACACAACACACTCACCATCCCTGACTTCACGGCGATCCGTCAAGATCGTACGGGGGGTAACGGGGGTGGACTCATCACTTACATACGTAAAAGCATTAGCTACACTGATGCTACCCAAAACATTACAAACACAATCCAAGCAGATAACACGATAGAAATACAGGCAGTTAACATTAAAACACGCGCAAAACACAACACCACACCACACTAATCAACATTTACATCCCACCAGATAGTTCACCTCAGGTGCCAGCCAATTACAATCCACAGTTACACAATCTTGCCTCTCTCACTAATGTCATCTTAGGAGGAGACTTCAACGCCAAAGACACTAGTTGGTACCTGCACAACCAAAACACCACCAGAGGCGCCAACATAGCCACACAATTAAACAGCCTCTTCATTCTTAACAATACAGAAGAACATACACACATACCACATCAAGCAGGATACTCAAACTCCCCAAGACATAACGTTCTGTTCCCCCTCACTAGCAACACATACACAATGGAGAACAGAACAACAACTGTCATCAGACCACCTGCCCATCATCATTACAACACATTCTACACTCTGCCCCAACAGCCTTAGGCACACTTACAGAAATTACAAGAAAGCTGATTGGGAACAGTTCAAAATACAGACTGAGGAACAATTCACCACATTAAACAGCACACCCATCATAAACATCAATACAACACTCAAGACATTTAATCAGATTATCAATAATGCAAACAAATACATACCCAAGGGCAACATTAGGAAATACAACCCAAATTACACTAGAGAAATAGCCCACCTCATAAGGCAACGTAACAACCTCAAATATAACACACAAACACCACACACAGAAGCCATAAAACAGCAGATACAACAGCTCAACACAGAAATAAACAACAAACTCAAAGAAAAACAAACAGAAACATTCAGGGAATTCATAACAACACTAAACCACAGATACATCCAGGCTATACAAGACTATAAACAGCATTATCCACTCTAACTGCGGCATTCACACCTCACACGCGGCTATCTGTCGCAGCCAAAATAATATCCCAACATACACACAACAAGCTAACATTCTAGTTAATCACTACGCAAAGATAAGTCACTTAAACAGAGACAACAACCAGAAACACGCAGACAGACAAACAGCCAGACACAAGAAAACCTACAGACTCGACACGACCATTACACCCTTCAATACAGACCAGACCACCAAGATCATAAAAAACATTAAGAATTCGAAGGCTACTGGAGCAGACAACATATCTAACATACACCTTAAACACTTAGGCCCACAAGGAATACTAGCTCTCACAAATATCAGCACATATTCATACCAACACTGTATTATTCCTGACATATGGAAACAAGGTAAAATTATTACACTACTCAAACCAAACAAAAATCCAACAGAACCAGCTTCCTATAGACCCATTACTTTACAATGTACACTTTCCAAAGTAACAGAAAGGCTAATCTTACAAGTCACCAACCCACACATTCCACTATCGCCTACTCAACATGGATTCAGACCTCACCACTCAACCACGACATTACTCACTAACCTCACGCAGCACATCATGGATGGCATCAACTCCAGACGACCAGCTCAACGTACACTATTAGCAACAATAGACATTAGTAAAACATTCGATGCTATCCCACGCTTCCCTCTCATAAACAAAATACTCAACACAAACATGCACAATAACACCAAAAGGTGGCTGAGCAACTATCTCTCAGGAAGATACTCACATGTCACATTTAATGGCGTCATCCAAAAACAAGCTTTTTCCGAACGGGGTCCCTCAAGGCTCTGTTCTCTCACCAACATTCTTCAATTTATACATGCATGACATTCCAACACCCATAGATAACAAGCTTACCTTATCATCATATGCAGATGATATCACTCTAACATCCACCCACAACAACATCGACACAGCTACAAATAACCTACAAACATACATAAACAGTATACAAGACTGGCTCACACACAATAGACTCAAAGTAGCGCCCACAAAATCAACCATCACCTTGCTTACAAGCAACACAAAAGAACACCAGGTAATTCCACAGCTTACACTAAACAACATCAACATTCCACACACTCTCAGAACCAAAATACTTGGTGTCACATACAACACATCATTATCTTTTGCAAACCACATTCAGGACATTAAAAACAAATGTACGTCAAGACTTAACACGCTTAGGGTACTAACAGGCACAAACTTTGGACACCAGCAGGAAACATCATCACTCATATACAAACAATATATTCGCTCAGTTATGGACTATGCTAGCCCATGCTGGGCACCCATTATCTCAAACACACACATAAACACCTTACAAACAATACAAAACAACGCACTTCGTATCATTACAGGATGCACTCAAACAACACCAATAGAACACCTGCACACAGAAACAAAAATACTAAAAGTTAGGGAACATTTAGACATGAGGGGAACACAATTCATGGCAGCAGCGACAACTAACCCACAACACCCTTGCCACTACATGTACAATCATGCACCAACACCTCGCACCATTAAGGTAACACCAGACACACATTATAACCAAATACTCCATTCCATACCACGCCCCACAGACATCACACAGTACAGAAAACACATACACACACACACACACCTAACCCACAAAGCACTGACACGACTCGGTCCGAATGCGGTCCTAGGTGCGAAGCCGCCACCCATTAACAGGTCAGAGATCAGCCTGAGAAGATCGGATCGAGTTAACTTAGCACGATTTCGATGTGGACATCACCCCAACTTACGGACATATAAACACAGACTAGACAACTCCACAGATGACACCTGCCACCTGTGCCAGGACACACCACAAACAATTGAACACATTATGACAGACTGTACCGCTCTAGCACAACATAGAACACAACACAACCTGGGATGGGGTCAAATACAATTGCCCAAATACAAATATAGATACAAATACACTTTTTTTACAGCCAAATTCAAATACAGATACAAATATTCGAATTTATAAATCCCCAAATACAAATATAAATACAAATATGAAGCTTCAAATACAAATAAAATGCAAATACAATTTTTACTGTATTTGCAAATTTCGTACCAATTTCATCCTAAATATAAATGGATAATATTTACTTGACTTCGGCTACCCCTCAAGTAAGACAATACTGGTATAGTACTATAGTACTTATTGTATAAAACTTAACATTGCAATACTTTGGCTCTTATCAAAGTAGACTTCATTTTCACACCAAGGCAAGAAAAATAACAAATTCCTCTTGTTTATTATTTTTATTAGAGAAAATTATTTCACACTTCTTGATATTTCTGCACTTTTGCATAATTAAAGAAAATAAATTCATATTTCTCAATGTTTGATTTTTACTGTTCATATCAATTTGTAGTTATATTACATTAGTGTATTTGACTATTTGAAGCAAATACGGCAAATAAAAGGCTCAAATACAAATATGCAGCTTTTTAAATTCTCAAATACAAATACAAATGCAAATATCGATTTTTGTGTATTTGTAAATACAAATACAAATACATATTTGACCCCATCCCTGAACACATCACTAGTGCGCTGAACCTCTGGTCCACTCCGGAGAGGGCGATCGGTTACCTGCGTGCCGCCGGCTTGCTCGATCAGGGTGGGCTGATCGGCTAAACAACAACAACAACACACTATTCTCCCTCTATTCCTCACCACACATACATGCATGCATCTTACACATTCTTTTCAAAATTTAAAACAAAAATGGTATAGGTTTTAACAGCTTTAGAGACCTTGATTTCGACTCTCTCCTTTTCCTTCTTTTTGGTGGGGGGGGGGGGAGGGCGTTCGCCCTTGGCCCCTCCTTCCTGCATAAAAAAAATGTTTTTGTAATACTCAACCAAACCATATTCGTTGTCTGGTATCTACAATTTTACCCACCATTTTTTTGTTAACAAACTCGACTGTATAACTTACTTGATAAGGGATATTGCAGAAATCGTGTCCCCCCTTCCCCACTCACCACAACTCCCAAAATTTTTGGGCACACCACCTCTGTCCACCCGGGGTACTATACCATTAGTATCTTCTAAAATTTGAAAAATAGTACTGTATATTTAACTTATACAAGTTTTAACTTTAGTTTGAAGGTAAATTTGTTACTTCTCATTGGGCCTCTCTCAGTAATGTGTATATGAAAATTGTTTAATGCCCATAAGTTAGATCTTTACACATACAATTCAATTTGTAAAGCTAATTTATGGGCACCCTGTATTTTATTTTTAATAAAATTTTATCTTCGTTTCAGCCCTGACGATGACGAGAGTATGTTATCGAAATCGTGGTTAAAGAAAATAAATGGGTTATCTCTGGACGGGTTTGCTGTTCATTATCAGACCTTGTTTGTCTGTATAGCGCCCCTATGTTATAGGGAACCTGTGTAACTAGGGATTTCATGAAATCCCTAAAATGTTCAGGGATTTCATCTAAGGTTAATTCGTGATATTTTCGTTAAAACTAACGAAAATATTACGACTTAACCCAACCAATCGTCAAGGGCGTACAGTTGACCTAACCGGGCATTCAATTAACCTAACTGGGCATTCAATAATTTTCCTGAAGGTTTAACGAAAATATCACGATTTAACCTTGCATGAAATCCTTGAACATTTTAGGGAATTTCATGAAATCCCTATTTACACAGATTCCCTGTAACATATATAAGACTGTTTAACCTACAGCTTTACTCGCGATTCGAACAAGCTAAGCGTCACAAACATCACCTGAACGCGGAGGACGGTCCCCCATCCAACTACTATCCAGATCCAACGTTGCTTATCCTCGCTGATCCAATGGGAAGAGGTGTTAAGACGTGGCTGGACCGTAGCCCCCTTAGTGTGGTTTGATATTCTTTATTTAGTATTCTTGTAAAAATAAATATTTGGATAGTAAACTGAACTAAACTATTTGGGAAACTATATAAAATCACAGCCACACAGAACAATAGTGCGTTTAGTGAATAGTTTATCTAATGTAATGACTAGTTTAATGTAGTGAATAGTACACATTAGTAGTTAAGGAAATTTCACAAAAAATGGAGGAAAAAATCAAAATAGACGACTTCGTACAAGTTACCGGAGCTATTGAAGAATAGGGACCCCAGCCTTCTTTAGTTAGGCTTATAAGGCTAACTAACGAAAATATCACGACCTAACCTAACCAATCGTTAGGTTAACTGTACGCCCTTGACGATTGGTTAGGTTAGGTCATGATATTTTCGTTAGTTAGCCTTATAAAGCTAACTAAAGAGGGCTGGGGTCCCTATTCTTCAATAGCTCCAAGTTACCTAATCTTAGCTCAGTTTTAGGATACCCAAGGGTACATTAGGATACTGTAGGGTACGTTAAAGAAATTTTCAACTTTAGACTATTTATGAAGATATTAATTAATTTTAAACTAATCAAAATAATTTGACCAAATCTACTGAGTTTAATCTTGGAGGAGAAAATAATGAAGTTTGCTTTTTGGATATTTTAATCACGAACTATCCTCAACCTGTGGTACGCCGGAGAGTTATAAATACGCATCTTGTAAATTGGTGACTACTTTGATTGTTAGGTTTTTGAAGGAGATATTAGTTGTACCCTCTCTATGGTTTTGGTTAAGTGATACTACGTCTCTTACTCAATGGTGGTACTCAGAAAAGAAATGTGGTAAAATGTCGTACAAAGACCTTAAAAAAGGTTGGGAACCCCTGTTAAAAAAAAATTTGATACACACAACAGATATAAACTTAAATTCTCGATGTAAAGAAAAATTACAAATTTTTTTTTCTTCTCAACTGATATTAGGCCTACACAATTCTCTCGAGGTAAAACCTATAATATTACCATATTTACCCGTGTTTGAAAATCTAAAATATCCATTGAAAATGCATAACCCAAAAGGTCTTTAATTAAATTTTTGAATATCCAAACACTATTTCTAGAATTACAGCGAAAAATGAACCAACAGATGAGGAAAGTGAAGGAGGAAAGTGAAGGAGGAAAATGAAGGAGGTATGTATAATGTCCCTTGTAGAAATTGTAATAAAAAGTACAGTCGTCAGAAATGTTGTGACAAGGGCTACGTCATGACCACCTCGCAAAACTGCTTCCCGTTAGATCAGCGAGGTTAAGAGACAGTGGATTTGATCAGTAGATGGATGGATGGGTAACCGTCCTCTTTGTTCAGATGATTTAATGACCCGTGGTTCGATCATGCGTAAAGTTATAGGTCCCCTCCGTTACACGATCTTTGCTGTCACGAAGAAGGTTAAACAATTCTAAGCATTATTATTTATTTGATTGATAAATATCATTAAGATAAGAGTAGATGGAAATTCAAGATAGGTTTTTTTTAATTGACTTTACATCGGTGAAACTAAAAAAAAATTAAAATCGTGGTAGGTGGATTTTTTGTTTCGTGCAAAAATCACGCGTGCTCGTGTGTGTTATTCCATTATTATTGTAATTATTATTATTAAATTTGAAAACCTATCCAATTCTAATTCTTCTCGCTCTTTCTGGCATCAAGCTAAGAACCTCTTCAATAACTTTACTTCCTCTTCTTTCCCTCCTCTTTTCCATTCCGACGGCTCAGTTGCTGTCTCTTCTAACAAAGCTGAACTCTTCGCTTCCAACGAAACCAAGGACGATTCCGCTGCTGCTGCTGCTGCTGCTCCATCTCGTACCCCCTCTGACTTTATTATGTCTGAAATGAGAATCTCTTCTAAAGATGTTCTTTCAGCACTATCTGGGCTCAACTCTAGGAAGGCGTACGGTCCTAATAGTGTTCCTTCTGTTGTTCTTAAGAACTGTGCTTCTGTGCTGACACCCTGCCTAGGCAAACTCTTTCGTCTTTCTCTCTCATCTAGTACTTTTCCTTCCTGCTGGAAGTTTGCTTTCATTCAGCCTGTCCCAAAGAAGGGTGACCGCTCTCAACCCTCCAACTATCGTTCAATTGCTTTGATTTCTTGCCTTTCTAAAGTTTTTGAATCTATCCTTAATAGGAAGATTCTTAAACACCTTTCTTCTCGCAATCTTCTTTCAGATCGTCAATATGAGTTCCGCGAAGGACGCTCTACTGGCGATCTTCTTGCATATCTCTCTGACTCTTGGTCATTCTCCTTTTGGGATTTCGGTGAAACTTTTGCTATTGCACTAGACATATCAAAAACTTTTAATAAAGTCTGGCACAAATCTTTAATTTCCAAACTGCCCTCCTTCGGTTTCTATCCTTCTATCTGTGCCTTTAACTCTAATTTCCTTTCTGGCCGATTTATAGCTGCGGTTGTAGATGGCCACCGTTCTTCTCCTAAAGCTATCAACAGTGGTGCTCCTCAGGGTTCTGTCCTATCACCCACTCTTTTCCTTTTATTTATTCATGATCTTTTAATTCGCACTTCCTGTCCTATTCACTCCTATGCCGATGGTTCCACTCTTCACTTCACCCACTTCACCAAACGTCCCTCCATGATTCGCGTAGGACGGCTATGGAACACCTGACCTCTGAACTTTCTGCTATCTCTGATTGGGGCGGAGAAAACCTTGTGCTTTTCAATGGCTCAAAAACTCAGTTCCTCCATCATGGCCTCTTATTTTAGATAGCATGGCTGCGTATTAAATATGCTTCTGTACCACATCGACTGCAGAAAGTCAGACAACAACGGTGGCTGGACAAGATATTAAATTTGTTGTGTTCATGTATAAAATATCTCTCCAATACAATGGTAATCATGAATGTGTAACACCTTTGCAAAATTGTCAAACCATCATCATTTAAATGGCTCTACGTTTATTGATATGAATCATTATAATAGTTTTATTTTCTGTAATTCTCTCCTTTGAAGTGAGAGACCGCCAAGAGTCATAGCTGCAGTGGTTCAACACTTAACTTATTAACATGGAATTTATTAATTAATGATGCTGCCTGAATACAAAACATTCTTCGTTTCTAAATATTTCTCTCAGTGACTATTACTATATCAGTGTTGCTGATCTAGAAACAGCATTTGCTCCGGACAGAGATGGGCAGTAACGCGTTACATGTAACGACGTTACGTAACGAACGTTACAAAAGTAACGAGTAACGGTAACGCTTGAAAGATTTTCAAATGTATCAATGTAACGGTAACGCTTTGCAAATTTTTTATCAATGTAACGGATTTTTTCGTTACTCGTTACATGTTTGTTTTTATATAATAAGTGTGTTTGTATTTTAGAATCGAATTGGAAAATGGGATTTTTCATTATCGCCCATTATCATTTTTTTGTCAATTCCAGTTATTTTTATTTGTTTAATCAAGCTTATTGTAGCTATACATTGTCAATTAAGTTTATTGTAGATGCATTCAATATTTCATTACTGCTATAAACCTATAATCGTAATACATTACTTTAAAACGTTACAGAACTAGCCATGGGCGCCCGCAGGTAGGGGCAAGGGGGGGCGCTTGCCCCCCCCCCCTGGAAATGCCAAGAAAATATATTAAATATTTTCTAAGAAAATATTTATATCCTAAACTTGCTGAAAAGTATCCAACTGCCTCCTAAAGGGTGAAAATTTTTATTTGTGTGCACGATAAAAGGTTGCTACCTTTTTATTTGTTCACCGGGAGAAAATCAACTCCAACAAAACTGATTTTATGGAAAAGGTTGTTCATAATTTTGGTAGTGACCGCAGACGACTACAATTCCTATTCAAATGAGCAGTGTAGGTGATGCTCGAAACACCGTTTTCAAATTAGGTACAACATTTACTTCAGTGTGCTTTTTTCTTCATTCTATCATGTTTCTGTTATAAATAAAATAAATGATTGTTATCATGTGCATTGTATGTATATACAATATATATTTGCATTTTCCATTACAGAAAATGCAACACTAAACTTGCTTAGAATTAACCTGCTGGTTCCTAAGGGGTCAAAAGTTTTTTGCTTGCTCCGGTCCCTACCTATTAATACATTAAATTTTGCCCCCCCTTGGAAAAAATCCTGCGGGCGCCCATGGAACTAGCTAGCCTCTAGAGAGCAAATTTAGGCATTATTAGTTTGTTATGCCCATGTGTATAATGTAGTCCACATGATGTAGATGTGGATCTGTGGATTATGGTTGGTAGGCAGTTGTATCATATGTCGCTATTGAATCGTGTTTACAAACTAAAGGTAATAAGTCGAAACTTGAATTTGAATTTGGTAACATTGCCATTCCATTCATGAGGACTATTAAATGCAATTCACTATTCCGTGTTAGTGGTAACAACTAAATTTATATTTTCTAGGTCTCTCCATCTTTCCCAAAAATCCTTGGGGGTGCAAATTATTGTACAATATATCGTTCTTAAGAGAACAACATTTATATAGTCAATAATAGTAGCTATTAGAATTTATGTGGTATGGCTGCCATTTGTAAGTTTATCTGTAGTTTTAAAATACGTGTGAAGGCACATAAACAAATATCAAATGTAACTAGTTACTTGTAACGTCGTTACATGTATCGAGTAAAGGTAACGCTTTAAGGATTTTCAAAAGTAACGATGTAACGATAACGCGGAGTACATTTTCGACGTGTAACGAGTAACGGTAACGCCGCCCAATTTAATGTAACGGTGCCCATCACTGGCTCCGGATATAACAATGCCATACCAGTAGTATCCATTCAGCTGTCGACCATTTGCCAAATGGAAGATATTCTAAGCAGTGACGTATGAAACCTACAGATACCCATCAATCTGGTAATGTTATAATGTTATTAAAATTTAATATGGATCAAAACATCGGTTTTTCATTCATAAACCGCCTATATAGGTATTTATATACAGGGTGTTTCAGGAGGAAAGGTCAATACTTCGGGAGGTGATAGTATCGGTCATTGTGAGGAAAAAAGTTCATATGAACATGTGTCTAATTCTGAATGGTTACGGAGATAGAGCTGTTTGAATCTGATGCGCGCGCAGCTCTTCCTCCACCCGCGGTGGTCCTATTCAATGGCCACCAAGGTCTCCAGACCTCTCTCCGTTAGATTATTATTGTTTGTGGGGGTGGATGAAAAGTCAAGTTTACAAAAGAAAGGTGGATACACGAGACGAATTGTTCGCGCGCATTTTGGATGCTGCTGCCCGCATAAAGGAACGTCAAGATCAACTCAGACGAACAACACGCGATCTTCGCACACGAGTTGCAAAGTGCATCGAGGTTGACGGTGGGATTTTCGAAAACGTATTGTAAACTAACAAATTTGTCATTTCTGTATCTGATACCATTCAAAATGCCAATGTTTAAACATTAAATGTTAGAAACAGAAATTGGTTTCTCTTTCTTGATTACCATTAACAATGCTTTTGTATTTGTAGATTCAAACAGCTCTATCTCCGTAACCATTCAGAATTAGACACATGTTCATATGAACTTTTTTCTCACAATGACCGATACTATCACCTCCCGAAGTATTGACCTTTCCTCTTGAAACACCCTGTATATCAGGTTTTGCTCTCTTTTTTATAACAAAATAATATCTGGATCTATGTTCAATATTAAATATAAATAAATAAATTAATCAATTTGGAATTTGCTCAGGGCGCAATAATGGCTGCCAGCTGCTCTGATTTTATACATTGAAACTTCAGTTCATTCAGGATGACAGGCTTGCCAATACCATGAACAGTGTTATCACGTCCGAAGGTTTGTTTTTAATTTTCATAAGACCATTTCTCATTCACTTCATTGACATCCTACGAAACTACTAAACTCAACAGTCAGGTCGCTGTTGGGTGGTAACTTCTTTGACAATGAAACTGGAAAAGCAATAAGGGTAGCACACCTTAAAACGTCTGTAGCTTCGCAACGGTTGGAAATAGCACCGATGTTGTATTAGCTTTTTTATTCGATATTACCCCCCAAAGTATGGCAGACCAGTTGTGAAACACTATATATATATATATATATATATATATATATATATATATATATTATATATATATATATAAATATATATATATATACAGGGTGTCCCATAAGTCCGGCATCATAGGAAAAATAATAAAAAAGGCAAAACAAAAGCTTTTATTTACAGAACGTGCTCAATATGTCCACCATTGTTTTCAATACACAAATTCAGACGTGATACCCAGTCAGCAAGCACACGGTGAATGATGTCAGGAGTAATGGTGTTACATGCCCCAATAATGCGCTGCCGCAAATGTTCAATACTCCTAATTTTCTCTGCGTATACCAGCGCTTTCAAGTGGCCCCAGATATAAAAATCTAGTGGCGTGAGATCCGGGCTTCTAGCTGGCCATTCCACAGGCCATCGACGTCCTATCCAATGACCAGGGAATTGTTGGTACAGGTATTCTCTTACTTGGGTGCTGTAATGTGCAGGAGCGCCGTCTTGCTGGAACCATGTTGGGAAATTTCCTTCTTCGTTCAAGACACTGGGAAATGCTTCTTCCTTGAGCATACGTAGGTAGGTGCCTCCAGTGACATGTTCATCGAAAAAGAGGGGGCCTATGATGCGATCCTTCCAAATGCCACACCATACCATCACCCGAGATGCACCTTGTTCCTTTGAAGAGGTATACCAGTGAGGGTTGTTTTGAGACCAGAAGCGGGTGTTCTGTCGATTTACCTCACCATTTCCATAAAAAACAGCCTCGTCACTGAACAGAATGGTGGACGGGAAATTGGCATCCCGAGCATATTGTTCCGTAGCCCATTCACAAAATTCCATCCGCCGGTCGCGATCATCATCGCTTAATTTCTGTAGGATCTGAAGTTTATATGGATGCCATTTGTGAGCCTGAAGAATGCGATGGATGCTACTTTTCGACACTCGTGTCTCGGCGGACTATCGCCGAAGAGACTTATTGGGACTTCCGTTAAAATGAGCCAGGATAGCAGTAGCTGTATCATCGTCAGTGGACCTCCTTGAAGGTCCACTGCGTGGTTTATCTTCTATGGATCTTATTTCCTTAAACTTTGCAACAAGTCTGCTAACACAACTCTGTGTTATTGGCTTGCGGTCTGGATGCAGTCTGTTAAATTCAGCAGCGGCCTCTCTTTGACTCCGATTTCCTATGAGTAGAATTATCTGGATTCGTTCTTCCTTGCTCACAGACATTATGGCCTGTAGAAAGAGAAAAATATGAATTATGGTTTGTAGAAATAGAAAAATATGAATTTCTCCTATGATGCCGGACTTATGGGACACCCTGTGTGTGTGTGTGTGTGTGTGTGTGTATATATATATATTAGTGATGTAGCGGATGTCATTTTTTCACATCCGATAATGCGGATGAGGATGTTTGATTTCAACATCCGCGGATGCGGATGTCTACATTTTCGTTATTTTTTAGGATATATTCGAGATTTGTTGTGTTTAACGTATATAATAAGTTATTATATAGAGAGAGCTGTAGCTATAATGTAGTATAATTGATTAATTGTACAATAATTGCTGTACTTTTCCCTGAACATATAAAATAATAGCAAGCATCTAACTAATATAGAAATCAATTAGTGAATTCGTCTGCAAATAAATTCGTTATATTTTGTTGAGTTTCAGCCACAATTAGAAACCATAATTGTGTTACCCGACCTCTTTCCCCAACCTCCACCCTTATAGAAAGAGATCTTTAATTAGCTTGATAACTATTTATATTAAGTTTAAAGTTTTATTAGGCATATTTATAAATGAGTAATTAAAATAAAGTAAACTAAGATGTTCATCGTTTAATATTCAAACTTAATTATAGGAAGGTTATGCTTAAGGAACATTAATTTTTCTGCCTTTTCTGCTGCCAGTCTGTTTCTCTTTTCATCATATATTAATCCAGCACTGCTAAATAATCTCTCGCTTGGTACGCTTGTTGGAGGACGTGCTAAATGTTTCCTTGCAAGTTTACTCAAGTATGGATAGATATTCTGCGTATTTTTCCACCAACTAATAGGATTGTCACATGCAGCCAGGCGTTTTTCTTGGTGATAGCTCTCGATCATTTTTACTACATCTTTTGACATCGCGTAGGTCTCGTCATCGCTGCTTGACTCAAGAAACTGAGAGAGAGATTCTGTGATAGATTTGCTTGTTGAAGGTGTTGGTTCTGTCACTGAAACTTTTATTCTTTTGGTGGGTGGCGAAGCGACAGATTCAAGAGATTGAAGCTCTTCAACTGCTTTGCCAAGTGATGATTTAACTCGTTCTAATGTACTAGGTGAAAATAACTTAGCTTTGTAACGTGGATCTAAGTAGGTTGCAAGAGAGTAACTTCATACAAGAACAGCCTCTCGTCTTGTCGCTTGCATCACTTTTGCGCACAATGAACTAGTTCTATTATTATAGTAGAATTTGATAATTTCCGCTTATTAATGAAGTTTTATCTCAACGGTCCACATCCGCACGACATCCGCAGTCCAAAGTGCGGATGTGAGAAAATGTGCGGATGTTCCGCGGATGCGGATGTGACCTACATCACTAATATATATATATATATATATATATATATATGTGTATATATATATATATATATATATATATATATATGTGTGTGTGTGTGTGTGTGTGTATATATATGTATATATATATATACAGTGGTGGGCACGCGCAACAATTTTTGTAGCGCCGCAACCGCAACTCTGCTGAAATAGTTGCGCCGCACGCGCAAGCGCAACCCTTTTCAAAAAGTTGCGCCGCAAGCGCAAGCACAACCAAAAATGTTGCGCCGCAACTGCCCACCTTTGTATATATATATATACACACACCTCGTGGTCAGGCCTGGATTACCCAATAGGCAGACTAAGCACGTGCTTAGGGCACCAGCAAGGCAGGGGCACCAAAAAAAAAAGAAGAGAAAATCATTAGCAGACCACTTACACACTGCGGAATGATTTCGAAAGATTTGAAGATATATCAAAAGATATCTTGCCTGATACTGACTACAAAGAAGCCCAGTCCCGCAAGCGAATTGGGAAAAAACAAGGAAATGATGGCAGTGCACCAGAAACAGCATTGAATCCTAGAGACAAATTTCGCGTATCGACTTACTACCCTTTAATTGATACACTTAGAGCTCATATGAAGAAGAGAGGTGAAGTGTACAAAGAAGTATCAAGTAGATTTTCTTTTCTAAACGATTTCGACTTATCTGACAAAAAATATTCACAAGGTTCCCAAAAGCTAGTTGACTCATACCCTGTTGACTCGAACATGAATCTCTGTGGAGAACTACGGCAGTTCCACTGTTATATGCGCTCAAAGTTTAATGAAACAGGATAAAGAAATTCAGTCACATTGATCTTCATGACACCCTAGTGAAAGACAGGATACATTGTGTATTTCCAAATGTAGATTTCGCACTACGTATTTTTCTAACATTGATGATTACTAACTGCTCCGCAGAACGCTCTTTTTCTCAGCTGAAAGGAATAAAAAACCCTCAGAGAACAACAATGTGTCAGGCAGAGGCGTACCGAAGGGGAGGGCGATAGGGGCGATCGCCACCACCCCACTTGAGCTAATAAATTATTATTATTTTCTCAGTAAAATTGCTAGGTTACAACAGGATGAGAATGAAAGTGAAAAAAATTTCGGCGCCTTCGGCGCTAGCTCTTGCCTCCCCTACTACTAAAAATCTAAAATGGCTTAGGATCCCGAAAACTCTTAATCCGGCCCTGAGAATAATTTTCTTTTATAAGGAAATGCTTAATCTCGAAATTAGCACTTTTTTATCCTTATGTTAATACAAATCTGAGCATCCTAATTGCGGTTTGCATTGAATATTATGTTACTAATCAGATTTTTATCATAATTTTTATATTTTTTATAATATAATTTTTATATTTTTATTCATAATGTCTTAGTAGTAGCTAGTTAATCATCTCTAACTGAACGATAAGCTCATCATGAGCGTATATAAAAATTATTTCTCTCTATTTCAATTATACTTCTACGATTAGTTCCAAGTTCGCCCCCCACCCTTGGCAAATTTCTGGGTACGCCCCTGGTATCAGGACAGACTTGATTCACTTTCCCTACTGTGTATAGAAGCGGACACGCTTTGTCGAGTCAGCTTCGATGAAATTATCCAGGATTTTGCAATCAGAAAATCTAGAAAGAAGCTATTTTAATTTCAGCATACATGGAAGTTTTGTTTCATTTCGAAAGATAAAAATTTATTTTATGGTTTAGTATTGTTTTTATTTTGAATTACAGATATACAGTATATGGGGGCACCATAATCTTTTCAGTTTTTAGGGCCTCTAAAGGTCTTAATCCGGCCCTGCTCGTGGTGTACAGACGCTTTGTTTCCGCTGTGTGTAATATCGAAATAACCAGTGTTTATAAGTTCAGCGGTAAATTCTATCAATGTGTGTATTAAATATCAATGAATTCGTGATAATAACTTATGAAAGTGAAAGCCGGTGGCATATAGCGCGCACAAAGAAAAACAACATCAATTGAAACATAAATTCAAAACAATTCGAACGGAAAAACAGCTGCTGAGATTTTTACATTAGGCCTAGAGAGGGGAAGAAGGTCAGACAAAATTCGGAAGAGCCATAAAACGGGAAGGTCGAGTTTTCGAGACGAAATTTGAGAAGCGAGAAGAAAATAGGCAAAATAAAGGAAAGAATGACAAAAAATACGAAGAAATGTGTAAATTGCGTTAAATTCAAAAAGCTGAATAGAGCTGGATTATGTTTAATGGAATGTGCCGCGCACCAGCTCTGCGATTGCAGAAATGAAGCAGACCAGACCACGGGCTTAAAAATGCATTCTGCGCAATACCTTTAAACACTACGAATGCATGAACTTAGAAAAGACAGGAAAATGATAACTAGAATAAATAAAAAAATCAAAGGTCTTTATGGTTTCTTGTGCGTCAAGTGCATGGAAAACAATAGGAAATTAGTACAAAGAAGAATAGAAAATGTTGAAATAGAAAAACCAAGTGCAGCAGTTTTACCGATAGAAAACCAGGAAACAACAAAAAACGAGATTAAGGATAACACACTACAAGGAGGTGCGAAAGTAACCTCAAATGAAGAAATACCCTGCAAAAGAGAGAGATACCAGATACACGCTGAAGACAAAAAAAAAACACTTGAGTAGCACAATCGAAATTATTATTTTAGAAGTAAAAGAACTGAACGTAACCATTATGGACGTCTACAGACCATCAAACACCACAATATGAATTCCAATTTGCCACAAATTAAGTAGAAAGTGTTAAAATTACTTGAAACCCCAGAAACAAATATTTTAATTTGCGGAGATTTTAATTTCCCATTCATAACATAGAAGAAAAATGACGAAATCATATATGTTGAGAAGTTTCATGGCAACATTACAACAGATGATAGAACCCAAGCAATGATGCTATTAGATATGATGGAACATTACACCCTTACCCAGGAAATCTGTGAAGCCACTAGAAAAGAGAACGTTTTGTATTTAATTTTGACAAATAACAATGAGATAATAATAAATAAAACGGTAACGCACACAAATTTCTCCGACCATAATCTAATCGATATACAACTGAAGTTAGCACCCAGAGGTCCGAAAACGCATCCCAGAGGGGCAGAAGAAATATTTGAAGGCTTAAACATAAATTCAAAGAAAGTAGATTGGAAAAGTGTAAATAAAGATTTAAAGGAAGTAAATTGGGAATTGCTACTTCAAGAGAAGACTCCAGAACAAATACTATGTATAATGGAGACTGAAACCAAACGTATATTACTGAAGCATGTTCCAGAGAGACAAAAAAGAAAACGTAGCAAGCTCGAGAGAAAAATCAGGACACCATTTAAACAACGGAAGCAAACAGTAAAACATCTCCACAAATGCAGAACTGATGCAAGGAGACTCAAACTAGAGAGGAAACTAGGCGAAATAGAAATGGACCTAAAGCATTCATGCATACGACAAACGAGGAGGAAAACACGGTAATAGAAAACAAAATAACCCAAAATACTTCTACACGTTTGCGAAAAGAAAAATGCAGTGTAAACAGAATATTGGTCCGTTGTTAGACGGGGAGGCCAAACATACAAATGACCCCCCCAAAAAATGAGCGAACTGCTTAAGGAACAATTTAACTCTGTGTTTAGCACCCATAAGTCCGAGATGAAAGTAGAAAACACAGACGAAGTTTTCAACATTGATACAAGTCAGTTAAGAAAAATTCTGGCACAAACCTATTAATGGACTTCGAGTTCTCAGAAGGAAATGTAATTAAGGCTCTATCACAGATGCGAGACAATTCGGCACCAGGGCCAGACACATGGAGTGCCACGTTTCTGAAGAAATGTAAAGAGGATATTGCGAAACCACTATACTTACTATGGAGGAAATTACCTGACACAGGACAAATTCCTCTTCCATTAAAGAACGCGAACATTGCCCACTTATTTAAAGGTGGTAACAGAGCAATGCCCAAGAATTATCGGCCGGTAGCTCTCACCTCACACCTTATAAAGTGCTTTGAACGATTTCAATCTTTATTAATGTAATAACCCAATAACATACAAAGAAACAAGTTTGTCCATGTGACTCCGCACAACTAAAAGGTTTACATACATGTTTAATAAACTTCAACATGTGCGCCATTGGTCGCCCGTACAACATCCAATCGATATTCAATTTCTCGCCATTGCAATTGCATCCCTGATCCTGATTCTTAGTTCATGGATGTTGACAACCTTGGTCTCGTACAAAAAAAAACTATTAGTTGCTCTATCGCTTACACACGCTTCATATCTTATTTAGTATAAAAAATATTAATGAATCAAATCGTTCAGATCTTTTATGAACGCCCTGTATAATTAGAGGCAAAACTACCTACTACCTACAAGAAAAGAACTTACACAACCCAAATCAACATGGCTTCAAGGCTGGAAGATCATGCCTATCACAGCTATTACACCACCAGGAGAAAATATTGGAAACACTGTGTCGAGGACAAAACATAGATGTAATATTAGTGACTTTGCTATATTATAGCACACAAATTTAAAAATACAGGAATTACTGGAAAGCTAGGAAGATGGATATTTAATTTCTTGACGCAAACAATACAAAGAGTGGTGGTAAATAGAATCAAATCGGAAATCTCGGAAGTAGAGAGCTCTGTCCCACAAGGGACAGTATTAGCTCCTTTGCTGTTCATAATAATGATTGCGGATATTGATGCAGATATCAATGACAGTATTGTATCATTTTTCGCGAATGACACAAAAGATATGTAAGGAAATATTGAACGAAGGTGACATAGAAAAATTACAAAACGACATTGAAACATTATTTCAGTGGGCAGAAGACAACAATATGAAGTTCAACGAAGAAAAATTCCAACTTCTAAGATATGGTAATAATAAGGAGCTACAGAATAAAGGTTACAAAACTCTGCAAGCCACAGAGATAACACCAAATCCATAAGTCAGGGATCTTGGAGTAATAATGTCGTCGGATGCAGAATTCAGAGAGCACTATAAAATAAAAATCACAACGGCTAGAAAAATAATGGGAATCATCTGGGAGGAGCTTCCGCAGCAGAAAAGCAAACATCATGCTCAAATTATGGACGAGTCTAGTCCTACCAATAACTGAGGATTGCTCAGTACTCAAGCCCATACAGAAAACGAGACATTGCGAACACTGAAGCTATACAAATGACTTGTACATCTAAGATAGAAGAAACGGAAAGTGAGGACTACTGGTCGGTCTTGACTACAATCCCTGAAACTCTACTCTCTTGAAAGAAGGCGCTAGCGGTACACAATAATATACATATAGAAAATATTTGAAGCTTTGTCCCTAACCTTAGAAATGAAATAGAAACAAACTGGAATGAGAGAAGAGGCAGATTTTGTACTGTCCCAGCTGCGGTGGGACAGGGGGCCTTGAAAACGAGGATGGAAAACACCCTCAGAATACGAGCCCCAAAGCTTTTCAATGCCCTACCAAAAGAAGTGAGGAATCTCCAGCACACCGACCTGAATAACTTCCAGAACCAGCTGGACAGATTCCTGTACAAAGTCCCTGACCAGTAGGGTGTATTATGCTCATTGAAGCGCGAATTTCAAGATTGGCAGTATGTAATTCTATGTAAAATAAAATTTTAGGAGGGGTTTGTTTTCTTGAACTTTTGTTAAAAATCACGTTTAAGTGTTCAAATTTCCACTTTTTCGTTTTCTGGTTATGTGCAGAACAGCTGTGCAGGACATACACTGTAGTACAAATGTAACAGACCGGTTTCTTACCAAACAAAACCATTGTAACAGCTGTTATAGGCTACTAGAGTTTCACTGTGATAATTTTCTATGTTTCAGATACAAAACTTGGTGAAGATTGTGTAGCTACCATGGTTAAGCAAGGACGAAAGACAAGAAAAAGTTCTGGTTCAAAGCTGAGTGATCTGGTGGGTCCAGGCAAGCAGTTATTTCCCACAGAAGTTCCACCCTGAGGAGCTGTGTTTCAGAGAGGAATCCTCCTCCAGGAAGAGAAGTTGCTTCTGGATGATATGAAGAGAGCTCAGTACCCTCTGCAAGATTTGGCTAAGGACTTGGCATCACTGGTACTGGCACAGTGGCGCAAAAGCAATGCCAAGTCCACTCCTCCTGTGATCATTCAAGAGAGATCCATTGCCAGGAAGATTCTTGTCAGGTGGAATGAAATGATTGACCTAGTGAATGGCAGAGTGAAGGCTGCAAAGAGAGAGAAGAGAATATCTGAACGTGATACATTGTTTGACATAACAACCTGCAGACATGATATCACTCTCTGTGGAACTGAAGCATCTGGCTGCTCTGGCTGTGCTGCTAGAGTTCATGTCAACTGTGACTGTCCTCTGCCTCAGAAGATTCTAAAGCTAGAGCTAGAGTAGCTCTATTACCAGAGGATCAAAACCTCAGAAGTTTCTGGCTTCCGGATGGCATCTGTTGGTGTGAAGGAAACAGTGAAGCAGGTGAAGGCTG
Organism: Bathynomus jamesi; assembly: GCA_023014485.1. Taxonomy (NCBI): domain Eukaryota; kingdom Metazoa; phylum Arthropoda; class Malacostraca; order Isopoda; family Cirolanidae; genus Bathynomus; species Bathynomus jamesi. The sequence goes on from JAJOZX010000335.1 coordinate 1,026,303, forward strand.
CTAAGATGAAGGAGGAAGAACAGAAGGCAGCTGAGATGAGAAACAGAAAAGAGGAAGAAGAAAAGGAGCTACTGCTTAGAGATGGTGATGAAGATGCAGTGGCGGTTCCTCATATGGGCAATATGGGCAGCCGCACAGGGCGGCATTTGTGGAGGGGCGGCATGAGCGCCTGCAAAAAAAATAAAAATAAAAATAAGAATAAATAAATAAAGAAATAAATAAAAATAAAAAATAAAATAAAATAAATAATAAAAGATCAATAAATATATTTTTATTAATAAAAAACCATCTATTGCATTTTCCATAAACCTTCCCATAAAAGACCTAAACAATGCAAAATGCTTCCAGATTAATATTATTGGGAATAAAGGCCCATACTTTAACATATGTAATGTTATTTTTCTGGGTTTGGTTAAATAGTGAAATGTATATTATTTATTACAGAACGAATCTTCACACTAAGCCACTAAGGTCTGTCAAATAACCGCAAATGGATAAGAAGAGGTCAAAGCTATCAGGTGCTCAGTTTAGAAAAAAGAGGAAAGAAGAAGAGGAGAAACGAGCAAAAGATAAAGGTATAGAGCTATGTCATCTACTCTTCACTGCTATATTGCACTGCTATTTTGTGATATAGCTTTCTGAGTCATTTGAAGTGTACTATTATGTATATAATTAGCCATTAACCAAGGAGGTTGTATTATTCATTTGTTTCCTATTCTAAAAGTTTAATAAATTGTGCTTAATAACATGTTAAATTAATTGTACTAGCCTATTCATGCATTGGTCTGTTATGTTCTATTTTACTATTTGCAGGGGCACTTTTGAAATATTTTGGAACACCCTCTGCCACTAGCCAGGATGAGAAGCCGTCTACTTCTGCCATTATTGAGGCTGAGGAGCCATCTACCTCCTCAGCCTCACATATGTCTCCACAAATGCAGTCTGATCCTGAGGATGAAGACCCATTTGCTTCTACTTCTCCCCGGCAGGACTCTTCAGGTGAGTTTGTGTGCACATATGTCTGTGAGTGTGTGCGTGTGTGTGTATGTGTATGTGTGTGCATCCCTGCAAAGCATTTTGCAAACAGTTATAAATTATAATGTTATTATCACTGGGTCTGGGTTACTGGGTATGTGTGGTGTTTCACCACCATAATTCCATAACACCACCACCATAACAAAGTGCTGTGAATAATGTGTTATCTAACTTAGGTGTGTATACTAATGAGTAATGCTCTTGTTCTTTCTATTAGAAATGCCTGGAGCAGAATCGCCTCCTGAGGATGAGTCTCTGTCCACCGACCCTGCTAACTGGCCTTCAGTTCTGACTGAGAGAATTCGGACACAACTGGTTTCCAGGGGACCAAGTCAAGTACCATCTGACTTTGTATTCCCTAGAAACGACAGTGACGGAAGAAGTTTCCACCATCAATATTCAGGAAGTCATTGGTTAGTGGGGAAAATATAACCAGAAGTTGGTTGGTCTATTCCTTAAAAAACAACAGCCTTTTCTGTTTCTGTTGTACATTATTTTCCAAGAGGAAAATAAATTTAACAAGTTTGGGACTCTCGGACTGGAAGCATGCAAGCTCATTGCTCACATCACATGACAACAGTTCAGAACACCTAAATTCTATGAAAATCTGGAAAGAACTGGCAGTGAGGATGAGAAAGGGGGAGACCATTGACAAGCAGGAGATGGCACTTCTGGAGGCTGAGAAGTTGAGATGGAGAGCGGTGCTGACACGTCTCACTGCTATTGTGCATTCTCTGGCAGTTAGGAAATTGGCACTAAGGGGACATACAGAAAAATTGTTCTCACCATCAAATGGCAATTTTCTGAAAGAAGTTGAACTGATGGCACAATTTGATCCTATAATGCAAGAGCACATTAACCGTGTCCAAAAAGGGACCTCCAGTCACACCAGCTACCTCGGCCACCACATACAAAACGAACTCATTGATTTGTCGAGCAGCAAGACCATTTCAGCAATGGTGAGCGACATCAAACAATCAAAGTTTTTTCAATAATTCTAGATTGCACTCCAGATATCAGCCACACTTAACAGTTGTCAGTTGTGATTCGGGTTGTGTCACTGGAGGGGAAGCCCCATATAAAGGAACATTTCATGGGGTTTTTGGAGGCAGAGGAGTCCACTGGTCAACATTTGGCATCTCTGATTCTGAAGAGACTGGAGGAGCTAAAAGTTCCTTTCATGGACTGTAGAGGACAATCATACGACAACGGGGCCAACATGAGGGGAAAAAACAAGGGTGTTCAATCCAGGCTCCTAGAAATTAATCCCAGAGCTCTGTTTGTTCCATGTGGGGCTCATTCTCTGAATTTGCTTGTGGCCGATGCTGCTAAGGGATCTATTGATGCCACAAGTTACTTTGGCATCTTGCAGAAGCTTTACAACTTGTTTTCAGCCTCCACACAACGATGGGCCATTTTGAAAAAACATGTGAACATCACATTGAAGATGTGGTCTGATACAAGGTGGGAAAGCAAGATCAAGAGTGTGGAGCCCTGAGATATCAGACAGCTGCAGTGAGAGATGCACTGATCGAGGTGAGGGACCACACCAAAGACTCTGTAATAAAGGTCGAGGCTCAATCTCTGTCAGAGGAGGTTGGGTCATACCGCTTCGCCATTTGTTCAGTGGTGTGGCATGACCTGTTGTGCCAAATTCAGCATGTGAGCAAGCAGATGCAGTCTCCTAGCATGCACGTTGATGTTGCAGTAAATCTCCTAAAAAAAACAGAGAGAGGTCTCCGCAATTACAGGGCAACAGGTTTTGTGGCTGCACAAATGGCAGCCACAGATATCTGTGAACAAATGAATGTGGAGGCTGTGTTAAAACAAAAACGGCTGAGGTCCACAAAGCGGCACTTCTCCTATGAAGCATCTGATGAGCCCTTGATTGATGCTTTGAAGAAGCTGGAGGTGACATTTTTCAATGCAGTGGTTGATGCTGCAACATCAGCCATTCAGGAAAGATTTTCCACGTTGGAAATTGTGGGAGAGAAGTTTGGAGTGCTGACACATTTCCAAAATCTCACATTTGAGGAGCTGACAGAACAATTGTGAACCTTAGTACTACACTACACTTTAAGGGACAATCTGACTTGGATGGCAGAGAGCTTGCACAGGAGCTGAAGAACTTGCCTGACTTGCCATCAAAGACCATATCCTTGCTTGAACTGCTGACATTTATCCATGAAAGGGAGCTCTCTGAAATATATCCAAATTTGTGGACTGCTCTCAGAATTGGTCTTACTCTTCCAGTCACTGTTGCTGAAGCAGAGAGGAGCTTTTCAAAGCTGAAGCTCATCAAATCCTACCTGAGGTCAACTATGTCACAGGAACGCCTTACCGGTCTGGCCATCATCAGTATAAATCATACAATTGCTGAGCAGATTTCATATGATGATTTAATTCATGACTTTGCATCAAGGAAGGTAAGAAGAGTCAGGCTTTAGATGGCAGTTGTGCTGTGGTGCAATTTATTTTGTTTCTTGTTCAAAGTGTAGCATAATAATTACCCTCTCTTAAGTGTCTTATTCTATTTATGTGATAGAGCATTTGTACAATTTAGAAATTTGATTCTCTAGTTTATTTATGGCAGTTGTGCAATTTAATTTGTATTTTTCCTGTTCATAGTATCATAATTACATTCTCTTAAGTGAGTTATTCTATTTACGTGATGAAGGATTTGTAAAATTCAGAAATTTGAGTCTCTGTTTTGGTTCTGAAGTTCCAACAATTAGTCCAATAAAAAGTTATTTTGTGAAAGAGAGTTATGTCTGTCCTTTATTTTGGGGGGATTCGAATGTGTGTATGTTGGCGAACAGGGGGGGGGGGCGCTGAAGGTGAGGTTCGCCCAGGGCGTCATGTAAGCTAGGACCGCCACTGTGAAGATGAGGTGACTTCCTTGCAAACGTCTCCAGGCAGAGCAGCTCTTACTGCTGACACAGATTTTTCCAGTAGTGCACCAGGCACAAGCTCCAGTGTCAACACTGGGAAAGTCTCCACCTCTGCCAGGAGGAACTACATGGATATCTCAAGCACTGCTGCGGCTGCAGTCAGGTTCAAGGTGGCAAACACTCCTGCAGCAGCCATTGCAACTGGTTTCTTGCAAGATCTCATCAAAGCTGGCCATCTATCTGCTGATAAGGCACATCTAGCTGTTGACAGGATGAAGATGTGGAGGGGCAAGGAGTCTGTAATAGGCGCCTCGGTGGAGGCCCTGGAGAAAAGGACAGAGGAAGAGGAGATCAAGGGAATTTTCTTTGATGGAAAACAAGATAAGACAAAGATCATAAGGTACAATGAAGAAACTGGCCGCTTCCATCCTGATATTACAACTGAAGAGCACTATACGTAGTGCTACCTGAGAACCTGAGGGGAAATCTCTCTTCCATTGTACACCAGAAGAACCTGAAGGAAATGAGAAACCTGCACTGAAGATAGCTCAGGCTCTGTTTGAGTGGATTAGTGCTCATGGTGCTAAAGATACTATTGTGGTCCTTGGTGGTGACTCCACCAACACAGGATCTGATGGAGGAGCCATCACTCACTTCGGGAGACTGCTAGGTCACAAGTGTCACTGGCTGATATGCCAGTTGCATATTAATGAACTCAGCCTCAGGCACATGATCATCAAGCTTGATGGTCCCTACACGCACAAGTTTGGGTTCAGTGGCCCAATAGGAAAACTTTTGGAGAAGATCGATGACATACCTGTCACCTTTAGTTTCAAGGCTCTGCCAGGAGAAGATATAATTGAACTGCCAGAAGACATTGTACAGAACCTTAGCACTGACCAGAAGAACTGCTACCTACTGATCAAAGCTTTCAAGACAGGAGATTTGAGCAAGGGAGTTGCTGGTCTGAAGTGTGGCCCAATGAATCAGTCACGCTGGCTGACTACAGGTGGGGATCTGTTGATGCTGTGGATGAGGCAGCATGGTCTGAAGGGAGAGGTGTTGAAGAAGCTGAAGGTGCTGCTGAAGTTCTGCCTGGACTTATACTTCAAGATGTATTTTGAGATCAAGGTGAAGCACCACATGAGGTATGGACCTCACCATATTGTGACCGCTCTGGGACTGCTGAGAAGCCAGACCTCTGAAGTCAGGAACATAATCACTCATGTGATAGTTCGTGGAGCATATCATGCTCACAGTGAGAACCTCATTGCCTCTTTCCTGTGCAGTGAGGATGAGGAGGAGAGGGCATGGGAGGTTGAGATGATCAAGAAGATCAGAGTAAGTCTGAGTATGGAGACATGAGTCTGAGAATTCATAGAAACCCTAAACTGAATTTTGATGCCACTTCTCTAATTACTCTGATTAGTTGGGATAAGGAGAAACTGTATGAGCCACTCTTCACTTGTAAGATGTCAAGAGGAGAAGTTGAGGAGCTTCTCAGGTCTCCACTTGAAGTTGAGAACTTCTCAGTTCACACTCAAAGCTGTGAAAGAGCAGTCCAGGAAGTTTCAGCTGCAGCTCATGCAGTGTATGGACAAGAGAGAAGAGATGGTTTTGTTCGTGCTAGGATCGATCACAGAAAATTGTTGCCAGTTTTCAAGTCAAAGCAAGACATTATGAACATGTTTTAAATCTCTACAAGACCTGCTAGACAAATCAAGATGCTTTCAGAAGAAAAAATCTCAAAACATTCAGTTGACCAGCATATTATTACAAGCTGGGGGTGAAGGAGGGACTTATACAAATATTAAAGAAGAATTGCAATTGCAAAAAAAAGGGTTGAACGTCACAGCAGCTTGCGGAAAGGTGGGGGCAGCTGCCATCATACTCAGTGATGCCGAAAAGAAAATAAATAAAAATTGGTGGAGGCGTTTCTAAAGAAAAGAAAATGCAAGACCAAGAAAGAAGAACAAAAAGATTCTGCCTGATGAAGAGAACAGCCGCGAAATGTGGTGTATAGGAGACTAAAAATCATACAATTCCTTAGTTTTGGGCCATTTTGGGTGATTTTGGTTATTTTAGGGGTTATGAACCACTTTGGCTGATCTTAAATGGGTCCAAGCCTACCCCTAGAAATGCTTAAGGGTGTATGTGAACAATATGGAACATATGGAGGTCATTTGAGGCTACCAAGTCTTTGAAATTGGCCAAAAATCCCATTTTTCGACAAAAAAAAGTGCGATTTTGAACACTTAAATGCGATTTTTCGCAAAAGTTGCAGAAGACGAGCCCCTCTTAAAATTCAATTGTACATAGGAATGGATACTGCCAATCTTGAACTTCCAAGTTTTTCAATATTCGACCTGAGCATGATACACCCTACTGACCAGCCATGCGTGGCTGGCTACGAGGGCAGGAGGAGATCAGACAGCAATTCCCTCCTCACCAAATCCCGCAAATGAGGCTGGATGCTGCAGAGGGGTCGACCGCATATCGATCCTGAACCGTCGTTCGAACTCACATAAAGCAACAAAGTATGTAATATTATTCTAAATACAAGCCTGTATAGTGTATACGGACGGTTTGCGATTGCGGATACTTGTGGTTTTTGGTCCAGTTTGTGTAGAGCAAGCCTGAAGTAGTACGAGGATGACTGTGATTAACAGGGGTAAATCTGTGCTGCCTTATGGAAGAAACACAAACTTGCGGTGCATCTTGCTCCTGAAGAATCATGTATTACAAGCAATGTAAGCAATGAGTCGTCGTGGTAAAGAGTTGTCTACAGATCTCAAGAGATCTGTTATTGATAACTGGGGGTGTCTGCAATACAAACTAACAAACTGGATGTTCTTTGGGCCAAACTAATACAGAGCATTGTTTGTTTCAGTGAAAAAAAAGTCCATCATGCGTGTAAAAATTATAAAACATTTTATACTCGTATAAATTAATGTTAGACCTCGGCCCCAGAATGGCATTTCTCAATTTTTTGGGGCTGGCGAACCCATTTTGACAAAAAAATTCGCGACTCCCCTTCCGTAAGATGATGATACAGCACATATTTCAACTACAGAAACGGGTCCCGAACTATTTCTCACGTGACGATAGAAAGGTTGATAAGAAATCGATATTTAACCCGTTCAATGAAAGGGGGGTAGAGTCTGCCGAACTTGCACGAAACCTAAACGATAATTCAACTGGAGTTTCTTTTGACAAGAACTTACAGTTGTCACTCCCGTCAGAAGACTAGCGTACAGTGTATGAATAAAACGGAAAAGCAAGTATCCAGAATTGATGTCCGAAGCACTGAAAGTGTCAATTCCGTTTGTAGCCTCAAACTTGTGCGAGCTGGACTTCTTATCACTGGTTGCAATAAAAGCAAAACAATGAAATTGACTGTGTGTTACTTTGTGTTTAGTCTATATTCAACCGAATATATGATGATTAACAATTGCAAAGCAGGCACAGGTATATCACTGAAAGACAGAGATTAACAGTTTCATAGGGAGATTACGACTAAGAGAAAATCATTTCGATTGTAACACGGTAATATTACGAGAGTTTTTCACTTGGAAGAAATTACTTTCAGTCTTATTTCATATATTCCAGTCATTTTCAGTGGAAAAATACATTTCAATTTTCCATGTAGGCCAATTTTCTTTGCTAAACACCGGGATCCCCCCTGAGCACCTCCCGCGATCCCCCAGGATGAGAAACGCTGCCCGTGAGGATATCTAATATCTTCAACTCTTCTTTTTAATAATTAATAACAATCAGGGAGAAGGAAGTATGTCATGTTTAAAATCATGAACATGCCTTGGTAGGCTATATTAAAATACTTATTTCATAAGCAGTTAATAAGTATCTGTAGTGAACTTAATTGTACATTATATTGTACATACATGGAAGACGGATGACTGTACAAGCAATGTAAGCAATGAATCGACGTGGTAAAGAGTTGTCTACAGATCTCAAGAGATCTGTTATTGTTGTACACGAGTCTCGGAAGGTTATAGAAAGATAGAAGAACAACTTCGAACTCCATTTACGACGGTTGCTGCAGTTATAAGGAAATGGAAAGACCTTGGGACAATCAAAACTCTACCAAGGTGTGGACGAGCTTGCAAGATTTCAGAACGTACAGTTAGACGGATTGAAAGAATGGCTGCTGTGAATCCACGAATGACTGGAGGCAGGGGCGGATTGCAGCTAAACTTCGGCCCGGGAGATTTTCTGGGGTTGGGTACGATTGGTCTAATGACGATTGGTCCAACTGGTAGCGTATACAACGACGAGTATAGCTTAAAACCAATAGTTTACGTGGAAATGCTAGGGTTCAACTTACAACATTACTGTGTTAGATTTCATAAGAGTCACATCTCTCTTCCCTTTAGAACTGCTTTTGTGAAACCCATGGAGCGGCGTGTGTGCGAAATAGCGTTATCCGAAAGAGGAAAGTAAAAGCTTGCAGTGAGTGGATATTTGTTTACACTGCGTTGGAAAAAAATTCAAAAGACGAGTGGAAAGAAAATATATTATTGGAGATGTGAAAATAGAGCGTGTAAAGGTACTGCAATTACAAATCTCGAAGAAAACTGTCATTACTTAAAAAGTGAAAGTGAACATACTTGTGGATCCTCTGAGGCTAGTCATGTTCATGTAGTGAAATGCCATAATGAAATTAAACAAAAAGCAAAGGACACTAGTGAAAAACCTTCTCAAATCATTCAAGAGGTAGTTAGTCAAGTCGATTCATCAATCGTACCGTATATTGGGAAGAAAGAATCGTTAAAGAAGATTGTAAGCAGAGTACGAAAGGAAGGACCTCTGGAACCAACAAATCTGGATAACTTGTCTATTCCAGACAAATACAGAAACACACTTTCTGGAGAAATATTTTTAGTTAAAGAATCAAGTATTGGAAATGATAGGATCTTGATATTTACCACCACTTTCAATTTAAAGAAACTTGAATCAGCTCATTTTTGGATTATGGATGGAACATTTAAGACCGTCCCAACAGTTTTTACACAACTATACACAATTCACGCTCCTGTTGGGCCGCATGAAAGAAGCTGCATCTTACCGTTGGTTTATGTACTAATGTCACGAAAAAACACTGAATGTTATATCCAATTTTTTCGCGATCTTCTTGACTATGCTGCTGAAAACCAAATCATCCTCGCTCCTGGGATGATAATCACTGACTTCGAAATAGGAGCTATGAATGCAAGTAGATGTGAAATTCCTGGTACGGTCAACGAGGGTTGCTTCTTCCATTTTGGACAAAGCATATACAGGAAAGTAATTTCATCTGGTTTGAAATCTTTATATGCCAACAATGAAAACTTCTCATTAAAAATTAGGCAAATGGCGGCCCTTGCTTTTCTTCCACCAAACGAGATTGAAGAAGCGTGGATACAACTTAAACCCATAATTCCTGAAGAAGGCATTCTTGTAACTGCTTATTTCGAAGAAAATTATTATGTTCGCGGAAAAATCCGCCGAGTATTACGCGGTCAAGAAGTGAGACATCCGCCACTTTTTCCACCATCTTTCTGGTCTGTACATGACAGAGTAGAAACAGGTATACCAAGAACTCAAAATAAGGTAGAAGCATGGCATCGGCGTTTCGAAACTTTAGTAGGGTCGGCTCATGTTGGACTTTTTAAAATGATAGCCGAGCTACAAAAAGAGCAAAAACATACTGAAGATGAAATAGAATGTATCATTCGTGGAGAATTTAAATCAAATTTAAAACGTAAGGATATGCAGCGAGAAAACAGAATTTTAACTGTTTCATGAGAAAGAAGAATGCGCGCTTTTAGACTACCTGCGGGCATTAGATCACAATCTGAAGTTTTAATTTAATCCTCCTTTTATGCATTTTTCTCTTAGTTAATAAGTTTGCTTTATGCTTTTAGTTTAATATGTAGCTTTTAGCTATAGTATGTTTTATAAATAAACAAAGTAATATGTAGCCTTTAGCTATAGTATGCTTTATAAATAAACAAATTTCAAATAATTATTATATCAATTTCTGTAAATAAAGTTTTTTTATAAGTTTCATTTAACTTCATTCCATTTAACGCCCGATTGGACGAATCGTCGTTGGAAAAATGGTCCCTTGGACAAATTGTCTGATTGGACCAATCGGCATTAGACCAATCGTCATTGGACCAATTGTCTGGGACCGGATTTTTTGATACCAGCCCACATGGGTACTACTTCTTTGTCCTAAACATAAATAAAACACAATCACTAAACTTTTATGAACTTTAATTGTCAAAAGCAATCATTCAAACAATAAACGCTATACATGAACATACGAATAATAAAGTGCAGAGAAATGATAAAAGACTTTCCAAAGTTAACAGTAAATTAGGCAGTCAAAGCTAAGGCTGTAGAATAGATTAAAAAGTAAATAAACTGTAGGATTGGAGGGTCAGAAATAGTTCAACACTTTTGAATCTGTTGCGCTCTTCTGTGCCAAAGATTTGATGATTTTCATCATCGGATATTTTTTGCAGTATATCCGGTTCACAGGACATTAGCATAAATGCTTCGAGATGTACAGGACTCATGGTGCTACGCAACCGATTCTTTACGAGTTTAAGTTTGGAAAAAGTCCGTTCGCAACAGATTTGTGTGGTTGGCAGCGTGAGATGTGTAGCAGGTAAACAGCGTACTGTAGGCGTCTGAGTACAAACAGTATTTCTCAAGGAATAAGTAGAAGCACAGTGGACATGCTTTACATTGTCGTCGTCGACATCTTCGAATGTATCACTGTCGCTGTCTTCACCATCTTCATTCAAAATAATCATCTTGTAATTATCTGAAACGCTGCGCTTAAAGCTTTGCCACATTGACCCAAAATCAAGCAGTTCTTCTCGAATTTGTTGCGGTGTGGCTTGTGAATTAAAATGCAGAACCTTTTCACTCGGTGCTTGGAATGCGGTAAACGGTAAGCGAGCTACTTCGCCAAAGTTCTTGGGATCAGGACACGCGAGATCAGCTAAGATTTTTTAATTCTGGCAAAATCGTCTTTCCAGGTTGTTTGTAATAATATCTAAAACACGGTTATAAACCTGCACTTTGTATTTTTCAGTGGCATCACTAATCGGCTCGTCATCACTGCTTTCCCCTGGCAATCGCTTTCGTTTCCGTGATCTAACCGCTGCCAATTCGGACTCAATTTCATTTCTTTCAAGACTTTCATCATCATCATCATCATCATCCAACTTTTCATTTGCCCATTTGGCAAATTTTTTGGCAGCCGCTTCAGTATCTTCAAAGTCACGCGAAATTGCACCGAGTTGCTCCAGTGTATCTGTTACCATATTGTGAGATTGTAGCAGATCCATTCCCTTTGTCCGAAGATACTTCGAAAGATGAGTGGTGTATTGAAAGATTCGAAGATAAAGCTGAGCTTGTTTAGTTTAAGGTTTGAAATACTTTTTAGGTTCACTGTTTATTTATGTCACTTAGGCTAGGCCTAGAAGTAAACAACATAGTTGAGAATTTTCTGGAAATTGATGAATTCCGATTGAACAAAAATACAATTATTTGATGTTTATCAATGCAAGTATTTAAGCTACAACTTAAAAATTGCTGAACAACCAGATAAGAAAAATTTATATGTTCTGCTACTATACATGGAAACGACGCTGTTCACTTTAATACAAATGTCATACAGACACAGTATGACGATATGACTCCAATTTACGAGTATTTATTCAATATTTTAAGTTATAATTTACAACTTAACGATGTTGTAGCGATACGTTTCTATAGTGACGACGATTTAAAACATATTTTTAAATAATTTTCACATATATATATATATATATATATATATATATATATATATATATATACACACGTATGTTATTTTCTTTTTAGCATAATCGCTATGTATTTCTCAATCATCACACTGTTGGCGGCCCACCCCGGGGTATACCCGATCCCCCGAAGGCCCAATCCGCCCCTGACTGCAGGTGATACTTGACAAACATTAAGAAGACTAAGATCGATGTCCATCCCTCTACTGTACGTCGCACATTGAGAAAGAATGGTCTGCATGGAAGAGTTGCACGAAGGAAACCTCTCTGCTACGAAAAGCGCACAAAGAAGCTCGTTTAAAGTACGCTAAGAATTATCAAAATGATGGATTTGCATTCTGGAAGAAAGTTGTCTGGACAGACGAGACCAAAATTGAATTACTGGGGAACAACGAGCAACGGTATGTTTAGCGAAAATCAAATACTGCCTTCGAGGAAAAAACGTCCTTCCTATGGTTAAATATGGTGATGGTAGTTTGCTTCTTTGGGGCTGATTTAGTGCTTCTGATCCACGAAACTTTATCATCATCAACGGAATCTTGAATTCAAAGAAATATCAGAAAATTTAGAAGAAAATGTATTGCCTTAAGTTCGGTAGCTGCGAATGAGTCGCGTATGGGTACTGCAACACGATAATGATCCAAAACATAAGAGAGTCCCATGAAATAGGTTCAACAAAAGAATTTCAAGATTCTCAAGTGGCCCAGTCAAAGCCCAGACCTCACTTTAATCGAGAATTTATAGTTTGATTTGAAAAAAGTTGTCGGCAAAAGAAACCCTTCGAATCTGAATGAATTACAACATTTTTTTTTTAGAAGAATGAGCTAAAATTTGTACCGAGAGATGTCGAAACCTCGTAGAAAAATACCCAAAGCGAATCAATAAAATCATTCAAGCCTGAGGTGGACACACAAAGTATTAAATAATCTTGTAAATAAATGTCCGAAAACTTTTGCACTTTAACACTTCTTTATTTTCCTCAAATTCTTTAATGTTTTACATTTTGTGTTGGAGTTAAACAAATTTTTTCATTCGTTAATCTTTTCCAAGCGAACGGTAAACTTTTCACACTTATCCTATATGCATGGTGCAAAAGATAAAGACGAATATGACTTAAATATTTCTCTGTACGAATACTTATGAACGCCACTGTATATATAAATTATATTCCGTTTGAATTTGCAAATACAGTGTATTTCCGTGTTCACTCTACAGATATATAAACAATATTATTGTAAAATAAATACAGGCTTGTATACGGACGGTTTGCGACTGCAAATACGCGTCGTTTTTGGTCCAGTTTGCGTACAGCAAACCCGTTAGTACGAGTGTGGCTGCGACTGATAGGAGTAAATCTGTACCGTCTTAGGGAGAAAACCAAACTTGCGGTGCATCTTGCTCCTGAAGAAGCATGCATCAGGACTGATGATAACTGGAAGTGTCTGCAATACAAACTAACGAAAATTACAATAAACTGAATACGGATATGGATGTTCTTTTGATTAAACTAACAAGGAGCAGTGTTGTTTTCAGTGGTGATGAACCATGTACGGAAGCCTCGTCAGCACTTTGCCCCCATATTTGTGAGCTGCTCGTAACCTGAAGTAGGCGTTATTGGCAGAATGATGCTCTCTGTGAAAAGATGTTTAACTCTTCATACTTCCACTTAAACTATGAATGCATCGATTAATATTTTATATATACATACACACACAACATTCAACAAAGTTTTATTTTGACGTTAAAAAAGAACTTAATGATTCAATAATTGTCACTTATTTCGTTTTATGATGTTACGGTACCGACCACGATAATGAATGAATGAATGAATGAATTAGTTCCTTGAACCATCAAATACTCCAATAAGTGACACACACTCTGGCTACACGAAGGGTGGTGCCTGTAAGAAACAATACAAAGATCTTTGTAAGCGTGGCCTATGAATGACAGATATGCATGCATCGTCATTTTGACAAAAAACTACGATAAGGACTACGAAGTGATTGTTTAGGCTTTGTTCGAAATGATTTTCTTTCGTGCTTCACAAGTTTGAAAAGTTGTGAAGGTCAGTGTACACTGCACAATATCCATTACAAAGTTTTCCTGAACAATTAATGTACCGTTATCTAATGAAATCTACGCGTACCGCTCATATACGCAGAACGAACCAACTAACTTCAGATCTATGCAAACTGATATTTCCTGCTGCGCATCTTATGGACAAAGTTAATTGTTTAATATGTATCTTTGTGCAGTAAAAATTTCATCAACGTCGATCAAGTCATAAAATGTGAAATAAGTTTTTTTTTTTTCAGACGATGGTCCGTTATTCTTCTCACATCCGGCCATACCTGGATTCTGCGATTCTCCCTATATTAATTATAGGCAATTGGGATAGACATAGTTTGATTCTCACGACTCCTAAAAGTACCTTCCCATATCTTAGTCACACAAATAGTGTGTGTGTGTGTGTGTTTTGACAAAAGTAAAAAGACACCTTCGGTTTCTCTGTCTCTCATATATATATATATATATGTAAAGAACGACGCTTGTGTAGAAGAACGTTCTGAACAAGATGAGGAGGAAGAACGAACAAATGAAAAAGGAGGTAACCACCCGGGAATCGAACCCGGGATCTTCCGATTGCCGGTCAGATATGCTATCCACTACACCATGGGCCTCGATTAATCAGAAGTCGTAATTCTCCTACATACGAGCAGAAACCAATGCCCTGAGGGGGCACCTTCGCATGCCGTACATATAAATACATTTTAACTGCAAACAACACACAGTATAATTAATGTAAAGAACGACGCTTGTGTAAAACGTTCCGCACAAAATGAGGAAGAACGAACAAATAAAAAATGAAGATCCCGGGTTCGATTCCCGGGTGGTTACCTCATTTTTCATTTGTTCGTTCTTCCTCCTCATCTTGTGCGGAACGTTCTTCTACACAAGCGTCGTTCTTTACATTAATTATACTGTGTTGTTTGCAGTTAAAAAAATAAAAAAAATATATATATATGGGTGAGTCAAAAGTAGCGCCCGATTTCTGTTTTTTCGGCTGTCAGATTCTTTCTGGGAAGTCATGAAAATTGCAAGTAAAACAGCTTGGTACAGTTCCGTAATAATTTTCCCCCGAATAAATGGTTAGATAAAACATGTCATTCATTTATTTCTACCTTCTTGTACACTGTAATACAAATGGCAAACAAACAATCAACTGACAGAAATCGGGCGCTACTTTTGACTCACCCTGTATATATATATATATATATATATATATATATATATACTGTATATAAAACACGTTTTGTAAAATCTGCAGTAGTGGTGTAGTGGTTAGCAATCAGTGATGTAGTCGAGACCACCAAGTCCGAAACTGAGACCGAGACCGAGACCTGATCCTGTGAGACCAAGATCGAGACCGGGATCAAAGGTTCGAGATCGAGATCTACCTTCCGAGATCGAGACCCTTAAAATTCGAGACCGAGATCGAGATCGAGACCAAGCTCATGCCCTTTCAATTTGTTTTACACTACTATGGAAATTAGACTATGTTAAGTATATTAAGTATGTTAAGTATATCATTGATGACGTCATTTTTTAACATTTACAATTGGCAATTGCGATTTGTTCTACGAATCGGTACGTTGTAAATATAAGTGATGTGAAGGGTTGTCGAGTTATTCTATGCTTTATTGAATTTGTCGGTACTGTTTTCTTTATGCTGTATTTCTTGCATTATTTTTATGTGAAGCATTTTATTTTTTTAAATACATATTGGATGGGAGGATAATTTTTATCACGCTACAGAGGTTGACACGCCGTTTGGCAACACTAAGTGGCCTTATAATATATACTTATATATATAATATATATAATTCTCTATTTAGTGTTTCCATTTTCAATAAAATTAATCTGACGGGGGCGGGGGAGGGCAATTTTTTTTTGTAGCGCTAACCTAAAAAATCCAGACCCACACCGCCCCGCAAGACAAACGTGGCAACTCAAAACAGGGTGACTGATTAGTGAATACCTAGAGTCCCTTACTTTTACAAACTTTCATAAACATTCTGAATTGTGTCTGTTCAACTAAGCCACCATCATGAGTATGCCAATAACATCTATTTTTCATTACGGTCTCGAGGTCTCGAAAGGTCTCGGGGAGAAAAACCGAGACACCGTCGATCGAGACCGAGATCTAAATAGCGGAGACCGAGACCGAGATCGATATCTGCAAATTGGGTCTCGAGATCGGTCTCGAGACCGAGACCGATCTCGAGACCTACATCACTGTTAGCAACGCTGACTACGGAGCCATCAGCCCTGGGTTCGATTCCCGGTGACGATAGTTGGCGCGCAGTAAATCCAGCTGTTCATCCATCCATACAATAAAAGTGGTTCGTAGATAAATGGGTACCCTGGGTAGCCTTGTGGTTAAGACGCTAGGCTGCTGCTGATCGGGAGGTCATGAGATCGAGTTCGGGCGAGGACTTGTAATTTCTGACCACCCGTGGTGGGTCGTGGGTTGGATTCAACGTTAAGCTGTAGGTCTAAGGTGGAGCAACAAGCTTGACCTTCGTCAGAATGAACAATTACAATTTGTAGGTTACAATACAGGTCAATTATAACTTGTAAGTTACAAAATGCAGGTCAATAATTCAAAGGGCCTACTGGACATCAAAGTAATGCCACTGGGGTTTGTGGCACAGCAAATCAAAGTTAGGGGCAGTGTTAAGTCTACATCTCATGTGTGATGCATTTTATGTCAAAGAGATCCCGCATTAACCTTGTCTGATAATAATTAAAGTTGTAAACTTCCTGGGAACATTCCCGATACGGAAATTTGGCCTATTTTACAGGAACACAGGAATCAACATAAGTAAGCCTTACAAGAAGCACAATTCCCGGAAGCTGAGGCCTTTTAGTAAATTTTAAGTAATTTTAACTAAAAAATTAAGTTTTTCCCAAGAATGAACATTTCGTTGGGGAAGTGGGTGGGAGGCCTGGATACGCTATTGCATACAACCAAGTACTAACTTTAGCATGTTGCCATGTTCAACCAAAATGCAGTAACTAGAACTTATATAACACTGCAACAATGTTTTGTTTATGTTGATTTTTCGATCTTTTCTATATGTTTCGGCCACGCTGATTACAGATTTGGCATCGGTTTTGCTCGAAAAACTATAATTTTTATGATATGGTCAAATTTAGAAATCTTACTTTTTCGCCATTTTTAAGGCATTTTTAAGGCATTTTTAAGGCATTTTTCTGAAATAGCAATAGTAATTTCAAGTGCAAAATTCAAAATGTCCCCAAAACTGGGGTTTATTAGTAATGTTTTTATTGGTTAAGGTCCATTATTAAATATATGTATACATTTGGTTTCTTATTTCTGTTTATAAAATGTTTTTTTTTGTATTTTCCAGATATTTGAATTAGAATTATATGGTGATGGCTGCCAATAGGCCCTGCAAACACACTGCAGATTCATTTTGTTATGTTTGCGGCCATTACATCAATCTAAAACAGGTAAAGCACAAAACTGACATAGGAACGAAGTTTTGTACAGCATATCACGCTTACTTTGTCATGTCCATGGGCGATCAAAATAAATCATGGGCACCTCACCTTTGCTGTGAAAGCTGCCGTTCCACATTAGAAGGATGGCTGCGAGGTATTAGAAAAGGCATGCCATTTGCTATTCCTCGCATTTGGAGGGAGCAAACCAATCACCACGATGATTGCTACTTCTGCAATGGAGACATTTCACTCTACAAGAGAGGTAAAGGTCGAAAAAATGTCCTATATCCAAATATCCTATCTTCTATTGCCCCAGTCTCCCATAATGAAGATTTACCCGTTCCATGCCCACCCACCATGGAGGAAATAGAAGAAACGCCTTTAATATCCTCCGATGAAGATGAAGATGCTGACTTCGAGGCAAGCTCCAATAATTGAAGGAAGAATATGAAAATGTAAAGCAGTTGCTAGACAAAATAAAATAGTGAACATAGATGGGATGTATGTGGGGACTTCAAAATGCTAGGATTCCTGCTTGGACTACAGGGCAGTTACACTATATATTCGTGTTTCCTCTGCCTTTGGGACAGCAGAGCAGATAGTGAGCACTTTGTCAGAAAGGAATGGCCCGTGAGAAATGAGCTTAATCCAGGCAAACACAATGTTCTTAACGAAGCCCTTGTTCCAACAGACAAAATTTTGCTACCCCCGCTGCATATCAAGCTTGGTCTTATTAAGCAATTCATCAAAGCTTTGGATGCTGAAAGTGATGCTCTTTATCATATACATTCAATGTTTCCCAAACTTTCTGAAGCTGAAATGAAGGGAGGCATATTTGTTGGACCTCAAGTCAGACGCATGTTAACATCTAGAGTTAGAAGAAAAAATGACAGCTCTTGAAAAAAATGCTTGGCAGTCATTTCGGCTGTAACAAGAAGAAGAACAACTACAAAGAGCTAGTAGAAAATCTACTCAAACACTTTCAAAGGCTAGGTTGTAGACAGTGATGGGCACCGTTACATTAAATTGGGCGGCGTTACCGTTACTCGTTGAAAATGTACTCGGCATTCCCGTTACATCGTTACTTTTGAAAATCCTGAAAGCGTTACCGTTACTCGATACACGTAACGACGTTACAAGTAACTAGTTACATTTGATATTCCACTCTCTAGCATTCACGCTGCTACTGAATAATATTTTATGGCCCTACGGGTTGGCAACATGGTGATCGATGTTGCCACTCATCAGTGCAAGCACGCGTATGGAACTAATTCAGTAGTTGTTAAAAATAAAATTTATTAAACAGTAAATGAATGTCGGTTATTGTGTAGTGGTTCCCCTTCCTTCATTTGTATACTTCATTATTTATTTTACTTTCTAGTCAATTTCTCTATCTCCTTCATCGTTCTCTTTACGCTCGTTTCACTTTCTTTCGCTGTACTTTATATAAATATGGGTAGCATGACCGAGTGGAAAGCCGTTATCATTCAAACAAATGCATGGAGGACGGGGGGGGGGGATAATTATACGCTTATTAACATTTTACTAACTTTATTTATACCGAAGCCACTTTTAGTCAAACGGGGTAATGCGGAGGGGAATTTAACTTTAACACTTAAGCCGGAGACATAAAAGGATATTCTAAATTTACAATTACATCTTAACACAAAAATACACCAAGTTACTAAGCCCAAGGCCGCCCGATGACTGCCGGGCATTACTCTTATTTCTATATTTTTTTTATAAACAAACCATTATTTATCGTAATTACATTTATTAAATATTATTATCTTCTTTATTAATTTCTTATAACCAAAACATTCTAATTTTTAATTAGACATTACTACAATTGTTATCGCTATGGTATCGATTTTGTTATAATTTATGATACATATAAACAGAACATCGATCACAAACACAATATGGTAATAAAAGAATATGAAGCTCAACATTATTTATGATTATGAAGCTGAACACGTCAGCACAAAGCACTATAGTATTATTACGTCTTTACAGTTGGGCATTGAGCGTACGCGGCGAAGATACAAGTTTTGATATAAAAATTCTTACTATTTTCCTTACAGCAGTTTCAAGCGAGTTAGTTAAATTTTGATCGAAAGTTTTTTCTCATAATTTCCGTGTGTACCAACTTTTTCTTGGGTTTATAAGCTTTATACATGTAACAAGTAACGAAAAAATCTGTTACATTGATACAAAATTTGCAAAGCGTTACCGTTACATTGATACATTTGAAAATCTTTCAGGCGTTACCGTTACTCGTTACTTTTGTAACGTTCGTTACGTAACGTCGTTACATGTAACGCGTTACTACCCATCTCTGGTTGTAGAATGTCCCTGAAGTTACACTATCTGGACTCGCATTTAGAATTCTTCAGACCAAATTGGCACCAAGATATCCAAACCATGGAGAGGAGATATCAGGGAAAATGGGCCGAAGCTATGATAGGCGACTATATCTGGTGTTTAATACGAGATAATCCACGGGACTACAAGAGAAAAAGTCGCTCAAATGTACATTTTTAAGCATTATCCGTTTAGATTTGTGAGCATATTTATGTGCATATTATATTTGGGTGCATTATAGATACCGTATATGCTCGTGTATAGGTCGAGTTTTTAAGACTGAATTCTTAGGCAAAAATTAGGGGGTCGACCTATATAACGGTAACATTTTCGTGGGGTTGAAATCCGCGCATGATGGGGAGGGCTAGGAGCTACTGTTAGCTTCAGACATGAAAAATATTTACTATTTAGTACCAGTAAACAATGAAAACATAAAATATGTACCAATTATTAAAATTACCAAATATGTACCAATAATTATTAAAATTACAGAATGGTAGCACAGGATGATATAAAACATAAAATGAATACATTTTTAAAAGTTTATTTATAGAAAGATACATCAATTTTTGTTCATTAAATTGCAGTTTTTGGAAATGAGTTTTATATGCCATAAAATATGGTGCTTTATTACCCTAATTTGTTGTTCCACTACCCTCAACAACTGGGGTCGACCTATACACGAGGCATATGATAAATTAATGATTTCTTGGCCAAAAATCAAGGGTCGACCTATACTCGGGTGTATATACGATACATTATATACGCATTATTTATATATACATTATATATCTTTAAATATGAAATATATTTATTTTCCTTTCCTTTTCTTCATTGTGATTTTGCTCTCTGATAAGCCACTAGGTACAAAAATAGATTATGGTTTTCAGAAGAAACTAGAGTTTTCACGAGAAAACTATTTTTTAATTCAGCGCACCCAAACACAAAGAAACACCAAAAAACACAAATTTTCCAAAATTTTGTTCCATAGTGTAATCAAACCAAGCTCTACTAACCGCAGATACAAACAGTTAGTGTGTACACGGCTTAAGTGTCAAAGCTCTATACAAAACATGAGGACAAACGATCGACAATCTTAACCTCTTAACGACCGAAGTTTTTGTAGGGTTGTTATAAGTGCGTGTATTGGAAACGGTACATATTCGACCCAGTGGTCCAAAAGAGGTTAACAGAACTAAAAGGAGAAACGCTTTGATGCTGGTAACTCAGATCAAGTCCGAGGCATCTCGAAAACTTTGTATCTTAATTTTGGCTCTCTTCAGATGGGATAGGGGGGAGGGGCATTTTTGTGGACATTCGTTCTTGGCCCCTCCTTCCTGCATAAGAAAATCATAATACTCATAAGTAATAAATAATTTTAACTTCCTTATCAGTACTCCATGCAGTCGTTTAAACCTTTTCAACGCCGAACAACTGTTAGCAAGTGTGTTTGAACACTTGTCCTGTCGTTGCGCAATTTTATGTCTTTTTATGCCTTACATTAAAGGTTACGAGTTATTAAACTTTGTCGCGCAAAACCATAAAACTCTTCGTAACGTACATAAATAGAGTTTCGCATGACCAATGCACAAATGTAGTCACCTATTCGACGTCCTTTATCGGAGGCACACAGAGGAATGGTGCACTCAATTATAACGCATCTGTGTCCAATCCTATTGGCTGGCCTAATCATAATCGTAATGTGTGTGTGTGTGTGTGTGTGTGTGTGTGTGTGTGTGTGTGTTTTACAGGCTACACTCTAAATAGATGTTTCGTTAAATGTTTCACTGTCCCAATTTTGTGAATTTTGAAATGTCTAATGCCTACATATTAATTGAATATTTCATTAGACATTTCAGTTAGTCAATTGAAATGTCTAAATTGTACCAATTTTATAAACAGTTGAAAGGACTAATGTGAAATGTCCAATACATAAAATGTTTAATGAACTCCCTGACAATCAATATCTAATGCATGAAGATTTAAGGAGCTTAAGTTTAAATATCAATTTAACTTTATATGAAAAGAATTGGGATCACCTGAAGATCAGGGCACCCAGCCTTCGTCAGTTAGCCTTATAAAGCTAACTAACGAAAATATCACGACTTACCTAACCAATCGTTAGGTCAACTGTACGCACTTGACGAGTGGTTAGGTTAAATCGTGATATTTTCGTTAGTTAGCCTTATAAGGCTAACTAACGAAGGCTGGGGGCCCTGATCTTCAGGTGATCTAAGAATTGCTTCAAAGCATTTCTCTTAAAAACGTTTGACTTTCAATTTACATCCATTTCTTCCTGTAATTGACTCTATCCCTATCAAATAACTTCCAATAATTCATATTATCAAAGCCATTTATCAGTTTTAAATACTCAAATTAGTCAACACTTTCCAAGCGAATACAAATTTAGAGTTCAGCTAATCTATACTCAAATGTTTTGCTTCTCACTTCTGGACTCACTTTGGTTCTTCAGCCCGAATCCTTTCGAACTTATCAGTCTTTTCTCAAGTACTACAGGCTGTCTAACTTCAACTTGAGATTGTTGAGAGACAAGACCTAGGTCTACATGGAATAAATGAATAATGTGCACAAATGTAATAGTTTTTCCTCTTTACGAAATGAGTCTCTAAATACGAGCACGTAAATAGACCGAGTCAAAATTTCAAAACATTTTTAACCACAATGCGCTGCGCGTGTGTCTTGGAGCAAACAATAGAGAATTAACTTATCAAGTTATCATACAAACGAAATGCTTAATTTTTACACCTCCATATATCGTCTATGGCTCAACACAATAGCATGCGAGGACAAATCTTTTTTGACCCCAACTAGCACTTGGAGGACGGCTCTTCTGAAGGCTATAACTTTTTTCCACACGCACTTTACACCAAAAGATAGACGACGTCGCTGTCGTGAATAATTTGATGTAAACATCGAACAAATTCGTCCACTATAAAAAAGTTTAGAGCAAAGTTAATGTGGCTCAAAAATTATTCAGCTTGAGTACGCCGTTCGTCCGTATGACGCTGGGCGGAGCTTATTCGTCGAGGGTTCTAAGCTCCGCCCAGCATCATGCAAAACCAAAATTTCGGCTATTTTATAATTCGTGGTGTCAGACCAAGTGTTTAACTTTGAATTTTTAATGCCAAATGTTTTTTGTCTGTTATTCTTGCCCTGTTCTTTTCAAGGTTTATTATTATGCAAACAAAAAAGATTTGTCTTTTCGCAAAAGCATTTGTCAGACTAGTTTGAAACATTTACACATCGTCTTCACATATTTGAAATAGCTAGTCAGAATAGCTATTATTCACTTTGGAAAGCTACGTGCATTATGAAACAGCTAGTCAACATTTTAGAATAGCTATTAATTATTCACTTCGGAAAGCTACGTACATTATGAAATGTCTAGTAGACGCTTCATATCCATAACCAAAAGTGTAACAAAAAACAAAAAACCAAGATCCACTCTAGGCTAGCCTAATAAAAAGTAAAAAGTACAAGCAAACAAAAATGAAGAATACTGAAAACTCGCTTATAAATGTGTAAAGTTTTCACACAGGAATAATGGTAGTACAGGTCAAGTACAAAAAAGACAAAACTCTTCTTCACTCACCAGTCAATGTTGACAGAAAATAGCTGGAAAAACTAAACATTTTAAAACTGAAATTATGCTCCACCCAGCCAAGTTAAATATACCACTATTCTTCTATATAATACTAATAATCTTACACTGTATCCCCAAGTAGCATCCCTGAAACTGAAAACGTCTATCCGAAAGTTCTTACAAGAGTTCGCATCAAGCTTCCTATCTCTACCAACAGGGTATCATCTGAGAACTCCCAGCGTTCTGAAATCAGACCCGACCAGCGCCTCCTACTACATTTACTAGCAAAGGTGGCATTACTACTACTACTCTATCCTAACTAGCCTTTCCTGTATCTCCCTTTACATTGACGAAAAAGAAAATAGAAAGGAGCAAAAGAAAGCAATAAGAGAGAGAGAGAGAGAGAGAGAGAGAGAGAGAGAGAGAGAGAGAGAGAGAGAGAGAGAGAGAGAGAGAGAGAGAGAGAGAGAGAGAGAGAGTGTTAAAAGGAAAAGAAGTACCTCAAAAGGCCTTGCGGCCCATACCGAGGAGGTACCAATGGCAACGGGTGCCACGGAAAATTTTCTACACACTCAAATAGTGTGCAAGATTTGGTCTAACCTTTTCTTGAAATGATCCACAGAGGAACTGTTCACAACTTCTGAAGGTAAACTGTTCCACGTGTCACAGATCTTATAGGTAAAGTAATTCCCAAACACACTAGTCCTAAACCGTTTCAAATCTAACTTCCAACCATTGTTGCGAGTTGGGTTATCATTTAAACTAAACATGCTTCTAAAATCGACATCGTTGAACCCGCGTAAGAGCTTGAAAACCTCGATCAGTTGACCGCGCAGCCCCCGAATTTCCAGCGAAAACAAGTTCAGGGGGCGTAACCGTCGATTGTAGCCCATATGCCTAACGGAAGGGATTAACTTTGTGGCCTTCGTCTGCACTCGCTCCAGCCTCTCAATATCTTTCCTGAGGGTGGGCGACCAGAACTGCACAGCATACGCCAGGTGCGGCCGAACCAGAGAATTGTACGGAGAGAGCACAATCTCCTTGTTCCGAAACCGAAATTGCCTCCTGATATAACCCAACAACTTCTGGGCTTTCTTTTCCACCTCTACGCACTGTTTGGTAAACTTAAGGTCGCTGCTAATTAGCACACCCAAGTCCTTTTCCATATCAGTTGCCGCGATATTACTCCCCAACAATGGAGTAGTCCGACTTGGGATTGGCGTAGCCAATGTGCATCACCTTGCATTTACCCAAGTTAAGCGGCATGTGCCATTTTTCGGACCACTCTCATATCTTACGTAGGTCCGCACGCAGTTGCTCGATCGCTTCTGGCGTCCCAACATTGGCACCAAGCTTGGTGTCATCAGCGAATTTGGCGATCCGACTGACGATGCCACCGTCGATATCATTTATGTAAATGATAAACAACAGTGGCCCCAAAACGGAACCCTGAGGAACCCCACTAGTGACCGGGTGGCCGGTATATTCCCCCACGGTATATTCCACACGGTAAATTCCACCAGGTAAATTCCACCAATGGTAAATTCCACCAAAGTAAATTCCACCAGGTAAATTCCACCCCAAATTATTTAAAATAAAATATGATATAAATAAGTAAAATGTAAATATTTTATTCCTATGGGTACAAATAGAAGAATACAACGAATATTACAATAATTTATGGTGCTCTTCCAATATGTGCTCTACCGCGAAATTTACATTCCAATACGTGATCTACCTTAGATTATTCGGATTAGCAGCAGGTACGTTAGTTAGCCTTATAAGGCTAACTAACGAAAATATCACGACTTAACCTAACCAATCGTCAAGGGCGTATAGTTGACCTAACGATTGGTTAGGTTAAGTCATGATATTTTCGTTAGTGCTAATCCGAATAATCTAAGGTAATATTTACATTTTACCTATTTAAATCATTTAAGTAATGTAAGTAAAATGTAAATATTACCTTAGATTATTCGGATTAGCACAAACGAAAATATCATGACATAACCTAACCAATCGTTAGGTCAACTATACGCCCTTGACGATTGGTTAGGTTAAGTCGTGATATTTTCGTTAGTTAGCCTTATAAGGCTAACTAACGTACCTGCTGCTAATCCGAATAATTTAAGGTAGATCACGTATTGGAATGTAAATTTCGCTGTAGAGCACATATTGGAAGAGCACCATAAATTATTGTAATATTCGTTGTATTCTTCTATTTGTACCCATAGGAATAAAATATTTACATTTTACTTATTTATATCATATTTTATTTTAAATAATTTGGGGTGGAATTTACCTGGTGCAATTTACTTTGGTGGAATTTACCATTGGTGGAATTTACCTGGTGGAATTTACTTTGGTGGAATTTACCATTGGTGGAATTTACCATTGGTGGAATTTACCTGGTGGAATTTTCCGCGGTGGAATTTTCCGCGGTGGAATTTACCTAGAACCAGTGACCGAGGCCCAACCCGAACTAACCCCTTTAATTACAACCCTCTGCTGCCTATTCTTCAGCCAGTTTTCAATCCACCTACCTACTTCCCCACCGATACCCAGCGCGCGCACTTTCGCCATTAGCCGGCGGTGAGGTATCTTATCAAAGGCTTTCTCAAAGTCGAGATAAAGTATATCAATCGCCCTACTCTTATCATACTCACTCAACATGACGTGGAAAAATTCGAGCAAGTTGGTGAGACACGACCTATGCCGTCTAAACCCATGTTGAGAGTCCCCAAGCAGCTTGTAGGAATCCAAATGGTGAACGATCCTATCTGCTATTATTCCCTCTAATAATTTACCTACAACTGAAGTGAGACTAATGGGACGATAGTTCCCTGGACTTTCGTGATCCCCTTTCTTAAAGATAGGGGTCACGTTGGCTTCTCTCCAGTCACCAGGCACCTGGCCCGTCTCTAACGATTTGTTGAAGACTGTAGCCAGGTGGGGAGCCACTTGGTCGCGCACCTCCCGCAACATACTGGGGAGAAACTGGTCTGGCCCAGGAGCCTTAAACGCGCTCAGTTTGTCTATTCTATCGGCAACGACTGTCGCGGTACATCGAACACTATCCAGGCCAGCACCTTCGTGCCTGACGCCTGGCTCGGGGATGATGCGGGTGTCCTCCCTGGTGAACACTCCCGCAAAGTACTAATTAAGTACATTAGCGATGTTCGCGTCGGAGGTCCGCAGAACGCCGCTTCCGTCCTTTAACGGACCTATCATGCTTTTAATGGGCTTTCTACTATTAATATAACTGAAGAACTCCTTAGGGTTCCCCTTGCAGAGGCTTGCCACCCGTAGTTCTTCGTTACGCTTCGCTAGCCTAACCTTCGCCTTCACTTCCCTACACAGGCGGACATACACTTCAGTGTTTTCATGGGAACGATTGGCCTTCGCTCTCCTATACGCTACTTTCCTATTTCAGATCGCCGAAGCGATGTCACGACTGAACCACTTAGGCTGCGTTGAAGCAGGTGTGATCGGTTTTGAGGGTATGGCAGCAGACTGCAGCACCATAAACTCGTCCTGGAATGCACTCCACACTCCCTCAACATCGCCGCCGACCTCTAACCCCATCTCACCTACGCTATCCCGGAGGCTAACAAAGTCCGCCCGCCGTAGATCGAGCTTATTGCCTCTCGAGTTACTACGCTTCACCCGAGGGACGCACACACGGAACCTAATCAGACCGTGATCACTCCCGCCGATTCGTCAACGGTGAGGCCAGTGACGAGGTTGTCTTCGGTCGTGAATACTAAGTCTAGAACGCTTTCGCCTCGTGTAGGCTCATTGACCCACTGAGTGAGGAAGTTCTCATCAGCAAAGTCAACTAGCCTCCTCCCTTCAGCATCAGCAGTCCTGTCTTCCCACTTTATGCCGCGACAGTTGAAGTCTCCTAAAACTACACACACCCTATCCCCTAGCAGGCTACGGAGTTCGGTGAACAGGGCTGTATCCTCCTCGAGGAGGAGATGCGGAGGTCTGTACACCAAGATTAACCTATAGTTCGTTCCTCCCACGTTCAGAGAGAGAGAGAGAGAGAGAGAGAGAGAGAGAGAGAGCGTGGTTTCCCAAATAAAAATTAACACAATTATTCAGAGATTTTGACTCCCGATAATTCCCATCAATTAAGTACGTAGAAGTAAATAAAATAAGAAAAAATAGGGGCTATCATTTGAGAAGTCGTATTCCTCTGATACCAGACCCCACCAACGACTCCCACTATATTTACGAACAGAAACAACCCCAATTAACTTTCCCTACGTACGCCATAAAGCCAATGGCGTCGCGAGCTCGCAGCGAGGGTGGAGTTAAACGATGCAGGTCTACAGAATCGAAATGGGATCAGGTGGTCCCTTGGCTGTAATACTTCCTCCTAATCGCATTCCAAATAATTAACAAACTCAGCCATGAAAAGAGTTTGCATATTCGGTTAGGTTAGGTTAGGTGTACTGCAAAATTCGTAGTCTATATAAATACGAGCGAAATGGACAATGTCTGTCTGTCCCGAACTTTCTCAGCTCCCACTGGACGGATCCCACCCAAACTTGGCAGGGTGGTAACCATACGTGACCCTGCGCGTAACATAGGCTATCAAAATTTCAATGCATTATCACAAAGTTATATATATATATATAATATTTAGGAGAAATCCAATGACAAGGAGGAATGTAAATGCCATGAAAAGTCTTCTTTAATGCGCAACGTTTCGAGCAATACGCTCATCATCAGGCTAGATAATAACAATATGAAATTAGAATCAATAAATAAATGTGAACAAGACAAAATAATTTCTATAAAACCTATTCATTAAAAGCAAATTTTAAAAAGACTAAAAGAAGAGGGTTAAATTCAAAGTTATAAAAATTTACATATAAAATTACAAGAAATTTAAAAGCTATTTTTAAATTACATATAGTAAATTTGAAATTAGTACACTGGAATAATTAACACTAATACAATGGAATAATTAACACTACGAACCTTTCAATGCTGGTTCCGAGGCACGAGTAATTTAAAACAAAACAAAACAGGAAACAAGCTATGGGTTGGGCGGTTGGAGAGTTATAAGTTAGGGGAGGGGGGATTATAATAAATTGGGGAGGGGGGATTATAAAAAATTTAGAGGGACAGCTGAGGAATCCACGTTTAGAGAAGGGGTCAATGTTTTAATATAAAGAGATTCCAAAATTCTAAGTGAGTTAGGACAAGAATTACAACCGAGAATTTTAAAATTATCTAAAGTGACATCAGTTTTACATTTTATACTATGTTCCCGAATACTGGAGGCTTCTTTTTTATTTAAAATTTTACCTGTTCGGCAACTTATTCCCATATGCGAATAAAATCTAGCCCTGAGGGAGCGCACGGTGCTGCCAATATAAGTACCAAGGAGACACCTTGGGCAGGTAAATAAATATACAACACCGCTACGCAACGAATCAGGAGTTCGATCCTTCGCTGAGAAAAAGCTACCTAAAGACATTTTGTTAATAAATATAATGCGAAAATCAGTATGATAAAAAAATTTTCTTAACAACTTTGTAAATTTAAGTTTAAATTCTTTATTCATGGGACCCATTTCAGGTACCAGGAAATATTTTATATCTTTAGGCACTGAAATACAGGAAAGTTGAGGGCTATAAACATTATTTAAGAAAGATCTTATTAGTTTATCTACATATTGAACAGGAAAACTATTATTGGTAAAATATGATCTTAAATTATTAAATTCATCGTTTAGTAAGGTAAAACTAGAGGTCAAATTATATCCTCTGAACAAGAGTGTTTTAATACACGACATCTTATAGTTAAAATCAGTAAAACTAAAGAAATTCATGCCCAAACCAGTAAAAGTGGGTTTCCTGTAAACTGATGTAGTAATAGAATCACCTTTTTTCGAAATTAAAAGATCTAAAAAGGGAAGGGAGCCATTTTTCTCAGTTTCCATTGTATAAGTTATATTGGGGTGCAGAGAATTTAAGAAGTTAAAAAATTGTTGCGCTTGTACAGCATTATCAAAAACAGCTATCGAGTCATCAACGAAGCGTCGATAGAAAATTGGTTTACAATGGGTGGGAGATTGTCTAAAAATTACACTTTCTAAATGAGTCATAAAAAAATCAGCTGATAGAGGTCCGACGGGTGATCCCATCCCAACACCATCAATTTGTTGGTAAACCTTATTATTGAAAGTAAAATAACATTGCTTAAAAACCAATTCTAAAAGTTCCTTAAAATAAGACCAAGAAAAACCATGAAAACTATCATCAGAGCTAAAAACCCTATCTAAAATAATGGCAATAGTTTCTGATACAGGTACATTCGTGAAAAGCGACTTTACATCAAAACTGACAAAAAACTTTTTTGAATCGAAATTCTTACTAAGAAGATCTTTTTGAAATTCATAAGTTATTTATAGTATAAGCATTTTTCGCAAAAGGTGACAGGAGACCAACAACAAATTTTGCCAATTGAAAGGTAGGTAAGTTATACGAAGCTAAAATAGGACGGAGAGGTGTTCCAACTTTATGGATTTTAGGCAAACAGTATAATTGAGCAAGATACGAACCAGATGCGAACAACTGAGAGTAAGTATCATTTTTTATTATCTTTAAAGACTTTAATCGTGACAAAAATCTATTAACTTGGTCTTCCAACCTTAAAATGACTATTGAACCCGTCAATAAAGTCATTTTAAGGTTGGAAGACCAAGTTAATAGATTTTTGTCACGATTAAAGTCTTTAAAGATAATAAAAAATGATACTTACTCTCAGTTGTTCGCATCTGGTTCGTATCTTGCTCAATTATACTGTTTGCCTAAAATCCATAAAGTTGGAACACCTCTCCGTCCTATTTTAGCTTCGTATAACTTACCTACCTTTCAATTGGCAAAATTTGTTGTTGGTCTCCTGTCACCTTTTGCGAAAAATGCTTATACTATAAATAACTTATGAATTTCAAAAAGATCTTCTTAGTAAGAATTTCGATTCAAAAAGTTTTTGTCAGTTTTGATGTAAAGTCGCTTTTCACGAATGTACCTGTATCAGAAACTATTGCCATTATTTTAGATAGGGTTTTTAGCTCTGATGATAGTTTTCATGGTTTTTCTTGGTCTTATTTTAAGGAACTTTTAGAATTGGTTTTTAAGCAATGTTATTTTACTTTCAATAATAAGGTTTACCAACAAATTGATGGTGTTGGGATGGGATCACCCGTCGGACCTTTATCAGCTGATTTTTTTATGACTCATTTAGAAAGTGTAATTTTTAGACAATCTCCCACCCATTGTAAACCAATTTTCTATCGACGCTTCGTTGATGACTCGATAGCTGTTTTTGATAATGCTGTACAAGCGCAACAATTTTTTAACTTCTTAAATTCTCTGCACCCCAATATAACTTATACAATGGAAACTGAGAAAAATGGCTCCCTTCCCTTTTTAGATCTTTTAATTTCGAAAAAAAGGTGATTCTATTACTACATCAGTTTACAGGAAACCCACTTTTACTGGTTTGGGCATGAATTTCTTTAGTTTTACTGATTTTAACTATAAGATGTCGTGTATTAAAACACTCTTGTTCAGAGGATATAATTTGACCTCTAGTTTTACCTTACTAAACGATGAATTTAATAATTTAAGATCATATTTTACCAATAATAGTTTTCCTGTTCAATATGTAGATAAACTAATAAGATCTTTCTTAAATAATGTTTATAGCCCTCAACTTTCCTGTATTTCAGTGCCTAAAGATATAAAATATTTCCTGGTACCTGAAATGGGTCCCATGAATAAAAAATGTAAACTTAAATTTACAAAGTTGTTAAGAAAAATTTTTTATCATACTGATTTTCGCATTATATTTATTAACAAAATGTCTTTAGGTAGCTTTTTCTCAGCGAAGGATCGAACTCCTGATTCGTTGCGTAGCGGTGTTGTATATTTATTTACCTGCCCAAGGTGTCTCCTTGGTACTTATATTGGCAGCACCGTGCGCTCCCTCAGGGCTAGATTTTATTCGCATATGGGAATAAGTTGCCGAACAGGTAAAATTTTAAATAAAAAAGAAGCCTCCAGTATTCGGGAACATAGTATAAAATGTAAAACTGATGTCACTTTAGATAATTTTAAAATTCTCGGTTGTAATTCTTGTCCTAACTCACTTAGAATTTTGGAATCTCTTTATATTAAAACATTGACCCCTTCTCTAAACGTGGATTCCTCAGCTGTCCCTCTAAATTTTTTATAATCCCCCTCCCCAATTTATTATAATCCCCCCTCCCCTAACTTATAACTCTCCAACCGCCCAACCCATAGCTTGTTTCCTGTTTTGTTTTGTTTTAAATTACTCGTGCTCGGAACCAGCATTGAAAGGTTCGTAGTGTTAATTATTCCATTGTATTAGTGTTAATTATTCCAGTGTACTAATTTCAAATTTACTATATGTAATTTAAAAATAGCTTTTAAATTTCTTGTAATTTTATATGTAAATTTTTATAACTTTGAATTTAACCCTCTTCTTTTAGTCTTTTTAAAATTTGCTTTTAATGAATAGGTTTTATAGAAATTATTTTGTCTTGTTCACATTTATTTATTGATTCTAATTTCATATTGTTATTATCTAGCCTGATGATGAGCGTATTGCTCGAAACGTTGCGCATTAAAGAAGACTTTTCATGGCATTTACATTCCTCCTTGTCATTGGATTTCTCCTAAATATTAAATTGAAGCTTTGTAGAAGCAAACCGCATGACTATATATATATATATATATATATATATATATATATATATATATATATATATATATATATATATATATATATATATAACTCTTCCCACCCTAAAACACGGAAACGGCTCCTCGAGAGAAAAAATTATTAGGTAAAAGTTGCTTAAAATTAATCGAAACCTACGGGAAAATTATTGAATGCCCGGTTAGGTCAACTGTACGCCCTTGACGATTGATTAGGTTAAATCGTGATATTTTCGTTAAAACTAACAAAAATATCACGACTTAAGCTAACCAATCGTCAAGGGCTTACAGGCGACCTAACTGGGCATTCAATTCAGTTATCCGTGATAGTCTAACTTTTTTTCTTAAATTTCCGGGAAATACCGGGTACCCTAGCTAGTAGTAAAAAAAAAAAAGTTCATTAATCTCCAGAAAGTGCTGAAATGGAACTCTATTTTAAAGTAAAATTAAAGTACTATCATTGTATTTGTAATGTCAAAAAAGAATAACTAAACAGTGATTTATCTTTAAGCAATATATGAGGCGTTCCGGACCACAACCTGCCAAGCGCCAGTGGGACCAGAATTGAGTTATTTTTTACCACTATATTTCCCCATCCTTCCTCTATCCCGTGGGTGAGTCAGGGATAGAGGGTGAATCATTATTGGTTCAAAAGTTATGGCATTTTGCAAATTGACAAACTTGAACTGCATTTTTCTCCTTTTTTTTAATTTTGGCGCTTGGCAGCTTGTGATTCGAAGCGCTTCATATAATGTACTTACGAAAGAAATGTTCTCTAACGCTTAAATAAAATCTCTCTCTCTCTCTCTCTCTCCGATCTAGAGAAAGACTTAGGAGTCTATATCAGCAACGATCTGAAACCGTCGAAGCACTGTGTAGAAGTCAAAAAGAGGGCCTTAAAAATATTAGGTTATATTAAAAGACAGTTCCAGTTTCGGAACAAGGACTGTAATGTCTCTTTATAATTCACTAGTCAGACCTCAACTGGAATACTGTGCGCAGTTTTGGTCTCCATCCCTCAGGAAGGACATAGAAAGGTTAGAAAGAGTACAAGCAAGGGCTACAAAATTGATCCCTTCAATGAGAATGCAAAGCTACTAACGGAGTAGGGCGGGTCATACTATGCATTTTTTTGAATCAATGGAGAGGGGTGTTCAAATGACATATTTTGGTGTATAGAACACAATTCTGAATAAAATATTTAATTCTGATAACCCTAACCTACATCATTTTGCAGTTGATTATTATTAAATTGTTGATTATTTTACTATTGTAGTTACCCCAGAATATGTCTTCTCACGTTTTCTATCATGGCTGCTCACGTTATCTCTCATAGAACATTGTTCTAACTAATTCATATAAACACATATAATGTAATTCATATAATAATAATAATATTTAAATACTCAAATAAAAAGGTGTGCCATTCCACTTAATTGTAATTATCATACAGTTTGGTATATGAAATATTTTGACGGTTTTCTGGCGCGCATAAGGCCATTTTCTGAGCCACCTTTCTCAGAGGCTAGAATGTAACGTTTCAGAACATTCTAAAACGTTTTGTGAAATATTTGAAGTGACTCATGATTTATGAAGCTATTTTACCACCTCGGCTTGCAGTGAGGGGATAGATTTAGTGATTATCTACTGATATTTTTTTTGTTACTGTTCACATGTGAGTATTATTCCGTTATATTTTAGAAAAAGCTATTTCTACGCATATTATAGTGATACATTGAGCAAAATTTAATTAACAACTTTGATTTGAGCTAAAATTAGGTTCGAGAAGAAGTGCAGGGAGGAGGGGGGGATCTCTTGCATCCTGTTTGATGGGCGGATTGACCTGACCAATGTGATGATGGAAGCTGAGGGCAGTGACCAATCTTTTCCCGCAAAGATCAAGGAAGAACACTATAGTGTTGTTAGTGAGCCTGGCAGCTACTATCTGTTCCACTTTACCCCAGAGAAAGCAACTAAAGAGGAGTCACATGCGGAGAAGATTGCTAAGGTCCTGTTTGCCTGGCTGAAAGAGAGGGGTTATGATAAGACCTTGTTGGCCATTGGAGGAGACTCAACAAATGTCAACACTGGTGTGAAAGGTGGAGTAATGCGGAAGCTGGAGCTGCACCTGGGGAGAAAGCTGGTCTGGTTGGTGTGCAACCTGCACACTGTTGAACTTCCCCTGCGCCATCTCATTGTTGACCTTGATGGCCCTACTCTGTCAGACAAAAAATTATCCGGGCCAATAGGAAAGCTTCTTGATTCTGCTACAGACTTTGATATCAATCCAAACTTCACCCGAATCTCTGTTGGCCCTCCACTGATCAAGCTTCCTGACAAGGTCATTCAAGATCTCTCAACTGATCAATACTATGGCTATAAAATTGTCTGTGCAGTCAGGGATGGAGTACTTCCTGCAGGGCTGGCTCTGTTAGAGATAGGACCAGTAAACCACAGCGAACAGACTTCTCAGGCTCTGGGTGTCAAAGCACGGACTTAAAGGAAAGAACCTGAAGATTCTGCA
Organism: Bathynomus jamesi; assembly: GCA_023014485.1. NCBI lineage: Eukaryota > Metazoa > Arthropoda > Malacostraca > Isopoda > Cirolanidae > Bathynomus > Bathynomus jamesi. The sequence continues at coordinate 1,060,856 of JAJOZX010000335.1, forward strand.
ATTCATTGTGGAATTCATCATTGGAGTGTATTACCCATGTTGGTTCAACGTGAAGGTCAATCACTCCTGGATCGAAGGGCCTAGGCACATCCTCTTTCAGCTGGACTGCCTCAAGTCCCAGAGAAAGGAGGTGCTGGATATTGTGATGCCAACTGTGAGATCTGCTTGGTATGCCCACAGTGAAGTCATCCTCCAAACACTACTCTGCTCTGAGGATCAGAAGGAGAGGATTGAAGGGGTGGAGAGAATCCTGGCCATCAGGGGAGAGGGGGACCCGGACACTCAGCTGGGGGACTCCTCTGTTAGGAGCAGAAGGACACCTGACATCAATTGTGATGCTCCCAGCTGGTCAGAAGGTGTGTCAGAGCCACCTCTCACCTGCTCTCTGAGCACCACAGAGGTGAAAAACTTCATCAACACCCCCATGGAGGTGCGCAACTGGCCTTGCCACACACAAAGCATTGAGAGGGTTGTTAAAATGGTGACTGAGGCTTCTGCTAAGTACTTCTCACAGGTAAAGAGGGATGGAGGGATCAGGGCTCAGGAGACCAGCAGGAAGCTGATGTCCAAGTCTGAGTCAAAGCAGGATTTGTGCAACCTGGCAAAGTTCAAGATGTCAGGAGAATGATCTTTGTAATTATATCCAGTGATATACAGGGTGGGGCACGGGAACCAAGTGTTTTTGGAATAATCAGGAAAATGATATTTATTTTTGTAAAGAAAATATATTGGTAGAACAACATTCGTAAGAACATAGGATTTCATGTCATAATAATCATGTACCGAAAATTATATCTGGCATATGATGTCCTTGGCCGTCGACGCATTGTTGAAGGCGTTTACGAAAATTGGCCTCCACTCTTCCCAGCAGGTCTCTGTTGATTTGGATGATTTGTTGACGGATCGCTTCCTTCAATGCATCTAATGTACGGGGTTGTCCTCGTAGACACGTGACTTGAGGTACCCCCATAGAAAGAAGTCACATGTGGACAAGTCAGGGGACCGAGGGGGCCATGCAATGTCACCAAATCTCGAAATGAGATGGTTGGGAAACAGGGGGCGAAGAACAGCCATTGACGCTCTGGCGGTGTGTGGCGTGGCCCCATCTTGCTGAAACCACAAATGTCGACGAGCAATACGCCTTCTTCGTAACTCAGGGATGAAAAAGGTGTTCACCATCTCAATGTAACGCCCAGATGTTATGGTAACGGTAACCCCATTTTGTTCGAAGAAATAGGGACCGATGACGCCAAACTTTCCCACCGCGCACCAAACTGTAACCTTAGGGCTATGCAGCGGTTTTTCATGGAGTTGTCGCGGATTTTCAGCAGCCCAATACCGACAGTTTTGATTGTTGACGGCCCCATTAAGGTGGAAATGGGCTTCATCACTCATTACCACCATCATGTTTTCATTCTGCTCATAAAGTGCAAGCATTTCCTGTGCAAAATTCAGTCGTTGGGGGCAATCGTTTACATTCAATTCCTGCACCATCGCTAACTTGTATGGGTGAAAATGTAATTCTTCATGCAAAATCCGTCTAACAGTACGATTGCTGATTCCGAGTGCAGCTGAATGTCTCCGAGCAGAGCGGCCTGGGCTTTGCAACATCGCTTGTCTGACCCTTTCAACGTTCTCTGGAGTACGCACAATGCGTTGCGGCCCCTTCGGTTTTGTTTTCATTATTGAGCCTCCTGTTCGAAGATTGTTAACCCAACGTAAGATTGTGTCACGAGCGGGAACAGAGTCATTTCGATGAATGTTGAATCTGCGGCGAAACGCACGCTGAACTGCTGTCACTGACTCGCCACTCCTAACAAAATGATCATACGCGAACATGCGGTGTTCTAACGTCCACTGCTCCATGATGGCACCTGAAAGATAAAGGTGAGTGTTAGTTAAAGTTAAATGCTATGAACCCAGGAATGGAATGCTACCTACCGCACGCCCCTCCCATTCCTAATGGCCGATTACTAGCTATTCAAAAAACACTTGATTCCCGTGCCCCACCCTGTACATGCAGTTCGCCTATTAATAAATATATGTAAAGTTGATTTGGCCTTGTCAATATAAATGATTTACCTTATATCTTTTAATATATTATAAAGGGGTTCAAAAGGGTAAAATTGGCAATTTAGAAATACAAAATGATGTAGGTTAGAGTTATCCTATCCAAAAAAGAAGCTCATATTTGAATTCCCCATGTAAAAACACACAATTTAGACACCCCTGATGGTAGGATTTCCTTCAGATTCATGTCACCTGAGTACGACCCGCCCTACTAACGGAGATTGGAGCACCTAAATCCGTTTACTTAGAGACGAGGAGGTTGCGGGGTCAACTTATTCAAGTCTTCAAGATGCTCAATGGAATAGACAGGGTAAATTACAGAAACTTATTTTCACTTAATACCAATCCGACAAGAAATAATGGGTTTAAACTGGAACTAAAGACATTTAGGACCTCTGTCTGCGGGAATTTCTTTTCCTATAAAATAGTTAATATCTGGAACCAACTTCCCTCAGAGGTTGTTTCCAGTCAAAGTGTAAATGTGCTTAAAAATAGGCTAGACAAAGTACTGAATACTCTCATAGTTTAAGACTAAAACATAACTGTGCAGGAGTTCGCTTGCACGGTGTCTCTGTGAACATGCTAAATATAGAGCTATTTATATATTCTCCACTTTCCTGTAAAATTTCCTTGGCTACTTTTCCAGGGTCAAGGTATTTTCTTCAACCTTTTTCCGTACCTGCCTCTGGCAGGGAGGGAGCGGAGGGTGGGGAGAGGGCCTTCTACTTTTCTATCCAGTTTTCCACTACTGCTAGGATAGGTGAAAAAAAATAAACTTGTTTAATAACAGGAACCTCTCTCTCTCTGAATTCATAGACAATGAAGTGATCAGAAAATTCATATAAATCCGCGCTTACAAAGTTAATTTTTAGTAATTTATTAGATTTGGTTGAATAGGCCTTACAATTCGTTACTTCTATTATTAATTTTTACTGGAATTTACCTTGTGTTTGCGACACAGTTCAAAATTATCAAACGGTAAACGAAACCTTGACACTGAAATGATGCTTAGCTGAAAAATGAAAATTATATATTTCATGATTGTTTTTAACAAGGTTATTACTGCAGCATGAACTCCCAAGTGTTTGCAGTGTTAGGTTAGGTATATAAACGAGTGAGAAAAGTAAGAGTCGTTTCTCCTGTCACTTTCCTCCTTAGCTGATCTTTTTCCGTGTCTCATCTACCCTGTGAGCAGTCCAGCATGCTCTCAAACACACGCTTCTCTCCCTAATCCTCACTACATACACACGCATCTTACACACTACATAATCTTTTCAAAATTTAAAAAAAAAATGGTATCAACTTCAAGAGCCTCGGAGTCCCCTGGGGAGGGGACCATAAATGTCCCCACTTCTGGTTCCCCCGCTGCCGATACCGGGAACGCAGACCCGGACAGCGGGGCTGGATCTGCTACCGCCCATTCGAGATGATCTGTACCTCTGTCTGATTCACTTTTCATAAACTTCTGCAACATTCGTGGCCTTTTCTCAAATTTTCACTCTGTTGAACACCACCTCTCCTCCTCTAAACCTTATTTTCTTTTCCTCACTGAACCTCAGGTGTCTGAGACGACTGACAGCAGCCCCTTCTCTGTACCCTCTTACTTTCTCTATACTCAATTTCACTCCAAAGGTGGATGTTGCGTATATGTACGCAATGACCTAACTTGTTCTCGTATTCCCGAACTCGAATCTTCCGAAGTCTATACCCTCTGGCTACGGCTTATTTGCCATTCTCAAACTAAATAAATCTGCGCTGTTTATCTTTCTCCTAATTCTACTGACTATCCAAAATTCTTTGACTATTTCACTTCCAAAGTGGAATACACTCTTTTCCGCTCTCCCTTTGATGAAATTTTAATTTTAAGAGATTTCAATGTTCACCACCACCTTTGGATTTCCTCCCATTTTACCGACATCCCTGGTGAACTAGCTTACAATTTTTCTATCCTAAATGACCTAGAGCAGATTGTAGAGCACCCTACTCGTATCCCCGATAGCCTTGGAGATAGGCCCAACATTCTGGATTTATTTACCTCTCATCCTTCTTCTTAAACTCTGAAACTTTTTCTCCGTTGGGCTCCTCCGATCACAGTCATATCTGTTTCCTGTCCTATCGCTCCAATTCGGCCTTTGGATCCTCCCAAAAGGAGGCGCCTTTGGCACTTCGGCGCCGCTGATTGGGAGGCCCTCAGGCAGTACTTCTGTGATTTCCCATGGAATGATTACTTTCATGGCCGGGGCCCTTCTGAGTGTGCAGAGCGCATCACAGAGGTGATTCTGTCGGGCATGGAGGCGTACATTCCATATTCTATTCCTACTACTATGCAAAAAAACCTTGGTTTAACTTTACTTGTTTTAATGCTATCCGCAACAGAGAGGCGGCTTTCAGAAGGTACCGTCGCCATCCAACTCCTGACTCTCACTCCGCTTATATTTCTGCCTGGAAGCAAAATCTGTTCTTCGACTCGCCAAAACTTACTTCCTTCAAACAAAAATGTGAAAACCGATCCAATTCTAATTCTTCTCGCTCTTTCTGGCATCAAGCTAAGAACCTCTTCAACAACTTTACTTCCTCTTCTTTTCCTCCTCTTATCCATTCCGAAGGCACAGTTGCCGTCTCTTCTCCCTCTTCACTCAAACTTTCGCCTCCAATTCAACCATGGACGATTCCAGGTGCTATTCCTCCATCTTGTACCCCCTCTGACTTTATTATGTCAGAAATTAGAATATCTTCTAAACATGTTTTTTCTGCACTATCCGTGCTCAACTCTAGGAAGGCGTATGGTCCTGATGGTGTTCCTCCTGTTGTTCTTAAGAACTGTGCTTCTGTGTTGATACCCTGCCGAGGCAAACTCTTTCTTCTTTGTCTTTCATCTGGTACTTTTCCTTCCTGCTGGAAGTTCGCTTTTATTCAGCCTGTCCCAAAGAAGGGTGACCATCCTCAACCCTCGAACTATCGTTCAATTGCTTTGATTTCTTGCCTTTCTAAAGTTTTTTAATCTATCCTTAATAGAAGATTCTTAAACACCTTTCTTCTCACAATCTTATTTCAGATCGTCAATATGGATTCCGAAAGGGACGCTCTACTGGCGATCTTCTTTCATATCTCTCTGACTCTTGGGTCATCCTCCTTTCGGGATTTCGGCGAAACGTTTGCTTTCGAAAGCCTTTGATAGAGTCTGGCACAAATCTTTAATTTCCAAACTGCCCTCCTTCGGTTTTATTTCCTTTCTGGCCAATCTATAGCTGCAGTTGTAGATGGCCACTGTTCTTCTCCTACAGCTATTAACAGTGGTGTTCTTCAGGGTTCTGTCCTGTCACCCACTCTTTTCCTTTTATTTATTAATGATCTTTTAATTTGCACTTCCTGTCCTATTCACTCCTATGCCGATGATTCCACTCTTCACTTCTCCACCCGCTTCCCAAAGCGTCCCTCACAGCAGTCGCTTCATGATTCGCGTGAGGCGGCTATGGGGCACCTGACCTCTAATCTTTCTGCTATATCTGATTGGGGCAGAGAAAACCATGTGGCCTTCAATGCCTCAAAAACTCAGTTCCTCCATCTGCCTACTCGTTACAATCCTCCACAGTGACCACACGACTATCCCCTTACCTTCAACAACACGCAAATCAATCCTTCCTCTTCTCTTAACATTCTTCGCATTTCCTTTTCTCATTATCTTTCCTGGAAAGATCACATATACCCTCTTTCTAAAACAGCTTTCAAGAGGTTAGGTGTGCTGTACCGCCTCCGCGGTTTCTTCACCCACACTCAGTTGCTCTCTCTCTACAGGGATCTTGTTCGCCCCTGTATGGAGTATGCTTCTCATGTGTGGGGTGGTTCAACCCACACAGCCATACTTGACCAGGTGGAATATCAAAGGCTTTTCGTCTCATCATTTCCCCGCCTCTTACTGATTGTCTTCAATATCTCTCTCTCTCTTCGCAGCAATGTTGCCTCATTCTCTCTTTAATATCGCTATCATAACGGACATTGCTCTTCTGAACTCTCTAACTGCATGCATCCTCCTTTAAGGAGAGCACGCAGTACCAGACTTTCTACACTTTCTCATTCCTTTTCTGTCCAACTCTCCAACGCAATGTTAATCGGTATTTTCAGTCTTTCATCTACTCAACCGGTCAACTCTGGAACAATCTTCCTCAATCCATCTTTCCTCTTGTCTATAACCTCCCATCTTTCAAAAGCAGTGTGTTTAGGCATCTTGAAAACCCCAGACCTTCATTTGGCTCTCTTCTTCTTCTATGGGAGGGGCGCTTTTGTTCAAACAATCTAATAGGACCGATCTGAAGCACAACATTTGTCTCTTCGGCTTCAGTGAGGCAGGTTCTAGAAAGTGTCGATAAGAAAATGGCTCTCTCAGAATAAAAGTGATCATTTCAACTCAACAGTTTCCCACAGTTTTTGTAACTTTACGTTATGACAGACATCAGAAACACTTGTGTTTACGCAACTCTCAAAATATTTTGAAAAAAGAGCCTTATATGTACGGTACAGTAAGTATCAGTTTAGTTTTAGGGAGGACCGTAAAACAAGCAAGATGTATTACATAAAAACCATAATAATAATGATTTTTCTGTTCTCTTGCTTATTGACCTATCAAAACTCTGCGATACAATCTCTCCCGACATATTTATTGATGAATTATGTTATAAGGAATGTTGCATTACATTGGTTCAAATCATATCTATGCAACAGAAGTCATCAAACAAAATAAAATTACTATCTCCGAATTAATAATATAATTACACATGGAGTTCCACGAGGAAGTATTGGTGCTATTAGCGTGCGGTCTACAAAGATATTTACACGATAGCGTGCGGTTTACCACATATTTACAAATTCAATTACGTACAGTAAAACAAAAAATTTAAAGGACAAATAAAACAAAATTCATTCTATGGGATATAATGCCCGGTTAGGTTAATTGAATACCCGGTTAGGTTAATTGAATACCCGGTTAGATCAACTGTATGCCCTTGACGATTGGTTAGTTAAGTTGTGATATTTTCATTAAAACTAACGAAAATATCGCAACTTAACCTAACCAATTGTTAAGGGCATTAGTTGACCTAACTGGGCATTATATCCCATAGAATGAATTGTTTGTTTTATTTGTCTTAAATTTTTTGTTTTAATTAGTGATGGGACGATACCAAAATTTTTAACGATTCCAATACCACTAAAAAGTCTCGATTCCGATACGATTCTCGATTCCGATTCCGATTCTCAATATTTTTAAATATAATTCTATACTTGTTTTTCTGGAAATTGTCATATTTTACTCTGGTAAGATTAACTATTTACATTATGAGTATGGTAATATAAATTAAAAATTATAATAGATTGGTTTAAAAATAAAAATCAACTAAGTTGTAACAATTCATTTTAATCTTCTTGATTACACATCATGGATATACATGTTTTAATGTATAGCTACAATACAATAAAAATAAAATTTGTTATCCTCTTTCATTTAAATTTTAAAGTTTACATTGCAAAACTGGTTCAATTAAAAGTTAAAGAATCGTTTTAAGAATCGGAAATCATGGTACAATTCTCTCGATTCCGATTCCGATTCCGATTCGATTCCTGAAAAATGCTCGATTCTTCCGATTCTCGATTCCGATTAATCGTCCCATCACTAGTTTTAATGTAATTGAACTAATATTTGTCTTCATGATTCCCCCTTTTATAGGCCGCCTTGACCTCACATCCGTCCCCAAAGATAAAGTCGTCATTTCAGGTCAGGTCAGGTCAGGTGTCTGTTCCGTTTGGGGGCTAGCAGCGAATTTTAATGAAAATCGGTATACTAATGTAGTTTTGGTCACTGATTTCAAAAATATAACTTTTTTTGGAGAAATGAAAAACAAACATGTTAGAGCACTTTAAATAATTAATGTGTTTTAACTAGCTTAAACTAGTTACAGAGGATTGTGTTAAATTTAGCCAGAGTCACAAACTGCTACTGTTTATGAAAAAGTGCTCTAAGTGTGGGAAAGTGTGTTCCTTTGATAAAAATACCCAGTTCTTTCGCTGCCAAAAGCGTCGGTCAAACGGTAAAAAGTGCAACTTTAAATTATGTATCCCTAACGAAGAATACGTTTTTTGAAGGACCCCAGCAGATCTGTAAAAGTAGCAGAAAAAAAATCAAGAATTAATGCCCAGTTAGGTCAATCGAATGCCCGGTTAGGTCAACTGTACGCCCTTGACGATTGGTTAGGTTAAGTCATATTATTTTCGTTAAAAACACATTAATTATTTAAAGTGCTCTAACATGTTTGTTTTTCATTTCTCCAAAAAGAGGAAAGTTATTTTTGAAATCAGTGTCCAAAACTACATTAGTATACCGATTTTCATTAAAATTCGCTGCTAGCCCCCAAACGGAAAAGATCCTAGGTCAGCACAAATTCAAGTCAGGTCACTTCAGCGCAAATTCTTTTGTAGACTAAAGATATCTTTGTAGACCACACGCTATAGTAGCATCGAAGTGTTTTGGGTCGGTCACTTTTTGACCCATATAAATTACTTAAATAACTCATAATAGGAAAGGATTTCAGCATGCGACTTATACTACTTTGATATTCGTGCAACGATCTTGCACCTCTTAACGAGACGACAGTAAATGGTGGAAATTAATGACGCCCTGGACACCAACAAATTATCTTTAAGCAAAAATAAAACAAAACAGACTTCAAAATAATTATCGAATTTTATACAATAGCGTATGTGGCTGAAGGAAAAATATTAAGAGCTGTACTTGGTTGACAAACGTAGATCACAAACTCCACAAATTCACGTTTATTCAAATAAAAAAAAATTATAACGTAGAAAATATATTATTATCTATCCACACCCAGAGCTGGGCAACCGCACACCAAATGGGCGATATAAATTTCCATTAATATATTAATACTTTTATAAACTTTTATTTAATATTTAATTGTGAAAAAGTTTTAATATAATAAAGTCATTTTTTTGTTGAGAGGTCAGAAAATTACTAAAATACAATATCATTTAATTTAATTTTGACTGGTGTGCGGACCAATCCGCACACCTTCCGCACCCGCACCTCCGCACCTTTTTACCGAGGTGACCGCACATCGCACCTCCGCACCCCATTTCGCACTTCCGCGCAGTGCGAATGTGCGGAGGTGCGGAAGGTGTGCGGAACTTGCCCAGCACTGTCCACACCTCGCATATAACTGCAACGGGAGAGCATATAACTATATCATTAACTCTCTTAACCATAAACCAAAATTTGCAAAATACACCACAAATATCGAACAAGATACTGTATATGGACAGTGAACATATTTCAACGGCAAATTATACTGTTCACTGTAGGAAAATTGTTATGCTTCTTTTAACGGAGAAATTATGGTATAAAGCAACACGACGAACTAATGTTCAGGCGTCTTCCTTAAAGCAATTAAAGGTCAATACATTCCATACTAAATGTGATTTACTTTTAATAAAAATAATCACGCCCCTTTTCAAAATGATCGATGCCCCTCACCACCAACCTCTCCACAAACATATAAATGTTTTACAATCATTAATTTGAAATTTTATGTATACACAATGTAAAATATTTTTAAATTCGAAGACCGAAAGGTTGTATAATATAACTTATCGGCCTTCGAACTTTTTTAACTCCGATTTCAAGGCCAGTTGGAATTATAAGAGACATATACCAAATATCACACTTAAAATAATAGGTATATCTACGTTACACAATTATATATAACATGATTTCATGTATAAGATGAACGAACTTATCGTAAAGTCTCTGTGTTGCTCGTTAGTGTCACGAGTGAAGAATCAAAACTGGGCAAAATTGCTCGCTTTGCATTACGTACATTTGTAGAAGCAATGATTGGTGTTTCCAAATGTTCTAACGAAGGAAAAAAAAACCTGTAGATGAGAAATGCTTCGCCAAACACCTTAAATTCATTATGAAATCAAGAAATTTTAAAATTATGATCAATTTTCTTTCAGGTTTCAGTTTCGAACGAGTCTGACAAATTTTTCATCTCAAAAGAATTGAAGTTGAGAAAGTAACGGCTCAGTTTGCTGCTCACTATGAAGAAAAGGTTAGCAAAGTTGTCACAAGTTGCAACATCGACCAATTTTCCAAAGTGGTTAACTACTTTGCAAAATGAAACAGACCTGAGAATTATAGGTTTCTTATATATATATATACACGGTGAACCAAAAGTAGGTGGACAGTAGTTTGAATACGGTTTGTGTTATATTATATTATAACTATGGTGTTTGTGTTATATTATATTAAATATTATAACTAAATTTATTTAAATTTTATTTTGTATTATAGTATACAAAAAAATTAAATATGTATTCTCAAAATAAACGTTATCATTTACTGTCCACCTACATTTGGTTCACCCTATATATATATACACAGGATGTTTCATAACATATGGGGACGCACTTTCAGGATGAATTAGGACCTGAAAACAATTACAAAAGTTTATATAGACATATATCCGAAATCGCTTTGTTTCCGAGTTACAGCCCGTTTTGTGTTCCAGCAATTCTTTCCGCAAACTGTTTACAAACACTGCTTGCCGACAATGTTTGTGAGTGTGTATGAGACTTATTTCATGTATGGTCTTGCCGATTGTAATGTTTCGTGCTCTCTATGACCTGTTTCAATATCGTTGAGTGTAGAGCCATCAGTGAGTCAGAGGTGCATCGCGGTGTTTCACTGTTCGTATCCGTAACTTCTTACCGTGAATAAGTGCAGTCCAGTGAAAAAAAAACCTTAAAAGTTTTTGTGCTATTCACTGATAGTGTGCATTTGAAGTGAGAATGGAGGCTTATTCAAACAAAGAAATGGCAGACATGCATCTCATGTATGGACTTGCCGAGTGTATTGCGGCCGCAGCAAGACGTCTGTATGCGGAAAGGTTTATGAATCGCCGTCTGCCAGATAAGAAGACTTTTCAGAGAATAGCCTAGACGAGCGTCTTGGTGATACAAGATCATTCAACAAGCGAGTTTCAGATGGTGGTAGACCAATCAGCGACAGAACTGTTAAGTCGGAGGAGCGGGTCCTGAATCGCGTGGAGGAACATCCTGGTGTCAGCACCCGAAGGATAGCAGCAGCAGAGGGTGTAGGATACACAACTGTGTGGAGAATTTTACGGGAACAACAGCTTTACCCATATCACATTCAGAGAGTACAAGGTCTTAATGAAGCTGATTTCCCACCATGAGAGGCTTTTTGTACTTGGTTCCTTCAACAGTGTGCTCGCGATCCTCTTTTTCTATCCTCCATATTGTTTTCTGATGACGCTGCCTTCACAAGAAATGGCGTGATCAATTTTCACAACACTCATCACTGGGCCGAAGAGAATCTGCATGCCATCATCCAGTCAAGGCACCAACGATTTCATATCAATGTATGGGCAGGACTTATTGCCGACAACTTAATCGGTCCTTTTGTTTTGCCTGGAAGATTAACAGGAGAATCCTATTCCAATTTTTTAAGGAATGATTTAAGCGATTTACTAGATGAAGTTCCTCTTGGTGTCCGACGTCGTATGTGGTTCATGCATGACTGCGCTCCGCCTCATTTTAGTCGAATAGCCAGAGACTATTTCGATGACCATTTCCATGATAAATGGATAGGCCGTGGAGGACCCATTGCGTGGCCTGCTCGCTCCCCAAACCTGAATCCACTCGATTTTTACCTGTGGGGTCATCTGAAATCCATCGTTTACGTGACACCAATTGACAACATTGAAATGCTTCGCCAACGTGTAGAACAAGGATGCCAGAAAATCCGAGCAATACCTGGAATGTTTGAACGCTCAGGCAGTCTATGACCAGGCATGTTCAGGCGTGTATTCAAGCGCAAGACAGTCATTTTGAGCACTTCCTTTAAAGGTAAGGCCGATACTTGCTGGAACACACAACGGGCTGTAACTCGGAAACAAAGCGATTTCGGATATATGTCTATATAAACTTTTTTCATTGTTTTCAGGTCCTAATTCATCCTGAAAGTGCGTCCCATATGTTTTGAAACACCCTATATTATATATATATATACAGGGTGTCCCATAAGTCCGGCATCATAGGAGAAACTCATATTTTTCTATTTCTCCAAACCATAATTCATATTTTTCTCTTTCTACAGGCCATAATGTCTGTGAGCAAGGAAGAACGAATCCAGATAATTCTACTCATAGGAAATCTGAATTTAACAGACTGCATCCAGACCGCGAGCCAATAACACAGAGTTCCAATAACACAGAGTTGTGTTAGCAGACTTGTTGCAAAGTTTAAGGAAACAGGATCCATAGAAGATAAACCACGCAGTGGACCTTCAAGGAGGTCCACTGCGTGGTTTATCTCCAATGGATCCAGTTTCCTTAAACTTTGCAACAAGTCTGCTAACACAACTCTGTGTTATTGGCTCGCGGTCTGGATGCAGTCTGTTAAATTCAGCAGCGGCCTCTCTTTGACTCCGATTTCCTATGAGTAGAATTATCTGGATTCGTTCTTCCTTGCTCACAGACATTATGGCCTGTAGAAAGAGAAAAATATGAATTATGGTTTGGAGAAATAGAAAAATATGAATTTCTCCTATGATGCCGGACTTATGGGACACCCTGTATATATATATATACACGATGAATTTCACAGTTAAACACGTGAAATGAATGAATGATGCAAACCCACAAGGGAGAAGAAAAATGATTCCAAGGCCTTTCGTGTATTCAGAAGTACACCTCGTCATTCCTTGACGAGGTGTACTTCTGAGTACACGAAAAGCCTTGGAATCATTTTTCTTTTTCCTTGTGCATATATATATATATACACAGAAGCCGAAGTTGAATGACTATAGTTTTGCGTACAAATTAAGCATACCACTGATGGTGGGAGTTTGACTTCCGAAACGTCTGATATTAAATCTTCGTAATGCTGACGTGGGCATTGACCATCCTTTTAATATTCTTAAATACCGATTACCTTAGAACACCCCTTTCTCTACGGGTGGTGTACTGATCAGCATCACTGACTACGAATTCATCGGCCCCGGGCTCGATTCCTGGTGACGGCAGGCGGCGCGCAACCTACCCAGTTGTTCATCCTTCCATACAATAAAAACTGGTTGGTAGATAAATGGGTGGTAGCCTAGTGGTTAAAACTCTGCTGGGCTGCTGCTGCTGCTGCTGCTCAGGAGGTCGTGAGATCGAATCTGGGCAAGGACTTTGTAATTTCTGACCGCCCGTGGTGGGTCGTAGTTCGGATTCCACGTTAAGCTGTAAGTCTAAGGTGGAACAACAAGCTTTTGACCTTGGTCAAAATTAACAAATTTTTGGCGGAAACAAAAGCAAGGTCCTATCATTGACAATTACCTAAGTTTAGTTCAAAGACATTTTTTCAGGTCTACACTCTAAATTGAACCATTAAGAAATAAAATGAATACAGAAACATTAAGAGAGGTTTCTAATTGTTGGTGTGAACAAAAAAATAAAATGTCATAACTACAGGGTGTCACATCTTTTTACCCCTCACTATTTATTTTATGAATCTCGGTTATAAATTAATTTATTTGGGTATGAACGGTATAAGATTAATATATATATATATACACACACGTGCCTCGGTGGTGTAGTGGTTAGCGTCGCTGACTACGAATCCGTCGGCCCCGGGATCAAGACCCGGTGACGGCAGACGGCGCGCAGCAAGATCCAGCTGTTCATCCTTTCACACAATCAAAAAAATTGGTTGGTAGATAAATGGGTACCCTTGGTAGCCTAGTGGTTAAGACGCTGGGCTGCTGGTGGGGCGTGGTTCGGATTCTACGTTAAACTGTAGGTCTAAGGTGAAGTGACAAGCTTGCCCTTCATCATAATGAACAATTCGGCCGGAAGCCAAACGAATGTGTGTGTATATATATATATGAGGCGTCGTGAGTATGAGGGACGAACTCGCCAAAAACTTGGACAAAAAAAAAAAGAAGTCACCTTCGTGTGACGTCACGTACACACACACACACACACACACACACATATATTACAGTAATAATAATGGAGCAGGGCTTTATTTATTATTTTATGTAGTAATGTAAACAGTGTGTAAAATCGGTCACCATTTTAAAAATAAATATTAACAATTCCGAAATGATGACACATTTAAATGGTCAGTCGAAAAGGTAATCTCTTTCGTTTGTCAATATTATTGTATCATTTTCTTGCGCTTTTATTTGTTCATTTATTTTTTGACAGGAAATTTCCGGAGGGGGAGAGGGGGGAGGGGTTCCGGACGAGTAGGAAACTCTCCCCACCCCCAAATACGCCCCTCCGTCAATTCTGCATTTATCTTTTTTTAATCACTATACGTTGCACGGATATATTATAGCTCCAGTAATGGAATTTAACATCCAAATAGAAATGATATAATGTCAAATATACAGGGTGTCCCATAAAGTCCCGTCTCATAATAAAATTTATTTTGGGGACCTTTTTTCTTTTGTTGCAGGTAGAATAACACGCAGTGGTTAATATGGAAGCGAGTAGTTAGCCATCAATTTGAATATTCGTTTTAGTTCTAATTTATTACTTTTGCAAATTTAATTTAAAATAAATTTTCCTATGAGACCGGACTTATGGAACACCCTGTATAAACATACACGAACATTATCTTAATGTACAGAGTGTATGATAAGTAACTCCCTGTTTTAAAATTTGTATAACTTCCCTATTACTTACTCAATTTTAATGAAACACACTGTAAATTATTCAGTATCTATTGAGCTTTCTGTCGGGCAAAAATGACTGTTTGGTGTGGTATGACATCCACAACCACTGTTGGGCCTATTACACTGCCGAACACCAATTTTGCTGATTTAATTCTAACACCTGTTTTTAGGTAACTTTGGTGTGCTGATTTCAAAAATCACCTTAGTTTTTGCCTATCACGTCAGGTTTTCGAGCAATCAAATACGGATATTTTGGAGATATCGCATTTTGGCAGGGTTATGCCCAATTTTTTTTCTTTTCAAAAAATAAGTTTTTACATACTCAGAATCAGCATGGAAAAGTAAACAATTGTGCAGGGAGTGAACTTTAATATACAATGGTAATATTGACTCATAAAGTGATTAAAAGTGTTTAAATAAGCAAAAAATGAATCCATATTAAAGCAAGCACGGGACCAGTTTTCTTAACATTGTCTTTTTCTTACTTTTCAGTGCTGATAAATTTTCTCTTATAGGACTTCCTAGAATGAGAGCTGTCAAGACAATCTCTCTGCAGGCTCCAGCAGTAGTCAGCCATCATATGGGTATCCCATCTTCCTTGGTATCGTTCTTCCATCACTTTGATATCTTGGTGGAACCTTTCACCTTGCTCTTCACTAACATCAAGATTTTCTGGAAATTTATCCAGATGACTGTTGAGATAGTGAACTTTAATGCTCATGTTGCAACCCAACTGCTGAAAGTTTACAAGTAAATCCTTTACAAGATCTTTATAATTTTCAGACTTTTTGTTTCCTAGGAAGTTCTTAACTACTGCCACAAAAGCATTCCAAGCTCTTGCCTCCGTTTCGGTCATTGAGTTACTGAACTGCGGATCTTTCATCAGTTTTCTCATCCACAGATAAAATTTTAACAGCAAAACAGCTGTTAACAGGTCTCAAAAATCATCAATTTTGATAAGCGTCCTTCATGGATCACCCAAAATAGGCATATTGCATTGCACGAAAACCTGATGTGATGGACAAAATCTAAGGTGATTTTTTAAATCAGCACATCAATATTATCCAGAAACAGGTCTTAGAATTAAATCAGCAGCAAAAAATTTTCTTTTTGTTGGGCAGTGTTATCATCCGGGACACAATGAATGCTGAAAGATACCCGCAAATGTTGAAAAATCGCGTATGGGCAATGATTTCGCAATGGAATAACATTGATAATTCTTCATTTCATGCAGGACGGAGTACCTCATTTTTCTAACGATGTGTGGGCATGGGTTCATGACAAATTTAGAGGACGATGGATTGGAAGATGATAATAATAATAATGATTGAGATTGTTTAACCTCCTTCGTAACATCTAAGGTCATATGACGGAGGGGACCTACAGCTTTACGTAGGATCCGAACCACGGGTCGCTACACAATCTGGACACGGAGGACGGTCTCCCATCCAACTACTACCCAGACCCAATGTCGCTTAACTTCGCTGATCAACGGGAAACGGTTACGACACTGGGTACGACGTTTATTTTTAGAACAAGGTCACGCTTCGACTTGCGTCTGTGCTAAACATGTCTCTGCGTGTCGAGACAATTTGAATGATAGGGTTGCACTTCATTGTGTAGCGTCAGTCCACTGTGGTGAGCCGATAAAGCTAAATTGTTTTGTTTCGCGGCGATTTCTTATGATGTCGGAGAGTACCGAGTTATTTTTGATTGTGAAGGTGTTGTGCACCATGAATATGCTCCACAAGGACAAACAATCAACAAGGAATTTTACATTGAAGTTTTGAGACGTCTACGTGAAGGGGAGATTAACTTCAAACCCTGGAAGTATCATATCCTGTCTATAATCGCGTCAGTCCGGATACGATTTGAACAAACGTATATATATATATATATATATATATATATATATATATATATGAAAAAAATCTGACTTTTTGGAAACTGAAAAAAATTACATGATAACCAACATGAATTCCGGTCAAGCAGATCATGCCTATCACAACTGATGGAACACTACAACAACATTTTTGATGCACTTGAAAGTAATGAAAACTATGATGTAATATACACAGATTTGGCCAAGGCGTTCGACGAGTGTGACCATGGAATCATAGCACATAAACGGAAATATATGGGAATAACAGGAAAAGTAGGAAAATGGGTATATAATTTTCTTAGTGAACGACAGCAAGTCGTTACAGTTCATCAGACTCAGAAGTCCTTAGGTCAGTACCACAAGGAACAGTATTAGCTCCATTACTCTTCATAATCATGCTAACTGATATTGATGAGGAAGTTACCAGTGACAGCGCAGTAACATCCTTTGCCGATCACACAAAAATCAGTAGAAAAATAAGAAACCCAAATCCAGAGGACACAGAATCACTACCATCAGATATGAAGAGAGATCACAACTGGTCTGAAGACAATAATATGAAATTTAACACTGAAAACTTTCAACTATTAAGGTACGGAAGAAGGGAGGACCTAAAATTCATGAAATACTACACCCCAAATGTACAGGAAATTCAGAGAAATTCTAAAACAAAAGATTTGGGTGTTGTAATGACTGATGACGCAAAAAATTGAAACAACATAAGATAACAGGAAGAACAACAACAACAAAATAACTGAGCAGATACTGCGAACCTTCAAAAGAAAGGACAGGAATATAATGAAAACACTGATCATACCCAAGTTGGAATACTGCTCGGTCTTAACACCCCAATATAAAAAGAAGACATTAGTCAACAGGAAGGGATTCAGAGAAGCTTCACAGCCAAAATCAATGGATGCAAAGAACTAAAGTACTGGGAAAGGTTACGTGAATTAAATTTATATTCACTGGAAAGAAGAGGAGAGGGGTACACCATTATTTATACTTGGAAAATAATGGAGGAACTAGTCCCTAATCTTACTTTGAACCCTACAACCTCTCAAACAACAGTGGTAAGTAGAAAAAGAAGAATGTGTCGTGTTCCTAAATTAAAGACTAGACAGGGAACATCCTCAACCCTGAAGGAAAATAGTTTTGTTGTGAAAGGACCAAGACTGTTTAACCAGCTGCCAAGGAACTAAGCCACACGAGTGGTGTAGCGGTGGATATCTTCAAAAGAAGACTAGACGCCTAGCTCAGAACAATCCCAAATGAGCCGGGCGTACCTGGCTGTGAGGTGGGAAGCACAAGAAACCAACTCTCTACTTCACCAGACCAACTCAAGAGGAGGGGCAACAAACTTGACCTTCGTAAAATGAAGAATCATCGCACAGAACATTTGAAAGGTTGAGAGGAAAGAATGATATATATATATATATATATATATCGCAATAATGAAAAATATATACTTTTTCTTCAATAAAGTATTGAAATGGATGATAGAGTCCATTACTTTTATATTATTTTTTACTAAAATTTACCTTGTATTTCCTATACACGTTAAATACAGCTGCAGTTATCAAAACAGTAATTGAAACCTTGACAATGAAACGCGCAAAAAATACACATCATTGCGAGTGTTTAAACAACTTAAAATGATATGCTTGAAAAAGGAAAGCTATCTCATTTCACGATTTATTTTTAACACTGTTAGCAGTGTGTGTGTGTGTGTGTGTGTGTGTGTGTGTGTGTGTGTGTACAGAAGGTGTCCGAAATTTTTTTTCTGAAGTAAAACAAAAATTTCACATCTGAACCAAAGCGACTTAATCGTAAACGCTTTGTGACAGAACCCTGATTCACCGAGTTTAAGTTAGGTCCTAATTATATATTATACATAGTATATTTGAGCTTAATTATTTAATTATTACTAATGTGTTAAGACACTTATCTATCTTATCTTTAAACCTATCCATGGAAGTAGGATTTACTATTCGAGGCGACAATTCATTGCGCGTTTTTACTCTTTCGTCATGCGATTACTCGTCGCGTTACTTTTGTACTGTATCTTTTAATTTTAAAATAATAAATATAAATGAGAAAATAGGACTTATGTAAATGTAATTATAGCTAGAAAAGATCCCAAACAGATGGTTAATTATTAAACTTACTTAACCCTAGAAGGCCAGTGTTGGGACCACACACATAGCGACTAGTGTCAGGTTTAGGTAACCCCATAATTAAAATTACATATATATATATATATATATATATATATATATATATATATATATATATATATATATATAGATTAGTTAGTTAGTAAAAAGCTTGATATGGAGTGTGGTACTGTATGGAGCAGAAACATGGACACTGAAAACAACTGAAAAGAAACTCGTGGAAAGTTTTGAAATGTGGATTTGGAGAAGAATGCTAAAGATAAGCTGGCGGGAACACCAAAGTAATGAGGAAATACCGCAACAGGTGAGGGAGGAAAGAAGACTCATTAAGGTGATACGAGAAAGACGAAAGAAATGGATCGGACACGTGTTGAGAGAAGGATTGTTGAAGGAGGTAATAGAGGGTAGATATGAAGGTAGAAGGCCGAGGGGAAGGAAAAGGAAAGCAATGCTGGATGATTTGAAGGCAGGCAGGAGCTACCATGAGATGAAAAGGATAGCTCAGGATAGAACACTTTGGCGGGACACACGAGTTGGACCTGCCTGATAGGCAGAACACGATGGATGGATATATAGCTTGAATTAAGCAGTTAATTCTCACTAAACAATAATAAAAATTAACTTGCTTACAATAAATATAATAATATATATATATATATATATGTTTCCATCAATCATTGTTTCAGAAAATTGTTCTCTGGTGATTTATGCGCGAAAACTGTACAGGGTGTCCCATAAGTCCCAGTCAGTTATAATTAAAGCACAAAAAAAAAAAAAAAAAAAAAAAAAAAGTAAAAAGTTTGTAATAAGTTTAGAAATATTTATTGATTATTCAAAGTGGAAAATATTATTACTATCTCGATAATTATTCTTTCCTTATATGAAATCCACTGGATGGATTTTCGCTCTAATTATAACCGATTGGAACTTATGGGCCACCCTGTAGAAGCGTGATCAGGTGAGTAAATAATAATAATAATAATAATAATAATAATAATAATAATAAGGGTTGTTTAAACCTTTCTCGTAAGGGCAAAGGTCTTATCACGGAGAAGACCTATTGCTTTACGTGGGATTCGAACCCCTACCCTACCAAGAGAGACCCAGAAAAGCATCTTAATCGCTTAAATCCGAAGTCCGTGGAGACATTCCAATCCACGACCTTCGGATCAACAGCCGCTAGACTACCGTGATGGATTCAGACGAACGAGCCTTTGAATACTTGAAACCTTTGGAACTAAAAGCATTGGTCAACCAGCGCAGTGGCGTAGCCAAGGGAGAGCCTAGGAAGGCAACTGCCCTCCAAAAGCTCTAGCTTGTTCCCCCCCACCCCACCCTCGAAAAACAATTTGCTAATGTTAAACTAAAAATTGTAAGACTAGATGTAATAATAAATTATAATATAATAGTCATACTCCAAGGTCAGTATTGCCAACCCCCCGAACTTCAGGTAATTTTTTTGCCCCTCCAAAATTTACTGTAGAAAGCCTGTGGGGAACAACGATTCTGTAGAGAAGGTGTTCGCCGTTGAACGATAGGAGAATTGGAATCAAACTTCAGTGGTCATATCGCTATACCTCTTCCCGTAAGTTCAGCAAAATTAGGCGAAGGTGAATCTGAGTAGTATTCGGGTGAATGACCGTCCTCCGCGTTCAGATGTATCGACCCGTGGGTCTGATTCCCCTTCGTCAAATGACTTCACCCTTCTCCCAAGACCTAGCTGTAAGTATGGAAGGACAAGCGTGAAATCGACAATCGAAGCTGGAAATATCAATTCGAATACCTACAAGGGTCAACATGACCTCCGAAAATATATTTCGACATTGTCAAAGAAAAGTCGGTTACAAATTATGAATTATCCAATCAGGGCTTAGAAAAGTGAGTGAGTCAGAGATAAGAATTGTCCGATTAGGTACATTGTTTCATTTCCAAAGACTGACCAACCAGAGGAAGGAAAATATTTGTACACAAAAACTAGTACTAATTCCAATATATTTTATTGGTGCATTTGGAAGCAATCATGCACCAAATGCACCAATAAAATTGAACTTCGAACTATGGAATCTATATTTATATTGAATAAAAAAACAACCATAGGTGATAATTTGTCTTCTACAAAATTGTACATTATCTAATACTTGTATGCTGCTTTTAGTCTTTTAGAAAGAACCCGACTTCTGCTTTATAACTGATGTAGCTTTGATGTATTTGTGCCGTGTAATTTTGTATATGAAGTGTTTTATGTGATGTAAAATGTTGCATGCAAATTGTTTTAATCCTTCTGATCAACTAATGTGTTTTTAAAATTACAGATTCTGATGATGAGATGAGTTAATCTCTAAACGTAAAGTTATGATTGATAAACCAAGATGATTATGGCACTTGTTTATCTAATCCTACTAGAATATATATATATATATTAGTGATGTAGCGGATGTCATTTTTTTCACATCCGCGGATGCGGATGAGGATGTTTGATTTCAACATCCGCGGATGCGGATGTCTACATTTTCGTTATTTTTTAGGATATATTCGAGATTTGTTGTGTTTAACGCATATAATAAGTTATTATATAGAGAGAGCTGTAGCTATAATGTAGTATAATTGATTAATTGTACAATAATTGCTGTACTTTTCTCTGAACATATAAAATAATATCAAGCATCTAACTAATATAGAAATCAATTAGTGAATTCGTCTGCAAATAAATTCGTTATATTTTGTTGAGTTTCAGCCACAATTAGAAACCATAATTGTGTTACCAGGATGCGGGACGTGAACCCAACTCAAATGCACCCCACCGACCTCTTTCCCCAACCTCCTCCTCCTCCACCCTTATAGAAAGAGATCTTTAATTAGCTTGATAACTATTTATATTAAGTTTAAAGTTTTATTCATATTTATAAATGAGTAATTAAAATAAAGTAAACAATATATTCATCGTTAATGTTCAAACTTAATTATAGGAAGGTTATGCTTAAGGAACATTAATTTTTCTGCCTTTTCTGCTGCCAGTCTGTTTCTCTTTTCATCATATATTAATCCAGCACTGCTAAATAATCTCTCGCTTGGTACGTTTGTTGGAGGACAGGCTAAATGTTTCCTCGCAAGTTTACTCAAGTATGGATAGATATTCTGCGTATTTTTCCACCAACTAATAGGATTGTCACATGCAGCCAGGCGTTTTTCTTGGTGATAGCTCTCGATCATTTTTACTACATCTTTTGACATCGCGTAGGTCTCGTCATTGCTGCTTGACTCAAGAAACTGAGAGAGAGGTTCTGTGATAGATTTGCTTGTTGAAGGTGTTGGTTCTGTCACTGAAACTTTTATTCTTTTGGTGGGTGGCGAAGCGACAGATTCAAGAGATTGAAGCTCTTCAACTGTTTTGCCAAGTGATGATTTAACTCGTTCTAATGTACTAGGTGAAAATAACTTAGCTTTGTAACGTGGATCTAAGTAGGTTGCAAGAGAGTAACTTCATACAAGAACAGCCTCTCGTCTTGTCGCTTGCTTCACTTTTGCGCACAATGAACTAGTTCTATTAATATAGTAGAATTTGATAATTTCCGCTTATTAATGACATTTTATCTCAACGGTCCACATCCGCACGACATCCGCAGTCCAAAGTGCGGATGCGGGTGCGAGAAAATGTGCAGATGCGACCTACATCACTAATATATATATATATATATATATATATATATATATATATATATATATATATATATATATATATATATATATGAAAATTATTTCACGAAAGTAACACGTGAAAAATATTTATGATGAATAAAACCACGAAGGAAAGGAAACACAAAAAGGTGCTCAAGCGTTTTCGTCTAATGACATCCTCAGGAACACTGAGGATGTCATTAGACGAAAGCGCTTGAGCACCTTTTTGTGTTTCCTTTCCTTCGTGGTTTTATTCATATATATATATATATATATATATATATATATATATATATATATAAATATTCAGAACTAAGTTTCAAGGTACTATTTATAATATTTTAGAACTCCCGACTTTGTGTAGGCCATCAATTATTGTTTACGACCAATTTAACTCTAGAATAAAAATAAAAATACACTGGTTTTTCTGGAATTATATCTTTTATTGATTGTACCAAATAAATTTGTATTATTGTTTAGTAAGAATAAAGTGTTGAATTCAACCTATAAATGTAATTTTCCTTATGGGGTCACGTAGGCCCAACACTAATCCCTCTGTGCGCGGGTTCATACTGGTCTTTTAGGGTTAATCATTCAGTGACAAAAACTAAATGTCACCGTCAGTTCATAATCAATATTAAATTCACTATAGGGTCTTCCTCAGTATCACTAGAGGGGTAGGTCTACACAGATCTATATAAGAAAAAGTCATTTATAAACACATAGCGAAGAAAACGAGGAAAATTTTTCTATTCTATTTTTAACCCTTTATAGCCCCAAACTATTTTTATTACAGTATTTCCGGATATTTCTTGATATATTCCACTTCGGAGAGACTTTAAATAAACATGAAAAAGTTATCTGATACACAAAAATTTAAGTTAAAAATTAATATTTAAAAATGTCACTTTTAAGTTCTAACCTAAATTGTAGTGTTAAAATGTGTTCCAAAAAAGGGATGCTGGGCGTTAATCTCCCTTAATCCTGCGTGAATGCGCAGTAGTGTTGGATTGACTGACGTCACGGGGGCAACATGACTAAAATGCTTTCGAAGTTTCCGAAAAATTTAATAAATCTCAATTTTATGTTCTTTCGTAAGTGGTTAAAAAATTCTTAATTTTAAAATCCCAATATTTATATATATATATATATATATATATATATATATATATATATATATATATATATATAGAAACGACGTAAGTATAGCGGAGTGTTCTGCACACGAGGAAGAGAAATAACGAACAAATGAAAAATGAGGTGACCGCCCGGGAATCGAACCCAGGATCTTCCGATTGCCGGTCAGATATGCTACCACTACACCACGGGCCTCGATCAGTCAGAAGTCGTAATTCTATCTCCCTACATAGGGCAGAAACCAATGCCTTGAGAGGGCACCCTCGCAAAGGTGCCCTCTCAAGGCATTGGTTTCTGCCCTATGTAGGAGAATTACGACTTCTGACTGATCGAGGCCCGTAGTGTAGTGGTAGCATATCTGACCGGCAATCGAAGATCCTGGGTTCGATTCCCGGGCGGTCACCTCATTTTTCATTTGTTCGTTATTTCTCTTCCTCGTGTGCAGAACACTCCTCTATACTTACGTCGTTTCTATACATTAATATACTGCGTGGTCATTGCAGTTAAATGTATGTATGTATATATATAATATATATATATACACAAAGCTGGGCACAAACCGTTAATCCGTTAATCGTTAATTAACGAAGTTAACTTTTCGTTAACTATTTAACTTTTAAGTTAACTTTGAAAATCATTATCGACTTAACTTCCGTTACATTTAACTTCCGTTAACTCAAAAAATTCATAAATAAACGTTTAAAAGTTTCTATTATTTTCAGTGCTGAGCAGGTGCGCAATTAATCCGCCACTGTTAATAGTGATGAACGAATTTCCATTTCCGCAGGGCAAAATCAGGCGATATATTTGTTTCCGTCGCCACAATTTGTGTCTACCAAATATGGTAGTTATTATGGCATTGGTTTGAGCAAAACATGGTCGACTGTAAAATCAGGCGGAAAGATTTGCCATTTGAGTTGAATGTTTCAACTTCTTTCAAGAAATATCACGAGCATTTAAGGCACTTTCAATAATATATATGTAACAATTACAACAAATAACTACATTCGTTTCATTTGCAGTCTGTCTCTTGCGCAACATGTTTGTGCTAGTGAATATTTAAAAATAATCGTTGTCAAGTAAGTCATGTATATTTATAATATGTCTGTGAGTACCTTATTAGTAGTCTCCTTGATACATTTCAAGAACCATAAAACTGATCAGGTAAGATTCAATTCTCATGTCACTTTGATGACATAAATTAAGTCAATTGATGTCTTACAATGGGAGCGTTTTCACCTAACCCTTTATGTCCTGGCGGTACTTCTAGGTACCACATCTTTAAAATCTCCATAATTATTTTCTACCCGGTTAATCCTGCCGGTACTTTCAAGTCCCAATGTGAATTAGTTCTTTATGAGATAATAGATGGCGTTGAGAAGTAAATGTGAGCGTGGGCGCCAGAGGCTGTTTACTCTTTAGTATCTCTGCCATCCCCTCCAGTGCTGCAGGGGGTGCGTTTGTTCTCTAGGGCAAGGACATCCTGAGGGCCAAGAGATCATCCCTGTCTGATGAAAACTTTGATATGCTAATTTTCATGAAGGGCAACATGCATCTCATGGACAAAATGGAGAACGAGAAGAAGAGGGAAATTAAATTATATATATATATATTGTTTTTCATTTTTTTTATAATAAAAGTTAACGTTAACGGTTTATCGGTAACTTCCGTTACATGTTTAACGAATTAACGGTTAACGGTTAACGGATTAGCGTTAACGAAGTTAACTTTTGGTTAACGGTGCCCACCACTGTATTGTATATATATATATATATATAGTGTTTCAGGAGGAAAGGTCAATACTTCGGGAGGTGATAGTATCGGTCATTGTGAGAAAAAAAAGTTCATATGAACATGTCTAATTCTGAATGGTTACGGAGATAGAGCCGTTTTGAATCTGATGCGCGCGCAGCTCTTCCTCCCCCTTCCCTCCCCTATAACCTTGAACCATGTAAGCTGTATGTAAGCATGTAACATAAGCCAATCGACAGATGACTGTTGTGAGTGGCATTGTTGGTGTTTGAAGCAGTGTTAAGAATGCCACACACCTTCAACATGCCGAATATGCAGATATGGTGTATGTCTACGGTTTTTGCGATGGAAGTGCAAACGCTGCTGTTGCAGAATACCGTCGACGGTTTCCAAACCGCAAAATTCCGGATCGAAGTGGTTTACAGGGTTTCAACACATTGCGTGAGATTGGTACACTTCCCAGCGCTCATGTTTCATCTGAAGGTGAAGGTCAACAAGATGTGGATGAAGTGGAAAACATTCTTCAGTTGGTAAAGCGTATTAGCCTATTACTAGCTCACGAAGAATTTCTACACGTCTCGGTGTAACACACACAAGAGTATGGCGAACATTACGTGAGGAAGGCTTGCATCCATATCAGTACAGCGTGTACAACACCTTCAACCAGGAGACGTGCCATGCGACTGGAATTTTGTCATTGGGTAAATGTTAATCGCCGATTGCTTCGATTAATTACTGTTCACGATGAAGCTACTTTCACCCGTGACGGTATCAACAACACTCTTAACTCTCATCGGTGGTCAGAACGAAAATCCAATGCCACTGTGGAAAACAAATTTTCAACATCGCTTCTCTGCCAATGTGTGGTGCGGTATCATCGATAATTAATCAGCTGATGGCCCTGTTACTTTAGAGAATCGTCTTACAGGACAAAGTTACTAGAATTCTGCAAAATGAATTGCCAGGACTATTGGAGGATGTTCCTTTGGCTACACGCGCTGGTGGTACCGTATGTACTTTCAGCATGACGGAGCTCCTCCACATCTACCCGTCTGGTGAGCAATACCTAAATCAAACTTTCCCTAGTCGATGGATCGGCCGTGGTGGTCCCATTCAATGGCCACCAAGGTCTCCAGACCTCTCTCCGTTAGATTATTGTTTGTGGGGTGGATGAAAAGTCAAGTTTACAAAAGAAAGGTGGATACACGAGACAATTGCTCGCGCGCATTTGGATGCTGCTGCCGCATAAAGGAACGTCAAGATCAACTCAGACGAACACACGCGATCTTCGCACACGAGTTGCAAAGTGCATTGAGGTTGACGTGGGATTTTCGAAAACGTATTGTAAACTAACAAATTTGTAATTTCTGTATCTGATACCATTGAAAATGCCAATGTTTAAACATTAAATGTTAGAAACAGTAATTGGTTTCTCTTTCTTGATTACCATTAACAATGCTTTTGTATTTGTAGGTTCAAACAGCTCTATCTCCGTAACCATTCAGAATTAGACACATGTTCATATGAACTTTTTTTCTCACAATGACCGATACTATCACCTCCCGAAGTATTGACCTTTCCTCCTGAAACACCATATATATATATATATATATATATATATATATATATTATATATATATATATATATATATATATATATATATATATATATATATATATATATATATATATATGGGAAGCAGAAATAAAAGAGGCACCAACAGAGGAAACAGAGGCACAAAACCATTTAATCCAAAGATTTCAAACAAAGGACATTAGCAGCAATAGGAAAAAACAAGTAGACAATAAAGAAATCAAACTGAAACCACCAAAAACAAAGGCTCCAAATAAAAATGGGGAAAAAACTATATGTAAATACTATGTGAAAGGAATTTGCAGCTCTAAGGGAGGAGAATGTATTTACGAACACCCTCCCTTGTGCAACTACCTCTACAACAATGGTCACTGCAAATTCGGTGGAAACTGCAAATTCTACCATCCGGACATTTGCAAAACCTACGCGACATATGGAACCTGCCAGTACGGGAGAGAATGCTACCACCATCATCTCCCGACAAGTTCAAAGGACAAAGGAGAAGTTTTAAATGGCAACAGGAGGAATGTGAGAAAAAAATATGTACACAAATAGCAAACAAAATTTTCTCAACATCTCGGACATAATACGGCTGCTAAGTCTTGTACAGCAGCTGACACAACTGGGAACCCTCGAACCGGGCCGTTTCGTGGCAAGAAGTTACCAGAACAGGTAGGCGGGAACGGATCCATCTCGGAGGACCACAAGGCTACAAAACACGCGAAACCAAAGGACAACGAACTTAAAATGCACGAGGGGCAATTCAAAACAAAGAACATAAACATTATCCTGGCAAATATTCAAGGAATAAAACTGAACAACTCACTAAACAAAGTTTCATACCTGAAAGGTTTTATGGACGAAACAAGGGCGGACATCGCATGCCTCACAGAAACACATCTTAAAGATTGCCAAGGGAACTGCGATAACTGTGAACACTGTATCGATAAAAAAGAATTGCATACCGATGGATTCAACTTAATAACAGCGGATAGAACAGCGAGACGTAAAGGTGGCTGTGCTTTTTACGTACATGAAAGGGATATGACAGAGACGGTAATAAGTAAATCCAACAGCTTCGTGGAAACTGTTGCAGTGAAAATTGGGAAACTAAACGTGCTACTGATAGTCATCTTAGATCTCCAAGCTCTCCAACTGAAAATTTTTCGCGTCATTGATGATATCAGAACCCTAATAAAGTCTGTAAACTGTCCATCCCCTAATATAATACTCTGCGGCGATTTTAATTTCCCATTTATAAAATACAAAAAGGTGGGTAGAAATATATTTATACAGCAAGATAAGGGGGGGCACAAGAGAGGACCAGGAGCAAGCAAAAATGCTAATGGCTCTCACAAACGAGTTTATGCTGACACAGGAGATAAGAGAAAATACCAAAAAAAAAAATAACTGCCTAGATCTGGTATTCACGAATAACACGAACTTGATTGCTGATATAAAAATAACCCCAACTATTATCTCAGACCACAACATAATCGAGTTATCAACAAACATGGCGATAACATTAAAAGACAATATACATACGGAAGGAAAAAGCAAATTTGGGGCCTTTAATTTAAACTCCAAGACCGTAAATTGGGAATAAATCAGATCATACATGGCCCAAATAGAGTGGAGAACAGTATTAGAGAATAAAACAACGGAGGAAATGCTAATAACCTTGGAAGAAAAGACGCTGAAAATTTTAGAAAAATATGCTCCGAAAGGACAGCCAAAAGGAAAGCGGAACTGGATAGAGAGGCAAAAGAGAAGAATATTCCGCATAAGAAAGAGTAGCGGCGAAGTTAGCTAATTGCGGAGACAATGCCAGGAAAGCAATCCAAGTGCCACGAAATTTCATGAAAATAACAAAAGAAGTGAAAATGCGAGAGTTAGGAAACTTGATGTTAAACAATGGGAGACGAAAATTTTCCGGGATACCGAGAGAGAAGTAAAATTTTTCATCGAGCCTAGTACAGCCTAAAGCTTAAGGGCCAAATCAAATAAAGTAATAGTTCAGTTTCACAATTATTTGTCATTGTAAATTGTAAGACCTCTATATTTATTTTATTAATAAAGATTATTCAATTCAAGAGAAGAACGTATGGCACTGGGGTGCCTTGAGACAGAAAAAATTGGGAACCATTGTTCTAGTCACCTAGTGGAATGTCAGGTGAGACCAACGTCTCCACTGACACAACACAAACTGCTTCCATTCCACTCTGTTCCTCGTTTGTGCTACACTATAGCAACCTCACATTTATTCACACATTTACTAATTACATCATTCCATCTTTTATAGGGTCTTCCTCTACAGTACCACTTACAATTAACACCTTACAAGTACCACTTACAATTATACATGTTATACCTTTCCCGAAATTCCTCATTTCGCATATGATCAGTCGGTTTTATACCATTCATGGTGTAGTGGTTAGCGTCGTTGACTACGAATCCATCGGCCCCGGGATCGAGACCCAGTGACGGCAGGCAGCGCGCAGCAAATCCCAGCTGTTCATCCTTCCACACAATAAAAGTTGGTTGGTAGATAAACGGGTACCCTGGGTAGCCTAGTGGTTAAGACGCTGGGCTACTGGTGGGGCGCGGCCTGGATTTCACGTTAAACTGTAGGTCTAAGGTGGAGTGACAAGCTTGACCTTCGTCAGAATGAACAATTCGGGCGGAAGCAAACCCAAGGTTGATACCTACATTTTTCATCTCAACTGCTCTCATTTTGAGAGTGAACCATCATGCCGAACAAGCGTCTCACATTCATACATAAGTGTTGGCACCAATACACTTTCATATAAACTAGGAATGCTGCAAATAGCCGCATCCGCGCAACATACACAATTTTTTTCACTCGCATTCGCATCCGCGGATGTCAATTTTTTATATCCGCATCCACATCCGCGGGTCAATTTTTTGACATCCGTATCATCCTTAATGTAAACTTCTTGTTGTATCTACATTCAAGCACTTTCTTCCTACCGATGCTTTTATCAGGTCCATGATTTGCTTGCCCTGTTCCACTCTAATTTCAACTTCCAATATGTTTGTA
Organism: Bathynomus jamesi; assembly: GCA_023014485.1. Lineage (NCBI taxonomy): Eukaryota > Metazoa > Arthropoda > Malacostraca > Isopoda > Cirolanidae > Bathynomus > Bathynomus jamesi. The sequence continues at coordinate 1,090,961 of JAJOZX010000335.1, forward strand.
CTATTTTCTCAATGAAACACCCGAGATATTTAAATGTTTTCAAAACCCTTAAATTTCTTCCATTCACTACAATCAGAGGCGGATTAAGACACCTCGGGGCCCCGGGGCAATGAAGAATATGGGGGCCCTTTTCTGTATCTTTTTATTAACAATACATGTACAGTACATAGTACATTTACACGAATTATATGTACTGTGCTCAGGCTAATTGAGAAACAAACTTAAAAGAACCTTAACACAGTGTATTTTGCCGTTTGCCAAAACCAAACAGTATTAAACAAACTTTACTTTAGGGCCTATAAAACATAAAATAAAACAAGGAATTTGTCAGTTTGTGTGCAAATATACTCCGTTAATCAAAGAAGTTTGCAAAATCTCGAATTATATCATCGAAACTCAATTGATTAGAGGGCCCCTCAAGCATGGGAGCCCGAGGTTTCAGCCTCAATAGCTTCAGTGATAATCTGCCACTGACTACAATATTACATGAGGATTCTCTCCCTCTCTCAACGACAAAAACCTTACTTTCATTTACTCATACAGTCACTCTCAATAATCTCATTTCACAAATGACGACAACTTCTCAGTCTTTAATTCATTCTCTGATTCTCCCAGGAGTACCGAGTCATCAGCATACATAAGATGGGACATCTACCATTCATTCTCTTCAACACGTTTGTTCCTTTTTTTAGCATTCTCACTTTCATTTCACGTTATCCAACCCATGTACACATTAAACAACAAGGGCGACATCATATGGCCCTGTGGACCAGTCACTCAAGTCACCCTTAACTCTTGCACAAACACCACTACTCGCACAAAAACTTCACTGCATTTAACATCTTACCACTGACACCACGCAGTCTAATTACTTGCTACAAAGCAGATCTATTCACTTTATCGTGCGCTTTCTCCAAATCTATAAATGCCATATACATTTTTTCTTCTTATCAATTTTAGTTTCTCAATTAGCGTCTCGCTGCAAACACTTGAACAACGCATATTGCTTCTCTAAAGCCTCCTTGTTCATTTCTAACCAACGGATACAATTTTTTTTTCAGTCAATCTGTCAAGTCTTCCGTATACTATTGCAGCTATATTTAAAAAAATTATGCCCGTGTAATATTTGCAGTAACTTCTTCCACCTTTCTTGTACAGTGGTACACAGTGGTACAGTTACAACTTTTGTCCAGTTACCTCAAATGGACTAACGTAATTTCATCACCACCACCACCACCAAACAATCGACAAGTTATTGTGGGTAGGTTAGGTTAGGTTACAGAAGATTAGGTTGAGTTAGTTTGTTTAGTGTCGATTGTTTGGTCTCTTTCAACGAAATTGGTATAGATAGGTCCACCTCAAACACACCCACTTTCCGTGTATTTTGACACATTTTCCACAGCCACTCAGCCTCCATTTATATTATACCTTGAAAACTTAGTTAAATGAAAAGTAATTATTTGTCTATACATCCTTCAGGCTATTTACATTCACAAACCATAAATTACTGTAACACTTCATAACAATAATAAAAAAATCAGATTAATATTTTGTGTCTTAGCGAATATCTAATTCAAACATCAGCCTAAGTTAGCATTAGGCTTATAGCTGAATGAGGCGTGTATATTGGCCAATTAAGGGTAATTTATTAGAAAAAAAAATCTAATTTTGCTTCAGATATGAACTGTAGAGTGTCTCAGTTTAAAGTTTCGTCACACCTTATCTGTTAGACAAAGACATGACTGTTTTCCTTATGAAAGCCTCTTTTTACCTGTTGAACCAGCTTCACCCAATGAAGAAGACAAATTCTCCCCTTGCAAAATTAATTACGGGACCTTGAAAGGAAAGTTTTTTTTTTTCCAAATAGCTTTAAATGAACTTTGATTATAAATAGAAATTATCCTTATATCAGTGTTTACGAATCTATTGGTCACACACACACACACACACACACGTTTACTAGCCTTGTTAAAGGTTGGTGAAGCATAAATTTTACAAATGTTTGAGTCCTATGCACACAAAACGCAGCCCAAACCAACTTTTTAATGTTGTGTGATTGACGCTACTGTGGTATTTGTAAAATATACCTATTTTAAGGTCTATTAGAAATATTTCTAGCCTCACTCTACTTATGTTAATTGCAACACACAATGTTTGTAATTTGCATATTATAGTGAAAATTTGTGTAAAAATACGTTACAAAAAAAGCAACACTTTTCTGTTGTACGACTCGTTTTGTCTGAAATAAACTGCACGGCAATCGTATGTAGGCCTTCGTGTGAGCCTAATCTTAGAGTATGTGATTAGTTGGGTTGTTGATTTTCATTAAAGATGGCTGGAGAAAGTGCTTAATTAATTCCTTTCAGAGATGAATAAGTTCGTTCTTTCTTTTCTCTCGATACTGTACACATATATATATACACACACACCCTATAGTCAACTGGTTCCTCGACATTGACTTCATTTCGAAGTCGGCATTTCTATCAACCTATCTGATATTACGAGCGTAGTGGGTCAGCACCAACGTATTCTTACTGCTCCGAAACCCCTCCCCACGAAATGGGTGTGATGACGTCATTAAAATATAAGAATGTTCTTTCAGTCTCATTTAACTGTATGAAGATTTGATGAGCATTTTAACAGACAATTTCCTTTCAGAATGATTCGTTTATTAATCATTTAGATCAACTGAATGTACGGAGTCGGTCTCATGTGCGCACAACACTCTTACGCATTTTGCTCATGTTCATTTACTTTATTTCGCAGAGATTCAAGTTGGCGAATGTTTTTTTTTTTTTTTTTTGTTGAGTCAGAAATAGATAGAAAGGTGTGTATATATATATATATCTCGACAGGTATTCATTTTCTTACTTTAACATGTATGTCCTTTGTGTATATGTAATGATGCACACCCACAAAGGAAAATGAAAAGCGGTTCCAAGATCTTTCGTGTATTCAGCAGTACATGTCGTCAGGGGATGATTCCCTGACGAGGTGCACTGTTGAATACACGGAAGATCTTGGAATCGCTTTTCATTTTTCATTGCGGGTGTGCAGCATTTGTTTATTTCACGTGTTTAATTGTGAAATTCACCACACACACACACACACACACACACATATATATATATATATTAAGCGACATTGTGTCTGGGTAGTAATTGGATGGGAGACCGTCCTCCGCGTCCTGATTATGTAGCGACCCGTGGTTCAGATCCCACGTAAAGCTGTATGTCCCCTCCGTCATATGACCTTAGATGTTGCGGAGGTTAACAACCCCAATTAAATAAATAAATATATATATATATTACGTGTGTTCATTCTATTGATAGGAAATATAATTTCTATTTTTACTCACAACCAGCACCAGATGGCGTTGTCGGTCCCAGTCGACGTTTTTAGGACATATGCGGTATATTAGCATGGGAGCAATTAAAACTGCGAATGCAAATAGCGCTTTGGACACGCACTTACAGATAACAACTTCGCTCTGTGTGTGTTGTAAGTAATATTTTATACTATTTATAGTAAACGACCGCCTACGCAATGATAACATGCGAAATTTTAATTAGGCACATTATCGCCGTGCTGAGAAACGGAAAGAATTGTAAATACTGTATGAAAGGGTTTAAGCCTGGGCCTATTGGTCGTATGAGTCGTGGCTTTATGAGAACTTTGAGGCTCTAATATTTTTACAAGTTTGAATTAGCTAAAAGTAAAATTGCGATCACACGGACATACATTATTTAGTGTTGTTATTTTAAATTGTTATTCATAAAAAGGTCTTACGCGGAAGATTTTTTAAATGTATTTACTCGCATTTTGGATCAGTGTAAAGGGTGGCCACAAAGTCCCTTTCCAGTGATATTAGAGCATATCTGTATGTTGCCCTTGTTTTTCATGCAAAGGGACTTTGTGGACACCCTGTACGAGGGTGATGGATGAGCCAACGTTTTCTCAAACGGAAACGTTACAACTCGACGTTTTCCTTATTCTGAGTTAGTCTCACTGACTTTGGTGATAAGGTGTTGCCACTACCTTCAGTCTAGGGTGGCCAGACAGTCCGCCTTTTGAGCACTCTGTCCTCCATCCAGAGCCACCTTGAGCAGGACGTTAATTTGTCCTCCTTTTTGGGGTCTGGCTAAAAAGAATTATATAAATTACCTCAGGTACACTTAAAATAGCGGGTACTGAAGGCCATAATAACTGTTAACTATTTTTATTATATGTAGTTGGCAACACTGCTGATAAGCCACATTTGTTTTCAATTTCATGACTACGAGTCGGACAGTCAGTCTGCCCAAGGAGTAAAAATGAATATTCATTTCTTTCAGTTATATATATATATATATAATATAATATATACATTCAACTGCAAAGAACACGCAGTATAAATAACGTAAAGAACGACGCTTGTATAGGAGATATTCCGCGCAAGACGAGAAAGAGAAAACAACAAATGAAAAAATGAAGTACCACCTGGGAATCGAACCCGGGATCTTCCGATTGCCGGTCAGACGCGATAACCACTACACCATGGACTCCACTCTTCCAAATGCCGTAATTCCTCTACATACTCGCAGAAACCAATGCCCCAAGGGGGCACCTCCCGCTTGCCGTAACATTATATACATTCAACTGCAAAGAACACGCAGTATAAATAACGTAAAGAACGACGCTTGTATAGGAGATATTCCGCGCAAGACGAGAAAGAGAAAACAACAAATGAAAAATGAAGTACCACCTGGGAATCGAACCCGGGATCTTCCGATTGCCGGTCAGACGCGATAACCACTACACCATGGACTCCACTCTTCCAAATGCCGTAATTCCTCTACATACTCGCAGAAACCAATGCCCAAGGGGGCACCTCCCGCTTGCCGTAACATTATATACATTCAACTGCAAAGAACACGCAGTATAAATAACGTAAAGAACGACGCTTGTATAGGAGATATTCCGCGCAAGACGAGAAAGAGAAAACAACAAATGAAAAAATGAAGTACCACCTGGGAATCGAACCCGGGATCTTCCGATTGCCGGTCAGACGCGATAACCACTACACCATGGACTCCACTCTTCCAAATGCCGTAATTCCTCTACATACTCGCAGAAACCAATGCCCCAAGGGGGCACCTCCCGCTTGCCGTAACATTATATACATTCAACTGCAAAGAACACGCAGTATAAATAACGTAAAGAACGACGCTTGTATAGGAGATATTCCGCGCAAGACGAGAAAGAGAAAACAACAAATGAAAAAATGAAGTACCACCTGGGAATCGAACCCGGGATCTTCCGATTGCCGGTCAGACGCGATAACCACTACACCATGGACTCCACTCTTCCAAATGCCGTAATTCCTCTACATACTCGCAGAAACCAATGCCCCAAGGGGGCACCTCCCGCTTGCCGTAACATTATATACATTCAACTGCAAAGAACACGCAGTATAAATAACGTAAAGAACGACGCTTGTATAGGAGATATTCCGCGCAAGACGAGAAAGAGAAAACAACAAATGAAAAAATGAAGTACCACCTGGGAATCGAACCCGGGATCTTCCGATTGCCGGTCAGACGCGATAACCACTACACCATGGACTCCACTCTTCCAAATGCCAAACTGCGTGTTCTTTGCAGTTGAATGTATATAATGTTACGGCAAGCGGGAGGTGCCCCCTTGGGGCATTGGTTTCTGCGAGTATGTAGAGGAATTACGGCATTTGGAAGAGTGGAGTCCATGGTGTAGTGGTTATCGCGTCTGACCGGCAATCGGAAGATCCCGGGTTCGATTCCCAGGTGGTACTTCATTTTTTCATTTGTTGTTTTCTCTTTCTCGTCTTGCGCGGAATATCTCCTATACAAGCGTCGTTCTTTACGTTATTTATACTGCGTGTTCTTTGCAGTTGAATGTATATAATGTTACGGCAAGCGGGAGGTGCCCCCTTGGGGCATTGGTTTCTGCGAGTATGTAGAGGAATTACGGCATTTGGAAGAGTGGAGTCCATGGTGTAGTGGTTATCGCGTCTGACCGGCAATCGGAAGATCCCGGGTTCGATTCCCAGGTGGTACTTCATTTTTTCATTTGTTGTTTTCTCTTTCTCGTCTTGCGCGGAATATCTCCTATACAAGCGTCGTTCTTTACGTTATTTATACTGCGTGTTCTTTGCAGTTGAATGTATATAATGTTACGGCAAGCGGGAGGTGCCCCCTTGGGGCATTGGTTTCTGCGAGTATGTAGAGGAATTACGGCATTTGGAAGAGTGGAGTCCATGGTGTAGTGGTTATCGCGTCTGACCGGCAATCGGAAGATCCCGGGTTCGATTCCCAGGTGGTACTTCATTTTTCATTTGTTGTTTTCTCTTTCTCGTCTTGCGCGGAATATCTCCTATACAAGCGTCGTTCTTTACGATATATATATATATATATATATATATAATGTTAACGTACGGCCACATACGCAGTGTCCTCCTTTTTGGAAATTTGGAAATGGCCACCCTAACCTTCACTACCTCTGAATCATCATCCACATTCAGCCAGAGAAAATTGTAATTAATCAAAAGATATCCCTTACACTAATAATTATAATGAAGGTTGTCAGACATTGAGCAACTTTGGAGACATTGAACAACTTTGGATTAACGAATCCCCTGTTTAAGCTCATTAAGAGTTTACAGAAGAGTTCAAAGATTCTTATTATTTTTTCTAAGTTAAGAGTTTAGGAAAACGAATTAGGCCTACTTTTTTAGTATTAGCCGTTAATTTGAAAAAAGGGATGACCTGCTGGTATAGGTACATTATATTAGTATTGGCAATGCTCGTTTCCCAGTGGGAAATATTAGGAATTCCCACTTGAAATTTCCATTGGGAAACTTAAAATGTGAGAAATTTAAAAACAATAGCTCGCACATCTTAACTTCTCTGGCATTTCAAGACATAACTTAGTCGACAACGGGGTCAGTGGGGTGATTGGGGTCTCACTTCCGGGAGATAATGGGGACTGGATGATGCTTTGGGAATCTGACCTTGATGTTGAGGCAATGAAATTACTGAATCTCCGGTGTGCGCGCGCGCGTTTTCTTTCTGTTCCTTGTGAGATGTTTTATCTTTTTCCATATCCATCAAAGTCACCACATCACTTTCATCTCATCCCTGTTTTGGTCTTTTTTTCTGAAGCGTCGTGAATTGTCCAGTTTTAAACGGTCCGTCTCTGTGGACACTAATTTCACAGGACTCGCACTTGTATATAATTTTGCCCTTTTCTTCCCATTCTTGGAAAAGAAGCTAGAATGAGGGTTTTTTTTGCCAGCTCCAATTCGACACCACCCATTTTAAATTACTTAATAGTTACTTCGTAAGTTGCGATATTCACATTAAATCAGCTAGTAAAATCATTTGACTGAAACAATCATGTTGTTTTAAGTTAGTAATACTGAAAAATAGTTAAGATCATTTTTGTTATTGTTGTCGTTGTTTTTGGCAGATCACTTAAGGTGGGGACACTGTGGGTCTGTCAGACCTTACCCAACCAATTAAGCGTTAAATACGGTTACATAATTAATTCAACAGAGTTAATGGGAAATTTGAAATAGATACCTTAGGCTTAGCCTTTCTCAAATCAGATCATCAGCCTTTTAAATTAGGCTTTTAGCCTCATCTTAATTCTCTTAAATTAGGCCTTTAGTCATACCTTACCTTAAATTTAGGTGTTTTACCATGTGGTGGGTGGTATAACAGGTTTATAGTAATACCACAATTCAGTTTTAAATTTCCCAATATTTCCGAGTACTTACCCGTTATGGGAAACTGTCAACCCTGTTATACAAAAACAAATGAAGGTAAAAGTACAGTATATGTACAAGAAAATTTGGCTCTTTTTCGTTTAATAGGTTGTGAAAAAAACTAAAAAAACTTTTTGCTGTTTAAAAATAATAAACTCATTAAGAAAATTACATTTTAGGGTGGAGAAATAGGTTAGGAATAGGCTATAGGCTAGGTCAGGCATAGTATGTTATCAATTTAGAGCCCGGATGTTCAGGCAAAATGCCATAAATGCCTTTTCTTGCCTATTTTTTAATATTTCAGTCATTGTGCCTATTTTACAAAGTAATGCCTATTTTGCCTATTTTCAAAAGATTGCGAAAATTCAGTAACGAAGTTTGTGAAAATGTCTTTGTTTTTATTTAATATAGAATAAAGTGGAAGCATGATTTCCACCTTTGTGATAAATAGAGCCTGGATGTGCAGGCAAAATGTCTTTTCTTGTTTATTTTTTAATATTTCAATCATTGTTTATTGTTTATTTTCAGGAAATTGCGAAAATTCTATAACGAATTTTGTGAAAATGCCGAAGGCTTGTGTGTCCACTAAAAAAAAGTTGAACACTTTTGTCGGTGAATTTGGCAGCGACGTCTTTTCTACCGATGGTTCAGTACTGTTTTGCAAGATTTGTGAAAAAAGTGTGAATTATGAAAAGAAGTACTTTGTGTCGCAACACGTCCAAACTGGTAGAGAGACAGACGCTGCTCGGAAGTTGAAGCCAGGAAGCAAGAAAACGAACCTGTTGACTACATTTGCTGCATCGTCAAGCCGTCAGTCTTCCTTCTCGCTTGACTTGTGTAAAGCCTTTGTTGATGCCGGAATACCACTGTGGAAATTAGAAAGCAAGTCTCTGAAATCATTTCTCGAAAAGTACACAAAACAACAGATTCCAAGCGAGTCTACTTTGAGGAAGAATTATGTGGAGACGAACTACGCTTTGACGTTGCAGAATATTCGGGAGGGTGTACAAGATAAGAAAGTCTGGATTTCGGTAGACGAAACAATAGATGTAATGGGGAGATATATTGCCAATGTGGTTATTGGTACCTTGGAAGCTGCCATGAAACCGAAAATTTATTTACTAACAACAGAGGAACTACAGAAGACAAACAGTTCAACAATAGTGCAACTGTTCACGACATCACTGGCTTTACTTTGGCCAGATGGCATTAAACATGAAAATGTCATACTCTTCGTGACAGATGCGGCGCCTTACATGAAGAAGGCTGCAACGGCACTCAAGGTCATTTACCCGCGAATGCTACATTTGACATGTTTAGGTCATGCACCTCATCGTGTAGCAGAGCAAGTACGTGCATCATTTCCTAATGTAGACAAATTAGTTTCGAATGGCAAGAAGATTTTTCTTAAGGCCCCATCACGATGTCAGTTGTTCAAAGAAATGGCGCCGGAACTCGCAATGCCGCCACAACCTATTTTGACGAGATGGGGAACATGGATTTCCGCGGCATTATATTATGCATCAAATTTCGACAAGTTTGATGAAGTTGTAAAAAGTTTCAACGCCGAAGATGCTTCAGCAATTAGCATTGTCCAACAACTGTTACAAGAGAATTCTCTTCGAAATGATCTTGCATTTATCGCTACCTACTATTCAAGGCTGCCAGAGGCCATAACTGCTCTTGAGGAAAGGAATGTGCCATTAGTCGACGCACTGAACGTTTTTGAAACGATCGTTGTGGACATTTGTCAGGGGCCTGGTGATAACGGCAAAGCTGTGCGCGACAAATGTTGCCGGGTAATTACTGCAAACAAAGACCTGGAAAAAATTAAAAATATCGGAAAAGTTCTTGATGGAGAAAACGATACTAATACCGGGGATATGGATCCACTGTACGTTTCGTGCTTCAAATACGCTCCTGTTACATCAGTGGAAGTGGAGCGATCCTTCTCACTGTTTAAACATCTTTTGTCTGACAGACGACATGGGTTCACCTTCGAAAACCTAAAGAAAATGCTGGTCATTGGATGCAATCAAGCAGAATAGACTCGAAAAGTATTACAGTATTTGTTTTATTTGTTTGTTTACTATATATTCAAATGTCTAAAAAATAAATGCCTTTTTTTGCTGCCTATTTTGACGTTTTATTTTGCCTTTTTGCCTGCCTATTTTGGACTTTATTAGTGCCTAAACATCCGGGCTCTAGTTATCATACAATTTTCTTCCGCTAAACTGTAAAAGTTAAGAGTAGGAAACACTGATCTCTATAAATTACTGGATAGCGCATTAGCTTAAAATGTTGAAGTCCGCCATATTGGTACTACCAAAACAAAAGGATTTTGTCGATGGAGAACCAGGAGAAGTAGTGATTGGAATGCATGTAAATTACAAATTACAGTCGTTTTATGGTAGTGAATCACAGTAAATGGAGTTACAAGTATCAGAGTAGGATTAAAAAATACTTTCTGAATTACAAATGCCTTCTAGTGCAGCTATCAATTGTACAAATTGGCAGTTTCGTGGCTGTGGAAAAACATTTCATAAGTAAATGACAGAATAGCCTAGTTAATAAGTACTCAGTTAGGCTAAACTGGAAGGCCCTGACTGCTTAGTACAGGAAAACAATGGCAATGGATTCACCTAATGTGCCTGGGGTAGGGTTGCCAGACGTCCCGCATTTGATCCAAAAATCAAGCATTATTAAGCATTGTTTTAATCAAAAAATTCTAATTTTGTTTGTTCTAACCGTTGAAGAAGTCTAATTTCAATTTGAAAAAAAAAAATTGGTCTTAAAAAAACACCTCATAAATTTTTTTTTCCCGAAAATGCGGGACAAAATCTGGCAACCCTAGCCTGGGAGTTATATAAAATAATGCTGTGCCCTGGTCTGGTGACATTGTGGTTTTGAACGTATAACTTAAGCTAGATTTACTCTGGTTTTAGACGTGGATAAGTTAGCCTTTGGTAGCTTTTTGCTCTCCATAAAATTTTTGTCTTTATCAGATGGCAAAGCATTTCAAAAGTTTATAATAACTAAGCTATGATTAAAAGGGAGGAACCCATATATGGCCTAGTCCTAAACTGGGTATGGACTAGAATTAGGCCTACTGTCATAGCTACATAGGTGGCATTTTTATTAGGCCCTAGGCCTACATCATCAGTAACATCTATACATATTAACCTAGCCTACTTTATAGATTTATGGGCATTTTGATTGGATTCACTGATTAAGTAGGCCTACAGTAGTTGAAACATAGGCCCTAGGGCCTATGCCTAATTTACAGGCTTTGGCAAAAATTCAAATCCTGACACCCGAGTATTTATGGCAAATGCTTTTATAGACAGTAGACTAACGAGTGTGGTTTCCGAAAGTTTTAACTAGTCTTTCAGTATGGGGCTTGGCCTACTGCCTTGCAATTATGAATGATATGATAGTCTAATACCTAGGACTCCTTGGCCTAGCATATGATTCTGATACATCTCTGTTCTGCAAACTCGTATACTTAGCCGAGGGTAGTCCTTTATGTTAAAACAATAATGTATTAATTTTTGCTATATGTATATTGGCTTGTTTATAGGTATAACCTATAGACCCAACCAACCCCTATTTCCATAATTTGTTTATGAATCAATATGAAATAGAGGCCAACAAGAGTTTTCCAAAATAGCGTAGGCCCTGATTTGTTTATAAAATCCATTATAATAAAAGCCAGCACTTTCCTTTCATAGTTAGTGTAGTATATATATATATATATATATAATAATAATAATAATAATAATAATAATAATAAGACGTGTGTGTGTGTGTTCCAGCCATAACTCCAAAATGGAAGCAGTTACAAACATGAAACTTCACACACTATTGATTAGGTCCCCAGGTTGTGCACCTGGCTGTTAATAAATTAAATAATTAAAATTACTGGGCCCGAAGGCCCCAGCACCGCGATTAAACTACAGAAAAGAACGCAGCCGTGAAAATTTTGAGCTTCACATTGTGTCAAGATTTCTGAATCTTAAGATTTTCATGACTATAGTTTTACTGACCAAATAATTGAACCCTCAATTACTGTCGGTTCAATTATTTGGTCAATAAAACTACAGAAAAGAACAGTCATGAAAATCTTGAGCTTCACACTGCCGCCGTAATAATAATCTATAGTGATTATTCTATACTATAATAAAAGAGCTGTCTGTCTGTCACACTTTCAGAAATTGTGAGAAAAAATTGAGAAAAAAATTCAGAAATTGTATTACGGGCGGCAATGTGAAGCTCAAGATTTTCATGACTGTTCTTTTCTGTAGTTTAGCCTGTCTGTTTGTCTGTTTGTGAAATTTATCCCGGGCAGTAATGGGGGAAGGGTGGGGGTGGGGGTAATGGGAGAGGGGGTTAGCCCCCAAGTTCCATGAATGGGGGTGAGGAGGTTTTGGGAGATACGAAATTCAGAAATGTTGACACAATGTGAAGCTCAAAATTTTCACGGCTGCGTTCTTTTCTGTAGTTTAGCCTGTCTAACCGTCAGCGAAGCGACGGGAACTGTACTAGTCTATAATAATAAAAGAACACAGTTACAAACATGAAACTTCGCACACACAGTGATTAGGTCCCGAGGTTGTGCACCTGCGTGTTAATAAATTAAATAAATTAATTAAAAAAAATTAAAATGACAAGATCATTACGTATATATATAATATATATATATATATATCGAAACCTATGTAAAATTATTGAATACCCAGTTAGGTTCATTGAATGCCAGGTTAGGTCATCTGTACTCGACGATTCGTTAGGTTAAGTCGTGATATTTTCGTTAGCTTTAATGAAAATATAACGACTTAACCAATCGTCAAGGGCGTACAATTAACCTACCCTGGCATTCAATTGACCTAACCGGGCATATATATATATATATATATCGTTCAACATCCACCCCACGAATGAAATTAAAGTACAAAATATTTCTGAGGATGTCATTAGACAAAAGCATTTGACCACTATTTCATATTTTAATTTCCTTCGTGGTTATCTTAATCATAAATATTATTCACGTGTCACTTTCGTGAGAGAATTATGCGCCTTGGTGGTGTAGTGGTTAGCGTCGCTGACTACGAATCCATCGGCCCCGGGTTCGAGAACCGACGGCAGCCGGTGGCGCGCAGCAAAACCCAGCTGTTCATCCTTCCACACAACAAAGAAAAGTGGTTGGTAGATAAATGGGTACCCTAGGTGGCCTAGTGGTTAAGACGCTGGGCTGCTGATGGGGCGTGGTTCGGATTCCACGTTAACCAAAGGTGTGTATATATGGACGATTACAAATCCCCTGTTGGTGGGTAGTATTTGTGTGAAGTATTTTCCTAATCCCTTCATTTATTCAAAAATTATGGAGCAGAAACGAAAAACACACTGACCCCTGCTGTGACCTTGAAGGCATGACCCAGGTTGTGGGCAATTACAAATCATCTGAGGGTGGGTAACAATTGTGCAAAGTATCATCTCAATCCTCTCATTTGTTTAGAAGATATGAAGCGGACAAATGTTGGAATTCTTGTGTGGGAGTACCAATATGGCGGTTCGATGGCTTCAATTCATTATATACAAATATAGGCTGATGTGCTATCCAGTAATTTATTAAGATCAGCGGTAGGAAAGCTTATCAAGTTAGGTTAGCCTATCAGGTTAGATATGTTAAACTAGTTTATTTTCTGCTATTGTATTATATTTTGGATAATTATCGCATTTTTCTGCTATTGTATTATATTTTCGATAATTATCGCATTTTTAGACAAATATTGACATACATTTTCTAATTAAAATATTAAGTTTTATCAAATAGTAAGTTGAAGTAGTAAATTTCTCCACCCTAAAATGTACTTTTCTTAACAAATTTATTATTTTCCAACCCCCAAAAGTTGTTTCTATATATTTTTTTTCCACAGCCCATTAAACGGAAAAGATCCGAAATTTTTCAACAAGGTAGAAGTACAGAAATTAGTATGACCACGAGTAATCAAACGATATATGTACAGTATTGTTCTTTGTAAAGTAGATAAAAAAAATATGGGCTGTTCTTTTCACATACTGATAGTTTTCTACCTTTCGTTTTACTTCTCAAAAGTAAGGTAATAAGAATGTTCATTACAAATACTCTTTATCTGAACCAAAGTTTTATCTTTTAATCTGTATTACTCATTTATCCACCACCTACACTCCTACCCCCACCTCAATTAGGCCTACTCTATGACATTACAACACGAAAGTAGTATACAAAATATTCTGTAGAAGTCATTCATAAAAATTGCTACGAACCCTCTCAAATAATGACAACAGGCAAAGTCACACTTCCCCGATGTTTAAAGAACTATATAACATTTTAAAACAATGACTTATAAATACAATTTCAGATTTGCTGTCATTATGTACAAAGTTATTGATGAAACTTCCCATATTTTATTGATTCAAAAAGTAATCACATCGAATATTTTACGCACAAACCAGGTTCTGAACTGAGAACTGTAAGAAATGAATTCTTACTCAAAGGTTCAAATGTATATAATGCAATTCCCTTAAATATCATTATATGCATTTTTCGAATCACCGAAGTAGTACTTCACTAGCTCCTAACAGGCGCGGATCCAGGGGGGGGGGGGTCGAGGGGGTCCGGACTCCCCCCCTGCTCACGGTGACCAACGATTTTTCGATTGCGTTTGTTTGCTCCTATATATGAAAAATAAGACCTGAAGACTTAAAATGGCTTGAGGTACATGTATCCCGGTTGCCACAAAATTAATTTCCTTAAAAAGAATAAAGAAAAAAAAGTTTATGTCCGATCCTGAGACATTTCAGACCTGGCCTGGGTGTGTGAACAAGCAGGATTTTGATAACGGGAATATACTTCAAATCCATCTAAAGCTATCTTCAAATATGAACATTTCCTACCGAGGGGGGGACACCCCCCCTTGGGCACCCCCCCTGGCGCTCGCACGTCCTCGGACATATCAGTAACGAGCTCCACCAAGACTGGACCCCCCTCTGCTTAAATCCCTGGATCCGCCCCTGCCTAATAACGCGTTAGTACATAGTACGATGAGTTAAAATGATCCTGTTCTGAAACCCCACGCTTTCTATCACTATTGATTGGTAAGGAAAAGAAAACGTTTTGGATTTAATCTTGACAAATAACAACGAGATAATAAATAAAAAAGTAACGCACACAAAGTTCTCCGACCATAACCTCATCGATATACAATTGAAATTAGCACCCAGAGGTCCGAAAACGCATCCTAGAGTGTCAGAAGGAATATCTGAAGGCTTAAACATAATTTCAGAGAGAGTAAATTAGGTAAACCGTAAATAAAGATTTAAAGGAAGAAAATTGGGAATTGCTACTTCACGAGAAGACTCCACAATAAATACTATGTATAATAGAGACTGAAACAGTGAAACCAAACCTATAATACTGAAACATATTCCAGAGACATGAAAGAAAACGTAGGAAGCTCGAGAGGAAAATCAGGACACTATTCAGGCAACGAAGACAAACTGTAAAACATCTCCACAGACGCAGAACTGATGCAGACACACTCAAACTAGAGAGGAAACTTGGCGAAATAGAAATGGACCTAAAGCAAACATTCATACATAAGACAAACGAGGAGGAAAACAAGGTAGCAGAAAACAAAAAAATAACCCAAAATACTTCTACACGTTTGCGAAAAGGAAAATGCAGTGTAAGGAGAGTATTGGTCCGTTGATAGACGGGGAGGCCGAATACACAAATGGGTAAATCTCTGGGAGCGCTCCATTTTTCAATATTAAACATACACTCATAAAGCATATACCATTTGAAAGCTCACATTTTTCCGAGTCTAAATATGTATTAATCCAAAAGTATCAATAGCACATAAAAAGTAACTAGGTTTAAATATAAAACCCTATACCGATCAATTTGTGATGCGCGATCTTTATGGGGGCTCCACACCCGTACCCCCGAGACCTAAATTATACAAATGATCAAAGCTGGGCACAAACCGTTAATCCGTTAATCAACGAAGTTAACTTTTTCGTTAACGATTTAACTTTTAAGTTAACTTTGAAAATCATTATCGGACTAATTAACTTCCGTTAACTCAAGTCCGTTAACCTAAAAAATTCATAAATAAACGTTTAAAAGTTTATATTATTTTCAGTGCTGAGCAGGTGCGCAATTAATCCGCCACTGTTAATAGTGATGAACGAATTTCCATTTCCGCAGTGCAAAATCAGGCGATATATTTGTTTCCGTCGCCACAATTTGTGTCTTACCAAATATGGTAGTTATTTATGGCATTGGTTTGAGCAAAACATGGTCGACTGTAAAATCAGGCGGAAAGATTTGCCATTTGAGTTGAATGTTTCAACTTCTTTCAAGAAATATCACGAGCATTTTAAGGCACTTTCAATAATATATATGTAACAATTACAACAAATAACTACATTCGTTTCATTTGCAGTCTGTCTCTTGCGCAGCATGTTTGTGCTAGTGAATATTTAAAAATAATCGTTGTCAAGTAAGTCATGTATATTTATAATATGTCTGTGAGTACCTTATTAGTAGTCTCCTTGATACATTTCAAGAACCATAAAACTGATCAGGTAAGATTTCAATTCTCATGTCACTTTGATGACATAAATTAAGTCAATTGATGTCTTACAATGGGAGCGTTTTCACCTTAACCCTTTATGTCCTGGCGGTACTTCTAGGTACCACATCTTTAAAATCAACACAGCCATCCCCTCCAGTGCTGCAGTGGAGCGTTTGTTCTCTATGGGCAAGGACATCCGGAGGGCCAAGAGATCATCCCTGTCTGATGAAAACTTTGATATGCTAATTTTCATGAAGGGCAACATGCATCTCATGGACAAAATGGAGAACGAGAAGAAGAGGGAAAATTAAATTATATATATATTGTGTTTTTCATTTTTTTTTATAATAAAAGTTAACGTTAACGGTTTATTGGTAACTTCCGTTACATGTTTAAAGAATTAACGGATTAACGGTTAACGAAGTTAACTTTTTGGTTAACGGATTAGCGGTTAACGAAGTTAACTTTTTGGTTAACGGTGCCCACCACTGCAAATGATAATGTAATAACATATTCATGTTAGGTTAGCGTAACAATTACCAAAAATACCATCTTACAACACAGACTGAAGATTTATAACTTAGCCAACCTTTATAATGTAATTAATGACGTCACGCGTCAAACAATTAATTAAATCGTTACTTTTTATTTGCTATTGATACTTTTGGATTACTACATTTTTAGACTCAGAAAAATGTGAGCTTTCAAATGGTATATGTTTTATGAGTGTATGTTTAATATTGAAAAATGGAGCGCTCCTAGAGATTATCCCACAAATGACCCGAAAGAAATAAGCAAACTGCTTAGGGAACAATTTAACTCTGTGTTTAGCACCCCTAAGTCTGAGATACAAGTGGAAAACCCAGACGAAGTTTTTCGACGTAGATACAAATCAACCAAGAACAAATTCCGCCACAAACCTATTAATGGACTTCGAGTTCACGGAAGGAGATGTAATTACGACCTTATCACAGATGCAAAACAATTCAGCACCGGGTGCAGACACATGGAGTGCCACGTTTCTGAAGAAATGTAAAGAGGGTATTGCGAAACCGCTATACTTACTATGGAAGAAATCACTCAGCACAGCACAAATTCCACTCCCCTTAAAGAACGCGAACATTGCCCCCCTATTTAAAGGTGGTAACAGAGCAATGCCCAAGAATTATCGGCAAGTGGCTCTCGCCTGACACCTTGTAAAGTGCTTTGATCGTATAATTAGAGGCAAAAGTACTACTACCTACAAGAAAAAAAAGACTTATACAACCCAAATCAACATGGCTTCAAAGCTAGAAAATCATGCCTATCACAGCTACTAGACACCAGGAGAAAAGTGGAAACATTGTGTTGAGGACAAAACGAAGATATAATATATACGGACTTTGCTAAAACCTTCGATAAATGTGACCATGGAATCATAGCACACAAACTTAAGAATAGAGGAATTACTGGAAAGCTAGGAAGATGGATATTTAATTTCTTGAAGCAAAGAACACAAAGAGCGGTGGTAAACGGAATCAAATCTGAAGTCTCGGAAGTCGTGAGCTCTGTCCCACAAGGGACACTATTAGCCCCCTTGCTGTTCATAATAATGATTGCAGATATTAAGGGCAGTATTGTATCATGTTTCGCAGATGACACAAAGATAAGTAAGGAAATATTGAACGAAGGTGACATAAGAAAATTACAAAACGACATTGAAACATTATTCCAGTGGGCAGAAGACAACAATATGAAGTTCAACGAAGAAAAATTCCAACTTCTAAGATATGGTAATAACAAGGAGCTGCAGAATAAAAGATACAAAACTCTGCAAGACAAACATATAACACCAAATCTACAAGTCAGGGATCTGGGAGTAATAATGTCGTCGGATACAGAATTCAGAGAACACATCAAAATTACAACGGCTAGAAAAATAATGGGAATCATCTGGAGGAGCTTCCGCAGCAGAAAAGCAAACATCATGCTTAAATTATGGAAGAGTCTAGTCCTACCAATAATTGAGTATTGCTCAGTACTCACAAGCCCATACAGAAAACGAGACACTGCGAACATTGAAGCTATACAAAGGACTTTTACGTCTAAGATAGAAGAAACGGAAGATGAAGACTACTGGTCTTGACTACAATCCCTGAAACTCTACTCTCTGGAAAGGCGAGAGTGGTACACAATAATATACATAATTATGGAAAATACTTGAGGACTTTGTACCTAACCTTGGAAATGAAATAGAAACAAACTGGAATGAGAGAAGAGGCAGATTTTGTACAGTCCCAGCTGCTGTGGGACAGGGGGCCATGAAAACGAGTATGGAAAATACCCTCAGAATACGAGGCCCAAAGCTTTTCAATGCCCTCCCGAGAGAAGTAAGGAATCTCCAGCACACTGACCTGAATAACTTCAAGAACCAGCTGGACAGATTCCTGTACAAAGTCCCTCACCAGCCATGCGCGGCTGGCTACGAGGGCAGGAGGAAATCAGACAGCAATTCCCTCCTTCACCAAATCCCGCAAATGAGGCTGGATCCTACAGAGGGGTCGACCGCAAGTCGATCCTGAACCGTTGTTCGAACCTACACAAAGTACACGAAGCAAAGTAAGGAACATGAATTTTTTTTTAACTGACTACACATACCCAACTTCACGACTTAATTACCATTATCACCACAACACAAGTCTTTATAACTATCTACAGTATTTAGAATACGGTCTCCACAAACATATCTGTTCTCAATTCCGTAGAAATGTTTTTTTTTTAAAATATAGTCCAATTAATTTTAATTAGCTAAAAAATAATAATGTTTCGAGCGGTAATTATTACATGTCTGAAAATACAATTTTCTAAATATAAACCCTTTAATTTGTGAAAATTTCCACCAGTTACTATTATCATCATTATTATTCAGAGTTGGAAATGGGTCACCAACCGTGACCCGTGTGACCCGCCCAGCACCTAACCTGCTGACCTAAACAATACATTGTACAAAAGGTTTTTCAAAATACATCAGAAAGTAAACTTTGTTTCAAAATGCAAAATACACTGGGGAACAAATTTTAACTTTTTTTTTTGTTTCTTGGACGTGAACACGTCGGTCTTATAGGATTTTTTCCGCTGATTCCGAATATAGCCGTAGAATTTCTCTATCACCCAAGGTTACTGAGAAATTTGTATTTTAATATTTATTAAAAAAGTGTATAGAAGTTAGTAAAAATACTTCCTAAAATTATATTAGTGGCAGATTGGCATTTAAAATATTCTTCTTAAAACTTCTTTGTCACCGATTTTCTCTTGTAGTTTTCATTAGGAGCTTCTCGCATCAATGTCCAGCAGTAATCAGCTAACATTGCCGGATCCCACCTCCCTTGGTAGCGTTTCTCCATAGTAGCTATATCTTGGTGGAACTTTTCTCCATGCTCATCGCTTATGTCACCGAGGTTTTCAGGAAAGAAATCTAAATGGGAGTGCAAGAAATGGATTTTTAGTGACATATTACATCCCAATAACCTATATGCTTCAATCATGTCCTGCACTATTTTTTCATAGTTAGAGGCTTTGATGTTCCCTAGAAAATTTGTGACAACATTCTTCATGGCCTCCCATGCCACTTTTTCTTTTCCTCTCAAGGCATCATCAAACTTTTGATCTTTCATGAGCTCTCTGATTTGGGGACCAACAAAGATCCCTTCTTTTATCTTTGCATCGCTAAGTCGTGAAAACTTTTTCTTCAAATATTTGAATGCCTCATCTTCCTTGTTCATTGCTTTGACAAAATTTTTCATGATGCCAAGTTTGATGTGAAGTGGCCAATCCTTTACAAAATAATGCGAATCTCTGGCTCTGCTGTCCCATTCACAAAGGAAGCAGCAGAACTTTGTATAACCGAGCTGCATTCCCAGAAGAAGCGCGACGACTTTTAAATCCCCACATATATACCAACGAAACTGGTCATAATTAATCTGCTGAAGGATGAGTTTCATATTTTCGTAAGATTCCTTCATGTGGACAGTGTGCCCTACAGGAATGGAAGGGTATTTATTTCCATTGTGAAGTACTACAACATTGAGGCTTAGCTTCGAAGAGTCCATAAATAAACGCCAATCTTCAGATTTGTGCTCATGACCGAGAGCTAACAGCAGTCCATTTACATTATTACAGTAGCATAAACCACCTGACGAGGAGAAATACTGCATCAGATCTTTTTGGCGAGTGCGGAACGCCGATATGCTTGTATCTTTTGCCAGCAAATTCCATTCACTTAGCTGAATTATTGGGCTCCAGGTTTTCTTTTTCGGAAGGTCCAAATCTCTCACGAGATCATTCAGCATAACCTGCGTTATCATACGTGGTTTATTTGATTCAGGTTGCTGAAAGTCTGTATCTTTAGTGTCATCAATTTCCATTGGTTCAACTTCAGACTCTTCATCCAGTGTCCATGACTTTGGGGGAGTTGGAATTGGGTTATCATCGTCATGTAGTACTGGTCTCATGGCAGATGCAAGATTTGGGTATTGAATTTTATGTTTATTTTTGGCAGAGAATCCTGAAACGTTAGTCATACAAAAATAGCAATCCGTTAGGTGATCCTTGGGCTCTCTCCAAATCATTGGTATGGCAAATGGCATAGATTTGCGGATACCTTTAATCCAACCCCTAAGAGTGACGGCACAGGAAATGCATGAGATATGAGGTGCCCAGGATTTGTCTTGGTCGCCTACCTTACATCCAAAATAAAGTTCGTAACCCTTCTTCACGAGTGGGGTCATCGTCTTCCTCTGTGACATTATGGTCAGTTCTCCACATACGTAGCAAAATGTATCTCTGGGATTAATACAGTTTCGATTCATGCTGGCGGAAAATTATTGAAATCACGGAAAACTTTTTGGAATGAAAAACCAATTTTTTCTACTATGAAAAATTTTAAAATTTAAGCAAAACTTGAAAAAAATTTCTCTTTTTATTAAAAATCTGTTTGTTTAAATAGCTATATTTTTTTAATGCAAAAAATACTATTAAATATAGTTAACCTGGAAAAAAAAAAGTAAAATTAAATTAGTACACTTAATTTTAACTAATATTTTGGGAAAACTCTGAGTAAATGGAAATATTATTTTCTCGAAAACTATGGGCGATAGAAACATTCTGAAACCATATTTGGAATCAGCATCAAAAGTTCTATAAGAAACACCAAATAGTTTTCAAGAAACAAAAATGTTGTTCCCTAGTGATATTTTTGATAGGTACACAAATACAAGAGCTAACTGAAGAGTGTGAACACTGATCGTCTGGTACACATCATTGTTGCCAGTTACTGTTTTTATGGTGTAATCTTAACTGCATCTTAGTTTTTAGTGTGAAGCTATCCGGTATGTTATGACAAACTGATGAGTAACTATAACGACAAGCTATAACGCAAAAAACATACGAATTTTTAAAATTCGACTGGAAATTTGTGCTCCATCTAATCGCAGCAGTGATCCGCCTTGCCCCGCTCCCGGGTTAGGTGGGTCAACCTCATGACCCGTGACACACCTCGACCCGTCTTGAATTCACTCCCAAGTGACCCGCAGACCCGTTTCCAGCTTTTTTATTATTATTAATTTCACTTCCCTAACGTAATACCGTTATATCTTTATCGATATTGGCAGAAAAGCTTCCATGCTTCTTAACTTTTCCACTCACTGATGAGGGCTACGTCGTAACTAATGTCATAACACCGCTTCCCGTTAATCAGGGAAGTTAAGCGACATTGGGTTCGGATCCCACGTAAAACTGTACGTCTCTTCCATCATATGACGACCTTAGATCAGTCATTAAATTGTCATATATCTATGTTATCCCTAATCATTTTACCATTAACTAGTAGCGGATTTAAGGGAGACGGGGTGGCCGCCTCCCTTTTGGCCCTAGATACCTATTTTGAACTATCAAAAGGAATGGCGCCCCATGGGCGAAAATTATATTTTCAGAGGTTTGTTAATAATTAATCAACGCAAACTAGTTTCTTCCATATTTCAACACTTGATTTAATTGGCAATAAAACTTGAGACTCGTAAAGGTACAACGAGCTTTGGATTCGACGGCGCCCCTAAAGTGGTCCGCCTCCTTTGAAAATTCCTAGATCTGCCACTAATCTATTACGAGTGAACTGTTTGAAGGCATGGGTCGCCGAGGTAACCCCGCGACCAGAATTTGTGTGGCAGCCTAAAAAGGTTAAGAACCACTGCCTTAGATGTTGCGAAGGAGATTAAACAACTCCATCATTACACTTTACTCACTGACCACTCGAGTGAGTAATTAAATATTCAGCCATGCTATATTGTATCTATAACATTTTGACTCATCAATTACGCATGAATAGTAAGAATAGTCGGAGCTATTGAAGAATAGGGACCCCAGCCTTCTTTAGTTAGCTTTATAAGGCTAACTAACGAAAATATCATGACCTAACCTAACCAATCGTCAAGGGCGTACAGTTAACCTAACGATTGGTTGGGTTAGGTCGTGATATTTTCGTTAGTTAGCCTTATAAGCCTAACTAAAGAAGGCTGGGGTCCCTATTCTTCAATAGCTCCGAAGAGTCTATAAAGTATTATTATTGTAGCAGTCACTTAATAAAATCCACGTGTTTTGGTCCTACGCTGCCATCAGCTGCCAGCAGCATCTCACGTAGGCGGTTTGGGTTGTGATTGCACTCAAATAATTTCATACTAAGTGTGGAAGGAATTTATTTAGGCAAGTTTTTCTGTACTATTTTGTTCTTGAATACAATTGGACGATGATTATGTAGCAACAGTTTGCTTTTGTATTGCATTACCTAGTTTGTCTACATTTTTTCGTTTGAGTCACCGATGATTATGCGTAGCTGCTGTAAAATTACATATTTTTTGTGTAGATATGAAAAAAAATGTCTTAAACAAAATATTTTTATAAACAACCAATTGTTTTTTATCGCCACTCAATGTTATTCGTAGGAGAAAAGGTTAACGTCAGTTAAGACTATTTTAAATATATTAACGACACCCGTTTTCTCACTTTGTTTCTCGAAGACACCTTTAACTAGCACCGGACCTCCAAATCATATCACATATCTAAATTGCTCGTAAGAAAAATAGCATTTTCTTGAATACAGTGTAAAACTTTATAATGCAAACTGTATTCTTTTTCTCAGTCAAGTGTTTTAATTAATATCTTTGGGTGTTATTTTAAATTTCTGTAGGCCTTATAGTAGATATAATTATAAAATCTTTTTCAAAGTGATAGATAGACCTAGATATACAAATAAAAACTCATAGTACGGATAAAGGTACGTAAATGAATCTCGAATACGTCCCTTGGTTGGGACATCATCTAAACCTAGACACTTCTAGTAACAAAGTCTTCAGTTGAACTAACTTCCAAAATGGGCAAATCTGAGGTTTCGAGTCGGGGTGTAAGGTCATCTTCAGGAGAAGGAAGAACCAAATGCGGCAATTTCATTTAGTAAGTTTTCCTCCAAAGTGAATTTCCTTTAGTGGATTTTTTGTTAATTGACAAAATTAACACGTTAAGTATAGAAAAGTGACCAATTTATTAAGTTTGTATTCCACATTTAAAAAAAATTGGCCCAACTTGTTAGTCTTTATGTATTTTTATTTTGGTTTTATAGTTATACAGACGGGGTCGATGACTTAGCGCGCCATCTGGAGCACGATACCTGTATGTTAGACAGGACTTGAATTGGAGACCTAACCACTATAGAAAAGCGGTGCCAATAAATTCCTTATCTCAGATCTTAGGACTTGGTTGCTCTTCTTCTACAGAAACAACACCGCTTAATCTTAGAAGGCCAGTGTGGGACCGCACACATAGCGACTAGTGTGGGGTCTACGTAAATCCATAATGAAAATTACATTTATAGGTTGAATTAAACACTTCATTGTTACTAAACAATACTAAAAATTAACTGTGTTCAATAAAGGACATCATTTCCAGAAATGCAAATGTACTTTTATTGTAATAGGCCACGATGGCTTTCTAGGGTTAAGGTGTGGTGCAACCACTTTTTTATTGCAATTATTGTGCGCGTGGGTTCGTTTGTTCAGGATGGTTCTGGTTATCACTCGGACGACTTCTCAATTTTATATGCACAATTTTCTTGGCTTACTTGAAATCCAGTTTTAATTTCGAACTTTTAATGTTAATTTACCCTCAGCTTATAAGAGAAGCCTCCTGCAAGGTTGCATAGAAAGAATACAATCCCCCGTATAAATTTTATTTCACAAAATTTTGATTTCACTCGCAATGGGATATTAATTCAGAATAAGTTTACAGATGTACACTTACAAATTTTTTGTCCAGAAGAATTGATTTAAATTCCAAAAGATGCTTTTAGTTACTTGGATTAAGTGTCAGAGGATTTATAGAGAGGGGTTTTATATGCGACTCAAGAAACGGCACTTAATTAAAATTTCTTAACATAAAAAAATTTACTTACAAAAAGTACGAGAATTTGGTCTAAAAAATTCCGCGCGAGTTCGCAGGTTTTTCAGGAAACAAAATCCGCCAAATTAATTTTTTTCACAACCTTTTAAAAATCCTGCGCGAACTCTGCAGATTTCCTTGGAAAACAAAATCACCCAAAAGATATTGGTTCATCACAAAAACTAGACTAATTCCCAGAGGAAACAATAAACTTAGCAAGCCTACAAGTTAGAATTTGGACATGTGAACAAAATTAAAAAAAATGTCGGACACTTTTGGGTATTATTTTCACAGTCTTGTCGACTACCACCTCATTTACAGAACGAGGTCTCAACCATAACATGTACTCTTGAGACAAAATTTGAAAGTGAAACAGATTCAAATTATTCGAACAAAAGAGACTTTAAAGTCGGCTTGGAGAACTAATCTGTGCCACTTATTCCAGAAGCGAATTACAACACTATCTCTTTGGAGAAGTACGACTAGAACTGAAGCTATACCTCTAAGTCACACATCAGACTTAGAGAGACCCCGCCTTACAGTCAGAGATGGGCAGTAACGCGTTACATGTAACGACGTTACGTAACGAACGTTACAAAAGTAACGAGTAACGGTAACGCCTGAAAGATTTTCAAATGTATCAATGTAACGGTAACGCTTTGCAAATGTTTTATCAATGTAACGGATTTTTTCGTTACTCGTTACATGTATAAAGCTTATAAACCCAAGAAAAAGTTGGTACACAAGGAAATTATGAAAAAGAAACTCGATCCAAATTTAACTAACTCGCTTGAAACTGCTGTAAGGAAAATAGTAAGAATTTTTAAATCAAAACGTGTATCCTCGCCGCGTACGCTCAATGCCCAACTGTAAAGATGTAACAATACTATAGTGCTTTGTGCTGACGTGTTCGGCTTCATAATCATAAATAATGTTGAGCTTCATATTCTCTTATTACCCTATTGTGTTTGTGATTGATGTTCTGTTTATATGTACCATAAATTATAACAAAATTGGTACCATATCGATGACAATAACCGACATTCATTTACTGTTTAATAAACTTTATTTTTAACAACTACTGAATTAGTTCCAAACGCGTGCTTGCACTGAGGAGTTTATCTGTAGTTTCAAAATACGTGTGAAGGCACATAAACAAATATCAAATGTAACTAGTTACTCGTAACATCGTTACATGTATCGAGTAACGGTAACGTTTTAAGGATTTTCAAAAGTAACGATGTAACGGCAACGCCAAGTACATTTTCGACGTGTAACTGCTTACAGTACCTTAAAAGACCTATCAAAAACATTTTCATTACATAACGTCATTCATACAAACATCTATTCACCTCCTATTGGACTAGTCTCCAACTTCGTTAGACCTAAGCTCCGCCTTTTAGTAAGAAAAAATTTAAATTAAAAATCTTTCTCAGAGGATTTTTCTCAGGCAAAAGTTAATCGGGCTTTTGACATGTAACAGGTGAAGCCGATTTAAAATGTTTACATTGAACTCGACCCTTAACCAAAAATACAAACTTTTACGAGCTCCATAAGGAAAAAGCCTAAAGCTAAAGTTTCTTTCCCCTCGACAGATCAATCGCGCCTGACCTGATTTATGCCCTTTTTCCGATAACGCACTCAGCCCTTCGTCCCGATCTTGGGTATCGGATTACTTCACTTTTCCAAGTCTTCATTTTAAAGATTTTATTTTCACGTGAAATTAAAACCATTTCAAAATCACTTTTATTTTACGGTTTTCATTTATTTTTTGATATCAGACTTAAATAAACAAATTTACTGTTACAACAAAGGAAACCGAGAAACTGGATGAAACTGGAATTTTATTTCAAAGTGACTGAATTCAAGTTGAAAAGAGTAAATTAGAGAGAATTCGCTTCCTCTCTCCCTCTCTCTCTTCCCGGTAGATATTATTATTATTAACTATAGAAATCCGTCAACACAGGTGAGCCGACCGCGTTTCACACACACACATTATTTATATATATATATATATATACAAAAGTGGGCACCCGGGCCTCATAAAGGACCGACGGTCCCGGTCCCGGTCCTTGCCTCAAACTGGACCGACGGTCCCGGTCCTTGCCTCAAACTGGACCGACGGTCCCGGTCACGGTCCTTTCTGAAGATAGGACCTAGGAACGACTCGGTCCTTATATATAAGTGAAAAATTTGATTAAAATGAAAAATGAAATTAAAGACACCGGAAATCTTTAATTTTATTAACGTAAATTATAATTAATACAATACAGGTCTCCTCCAGGTGTTGAAACAAGTTTCAGTTCAGTCTCAGTCTCTTTCTGAGTCTTTAGGAAACGATCCATCTTCTTTAGAACTTCAAATAATCACTAAACACACTAAAATCACCAAAAAAGACCGTCCGGAATTGCTTAAAAATGGACCGTCGCTCCTCATTTCGGTCCTCACTGAGAAAAGGACCGACTTTCCCGCTCACGGTTCTTAAAAAGGACCGAGTTCCTGGAGTTCGGTCCTTTTGGAACTCGGTCCTGCCCACCTTGTGTGTGTGTGTTAATATATATATATATAATATATATATATATATATATATATATATATATATACACGCATTTTGCATAAGCGAGTTACCAACTTTTCTTAAAATCCATATATCTAAAAAAAATAATTAACCAAACCTAAGTGCCATCGAACCGAGAACGGTGTAATAAGTGTTTGGGACAAAATTGAGAGCTCGAATTAAGGATGGTTAAGTCTTTAAATAGTGGAGTACTCGTTAATCTAGCTCAGCTTAGCGTAACTTAACCTAAACTAATCAAGACGAACGTATCTACTTTCCGACAATAAATATGCTTCTAGATTTTTTATATTAATGTTCCGAGGTACCAAAAAAAACTACCGCACTACATCCGTGAATTATTACACACTCAATCTCACTTTTGTCCAATTGTGTACGCACGCACGCACGCACCCACCCATGCTGTACTGTATTGTAAATAAAATATTAAATACAATTTACTCAAGAACACTTTACTTACTAAACGACGACGACTTAAAATTTAACACACAGTTCGCCTCCACATTCGGCTGGATATATATATATATATATATATATATATATATATATATATATATATATATACCTCGTAACCTCGCAGCAGTTCATTACGTTAGTCTTTCTTCGCACGAAGGTAAGCTGGTGGCCCCACCTCTAGGCCTAGCTTGGTGAAAGAGCGCGTTGCTCTCTTGTGATCTCCATCGCACATAGCCAGGCACACCTGGCTCATCTGATACCGTCTTGAGCCAGGCGTATAGTGTTCTTTTGGAAAGTTCGACTTCCACACCAGTGATGTTCCTGTTGTCTTTTGGTTAAATAGTTGAATTTTACGTTGACACCAGTAATGTTCCTGATCTTCGGAAACTGGTTGAGTGATCTTGGCCCCCTGACAACAAAGCTATATTCCTTTAGAGTTGGGAATGTCCCTCGTCTGACCTTTAGTTTGGGAACACTACACATTCTACCTTTCCTATTTTCTATTGTTTGAGTGGTTACTGGGTTCAACTTGAGGTTAGGCGCCAGTTTTTCGATCATTTTCCATATATAAATTCTTCTTTCCAATGAATATAGATTTAATTTACGAAGTCTTTCCCAGTAGTTGAGTTCCTTGCAGTCATCAATCTTGGCTGTGAAATTTCTTTAAATTTCTTCTAGCCTATTAATTTCTTTTTTATATCGGGACGTCAAGACAGCAGTATTCAAGTTTTGGGATGATCAGTGTTTTCAACAGTATGATAATGAATAGGAGTGGGACCAATATTGTTCCTTGTGTTACTAAGCTGCGTACTTCCGATTCTGATAATATAACTTGGATTTTTACGACCTGCTGACGTTCTCTGGGGAAATTATAGATCCATCTTCCCACTTTGCCCGTTATTCCCATATATTTCATTTCATGTGTTATTATATCATGATCACATTTGTTGAAAGCTTCAGCAAAATAGGAGTATATGGCATCGCAGTTTTCACTGCTTTTAAGTGCATCTAGGATATTATTATAGTGCTCTATAAGTTATGATAGCATGATCTTCCTGATCAGAATCCATATTGGTTCTCATTGAATCTTCCCAGTGCTTCCAAGAAGTCATAGATGGGACACCTTGTGTGTGTGTATATATATATATATATATATATATATATATATATAAATTTAAGCAGAAAGCCACAGACAAGAAGGAAGGAAACATCCATCATGTTGGAAAGGGACTATTTTGTACATTGCAACGTTTCAAGCACAAACTATGCTCATCTTCAGGCAAAAATTCTAAAAAGTTAAAAACAGAATATTAAAAACCATAATGACAAATATAAACACAAAATAAAGTATGGAAAAATTCACAAGCTTTAAAACACAAAATGAAAGTCACACTAAAAAAGAACAATGAATGACAGTTATAAAATACAAAATGTAAAACCCTAAAAACTAAAAAATGCACAAGCTTTTTAAAACACTAAAAATGAAAAACCCACACTAAAAAGAACACACCTTAAGTCTAAGCAGCACAGATTCCAAGGCAAAACTAATACAAACAGAAGCATCTAAAAACAAGTAAAGGTTGGTTGTTAAAGATGTTCAGTTTAGACGGAGGGGAACGGATGAATTATAATTATCAGAGTTAAGCGAAGGGGAGAGAGTTTTAATATACAGTGATTCTAAAAGTCTTAAAGTTTGCTCACACGGAGCGGAATCTAAAATGTTAAAATTAGCTAAAGTTATATCCACTTTGCATAGAATAACATGGCTGCGTATAGCTGAAGCTTCTTTATTTCTCAGTGGTTTGTCAGTTCTATGGCTTATGCCCATGTGGGCACAGAAACGCGACTCGAGGCTCCGCACAGTGCAACCAATATAGCTCCGATCACATCGGGGACACTTGAATTCATAAACAACAGCACTGCGCAGAGCATCCGATACACGGTCTTTTACATTAAAAAATGAGCCAATAGAACGACAGTTAACAAATACTAGTTTAAAATCTATTTGACAATAAAATTTACTAAGCAGTAGCATAAGGTTATTGCGGCAATATGAATTCAGATATCCCATTTCTGGGAGTACAAGATAATATACATTTTAGGAACGTTAAAATTAGACATTTTTGGTTTGTAAATGTTAGCTAAAAATCTATTGATAGCGTTTTCTACGATCTGCAAAGGATAACCATTATTCACAAAATATTTTCTTAAAAAAACAAATTCATTATGCAGAGACTGATAGTTAGAACATAAATTATACGCTCGGTTGAGTAGGGTGTTAACAGATGCCAGCTTGTATTTAAAATCACAGTAACTTAAAAAATTGAGTCCAAGACCGGTGAACGTCTTCTTACGAAACACTGAAGTAATGATAGAGTCACTCTCTCTGCTAATCAGTAAATCCAAAAAAGGCAGCTTGGAATCTGATTCTTCCTCCAGAGTAAACTTTATGTTTGGGTGTAAGTTATTTAAAAACGTAAAAAATTGATGAGCACTGTTAGCATCAGTAAAAACTGCAAAAATATCATCAACATATCGTCTATAAAAAATAGGCCTTATAGGGGGAGGAGGCTGGGTAAACATTTTGGTTTCTAAAAAAGTCATGAAAAATCTGCAGCCAATGGGCCGATCGGAGATCCCATGCCCACGCCCAAGACGTTCACCGGTCTTGGACTCAATTTTTTAAGTTACTGTGATTTTAAATACAAGCTGGCATCTGTTAACACCCTACTTAACCGAGCGTATAATTTATGTTCTAACTATCAGTCTCTGCATAATGAATTTGTTTTTTTAAGAAAATATTTTGTGAATAATGGTTATCCTTTGCAGATCGTAGAAAACGCTATCAATAGATTTTTAGCTAATATTTATAAACCAAAAATGTCTAATTTTAACGTTCCTAAAGATGTATATTATCTTGTACTCCCAGAAATGGGATATCTGAATTCATATTGCCACAATAACCTTATGCCACTTCTTAGTAAATTTTATTGTCAAATATATTTTAAACTAGTATTTGTTAACCGTCGTTCTATTGGCTCATTTTTTAATGTAAAAGACCGTGTATCGGATGCTCTGCGCAGTGCTGTTGTTTATGAATTCAAGTGCCCCCGATGTAATCGGAGGCACTGTGCGGAGCCTCGAGTCGCGTTTCTGTGCCCACATGGGCATAAGCCATAGAACTGACAAACCACTGAGAACTAAAGAAGCTTCAGCTATACGCAGCCATGTTATTCTATGCAAAGGGGATATAACTTTAGCTAATTTTAACATTTTAGATTCCGCTCCGTGTGAGCAAACTTTAAGACTTTTAGAATCACTGTATATTAAAACTCTCTCCCCTTCGCTTAACTCTGATAATTCATCCGTTCCCCTCCGTCTAAACTGAACATCTTTAACAACCAACCTTTACTTGTTTTTAGATGCTTCTGTTTGTATTAGTTTTGCCTCGGAATCTGTGTTGCTTAGACTTAAGGTGTGTTCTTTTTAGTGTGGGTTTTTCATTTTTAGTGTTTTAAAAAGCTTGTGCATTTTTTAGTTTTTGGGTTTTACATTTTGTATTTTATAACTGTTATTCATTGTTCTTTTTTAGTGTGACTTTCATTTTGTGTTTTAAAGCTTGTGCATTTTTCCCTACTTTAATTTTGTTTATATTTATCATTATGGTTTTTAATATTATGTTTTTAACTTTTTACAATTTTTGCCTGAAAATGAGCATAGTTTGTGCTTGAAACGTTGCAATGTACAAAATATAGTCCCTTTCCAACATGATGGATGTTTCCTTCCTTCTTGTCTGTGGCTTTCTGCTTAAATTGAAATTGAAGCTTGCCAGAAGCGGCCTTCACCAATATATATATATATATGAGGAAAATGCGGTAGAAGTAATAATGAAAACGCAACATACTTCTGTAGCTATCCGAAAAGGAAAGCAAGAACGCACCCTACTATCGGGGCCTTAAGGAAATTAAATAATAAACTAAACGATGTTTTAAAAGTCGTATCTGAAACATTGAGATCCCAGTAAGAATCAGTTTTCAGTACCCCAAAAAGTGACAAAGTGGTACCTGACAGAGATGCATTGTTTGAAGAAAAGTTACGAGGAGATTGTATAACAGATTTTGATTTTAGCCAAGAAGATACTATAGCGCGAGCTATAGGACAAATGAAATCACATTCAGCTGTAGGTCCGGACAATTGGAATGTTTTATTGACTTATTGATTAAAAACTAAAAATAAAATAGCTACACCCCTATACTGGATATAGAGAAGACCCCTGAACACGGAGGAAATACTAAGCATCTTGAAAGGAGCGAACATTGTCCCTATCTATAAAGAAGGGGATAGGTCTCAAGTAAAGAACTATAGACCAGTGTCACTGACGTCCCATCTTACCAAAATATTTGAAAGAATAGTTAGTGAAAAACTGAAAATCTATGACTTCTTGGAAGCACTGGGAAGATTCAATGAGAACCAACATGGATTCTCATCAGGAAGATCATGCTATCATAACTTATAGAGCACTAATAATATCCTAGATGCACTTAAAAGCAATGAAAACTGCGATGCCATATACATCTCAATGTTTCAGATACGACTTTTAAAACATCGTTTAGTTTATTATTTAATTTCCTTAAGGGCCCGATAGTACCGTGCGTTCTTGATTTCCTTTTCGGGTTTTCATTATTACTTCTACCGCATTTTCCTCATATATATATATATATATATATATACACACACACACACAAGGTGTCCCATAAGTCCGGCATCATAGGAAAAAAAAAAAAAAAGGGCAAAACAAAAGCTTTTATTTACAGAACGTGCTCAATATGTCCACCATTGTTTTCAATACACAAATTCAGACGTGATACCCAGTCAGCAAGCACACGGTGAATGATGTCAGGAGTAATGGTGTTACATGCCCCAAATAATGAGCTGCCGCAAATGTTCAACACTCCTAATTTTCTCTGCGTATACCAGCGCTTTCAAGTGGCCCCAGAGATAAAAATCTAGTGGCGTGAGATCCGGGCTTCTAGCTGGCCATTCCACAGGCCCTCGACGTCCTATCCAATGACCAGGGAATTGTTGGTACAGGTATTCTCTTACTTGGGTTGCTGTAATGTGCAGGAGCGCCGTCTTGCTGGAACCATGTTGGGAAATTTCCTTCTTCGTTCAAGACACTGGGAAATGCTTCTTCCTTGAGCATACGTAGGTAGGTGCCTCCAGCGACACGTTCATCGAAAAAGAGGGGGCCTATGATGCGATCCTTCCAAATGCCACACCATACCATCACCCGAGATGCGCCTTGTTCCTTTGAAGAGGTATACCAGTGAGGGTTGTTTTGAGACCAGTAGCGGGTGTTCTGTCGATTTACCTCACCATTTCCATAAAAAACAGCCTCGTCACTGAACAGAATGGTGGACGGGAAATTGGCATCCCGAGCATATTGTTCCGTAGCCCATTCACAAAATTCCATCCGCCGGTCGGGATCATCATCGCTTAATTTCTGTAGGATATGAAGTTTATATGGATGCCATTTGTGAGCCTGAAGAATGCGATGGATGCTACTTTTCGACACTCCTGTCTCGGCGGACAATCGCCGAAGAGACTTATTGGGGCTTCCGTTAAAATGAGCCAGGATAGCAGTCGCTGTATCATCGTCAGTTGACCTCCTTGAAGGTCCACTGCGTGGTTTATCTTCTATGGATCTTGTTTCCTTAAACTTTGCAACAAGTCTGCTAACACAACTCTGTGTTATTGGCTCGCGGTCTGGATGCAGTCTGTTAAATTTAGCAGCGGCCTCTCTTTGACTCCGATTTCCTATGAGTAGAATTATCTGGATTCGTTCTTCCTTGCTCACAGACATTATGGCCTGTAGAAAGAGAAAAATATGAATTATGGTTTGTAGAAATAGAAAAATATGAATTTCTCCTATGATGCCGGACTTATGGGACACCCTGTGTATATATATATATATATATATATTATTGTGATGTATGGATAAAGTAATGAGGTTAATGGAGAAAATAAATAAATAAATAACTTGGTCAATGCTCATGGAAAAGAAACGAATTTGTATGCGTAAACCTAATATCAAAATGTAAATAAAAATGATGGAAAGAATGAATGAAATAATTTAAGATCGATTTAATGTTACGCGAAAATTAAATTTCTTGTTTTTTAAACTTAGGGTTGAAAATGACTAGCGAGTTATCGGAGAAAGAGGGTAAATCGGCTCGCGTTATCAAAACCAAAATGTTGTTTGACACCTCTGGAGTTGAGTGATTGCCTAACGTTGTTTTTGTTTACCCTTTGGTTTCGCCTGAGGAAAATCCCCGAGAAAAGATTTAAAATTTTAGTTTAAAAATTTCGTTAAGAAAAAAAGGCGGAGCTTAAATATAACAAAATTGAAATTAGAAGAGAGAATCAGCGCAATTTCAGAGCGAAGACGATAAACACGAGGTTAAGACAGTGAATCGGGTAGAACAAGAATTAAATTTACTCTGTATTCAGTAAATACAGTGTGTTTCAGGTCGACCCTAGAAACACCAAAATATCAAATACCAAATACAAACTACAAATTCCGCCAATTTCCATATTTCTAGGATCGACCTAAAACACCCTGTATATAATTTAAAGAATAAACACGAAAGAAACTTGTATGGCTCAGATAAAAATAAAAATAGTCAAATGTTGGCTTATAATAGTATGCGTGTGTTGTACAAAATTTTGGTTACAAGGATTTGAGGCGCTCCGGACCACAAGCTGCAAAGCACCAAAATTTTAAAAATGGAGAAAAATGCAGTTAAAGTTTGTCAACTTGCAAAATGCCATAACTTTTCAACCAAAACGATATTTGATTGATTTCGACCATACGTACAGGTCCACAATCTGCTCCCTGACTCACCCACGGAATAGAGAAAGGGTCGGAGAATATAGTGGTATAAATAACTCAGTTCTGTCCCCACTGGCGCTTGGCAGGTTGTGATCATTTAATCGCCTCATTTAATCTCGTTCAAAACGGAAAATTACCGCTGTCACTAAGATAAGTACTAAAATTTCTAACTAAAATATATTCTAGCCATTCTATTTTAGTTGTCTTGCGTTAACTCTGAATTTAAAATTCTTAAAGAAAGAATCAGCGTCTCAAATAACATTTCTTTAAAAATTCCATTGATCAATGTCAAATTTTCATTTGTCCATTTTGTATTTTTGTTTGGTGTTAAACTCAGTGACGTAATCGATTACTGTTTTGTAAGTTGTATTATTCACCTTTAATAGAAGGTATGGACGTTGACAACTGTTTTCGCTTAAGAGACGAAACAGGCATAAAAACAAAAATATTTACATATAAAATAACGTAAGTGGGAACGTAACTATATACAGGGTGTTTCATAACATGTGGGACGCACTTTCAGGATGGATTCAGGACCTGAAAATAATGAAAAAGTTTATATAAACATATGCCCGAAATCGCTTTGTTTCTGAGTTACAGCCCGTTATGTGTTCCAGCAAGTATCCGCCTTACCTTTAAACCTTTACTGCATAAACGGACAAATTTGTAACCTGTCAAATACACGCACTCATAACTTAACCCTACAAAAAATTCATGCGGTAAAGGGTTAAAGGAAGTGCTCAAAATGACTGCCTTGCGCTTAAATACACGGCTGAACACGCCTTGTCATAGACTGCCTGACGCGTTCAAACATTTCTAGTATTGCTCGGATTTTCTGGCATCCTTCTTCTACACGTTGGCGAAGCATTTCAACGTTGTCAATGGGTGTCACTCACGTAAACGATGGATTTCAGATGACCCCACAGGTCAAAATCGAGTGGATTCAGGTCCGGGAAGCGAGCAGGCCACGCAATGAGTCCTCCACGGCCTATCCATTTATCAGGGAAATGATTATCGAAATAGTCTCTGGCTACTCGATAAAATGTTACATCTTCCAGGCAAAACAAAAGGACCGATTAAGGTGTTGGCAATAGGTCCTGCCCATACATTGATACTAAATTGTTGTTGGTGTCTTGACTGGATGATGGCATGCGGATTCTCTTCAGCCCAGTGATGAGTGTTATGAAAATTGATTACGCCATTTCTTGTGAAAACAACATGGAGGATAGAAAAAGAGGATCGTGAGCACACTGCTGAAGAAACCAAGTACAAAAAGCGTCTCGTGGTGTGGAGTTTGTCAGCTATCCTTCGGGTGCTGACACCAGGATGTTGCTCCACGCGATTCAGGAACTGCTCCTCCAATTCAACAGTTCTGTCGCTGATTGGTCTACCACCATCCTGTATTACCAAGACACTCGTCTATTCTCCGAAAGGTCTTATCTGGCAGACGGCGATTCGGAAACCTTTCCGCATATAGACGTCTTGCTGCAACCGCATTACACTCGGCAAGTCCATACATGAGCTGCATGTCTGCCATTTCTCTGTTTGAATAAGCCTCCATTCTCACTTCAAATACACACTATCACTGAAGAGCACAAAAACTTAAGGTTTTTTCACTGGACTGCACTTATTCACAGTAAGTTACGAATACGAACAGTGAAACACCGCGATGCACCTCTGACTGACTGATGGCTCTACACTCAATGATATTGAAACATGTCAGAGTGTACGAAACATTACAATCGGTAAGGCCATAAATGAAATAAGTCTCGTACACACTCACAAACATTGTCGGCAAGCAGTGTTTGTAAACAGTTTGCGGAAAAAATTGCTGGAACACAAAACGGGCTGTAATTCGGAAACAATGCGATTTCGGGCATATGTTTATATAAACTGTGTAAGTGTGTCCCAACATGTTATGAAGCACCCTGTATATACAAATCTGGACCAAAAAAATAGAACATTGTCTCAAATGCGCTCATGACTTTGATAAAAACTAAGTTAATACCTTTATGAACAACATCGAACAGACATGGGGTCATTACAAGGTTTATCATTATCATTACAGCATTTTTGTTTCATTATCATTGTAATAATCATTACAATACTGAATATACTGAATAAGCGCTCCACCATTGCACTGGAGGCAGGGATGCAAAGATGCTTGGCAGCAAGAACAGATACATCAGGATACAGATGTGCATTGTCCCTCTACCATGTCAGGGGATTGCAGTTCTCATCAATGCAGGGCTGGTCAAAGTAGCTGTCCACCTGGCTGACAATAGGGTTCTGAGAAGCTGTAGAGGGAGTTGGAGCAGCCATAAAATTGAACAACTTGCACCGCTTTGGGGCTGGCTGGGACTGGGAGGAATCAGAAGCCCATATATATATATATATATATATATATATATATATATATTATACAGGGTGGGCCGTAAGTTTCCATACATAGGAAAAATTAAACGTTTGTTTTTATGTTTCAGATACCCTAAGAATATGCGTTTGACGAAAGAGCAACGAATTGAAATCATACTGATGGCTGGGTCGGGAAGCAGTCGCATGGTTGCAATGAACTTTAACAGACAACATGGAACGAACATCACACACGACACTGTGGCAAAACTTATTAACAAGTTTCAGAAAACTGGAAATGTTGCAGATCAATCGCGAAGTGGTCCAAGACGTACAGCCACCGATGAAGACACAACAGCTACGATACTTACACGGAGTCCCAGAAAAAGTACACGACGGTTGTCTGCAGAAAGTAGTGTCAGCAGATCGAGTATCAGGCGCATTTTGAAAGCAAACAAATGGCATCCATACAAATTGCATATGGCACAGCATTTGAGTGAAGACGACCCGGATAGACGGATGGAATTCTGTGAATGGGCATTAACCAAAGTGAATGAGGATGCAAACTTTTCAACTAAGATCTTGTTTACTGATGAAGCAAATTTTTACGTCAATGGAGAGGTTAATCGGCAAAACATACGTTACTGGAGTAATGCTAACCCTAACTGGCTGAGTCCGACGAAGATGCAAGGTGCCGGTAAAGTGATGGTGTGGGCCGGGATATGGGGTGACAGAATTATTGGACCAATTTTTGTCAGTGGAAATCTTAATGCCGAAAGGTATCTTAACATGTTGCAAGAAGAGATTTTCCCATCCTGCTAAACGAGGAAGGTAACTTCCCAGTTTACTTCCAGCAAGATGGAGCTCCACCTCATTATGGTCTTCACGTGCGTCGGTATTTGGATCAGCAGTTTCCGGATGCTTGGATTGGTCGGCGTGGTCCTGTGGAGTGGCCTCCCAGATCCCCAGATCTCACCCCCTTGATTTCTATCTTTGGGGGCACTTGAAGGCCATGGTGTATCAGGAAAAGATACGAGACATAAATCATCTAAAGGAACGTATCACCAACGCCATTACAAGCATAACGTCAACTGTGCTAATGCGTGTTCATCAACAGTGGGGAACACGTATTGAAATGTGTTTTCAAAACAATGGCAACCATGTAGAGCATATTATATAAATAAAAATGGTTGTCCATAAAAAAATGTTTATTTTTCCTATGTATGGAAACTTACGGCCCACCCTGTATATATATATATATTACATACATACAGGGTGTTTCAGGAGGAAAGGTCAATACTTCGGGAGGTGATAGTATCGGTCATTGTGAGAAAAAAAGTTCATATGAACATGTGTCTAATTCTGAATGGTTACGGAGATAGAGCTGTTTGAATCTACAAATACAAAAGCATTGTTAATGGTAATCAAGAAAGAGAAACCAATTACTGTTTCTAATATTTAATGTTTAAACATTGGCATTTTGAATGGTATCAGATACAGAAATGACAAATTTGTTACAGTTTACAATACGTTTTCGAAAATCCCACCGTCAACCTCAATACACTTTGCAACTCGTGTGCGAAGATCGCGTGTTGTTCGTCTGAGTTGATCTTGACTTCTTTATGCGGGCAGGAGCATCCAAAATGCGCGCGAGCAATTCGTCTCGTGTATCCATCTTTCTTTTGTAAACTTGACTTCATCCACCCCCACAAACAATAATCTAACGGAGAGGGGTCTGGAGACCTTGGTGGCCATTGAATGGGACCACCGCGGCCGATCTATCGACCAGGGAAAGTTTGATTTAGGTATTGCATCACCAGACGGGTAGAATGTGGAGGAGCTCCGTCATGCTGAAAGTACATACCAGCGCGTGTAGCCAAAGGAATATCCTCCAACAGTCCTGGCAATTCATTTTGCAGAAATTCTAGGTAACTGTCCTGTAAGACGATTCTCTAAAGTAACAGGGCCAATCAGCTGATCATCGATGATACCGCACCACACATTGGCAAAAAGCGATGTTGAAAATTTGTTTTCACAGTGGCATTTGGATTTTCGTCTGACCACCGATGAGAGTTACGAGTGTTGTTGATACCGTCACGGGTGAAAGTAGCTTCATCGGTGAACAGTATTAATCGAAGCAATCGGCGATTAGCATTTACCCAATGACAAAATTCCAGTCGCATGGCAGCGTCTCCTGGTTGAAGGTGTTGTACACGCTGTACATGATATGGATGCAAGCTTCCTCACGTAATGTTCGCCATACTCTTGTGGGTGGTACACCGAGACGTGTAGAAATTCTTCGTGAGCTAGTAGTAGGACTACGCTCTACCAACTGAAGAATGTTTTCCACTTCATCCACATCTTGTTGACCTTCACGTTCAGATGAAACATGAGCGCTGGGAAGTGTACCAATCTCACGCAATGTGTTGAAAACCCTGGTAAACACGCTTCGATCCGGAATTCTGCGGTTCGGAAACCGTCGACGGTATTCTGCAACAGCAGCTGTTGCACTTCCATCGCAAAAACCGGACATACACCATATCTGCATATTCGGCATGTTAAGGTGTGTGGCATTCTTAACACTGCTTCAAACACCAAACAATGTCACTCACAACAGTCAGCTGTCGATTGGCTTGTGCTACATGCTTACATTACAGCTTACATGGTTCAAGGTTATAGGGGAGGGAAGGGGGAGGAAGAGCTGCGCGCGCATCAGATTCAAACAGTTATATCTTTGTAACCATTCAGAATTAGACATGTTCATATGAACTTTTTTCTCGCAATGACCGATACTATCACCTCCCGAAGTATTGACCTTTCTTCCTGAAACACCCTGTGTATATATATATATATTTTTTTTCATATTGAAATTACACTGATGAAAATGTAATGATGTGTAATGATTCATTACAGACCTTTCATTACCATTATTGCCTCGAAATTTCTTTCATTATCATTACAAGAGATTTGTAATTAATTACACTGGGCAACACGTATTTTATTGAATGATATCTGACACTTGATTCTAGGTAATTTGGGTGCGCTGAATACGAATTTCAACTCGGTTTGGCTCTATCAGGTCCTGATTCTTGTCGACAGCCTATGTGCCATTTTCCAGATTTTTCAAATTAGGACTAAAAAATTAAGTCATGTGTTAAATTTTTTTTCAAGTTTCATGAATACAAGCAGTTCAAACTACAGTAAAATTACATTATAACGATAGAAATGACTTAAAATAAAAAAACAAACGATATGAAGCTTTCACTGTGGCAAAAATTTTCTTTTGTAAGACTTTCTAGCGTATTTGCTTGTTGATGGCAGGTCTCTTTTCAAGCACCAGCAGTAATAGCCATCATGTGGGAATCCCAGCGGCCTTGGTACCGTTCCTCCATAATTTTTATATCTTGGTGGAATCTCTCCCCTTGTTCGTCACTTACATCACCTAAATTACTTGGAAATTGGTCAAGATGGCTATTCAAAAATGCATTTTTATGCTCATATTGCAACCTAACTCTTTGTAGTCCCTTAAAAGTTTTTTTACGATTTCTTCGTAGTTATCTGCCCTATAATTGCCTAAAAAGTTTTCTATCAAGTCCACGAATGAGAACCAGCCATTTTCTTCGCGTTCATTCATGACATTAGGAAAATTGCTGTCTTTAATCATTGTTCTTATTTGTGGACCGTCGAAAATTCCCGCCTTGATTTTTTCATAACTTAAACTTGGAAATTTTGAAGTTATGTATTTGAAACACTCGCCGTTCGTATCTAAAGCTTTTACATATTGTTTAATGAGGCCTAGTTTTTATGCAGAGGAGGAAATATGATTTTATCTCTGCTCACTAAAGGTGGATTAATTACGTTTTTTTCTCCGACAGTAAGTGATGTTCGTGCTGGCCAGATTTGTTTGAAATAATGTTCTTCCTTGGCTCTGCTGTCCCATAAGCAAAGGAAGCAGGGATATTTAGTATACCCTCCTTGTTGTCCTAGCAGAAAATTAACCATTTTTAAGTCAACACATATGATCCACTCGTGCTCCCTATATTTGAAGATTTAAAACCTTTTCTATATGTTCATACTTTTCTTTTAATTTTGTTGAGTGCCCAATCGGTATCGAGCCGTATAGATTGCCATTATGCAACAACACACACTTAAGACTTCTTTCGAACTGTCTAAAAACAGCGCCAATCATTTGCATCGTAAGACTCAACCCCATCTTCTTTAACAAACAACTATGTCGCAGCAATATACTAAACTATCCTCTGTTCTAAAATATTTAACAAGTTCTTCTTCTCTTTTTCTGTAAAATGAAATGTATGTTTGAAGTAAGCAAGTTTTTCTCTAAGTCTTGAAGCTAAAATTTCCGCAGCCTTTTTTGGCAAATTTAGATCCCTTACAAGATCATTCAACTCGGCCTGGTTAAACTTTTGCGGATCGTTTTGACTTTCAAATACGCTGGATCAAAATCGGTGTCTGACTCTTCAAAGTGCAAACAATATTTCAGGAACATCTTCAACTAATTCTTGAGTTGGCAGACCCTTAAATTTTGGAATGGGATCTCATTTGAATGTAGCACAGGTCGTATCGCGGTGTCGAAATTTGGGTACTCGATACAATGTTTATTTTTCTTAGTGAAGCCCGAAGTCTTGACAAAGCAAAGGTAGCAATCGATCTCGTGTTAGTAGGCTCTCGCCACACCTGATATGGAAAAAAATTGTAAAGCGTTAACAAAAGCGACGAGAGACTTGTTTTTATGAATTTTATCAAAAGTTATCACCCAAACATTTAACATTTCTATGTGTTTCAACCTTATGCAATATTTGAGATTCTTAAAACATTTTCTGTAAATTTTTGTTTATGTACCTAAGTTACAATTACATTTAGGTAAGTTACAGTATACTAGTGATTAAATTACGTAGTTTATGAATCATAAACTTACCATCGGAACTCCAAAAGGTATTTTTGAATCCGAACCCTTCGTCCATGTCGCAGTCTTTCAATGCATATAGTGCAGGCTTTATGTGGAGCCCACGATTTATCTTGGTCCCCCAGTTTTATGCAAAATAAGCTAAGTAAGCTCTTTACGAAGTCAGTTATATTTGCTCGTTGATGTGGAAGTGTAAAATTTCCACATATATAACAGAAAGGAATCAGGGTGTTTTTGCATTTGAACTTTCTAGTGCTTGATGACATATTGCTTGATTGTTCTGCCAATTTGTAAAGGTATTTAAAGCCATTAATTCATATAAATTTAAGAAAATCTGAAATATAAACACAAAAATTAGTTTAAATAGGTACTTATTATGAAATAGGTACTTACAATCTATGAAATTAAACCAGAAACACGGATGAGTAGGTACAATATAAATTACGTCTAATTAAATCAACTATATTAAATCACGATGACAAAATTACTCACTAAATCATATGCCAATTCAAAATTATGTTAATGCCCAAACTTAATTAACTAACTCAACTGACTGACACTGACTGACTGATTGAATGACTGATTAACTCTGGAAACGAGTCGCTTTTATATATTTTAGTTGTCCTCTAGAATACTCTACAGAGAACAGGAACGCTCGAGAAAATTTTAGAATTCTATGATATTTTAGCTTAATTTACTAATATTAAAATGGGTTAAAATGACAAAATTAAAAATATTTTTAGGGTTATACATATAAAATATACATAATACAACAATACCATAACAATAGGTACAAATACCTTGATAAAAACCTAGTTGCATAATGTGTAACTGCAAAAAGACTTAGCGAGTATTGAGAAAAAACCTTTTTATGAATACGACGAAAGAGGAGGGGTGTTGAGCAAAATCAGGACCTGATAGAGCAAAACCGAGTAAAGATTCGTGCTCAGCGCACCCAAATTACCTAGAACTAACTGTCAAATCTAATTCAATAGACAAAAAGTTGAAATTTGTTCCCCAGTGTTATAATTAATTACCATTACAATGATAATGACCCCATGTCTGATATCGAATACCTGAGTAGTATAGCCGCAAAAGGGGAGTGTGCAGGAATGTTGCAGGTTATTATGTAATGT
This sequence comes from Bathynomus jamesi, assembly GCA_023014485.1. NCBI lineage: Eukaryota > Metazoa > Arthropoda > Malacostraca > Isopoda > Cirolanidae > Bathynomus > Bathynomus jamesi. Next base: position 1,134,163 of record JAJOZX010000335.1, read on the forward strand.
TGCAAAGGGGGTTGTTGCAAAGGGGGGGGGGAAACTTGGAGGCGGCGTTATCCCCCAAGAGAAAGAAAGGAGGAGAGAAAGGAGGAGAGGTGTTCACCTGGCAGGAGCCAAGTGCACATTAAGACTTCCAGCCGGGCTGGCGTTGTTTTATAGGCTCCTAATCAGCCAGTTGGCGTAAATGTCTTGAGTTGCCAGATACCGCGATACCATTGTATACATTATTATAGACTCCTAATCAGCCAGTTGGCTGGTTGTCAGATACCTCTTTTTAGCAGTATTATTGCATACATTATTATTATATACGCCTAATCAGCCAGTTGGCTGAGTTGCCAGATAGCGCCATGTATTCCATTGTATACACTATTATAGACTCCTAATCAGCCAGTTGGCTGGTTGTCAGATACCTCTTTTTAGCAGTATTATTGCATACATTATTATTATAGACTCCTAATCAGCCAGTTGGCTGGTTGTCAGATACCTCTTTTTAGCAGTATTATTGCATACATTATTATTATATACGCCTAATCAGCCAGTTGGCTGAGTTGCCAGATAGCCATGTATTCCATTGTATACACTATTATAGACTCCTAATCAGCCAGTTGGCTTAGAAGGCTTAAATATTGCCAGATACCTGTTGTATACAGAATACCGGTAGTAGAAGGCATAACAATAAACAACATTGCATCATTCTTTTTATTATAAATATATAGAAAATAAATATACATTTGAGGAATATGCGTATAACAGAAATATATACACACAATTATGGATATATATATATATAAAATAAAATATACATTTCATATACATTTGAGGAATATGCGTATAACAGAAATATATACACACAATTATGGATATATATATATATATATATATAAATAAAATATACATTTCATATACATTTCAATATGTACATAACAGAAATATATACACATAATTATATATAAAATAAATACATTTCATATACATTTCAATATGTACATAACAGAAATATACACACACACACACAATTGGTGATATATAAATAAAATATACATTTCATATACACTTCAATATGTACATAACAGTACAGGAGAAATATCAAGCAAAATATATATATATATATATAAACACAAATCAATAGAAATATGCGTATAATCAAAATATATATATACAATTCACTTTTTTTTCAAAATACTAAAATCGGTCTTAATCGAGTTTACAATTACATCATTATTGCTCTGCATTACGCAGTCTATGCGGCTTAATAATATTTCACCGCTTAAAGTATAGGGAAACCTGTATTCGATATGAATGGCTTTCATATCGTTCAGTACTATTTTTGTCCCCACTTTACAACCGGTTGGCAAGTCATCTTTAAATACGTCTAGAATACAATCAAAAGCACGCACAAAGAGTTCATCGTTAGCTACATTATTAAACGCAAGTTTATAAGAATGCTTTTCCAATCGAGGGTTTATTTCTACCGACTCGAGCTTTTCAATCGTGAACTCTTCACTCAACATAACGGCAATTGAAATAATCTTCTAAATCGTTACGGCAACTGCGCGTTATATAAAGAAATAGTTCTTCAGGGTGAACGGTGTAGGTGAGCTCAGCCTTGTACCGATCAATTGCTTTGTACCAAAGTTCATGGTATTTCAAAGAGTCTAAACTTTTTAAATAAACATCCAGCACTAGACCATTCTCACCAGTCCTACACTCGGTAAACCCATCGAGCAGAGCAGTGTATGCGTATTCAAGAACTGTATCAAAATAAAGCATATCCGTAACACGCGCGTCTAATATAGGTTTCAGTTTACGGAATCCGACGATTTCAAACATTCTGTCGAGGATGAAACGGTTTCGCGTAGGAATAAGAGCGTTATTATCAGAAGCATTCTTCCACATAGCCTTATATCAATGCACGGCCGATCGTTATTTATACACAACGTACATACAACGGCGTATGAGGGCGCGTCACTAATCTGCTCTCTTCTTGTACCTACGTTAGCAGGTATTTTATAACGATCTTCACACCACTTATCAACTATCACAAAGATTCTATTCATCTCCTCGATACTTAAATAAACCCGTTTGTTTGTCGGTCTACATTCCGTTTCCAGTACATAGCTAATGGTACCGGAATTACGCCTGAACACGCGCAACGATTTCGTCACGGACACATCGTACGAGGCGTTGAGAATGCTGCTCAAAGGAAGTTCCATCGTATTCGAGGAGCGCACGTCTACTCGGTTCAAGCTCTGAGATAACTATGAGCCGTGTGAGGCACAGGCAGGAACGGTTCGACGGGCGGCTGACTCGATGATACGTGAATGGGCATGTTCGTACGACTCGAATTGTTGCACATATTTGTTTTTCCGTTTCGTCACTACCAGCCTACGCACTTTGGATAAGAACTAGGCGCTAATCATCTCCACACTCCGGCGCACTATTTGAGAGGAACATATGCTCATATTTTTCCTTTCTACCCATCAAACGATACTCGTCTCTAAAATCTGTTAAAAACTCACGCATGGCACTAGCCACAACCTCACTATGAACCTCATCATGATATACGTTAATATAGTGATAAAAACACCTAAGATTGTCCATGATCACGAGATTCACATTTTCAGACGTAGGGTATGAGTAATCGACATGGTGTAGCATGACGTAATACCGCTTGTCACACCACCCATCCACAAGGCTCATTATCCATACCTGCTGCTTCTCTTCTGCACGCGTTGTTTCTTTTACTTCACGGTGTATGTGAGACTTTATAAAGTTTAGCCCTGCAGCATACTTCAGCACATCGTCTGTGCAACGAAAGCCTTCAACAGTCTCACCAGAACATCCGTAGAGTATTTGTACATCTTGGAACTTCGCACAATCCAATGTGGTTTAAAAGAGGCATAGGAGGGGGGAATAGGAAGTTTTTCGGTATCCACCACATCCTCACACTTTACTGAATACCATTTCATAAACGTTGTGCAAGCAATATTAAAGGTAGCCATTTCAATATACGTCTGATCTGAATACACGTCTGATCTCTCGGGCTTACTGCGGTCGACTGACCACGCAGGGACTCCCAGATAGTAGCATGACTCACGCAGTGGGCGGAGCTTAGAACTTTCACCTACACACACACACACACACACACACACACAGGAGAAAGTGAAACGCTATTTGATTTATTGAGATATTCATATATTTACAAATACGATTCGAGATATTCAAGTTATATATATATATATATTTACAAATAGATACGATTATATACAAGACGTGTGAGTTAGAAGCATCATTGGTATCCAAAGGGTACGGTATCATAGGTGCCAGGTAACTGGTAACGTTTCCTATAGGTGTTACGGCACACCATCGTACCCCTAAGTTCCTTCACGCCTCCCAGCTTCTGCGCCCGAAAATTGTGGGTGCCTACAATTAGTTGGTGAGGTTCCAAACATACTAGATCCTTCAACGACTCAAAGTTAACAACCTCCCGATTCGCATGGTTGAGCGTAATACCCTTTGCCTTCACGATATATTTCATTTCATCCCCTACCCTGACCCGTACCCCATAAGTCTTAGGTCCTGTTGAGATAAAAGAGTCGGCGTATGCGTCGTCCCCATACTCATCCTTGATCTCATCAGTGAGCTCGCCGAGGAACTCCCCAATAGCGGGCATGTAATCACCCTCCCTCTCTGTGAATATCACGCTATCTGTATCGGCATACAATACTCTCCGCCCAAGAGAATGCAATAGACCCCAAAGTTTTATACGGGCGTAGGCTGTTGTGAAGCTCGCCACAGGTATGTTTGTAACCCTTGAGGTATCTGTGGCAAATTCAGTGTTGTTGTACTTTATTACGTAAGTATTACCTACATTCACGATCTCCATGACCTCTTTATCGGGGGCATTGGCATAATCCCAGACATCGCTATAACTTTGTGCCAAATGAATGTTCCCTCTGCCGGTATTCTGCGCAAATTTTCCCCATAGACTGTTTAGACACAATTTTGCACTAAAGCGCTTGCCAGGATTCTTTACAATTTGGACACGATCAAGTTGTATACCTTCGCGGTCGCGGTAACGTTGAATATAGGCAGACTTTTCATCTTCGGTATCAACTCCTCGCGGATACCCTGATGCTTCAACCTTATCCTTCAAAAAGGCGTTTATATATGGTGTGAAAAGGTTGGGGAGCTTCTGAAACCTCCACACCTCGTGTATCTTCAGTATTCTATAACCATGGCGTACGGCTAGGGCCAGCTCAGGACTTGTATATACGCCTCTGATCTTACGCTGGTGGGGTATATGGTTACATTCGCCGTTATCCTCTTCCGCGCACTTCACGCACAGGGGAAACATGAGCTTGTCGTCGATAACGACAGGTAAGATCGGCATCCATAAATTGCGTGGGGGAGTACGTCTACGAAAGAGAGCCCAAAGTAATGATCATTCAAATTTTTTGAAAATTCATTGATGGATGGTAGGCTAGGCCCCACCAGTTTCTCAGGAGCGCCCACGGGGTACGGATTGCTCTTCATCACGTATGGGTATAAAGAACAGAAATCGTAGTAATGGAGCTTCACGCCCTCCGTAGGTGGGAAGTATAGTCTGAAAGGATTTGTACGTCCTCCAAACAAGCTATCACCACATTTGAGAGGATCCAGCACCATTGAACGCTTGATCGTTTTTATTTCCTCACGGTATACATCGTCTGTCTCCATCCGTGCATCATATTCATGCTCCCACAAGACTTTGTGAGTGAACTGTGATCCTATAAGTTGATCGCGGGTGCGGGTCGATGCAAGACAGTCGGCAGGAGACCTACCGTGGATATCTCCGGTGACTCCGCACTCAGGACGGGGGCATCCATGCCACCAGCAACCGTTAAAGGAGTACACAGTCTTCACACCAGTGACACGGTTTTCACTTAACCCATCAACCCAAAAAACACGTCCATTAATCTTAATGGGTACTTCACCCGTGTTGCGGGCGTGCTTTATGTATACACCTGTTTGTTGCTGCAGGTGTATGAGCCAGTAAATAGCCTTGTGTCCGTAACTGCGGGGGTTGTTTCGGTGAATAATGGCTAAGGTGTCTTTAGGCATGAAGTTATTCTTGAACACCGTAAAACATAATGATGCGATGGTGGTTGCGACTTGCAGTGGATCGCATTTGAAACGGGCTATGTACATACTTCTAAAGGCCTGGAAACATACTCTAAGCACGCGCACATCATTCACGCAATAACGCTCACATTCATCAGCTATATTATAAGGGTTACTTTCATTAAAACTGTCGTAGTATCGATCAAAGTCTTCACGTTCATCCATGCAGTCAAAATAATGTTTGGGGGGTGGTGGGCCTACGTAGTTTAAAGTCTCGCTGGTGAGGAAAGTGTATGGGAAGTATCCTTTGGAAACTTCAGCTGCTACTCCCATCACCTTGGGTAGCTTTGCTAATTTACAAGGTGTGAATAATAAAGTATCTTTAAATTGTACATTGCCTCTTATCTGCATCTGTATTAATTTGTTGCCTCTTTTCAATGGATCACCTGTAAATATCTCAGAGGATTCGTGTTCAAGCAACTCCTTATAAAGGAACTGCGTGTCAAACTTTGCCCCGTTATGGGCGAGAATATACACAGTCATTTTTTTGAACTTGTCGGCTAACTTGACAATATAGGACACAAATAGTTTCACAGGACTATCGCTGACATTCGTTTTAAAAACGTTTGTCCGTTTACCGCATTTGGGGCACTCGTCACATTCGATACCCATACACTCATCACAGATGGTCTGGCTCACAAGTAAATGTGGAATTACCTCTTTGGTTTCAGCGTTCGTATATGTTTCTATATCGTAGTACACAGTTATACAAGGGTTATTTTTAGGCTTAGCATCTTTCATATAACACACATGCTTTACTCCATCCGCCTTATATTCCTCCTGGCATGTAGGACAGTGAATTACGTCGCACTTGTGCTTAAATTTTCCCCAATTATCCATTGTGTGAAACATACCACATTCACAGATTCTCATTTTCCTGCACGTACCAATTGATTTATGGAGATCAAAGCAGCTATTATTGAAAAATGTGCGTCTACACACATCACAGTCTCTCTTCTCAACTACACGGCTTTCACATTTGGTGCTTTTACACTGCTCACATACCATGTGACATTCTTTACAATGTCTCACTATATCATCCGCAAACTCGAGGCACCCCTTACACAAATCATGATGTCTCCCATATTTTCGACTTTTGTCATAACTCGCGTAAAGCCCCCTTATATTACGGATGGGGAGATACGTTGTCCTGACAATCCTAAAATAAGTAGGGGCCTTGTACGATCTCTCACACAGCTTTTAAAAACATACACAGTCCGGCGGCGATCATCCAAACCAAATATAACTATGCGCACATTCATTTCCTGTTCTACCTTTCTCAGCTCTTCAGGACCCATATTACAGTCAAATTCAAGTTCACAGTCTACAGCTAGTTTACGGGCACGCTCAACGATCGTAGGCAGCCAAATTTTTTGAGTCCGTGTATTTTGTACAGTAAACATACGTGCTAAGAGTACTGCTATAAAGCCGCAACCACGATCGACGTTTATATGCCTTCGGTAAATAGTTGGAGAATTGAAGTTAAGAGTGTACGGTATGGCACTATGACCCGCAACACGGAATACACGGTCAATATTTACCGTGAAGTTGTCCATATTGAAGGCTATACTACTTTGGACGGCTTGCATTATACGCCCTAATATATATTCTACATCTTCAGCAGCCAAACGTCTGAACGGTACTATCACCCAATAATCGTCTACATCACCGTCATCTGACCCGAACCCAAAGGACAGACTCGTCCTGACCTCACGCTCGTCGCGATTCTGAAGAGCAAACTCTATAATACTGCTCTACTACCCTGCGTATCCCGCGCTCAATTCCATTGCTATACAGGGCTCTAGGGTCGACCCTGACTCTATACCGATTTCTAGTCAAGGGGGGGGTGGGGGCTGCGGCGCGCACTAACTCGAACGTAATAACATCCTCAACAGAACGGGGGGCGGAATTAGTGGGTATATTAGGTGCTGCTGATGGGGGCCCTGTTGCGTAGGAGGGTTGGGGATCTATTATTGTAGACTTAACAGAACGGGGGGCGGAATAAGGGGGTATATTAGGTGCTGCTGCTGCTGGGGAGGTTGTTGCGTAAGAGGTTGAGGGTTGGGGGTCTGCTGCAACAGGTACGTATTTCGGCCGCTTTATACCTGATGTGGGGTTCTCATACCTCCGCTTTGGACGTGCAACCTGTATCGCTGGTGAGGGTTCAGGGGAGGAGATCACAACTACACTGTCATCGTCATCCGTAATGATAGGGTGCTCTACCTCATCGTCGGTTCTGTGGGAGAAGAAATATAAGGATCAGCACTCAAAATTTGTAATATTTTGTAAATGACCCACTTAGGAGTGTGACGTGTTAGAAATGGACTCTGTAGAAAAATTCAGATTCACGAGCCCATCCACATGTATTATATCTGGACCTACAGGATGTGGTAAAACTGTGTTTATGCTTAAAATCATTAAAGAAAAGGGCGAGATGTTCTCGAAATTTGTGCATAAAGTTATATGGTGCTATTCGACGTATCAATCAGTGTTCAACGAGTACCAAGATGATATTTTGTTCCACAAAGGTGTATATGACGTTAATTCGCTAAAGGGAACTGAACATACAATCATTGTAATTGACGATCTCATGTTGGAGATGGATAAAACGTTTGCCGAGACATTTACAGTATACTCCCACCATCTTAACATAAGCGTGTTCTTCATCAATCAGAATCTATTTTTCAAAAATAGATACATGCGCGATGTGTCGTTAAATACGCAATATCTAGTCTTATTCGCGCAACGTAGAGATGTATCACAAATTGGGGTATTAGCCAATCAAATGTTCCCGAATCAGCGTAAGGAGTTTTTGGAAGTTTATAAAGAAGCTACAAGCACGCGTTACGGATATTTGCTTTGCGACCTTCATCCGCGAAACACGTTTAGAGTGCTTCTGCGAACGAATATATTTCCAAACGAGCCTGAAACGGTGTATATTCCAGAATGACAAAGAGACTAAAGAAATACCATGAATTAATAAAAATCTATCATCGACTGCCCCGGGCAATGCAGCAGATGTTTATTAAAAATATCGACGCCGACTTTTTAAAATGCATCTGTGAAATCTGTCTTAACGTTATAAATTGCAATGTATCAATGAAAACCCATCAGAAGGCTCGCCTACGCCGCTACAAGAACATAATACGTACACTCGCTCGTAAAAGTCAAACTGTAGCGAAGAAAAAACGAGTTATTGTGCAAACAGGAGGGTCATTTCTCCCCATCTTATTTTCAGTTTTGGGCCCTTTACTGACTAGATTAATATAATGAAGAAAGTGGTAGTGATTCCCCACGAGGTGTACGCTTCACTGCAAAGAGACACGGATCTAGATCCCCGTAAAAGCAGACTTAAAAGAATGGAAAGCGAATTGTTAGCCCTATTAAACAGTGAAAAAACACCTGATGAGAAAAGAATCTTATACCAAGAAGCTCTGCAGAAATTTCTTCACGAGTACGAAAATTATAAGAGCCCTACGGAGATTCCTGTGGTTATTAGGCACAGCACGGGGGACGATGGCGACATAGGACCTGTACCCGACGATACAGCTGATCAACCAAAAAGATTAGCCACACAACATATCGAACATGTATTAAAAAATACCCTCCCACTTACATTGAGGAGTAAAGGCTTAAGTCTTTATAATCTATTGAATGAGGATCCCGCCATACAATGGACCGATACAGGGGAGATCATTGTGGAAGGATCAAAGGTACAGGGATCGAATATCGTAGACATTGTCCATGATCTGGTGAGAAAGTGGGATAGGCCATCACCATCAGGATGGAAGCATATTAAAGCAAGACTACAACAAATAAATGTCCCTAAAACGTTGATAGGAAATCTGAACAGGTTAAAAGACTTGGAACACGCAACGCCTGTGACACAATTGAAGGCGCCGTCACCCCCTGCGGTAACACCTTTGAAGAGGAGCAAGAAGAGGTTAAACCAACCCTACCCACGTGCCTCTAAAATACGCAAATGGCTAACGTATTAACTAAACGTTATTATGACATTTCTACCCCATCCTCTTACGGCGGCGTAGATAGACTGCACGTTTACGGAGTAGGAAAAAAAGATGTTGAAAGATTTTTGAGGGAGCAGGACGCTTATACGCTTCATAAGCCTGTGAGAAAAAGGTTTAAAACAGCCAAGACAACGGCTTCCTCGATTGATTCTATTTGGCAAGCAGATTTAACAGACATGCAAAGATATTCTGTGTATAACGATGGTTACCGCTACATTCTATTCATAATAGACGTATTCTCTAGATATCTGTGGCTAGTTCCTCTGAAAAATAAATCACCTGAAACAGTTGCTAAAGCCACCAAAACGCTAATGTTAAAAGAAAACAGGGTTCCTGGCTATTTTTGTACGGATATGGGGAAGGAGTTTATAGGCCGTGCTTTTCAGAATATGTTGACAGAGTTTAATATCAGCTATTACACAACCAATTCTATACATAAGGCTTCTTTAGCTGAAAGAGTTCAGCGCACCATAAAGGAACGCATGCACCGTTATTTTACACATAAAAACACATACAGATTTCTAGACATTCTGGAACCATTGGCATCATCCTACAACCGCTCACACCATCGCACGATTGGGGCAACACCTAACGAAGTTTTAGAAAGAGGTACGCTCCCGAGAAGAGATGGACCACCACCACCACCACCACTCTGTGCGCTTCAAAATCAATGATTATGTAAGGCTGTCGCGTTCGGGGAATAAATTCGCAAAGGGTTTTGAGCAAGGATGGACACGCGAGATTTTTAAAGTTAGGGCTGTGAGACCTAAAGGTGTGATAATGATGTATTACATTGAAGATTTGAATGGGGAAGAAATCTCAGGAGGCTTTTACCGCGAGGAATTGCAGAAAGTTGCGTTTAATTTAGAAAAAAATGTGTTTAAAATTGAGAAAATTTTAGGAAGCAAAGGTTCAGGAAGGAGAAAAATGTACCTGGTGAAATGGCTAGGGTACCCAGAAAGCTTCAACACCTATATAAAAGCTGATGCAATAATGAAGCTTAAATAGTATGCAACATGGCTCCTAACCATTTCTACGTCACACTCCCGTCCTCCTCGTCCCTGTCTGTACACCCTAACAACACGCTAGCCAACTTTGTAACAGAACTCCATGGGCACATTGAATTGGGTCGTGATTCGTATGAGGTGGGGATATGCGAAATTCAGCTGGACACCGTCTTTTTAAATATTGAACATGAAGAAACCGTTTTTACGATTCTTAGAGACATTGACGAGTGTGAAAAAGCTGGGGTAGCTATGGATGAAACTATGCGCATCGCTTGGACTAAGATTGCACGGTATTACAGTACAGAAGTAAGACTAGGGCCGGGTCAATATGGTTCGGCCGAGGATGTTGTGAGAGGCTTAAACGTAAGTTTAAGAAACTCAAACCTTACGAATGATTTAGTATATGAAATCGTAAACAACCCTGCACATACACTAATCCTAAAATCAAAGACTAACAGATGTCTTAAAGAACATAGAAAGTTCAAAATTCTAACCAACGGCCGATATAGCGCAGCCTTCCAAAGAGACACATTTCACGAGACACAGTATAACTTGTCCAGATTAATGTATCAATTGAAGATGGAGAAATTGGCTGAAAGGTCCCCAGACATGTGCTATATTTACAGTAATATAGTGGAGCACCAGTTTGTTGGGGATACCCAGGCACGCCTGCTGCGCATTGCTCACATCCCCAACCATAGAGGAAGGAGTTTGAGTATTACATATGACAGACCCCATTATGTGAATGTCGCAACTAATTTAATAACCAATATCACAATATATATAAGAACGATTGAGGGCGAAAACTTCCCATTCGGTAACGGGAGCTTAACAGTGAAGCTACACTTTCGACGCACTGAGTTATAATGGATAGAAAGCCTTTCACCGTCTATCGAGGGATGCGATACCAGCGCGGTAGTGGACTTGGATCCATTTTTTCATCCATACTACGTACGGCTGTTCCTTTGCTGAAGAGGGGTGCCAGATACCTTGGAAGGAAAGCGCTACAATCAGGCCTTAACACTGCAGAAGACATATTGGCCGGGGCTAAACCTAAAGAAGCCCTAAAAAAACATTTAAAGCGTACACGGAACGAAATCATCAAAGATGCAAAGAGAAAAATGCGTGGTGGCGGGAAGAAGAGGGCCCCGGAAGAAGGGGTCACGTGGTATTAAACGTAAAAGGCTATCAAAAAAGAAATGCTGTAAGCGAATGAAACCTATGGTTGACCACTTTTTTGACTGATATAAGCTAAGGATATTGATCTCATGAATCATAGTTTGTTTACCACTTGTCGAGAGAGGAGTCACTATTTCGCCATGGCACGCTTCATCCACCCATGTAGTTCACAATGCTGTAAGTCGGAGCTGTCCTTTTTTGAGCTCCCGCCAACCCAAGTTTCTATTGAGCACAGTGACTTTATTACAATTAACCCTTTAAACACAATTAGTTCCCCGAGTGCACCTATAGAATTCGTGATACCCAGCTCAGGTCCTTACTTTTTTGATCCAAGCTGTGTGCACATGTACGCTAAGCTACGTATAGCCCATTCTGATGGAACGGCCTGCGATGACAAATATGCTGTATACCCTGAAACAAACTTTCTGCACGCCATATTCAACCAGTGTGACGTATATTTAAATCAGACCAACATATCGGCAGGCACGGGGTACTATCATCTACGAGCCTATTTGGAAAATGTCCTCAACTTTTCCAAAGAAGCGAAGGCTACCTTTTTAAGTGCGGAGGGATATTATCAAACTAAAGATGAAAATAGTATAAAGGACAAATTTAAAAATTCTAAAAAGAAAATATACGAGTGTTTTGGACGGTTGCACACAGATTTCACTTTCCAGGAGAAGTTGCTTGTGAACGGGGTGGATATGAAAATAAAGCTCACCCGCACGAGTCCTGAGATCTGCTTAAATCTGGATGCGAATCAAGAAGAGGGCGCAAAGTCCGTTGTGGTTCACATTATGGACACATACCTCCGCGTACGGCGAGTGAAATTAAGTTCACCAAAACAACTAGAAATTGAGAAAAATTTACTAAACGCTACAGTGAAATATCCTATTAACAGAGTGCAGATCAAACTATATACGGTTCCTGCAGGGTTGGCATCGAAGCAGATAGAAAACATTGCCCTGGGAAATCTTCCTAAAAGGATATTAATCGGCATGCAGGACCACGCTTCGGTGAATGGAAAATATAAAAAGAGTGCCTTTAAATTCGAGAATTTCGGACTTAAAAATATAACTCTATACGTTAATGGCACTGCTTTGGGTGGAACAATGGGTACGGACTATTCATCAGACGCTGTGTTACCTCTTTGTGCCAGAGCCTATAGTAATCTGACCCATATTGCAGGTGATTGTGATGAGCTTGGTAATGGGGTAACGCAGGAAGAATTCATTGATCAATTTAACCTTTATCCGTTTGACATTACACCTGACTTATCTGCTAGCGTAAATACCCATTTAACACCACAGCAGAGCGGTAACATCTCAGTGCGGCTGGAATTCGCCAAGCCTATAGACGCTCCTATTAGTGTACTAGTATATCTCGAATCGCAAGCCCTAATAGAAGTAGATAGATTTAGAAGCGTTATCACTGACTTTTAAAATGGATGCTAATACACTTCAGAAAGTAATGGAGCGAGTCACACGTTCCAAATTTATCGGCGTGTTTGCGAAGAATGAAACATTGAGTTTGCCAAGTACGCGAGAATGCGGTAGTCTTATTGTGAACACAGACATCATCGGTAATGAAGGGATTCACTGGATCGCTGTCTATTTTAAAAATAGACAGCGCCTGTACTATTTTGATTCACTCGGTACTCAACCCTGGAGTGACCCTATTATTGTAAAATTTCTCGCTCAGTTACATATTCCCGAAGTTGTATGGAACCCATTTCGTATGCAGGGATATTTTACTAATGTTTGCGGAATGTACTGTGTCTCATTTCTCATGCATATGTCAAATGATAAAGAATTTATAAATTTTTTAAATTTATTTGACCCGTGTCACACTCACCGAAACGATGAAATGGTATGCAGACAGATAAAAAACCGTTTTCCAATTGTACGTACTCGTTGTATATTATAATGTTTTTGTTCGTATATTTGTATATTCGTTTATTGTACTGATTTCTTTCATTTAATAAATTTATGAAAATATATTGCGTCTTCTTATCCCAAAAAGATCGAAAAACACTTACATTATTTGACATTGTTGACTGATTAGTATATCATCCGTATTCCCTTCAAAAGATTGTATAACTCGTGTCAAATCCTCATCGGACCTTAAAGGAAAACATATACAGAGTATACAGACAGACAGATCCCCATTATGTGAAGATATCTTTGGTTCGAGGAGTGAACGCCATAAAAATTTCGATTTTAGCATAATGGGGAAATAACATTGATTGACATTTTTGGCGAGTATCTATTTGACGAAATACTACAACTCTCCGTATATATATATAAATCGAATTATGGACACTTACATTTCTATGGTAGTCCCTTGCGTCGGATTGTAAGGAGCGTCACTGCAAATATCTTCTACGGTTTGCGTCGAAAATAGTTCGCCACAATCAGCAGCATTGAAAAGACTAATTGTGGTTAATGCTGCAGTATCACGTTCTTCATACAAGTCTGGGGAGACGTACAGGTCCATGGTGGAGGATGTGTGACACTGCTGACTGATCAGTATATCATCCGTATTCCCTTCAAAAGATTGTATAACTCGTGTCAAATCCTCATCGGACCTTAAAGGAAAACATATACAGACAGACAGACAGACAGATCTCCATTATGTGAAGATATCTTTGGTTCGATTACCAATTTCGATTTTAGCATGATGGGGAAATAACATTGATTGACATTTTTGACTAGTATCTATTTGACGAAATACTACAACTCTCCGTATATATATATAAAATTCTAATTATGGACACTTACATTTCTATGGTAGTCCCTTGCGTCGGATTGTAAGGAGCGTCACTGCAAATATCTTCTACGGTTTGCGTCGAAAATAGTTCGCCACAATCAGCAGCATTGAAAAGGCTAATTGTGGTTAATGCTGCAGTATCACGTTCTTCATACAAGTCTGGGGAGACGTACAGGTCCATGGTTGATTATTCACTGATGCGAAAATAGCTACTGTTACTCCCAACTGAAAATATCCCCTTTTATATGCACATTCGCCAAGCTCCGCCCAAAAGACCAGATGTTCGTAGTGATTGGCTGCCGATGTAGCTGGGTGGAGCTATGACGTGTACCAATCCGCTATAACGAGACCGGACGAGTAACATATATATAAAATCGAATTATAGGCACTTACATTTCTATGGTAGTCCCTTATATTATATTTTTTACTTACAAATTATTAGTATTGTTTGTTAACATAATTGTTAACTTATTTTATAATAAAGAAATTATATCCTAATTATATTTTAAAAAGAACATTCGGTTTCAACGTTAAGCTGTGGTCTAAGGCGGCGTGGCATGAATAAATACTAAAATAAAATTAAATGTTAAAAATCTTTATTCATACGTTATTAAAAGTTAAAAATCTTTATTAATAAAACAGGATAGAAGCATATGAAAGTCAAGGTAAACTATAGTTGCAAATTATAGTTAGGTTATACGATGTTTTTCGGATATACTACTGCCTCGGGTAAAATGGTCCTGTTATTTTAAATCACGTATTTGAAAGAGTTAATTATTATTGCTACATAGAAAAAATCGTGCATTACGATGTTTTTCGGATATACTACTGCCTCGGGTAAAATGGTCCTGTTATTTTAAATCACGTATTTGAAAGAGTTAATTATTATTGCTACATAGAAAAAATCGTGCATTACGATGTTTTTCGGATATACTACTGCCTCGGGTAAAATGGTCCTGTTATTTTAAATCACGTATTTGAAAGAGTTAATTATTATTGCTACATAGAAAAAATCGTGCATTACGATGTTTTTCGGATATATTCCCATCATTAGCCCAGCGTCTTGACCACTAGGCCTCCTAGGGTACCCATTTATCTACCAACCACTTTCTTTGTGTGGAAGGATGAACAGCTGGGTTTTGCTGCGCGCCGGCTGCCGTCGGGTCTCGAACCCTGGGCCGATGGATTCGTAGTCCGCTACGCTAACCACTACACCACCGAGGCGGTATTTGTCATTACTTACTCGGACTATAGTGGATTTAATTATCCCAGAAGAGTTCCATGCACGGTCTGTGTGTGTAGCATATATATATATATATATATATATATATATATTGGGGGGGAGATCTCTCACCCGTTCTTCGGCCCGACCCCGTTTCATTGTAGAAATAATAATATGATAAGAATTGATGTGCAAGGTGTTTGCAGTTAAGATGTAGTTTGTGTGTAAAAAGTTATTTATTAATAAGTAGAATTTAATTGGCTTCATCAACATATATATATATATTATATTATATATATATTTATATATATATGTATCATAAGCTGTTTAAAAGAATGATATAATTATAGTAAACGAAATAACATAGTTTACCGTAAAATGAAGTTTTCTATTATGACGTTTTCGAAGGTAAACTATGTTATTTGTTTCTTTAAGTTCAATGAAGTCAATGTTAAATTTGCTTCTAAACTAAAATTAAATGTTATAAAATAAATAATAATATATATATATATTGGGGGGGGGGAAGATCTCTCACCCGTTCTTCGACCCGACCCCGTTTCATTGTAGAAATAATAATAATAATAATAATGATAATTGATGTGCAATCGCTACACGATTAATGGGACACATGGCGCTATCTGGCAACTCAGCCAGAATAGAGGATTATAAAAGATCGCGAAGTTGGTGATGAACCATTCCCCCCTCGGCTCCGGCCGAGTAAGGAGCTCTGCTCCTTCTATTTCTGGCCCTTTGGTAAACCCCATAGTGACCTCTTAGGTTAGGGAAACGAAAATAAATTGGGGGAGAACTCCACTCTGTCCTTCAGGTGTCTCTCTCTCTCTCCTGCATGTATCTTCCTCCTTCAGGCGTCTCTCTCTCTCTCTCCTGCATGTTTGCCTCCAGCATGTGTACTCATGCATGTGTACATCCAGCATGTGTACCTACTGCATGTGTACCTACTGCATGTGTACCTCCAGCATGAGTACCTCCAGCATGAGTACCTCCAGCATGAGTACTCCTGCATGTGTACCTATCCTCTCTCCTTCAGGCGTCTCTCCCTCCTACAGGCGGCTCTCTCTCCTTCAGGCGTCTCTCCCTCCTACAGGCATCTCTCTCTTCTTCAGGCGTCTCTCTCTTCTTCAGCTCTCTCTCCTTCAGCTGTCTCTCTCTCTCCTTCAGGCGTCTCTCTCACCTTGGCTCAGCCAACTGGCTGATTAGGAGCCTATAAAACAACGTCAGCCCGGCTGGTCAGGCGTCTCTCCCTCCTACAGGCATCTCTCTCTTCTTCAGGCGTCTCTCTCTTCTTCAGCTCTCTCTCCTTCAGCTGTCTCTCTCTCTCCTTCAGGCCTCTCTCTCACCTTGGCTCAGCCAACTGGCTGATTCTGGCTGATTAGGAGCCTATAAAACAACGTCAGCCCGGCTGGAAGTCTTAGTGTGCACTTGGCTCCTGCCAGGTGAACACCTCTCCTCCTTTCTCTTGGGGGATAACGCCGCCTCCAAGTTCCCCCTTCCCCCACCCCCCTTTGCAACAACCCCCTTGCAACAATCCCCCTTTGCAACATTACATAATAACCTGCAACATTCCTGCACTCTCCCCTTTTTCGGCTATACTACTTACCTGTGTCGTCATTATGATGAAAAGATACCTCTGTGTTCCAGTTTTGAAAAAAAATACAGCAAAAACCTTATTAAATAGTGAAAAGTTAACGCAAAGCGGCATACAAAAATATTAGATTATTTTGTAGGTGTTACAAATAGAATAAATTCATTGTTTACCTGAGTACTACCAATATATTAAACCTAAATCGAAGACTTTTTAAGTGTCTTAGTATTTATTTGGTCCACCTTTAGCTCTGATTACGGCCTCCAATCGACGTAGCATCAAGTCGACAAACCTCTAGCATTCTTCTGTAGTTATTGATTATAATTACCAGTTTGTCATGAAACACCTATTCATTTCATTAAGTATTCCTCGTTTACGCTTTTGGACCTTTTGCTTAGCAATATTCCAAAGATTTTCTATCGGATTAAGATCGGGAGAATTAGCTGGCCATGGTAGTACTTCAATTTCATGAGCATTAAACAACACATGTTACACGAGCCGCGCGAGCTGAAGCCAGGTTATGTTGAAAACTAAATGTTTCGTCTTCATACAGCTGTTCTGCCGAGTTCAGCATGAAATAAATTCTAACGTTTCTTGATAAACGTTACTATTGACAGTTTTATTTACAAATGCAAGTGGCTCAACACCACTCACCACCTTTATGAAATGAAATTTCGGTCACGAAAACCGAAAATTAAGCCGATATTAAATGCAAAGCAGAAGAGAAGACGACTATCCTAGGGCAAAGAAAGCGTTGCATGGACTACAAACGAGTGGCAAAAGTTGCTTTTTACAGACGAATCAAAATTTTGTGTCACTTGGTGACGGGGTCGGCGAGTTTGGCGAAGTAAGTATGAAATGTATTATGAAAGCATGGTGTGAATGAACTCTGAAGCTATTCTTTTTATTATACTTTTTCCTATAAATTTTCTTTCACCACTATTTTGTCAGCAATGGCTGGCGGAGGAGGGAGAGAAAGTATCGTCTGTTCTATACTTTACTATTCCTGTATTCCTGTGTGAAAGCTTTACACGTCTATAAATGTAAACATGGTATAAGTTTTTAGTGTTTTCTTCTCATTGCTATTTCTAACTTTCCTACTTCCTTCCTGGGTTAGCCTAAAGTGGATCTTAGGGTCTTTGTTAGTCTGTAACTCTGTAACTCTGCAACTCTCTCTCCGTGTTTATATATATATATATATATATATATATATATATATATATATATTAGGCCTTAGAAACCACGTAGCGGATCTTTATTTAGCAAACGAAAATTTTACGCTCTCTCCCCATCTTCAGTAAGCGAACTGTAAAATTTACTGTATTTACTGTATCGGAGGTAATGGATCTAAATCGATACAAAACTTAAGACATTTACCAACAGAAACTAACCCCCAAAACTTCCTTGAATTACGGTTTTCATTTGAGGGCGATTTTACCGTTTCACTGTTGGTTTCTCTCTGTTCAGTGTGTGTAACTGTAATAAAATACAGTTTAAATTTACAGTTCAGTTAATGAGGATGGGAAAGACTTGGCGAAATGAACGATTCATTTGACCTCAATTCTCTTCTTTCGCTAACCAATTAGATTGCGCAGGAACAAATCCATCCCTCATTATACGGATTATTAGACTCGGAACGTAAAGGTCTTCGGTTCGAATCCCTTCACCATCGCCGCGATTCGAGCTGGATCGGTTACTTACTCCGCTGGCCTATTAAAGCCTGCCTGAGTTCAGATAATTCTCGGAAATTATATATATATATATATACACACAGGGTGTCCTAAAAATTGTGTCTATTTTTATTTGCCCGTTATTTCATAATGGATGCATATTTTATTATTGGGGTTTCTTCTTGAGAAGGGTAAGAGATCGGGTTTTTTTATTCCGTATATACCTATGCACATTTGTAATCTTTCATTACTTAATAACTAATAAATATTGTATATTAAAACCGTTCTTTCATCAATTCATACTTAAAGCAATAACTTTTTCGCTACCAATGGACTATAACTTAGTAAGGCCATAACTGCATTACCCTAGATTCACAGTGGTTTCAGCAGGATGGAGCACCTCCACACACACTGTGAAAGTAGCAATTTTTTGAGGAAGCATTTTTCCAGGCGATTAATCTTCCTTCATCAGCCAGTGGAATGGCCCCCCATACTCACGTAACCTCACACCCCTGATTTTTTTTTTTTTGTGGGATTACATAAAAGACAGGATCTATTCTACCAAGCCTATTAAGACACTCGAAAATCTTATAAAAGACCAAAGCCTATGAGGTAATCAACAAAAATTATGTCAATCATTTGTGTAAGATTGATTATTGTGTTAGAAAAAATGCCGATTACACAAAACATGTTTAATTAAGGTTAATAAACTCCTATTTTCTACGTACCTATTACATTTGTCTTTGTCTATATTCATTCTTTTTGTTTTTTTAGCTTAGAATATTCATTTAGAAATAGGAACATTTTTGCGGGACACCCGGTATGTTGTGTGTTAGGGTGACACTTATTTTCGAAAGTTTGAATTTTTATCGGGACGGGCGCGTTTCTGGTTCCATTTTGTCAAAAAATATCGTGTGTAAAATATTTTTGAAATAAAACAATATTTAGAACTGCCTCAATACGGTCAAAGTTTGTATATTTTCTCGAAAAGTAGAAATTTTAGATCATGATGTTCTATGCCTCTAGCAAATAAAATATCACTTCTAGTTTGTTCAAGCTACTAATCTTGACCTAAAACATATAACTGGACTTCATACTTTCAACTCTAGGTCCCCCTCAACTCGAGTATTAGCCCTCAAGGGGGGGGGGGTATCATGGGCGCCCATCTCCCTCTCATTGTTGCCTACTTTGCAGAGGTCACGGTGGACTTGCGGGCGGTTGGGAAGTCACAGCGGTGCTTCTCGACCACTTGTAAGAGGAACTGCCTTTGGTCTTCACTCTTGGTAAGGGCCAGGTTGAAAGACTGCATCAACGCCACCCCGCGCTCCGCGAAGTCATTGACAACTTGAAGGGCCTGGACTCGGCGGGATGCGGCGATGAAGGCTGGGTCCGTCCGCCACTCCTCCGGATCCTTGAGCAGGAAGGCGGTGCTGATGTCCAGAACCTTGAAGAACTCCTTTGATGTAGTCGTTGTGAACTTGGCCAATGTATTGTTGGCGATTGAGGCGGTGGACAGGTCCACATTGATACGCCGCGGGGGATCCTCCGATCCTTCCTCTTCTTCCATCGCTTTAATCATCTCCCGCTTGTCGCCAAGTCGATACCCTCGTCGAAGATGGCCAGGGTGACGAGGCGCTCGCTCAAGTACCATAGGTGCCTGGCGAAGACTGTCGCCGTCGCCTTGGCCACCGCTGAGTCCGGATAATAGACGAGGGCCTTGAGCAGCGCGAGGTCCGCGGCTGGGGCCGTTGCCGGGAGCGGCGCTTTGTACCAGGCCGTCACGTAGATGGACACGGCGAAGATGGTGAATCGCCGGATTCCAGCCGCTTCGCCTGACGACATCTGAAACTGTTCCCGGAACAGGAACAGTTTGATGGCATAGATGACTTTTGCCATCCAGCGCGCGCGATGGAAGGCGCCGGGACGAGCGAACCGGGCACCCCGCTTGTTCGGACCGCCCAGCACAATTACAGAGAGCTCCAGAAGTTCCTGTAGTCATCACGTGGATGTTGACCGTCGAGGAGGCGGCTGAATTCGATCAGCAGGTCGTCGCGGGCGTCCTTCAGGTGCTGCGGCATGGTTCCATCCTCGAAGGGCTTCGCTTTGGTTTGATCGATGAAGTCCCACTGGGCGGCGAATCGTTTGAACAGGAGGATGTCAGGACCAGTAGAGGGACCGAGGCACGCCGTGAATGCCTTCTCGCACACCAGTTCGTGGATGTGGTGGCGGCAAGCCAAATGAAGCACTGTCTTCTCGAGTTTCTGCTCAATGATATAGCAAGCTCCTCCTGAGAGTCCTGTGTTTGAGGCGGTGGTGTCAAAAGAGAGGGCACAGATCCGTCCCTTGATGTCCCAATCCTCGAGGGCAGAGAGGACGGCTTCCGCCATGGCGCGGCCGGTGCCGTCGGGGAGGCTGGGCACAGCCAGAAGCTTGTCGACGTTCTCCCAGACACCAGAACTGGAAGGCGATCTTCAGCAGGGCCTCCGTCAGCCGCTGGTACGATTTTCCCGTCCCAGTGAACGGTCAGCGGCACAGTAGGATGGAAGGCTGCCTTCATTTCCGCTGCTGCCATAGCACGGAACTTTGCTCGGTCGCGGCGGGAGGATTCGCGGTTCAAGACCAGCTCCTCAGGGTCGTGGCCCAAGCTCCTCGCAGCCGCCGACAGCAAAAAAACACCTTCTCGGTCGGTAAGTTTCGTCCGATCCATCGCTGCGGAGAGATCAGGGGTGATCATCTTTTTCGACGCGCGGAATCGCTTGGGTGGTAAAGGGGTCGTAGATGCTTCTGCATTCGACGTGGACGGGCCCGGGAGAGAGAGCTCTTCCTCTTCTTCTCGGCGACGACGCCGTGTCGGTGACCGAGTCGGGCTGCTTGCACCTGAGCTGGAGCTCGATGCCAGTTCGACGAGTTCTTCTCGGCTCTCTCTGTTCGCCCTTTCATCATCTTGCCGGCGGCTCCTTTCCGCTTCCTGTCTCCTCGCACGCTCCTCCTCAGTGTGCAGCGTCATGTCACGTGTGGAGAAGATGCGGCCGCGCCGCACCTCGGCCCTTTGTCCCGTCAGGAACTCCCTGTCCTCTTCGATTGTGATCATCGACATCGCCTGTTCGTGTGCGATGTCGAAGAAGCGGTCAAGGGATGAGAGGAACTCGGCCTCGTTCCTGATTTGGGTCACAGTGCGCCGTTTCGAGTTCTTGTTCAGAGCCCGCCACTTCTCGTACATTCGGAGAACCTTGTCCCTTGCGCGTTGGTCTTTCTGCGTAGGAATACGGGACCGCTCCCAGAATTCCTTGACTGCGGTCACTGTCTCAGCGGCTGCTTCCTTGATCGGCTTCTTGACGTCAAGGTGAAGGTGGAAAAAGTACTGAAGCGCCTGCTTTCCCGTAGGCAGCATGCTTCCTGTGATGCTGTGGTCCACGGTCCCCAGGAGATAGACTGCTGTTTTAGATCTTGTTGCCGAAGCCATCACGTCGTTTCAGAACTCACTGAAAAAGAGAATGAAACACTGTTAGTGTTGGCAAAACTCGTCCCAACCCATTTTCTACTTAGAATAACATGTTCTTTCGCCTGTATCAATATTTGGATAAACTCGTGTTACACCCTGTATAATACCTCATTTTAGTCTTCTGTACACCAGTGTGGAAGACTAAACCAACGACTCTGACCGTCCGTCTGTCTGTCTGTTATCATTTTTCAACTCAGAAACTACAGCAGCTATCGAAACGAAAACTGACATGATAACAGAACGCCATGAGTACTTTTCGACAAAAAGTATAAACTTTGACCTCGTTGAGGCAGTTCTAATTATTATTTTATTTCAAAAATATTTTACACACAATGTTTTTAGACGGAATGACACCAGAAATGCGCCCGTCCTGATAGAAATTCCCAAAAAATGAAAAACACCCCAAATAAGTGGCACCCTAGTGTGTGTGTGTGGGGAGGAGGGGAATGAACAAGAAAAATTATGAGAATCTGATTGGAAAAAATGGTTTATGAAGTTTATTTGCAGTTTCAGTGTTGGAAGTAACTCTATATAGGAAGAAATCCCACTTTTATTATAGTTTTTGTTGCTTCACGTGGATTCGGTTTCTTTAGTGTATAACCATGTTATTTTTTATATTTTATTCTTTTTTTTTCTTTGTGGATTCCAATTGGTCGAAAATCGATGCAGTGCTGAAACTGAGGTCACACGATGGGTAGAAACGGCTCAGTATATACAGGGTGGGAGAAAAGTCTAAGGATTTTATACAATGTTAATAATAAATAAATTCCATTAACTAATTAATAAATTTAATAAATAAATTCCAATGATACCATTGCAATGTATGCGATACTTTTCAAAGCAACTATACAAGGCCAGGAATGACCCTAGGCTAGGAAAGCCGTAGGCCCTAGATCCTAGCTAGCCCCAGTCAGCGCCATGTCAGTAAGGATGGAATACAGCAAAGAAGAAAAAGTGTATCTTGTATCGTGGGATATTTCTTATAATAACTGTGAAGAAAGTTTGCGTTTATTTCAACAAAAATATAATAAACCACCATCAAATGCAACCACTCTTCGATACTGGAAGCTCAAACTTTTGGAAACAGGGAGCCTAGTAAAAGATTACCCAAGAAGCGGAAGGGCAGTAACGACGACAGGAGACAACAAAGAAAATGTTCTGACAGTTTTCAAGTCGATCCAACAACTTCAACGAGAAAAGTCGCACAGAAATTGGGTATTTCCAAATTTTCAGTAGGAAAAATATTGAAATCACAGGGGTACCACAAATCCACAATTACAAACCCATTTACTCTCAGTTCATATACGACGATGATTCTGATAGACGGCTGCAGCAGTTGCTAAAACAATGAGACAAAAGTTCAACAATGATCCAGATTTCGTTCGAAAGATCAAATTTTCAGATAAATGCATATTCGGTTTAATGGGTAAAGGGAATAAACACAACGTTCACTACTGGGCGAAAAAAATCCCAAAATACGATTGGGTAAACCCATTAAAACGGCTACGCTAACAGTTTGGGCGTGCATTAGTTATTCAGAACTCGTTTCCTTTGACATATCGAGAGCTATGAAGGATGGAAAACACTACTACTAGGTAGTGAGAGAGTTTTGCCACAGTTTACTAATGGCGTTAGCAGGAATTGGCTTTATCAACATGATGAGCACCGCCAGGGCCGGATTAAGCATTGTTAGGGCCGGGGGCAATGAATATTTTCGGGCCGGTGTCACTAGAAAAACAATTCTTTACCTGATACATCATACATGAGTGATGTGATCAGCTGACTTGGATCGATCAACAGAAAACGAAACAAAAACAAAGATGTGATTACAGAAAATGTATACTTTGTTCACATAAATGGGATACTAAACTAGGTTTTGTAGAAGCGGAATCTAGAATTTTTTTTTCTTCCTCACGGTCGACCAATTATTTCAACGGTAGATTATAGCGTTTACATAGTTTCTTGGGGTCGGTCAGCATCTTGGGGCCGGGGGCAAATGCGCCCTTTGCCCTCATTATAATCCGCTACTGAGCGCCGCCACATTTCTCTGCAGCTGCCCATGAGATTTTGGACACGAACCTTGTTCAAGGAAGATGGCTTGGACGGCGAGGTACCATCGAGTGGCCAGCCAGATCACCTGATTCAATCCCATGTGATTTCTGGCTTTGGGCTTATTTGCGTGACAAACTCTACACTCCTGGTTTCATTTATCCAAATGTGAGTGCCCTTGGCCGCAGAATAGATGAAGAACTGAAAAGGATCCTACTCGAGATGGTCAGAACAATGAAGTTTCACAGAGAGAATCCACAAATGTATCACAGCGGATGGAGAACTCTTTGAACATTAAATTAAAATTTAACAAAATATTTGTATGAATAAAATTCTTAAGACTTTTTGTTTGATTTGTTTCATCATTTGAACACTTGTCTGTATAATGCTGTTAACCAGGCACGTGCACAGGGGGGGAGGGCTTGGGGTGCTTGAGCCCCTGCCCTTTTTCTTCTTCATATCAAAAGTGCCCTTTTAGTCAAAATTCATAAATATATTGATTCGACATAAATTTGAATTAATTAGTTATATTTTTATTTAGTTACTGCTACTTCAACAGATTTTCAAAGCTGGAATTACTTTGATCTATGATTTTTTTATTACAATAATAAACTTAACATACCGTTACTATTATTTTGTCAATCAGGGAGGGCGTCCCTAGTGGTAACACTGACTGCAGCTGTTCACTGTTGATTGCGTCTCTCGGGTATGTGGGTGTATTGTTTACTGTTTGTTTATTTTACGTTAACCTAAGCTAACTAGTGATTTCTCACTGATAATTATGGTAAGTTGGAATCCAAAGCAGTGTGACATTACTCCAAAAAATATTGTATGACATTACTCGTAAAGTTGGTAAAAACGTCCAGTCGTCCACGTCCCCTACTTAGTCTTAGGCCTACTAGGCTAGGCCCATCAGTACACCAGTGTGTCAAACGATGGATTTTGGGTTTTAGTACTGGCATGAATTTCATTAAATTAATAAATTATTTATTTTCTTTAATCAGCTTTATATACAAAAATAATGCATTGAATTTAATGGAATTTAAGAATATTTACCACATACAATTTTAAAATTTTTCTTTGTGTGTGTAAACATATATATATATATAGCCTATATGGCATTGTGGATTTCATTTTTAAAAATGTTAGGGGAGTGCCCTTTTTTCAACTGAGCCCCTGCCCTTCTGAAAGTCTGTGCACGTCACTGCTGTTAACTAAATAGTTGTATGTATAAAATCCTTAAAGACTTTTCTCCCACCCTGTATACAGCGTCGTCGTGGTTTGGAGGGTGTAGCCATTAAGCGAGGTCCCTCCATGATAGGACCATTTACCGGCCTATCCCTTAATAATGACGGATCAACGTGAAATAGCTTAAATGGTAATGTGAATGATAGAAAATACTGCAGACATTGTCTAAAAACGGCTTCGGTCTCACTAGGTCGAAATCACAGATAATACAACTCATAACTATCCCTTAGGCCTATTTTACCCATCCCTTGAATTAGAAGACATTGAAGGGTCCGCATACGACCACCTCGCGGTCGTATATTGTATCCAGCAGTCCAGAGTAGACCAACTGTTCTCATTCTTATCCCAGTTTGTTGTCTAACATGAACCTTAGAGGTAGGAAATGTTTTCGCCTCAAACGCAAAGTCAGATTTAAGCTTATTTAAATTTTCATTAAAAGGATGTCTTTATCCGAGCTGCATTTCAAGGCAGCACCTGTAGAATTATAAAGGAATGCCCGTTTAACACAGTCTCCGAAGAAGAGCAAATTTGGAAGTTCGTGAAGTAGTGAGAAGTGACAATAGCCAGTATTTTCCTTTCAGACTTAATGAAATTATGTCGAAATGAATTGGATTGGTCATGTGACAGGAGTGAACTTTATTACGGAACAAAACAGGTACTTCACAAGTAAACGATAGGAAAAATGGTACGTTAACCCTTTCGTGCCGGTATTTTTTAAATGTGCGTCCTCGAGCTCTTGAATGGGGACGTACGGCGTACGTCCTCGGCGCGAAAGAGTTAAACTCAAGTGTCTTATGAAGGGATGAGACATGTCTTA
Source organism: Bathynomus jamesi (assembly GCA_023014485.1). NCBI lineage: Eukaryota > Metazoa > Arthropoda > Malacostraca > Isopoda > Cirolanidae > Bathynomus > Bathynomus jamesi. Next base: position 1,160,414 of record JAJOZX010000335.1, read on the forward strand.
ACATGGAAGCAAATCATCTCAAAGTTCTCTTTAGAGCTATCACAGATGTAGGATGTCTTTGTTTAAGCAATTTGTGGTCAAGGAGACGTATTCAAACGCGTGTCACGGTTTGTACTGGTGTCCACTCAAGGAAGACCCTGTATCACCTTTCGTCTCTTCCACTGAATGAGGCTTCTGCAACAGACGTCCTTCCATATATACTGGGGTCATCCGTCTTACCAGCACCCAAAGTCTAAAGAAAACCACCATTCTCTCTTTACTTATGGGAAAGGGAAGGGCATCATTCGATGCGAATCTACTACACGGAGGCTCATTCGAGAACAGATATTCAAGAGGCCATAGGCCTATGTAGCGTCTCCTTGGGCCCATATTATAATTTCGCTGTACATATAGGCGACTGTAAGAAGGGATTTACGCAGAGACAATTCTACTACAGCCCATCTGATTGAGCTGTTTGTGCGCGAACTGGACACCACTTTACTATGAAGGACTCCTTTTTTCTTCTGTACCCACCGATGATGCCTCTTATTTGCAAGACCAAGATTTTGAGCTCTCTCTTTTTCACTCTGATCACAGTTTGGTTGTGCAGTCACGATTAAATGGTGATATATCACGAACACCAACCGTACGAGGCATCTTTAACGATATACATATTTTTTCACGCACGACGCCTTCTGTTTGAAACCGTTAAAGACCTTACCGGAAAATAGGTTGTCATCCTTATTTTTACGGGTGCTAACTTTTAAAATAAAGTAAAGCTCAATCAATCTCAATTATTCCCAATTCAGTCTTGGTCCACGAAATGAGGAATCTAAAAGTGGGAACCTCGAAGGAATCAGTTCTCAAACCGATCCATTCCTATCCTCAATGGTGGATTTCCTTCTATGTTTTATTTTTAATGAAAAATACCCCTGGGGCCCGCATAGGGTTGCCAGATCAGACGATTTCCAAGTCCAGAGATTTTACCTACGAAGCTCATCATTATTTGTTTATGTAGCTAAACCGCTATATAAATTTCCTTATATATATATATATATATAATATATATATATATATATATCGTAAAGAACGACGCTTGTATAGGAGATATTCCGCGCAAGACGAGAAAGAGAAAACAACAAATGAAAAAATGAAGTACCACCTGGGAATCGAACCCGGGATCTTCCGATTGCCGGTCAGACGCGATAACCACTACACCATGGACTCCACTCTTCCAAATGCCGTAATTCCTCTACATACTCGCAGAAACCAATGCCCCAAGGGGGCACCTCCGCTTGCCGTAACATTATATACATTCAACTGCAAAGAACACGCAGTATAAATAACGTAAAGAACGACGCTTGTATAGGAGATATTCCGCGCAAGACGAGAAAGAGAAAACAACAAATGAAAAATGAAGTACCACCTGGGAATCGAACCCGGGATCTTCCGATTGCCGGTCAGACGCGATAACCACTACACCATGGACTCCACTCTTCCAAATGCCGTAATTCCTCTACATACTCGCAGAAACCAATGCCCCAAGGGGGCACCTCCCGCTTGCCGTAACATTATATACATTCAACTGCAAAGAACACGCAGTATAAATAACGTAAAGAACGACGCTTGTATAGGAGATATTCCGCGCAAGACGAGAAAGAGAAAACAACAAATGAAAAAATGAAGTACCACCTGGGAATCGAACCCGGGATCTTCCGATTGCCGGTCAGACGCGATAACCACTACACCATGGACTCCACTCTTCCAAATGCCGTAATTCCTCTACATACTCGCAGAAACCAATGCCCCAAGGGGGCACCTCCGCTTGCCGTAACATTATATACATTCAACTGCAAGAACACGCAGTATAATAACGTAAAGAACGACGCTTGTATAGGAGATATTCCGCGCAAGACGAGAAAGAGAAAACAACAAATGAAAAAATGAAGTACCACCTGGGAATCGAACCCGGGATCTTCCGATTGCCGGTCAGACGCGATAACCACTACACCATGGACTCCACTCTTCAAATGCCGTAATTCCTCTACATACTCGCAGAAACCAATGCCCCAAGGGGGCACCTCCCGCTTGCCGTAACATTATAACATTCAACTGCAAAGAACACGCAGTATAAATATTCCGTCTTGCGCGGAATATCTCCTATACAAGCGTCGTTCTTTACGTTATTTATACTGCGTGTTCTTTGCAGTTGAATGTATATAATGTTACGGCAAGCGGGAGGTGCCCCCTTGGGGCATTGGTTTCTGCGAGTATGTAGAGGAATTACGGCATTTGGAAGAGTGGAGTCCATGGTGTAGTGGTTATCGCGTCTGACCGGCAATCGGAAGATCCCGGGTTCGATTCCCAGGTGGTACTTCATTTTTTCATTTGTTGTTTTCTCTTTCTCGTCTTGCGCGGAATATCTCCTATACAAGCGTCGTTCTTTACGTTATTTATACTGCGTGTTCTTTGCAGTTGAATGTATATAATGTTACGGCAAGCGGGAGGTGCCCCCTTGGGGCATTGGTTTCTGCGAGTATGTAGAGGAATTACGGCATTTGGAAGAGTGGAGTCCATGGTGTAGTGGTTATCGCGTCTGACCGGCAATCGGAAGATCCCGGGTTCGATTCCCAGGTGGTACTTCATTTTTTCATTTGTTGTTTTCTCTTTCTCGTCTTGCGCGGAATATCTCCTATACAAGCGTCGTTCTTTACGTTATTTATACTGCGTGTTCTTTGCAGTTGAATGTATATAATGTTACGGCAAGCGGGAGGTGCCCCTTGGGCATTGGTTTCTGCGAGTATGTAGAGGAATTACGGCATTTGGAAGAGTGGAGTCCATGGTGTAGTGGTTATCGCGTCTGACCGGCAATCGGAAGATCCGGGTTCGATTCCAGGTGGTACTTCATTTTTCATTTGTTGTTTTCTCTTTCTCGTCTTGCGCGGAATATCTCCTATACAAGCGTCGTTCTTTACGTTATTTATACTGCGTGTTCTTTGCAGTTGAATGTATATATATATATATATATATGATAACGATATATAAACTTGACCGGAGACCAGAGACAAAGCTCAATTTCCGGAGACTCCGGCCCAAAACTGGAGACCTGGCAACCCTAGGCCCGCCCGCAACTGCATCGCAGCCTTCAATTTTTACCTTTTTCCAAATCAAGAAACATTTTCCCTAAATCTTGAATTCCTACTTCGGGACATTGAATAGGAATACGAATGACAGAGGAGGAAGTAATCCTAAATATTTAAAAAAAAAGTGGAATAAAGTGAACTTTTATAAAATATACTTGCAATACATAATCTTGGACAAAGTCGAAAGTAAATTGTATAATGTTGACTCGACTGGGTTGAGTAAAATTAGTGTTAGGTTAGGTTAGGTCAGTAACGTTCGATCATTTGGAAACAGAGTTCATAGTTTTCAGAAAATCTAAGCACTACACACTAGTATAAAGTCAGATCTGCAAAATATAAAAATGCATAAATGTCTAGAGTAATCTTATGACATTTACTTTAAGCTCCTTCATCTGACATTCTAACTTATTCCAACTCATTCGGAAACGACGCAGGCACTCCCTCATTATCAGTGATTGATTCGACCCTTGTTATTGACAAAATTTCACCATAACTCCAGAACAATGTCGGACTGTCAAACCGTTTACGTAGCAGAACAGAAATACTCATAGGATCCTGGGTACTGTACTTTTAAGGGATTTTTACCTCCAGAAGTTTGCACAGGTTCTCAATGGAATAGAAGTCAGAGGAGTTACCATTCTTTCGCAATTTAAACTGTGTCAAAGTGCATTACCCTGTTGGAACTAGGAATATCCAACCTCCTACATTGTTCTCGGAGTATATTATTTGGAGATGTTTAAGTAAACACGAGAAATCAGATATATCTTTTGGGCAAAACCAGAGTTCCCCTGTGCCTGAGCACCAAAACATCACCTTTGGAGGGGGGTTTCATGGTGTCAGTACAGTATTTGGAATAATGTCGTTGTCTGGGTGGACTCCTGACATACAGATGATCCTGTCCAAACTATATGTATTTCTCGTCGCTGAAAAAAATTTGGCCCATTGTTCAGCAATCCAATGAATATATTTCTTTGCAAAAAGAAAACATTTCGTCTTTTTTTTTTTATTAAGAAACGTTTTCTCGCGGGTCTTCTTGCAACTAAATTACTTTCATTCTGAAACCTCTGTCGTTTGGTTCTTCTACTGAATGTCGTAAGGCGCTCTCGCATCTGATCACTGTTGATGAAGGGTTTGAGTGTTTGACCTTTGCTGGCTCCCTTCTGATTGCATTATATTATCAATGCGTAGAGTCGTTATCCGTAGCCTGCTGGATTTTGTTTTCGGCTTTATTCTCCATCCTCGAAAAATTTTCCTTTTGATCTTGCATATTGCTAACTGGGATATTTGAAGTTGGGAGTTTATCTCCTTTTGACTGTAGCTTCTTTTTTATAAGTACTGCCATCTGGTCTCGCTTCTTCGCAAAAATGTTAAGTTTTTGCCCATTTTTAGCCTGTGTAAATTAGGAATTCATTGAGTAATGCACGCGAGTTAATTCTTATTCTTATCTATAACATTGTTATCTGTAACATTTTCATCAATAATATTCACTTCATCGTCACTGATATCTGTCACTACATTATACGAGTAAATTATTACAATAAATGCGCGTGGCAGTGCTTAAAATCAAAGGCTCCCCAATTATGCTCTCTCTTCAAAAACAAAATACCACGTTTAAATATATGCATCAATCTATAAGAATTCTAAAACAACTGTTCTTCAAATTGGGTTACGTGACAAAATACAAAATAATTCCAAAATAAAAATACATTTCTTAAGATGCACGAAAAAAAAAAAAAAAAAAAAAGAAATCGTAATGTAACAAGTCTAACAACAAATGAAATTAGTGATATGCCAGCAATAAAAAAAAAAAATTAGACTAACACGAACTTAGATGTAGCTTGTAGCGTAAACTAACCCACTTTTTGTTATACTCCTTATACTTTTTTTTTTCTTATCCTCTCTTTACTTGCGTGTCTTTAGCTCTCTTTACTTGCATGTCTGTAGTTTGCATGGTATATGAGTGTTTGAGTTAAGACTGTGTTTGCATGGTTTGTAAACGTTCTTATTTTACTTCTTTTCATCTTTCACCCCTTTCCTATTCTCTTCGACTATTTTTCCGACTTGTCGGCAGTGGCCGGCGGATGATGATGGTAAGTCTTTCTCTCTTTTTCTGAATGAATGTTAACCCACGAATGATAGGTTTTGCTACTTACTTAACCCCTTATTCTCTTCTTTTAACCCACTACTCTCTTCCTTCTCTCGGGCTAACCTTAGAGTGGATCTTAGGGTCTTTGTTAGCCTTAGCTTCTGTAGATCTACCTACAAACTGCGAAACACTGTTGAACCGAACTTACGCAAAAGATTAAATCTTTATTTCTTCTTAAAAGTTGAGATTTCACCAGATTTTGAGGTCGATTTGGGGAAAGGTTATCACAGACACGTTTATTCTGACAGACGTAAAACAAACCAATCTGGTTCGGAGATGCTACAAAAATAATTACGAAGATTGTCATGGATGAAGTGACCAGTCCATCTTTTGTATTTAAAAGCACAATTAAATACAGTGACCATTTTATTTACTTCTATATTTATCTACCTATATCAGTGGTGTACCGATTAATCGGCATCGGCAGAATCGGCCAAATTTAGCCGATTCTTTGAAATTTTAAAATTTTTATTACAAAACAAAATCTATATTTATAGAAAATTGAAAATACAAAAAACTTATAATATGTACTCATTTCAAAGTGTAATTATATAAAAATATTTTACATTCACAAAAAAGGCAAATCTTAATAGGCTAAGTTGCCCATAAATTTACATTTTCTCTAACAGCTAATCTATAAATATTATAAACTATTGTAATCTCCTACTACTCTATTAATAATAATAATAATTCTGTTAAGTTGTACTTTATATTTTTTATATTAAACCATCTTATTATATTGACTTTATTTTAATAATTTCATAAACCCAAATTATATATCCATTTTTTTTAATTCAAATTGGCCACCATGGACTCGAAATTTTAATGGAAAAATTTTGTTATTGACATTATTGAAGAAAGAAAATACTTCAGCATAAGGAAAAACAATTATATACTTTAAATATTGGTATTTAATTTATGAAGCTAAAATAAAATTACTTTATAATTTTACTGAGAAAAACTTTTTAACATAATTTTAGCTACGGTAGGCCTATATGAGGAACAAATTCTGGTGGTGTATATTGTGGAGCGAGCTAAGGATAAGCATTTAAACAAATTTGAAACGTAAAAATATGAAAACTCAAAGTTTTCATATTAAATTAGTAAAATTTATGAAGGGAATTGATTTTTTAAAATCGAAGCAAAGAATCGGCATTGGAATCGTCAGTTTTTCACTGAATCGGCATCGGCTAAATTTGGGAATCGGTACATCACTAATCTATATTGATGACCGAGTCTATACTTATTAAAATTGTATATAATATTAAAATAAAAAGGTCACTGCCAATATGATCATCATTTTCTCACGATATAGGGGTGAGTGCGACCCAAGTGTCACCATTAGCCTGATAATTAACAGGGTAGGCGACCAACACAACCCAGCAGCAGTCGGGAGCGAGCCAGAGCTTCACCATCCAGAGTCCGTCACCTTAACCACCGAGTTATCGGGCGCCCAGGAAATAATATTGGAGCACAAATTTATTCACACAAGTTCAAACGGGGTTGATAAAATGGAGGAGGGGTCAATACCTAAGGAGTACGCAGCCCCCAAATTTTGAAAAACACTGCTCTAGAAGGTTCAAAACAGCAGGCCTAGTAGCTTATTTTTTGTATGCATGTATAATTGTCCATAACAGTCTGGTAGATATTTTGGCAACTCCAATATTACAATTGGGGATTGCTAAATCTCATTGATGACGTATATATACTGTATATATGCAGTGGCGCTCATAAGTATTCATACAGATAAATATTTCAGTTATATTCGTCTTTATCTTTTGTATCATGCAGAGGATAGTTAAGAAAAGTTTACCGTTCGTTTGGAAAGTTTTAAAAATAAAGAATTAGTTTAACTCCAATAAATACTGTAAAACATCAAAGAATTTTGAGGAAAATAAAAAAGTTAAAATGCAAAAGTTTGTGTAAAAATCTTTGCTACGAAAAGCGCACAAAGAGGCTCGTTTAAAGTACGCCAAGGGTCATCAAAATGATAGATTTGCATTCTGGAAGAAAGTTCTGTGGACCGACGAGACCAAAACTGAATTATTCGAAAACAAGCAGCGGTATGTTTGGCGAAAATCAAATACTGCCTTCGAGGAAAAAAAACATCCTTCCTACGGTTAAACGTGGTTAGGAACTTAGATTAGGACAAAAGGTGTCCCGCAAGAGAAACCCTTCGAATCTGAATGAATTGCAACAATTTTCTTTAGAAGAATAGGCTAAAATTTTCACTGAGAGACGTCGAAATGTTGTAGAAAAGTACCCAAAACGAATCAGTGAAATCATTCAAGCAAAAGGTGGATATACAAAGTATTAAATAATTCTGTAAGTAAATATAAAAACTTTTGCATTTCAACTTTTTTTTTATTTAACCCCAAATTCTTTGATGGGCACTTAATTCCTTTTCCCCCCGGCAATTTCTTTTTTCACGGTTAGGTCAACTGTACGCCCTTGACAATTGGTTAGGTTAAGTCATGATATTTTCGTTAAAATATTCCACTTATTCCTTTTATTAACGAAAACATCGTGATTTAACCTAGCCAATTGTCAAGAGCGTACAATTGACCTAACCGGGACAAAAGAAATTGGGGGGTGGGGGGGGGGAGGAATAAGTGCCCTTTGATGTTTTACATTATATGTTGGAATTGAACTAACTTTTTCATTTCTTACATTTTTAGAAAAGAACGGTAAGCTTTTCATAACTATCCTATATGTATCATCATTATGATAAAAAAGATAAGGATAAATATAACTGAAATATTTATCTGTATGAATACTTATGAGCGCCACTATATATACTGTATACAGTATATATATAAAATCGAAACCTACGGTAAAATTATTGGACCTTTTCCAGTTTGTGTACCGTTTTTCATATAATTTATTTTTGATTGCTCATACAACCGCCGTCGATTATAACAACTTTTTAAGAGAGGTAAGTTCTTGATAACCTAACCTAACCTAACCTTCTGTTTTACTCTATGCTGTGCCTAACAGAAGCAAAGAAACACTAGAAAGTTGCATAACTAGAAAACGGTACATAAACTGGAAAACGTCCAAATTATTGAGTGCCCGGTTAGGTCAACTGTACACCCTTGACGATTGGTTAGGTTTAAGTCGTGATATTTTCGTTAAAACTAACGAAAATATCACGACTTAACCTAACCAATCGTCAAGGGCGTACAATTAACCTAACAGGAAATTCAATTAATCTAATCGGGCATTAAGTTGACCTAAGCGGCCATTCAATTAACCTAACCGAGTATATGTATATATATATATATATATATATATATATATATCCTAGGTCTTTGCGCGAACTAAGAATAAGATGGCCTATAGTCTAATGTCCAATTTTCAATGCAAATTATTGTCAAATTTTTGTAGACAAATATTTTTCGTTTTTATTTATGTTCATAGCTGTTACCTTTGGTTTGCTTTCGCCCGAATTGTTCATTCTGACGAAGGTCAAGCTTTTCACTCCACCTTAGACCTACAGTTTAACGTGGAAACAGAAAATATTGAGCCATAGTGAGCTTAATATTTACTTTAAGCCCATGATTCACCTACATTTTAAATGCAACTTCGCAATTTTGATTAACTACCCTCGGACGTGACGCTCAAAATTTTGATGGTCGTGTTCTTCACAAAATTTATTGGCCGACTCCCTTCAATTCATTTCACAAAAACGTATAAAATTTCGTAGGACCGCGCGGGGGGGGTAGGGGTGGGAGATGAAGTTAATCTGTAGGCTTTAGTGGTAGGGGAACTAAAAGTTTGAGAAAGCCTTGCCTAAAGACGCGAGCATGAAAACTCGAGACGGAATTGAAACTTTATTTCAAAGTAGGAAAGTCTTTTTCCAACGATCAAATCAATGCACGGAAAAATAAAAAGTCTCGACCTAAAATCTGCGCGTCATTGAAAATTTTTTCTGCATTTTAAAATATTGTTACGCCGTATTTAAACATTTAGGCCTATGTCTTTTGCGAATCAATCTTAAATCTTAAATCCACAGTTGCTCGGGAGACATTTCAGACAATGGTGAAATTTGAAATATACTGAACTGAAGCTTTTGCAGCGTCTTCTAAATTGTCAAAAAGACACCATTACACCAAATAAAAAAAATTATCAGATTAATATTTTGGTTCAAATGAAGTCCAAAATCACTATTGAAATGTTAACAGAATAGTAAATATTTTTACCGAATTGATGCAATTTATGGATTAGGAAAGCTTTTAAAATTTCGCTTCAACCGGGATCTTTTTTGTCAATAAATAAGTGAATAAACTCATTTCTAAAAAGTTGTGAACAGTCAGTGAATATGCTATTTAATTTATTCTTGCTCCGCCCCCTTCTAAAAATATAGTTTTCCCTAACATTAAAGGAGTTTACTGCGTGGCCATTGTCGCAACCCCATTTCCCGTAGATCAGCGAAGTTAAGTGACATTTGGGTCAGGGGGCTGTAGTTGGATGGGGGACGTTCTTTGGGTTCAAATGATGTAGCAACCGTGGTATTGATCCCACGTAAAGCTGCAGGTTCCTCGGTCATACGACCATTGTTGTTACGAAAGGGGTTAAACAATGTTCCCCCTAAAGAAAAAATAACATCAAATATCTAAGTGGTATGATCATGTTGCCTACAAAAATGTTCTCTACAAAGTCTGTCAGGAAGAAATATCTTGCCTGCTCTATACCTATCTAGTGAAAGTTTTACACAGACCCTAAACAGAGCAATCATCCAACCTTCCGTGTAGTAGCTATAATTTGAATGTGTACTCATCCTGCTGTAGGATGTATTTGGTTTTCAATACCGGTACTTCAATTTAGATTCAAAACAACGAACCTTAAAACCAAAAGAAAAACTTAAACAAAGCTGAAGAACTGTGGGAAACTCTCGAGTTGAATTGACAACTTTTACTTTGAGAGACTCGGCCATTATGAGGCTCACATTATTTGGTGCTTTGCGTAATGCTCATTCTTTAACCTTAATTAAAATATTATCCATTCATTACATAAACATGAAGTTCAGCGGTAGTAGTACATTTCATTATTACTACTACTTTCTCGAACCCGTCTCACTGAGACGGAGGAAACAAATGATGATGTCCTTCGGACAAGTCCTCTTAGGTTGTTTGAATATAACTGACGACAAAGTTCATACTTTGTGTCTCGCATGTAGGCCTACACCACACGCTTCCGAATGAAGCCCAGTGGGCACAAACAACCAGAATATTAAACTCCAACACGCGTGTAAGAACCACTTTCTCAGAGAACCACAGAATCGTTAGCACAATAAAATAAATTCTGTTAATATTCGTTTTAGCACACATCGGTGAGTTTCGATTAAAACATTTTTCTGGTCAATCTTTAGTCGTTTTGCACGAATCTGATATCCGCTTTTCCTGTGCAAACGCGTAGTTTTTGCGATATCTTCAAGTGAAGATATCTCGAAAACTAACGGATGTCAGATTCGTGCAAAACGATTAAAGATTGACCAGAAAAATACGTTTTAATTGAAAAACACCGATGTGTGCTAAAACGAATATTTACCATAAATTCCAGTCTAAAGACCATTGAAATGCTACAATTATTCTGATCGAATTTCCATTACGATTTCAACCCTTAAACGCTACACAGAGCTGGGCAGTATTTAAATACATTTGTATTTAAATACATTTGTGTATTTAAAACTGTATTTATAAATACATTGTTTTTCATGTATTTAAATACTTTAATGAGTATTTAAATACTCAAAATATAAAAATGTAAATACTTTTACTGGTTTAATACACGTTCTGTACTACAGAATATATTGGCATTTCTACAAGATTCCGATCGGACCATCAACAGTTTGGGAAAACATCCTCTCATAAAAAGACTGTTCCTCCGCTATAACACGACATTACCATCTTCGGCACCGGTAGAGCGAATATTCTCATTCGCGGGAATCACTTTGACTCCCAAAAGAAACTCTCTTTCAGACAAAACTTTTGAAAGATTGGTTTTGATCCGCAGCAACCGTGAAATAAAAGAGAATTCGTAAGGTGCCTTATGTTTATGTTTACGTCTTATGTTTACGTTTATGTCTCATCTACTCATTAATTGTTACTCATTTTGCAATGATATAATGAGTATAATATGTCACTGGTTGAACATCGTAAGTTCTAAGTACTTTTGTTTTGTTCTAAAAAGGGAAATATATAATCGGAAATTAGATTGTACTATTTCTTTATCCTTTATCAAGCATTTTATAGTGTTGTTACTCATGAATTACTGAATGCATATGTTAAAATTTGTATGTATTTAAAATGTATTTACAAATGTATTTAAATACAATTGATGTATTTTGTATTTAGTATCTAAATACATTCGTAAAATGTATTTAGTATTTAAATACATTTCTCTCATGTATTTAGTATTTAAATGAGACATAAACGTAAACATAAGACGTAAACATAAACATAAGGCACCTTACGAATTCTCTTTTATTTCACGGTTGCTGCGGATCAAAACCAATCTTTCAAAAGTTTTGTCTGAAAGAGAGTTTCTTTTGGGAGTCAAAGTGATTCCCGCGAATGAGAATATTCGCTCTACCGGTGCCGAAGATGGTAATGTCGTGTTATAGCGGAGGAACAGTCTTTTTATGAGAGGATGTTTTCCCAAACTGTTGATGGTCCGATCGGAATCTTGTAGAAATGCCAATATATTCTGTAGTAAAGACTATGATTTAATTGCGATAAATGAATCGTGGCTTAGCACTGAAACACGTGACTTTGTAGGGGAGTATCAAATTAAAGGTTATAGACTTTTTGTTAAAAACAGAATAGGTAGGCGAGGAGGCGGTGTTATGTTGTATATCAAAGATAATATTGCGAACGTTATAGAAGTAAAGCACTCAATTCCAGAACCGATAGATTCGACTATAGCAGAACTTAAATTGAACGATTTCAAACTTTTTGTTGCGGTTATATATAGGCCCCCAAATCAAACAGCTGCTACGGACGAAGCGTTATATCGTGAACTAAAGAGAATAATCGGTAGTGAGCAGGCTTTAGTTATGGGTGACTTTAATTGCGCCAACGTGAATTACGATACAATGCAGGGAGACGCGGAAGGTAATCGTTTAGTTAATTTTCTCGAGGATAGCTTTCTTATTCAAAAGGTTGGGGAACCTACGAGGTTGGACAGTATTTTAGATTTAGTAATAACTACGGATGATAGGCTAATTACTGATCTTCAAGTAATAGAACCGTTGAGCAATAGCGATCACAATATGGTAGAGTTTGTCCTCTCAGTAAGTCACTCGAAACTAACTAACTCGACTAAAATTCCTAGCTTCCAGCACGCAGACTTTAGTAAATTTCGAAATAAATTTTCACACGTCAATTGGGAAAACGTAATGGGGAACTCCAACGCAAAACTAATGTGGGAATCGTTCGTAACGGTATTTAGGACTATAAATGAGGAATGTGTACCGTACAAAATTAAGCGTGCGAAAGTAAACAACAAGCCCTTGTGGTTTACTTCTAGAGTAGGAGACATTATAAAGAGTAGAGAGAGGGCTTATAGGCTATACAAGTGCGATAAAGATAATCTGTTGTTACGAAACAACTACATATCTCTAAGGCGTGAAGCTAAAAGTGTAATAAAAAAGTCAAAACGCGAATTTGAAATCTCCATAGCTCGTGACGGTAAAGAAAATCCCAAGCGATTCTTTCAATACGTCAATAATAGAAATCCAGTAAAAAGTGTCTTAGGTCCATTAAAAAATGGAAATGGAGATCTAGTCTCTGAAAATAAGGAAATGGCTACCTTGCTAAACGAATTTTTTACGTCAGTTTTTACTATAGAAGATGTAACGAATATCCCTACGGTCATAGACATAATACCTTTGATAATGGTAATATTTTGGATAATATTGTCGTTAGTGAAGGGGAAGTAATGCGCTATATTGATAAAATGAAAACGCGTAAATCACCGGGTCCGGATTCCATATATCCCATACAACTAAAAGAATTAAAAGATAGCATTGTTGTGCCGCTAACAAAGATTTTTAATGCGTCTATTTCTGAGGGGTGCGTACCAGATACTTTCAAGTTAGCAAACGTAACACCTATCTTTAAGAAAGGCGATAAAGGTGCGGCGGGAAATTATAGGCCAATCAGTTTAACGTCTGTTGTAGGTAAGCTACTGGAATCAATAATTAGGGATCGTAGAGTCGAACACTTAGATGTGCATAATCTGGTTAGAAATACGCAGCACGGTTTTAGGCGAAACAAATCTTGCTTAACTAATCTTTTAGAATTTTTCCAAAGCGTGGTTAACGTTTACGATAGACATCGGGCGGTTGATGTAGTGTATTTAGATTTTCAAAAAGCGTTTGACACCGTGCCGCACAAAAGACTGATTGAAAAAACTAAGGCTCATGGAATCAGGGGTGTAGTAATAAATTGGCTAGAAGAATGGTTGCGAGGCAGGAAACAGAGGGTGGTCGTTGATGGAGCGGAGTCGTGTTGGGCTAATGTAGCGAGTGGCGTTCCTCAGGGTTCTGTATTGGCCCCTTGCTTTTTCTTATATATATAACGATTTAGATGTCGGCCTAGTCAGTACAGTTTCAAAGTTTGCGGATGACACGAAGCTGGGTGGTAGGGCGATTAATGACGAAGATAGAGGTAAAATTCAGGAAGATCTGAATAAAATCGTTCATTGGTCAGTCACATGGCAAATGAGATTTAACGTGGATAAGTGCAAAATTATGCATATAGGTTCGCGTAACGGTAATTTTGCGTATAGTATGTCAGGGAAAGATTTAACAAGCGTAGAGCAGGAAAAAGATTTAGGAGTTATAGTCACTGGTGATTTAAAAGTAGCGAAACAAAGTACAGCGGCGGTCAATAAGGCGAACAAAGTGTTAGGTTTTATAGCTCGAAATTTTGAGTACAAATCGCGCGATATTATAGTTCCTCTTTATAAATCATTAGTTAGACCCCATTTGGAGTACGCGGTCCAATTTTGGAATCCGCATATGCGCAAAGATATAGACAAAATCGAAAGAGTTCAAAGACGAGCAACTAAGATGATTCCGTCTCTTAGGTCAAAGTCGTACGAGGATAGGCTTAAGGAGTTAAAATTGACTACACTCGAGACTAGGAGGTTAAGGGGTGATCTAATCCAGATTTTCAAAATTATGAATGGGTTTGATAACGTAGATAGAGATAGCTTTTTCGAAATATCTCAATATAATAGGACTAGAAATAACGGGTGTAAGTTGACAAGTAGAAGGTTTGAGACAGCAGTTGCGAAAAACTTTTTTACGCATAGAATAGTAAATAGCTGGAATAGTTTGCCGGTAGAAGTAATTAGTAGCACATCTATAAACATGTTTAAGAATCGATTGGACGCGCATGTTGATAGAAAGGGTATAGTTTAAGGTAGTAAAATTAAGGCTTTGTGGGGATAGATCCCACAGCTCAACACAAGTGTTGTGGGATATAGGGAGGCAGCGTCTTGGGTTAGGGGATACTCTCTGTCCTTACACACCCCATTTAAAGAGATTCCTCTGCCGAGCGGTGCCCCCCATAGTACTGTGAGGTATTGAAAAACTCATGATCTTCACTTGCCCCACAAACACCTTTAAATGAGGGACCCATAATGGGTGCACACACACTTCTACATTACTGTACAGTCTTTACAGCCACACCTACACTTTTCCTCGTAAGTGTATATATTGTAATGTATATGGTTGTAAATTTGACTTGGTCCGCAATCGATATGAACCATGACTTGATGGATACCGTAATGAAATTGACTGGATTCTTTGGATCTGATATATTTGCATGTCCGTTATAATAGATATAGAGTGTAACATATTTGTGGATAGTAGTCTATTATGACTTGATCCTCTGGATCGAGAGATTCTATCTTTAGTTTTAAATCGATAATTAATTATTTTTAAATTGATAATGTATATGGTTGTAAATTTTGACTTGGTCCGCAATCGATATGGACCGTGACTTGATGGATACCGTAATGAAATTGACTGGATTCTTTGGATCTGATATATTTGCATGTCCGTTATAAATAGATATAGAATGTAACATATTTGTGGATAGTAGTCTATTATGACTTGCTCCTCTGGACCGAGAGATTCTATCTTTAGTTTTAAACCGATAATTATTTTTAAATTGATAATTATTTAGTTTCGTAAAAATTGGTCGTTGCCAATTTACCGGCAGTTTTTAAATAAGTTTCTTATGTTCTTGTGGTTCGGAACCCACGTAAAATTGTAGGTCCCCTCCGCCACCACGGAGGACATACACAATACACGATTACGAACACAGTTAGGTAGACCAGCCATGAGTGGATCCTAGGGTCTTTGTTGGTCTGAAACATTATAAATACATTCAATGTATTTATTGCCCAGCTCTGACGCTACAGTACTCTAAACGACAGCGATTGTAGGTTTACACTCCTCATTTGTTTATATATTTAACCTAACCTAACCTAACCACCTAAAATTGCAGCAGTACTGTTATTAAAAATAAAATGAAATATATAATTTTCACTTTTTAACCGTACAATTAAGTAATTTGACCCTCATTTCATAAACATTAAGTTATGTTAAATTGGAAAAAAGTAGGAAGAAGATATATCATAAAATATAGTTTTAGATCATTTATCGGACTTGAATAACCTCGATAGGCTTCACGTTTCCAAATGAACGTAATGTTATGTTATACAAAGTAAAGTGCCTTCCAATGTCCTCTCAGATGGAAAGGGAACATTGTACCCTATTCACTCTCTTGGAACAAGTAAAACGAAAGTTCCAGTAATTTGCTTCTTAATTCCTATTCCTTTAATTCATTTGTGTCGTGTGTTTATAATGGTTTGGCTTACAATGAAATGTTCCAGTCTCATTACTTCTCAGAAAAATCACTTTTTATATAAAAATAAACTACCTTCGTTTGAGGTAATCTTGGGTTGGAGATAGATATGCTTATATAATGTATATGGACTATGATATACATATTAAGTCTCAAGTATTATTTATTCTTGTGAAAATGTCTGCGCTAATAACCACCAATGAGTAACCAAATAGATATACATTATAAAGTTTTTAAAATGATGGTGAACTAGGCAATTTTTATTACGTAATTTCAAAGTCTAAAAATAATTTTTGTAAAATCATGTATTTAATTTATAATTTCTTAGTTAATTGATATTCTTAAACATTACAATATTATAATCATGCAACTTAGCCGGTGGCTATTTTTTCAGCCAGTCATAGATACTAGAGGTTCATGACGTAATGATTCAATGTAAACTAACCGATGAAATCAGAGACATATTCAAAGTATTTAAAGTTAATTAAAATAAATAAATAAATATATATATATATATATATAATGACGTAAAAAGAAAACGGGGGAGCAGTAGCTCTGCTTTTGGGAATGGAGTCCAGAGTAAGTGAGTGACCGAGCGGCTGCTCGCTGACTAATAGTAACTTAAACAGAAACGGTTTCGCCCACGCTGAAAATGGCGGAAGCCAAACACTATTATTACGTTCACTGTGGAATATAGGAATAGCCTAATAAGTAACTGAATGACGTATGTACACAACTTTGTAATTGGAAGAAATTCCTATGACATTATTACATCAGATGCATTATGAATGTGGGCGACTCATCACCGACTACCTCTGAATTGCGTCTGGATAGTAAAGTTGCCCATTTTAAAAATATCCTCAATAAAACTTCCGGAAATTGTGCCATGTAGAGTAGCTTCAAGCGAAAACGGGACGAGGAATTCCTAAAAAATAAACACCAAGAACAAGGAATGTTCCAAAAACGTTCAGTGTTAATGGAATTCCGAGAAAATGTCATTTGAAATGAATTTCACGAAAAATGCAATGTGAATAAGTATTATACGGAATGGGTCAACCCAATGACAATAGATTACACCAGTACACATTTGAAAACTTGTCGATCGATTTTTACAAACTAGTTGGTGATTCTATATAATTTGAGTGAGCTGATCTCAAAAAATATAGTTAGTTTTTCCCTATCACGTATGGTTTTCTTACTACAGGGTGTGTCATAAATTCCCCATTTATCCCCAAATGTGAACCATCTTATCGAGACCAACATTGGATTGCACATGCTAAACCATAAATTTTGTTGTTATAGACTACAGTAACGCTTACATAATAATGTAGGGTAAATATATATAACAACCAGTCCCGTTCCCAGCAAAATACTCTCTCCCCCTCCCATCAATGGGTGGTTAACATTTGGGGACAGATGAGGTATTACAACACCCCTTGTAGCACGAAATCTTTAGGTGATAGAGTAAAACCTAATTAAAGCAGAATTAAATAGCTCCTAGCTCTTGGACAAGCATATGGCTTGTTTATGAAAGAATAAAAAAATAACTGAAAGAAACAAAATATATTTACCTTCTTTATCAAGCGAAGTATGTGTCGGATGTCAATAAATTGTTCTCCTGCAATCTAGACCCCAAAAGTTCTGCAGAGTCCTTAGGCAGATTCAAATCCCTGACTAAGTCATTTAGTTCGGCTTGGGTTAATGGTTTAGGATCTCGGTCAGCTGTTGGCTGTTCATAAACATCATCATTGTCTGGATTTGGAGCTGAATCAGAATCTGAATTGTATTGATCCAGACTCTCGGGTGGGCGAATAATAGGAACTTCTGGACCATGGGGTACCGGCCTTATTGCAGATGGAAGACTTGGGTATTGAAGGCTCTCTTTATTCTTTGCATTATAACCTTTAACATTGCAAGAACAGAAGTAGCGGTCGTCGGTATGGTTTCTAGGCTCGCGCCATACCATAGGGATCCCAAATGGCAAACTTTTCTTTTTACCTTTGCTCCAATTCCTTAGTGCCGCAACACACGTAAGACAAACCTTGTGTGGAGCCCAACTTTTGTCTTGATCTCCTAATTTAATTCCAAAATAAGCATGATAAGCTCTCTTAATGAAGGTCGTTACATTTGTCCTTTGTTTTACAACAACATACCGACCACAAATATAGCAAAATGTCTGGACTATGGGTACATCCTCTAGAAGCCATTATTAAAATTTTAAAGACGTAATGTTAGAATTATCTATCTGAAAAATATGAAAAAACGAAATTAATTAAAGATAAAAAAGGTAAAAAATTACAAAACGCCCCAAAATTGTTTTGCTAATAACTTTAAAACTGTGGGTGATAGAAAAAAACTGGTAGCATTTTTTAATTCAGCGCAGCGAACTGCTTCAGAATCACAACTCAAAATAAAGAAATCGATTTTTATGCAGACCGGTGCTATCTGTGGTCAACCAACATAAAAGACGGGAGCAGGGCTTCCATTTTAGGATAAAATACCATAGACTAGGCCCTAGGGCCTAGGGTAATTAGACGCCCCCTAGGATAGTGCCTAGGGTAAAGAAAAAATATGCAGAATCTAGGGTAATCAAAGCCTCCTCGCGTTTAATATATAAAATTTATTAAAACTAACTGAAGCACATTTTGTTAAAGGAAATTGGAAAAAACTGCGTCATGTGTTTAACGTTTTCTGCTAGATGTTGCCACATTTCAATTTCGACTGATGCGCGCACAATGAAGCAACGCTTAGAATTTTGATTGGTAAATACGATATGACGTCGTCGTGAAACGACGCTCTTAGGCTCTTATTGGTAGAAAGGATATGATGTCACTGTGAAGCGACTCTGATTAGTCAGAAGGATATGACGTCATTTTCAGAGTTGCTTGACCACATTTGATCTCGATAATATTTATAACGTAGTGGCTTGTGTAAATCCCAGGGACGTACCTAAAGTATTTGGCACCCGGGGCGGATCCTTCACGCTCAGCCTATTCTTCAAAGGTAAATAGAGAGGATTCACAGTCTCTGCTTTCGAGCCTTAATTTCTGCAAATTGATCAATGACCTCATCAAAATTCACCTTCTTTGCATATTCATGTTCAATTGAAAGTAAAGCCAGATTTGTCAATCTTGTCTGACTCATGGTCGAGCGAAAGAAATTTTTTATGGAGTAAACCATCCATGTTCTCAAAACTTTCTCGCCATTTGGCAGAGCCTTATAGAACCATGCAGTGGTCAGCTGTCAACTCTTCCCTTTGGATTTCTCTCCTTGTCTTTGAACATGAGAATAAATTGAAAATCTATCCGTCTCCTCTTCTTCATCAGAGTCTTCCTCCTGTTGGTGTGGACTTCTGCTGGCGTCTCCTTCCTCTTCATCAGTTTCACTGCTTTTAGAAGATGAATTGCTATCCTCCAATCCTTGCTCTCTCTCTCATTTGAGTCCTCTTGTGAAGATGCTTCTTGTATTTGCCCTTCAGATTCACCAGGCTGAATATCTTCAGGACTTTCTCCTATTGCACTTGATGTTCAAGGCGTCACATACTTCAAAATTGATCCGGACATTACCTGAGCCACCTCTTCCCTTGCCTTCTTCATTTTTCTTTGTTGGAATCCACTGGGTCGATTTCGCTTCATAGTGGATGTTTTCTGCAAAATTTTAAAATCAAAAAGGTATAAAGCATGAACATGCATAACAAGCATGAACTATTATGACTTGAAATACATTAACTGAACAAATTGTCTGTGATTATTATAATTTTTTTTTTTTTTTTGGGGTGGGGGTTAAGTGCAAACACGACTCCTTAAAAAGCAGAAAACTTTGAGCATTACTCACAAATAACAAGACCATTGACAAAATGAAAATTAACAGTATATCCAGTAAATAAAGTAAAAAGAATTTATTACAGCAGAAAAGCTTCAAACAAGTGGTTCTCAAACTTTTTCCAACCAGATACCCATTGAGTTATCAGATTATGAACCCAGACAAGCAGAGACAATTAATTATCATTATTATTATCATTATTATGAATTATCATTATCATCATTATGAATTATCATTAATTATAATCAGGGCTGTGGAGTCGGAGTCGGAGTCGGAAGCAATTTTGGTGGTGCTGGAGTCGGAGTCGGAGTCGGTAAAAATGTACCGACTCCGACTCCGACCTCAATATAAATTTTAATAAAATGTTTTTGTGTGTGATATCACTGGCAGCTATGGTGGTTAAACCACTTAAATAATAAACACACTGTTTTCCATTCCAGACACTAATGCCATTAATTCATTTTTTCTTTTCAGATAATATTTTTATTTTTAATGCTTATTTAATTTCGAGTTCTTTCTAAATTTCATAAGTTTTTAACTTTCAAGTCTAAAACCCCTTTCACAATGGCAAAGACACTTCTAACAAAGTCTGCAGTTTTTGAATATTTTACAATAACCACAGATGGGAAACATTTCGTGTGTCAGTGTATGATAGAAGATGATGATGATGAAAAACTATGTGAAGCAAAAATCAGTGGTTTTACTGGCTCTGATAAAAATGCACCAACCAGAGCATCAAATTTGAAAAGACATTTGCAGCGTTTCCATCCCAAAATTTTAGAAGTTGTCATTGAGAAAGATAGTAATAAAAACCTTGCAACTACTTCAAAGTTAACAAAAGATCAGAAATCTACTGAACGACAAGCACCACTTACAAGATACTTTACTACAGACAAAGTTACCGTAACAATGACCACAGATGATGATGATGATTCACGTGGTGGTGATGAAATGCCTCTTGTGTAATTATCATCATAGCAGATTTAGAATTAATATACCTTCGGAGTCAGATAGACAAAAAATTGAGGAGTCGGGAGTCGGTTTTTTATGTGCCGACTCCACAGCCCTGATTATAATTATCATTTATAAACACTTAAACATCACTATGATACCACATTGTCAAAAATTACTGGACACTGGTATAAATACCATGATATTGTTATAAACACCAGCACTTTATGCTTTATCATAATTATTTAATGAAACATACCTTATGTATGTGGAGTCACAGTGTCAAGTGAACAAGACTTGGAATGTCAGTTGCAGCCAGCTGGCTATGCTCAACAAACTGATGACTAAAACGTCAACAAACATTCGCCTTTCGATGTAATTTTTATCAAATATTTAATTTTTCGTTTGTAAATTTTGTATTGCCAATAAAAATAAAAAATTATTTTATAGTGGAAATTAACATTAAGCTGTTGTAATAGTTTGGACATTTTTAATTTTTTTTCTTACTTTGGCGAATTTTTCATTTGGTTTGAAAACTTGTACTGGTATTTCAACTCTCCCCGATGGCACCCACCTCCTGGCTGTCACCCGGGGCGGACCGCCCCCCTCGCACCCCTCTTAGTACGCCACTGGTAAATCCTCATTCTGCTTCAACTTTTGAGTTCTCCATCTTTAGCATTCTTTTTTGATGAAATACCACAACTTCAGAAATTTTGAGACAAAAAGCTACTCGATGAGGAGTGGCGAAAACATTATTTGGATGAAGAACTTTCGAGTCAGTTACACTTCACAAACTACTGGGAGTAGGGTTTCTTTACGGGATCCCGGGATCCCGGTAGATTTTTAGCTAATTTAAATTTCTCGGGAAATTCTCCCTGTCCCGGGAAATCCCGGGATATTTTCTTAAAAATTTAATTTTGCTTATTTTCTGTTAAGACTGGGAAATTTTGCTAATAGTAAGTTTAATTAACCCATAACTTGTCAGAATACGTTTGTATTTGTTAGTTTTAAGCTTGCTTAGTTTTTTGTTTTTTAATTTCAGCTTGTTATGGCATGTCACAGATTGTCACTACTTGTCAGGACCTGTAATATCTTGCGTAATTGCGCTGATGCTGTCTTAATTTGTCACCACGCTCAGTAGCTCCAGTAACTGCATTACGCCAGGTTGTGCATTGTGCAAGTGTCACACTTCCTTTATATTGTGAGTATTTGTGACTCAAGATTCTTTGTAGTTCCTATACTAGCCTAGTACTATATATATAGTATGTTTTAATTTATTTTGTTCGAAACGAACCCCTTCAATCAAGAATGTCAGAATCATTTGCTTGGAAATATTTCGTGAAGGATTCGAAACGAATTTGCAACCTGTAAAGAATGCAAAACTCAAATAAAGTGTAAAGGTTGGTCTACAAGCGGTCTTATCAGACATTTGCTTAACAAGCATAATATTAGCAAGTTATCTGTTACTAATGCTAAGCGCACAGCCGAGGAAAATGGAGCAACTAGTAGCAAGCGACAAACCTCTCAACAAACCTTAACATCGTTTATCATTAAGAAAGAAACATGTGAAGAAATAGTAACAAAACTAGCCACTCTAGATGGCATCTCTATCAATTCTATTACAAAAAGTGAGTTCATCAGAAAATCATTGACAGACAGAGGATATACTTTACCAAAAAACCCATCACATGTAATGGATCTCGTTCATTCGCAGTACAAACAAATAAAAGAACGCTTAAATTCTGAAATTACCAGCCAAATAAATGCAGGATCAAGGTTTAATTTATCCTTAGATGAATACACCTCACTAAACAATCGCCGGTATTTAAATATTAACATACACAAAACTGACGGAACATTTTGGAACTTAGGAATGGTGAAGATTTCTAGTACTCTACCTGCTGAAACTGCTGTTGAAGTAATCAAAGAAAAGTTAGAGGAATCTCATATTTCTTTAGAAAAACATGTGGTGGCTTGTGTTACTGATGGTGCAGCTATGATGGTGAAATGTGGAAGGCTAATTGAATGTGAGCATCAATTGTGTTATGCACACGGAATCCACTTAGCGGTATGTGATGTTTTGTACCAGAAGTCAACCACTTCACTTGCAATCACTCTTTCTGAAGAAATTCAAACTGAAGATGACGAACATAATGACAACATAGATGAAGATGGAGAAGATTTCAATCATAGTATTGATTTTGAAAGTGTTTTGTGTGAGCGCTTTGATGAGGATCCGTTCGAGATAGATATTTCATTTGGATCGCACGACACTGTAGGTAAAGAAATCAACGTGTCTCAAATCATCAATAAAGTCAGAAAAATAGCAAAAAAATTTCGCAAATCACCTTTAAAGAATAACATCTTACAAGGATATGTTCAACAGGAACAAGGAAAAAGTTTGCATCTATTGCTGGATTCCAAAACCAGATGGAATAGTCTTTTAGCCATGCTGGAGCGATTTATCAAAATAAGGTCATCCGTATCGAAAGCTCTCATCGACTGCAATAAAGATATGGACAATTTTGACCTTGACAAACAAGAAGTTGCTGTAATTCGTGACATTGTGGCATCGCTGGAGCCATTAAAAGTTGGAGCAGAAAAGCTGGGCAACAGAGAATCGACTTTACTTTCATCAGAGGTGTTTTTCTTTCATTTTGAACGAACTAAATCAACTAAACACACCTTTTTCAAAAAAACTAAAGGAGTCGTTCATTCGACGCATAACAGAGAGAAGAAATGAGAACTTGACTGGCCTCATACAATACCTCAATAGTGGAAAGAATTATAAAAAGGTCGCAACTTTCGCAAGTGACAGAAGTTTGCCAGCCTTACCAACCAAGTCTATGTTAATTTCATCAGCAAAGCAGATGTTGGATCGCCTTTTTGGAGTACCTGCTGATTCTACCTCTGTGAGACAGATGAAGATAATGATGTGCAAGAATCAGCTGTCCCTCAGTCATCTTCGATGACTCTAGCTGAAAGGCTTGAGGTAGAGAAATCAAGAACACTAGACAGCAAAGCAAGCGCTGCAAAGCACATTAAACAGGAACTAGAGATCTTCGAGGCTACGGGCGAAAAAACGCAGAACATCTCTCTTCTCTTGAATGCATTAAAGACGATTCCACCCACGTCAATAGAATCGGAAAGGGCATTCTCAGCAGCAGGACTTTTCGTGACTAAAATGAGAACAAGATTGAGTGATCGAAGTATTGACCATCTTTGTTTTTTGAAATCGTACTATAAAAATTCACAGTGATAATTTTTTTGGTTGAATTCATTGAAGTTCTTTGCAATTTGAAGGTCATTTTTATTTTTTATTTAAATTTTCTAAGCAATTCAAAGGCAATTTTTTTTTCGTTGTATTCATTAAGTTTTCAATGAAAGGAGCAATTTTTTATTTGTGAAAATTTTCTATGTAATTCAAAAGTATTTTTTTTAATACATATTTTTCACAGCAATATTATTTTATTTTGCCCATCATGGAGATTGCAGAACTTATTAAATGACTATAAAAAAAAAAAAAAATAATTATACCCCCTCTTTTCTAGGTTAATTTATTTTATAATATATTTTAAATATAATTAATTATATCCCGGGATTTCCCGGGATCCCGGGAAGGGAATCATTTTTATCCCGGAATCCCGGGATAAGCAAAAGGCCGGGAAATGAGAAACCCTAACTGGGAGGTCGTTTTCAGCAGAAAAAATTCAGCTGGTTTACCTTGTTACCCAAACTTGACTAATGTAATATCCATTCTCCTTTCACTGCTTTTTTTCAAATGAATCAGTCGAATGTTTTTTTCAGCCAACTTAATCTTGCCAAAACCTTTGAAAGATCTTCTTTAAAAAATGAAACACTACGTGGATTGTTACATGCTGTGTACTACCTAAAAAATAAGTCATTATCTGCACACAATATGAATGTTGATGAACAACTGCTGAAAGCTATCAACAACGTTAAAAGTGATGCCATCTGCTCTGAAGTAGTTAACAGCTAAGTCTGTAAAGTTTGCTTTTTGTGATTTTTTCTCCGATAAATATATGAAGCCTTATAGATTTCTTTACAAAACACAAAGCAAGTGTATTTACGTTCAAAAGCTTTGACCCTCTACTCTATTTTTCTCATTGAAGGAAAATTAGGAGCAAGTGTAGTTTACGTCCCCCTGACGCAAAGGGGTACACAAACTACACTAGGTCAAAGTGAGGAACGTAAACTACACTAGGATCTTTAGGAGACATTTTTAAAATGAATCCATCAAATAAAACGTTAAAACTAACAAAATTATTACGACTTAACCTAACCAATCATCAATATATATATATATATATATATATATATATATATATATATATATATATATTGAAGATTGGTTAGGTTAAGTCGTAATATTTTCGTTAGTTTTAACGTTTTATTTGATTAGGTATACGCGGACGAAGTTGGGGAACGCAAACTACACTAGGATAATGTAAGGGAACGTAAACTACACTAGGCACCACAGAGGGGAGTAAATTACACTTGCTCCGAAAATTATATTTGTTATGCAGTTTCTTGTAGAATTTTCTATTCTGTTTTTGAATATAGCAAATGCGTTGTTAAAGTCAAGAGTAACTAAATCTAAAGAAATATTGCTACAGTTTCCATGGTTATTTATCAATGTCTAGATATATTACTTTTTATCGATTTAGAATATGTTTTGATGTATATAAAAATCTGATATATTTTCAGGTGAAATTACAGTTGGTCTTTATTTTTACATACTGTATTTGTATACTTTGTAGTACAGTCTTTAATGTAAATGTTTATAATTCTCAAATATATATATCCTGCAGTGTTTCACAATTTATTTTCTCTTCCTCATGTTTATATATTTTGTCAGACACGTACAAGTCTAGGGTAAAAAGCAAGGATTTAGGGTAATGTTGGCTTTAGTCTCGGCGAGATTCATACTTTGACTGTGAAAGATAAACTATTGAAGGATGCCGAACAAAGGAACGACGAGTAGGGTAAGAAAGTGTCGAGTAAACAGCGGCATGTGTCTTGTAGCAGAAGAAGCGCGCTATCACGGAAAATGCTACTCTAAATTTGCATCCGACCATCAATCTAAAAAGAGGACGTCCACAGGATGAAGACATGGCTTCTGCTTTCGAAAAGCTGTGCTCTTTCATTGATGACTGTGAGGAATGCCAGTTTTCTTTACATGATTTGATGAGGAAAGTTGAAGAACATTTACCAGAAGGGTCATCGATGACTGAAAAAACACTGAAAACAAAATTAGCAAACGCATACGGGGATGGAGTCATGTTTGTACAAATGAACAAAAGACCACCAGTTGCTTGTTTCCGTGGCTCCGGACTTAAACTTATCAATTCCTGGTACAGAGAAAGAAAAACAAATGAGAAAGATGAGCGCTTAAGAATCGTCGAAGCTGCAGCTACTATAGTTCGAGAGGATATTACGACAACTGCTTATAACACAATGGATTATCCGTAAGGTGACCAGAGTCCCGAATTTATGACGTGTCCCTCTTTTCAAAATGTTCCGAAAATGTCCCGCATTTGGAGCAAATTTTCGTAAATGTCCCGCTTTATTAAAATTACTGTTACATTAGACATTAGATGTCCTTTATGAATTAATAGAATTATGCCACATTCCGAATACCAAATCTAAATACTAACTTGCAAACTGAACTGGTACGATACATGTCGCCGTGCGGCAGTGCCGTGATTCCCGACTAGCATTTCAGGGTTTCATTAGCGGCCTCTGTGTAAAGTTGTGTTATAGTGTAACGCTTTTATGTTTTTATGTTTGCTTAATTAATAACCTTAATTAATTTTTATCCCTGCATCCTTTTTTTTTTTCTTTTGCAGCTAGGTTAAACTTTTTCGTTTGAAGGCTAAGGAAAGTTATGAATTGTATCGTACGTAAGGTCATAGGCCTAGTTTGACAACACAAATGTCTAAAACTAAAAGGAAGTGTACATTTAATGCACATCTGCAGTCTAAATATCCATTTATTACAAAAACAACAACAGAAAGTGATGTACGGTGTGAGAAATGTAGAAGTGACTTCAGCATTGGACATGGTGGGATTAATGATATTACTAAGCATCTTGGCTAAAAAAGACACAAATCGGTTGATATCGGTGCTTCATCTAGTAAGATAGTGAGTGATTATTTTAAAAGTGTGACGCCTAGTAATAAGGATTTAGAAGTAGCTGCTGCTGAGGGTTTGTGGGCTTACCATACAGTCAGGGAAAATCAAAGCTTCAAATCTACTGACCGTGCAACAAAAAATTTGAAAACATGCTTTGAACCAAAATTTTCATGTGCCAGAACAAAGTGCGAAGCAATTGTTTCAAATGTATTTGCATCATATGCTGAAACAGAATTAAAAAAACAATTAAAGGATGCTCATTACATAACATTGCTAACTGATGCAAGCAACCATGGAAACATCAAGCTGTTTCATGTTTTAATTAGCTTCTTTCAGCCATATGAAGGTGCTCAAGTGAAGCTTATTGACTTTAAATCTCGGCCTGGAGAAACCTCAGATATTGTGGTGAAATATTTAACTGATATTATTGAAGAGCATGACCTGGGCAGAAAATTAGTTGCTTTCTGTGGTGATAACACTAACTGTAATTTTGGTGGTGCTGCAAGAAAAGGAGTGAATAACATTTTCAGGAAGCTAAATGACTACATTGGTAGAGAACTAATTGGGATTGGTTGTTTTGCACATATTGTACATAATGCTGTTCAGTCTGCCAATTGATGTGGAAACAGTGGTTGCAAAAATATATTTATATTTCTACATCTATACTGTTCGAGTAGAAGAGCCGAAAGAGTTTTGTGATTTTGTGGACAGTGAATATAAACAGTTACTGAGATACAGTAAAACAAGGTGGTTGGCATTAATGCCTGCAGTTGAAAGAATACTAAAGTTGTTTCCTGGTCTAAGATCATACTTTTTGAGCCAAAGCAAGTGTCCAGTGATACTGAAAACTTTTTTGGACTGTTTGGATGTGATAGAAGATTGAGGGAAGTCTTTGTTTTCTGTGAAACAAGTTATTTATGCAGAAACTTTAAATATATTTACAGTATTACGTCGATACAATATATGAGAAAGAGAAAACATCAACTTGAGTAGTCTAAGCATCATCATCCTGTTTGCATATACGTTTTGTGTTTCGTATTTATCAATTATTACGAAAGAAATCTTTTATAACTTGAAGAGCTTAATCATTTTCATTAATCAGTAAAGTAACATAAATATCATCAACTGTTGCTGCAAAATAGAAGTCAACATCTTCCTTCCTTGACTAATCAATTTTAAAATTAGAAAGAGCCGTTTTGAGCAGAAAACTGAGATTTGTTTATAAAAAACCTCTGAACAGGTAGCTAGAACAACGTGAAAAAAGTGTTAGCAGCTGACGAGGAAGCTTCTAACAGTGGCTGCATCCTCCAGCGCGGGACACGTCAACGCGAAGAAGAGGCGACGTCAAATCAAAACATCAACGCGCTGGTGGCCAAACTTCCTCAAATCTCCGTGCAGTGGGCTGTCTACGGTTGGCAGACTGGCAGTCGACGGCCTGTTGCGTGGCACGGTCAGAGTGTCGATCGGCTCCCGGGGCCGGACCTGTTCTCAGCGTGCTATTTTTTCAATTACAGGGAGCAATTGCGTGCTCCCCGAACTACTCTTACTCTCTGGCGACATTAAGACTAATCCAGGCCCCACTACAACTTACACATGTCACTATACACAAAGACAGACACAATAGCACCATGAGACACATACAGAAGTATAATATTAACATTACTGTACAACGTAGATAGCCTCACAAACAAAACATTCACATAGCACTTATACAAGAAACAAAACTAAGACGCACACACAAAACACCCACCATCCCTGACTTCACGGCGATCCGTCAAGATCGTACTGGGAGTAACGGGGGTGGGCTCATCACTTACATACGTAAAAGCATTAGCTACACTGATGCTATCCAAAACATTACAAACACAATCCAAGCAGATAACACGATAGAAATGCAGGCAGTTAACATTAAAACACGAGCAAAACACACCACCACACTAATCAACATTTACATCCCACCAGATAGTTCACCTCAGGTGCCAGCCAATTACAATCCACAGTTACACAATCTGGCCTCTCTCATTAATGTCATCTTAGGAGGAGACTTCAACACCAAAGACACTTGGTACCTGCACAAAAACACCACCAGAGGCGCCAACATAGCCACACAACTAAACAGTCTCTTCATTCTTAACAATACAGAAGAACATACACACAGTGGCGGTCCTAGCTTACATGACGCCCTGGGCGAACCTCACCTTCAGCGCCCCCCCCCCCCTGTTCGCCAACACACACACATTCGAATCCCCCCAAAATAAAGGACAGACATAACTCTTTCACAAAATAACTTTTTATTGGACTAATTGTTGGAACTTCAGAACCAAAACAAAGACTCAAATTTCTGAATTTTACAAATCCTTCATCACGTAAATAGAATACTCACTTAAGAGAATGTAATTATGATACTATGAACAGGAAAAATACAAATTAAATTGCACAACTGCCATAAATAAACTAGAGAATCAAATTTCTAAATTGTACAAATGCTCTATCACATAAATAGAATAAGACACTTAAGAGAGGGTAATTATTATGCTACACTTTGAACAAGAAACAAAATAAATTGCACCACAGCACAACTGCCATCTAAAGCCTGACTCTTCTTACCTTCCTTGATGCAAAGTCATGAATTAAATCATCATATGAAATCTGCTCAGCAATTGTATGATTTATACTGATGATGGCCAGACCGGTAAGGCGTTCCTGTGACATAGTTGACCTCAGGTAGGATTTGATGAGCTTCAGCTTTGAAAAGCTCCTCTCTGCTTCAGCAACAGTGACTGGAAGAGTAAGACCAATTCTGAGAGCAGTCCACAAATTTGGATATATTTCAGAGAGCTCCCTTTCATGGATAAATGTCAGCAGTTCAAGCAAGGATATGGTCTTTGATGGCAAGTCAGGCAAGTTCTTCAGCTCCTGTGCAAGCTCTCTGCCATCCAAGTCAGATTGTCCCTTAAAGTGTAGTGTAGTACTAAGGTTCACACATTGTTCTGTCAGCTCCTCAAATGTGAGATTTTGGAAATGTGTCAGCACTCCAAACTTCTCTCCCACAATTTCCAACGTGGAAAATCTTTCCTGAATGGCTGATGTTGCAGCATCAACCACTGCATTGAAAAATGTCACCTCCAGCTTCTTCAAAGCATCAATCAAGGGCTCATCAGATGCTTCATAGGAGAAGTGCCGCTTTGTGGACCTCAGCCGTTTTTGTTTTAACACAGCCTCCACATTCATTTGTTCACAGATATCTGTGGCTGCCATTTGTGCAGCCACAAAACCTGTTGCCCTGTAATTGCGGAGACCTCTCTCTGTTTTTTTTAGGAGATTTACTGCAACATCAACGTGCATGCTAGGAGACTGCATCTGCTTGCTCACATGCTGAATTTGGCACAACAGGTCATGCCACACCACTGAACAAATGGCGAAGCGGTATGACCCAACCTCCTCTGACAGAGATTGAGCCTCGACCTTTATTACAGAGTCTTTGGTGTGGTCCCTCACCTCGATCAGTGCATCTCTCACTGCAGCTGCCTGATATCTCAGGGGCTCCACACTCTTGATCTTGCTTTCCCACCTTGTATCAGACCACATCTTCAATGTGATGTTCACATGTTTTTTCAAAATGGCCCATCGTTGTGTGGAGGCTGAAAACAAGTTGTAAAGCTTCTGCAAGATGCCAAAGTAACTTGTGGCATCAATAGATCCCTTAGCAGCATCGGCCACAAGCAAATTCAGAGAATGAGCCCCACATGGAACAAACAGAGCTCTGGGATTAATTTCTAGGAGCCTGGATTGAACACCCTTGTTTTTTCCCCTCATGTTGGCCCCGTTGTCGTATGATTGTCCTCTACAGTCCATGAAAGGAACTTTTAGCTCCTCCAGTCTCTTCAGAATCAGAGATGCCAAATGTTGACCAGTGGACTCCTCTGCCTCCAAAAACCCCATGAAATGTTCCTTTATATGGGGCTTCCCCTCCAGTGACACAACCCGAATCACAACTGACAACTGTTCAGTGTGGCTGATATCTGGAGTGCAATCTAGAATTATTGAAAAAAACTTTGATTGTTTGATGTCGCTCACCATTGCTGAAATGGTCTTGCTGCTCGACAAATCAATGAGTTCGTTTTGTATGTGGTGGCCGAGGTAGCTGGTGTGACTGGAGGTCCCTTTTTGGACACGGTTAATGTGCTCTTGCATTATAGGATCAAATTGTGCCATCAGTTCAACTTCTTTCAGAAAATTGCCATTTGATGGTGAGAACAATTTTTCTGTATGTCCCCTTAGTGCCAAATTCCTAACTGCCAGAGAATGCACAATAGCAGTGAGACGTGTCAGCACCGCTCTCCATCTCAACTTCTCAGCCTCCAGAAGTGCCATCTCCTGCTTGTCAATGGTCTCCCCCTTTCTCATCCTCACTGCCAGTTCTTTCCAGATTTTCATAGAATTTAGGTGTTCTGAACTGTTGTCATGTGATGTGAGCAATGAGCTTGCATGCTTCCAGTCCGAGAGTCCCAAACTTGTTAAATTTATTTTCCTCTTGGAAAATAATGTACAACAGAAACAGAAAAGGCTGTTGTTTTTTAAGGAATAGACCAACCAACTTCTGGTTATATTTTCCCCACTAACCAATGACTTCCTGAAGTATTGATGGTGGAAACTTCTTCCGTCACTGTCGTTTCTAGGGAATACAAAGTCAGATGGTACTTGACTTGGTCCCCTGGAAACCAGTTGTGTCCGAATTCTCTCAGTCAGAACTGAAGGCCAGTTAGCAGGGTCGGTGGACAGAGACTCATCCTCAGGAGGCGATTCTGCTCCAGGCATTTCTAATAGAAAGAACAAGAGCATTACTCATTAGTATACACACCTAAGTTAGATAACACATTATTCACAGCACTTTGTTATGGTGGTGGTGTTATGGAATTATGGTGGTGAAACACCACACATACCCAGTAACCCAGACCCAGTGATAATAACATTATAATTTATAACTGTTTGCAAAATGCTTTGCAGGGATGCACACACATACACATACACACACACGCACACACTCACAGACATATGTGCACACAAACTCACCTGAAGAGTCCTGCCGGGGAGAAGTAGAAGCAAATGGGTCTTCATCCTCAGGATCAGACTGCATTTGTGGAGACATATGTGAGGCTGAGGAGGTAGATGGCTCCTCAGCCTCAATAATGGCAGAAGTAGACGGCTTTCTCATCCTGGCTAGTGGCAGAGGGTGTTCCAAAATATTTCAAAAGTGCCCCTGCAAATAGTAAAATAGAACATAACAGACCAATGCATGAATAGGCTAGTACAATTAATTTAACATGTTATTAAGCACAATTTATTAAACTTTTAGAATAGGAAACAAATGAATAATACAACCTCCTTGGTTAATGGCTAATTATATACATAATAGTACACTTCAAATGACTCAGAAAGCTATATCACAAAATAGCAGTGCAATATAGCAGTGAAGAGTAGATGACATAGCTCTATACCTTTATCTTTTGCTCGTTTCTCCTCTTCTTCTTTCCTCTTTTTTCTAAACTGAGCACCTGATAGCTTTGACCTCTTCTTATCCATTTGCGGTTATTTGACAGACCTTAGTGGCTTAGTGTGAAGATTCGTTCTGTAATAAATAATATACATTTCACTATTTAACCAAACCCAGAAAAATAACATTACATATGTTAAAGTATGGGCCTTTATTCCCAATAATATTAATCTGGAAGCATTTTGCATTGTTTAGGTCTTTTATGGGAAGGTTTATGGAAAATGCAATAGATGGTTTTTTATTAATAAAAATATATTTATTGATTTTATTATTTATTTTATTTTATTTTTTATTTTTATTTATTTCTTTATTATATTTATTTTATTTTTATTTTTTTTGCAGGCGCTCATGCCGCCCCTCCACAAATGCCGCCCTGTGCGGCTGCCCATATTGCCCATATGAGGAACCGCCACTGCATACACACATACCACATCAAGCAGGATACTGAAACTCCTCCCGACATAACGTTCTGTTCCCCGTCACTAGCAACACATACACAATGGAGAACAGAAAAACAACTGTCATCAGACCACCTGCCCATCATTACAACACATTCTACACACTGCCCCAACAGCCTTAGGCACACTTACAGAAATTACAAGAAAGCTGATTGGGAACAGTTCAAAATACAGACAGGAATAATTCACCACATTAAACAGCACACCCATCATAAACATCAATACAACACTCAACACATTTAATCAGATCATCAATAATGCAAACAAATACATACCAAGGGCAACATTAGGAAAATACAACCCAAATTACACTAGAGAAATAGCCCACCTCATAAGGCAACGTAACAACCTCAAATATAACACACAAACACCACACACCGAAGCCATAAAACAGCAGATACAACAGCTCAACACAGAAATAAACAACAAACCCAAAGAAAAACAAACAAACATTCAGGGAATTCATACCAACACTAAACCACTCCACAGATACATCCAGGCTATACAAGACTATAAACAGCATTACCCACTAACAGCGGCATTCACACCTCACACGCGGCTATCTGTCGCAGCCAAAATAATATCCCAACATACACACAACAAGCTAACATTCTAGTTAATCACTACGCAAAGATAAGTCACTTAAACAGAGACAACAACCAGAAACACGCAGACAGACAAACAGCCAGACACAAGAAAATCTACAGACTCGACACGACCATTACACCCTTACAGACCAGACCACCAAGATCATCAAAAACATTAAGAATTCGAAGGCTACTGGACCAGACAACATATCTAACATACACCTTAAACACTTAGGCCCAAAAGGAATACTAGCTCTCACAAATATCAGCACATATTCACAGGGCCGGATTTACTTGCTTGTGGGGCCCTAGGCCAAACCTTATCAGTGCCCCCCCCCCCCAAAAAAAAATTATATAGATATATTATATATATATATATATATATATATATATATATATCGTAATATTGTAATGTAAAAAAAAAAAAGAATTACAACATAATGTAACACATCAATAATTTTATTCAAATTAGTTTTATATCATGTACAACTTATTCTTACACAAAGGAATAATGGAAAAAAATACAGTCAAATTGAAGCATAATAAATTTTGCAATAAGAATTACAACATAATGTAATACATTACACATTAATAATTTTTAATCAAATTAGTTCCATATCAAGTACATCAAAGTAAATCAAGTTCCATATCATGTACATCTTACACATAGGAATAATGGAAAAATACAATGAAACTGAAGCATAATAAATTTTGCAAGCACAACTATGTGAAGTTCAAAATGACTTTTTCCTGCTTTTTTCTATGGCAAATTTGTCAATGATACTGTTTGTGTCAAGGGATTGTAGGAGGTCCCCAGTGGGCCCCCAGTTACTGGTGGGCCCTAGGCCAATGGCCTATGTTGCCTATTGGAAAATCCGGCCCTGCATATTTATACCAACACTATATTATTCCTGACATATGAAACAAGGTAAAATTATTACACTACTCAAACCAAACAAAAATCCAACAGAACCAGCTTCCTATAGACCCATTACTTTACTATGCACACCTTCCAAAGTAACAGAAAGACTAATCTTACAAATCACCAACCCACACATTCCACTATCGCCTACTCAACATGAATTCAGACCTCACCACTCAACCACGACATTACTCACTAACCTCACGCAGCACATCATGGATGGCATCAACTCCAGACGACCAGCTCAACGTACACTATTAGCAACAATAGACATTAGTAAAGCATTTGATGCTATCCCACGCTTCCCTCTCATAAACAAAATACTCAACACAAACCTGCACAATAACACCAAAAGGTGGCTGAGCAACTATCTCTCAGGAAGATACTCACATGTCACATTTAATGGCAAGTCATCCAAAAACAAGCTTTTTCCGAACGGGGTCCCTCAAGGCTCCGTTCTCTCACCAACACTCTTCAACTTATACACGCATGACATTCCAACACCCATAGATAACAAGCTTACCTTATCATCATATGCAGATGACATCACTCTAACATCCACCCACAACAACATCGACACCGCTACAAATAACCTACAAACATACATAAACAGTATACAAGACTGGCTCACACACAATAGACTCAAAGTAGCGCCCACAAAATCAACCATCACCTTGCTTACAAGCAACACAAAAGAACACCAGGTAATTCCATAGCTTACACTAAACAACATCAACATTCCACACACTCACAGGACCAAAATACTTGGGGTCACATACAACACATTATCTTTTGCAAACCACATTCAGGACATTAAAAACAAATGTACGTCAAGACTTAACACGCTTAGGGTACTAACAGGCACAAACTTTGGACACCAGCAGGAAACAACAACACTCATATACAAACAATATATTCGCTCAGTTATGGACTATGCTAGCCCATGCTTGGCACCCATTATCTCAAACACACACAAACACCTTACAGACAATACAAAACAACGCACTTCGTATCATTACAGGATGCACTCAAACAACACCAATAGAACACCTGCACACAGAAACAAAAATACTGAAAGTTAGGGAACATTTAGACATGAGGGGAACACAATTCATGGCAGTAGCGACAACTAACCCACAACACCTTTGCCACTACATGTACAATCATGCACCAACACCTCGCACCATTAAGGTAACACCACACACACATTATAACCAAATACTCCATTCCATACCACGTCCCACAGACATCACACAGTACAGAAAACACATACATACATACACACACACACACACACCTAACCCACAAAGCACTGACACGACTCTGTCCGAATGCGGTCCTAGGTACGAAGCCGCCACCCATTAACAGTTCAAAGATCAGCCTGAGCAAATCGGATCGAGTTAACTTACCACGATTCCGATGTGGACATCACCCCAACTTACGGACATATAAACACAGACTAGACAACTCCATAGACGACACCTGCAACCTGTACCAGGACACACCACAAACAATTGAACACATTATGACAGACTGTACCGCTCAAGCACAACAACGAACACAACACCACATCACTAGTGCGATGAACCTCTGGTCCACTCCGGAGAGGGCGATCGGTTACCTGCGTGCCGCCGGCTTGCTCGATCAGGGTGGGCTGATCGGCTAAACAACAACTTTTTTGAAAACCTACAATCAGAGATCTGGCTCAACTTTGTGCACTGTCAAGCAGCCACCTTTCACCAAGTGGTTTTAAAGATTGAGGGTGAACATAAGCACACCGGACAAAAAATTAGTCACCCCTCTCAGAATGTACCTAATAACGTGTGACGGCGCCTCTGGCCTTGATAACCGCACGAATCCAGCGAGGCAGAGACTCTACGAGGTTGTGCATGTACAGAACATCGATTTGCTGCCACTCGTTCATCAGCCGGTCCCGAAGTTCCGCCAGAGTCCGTGGGTGTCTATTCCTGCGCTTCACTTTCTGTTTCCAGAAAGTGAAGAACAAATTACACGTTTCCAATCTGCCGCAGTCCAGTTTTTGTGCCTCTGAGCCCATTTATAACGTGCCAATTTGTGACTTGCTGTTAACAGCGGCCTCTTCCGTGGTACCCTGCTCCAGATGTCCATCGCATGCAGTTCTCGTCGCAATGTCCGTTCGGAAATTGGTCGCTGGAGAACCTCATTGGTTTCTTGGAGCAATTGTTCTCTGGTTTGAAAACGATTTGCAGTTACTAGACGAGAAACATGGCGGCGGCCCCTATTGTCGAGAATTGTTTTCCGGCCACAGTTACGCCGTCGATTTTCAGTTGATTGCGAACTACACCACTCTTTGTAAACTCGCTGGACAGTACGCGTTGACACCAACAAATTGGGCTACTTCAGACATTTTGTGTCCGTGGGCTCTGCCAAACACGATGGCTCCTTTTTGCCACTGAGTAACGTCTGCCTCACGACCCATTTTGAAGACTATATCCAACACACACTTTGTTCTTCACCACCTCACGAAACAGATCTGATCCTGTGTGCTACGTCACCGCTACTTGTCACTTACCAATGCTACATCAGCGCCCTCTGTGTGACCTTGAACTTCCTACTATCGGTGCTATTGGGGTGACTAATTTTTTGTCCGGTGTGCTTATATCAGTTGTGGAAATGATGAGTGCAATTTCTGCTCTGAAAGATGATTTGCAATCAAAGAAAGATAATGTGTTTGTGCCATTCTCAGTAGAAGTCTCGTAAACAAACTTGAACAAGATGGGTTGATTGATTCTAATGATTCCTTATCTGTAAAGAAAATATTAGTTGAGTTTTATGACACGTGTGTTAAGTACTTGGATCAGTGGTCGGGTCACTTGCCAAACGTTGAGTGTATGCAGTGGGCTTTATAAAAAACAAGTTCCAAAGTGGTCAGTTGTTGAGAAAACAATGGATTTTGCTGCTGAAAAACAACTATTTGACCCCAAATTTGACGAGTTCACGTGTTTTGCAAAGTACATTAGTGATGAGAAAGTAGCAGAGTGGAATGCATCTAAATTATCAACAGACCAGCGCTGGGTGGAAATATTCACTCATTTCAAGGCCAGAGATGTCAATTATTTTATCAATGAATGTCAGCATTAGTTCAGTTCATACTCTGTCTTCCAGGAACTAATGCTTCGGCTGAACGTGCTTTCTCTCAAATGAATAAGACGTGGACATCTGAGAAAGCACAACTGAAAGTCTCAACTCTAAAAGCTTTACTTTTAACTAAAATAAACTTCAATCAAACCTTAATGGAGTTCTACACTATGTTGAAATCAACTCCGGAGTTACTTCAGAAGATTTCATCTACTGAAAAGTACGGGAATTGAAAAGCAAGTACGATAATATGACAATAAAAACCCACTCTAATAGACAGAGTTTATTTCCACAACAGTTTCGATGCCCACTGGCATCCTCTTCGGGTGGATACAGAAAAACGAAAAAACTGTTGTGGAAATAAACTCTGTCTATTAGAGTGGGTTTTTATTATCATATTGTGACTTTTACGTAGAAAAAGTGGTTTTTTTTTGCATTTAAGTACGATAATATTGTGTATTGGTATGTCATAGATATAAGCCATTCTCAGTTGAGTTAATTTTTTCATAATTATATACTCAAGAGAAAAATACAAGCAGTGAAGTAAAATTATGTTATATATATATATATATATATATATATATAATATATATATATATATATATATATATATATATATATATATATATACAGTGTGTCCGTAAAGTCATGGTGGGATTTTAAATAGCTATATTATTGCAACGAAACATGATAATGAGATGAAAAAAAGGCAAATTGAAGAACAACTCTAAAAGAATAACTTTATTTAACGTAGTTCGATATGGGCTCCTCTGGTAGCCCTGCAGACATCTAGGCGGTGATTCAATTCCAGCCACACACGCCCAAGAACATCAGGAGTGACGGATGCGATAGCTTCCGTGATTCGCTCTTGCAAGTGATGAATATCCCTAATGGGTACACTGTACACGCTTTGCTTGACTAACCCCACAAATAAAAGTCCAAAGGTGTCAGGTCCGGAGAGCGTGGAGGCCATGGCTTCCATCCTCCTCTTCCTATCCATCTCTGTGGAAATTTTTCATTAAGGAATTCTCGAACAACGTTGGCATAGTGCGGAGGAGCACCATCTTGCTGAAAGATGACATTGTCAATAAATTGGGGTACTGCAAAATGTTCCAACATAGCGAGGTAGTTGTGTGACGTCACAGTGGGTTCCGCGAAGAAAAATGGGCCAATCACTCGATCTCGTGCTAGAACACACCACACATTAACTTTCGGGCTATTAGCTCATGTTCAACATAGGCATGTGGACAGCCTAGACTAACTACGAGATAAAGGTTAAGCTTAGCCTAGACTAACTACAAGATACAACTTTGAGAGTTGTTCTTAAATTTGGCATTGTTTCATCTCATTATCATGTTTCGTTGCAATAATATAGCTATTTAAAATCCCACCATGACTTTACGGACACACTGTATATATATTATATATATATATATATATTATATATTGTATTGGGGCGTTTACCGCCATTTCCCGCTATACGCTAGCGGATATCATGGCGAAGCAGAATATGAGAGAGAGAAACGGAGACGGGGGAAAGGCACTAGAAGTGGGAGGACCGCGGACGACGGGTGAGAAGTCACCTAAAGCTCAGAGAGGAGGCGAGATTGGGAGAGGAAAAGGAAAAGACGGTCAAGCGAGAAGAGAGGGCTCTCAGCGAGCATAAGACGTAAACGATCGGGGAGGGGGAAATCAGAGAGGAACGGGAAGGCGCGACGACGTACTGACGACAGGGTGGGGCATTCCACAAGGATGTGAAAGACGGTGAGGGGCGACTGGCAGGAGGCGCAACAAGGAGCCTCCTGCCGGGACATAAGATAGCCGTGCGTGAGGGGCGTATGGCCGATGCGAAGCCGCGCAAGGACGACCTCTGTGTCGGGAGCGGTGGAAAGAGGACGCCCAATATGACAGGCGGGGGCGGATGGACCAGAGTTTATTTCCGGTGGCATCGTCCCAGGACTGCTGCCATATGCGGTCGTAGAGGGACCGAAAGACCTGCACATAGTCAGAGAAAGGGAGCGGGCGGGGGAGGGGAGGCATCGAGGCGGCGGACCGGGCTGTGCGGTCAGCCGCCTCATTACCGGAAACACCGACATGGGCAGGAACCCAGCAGAAGGTGACCCGGATCCGGTGAACGGTGTGCAGGACATGGTACTCCTGTTGAATAATGCGTACGAGGGGGTCCGGGGAATCATAGCGCTCGAGCGCTTGAAGGGCGCTCAGCGAGTCCGAAAAGATGGTACATGAAGACCGCGAAAAACCCGATACCAGACGGAGGGCTTCCAGAAGGGCAAAGAGCTCCGCGGAAAAGATGGAGGCCTGAACCGGCAGGGGGATACCCTGGGAGGTAGGTGACAGCGACGGAGAGAAGACGGCGGCCGCGACACCTGCAGGGGAGCGCGAGCCGTCGGTGTAGACGGGAACATCGTCCGAGTGTAGGGGAAGATGGGCCAGAAAAGAAGACCGGAGGACGGTAGGAGGAGACTCCTTACGCAGGCCACGGAGCGCCTGGCAGCGGCAGATAGGGGTGGTCAGCCAGGGGGGCGACAGGTCGAAGGAGAACGGCAGAATAGAGGGTGGGGGGATCCCCAGGAACGAAAAGATGTCGGCCAGGGAGGCAGCGAAATGCCACGTGTCAGGCCGGGGTAGCGCCTGGGAGATCGCGGAGAAGAGTAGGGACCTCGGGAGGCGGCAGATGCGAAGGTAACACTTCGCCATGAGAAGGCCCTGGCGAAGGGGCAGGGGGGGTGTCCGCAGTCCACCTGAAGACTAGCGACAGGGGACGAGCGGAAGGCACCCGACGCCAGGCGAAGGCCACGGTGGAGAAGAGGATCCAGCATACGGAGTGCCGGAGAGGAGGCAGAGCTGTAGACCACACAGCCGTAGTCGATGCGGGATTGCACCAGGGAGGTGTACAGGCGCAGCAGAGTACCCCTGTCCGCCCCCCAGGTCATGTGGGACAGGTGACTCAAAAGGGAGAGGGTGCGGCGAGATGATTGCCGCAACCGCCTAAGGTGTGGAACCCAACCGAAAAATTCGTCGAGGGTCATACCCAGGAATCGAACGGATGGGACGAGGGGAAGAGGAGTGCCGGCAAGGGTAAGGGCGAAGGTATGCGACAGACGGAGGCGCCGAGGACGGAAAAGCATACTGGAAGACTTAGAGGGTGAGAAAGCATAGCCAACCGAGGACGCCCAGCGAACCACCGCGTTGATGGCTAGCTGGAGTCGACGTTCAGCCAAAGACGGGAGGCGGCCAGAGCAATAGATAGCCAGGTCATCGGCATAGAGGGAGCTACGAACGGAAGTAGGCAGGACCGTAGCGACTGTGTTCATCACTAGTGAGAAACACAGGACGCTAAGGACACTACCCCGAGGGACACCCTCCTCCAACGGAAAGCGGTCAGAGAGGGTAGAACCGATGCGGACGCGGAAAGAACGGGCGGACAAGAAGTTATAAATAAAGGAGGGGAGAAAGCCTACGAAACCCAGGGTGCGTAAGCAGTCAAAGACCGCGCTCCGCCGAGTAGTATCGTAGGCCTTCTGGAGGTCGAAAAAGACGGCGAGTACAAAGTGACGCCGGGAGAAAGCCTCCTGCACGTCGTGGCTAAGGAGGAGGAGGGGGTCGGTGGTAGACCGGAAGCGCCGGAAACCAGCCTGGGTAGCAGGGTATTGGTCACTCGCCTCCAGAGTAAGGGACAGCCGCGAGGCGACCATCGCCTCCATAACCTTGCAGGCGCAGCATGTCAGGGAAATGGGGCGATAGTTCGACGGGAGTGAGGGGTCTTTATCGGGCTTCGGGATGGGGACGACGATGGACTCACGCCACCGGTCCGGGAATGAACCCTCCAACCAAATCCGGTTATAGAGGTCCAGTACAAAGCTGAGAGCAGAGGGGTGGAGGTGCCGTAACAAGTCATAGGGGATATTATCGGGGCCGGGTGCGGAGGAGCGTCGGGGGCGGAGGGCTTCCGAAGCTCCGTCATGCGGAAGAGGTGATTATAGGGGTCATCCCTATGAGGTGGAAAATCCAGTGGGTCGCGGCGGGAATGGGGGGAATCGGAACTGGAGATGGCTGCGAAGTGCGCCGCGAGTGCGTTCGCGACGGCCTCCGGATCGGAGACGAACTCGTCGTCCCCGACCCGAAGCACCGGGGGTCGAGGGGGGACACGGGTCCCCTCAAAGCTACGCACCTTGCGCCAAACAGTCGAGGGGGCAGTCGAGGAGGAGATCCCGGACACGTAACTCCGCCAGGAGGTACGCCGGGCCAGTTTCAGGACCCGACGGGCCACTGCCTTCAGGCGCTGAAATTCTATCTTGTGCTCCAGCTGGCGGGTCCGGTAGAAGCGGCGGCCGGCACGGCGCCGCTCCTGAACGGCATGGGAGCACTCTGGGGTCCACCATGGGACGCTTCGCGGCCTGGGGGAGCCAGAGGTACGGGGGATGCAACTGGCGGCAGCCGAGAGGATCTTACTCTCGAGGAAGGCGAGGGCCTCACTGACGGAGGGAAAAGCAGGAATTGATGGCGAGATCGCCGTGCCCCTCGCGTATGAGGCCCAGTCTGCTCGGGCGAACAGCCAGCGCGGGCGGACAGAGGTGGGGGGGAGGAGACGGGTCGGGGTAAGACACACTGGGAAATGGTCACTGCCGGAAGAATCCGGCAGGACCTCCCAGGTGAACTCCGTCACGATTTCGAGGGAAACCAGGGAAAGGTCGATACAGGTGAAACTGTCGTGGGCCGAGTGAAGGCAGGTTGGGGAGCCATCGTTCAGAAAGGTGAACTCGAGCTCGTCCATAAGGGAGAGAAGGGTCCCGGAGAGAAAGGTGGAGCAAACGTCCCCCAGGCCGGGTCCCGACTGTTGAAGTCCCCGAGAATCAGAAAAGGGCGGGGAAGCTGAAGAATTAGGTCACGGAGAGAATCGGGTGGAGGGCGTACGTTAGGGGAGAGATAAAGAGAGCAGACCGTGAGCTGGCGCCCCAAGGAAAGGCGCACGGCCACAGCTTGCAGGACTGTACGGAGCGGGAGGGGGCGGAAAGGGACGGAGCGGTGCACGAAGACCGCGGCGCCCCCCCTCCCCGCCCCATCGAGAGGCGGGGAAGGGAGCCCGCAGTAACCGGACACTCGAGGGAGGGAACGGGATCCCAGAATCGTCTCCTGAAGGCAGAAACACGCCGGACACCTGGAGGCCAGGAGAGAGGAGACACACTCGAGGCCTACCAGGAGCCCGCGGATGTTCCACTGCAGGAGCGAGGTATAGGGAGGGGT
This sequence comes from Bathynomus jamesi, assembly GCA_023014485.1. Taxonomy (NCBI): domain Eukaryota; kingdom Metazoa; phylum Arthropoda; class Malacostraca; order Isopoda; family Cirolanidae; genus Bathynomus; species Bathynomus jamesi. The sequence goes on from JAJOZX010000335.1 coordinate 1,203,397, forward strand.
AGGAAGGTCAGCGTAAAGGATGGTTATGGGGTGGGTGGGCCGATCGGGCGGCCGGAGATTAAAGAGGGAATCGGAAAGCCCCGGAGTTCAGCGAGGGACGCCGAACGAGGGCGAAGGTGAGGGTCACCCCGACGAGGGGGCGATGTGGAACCAGACGCCGGCAAGTCCTCCAGAAGAGGAGTCTCCCGGACGTCCGGGGGAGAGCGATGCAGAGAAGGGGATGTGAGAGGTATCCAGAATGCCCCTCCCTTCACCGGAGGTGCGGGGGAGGCAGGACTACGAGGGGGAGTGGAAAATAATACCTCACCCAGAGGCATTGGCAGGTCGAGGAGAGAGATGGGGCGGGTCAAGCGCGGGGGCGTGCACGTCCCACCCACGCCGACCAGGCGGGCGAGTTCCCCTCCAGTGGGTCCATCGACCGGGCCGGAGAGGGGTGTATCTCAGCCCCCACCACGAGGGCCGTCGGGGACCCCAGGGGGGAGCGTGCATAACGGTTGCGCAGTGGGGACGGTGAGGAGACCGGGGCGGTAGGGCGAAGGGGGCGTTTGTGTTTGGGAGAGGAAGGTGATGCGAGGCTTATGGCTTCGAACCTTTCGGGGTCACCACTGGCGCGGCGCTTGCGGCCCCTACCCCTCCGTCGTGCGGCCCGCATGGGTGACGGCGGGTCACGATCCGGAATGGGGGTGGCCGAAGGCGCCGGTGGAGAGGGCGTAGAAGGGGCAGGGGGGGTTGCCGACGAAGCATCGGCGTTCGCGGAGGGAGCACGTGGGGACGCGCTGGTAGTACGGGGAGCCGCGGTAGGAGTCCGCTGGGCGGCAGAGGATGGACTGGGAGTAGCGGACACGGTGGGTGGAGGCGCGTTGGGAACCGCCGGTGAGGACGGGGTCCGGGAACGGAGAGCCTCGGCGTACGAGGCACCACGCCGGGCCTCGCAGCCACGCAACCGGTCCCGCGCCTCCCGAGCGCTGAGAAACTCTGATGAACAGAGGGCCCGAACCTCCCTTTCAAGGAGGAAGGACGGGCAAGAGCGGGATGAAGCAGGGTGTGGGGAGGGCCGCCGCAGCGGACACACAACGGGGCCGGCTGACGGCAGGAGCTGCTCACGTGGCCAAACCTATTGTACTGAAAACAGCGCGTAGGATCTGGCACGTATGGTCGTACTGAGAATTCGCACGCTCGTCTCTCACCAAAGCCCCAGAATACCGAAACGGGGGCACCAGTGAGTCGAAAGTGAGGAGCAGGCGAGGAGAAGGGGCGGTTGGGGACCGCGATCTGTCGGGAAAGCGGTACACCCTCACAACACCCTGGGAGGCGAGGTCAATCTGGAGGTCTTCCACCGGGATGGGTAGAAGACGAGCAGCGTAAATTGTGCCCTGGCACTGATTGAGGCGGGGGTGGGGGGACACCGTAATCCCGCAGCCCAGGACATTGGGGATAGCGAGCAGAGAGGAGGTTTCGACAGAGGAACGCGACCTTATCAGAATAGAGCCATCCCTCTGGGGCCGAAGGTCAAAACGAGCCGTCCCCGTCACCCCATGGATCGCTCGAAAGAGGCGTTCATGGTTAGTGGGGAGGGGCTTGGAGGAGGAGGGGCGGAGGACGAGGAACTTGTCCACCGTCCTAAGGCCGAGCGAAGACGTCGGGCCAAACACCACCGGTACTTCGAGGGGACGGGGAGACGAGAAAGGCGGACGGCGACGTCGGGTCCCACGTCCCCCAGGGGCCGAGGGGCCGGGGGCGATGAGGCCCGACCGGAGTGGGAGGCGACCGGGGCCGCGGGCTTCCCACCTGAGGGCGAAAAAGCAGGTGGGTCCCTATCGGGACGTGGAATATGGGGGGATCCAGGGGTCGGGGGGTCCACTGCAGGTCCATCCGCCACTGGCGGGGGTCGGGCAGCGGCGCCACGAGCCTGGGGAAGAGAGGGAGAGGAGGTGTCGGCAAGAAGAGCAGACGGGGTGGGCGAGGGCTGCCGACTGCCCTTACCAGACCCAAGGTCCAAAGAGGTAGTCAGAGGGAGGTCAGATGCACAAGCCGGGTCGTCAACGAGGTCCATTAGATTTGTAAGTGTTTCCATAAAGAAAATTTTTATTGTTGTTTCGCGCCCGGGGCCGCGGGGAACCGATTACCCGGGGCCCAAGGGGACCAAGCGCATGCCGGCGGGGGATGGGTGCCTCGTCCCATGTAGGTACCCCCGTTTCAAAAGGGGCCCTTGCAGCGTCGAAAGTTCTCCCCCGCCGGCAGCAAAGACCAAGGCCCCCCAGGGTCCCAGGCCTGGGCACCCTACCAGCCAACTTAGTCCGGCCCCGGCCATGGGAGCGAGACCCCCAGCGACCAGCCCCGGCAGCCCACGAAGTGAACAGAGAAAGCAGAAAAAACAGAGGGGGCAAGGAAGAGGGTAAAGAGGGGAAGACAGGAAAGAGGGGGCTGTAGGATAGCAGGGTATGCTAAAAGTCCACTTCGCAACCGGGCGGGGGACCCGGCAGGGCCCCCAGCCGCGGCTAACCCCCCTCGCCACATGGAGGCAGGAGCCCGCGGGCGATCCACCCCAGAAAGACCGCCCGCGGGGAGGGGGATATATATATATATATATATATGAAGTAGAGAGGTGTCCCGCTTTTGGCTCCCGAAAATAGTCATTTTAGTTTATAACTCCAAAAATAGAAAAATGACCCGCTTTTTGCTCCTAAATATATGGTCACTTTAATTATCCGGATATTACACACTTTATGAAGGATGCAGATGACGTGGTTCCCAAAACTTTGCAAGCATTTTTGGATACCGTTATCCTAAAAAGCAGAAAATGCGAAAAGGAAAAAGTAGCAAAACAGTGTACTGCAATAGGCCTACTGGGGGAAACCACTAAAAAAGAACGCGCCCAAAACTCTACCTCAAAGGTGGTGTGGAAATGAGTTTGCATTATATATGTTAATTTCTACTGAATGAGTCAGAAAACCTTTGAAATCTGCTTCATGCAAATGTTTTTCACTTAACCGAATAGAGAATTTTCCGCTCTACAATTTCAACTACTGTATATGCATTTTTAATGAAAGATTTGGCGTTTGTGAGTTATTTGCCAAAAACTGAGCACCAGAAGCAAATTTCTCGCTGCACGCTGAAAGTCTGTTCCCACTTCAGACGTGGATTCCACAAAAACTGTAATTTCTACGGGAAAAAAGCATATACACAATCTTGTTCAAAATTACATTTCCAACATTTTTGTCTATATGCAGTTTTATCATCCGATGCACCGTTTAGCACAACACAGCGAAAAAGTAGTCGCAGACCCCCCTCAGAGGGGGTTGGGAGTAAAAAAAGGGGGGATGCTGCACTCGGACGGAGGGGAACTCGGATAATCTCTAGGAACGCTTCATTTTTCAATATTAAACATACACTCATAAAACATATACCATTTAAAAGTTCACATTTTTCCGAGTCTAAAAATGTAGTAATCCAAAAGTATCAATAGCAAATAAAAAGTAACGATTTAATTAATTGTTTGACGCGTGACGTCATTAACTACATTATAAGGTTGGCTAAGTTATAAATCTTCAGTCTGTGTTGTAAGATGGTATTTTTGGTAATTGTTACGCTAACCTAACCTAACATGAATATGTTATTACATTATCATTTGTATAATTTAGGTCTCGGGGGTACGGGGGGCGGAGTCCCCGTAAAGATCACGCATCACAAATTGATCGGTATAGGGTTTTATATTTAAACCTAGTTACTTTTTATTTGCTATTGATACTTTTGGATTACTACATTTTTAGACTTAGAAAAATGTGAGCTTTCAAATGGTATATGTTTTGAGTGTATGTTTAATATTGAAAAATGGAGCGCTCGTAGAGATTTACTGGAAACTCATTTGATCTTTATTCGTTTTTTGACCCAGTCTCTTTTTATAATGAGAGCAAACTTTTCTGGTCAATTTTGAGGTGTTCTGCACGAATCTGCTATCCATTTCCTGTGCAAATGCGTAGTTTTCGAGATATCGTCATCTTGAAAACTATGCATTTGCACAGGAAACGGATTGCAATTTCGTACAAAAGACCAAAATTAACCAGAAAAGTTTACACTCATCATTTTCGTTTAAACTAACGAATTTAAACGAAAAGATCATGACTTGACCTAACCAATCATCAAGGGCGTATAGTTAACCTAACCGGTATCACGTACTGAACTGTCCGCGAAACATTAGGACTAATCAATTTGTGATGCGTGATCTTTATGGGGGCTCCGCCCAGGCCCGGATCTAAAAGAATGGGGGCCCGTGGCTAATATTTTTTTTGGGGGCCGATTTGGCTACAATTTTTATTGTATAAGGATTATAAGCTTTGTTTACGAGGAAAATTAAAGGTTTTCAGAACAAACATATTACTTTACTTTATTTATTGTTTTCAGAACAAACATTACTTTACAAATATTTTACTTTATTTTACATATTATATTTTCCTGAATTAATAATTTTATACACACCTACCTACTGATTATGAGCTGGCAACCGATTGAACCGACGAGCCTTTTTTTGTGCAAATTCATTAATAATATTTCGAAAATCGACTTCTTTGGCCAGAGCATGTTCAACACAGAGAATTGCCAGTGACTGTAATCGCTTTTGCTTCATTGTTGAACGTGTGCAACATTTCAGTCGCTTTAACTTAAAAAAACTCCGTTCGCCGGTACAATTGGTCACCATCAATGACAAGTACATTCTGTATGCATTTAAGACATTGGGGAAAACTTCTCCAAATTTGGAGGCCCGCCTCAAATGCGGGGCCCGTGGCTGCAGCCCACATAGCCCACCCCTAGATCCGGGTCTGGCTCCGCCCCTGTACCCCCGAGACCTAAATTATACAAATGATAATGTAATGACATGTGCCAACCTTGCATGGGTAGTCCACTAAATTTTGCCTGCCCTTAAACTGAAATTACATTTATTTTTAGGATTTTTTTTACGGCACCTAAAGACCTTCTGGTCTTTTCTTAAAATACAAGCACTATTGCATTTCGGGCAGGTCACGGATGTCTTAATTATTCTGTGATTGAAAAAAGGTCTAAATTCTTGTCTTCATTGAGGGCAATATGGTGGATCATGTCTTCAAAATCAAATATGCATAACTAACACGTCATACTTCGTCACAAAAAAAAAAAACTGAACAGAGTTCAACAGATGAACAATTGCTAAAAGTGATTTATTTGTAAAACAGGACAAACTGAATTACACAGAAGTAGCCAGAATCACCAAAAATAGGAAATATTCACCAAATAGTTGATATATATATATATATATATATATACAGTATATACAGTATATATATATTGAAAAAACACCAAAAATAGGAAATATATTTTAATAAAAAAAACACTTTATACAAATGTGCACAAGATAATATATATATTTTCTTATTCAGTTTTGATTGGTTATTCAATATATATTGCTGTTATAGCTGGGTGTGACTGGGTCAAAAAACGAATAATAACCCTTTATTTCTATAGCCTTCAGGTGTATGCATGCAAAATTTCATCTTTTTATAAATTTTTTCCACCATTTGCCTGTTTTCATGCTAATTCGACTGGACTAAATTGGCTTGTCGCACTGGCGTAAAGATTTCACTTCAAATTTTTTTTGTATGAAATTATAGCGAGCGTGGAGTGGACTAACTAGATATAGGTAGGCTTTGGGAACACGAGGTAACGCCAGCGGCTATGAATTTAAAAGTCGAGACAAGTAGCATTACTATTAGTAAAAGGCAAAATAGGGTGTGGTGCCTTCTCCTTATAGTTTTGAATAGGCTACAGCCTTAATGAAAGGCATACACAAAATATATCTTTAGTGCTTCACTTCCTAAACACCATTCAGTTTATTTTTGGATCAAAACTTAATCGGATTTTAATACAAAATTTCAGTGTGTTTACACGGAAGGTACTTCATATACATCATATTTGTGTTGAAAGCTAATATTAAATACAGTTAAATATTTCATTCATAAGCAGATATCTAAATGGTTTTATATATATTATACACACACACGAGTTCTTTGTTTTAGTTCTTTTTTTAAACGAACTTATAGCCTAGCTCAGAATAAAAAATAGCAAACTAACCTTTGAACACACACACACACACACACACCTTACCTTCGATAAAAATATATTTCTCTTTCCAACTACCAGCCTAAGTATTTTAGCCGATGAACGCTATCGTATTTCATATAATTTCTGATCTAAATTTATCGCCGTCATTATTATTTAATATTTTTAAAGTATGTTTTTGTCTGTCTTAACATAAAGTTATTATTAACACCAAAACTTTTTTAACACTTAACGCTTATTTTGAATGGGGGAAAAACACTAGAAGATTATTTTAAACAAAAATTAACACGATTTATGGAAGTATACAAATCACACAATCGTACTTTTGCGTCGAAATCACTAGAGGCAAAACCGATAGAGGAAGACGGAAAATACTGCAACCGCTTATCACTCCCTCAAGCAGTAGACTGAGTCAGTTTTTTACTTTACTTCGGTTATAAAGAATAATCTCTTGACTGTCTATTATGTCTATTATATGCCTTCCTCACTGTTATAAATGGATTTTTAAAAAATCTGTAATACTTTCTTTACAAATATTTATCTGACAGCTTCCTTTTTTATAATTATTTTCAAAACAGATTACAAGATCACTTCCTGTCAGAAACGTTAAGGATAACTTTTCTTTTTTCTCCCTTCCTTAGTAGGATCAGTAGGCTGATGCGACTAATAATAAAGAGTTCTAAGTTATATGGACTAAGGCCCCAGGGGTGGCGAACCTTTTTGCAGTCGTGTACAGTCGTGTGTGTCTATTATTTTTTACTAATTTTTTGGATAACAATTTCTATGCTTAGGCGTGCCAGGCAAATTTGATCTCGTGCACAAATGGGCACGCGTGCCACGAGTTCGTCACCACTGGACTCACTAGGCTAAACTACTTTGTGCGGTAATACAAATTATTACCATTAATTTATATCTTAATGAAAAACATTACCCAGTTAACAAACTTAATAGAAAATAGTGCTTGCGAGTAAACTTCACCCTGACAGATTTAAATATGCTTGTTAGTCCACTCAAGTGTTCATTATGTAAAGAAAGTTGAAAATAACCTTGATAATAGTAACACTTCTTTATTGGTGCGTTCAAAAGAACTTTTGTGCAATAATAACCTTTCGATATGAAATGGAACAGCCATGACTTGACTTAATAATCATTACAGGTTTAATATTCAAGTTTAGTTTATGCACGGTATCACTTTTACTTACACAGTTAGCAGGTTACTCATGCAAGTATAAATTGTACACACACAAACTGCGAATACACACATACACACACACGTGGGCGAATCCTCGTGCATGCATATCAGTTCATGGGTTTGGCAGTGGGAATACAAATCAGAAAATGGTTAAAAATAATGTTATGTACCAGAGAAAAAGCTTTTGTGTAATTACGAACAAATGTATTCATAGTAATCCTACAGTGAATCAGCAATATATATATATATAAGACGGTGCATGGAACAAGGAACTCTTCTAGGATAATTAAATCCACTACAGTCCGAATAAGTAATGGTAAATGACAATTACTATAGTTTTTTTTTTCATGGTGCTAGCCCGACATGGGCAACGGGTCACTCGCAAAGAGGTCCCAAAAATATAGCTTCCCTCACCAGCTTTGGGACAGGATCTAGGGTTTAAAGCAGCCTAGCCCAACTACATTTAGAACCTCAATATAAGTCGGGCTAGCATCATGAAGAAGAAAAACTATAGTATTTGTCATTTACCATTACTTATTCGGACTATAGTGGATTTAATTATCCTAGAAAAGTTCCTTGTTCCATGCACGGTCTCTTTGTATCATAAAAAAACCTCAGGGAACCATCCTGAGTTCATTCCCATCTTGAAACGGACATATTATGTGCCTTGAAAAGTGGACGCTCAATTCTGCCAGTTGAGGTTCAAGTTTTGGTTTTTGGCTAAAAATATAATAGTTACCCCCTTTTTCTTGATGTATTCAATCTGACGTGAAGGCAGCGAGTCTTTTGCTTATATTGAGGTTCTAAATGTAGCTGGGCTAGGCTGCTTTAAACCCTAGATCCTATCCCAAAGCTGGATTCTATCTGCTTTGCAGATAGCTGGTGAGGAAAGCTATATTTTTGGGACCTCTTTACGAGTGACCCGTTGCCCACGTCGGGCTAGCATCATGAAAAGAAAAATTATAGTATTTGTCATTTACCATTACTTATTCGGACTATAGTGGATATAATTATCCTAGAAGAGTTCCTTGTTCCATGCACGGTCTGTGTGTATCATAAAAAACCTCAGGGAACCATTCTGAGTTCATTCCCATATATATATATATATATATATATATGATACAACTCAGAATGGTCTCCTGAGAAACTTTTATGTTACACACGGACCATGCATGGAACAAGAAACTCTTCTAGGAAAATTAAATCCACTATAGTTCGAATAAGTACAGTAATGGTAAATGACAAATACTGTAGTTTTTCTTTTTCATGATGGAAGGCCCAACGTGGGCAAAAGGTCACTCGCAAAGAGGCCCCAGAATATAGCTCCCCTCGCCAACTACTTGAGTGAAATAGTCGATGGCATAGTAAGTATTTAAATGGGTGAAATTTCGAATCACCTGAAGAACAGGGCCCCCAGCCTTCTTTAGTTAGCCTTATAAGGCTAACTAACGAAAATATCACGACCTAACCTAACCAAGCATTAGGTCAACTGTACTCCCTTGACGATTGGTTAGGTTAGGTCGTGATATTTTCGTTAGTTAGCCTTATAAAGCTAACTAAAGAAGGCTGGGGGCCCTGATCTTCAGGTGATCCGAAATTTCTTTTGAAATACAATGCGAATATAAAAAGTTTAAATTAAAAAAAAAATTTAATCATTAGATAACGTTTCTTATTTCATTTATTAAGGAATAATAATCGACTTTAAAGGAAACAAATTCGACGGTGGCGCCCACTGGTGGCAGAAGTTGAGTAACTGAAATATTTACTGGAAAATTAAGGTATGTTCGCTGGGCATGAGACCCCAAACAACAATCAGCCAATCACTTAATTTTAATTGAAAATTGGATCTACCCAACCCCATAATCCCGTGGTTTTGAACCCATCAATTTGAACATGTACCCTACTTGTGCAGTTGAATGAGAAGATATAATCATGGTTAAGAAATTTATTCATAAAATTACTGACCATGCCGTTCTCGGCGCGCGCGCACACACACACACACACACACACAATTGTTAACTGGATTTAAGTAATTTTATTAAAAAACCAACCAAGCAAACAACTAAGGGATACTTAAACACTATTGAGTATGAGTTTCGGTCTGAAGCTTCCCCGGAAGACATAGCCTTTCTGAGGACTTCCTTGGACTCCAACTCCAACTATTGGGTATCATCTTATAATAGAAAACAAAAGCAGCTAAATATTACAGACTTTTCAGACGTGACATGCTTCATTAGTTAATTTGTTTTCAGTATTTAGTTAATGTATTGTCATTTATCAGCCACAGAAAATTACAATACTGATCTTAAAAGGTACATAAATTATACTTTTACAAAAAAAAAATCGCAAATGAAACCCATACTATTTAATATATTTTAGAAATAACCTTATTGGCATACATTTAATCTTTAATTTTCCGGCAGCATTTGAAAAGCATTCGACCATGTGGAAATGTGTCTCCGCATTCAATACGCAAATACATAATAAAAATCATTCATCTAGATTCAGAGTGAAGAGTTGTAGAAATTTATTGCTGTTATCCCAAAATAATTGACACTCTATGAAAATGGGTATTTCTCTTTTGATTTTGCGTACAATAGTTACATTATGAAAGGACAAGGAGGGAACTTGTTAATTTCAGTGAATCTGTAGTTTATAGCAAATGCCTCTACTATACGCCCGCAATTATCTTTACACCGACCCTTAACTGATATGAACAACAAAAAAGTCTTTACTTATTAAATAAGTGAAGTGGTTAATACAGACATCTTTTAGTCTGAGGCATACAGGTGTTTAAAATTTAGATCCTAAGCCGCAAGCGGATAGCCAATAATAATAATAATAATAATAATAATAATAATTTGGCATGGTCCTTTAAGTTTTCTGATAGGCCTATGCCAATTTGCATTTAGACCCTCAACACTCTATTCAAGTCACCGCTCTGGGCCTCGAAAGTGAATAAATTCTTTAATTGGTTCACCATCAAAAACGTTTGGAGACCCATGGTTTATAGTAAGATAAAATAATGGTGAACAAGAAACACATCCATTCAGAAATAAACAATACTGAAATAAACAACAAACGAAAATAATATTGCATACATTGTCTGCTGTCAAAATTTGTTTGTTTCAATCTAAATGACATCGCGTAATTTTATTTCTCAAGGAGAACCTCGGCTAACCAACCAGCCACCCTCTTTACTTTGAATCCATGTCGGAGATGAAACGGAGATCCATATCTAAAACGATGCAACGCCCAAAGCAGATGTCGAAGAATCGCATCCCACAGGACTGAAAACGGGTCTGCGTTTTGTCTTTCCCGTTAGTGGCAAAACATTCATTTTCAGAACTTTGAATGAAGGACTTTAATAGAGTCAACCAACCACCACAGCATCAGACAGCTACGCGGGGAATCAAGCAGGAATTCTTTAATTGAGAATATTATCCTCGACATAACTCATCACCGCTTCAGTGTCTCTTTTCAAATCAAATTAATTAATCTTTTCCTCCATCCTTCCTTCAATTCAATTCAATTTCCTGCTTTTTCTCTTTCCTGTCAATCATAATCGAGAGAGAGAGAGAGAGAGAGAGAGAGAGAGAGAGAGAGAGAGAGGACGAAGAGATGGTACATGTTTATTTACAAACGTTTTGGAAATTTTCATTCTCCATCATCAGTGCTAAAATTATAAAAGCAGATAAAAAAATAAATAAATATAATGAACGGAAACTTATAAAATATATTTAAATAAACGTGTTATATTAATGGTGTTTGTATTCAAGTAATTAAAATTAAAAATAAAATAATATAAAATACAGAAGAGTGATCAATCGTCAAATATAAAGTAAAAAGGGAACAAAATTGAAAGGAATCTTACCAGGTTGTTATTGTCGGAAAGGGACTAATTAAGCGGAGGGTTGGGAATGATTGGCTGTTGGAAGGGGTCCATATTAGAAGAGTTGGAGCCAGACGGAGCGATGCTGGATTTCTTCTCAGTGGTATGATATGACAGTTTATTTGGCTATGTTTAGGTTAAAGGCAGAATTATAGTCGTTGAGTGTTGGTTTAATACTGAGGATGTATAGGGACTCCAAAATGCGGAGGTCGGTTAGATGGTTGGTTGTGTTAATAATTTTGAAATTGGAGGGAAATAGTGGGTGGTTGTGAAGGTGGCAGTGATCTCTTATTGCTGATTTAGAGAGTTTATTTAAGGGCTGTGATGTTCTGGTAGAAATATCGCGATGCTCATCCACTCTTGTTTGATATTGGCGAATGGTGCTGCCAATATTAAACACCATTAATATAACACATTTATTTAAATATATTTTATAAGTTTCCGTTCATTATATTTATTTTTATTTTTATCTGCTTTTATAATTTTAGCACTGATGATGGAAAATGAAAATTTCCGAAACCTTTGTAAATAAACATGTACCAATTGTACCATCTCTTCGTCCTCTTATTCCTCGCTAAGCTACGTTTCCCTAAGAAGAAACCCTTCAATCAAGTTTTATATATACTTCGTAACCTCGTTGCAGTTCCGTGCGTTGGTCTTTCTTCACACGAAGACTAAGTTGGCGGCTCCGCCTCTAGGCCTGGCTTAGTGGAGGAGCGAGTTGCTTTCTTGCGCTCTCCACCGCACATAGCCAGGTACACCCGGCTCATCTGGTACAGTACTGAGGCAAGCGTCTAGTCTTCTTTTGAAGACTTCAACTTTGACCTCTGTCACGTTCCTGAGGTTCTTTGGAAGCTGGTTAAAAAGTCTTGGGCCCCCTGATAATCAAAAAGCTATTTTCCTTCAGTGTTGAAGAGGTCCCTTGTAGGGCCTTTAATTTGGGAACACTACATATTCTGCCCTTCCTATTTTCCATTGTCGTTTGGATGGTAATTGGGTTTAGTTTAAGGTTTGGTACAAGTTTTTCCGATAATTTTCCATGTGCAATTATGGTGTACCTCTCTTCTTCTTCTTTCCAGGGAGTACAGATTTAGTTTACGTAATCTTTCCCAGTAGATAAGTTCTTTGCAGCCATCAGTCTTGGCTGTGAAGTGTCCCTAAATTTCTTCTAGTTTATTTTCTTCCTTTTCATATGGGGACGTCAAGACTGAGCAGTATTCAAGTTTTGGTATGATCACTGTTTTCAACAGGGGAATCATTGCTATCTTGTCACTTTTTTAAAGGTTCTTAGTATCTGTCCCGCTATCTTTTTTGCTTTGTTTGTCGCTATCTGATTTTGTGTCCCGAATTTCGCATCATCGGTCATTATAACCCCCAAATCAATCACTTTCGTGCTTCTCTGAATTTCCTGTCTCTCTGGGGCATAAGTTAAGTTCCTCATTTCTATCATATGTCCATATCTCAAGAGCTGAAATTTCTCGATGTTAAATGTCATGTTGTCTTCTGACCATTTGTATATTTTGTTCGTGTCCCTCTGCAAGGCCTCCACCTTTTTTGCATCGCTGATTTTTCTGCTGATCTTTGTATCGTCTGCAAAGGATGTTACTATACTATTGCTGTTTACTTCATTGTCTATGTCTGTTAGCATGATAATGAATAGAAGTGGGGCCAGTACTGTTCCTTGTGATACTGAGCTGCGTAATTCCGATTCTGATGATGATATACCTTGAATTTTGACGACCTGTAGACGTTCTCTGAGGAAGTTGTAGATCCATTTTCCCACTTTGCCTGTTATTCCCATATGTTTCATTTTATGTGTTATTATACCATGATCACATTTATCAAAAGTTTTAGCAAAATCCATGTGTGTATATATCATCGTAGTTGTCATTGCCTTCCAATGCATCTAGGATATTGTTATAGTACTCTAAGTTGTGATAGGCATGATCTTCCTGATCGGAATCGTACTGATTTTCGTTGAATCTTTCCAATGTCTCCAAGAAGTCATAGATTTTCTCTCTAACTATGCTTTCAAATATTTTGGTGAGGTGGGACGTCAATGACACTGGTCTATAGTTCTTTGCTCGAGATCTATCCCCTCCTTTATATATAGGGGACAGTGTTTGCTCTTTTCAAGATGCTCGGTATTTCTCCAGTGTCTAGGGATCTTCTCTGTATCCAGTATATTTTATTTTTAGTTTTTAATCAATAAATCAATAAAACATTTCATTTGTCCGGACCTGCAACTGAATGTGATTTCATTTGTCTTATAGCTCGCGCTATATATATATATATATATATTAGTGGTGGGCCGGATATCCACATCATTTTTAACATCCGCATCCGCACTTCTGACTGCGGATGTTATGCGGATATTACCTCTAATAAATTATGCAATTTACAATTAAATTAGCTTATAAAGTAGCTTATAAGGCCCAGTCATGCACATTTCATGTAAAGTATTAATTAATTATTAATGAACAAACACATATATAAACCTCAAAATATAAATACTTGGTAACAGAGAAAATTGAATGAAACTTGTTTCATTGAATTTTCTGTGGCTAAAACTCTTGAGAAAGTTATTATTTTTATCATAATGAAAACATTAATATTAATTTTAATTCTTTTGCATTGCCTGCCATAATAGTAATATCACGAAATTTGAAAAATTATGTCATATATTCATAATTCTATATTATATTGATAGATTAACTAAATATCCGCATCCGCGGATATTGAAATTAAAGATCCGCATCCGCAGATGTTGAAAAACTGACATCCGGTCCACCACTAATATATATATATATATATACATACACACACACACACACACACACACACACGAGTAGACAGGGTAGACCAAAATTATAGCAATACAGTAAATATATCACCACAAAACTTCTCAGTGTGTCCACCGTTGAAGTCTTTGCACAATTGCAATCTTACTAGTACCGATCGGCAAACTCATCGGCATAACTCTCTGACAAGTTCCGCAATGATGTATCATTGAGAGTCGGAAGAGTTAAATACGCAATGTCATTGACTGAAGCCCATAAAATGAAGTCAGGCGGAAGCAAATCCGGACTCTACACCGCCCGAACTAAAAATTTCTTTTTTTTTTCCCCTGCAATTATCGCATTGTACTTCTTCTTGTACAAGGTTTAAGATGCTCCTAGTACAAACGAGGAACTTCAGCTGCTTCTGGTAAATGGTATACCACTTTACAAGTTGAACTCTTTCACGTAAACAGCCTCTCAAGTTTCCAAAATATAAAGAATAATAATCTATTTGAGCCTAGTTGATTAAATCGTATAATTCACTTCCTGAGATAAAAGGGGCAACTACGAAGCTAATGTGGTCGAATTGTAAAATTTTAACAAGTGGGATGGTGGTAAGGGTGAGTAAGGTAGTGGGGTCCCGTGAAAATTAAAAAAAAAATGGAATTGCATAATGCTACATTTTGGCGACTTTTCAGGGAAAGATACGCAGCCAAATCATCAGTTTGTTATTGTTTGTTGTTTTAGTTATTTCCATATTTTTTAATGAAAGTAAATTATGACACCTGATTTGGAACTTATATTTTGAAATACCGTGATAAAATCCATTTTAATCGCAATCAATTCCGGCCCTGTTCCTTTCCCTTTATCACAACACATTATATGACCATAGAATATTTATTTTAAACCATTTAAATCGTATAAAAACATAAATATATTAGTCTTTCAATAAACAAAAAAAAAGTAATACCGAAATATTTTATTTTACTTTCTGTGCTTTAGTCGAAATTCAACATCTGACTGGTTTGGTGTCTCGAACAGTGGAATGCACATTGGCAGGAGAGGTGTTTTGAACAGTGGCAGGCAGAGTGGCCGGAGAGTTGTCTTGAATAGTGTCAGATGTAGTTTCCTTCAAATAATTCTGGGGGAGAAAACAAACTAGTCTCTCTATAATATTTTCCAGATAGATTTGTAGACATGATCCGCTTTTTTCAGGGATCAGTGTTCTAGACTCCATATTTGTTGCCATCTTTTTTGTCATCCAACTCCTGGTGTAAAAACGTGGGAAGAATTGTTCAAGGAGAGGGCCAACACATCTCCTTGTACAACTCCACATAGAACATAATATATTTTAATTAGAATAACATGATCGATTCATGCAGTTCTTTCTCTTATTTTCTCAGATTTTTTTTTTCCATATTTTTAGGTTGTTGTTAAAGCGTATTTTATTTAAATAAGAGGATGCCATTCCCCCTCAATTCGAACTCTCTCTCTCTCTCTCTACCTTACCTTATGTTGTTTCGTGCGCTGGTCTCTCTTCACACGGAGGTTAAGCTGGTGGCCCCGCCTCTCTCTCTCTCTCTCTCTCTCTCTCTCTCTATATATATATATATATATATACAGGGTGTCCATAAATTATTCACCCCATTATAAGCCTTAATAAATTCGTTATTATAGGAGCTATCTTAAAACGGTTTGCGGCAATTAATAACACAACTCAAGAAATTTTTTTCTTTATTTTGCAGAACATCCACTAGGGGCACAATGGCGACAGTGAAGGAGAAAGCAATGTGTGTGCTGTGGGAAACCAAATCTCCAATTACTGTACAGAGACGTTTTCGGGAGGAATATTAGAAAACTCCACCAACAAAGCAATCACTCAAGCGATGGCTGAAACAATTTCAAGAAACTGGCAGTGTGCTACATCAGAAAGGAGCTGGTAGGCCTAGTGTGTCTGAAGATAGCAGGAATTCAGGAGGCGTTTATCCGAAGTCCTACAAAATCCATCCGCCGAGCAAGCCGAGAACTGCAAATACCGCGTTCAACAGTGCATAAAGTGGTTCACAAGAGGTTGAAACTTTATGCCTACAAATTGCAAACCTTGCAGAAACTTCTACCAAATGACAAACCCAAACGGGTACAGTTTGCTGTTGACATTCTTGACCGTATTGATGAAGATGAGCATTTTTGAACAATGTCATTTTCAGTGATGAAGCGACATTCCATCTGTCTGGTAAACTCAACAGACACAACTGCCGTATATGGGGATCAGAAAATCCGCATGGATTTATTGAACACGAACGCAACAGTCCCAAGATAAACGTTTGGTGTGCTCTCTCCCATAACCGTGTGATTGGACCATTTTTCTTCCATGAGAACACTGTGAAGGCTACAAATTACCTAGATATGCTTGAATGGTATGCTGCACCTCAGCTTGAGGATATGCAGCCCTGTGTGTTCTTTCAGCAAGATGGGGCACCGCCACACTAGGGATTAGAAGTGCGGAGGTTCCTCACTGAAAAGTTCCCTTCTCGTTGGATCGGGCGAGATGGCCCTATTCCATGGCCTCCTCGTTCCCCGGATATCACGCCTCTGGATTTCTTTTTATGGGGCTACACAAAGGACAGAGTGTATGCAAAGAAGGTTAATAACATCACAGAATTAAGACACCGGATTGAAGAGACATTAGCTTCCATCACGCAAGACATACTTCTTAATGTTTGGAACGAAATCATCTATCGCCTTGATGTTCTGCGTGCTACCAATGGGGCTCACGTGGAGGTTTACTGAATTAAAACAAAAATTTCTTGAGTTGTGTTATTAATTGCCGCAAACCGTTTTAAGATAGCTCCTATAATAACGAATTTATTAAGGCTTATAATGGGGTGAATAATTTATGGACACCCGTGTATATATATATATTATATATATATATATATATATATATATATATATATATATATGATACACACAGACCGTGCATGGAGCAAGGAACCCCTCTGGGACAATTAAATCCACTACAGTCCGAATAAGTAATGGTAAATGACAAATACCATAGTTTTTCTTTTTCATGATGCAAGCCCGACGTGGGCAAAGGGTCTCTCGCAAAGAGGTCCCATAAATATAGCTTCCCTCACCAGCTATCTGCAAAGCAGACAGGATCCAGCTTTGAGACATGGATCTAGGGTTTAAAGCAGCCTAGCCCCACTACATTTAGAACCTCAATATAAGTAAAAGACTCGTTGCATTCTAAATGTAGTGGGCCTAGGCTGCTTTAAACCCTAGATCCATGTCCCAAAGCTGGATCCTGTCTGCTTTGCAGATAGCTGGTGAGGGAAGCTATATTTATGGGACCTCTTTGCGAGAGACCCTTTGCCCACGTCGGGCTTGCATCATGAAAAAGAAAAACTATGGTATTTGTCATTTACCATTACTTATTCGGACTGTAGTGGATTTAATTGTCCCAGAGGGGTTCCTTGTTCCATGCACGGTCTGTGTGTATCATAAAAAACTCAGGGAACCATTCTGAGTTCATTCCTATATATATATATATATATATATATATATATATATATATATATATATATAGGGCGTCCCAAAAAAGTGTATACACACTTTAACAGCTGATAGCTCAATTGATGTTTCTTTCTGTCCAAGTTAAACCCATTAGAATTAATAATGGCAGTCAGACTAAGCTTTGAACAAAGGAAATTCATTCTAAAATGCTACTGGAAGTGTGAAAACGCAGTTGAAGTGCAAAGACAGTTTAGGAGGGAGTTTCAAACAGATCCACCAACGCGACTTACCATCACTCGAATTAGAGATAAGTTTGAAGCCGATGGAACTGTTCAGAATGTCCACAAGAAGCGTTCCGGAAGACCACGGACATCGACAAGCCCCACAAAGCAAGAAAGAGTACTGGAAACGTATCATCAAAGTCCAAGAAAATCTGTGCGGCAAGCGAGTCGTGAGGTAGGAATTTCAGAATCGTCTGTCCAACGCATTTTGAAGCGCTGTCAATGGAAAAGTTACATTCCAAGATTAGTCCATGCTATTAATGAAGATGATGATCCGGACCGAAGAGTGGAGTATTGCGAGTGGTACTTGGCACGATGTGGATGTGGATTGGACGAAGGGGTTTCGTAGAATACCCTCCGCGTTCACCAGACCTCACACCACTAGACTTTTTTTTATGGGGATACTTAAAAGACAAAGTCTTCGCTATAAAACCTGCAACAGTCGCTGAATTGAGAGCAGCCATTGAACGAGAATGCACACAAATACCAAACGAAATGTTTCGTGATGTTTGCGATTCCATTGCTTCGCGTTATCAGCAGTGCCTGGACCAGAACGGACGTCAGTTTGAAAACAGGCGTTGACAAAACAATTAAATAATGTCTGTAGATTCTATTACATTTTGAAAATGAAATGTATTTTAATAAACACTGCCTTTATAATTATTTAAAGTGTGTATACATTTTTTTGGGACGCCCTGTATATATATATATATATATATATATATATATATATATATATATATATATATATATATATATATATATATATATGGACAATGAATAATCAATATTCATTTTTACATAATAACCAAAATCGCTTAACGCGAGTTTGGATAATAATTTTACTTGTAGCTTCCTATTTTTGTTCGTGTCACAACCCGACGATCTACCATATCTATGGTTTAGTCGTATCCATTTTTCCATTTGTTATAGAAGTTATTATAATTAATTATGATTGTCTTGCATCTCACCCTCGACCCTAGATTATACATACACATTGCATATAAGAGGATTGGAACCCGTAGTTGTGCTTCTTAGTCCTTGATACCCATTCTGTCTTTAATTCGTTTCTTTTAGGTCCTCCCAAATAATGACTTACAGTTATACTGTACGTATGACATAATGTGAATAACTATGACGTCATAAAGTAACTTAATTCTCTTCACGTTTTCCATACCTTGAACACTGAATCACGTGTTTAGTATTTGGACATCTTCCGTATTGAATGTATGGTAAATTCCTTAATAATAATAATAATAATAATAATAATAATAATAATAAAAAGAAAAAAAAAACTTCATTCTCTATATATCATTATTTATGTTGTTTCCTACCTATTGTCTACTGATACCTATCAACCTATCAGTCCATATTTTACGCGTCTCTATATTACGCACACAACCTATTGTATTACGTACATGTGCGTTCACCCCTCACAAGACATTCATTAGGCTTACAGTAGTTGAGTGGTCGAATTCGTGAATCACAGCAGAATTGAACGTTTCTAAGATAAACAACATCTTTCGCTCTGATCCAAATTCATAACATATTATAATGTAATATAACATATTATGTTGTATATAAATTATCTTGTCATGTCTCATGTACTTGTGTTGTACTAATAACCATATATAATCTAACCATATAATCTGACCATATAATCTGACCATATAATCTAACCATATAATCTAACCATGTAATCTAACCATATAATCTAACCATATAATATAACCATATATATATATATATAAAAACACTGTAAGAATGGTAACGACGTAATGTACTTCAATGAAACTATAATTGAATGTAATGACTTTATATATAATGTAAGAATGTACTTTAATAGAACTGTAAGGGACAATCATAAGCGAATGGGAAGTAATCCATAATCGAAATCATAATTGTAATAAACCCAAACAAAAATGTACTCAGTCGTGTACTTCAATTGTACTTGTGTACGACTATGAAATGATATCGCCTTCAGAAATGAAGACGCGGCAAAAAAAAAGAAGATTTTTTTTATTTTTTATTTATTTCTTTTTAATTTTCATTTGGAATCTTTCAAACATCTGATCGTGTTTAAAAGGGGGGAAACTTAACCTTCCACTGCCGTCCCCCAAAATTCAGGCTTATATTGTACATGTATTTGTAAAATGAAGGACACTTCATTACGGCTCTCTGCTTTGGTCACTGCTAAGAGACTCCCCTTGTTAGCAGCCTCGCTGCGGGGAGGGGGCAGAGGCCCCTTGCCTCCTTAATATTTTTAGATTCCGGCCTGAGCTATGGTCGAAAGAGGTCGAACCTCTACCCCTGTAAATTCAGAGCAGTACCTGTATATTTTTAAGAAGTAAATCACAGCAAGCGAAACTTTTTATTTTCCCCCTCGAGTTGGGCTATCTTCAGAGGAATTTAGTCAGTAAAGTAGAAGTATCAGAGTATTATTGAAAGAAAAGAAGTAACAGAGTGTCGACCCCATAAAGCGAGAGAAAAGAATTAGAAAGTTATAGAAGAAAAGTATATAGAAGAAATATCCGTTGCTTGCCTCCGTAACTAGAACCCCCGTCGATCCGAACCAACCCAGGGCCATAGACGGAGGGGTTAACATATATATATATATATATATATATATATATATATATATATATATATATAATAAAAAGCCAGTCCTCTCTGTCTGTCCGTCTATAGACACCATGTATTTACTATTAAGTAATTCTGAACATAGAAATGAATGCGCTTTGCTTTGTTTCAACTTTTCACTCTATAGCTCGTTAAGATTTTCATTGCTGCTTTCTTTTATACAATTTTATACATTGACCAAATAATTGACCACCCAATTTACTGAGGCCGAAGTCCTCAGCATCGCAGGTCTAGCTAAATGGTCCTGTAGGGCTCACTTTGGCTAGTATATATAATATTCCGCAAGAAAAAGTGAAACCTCCACTCCGAGCACTTACGAGTTTAACTCCTCTTTAGTTTCTCTGAAACTTTGAAATGACCTTGAAAGTACTCGAAGTGGATATTTCACTTTTCCTGCGGGTTATTTCTGAATGAAGTAGTTCACGCGTTTAATGTGAATCTGCCATACACACACACACACACACACACACACACAAATATATATATATATATATATACTGTTCCTTTCAAAGGTTTCGTACAATGATTCCTCATTTCACGAAGGTCAAGCTTGTCGCTCCTCCTCTCGAGTTGGCCTGGTGAAGTAGTGAGTTGGTTTCTTGTACTCTCCACCTGACAGCCAGGTACGCCCGGCTCATCGGGGATTGTTCCGAGCCAGGCGTCTCATATATATATATATAAGCTAAAGCAGTGGTTCTGAACCTGGGGTACGCGAGGGAATCTTAGTGGTACGCGACGGGGTCCTGAAAATATAATCCTTTTAATTTTATATACGCTTAACAAACATCCACAAGTCACACAGTCGTAAAGAAAGTAAAAATTCCTCTATGCCTCTCGAAAATCCAGAAAATCCCTTGAAAGAGTTCAAAGGTCTACGGAAGAAGAAAAAGGTTCAGAACCGGTGAGCTAAAGGAAATATGAATTTTGAAGATTGCCAAACGTATTTATTCAAGCTTTTCAATATGGCAAGGCGTGCAAGCAACAGTTGAAGCAAGTTTAAGGTATTCACAAGAAAAATAAAACCACGATTTTCACAAATTATTTTAATAAAATAAATTGTCAGTTACCACAAATAAAAAATTATACCGAAATTACGGTGATCAGAACTTTCTAAATACCATGTATCATCAAGTGCGGCTTGAACTCCCGCTTGAGTTTCACATCATCTTTTTCTTTCGGATGGAAAGTATATAATTATGAAATTAGTTCAAATTACTCACATGGACCTCGTACAAATTCGCCTTGATTGAAGAAGCGAGTGTGTCCGATATTTCTCAGTTTCACTTGGATACATTTAACCATTTCTGTGGAATGCATAATTTTACATGAACTTTTGAGGTCGTTTTTTGATGAGCAACGTTTTGAATCACTGAATAGTAACAAATACAAGTGAAAAACCGGCCTGGCATCCGATTTAGACCCGCGTGTGCCGTGTAACCATGATAGCTTAGCTGTTATTGCTAAATATAATATTATTGTAGTATTTATTATTAAAATACTGTAATAAAATTAATGTAAAAATTCTATAAAATATTTCCTGATAATCTCCCTTTCTTTAAGGGAGAACATGTCAGAACAAATATCTAACAAATCTTCGCGTCCTTGAGTGAAGTGACAAGATACCTTTCGGGCGGTCTCGGGTGTCAATAACTAACACAACTGTCAAATCGCGCCAATGGACACTCATCAAACCTTTGACATTCATACACTAGACGCCTTAAGACAACAAACAAATGCAAACAGAAAGCATTATCTTCATAAAAAAATGCTTTATCTAAACCTACTCATGGATTCTTTGAAGTTAATTAAGGAGTGGTTGATGTCATTCTCAAGTAACGTCTCTATATTCACTCCTTTAAATCTGCGCTATTTTTTGTAAATACAAACATTCCATTTCATACACAGTGCATTAACATATAGTTATACATTATAACTAATTTATAAGCAAAACTATGTCAATACTAATAGTCTAAGAGAAACATAGTTCATTTTAAGTTTTTGTACCTTAAAAAGTACTAAAAATAATTCAATGAAATTACATAACTGTTTTACGGTAATAATTAATCGGTGCAAATAATGTTTCCCAAAATACAGCTTAAATTCCTCCGGTTTCGGTTGATTGAAGTTTTTATGGAGGAGCTCAGCCAATAAGGCTATTTACACCCTCCAAGACCAAAACACCTTGTTCCACGGGAGAACTTCCGCTGTTCTTACATCAAGTGCTGGGTCTATTATTATTGGGATGAGACAGAAATAGAGAAAGCACACCATTATCCTTTTCAGTTCTGGGGCCAATTCCAGAACACTCGGAAAGGGATGAACATGAGGCCTGTTAGTTCTACGAAACATGAACTGAAAAATGGAACCAAGTACTAAGTCAACAGTAACAGCCAGATGGAGTAACTAGGAGGTAACTGATTAATAAACCTGTGGGAATGAAAATCAGTATACACTGCAAGATTTAAAACTCTTTCAACCGCCCAGATGCCACTACAAACTTGAATATTTGGTCCATAGTGAAGTGTATCAATGGGGGAGAAAAACTATCCCCACCTAATAGGACTGATAAAGTAAAGTCCCTGACACCATATTGCAAAAGAGAGAATCTTAATTTTTTCCTTTGCCTAGCATAACATGGACAAAAAAGAAAGAAATGGGACAGTGTGTCTGGTAAATTACAACTAACACATAATGGGGAGAAGGCTAGTCCAATCCGGTGTAAGTAAGCCTGAAGGCCTACATGGCCAGAACGGAATCTAAATATTAGAGAAGCTTTATAGTGGGAAGATGGTACAGGCCAATTTCTTGTGCCCCAAGAAGGCTTAAACATTCCATAGAGAGTGGAGTGCTGTAATCTCTCCCATTGGGTTTTGTAATCATTTTGCACTGCCACTTTAGCTACTGCAAAACCCTCGCCTGGGTGGAAATATAGCGAAGTTATAGTAGGGAGGGAATGAGCAGCCCTGGCCAGTGTATCAACCATCTCATTACCTGTAATTCCAACATGGCTCGGAACCCACTGGAAGGAAACCAGAATACCTGAAACAGAGTGGGTCTTCAGTAAAGAATGGATGGAAGTTGTTAAAGCCAGATATGTAGTGAGTGTGGGTGAGTTGATCAGGTGAAGAGAGGTCTGGGAGTCTGTAATTATTAGGACATTACAAGCATTACTTCTGGATACCAAAAAACACAATGCCTGTTGGATGGCAAATAACTCTGCTGCCTGTATACTATGATTGGGGAATAGTTTCCAGGAAAAACACCTTTTATGATTTGAAATGAAAACAGCTGATGAACAAGATGGTCCAGGCACATCTATCTTAGATCCATCAGTATAAATATACAAGTAATCTGGATACTTCTCTTCCAAGTATGCTGTGAAACACTGCACAATCACTTCTTTGGGGACAGGAGGTTCATATAAAAATGAGAGAGAGAGAGACAGGTTGGTACCTGATGCAATCTCCAAGGTGGGAAAGAAGGGAATACTGGAACTGTAAAAAATTTAAAATGTAATTGATACTTATTAAGAAGTTCAGTAACTCTAAAGAAGAAAGGTGGCTTATTTGCCACAGTCCAGTCCACTGCAAGGATCAAAGGATAATCCACCTCGAATGACTGACGTAACAGGTGGGAAAAGGGGGAAGCCAGAATATTGAAGTACTTCCTCAGTGTAGAGAGATCTCTATCATACTGAAGGGCATGGAGACCAGTCTCACCTGCAGGGCAATAATAGGAGTTGATGGGCGGGCACCCAAAATAAGGTGTATGCCAGAATTATGCAATGTTTCCAGTTTCTTCTTCAAGGTGAAAGAGGCTGAATCATAAACAACATCAGCATACTTTATTTTTCCTAAGATAAATGATCGGTAAAAAGTGAGAAGCGTAGATCGATCTGCACCCCATCGATGAGAGGCAACAGATTTTAACGAGTTTAGACGTTTCGTACAAGATGTTACTAGGTAGTTAATATGACAAGACCAAGTCAGTCTGGGGCTGTCAAGGACCACTCCCAAAAACTGGTAGGATGTGACCATAGCTACTGGGGTGTTACTAATTTGGATAATAGGATTCACTGAAACCTTTTGATGTGTAAAGAACATAATTTTAGATTTTTCTTGATTCAGGGAAAGACCAGATTCTGCACCAAGATGAGAACTTAGCTGTTGCTTTTTGCAACATCTGTTGGGCTTCTAAAGGGGTGTCAGCTGCCACATAGAAAGCTGTATCATCAGCAAACTCTGATGATTGAACTGGATCAATACTTGGCATATCGGAGAGATATGCTGTGAATAACAATGGACTAAGAACTGAACCCTGGGGGTACACCCTTTTTAAAGGGGAAAGGTGTTGAGTAGACATCATTAATTAGCACCTGAAATGTGCGGTTAGACAAGAAGTTGTCCAACCATCTTAGCAATCTACCATGAATCCCCAAATTGCCTAACTTATAAAGTAGGCCAGTATGGGAGATGGTATCAAAAGCTCGACTGAGGTCAAAAAATATAACAAGAACATATTTTTTCTGTCGGAGAGCTTGGCGTATGAAAGTTTCCAACCTCAGAAGTTGATCCACCGTGCTTCTCTTCTTACGGAAACCACACTGCGAATCTCGAAAAATATGACACGTTTCAAAAATCCATAGCAACCGCTGATTGACCATCCTCTCTAGTACTTTACCCAAGCAGGATAATAAGCATATGGGACGATATGAAGATGGACTTGAAGGGTTTTTCTGTGGTTTGAGGATAGGAATCATGATTGCCTGCTTCCATGATGAAGGATAGACCCCTGTGCTCAGGCTATCATTGAATGCTGATAATAGAAATGGCAAGTACTTCAATGGAAGATGACTAAGAAAATATTTATGTATATTATCCAGTCCCATTGCACCACCTCTTGTATGTTCACATTGCCTTAATGAGAATTGTAATTCCTGCAATGTGAAGTCCAGGTTATAATCTTCATTGTAATCAAGAAATAAGGAAGACTGCATGTCCCTGCAAAATTCCTCATCTTCAATAACTGCTACAGTCCCAAAAAATGAATGGAAGAAGGCCCCCAAAACGTCTGCTTTGTCACGTACATCACTTAGTATGGAACCATTTACAACAATAGGGTAAGTGAAGTGTGAATCTGTACCCTTAATGATTTTCCTAATTTGAGTCCAAACCTCAGTGGAAGGTGTAGTGAAACTGAGGTTTGAACAAAACCAACTCCATGAAATTCCCTTTGCCTGACGAATAGTACGACGAGCTATAGCAGTTGCCTTATTTAGGAGGATCTTATTATATAGAGTTGGGTGATGAGAATAAAAACGCCGAGCCCGACGGCGGGTGGCCACTGCCACACTGCAATCCTCTGTCCACCAGCATTTGTGGTATTTAGGAACAAAATTTCCTGTTGTCTTCTTCAGTGTAGAGGTACTTGTTTCCACTAATAAGGCTGTAAAGTGTTGTATTTTCTCATCTAAGGATCCTTCTATAGCAGGGGCATCCGGAAGTGCTCTAGACCAAATTCTCCAATCTATGTCACGTAGTTTCCAAGTTGGACGTCGTTTATGAGGAGTGGATACTGGTGAAATTTGCAGAGCAGTGAGGACAGGAAAGTGGTCACTACCCAGGCTTCCACCAATGGCCACAGTTAGGAGCAAACCTACCTCTACATAATGAGAGATCCAACGTTGAATAACTTCCATTATTAATGTTAAATCTTGTTGGGAGATCTACTGGAGTCAATAACACAAAATCCGAAGAAAGAATAAAATTAAATAAATTTAAGGCCGTTGGTGTTGGAGAACCATACCTGTATCCCAAGCCCTGTGTCTACCATTAAAATCACCACAAATAAAAGCTTGTTGACCGAGTTGACCAGCATAGTGTTCAATTTCTATAGTGGTTAATGAAAGGTGTGGTTGTAAACTGTGAGTATATCTAAAGTACCACTGTTCACTTTTAAAGATAAAGCAAGGACCTCAAGAACTCCTGCTGGAAAGGGATGGAGAGGTAATGGTTGAAAGCACAAATCTGAACGAATCAGAAATAGCAAACCCCCACCCCCTCGGCCAACCCTATCTGCTCTGATCTGAGTATAATTAATAAAAGTAGGCTGGAGCCTTGAGGTTAACCAGGTCTCACAAACTGCCACTAAATGGGGTTTTTTGGTATAAATAAAAAGTTTAAATTCTGACAAGTTAGATTGGAGACTGCGGGCATTCCACTGAGCCAACAAGAGGTTAGAAACCTTTGAATATGAAATGTTAAGTGGGTTTGCGAATTTGGACATGACGTTTCTGTTTGGGCATAGGCTTAGGTTTCAGTTTATCAAGGAATTTTGTCAGCTGGTCAGTTTTGAGGTCAGTGTGAAAAGCGTCATTAAATAAAGAAACAAAATTGGATAATGTACTGAAAGTCTTCTTGGAGAGACTACTACCACTCTGAAGGTGTTAGAAAATCTAGAAGAGGAAGAACCATTGTTGTCCCAAGGCGATATGATGACTAAGCTGATTGATGCAGCATTGCTTGTATATATTAAGTATCTCATAATTGTAAGGTTAGTGAAAAATTCACTTAATTTAGAGCTAGCATTTTTGGGCTCTTGTGGCATCATTGTTTGGGCACTCTTGTGGCATCATTTTGGGGCGCTGCGCGTCTTTTCTACTCGTTTGTGGAATGCCGTACTTACAGGGTGTGGTCTTATAGAGAGCTCTCTTGCAATTCAGTTTGGTTGTTTAGATACAAGATTGTTGCATCGTGCAATAGTGCAGGTTGTGTTGTTGTTGCAAGGTTGAGAAAGAAGACCATAAATAGTGCCCCTTTTGCTTTTACCTTAAATTCATGCAACTGAGGCCTAAGGTAGGCCCACATCGAGTCAGCAACCCTGAGGTAGGACCTAATAGGACCTCAAGTCCGTAAGTTTTTAATTTTAGCTTAACTTGGGCTGTAGGTTGAACTGGCCCTTTAGAACTTGGCAGGGCCGGATTTAGGAGTGGGCAAAGTGGGCAGCTGCCCATGGGCCCACATATTGACAAGCCATTATCAAAATAGAAAAAACCCGAAACTAGAAAAACCCGATAGATGATCAACAAAAAAACACGCGCATCCAATACCACTGTAGTACATAAACTTTTACCAATTGCTATTTGTTGTGTACTGATTATTATTTTGTTTTTATTACTCTTTTAGGCCTACTCTCACTATAATGGAATACCCGAGTAACCCGAGGCTTTCATTTTTTGCAGAAATGAGTGGAATGGACAGACACAAGAGTGCACGATGTTTTGAAAGTGTATGTATGTTAATTATATTATGAATCTTATGGATGACTTCAATTATGTCTTCCCCTAAGGTAGGGGGGCCTCCACACGTCTAAATCCGGCTCTGGTTCAACTTGGCCGTTCACGGCTCAGCTGGGATTTTGAACCCAATAAATAAATAAATAACATGGTCCTTCAGAACCGGATTCTAGCCCGAGACTGAGTCAGTGACTATTTTTCGGCAAAGTTCTGATTGTGCAAATTCTAGCCCAAGTTAGGCCTATACGGGTTGAGCATTATTGAGTTAAGGTCCCAAGTAGAAAGTTTGGTCGCCCAATTGCGAAACTTGGCCACTCGTCTGTCGTTGTTTTTGGCCTACATTTTTACCGGCTTGGTTAATTTTGGTTTATTATTCGTAGGCGAAGGTTGCAGACTTCGGTGCGCCAGTTACTTGGGTGGAAAATTTGGTATTCTATACTGGTGGTTGGTAGTACCCCACCCAGCAATTCAGTTTATTTGAAAAAAGCAAAATTTGCGTTTGATCAGTTTGGTTAAGTATTTGCCAATTCAGCTCATTTGGCATTGAGCCCAATTGTTGTTTGCATTGAAGATGAGTGCATCTGAATTGAACAAGTTTAAAAAAGGAGAAGCGCCTACAAAGGTCTAATTACAAAGGTCATTGCCACTATAGATTCTGCCATAGAGCAAGAGGATTTAGCTTAGTGACTGCGCAGCTTTCCATATTAGAAACTAAAAAGGTTGCTCTAAGTGAAGTAAATGTTAAAATTGAGGCTCTTATAGAAGAGGATGAAATAGAAAATAACATAATTTACTTTGAAGAGATTATTGATGATATAATTAAAGTAGGCCACCGAGCAAAAGAGTTTAGCAGCTCAGTACAGTTAGAGACCAGGTCTAATAATGAAACACAACACTCAACAAATGTGTTTGTGAAGTTAAGGTTAACAGATTCAGTTCAATTACCGAGGCTTGTACTCAAAACATTTTCTGGGAGTATTCAGGAATGGCAAGGATGGGCAGACAGTTTTCAATCAGCAGTTCATTCTAGTCAAGTGTTAAGTGCGTGGAGAAGTTTAATTATTTGCAGTCCCTCTTGGAAGGGGAGGCAGCAAAGACAATAGCAGGATTAGCATTAACAGAGGCTAATTATAATGTGGCTTGGGATATATTAAAGAAACGGTTTGGTAAGCCAGAGATCTTAATTAAAAGCCACCTCCGTGAACTTTTAGCTATACCTCCTGTTAATAATCCTAATAGTGTCAAGGAGTTACGGCAGTTATATGATGAATTTGAAGTTAGAACTAGGTCCCTGGACAACTTGGGTGTAGGAATGGAAAGGTATGGTATAATGTTGGTACTATACTGGAGTCTAAATTGCCTAGCTCAATTTTGCTTGAATTAAGTAGGGGACACTCTACAGAACATGTGTACATCCCCCTTCAGCAGATGTTAAGTCTTTTAGGCACAGAATTAGCAAGACGAGAGGGAATTGAGTTTGCACAGTGGGATGTTAAACAAGGGGACAAAGGCAGGCACAGCACCAAAGTTTCTACAAAAAGGAATAGCCCAGGTACAGTGTCAGCTCTACATGCATCCTCTGAGAATAAATTAAAGGGAATCAAGGAATGCATATTTTGCGAAGGCAACCACAAGTCATATAAATGTGAGGTGGCTGAGGCTTTACCTTTTGAGGAGAGAAAGGACAGGGTAACTAAGTCCACAGCATGTTTTAAATGTTTTTTGAAAGGTCACAGAGCAAGGTTTTGTAAGTTTAAAATTTTGTGCAAAAAATGTCATGGCAGGCATCAGCCATTATTGTGTGAAAACACTCCTAGTAGGCCTACCCCAGAAGTAGAGACATCAGTGGCACATGCCACTGCTATGAAAGGGAGTAAAAGTAAAGGGGGATTATTGCAAACAACTGCAGCCTTATTAATTGGGAATGATGGAGAAGCTACTGTAAGAGTGTTGTTTGATAGTGGTAGCCAGTGTAGCTTTATTAAGATCAGAATTTCCAGAAAATTGAAGTTTAAAAAACTTAAGAGGGAGAATTTAAGAATTTCTGGGTTTGGGGGTTCCGTTCAAAACCGAACCAAATTTAAGAAGGTAGAAGTTCTGGTTAAAAAATATTACCACAAAGTCCCACTATCAACGTCCAAGCTGTAGAGATTGAGGAACTTTGTGCTCCAGTCACTACTTGTTTAGATATGGCATGTTTCCAAGAATTGCAAGTTAAAGGAATTAATTTGGGCAATAATAAGTTTGAAGGAACAGAAGATATTAGTCTTTTGATTGGAGCTGACTATTATTGGGACTTCATCACTGGTAATATTGTCCGCACATCTCGAGGCCCGGTAGCTATTGAAAATAAGCTAGGCTGGATGCTACATGGTAGCTATTGCAATGAAATGGAAGTTAAGCTCTTTTTGTTAAGATTGAGGAGAACAGCCATGGTTTGGAAAGGCATTTGAAAGCGTTTTGGGAACTTGAATCCATTGGCATAAAGGACAAACAGGCAAGTACAGTGAACATGATGTTTTAGAGCAATTTGAAAAAGGGATTGGGTTTAGAGATGGTTGCTATGAAGTTGGCCTCCCTTGGAAGGATTCTTGCAAACCCAGTTCAAACCTTCAGCTAGCTAATCGGAGGTTGGAGACTTCATTGTACAGGCTAAGAAAAAATGAGTTGTTAATTGAATACAATGAGGCCATCCTAAGCTATGTAAGGGAGGGCTATGCTGAAAGGGTGCAAGGTGAGCTGGTGAGCCAGGAGGCACATTATCTGCCACACCATGCAGTGGTACGGCGAGACAAAACTACCACAAAGGTGGTGTGTCCTTGAATGACTGTTTGGATGCTGGGCCAAATTTAAATGCAGATTTATTTTCCTTGTTACTGAGATTCAGGTTTGGTAGAGTAGCATTGACTGCAGATGTGAAGCAAGCCTTTTTGCGGATAAAGTTAAAACCAGAGGACAGAGATGCAGTAAGGTATCTGTGGGTGGATACGAAAGACTTGTTGGAAAATGAACCTAAGGTTCAAGCATATAGAATGAAGTCAGTGTTGTTTGGCCTCAGCTCTAGTCCATTTCTGTTGGCAGCTACTATGCAGTACCATTTTAAGAAATATTCTGAAGTCTATCCTAACACTATTGAACACATAAGGAAAAATTTTTATGTTGATGATTTGCTGTGTTCCGTGGATAATACAGAAATGGCTAAACAGATATTCATGGAGGCTAGAGCTATAATGAGGGAGGCTGGCATGGAGCTTAGAAAATGGCAGACCAATCATTCTCAATTACAAGAGTTTATGAGTCAGTCCTGTGTAGTACCTGATGCAGCAGAAAGTATTGAGGATTCTGGTATTAAGGAGTTGTGGGCAATAGACGCAAAGGTGCTAGGCATTGTTTGGCAGCAAGATGATTTGTTTACCTTCAATGGGAAATCTTTAGTAGAGCTGGCTGAGAATGAGACAAGGTGGACAAAACGTACAGCTCTTAGTTTGGCTTCAAAGGTCTTTGATCCTCTTGGATTCCTGGCTCCATTTGTGATAAAGTCAAAAATTTGGTTTCAGAGCCTCTGGGAAATTGGACTTGGTTGGGACCAAGAGTTACCTGATCATATGGTGGTAAGGTGGAAATATTGGTTCAAAGAATTGGCACATCTTGGAGACATTGAAATCCCAAGATGGTACTTTGGAGAGTTGAACAATAGTCCAGACAATTTGGAGCTGCACATCTTTTGTGATGCAAGTGAGGAAGCCTATGCAACTTGTATTTATATAAGAGGCGCATTGCAAGAGGAAGTAAGTTGCAGGTTGGTTGCTGCAAAGAGCAGAGTAGCACCTTTGAAAAGGCTTTCTGTTCCAAGGTTGGAATTGATGGGTGCAGTTATTGCTAGTCGGCTTGCAGTTACAGTGCAAAAGTCTTTGGCCCTCTATGAAATTCCAAGCTATTATTGGACAGACTCCACTATAGTTTGGCACTGGTTAAGAAGCCAGGCAAGGAAATGGAAACCATTTGTTGCCAATAGGGTGGAGGAAATTCAAGCGCACACAGATCCCAAGCAATGGAAGCATTGTCCAGGCACCCAAAACCCAGCTGATTTACCAACACGAGGAATTTCAGTGAAAGATCTTGCACAGTCAAGTTTGTGGTGGAATGGGCCAGAGTGGCTAAAACTTGGAAGTGAAAACTGGCCTTCTAATCAGCCTATTGTAGGAGAATGCCAGGCTGAAGAAGCATGGGTGAGTGAGTGAGAAAATGCACTGTGAACAGTTGTCAAGTTATGCAGCAGGACCCCATATTGAGGCTTGAGGACATTAGCAGTCTGAAAAGGTTGTTAAGAGTGACAGCATGGGTATATAGATTTACCAACAATATTAAGGGAGAAACAAGAAGGGAAGGAATTCTGAACAGTAAGGAGATTCAGCAAGCCAGGAAATACTGGGTGGTATATGTGCAGAAGGAAAAATTTGGTGAAGAGAGGGAATTGCTCACCAGCCGTCCATTACAGGTTCTACCAACACATTCTGCTCTCAAGGGTTTGGATGTGTTTTTGGATCAGGATTTATTGAGAGTAGGAGGTAGACTACAGTTTTCTGGGCTTCCAGAGGAGAAAAGACATCCAATTTTGCTACCTTCTGGGGGCACTTTGTGGACTTTTGATCCTGGATACTCATCATAAGCTGTTACATGCTGGAGTTAGAGAAGTGATAATAGAGATCAGACAACAGTTTTGGATTCCCAAAATTAGACAAGTAGTAAAAAAGGTCTTGCATAAATGTGTGGTTTGCAAGCGTTGGAGTGCAAAGCCTTATTATGAAAAGGTGGCTCCACTTCCAAGAGAACGGTGTGTCTATACTGCCCCATTTGATGTAGTGGGAGTAGACTTCGCAGGTCCAGTCTATGTGTATGAGAAGGGGAGTCTAACAAAGGTTATATATGTCTTTTCACATGTGCTACCACCAGAGCAATCCATTTGGAGTTGGTAAGCAACTTAAGTAGTGATGTATTTCTTTTGGCCTTTAAAAGGTTTGTGAACAGAAGGGGTTTCCCAAATAAAATCATATCGGATAATGCAAAAACCTTCAAAAAGGCTGCAAAGGAACTCCAAGAAGTTTGGTCCTTGCTAAAAGAGGAAGGATTCCAATCCTACTTTCACACCAAGGGGTACAGTGGGAGTTTATTGTTGAAAGAGCACCATGGTGGGGAGGATTTTGGGGAAGGCTAGTGAGAAGTGTAAAGTGTCCATTAAAGAAACTTTTAGCTAATGCTCATTTGAGCAAAGAAGAATTCTGCACTGTTTTATGTGAAGTAGAAGCAATGGTGAACAGCAGGCCTATCACTTTTGTTTATAACAGTATGCAGGATGCAGAGCCATTGACACCAAATCATTTTCTTTGTGGTAAACGATTAACATCAAGCCCCAGTGTGCCAGAAGATTTGCAGCCTATCCAGAGCACTCAAGGAGAGTTAACCAGACGGTTCAGGTACCTTGAAGAGCTACAAGATCAGTTATGGAAGAGGCAGTGGCGGATTTAAGGTGCGCGGGGCCCTAGGCCGGTTGGAGTGCGGGGCCCCAAACTACGCAAAGCTAGCTTAATTAACTGAAATTAAGATTTACACCCCCATCCCCCAGTGGTGACCTTACGGGGCCCTCAAATCAATGGGCGAGCGAAGCGTCAAAATAAATTTACTTTTTAAACAATATTCAATTTATTGATAATTAATTTGCCAAATGACCATTTCATAGTTGAACATTACACATTTGTCAATGATGGGCAAGAATGCAGTCACTCTAAACTTCTCTCTCCCTGTCAGCATAACATCCTCCGCGGAGTCTAGTTCATCGTGGTGACGCTTGCGCTTCCTAATACGCTGCGTGTCGGCGTAGTATGCATCATTACTCGTCACATCACATGGATCACACTTAGCCATAGCTTTTGCTTCAAAGTCATCGAACTGGGATCTCAGGTCTTTAGCAAATTGTAAAAGAGACTCTAGCAGTGTGACAGCTGTGTTGAGGGAGAGCCCCGATTTTTGCAGCTGGATACTGCTACTCTGAAACCTTTCCAATACTGTATCCCAAACTTCAAGAAGAATCACTGTTTCAAGTTTTTTCAAACCTTTGAGAAGACCACTTGCTTCAGCTCTTGTTTCAGCTGGCTGATTCTGATCTGAGAATAACTCTTCCAGAACAATGATGTTTTCTTTGTGTGCTCTACTGAGAGCAGCTACAGCATCTGCTCGTGCTGACCAACGAGTGTCTGAAAGTATTTTATCAACTTTCAACTTCTTATCTTTATTAGTCTCTAGTACCTCACGGTGTCTCCTCCAACGATAAGTAGATGCAACAAGAAAGGAGTACATATTTTGTACCAGAGCAAACAATGACACTGCAGCAGGACAGCTTTCTGCAGCACACTTAGCCACCAAGTTTAAGGAATGAGCCATACATGGTATGTACTCAGCTTCACTACACTCATTCTTGATTATCTGTTGGGTCCCCAGATATTTACCAGACATGTTGCTGGCATTGTCATAGGACTGTCCTCGGCAGTCGATAACTGGAATGTTCTTCTCTTTAAGAAAATCAAGAACAGTTGTAGCAATATCTCTGCCAGTGTGGCTTAGCATGGGAATATACTGCAAAAACCTTTCAACTGGACCTGTAGTAGGCAGTACATAGCGGATTGTAAAAGTAAGTTGATCCATGTGTGAAATATCAGGTGTGGAGTCAATAGAAATTGAGAAGTACTTTGCTGTTTTTACTTCATCTGTTATTGAGGACATAACCTTTTCTGCCATTATTCCAATGACTTCCTCAGAAATGACATGGGACAAGTAGGAAGTATGACCACTACCTTTGTTTGCGTGTTTCTTGATATGTGCTGCCAAGAAACTGTCGTATGTGCTCAGCAGCTCTAGAATCCCAAGATAGTTTCCATTGTGTACTTGTGATAGCGTGGGGTAGACACCCCAGTTAGGTTACTTAGGTTCTAGCAAACAATCAAAAGCACTTACCGGTGCGTTGAATTAGGTATTCCTTGAAGCCTACCGTTTTATTCCTGTGTCCCACAACAGCCTACCTAACTCTCTCGTACATTACCAATTTAGAAGCTATAGACATTACCCCTAACTATACTTAAGTCGAACAACTTCCTACCCGATTTGTTACCTTAGATTCATCACCTAATTTTACTCAGCACCAAAGATTAGGTCAGATAGGAAAAAACATGTCTAGGCCAGACCGAAAGCAATACGAACAGCCCGTTTTTTGTTTATGGCTTCGTCTTGCCATTCAGCTTAGATTTAGTGATATTTACTCTTTAGTGACTTTTAGACTATATACATATATATACATACACGTCACCTCACTCCTCCCCTACAAGTTTAGTCTGTCAGGGGGATGAGGGACCCTAGACAACCTGCGGAGCGGGGTTGATGTAGTAGGATCAGGTGCAACCTGTATAGGCGGGCAAGTTGAACCATTTTCCGGAGGATCAGTTCTCTCTTCCGGAAGACTCTGGTCCTTCTGCACTTCCCGTTCCCATATCTGGTCCTGATGGCGTTTAATAGAACGACCATCTTCTAGTTGGCACTTGAAGGAAACAGGGCCCGTTCTCTCCTGCACAGTTGCAGGAACCCATTTTGGTCCAGCCCCATAGTTGCGAATCACAACTGGATCATTAGGTTTCGCTTCTAGAACTCTCCCTCTTTTAGTGTCGTGGTACAACTTCTGTTTTTCCTGATGGCGTAAAACTCGTTGTTGTAACATTTCGTTTGGACGTAACAAATCAAAAACTGAACGAATTCCCCGGCCAATCAGAAGTTTAGAGGGAGACACCCCTGTCGTGGTGTGTGGTGTTATTCGATATTTAAACAAAATTTATCCAACACCACTTGCATTTCCTCCCCACGAGAATGACGCAAGGCCGACTTGAAAGTACGGACCATGTTTTCCGCGAGACCGTTAGTAGACGGGTGGAAAACACTAGACCGGACATGTCTAATGCCATTTAGGTGGACGAAGGAACGAAATTCCTCACTGGTAAAACAAGTACCATTGTCGGAAACCAGGACTACGGGTAAACCCCATCGAGCGAAAACTGAACGGAGTAAGCGAATCGTTACACCCGAAGTCGTGGAAGTGGTTGGAAAAATTTCCACCCACTTAGAGTAGGCGTCCACCATGACTAGGAAATAAATATTATTTATAGGACCTGCATAGTCAACATGGATCCTATGCCATGGTATAGTAGGCCATTCCCAAGGATGAAGTGGACTTTTCCTTGGGAGATCTCTGTTCTCTAGGCAGCTTTGACAGGAACGAACCAATGATTCGAGTTCTCCATCTAAACCAGGCCACCAGAAATAAGCTCTCGCCAGCTCTTTCATTTTTGTTGCGCCCATGTGTTCAGCGTGAAGTTCCTTCACTAAATTTGACCTGCCTTTATTTGGAATAATCACTCTGTGGCCCCATAAGAGACAGCCATTTTGAATAGAGAGGCCAGACTGACGCTGAATAAAAGGCTGTAATTCACTCTCAACCTTAGTAGGCCAACCAACTGAGCAGAAATGGATGACCCTAGACAGAATAGGGTCTGATTTTGTCCACTGCTCTATTTGTACTGCAGATACTGGAGTGGATTCCAAAAACTCCACCAAGTGAACCCATTCTGTAGGTATAGGTACACAATCATTTGGATTTTCTAAGGGCAACCTACTTAGCGCATCAGCCGTACCTAGAAGTTTACCTGACCGATGTACTAAGTCAAATTTATAGGCTTGTAGAATCAGTGCCCATCGTTGAATCCTACCTGAGGCCATAACTGGAATATTTTTATTAGGTGAAAATAAACCTAAAAGAGGCTTATGGTCAGTAATTAGTTTAAATTCATGACCCCATAGATAGAAATGAAATTTTTTTACTGCAAATACTAAGGCTAATGCTTCACGTTCCACTTGTGCATATCGTCTTTCCGTCTCAGTTAGTGTTCTAGAAGCAAAACAGATAGGCCTATCTACACCATCAATGTGGTGAGATAACACTGCCCCAATTCCATAAGAACTGCTGTCTGCTGAAACTACGAGAGGAAGTTTAGGATCATAATGCACTAGGAGAGTGGACTTTAGTAGTACGTCCTTGGAAGCCTCAAATGCTTCCTTTTGAGTTTTCTCCCATCTCCACTGTTCCCCAGATCGTAATAGCTTATTTAGGGGTTCAAGGAAAGTCGATGCATTAGGCAAAAATTTCCTATAAAAATTTAGGAGACCTAAATAAGCTTGTAACTGTGTGATGTTTTGTGGAGGTGGTGCCTTTTTATTGCTTCTAGTTTATCCACCGTTGGATGAATGCCTGAGGCATCTATGCGGAACCCTAAATATGAAACCTCGTTAGTGACCCATGAACACTTTTCTCTCTTTAGCTTAAGTCCAGCATCCCGGAGTCTTTTTAGAACCGTGGTTAATCTAGTTAGGTGTTCTTTTTTAGTCGAACCTGAAATGAGGACATCATCTAGAAAGCAAAGTACCCCTGGAATGTGACCTAGAACTTGGTCCATTGTCCTCTGAAAAATACCTGGAGCCGATGCTATTCCATAGCATAGCCTATTGTACTTATATAGGCCTCGGTGCGTATTTATGATAGTTAATTCTTTAGAGTTTTCATCTAAACTTAGTTGAGCATAGGCTTGGGACATATCGAGTTTTGTGAAATATTTTCCCCCAGCAAGAGAGCTAAATAATTCATCAGGCTTTGGTATAGGATAGCAATCTAGAAGGACGGCTCTATTTGCTGTTAAACGGTAATCCCCGCATAACCGCACGGACTTGTCCGGTTTTAGTACAGGAACTACTGGGGCAGCCCACTTAGCGTGTGTGACTGGTTCAATAATTTTATCTTTTAGCAGCCTGTCAATTTCTAAATCTACCTTCTCCCGCAGTGCATGCGCAATTGAACGAGCCTTACAAAATTTCGGAGTTACATTAGGATCTACTTCTATGCAGACCTGATGGCCTTTTAGGTTGCCTACTTCAGGCCCAAAAATAGAGAAAACTCCCTTAACAATGAGTCTATGTCAGATGGATATGAAAGTGTATGCACATCTGCCTGACCCCTTGGCAAGATTTTGTCAATTGGCATTTCCAAAGCATCAATCCAATCACGGCCTAGTAGAGTAGGCCCTTGCTCATCCACCACTAAAAGGGTTAAGGGATGAGACAAAGTTTTCTGGTTAAGTGTAACTGTGACGTATGCTTCTCCACAAATAGGTATTTGTATGTCACCGTACTTCTTCAAAATCGTTTTAGATGCATGTAGTTTAGGTGTGTTTTTGAAAATCTTATCAAAAACTACCTTGGACATGACCGTCCGGGCAGCACCCGTATCCAATTCTAGAGGAACTGTAATTCCATTTAGGCCTACCTCTACAATATATGGGCCTGTATTTTCCCCACTTTGCTGCTCATAGAATAGGTACTCCACTCCAATGTTCGAAGTATTTCCCTTTTGAGGATTTATACTAGAAATGTTAAAATTAGAATTTTCACCCTTTGTTTTCTTTGAAAACACACTTTAGCTATGTGGCCTATTTTACTACAGTTTCGGCAAACTGCTTCTTTAAAAGGGCAATCTTTCTTCCAATGGTGTTTTCCACACCCTGTACATGGCTTGGAAGGCTTAGTAGAATTAGTAGGCTTAGTCATATTCGCCTCATACCTTTTTTTGCCTGTCTAGTAGGCTCGTTAGGTCTGCCAGGCCTAGAAGATTTAAAGCTATTTACGTGTTGGGCTTTACTACTATGATTTCCAAAAGCTCTAACATCTTTAGCAGCTGCTTCTCTAGCCGTAGCTATTTCTACAGCCTGACTAAAAGTTAGGTCCTGTATGGCTAATAGGGCTCTCTGGGTAGACTCCTCTTTGAGACCCATTACAAACCTATCTCTTAGCATTTCATCTAATTTGTCCCCAAATTTACACGTACGGCTATGGCTTTTTATTCCTGCAACAAACTCTGCAATGCTTTCATTTCCCGTCTGATGCCTTGAATAAAATTTGAAACGTTCATAGATGAGAACTACTCGGGGTTTGTAGTGATCGGTTAGGGCCTGTACCAATTCCTTATAGGTGCAAGTTTCCGGTGCTTTAGGAGAAACTAGGTCCATAACTAAACCAAACGTTTTAGGGCCTATTATAGTTAAAAAGGTAGGTACCTTCTTA
This sequence comes from Bathynomus jamesi, assembly GCA_023014485.1. Classification (NCBI taxonomy): domain Eukaryota; kingdom Metazoa; phylum Arthropoda; class Malacostraca; order Isopoda; family Cirolanidae; genus Bathynomus; species Bathynomus jamesi. The sequence goes on from JAJOZX010000335.1 coordinate 1,242,287, forward strand.
GCATCCGGAATGGAATTTGCCTCGAAAAACAACCTCACCCTAGTGGCATAAGCTTCGAAGTCCTCCCCATTGTCTTCGTAGGGGCTTATATGGCCAATCACCGACATGCTAGAGCAAAACCGAATTAGACCAACTCACGTGAAGTAGGTTAGGTTAGGTTTAAATTTGGTCTAGTTACTGAATAGTGAATTTTATTAGAGTTAGGGCTGAATAGTGAATTGTATTAGAGTTAGGGCTGAGTAAGAATTAGTTTTAGAGTTAGGGCTGAGTAGGAATTAGTTTTAGAGTTAGGGCTGAGTAGGAATTAGTTTTAGAATTAGGGCGGCGGGACCTACGCTATAGTACGGTAGCTTCCCCACACAAACAAACCAAATCGGACGACCCACTAGTCTGCATCCAATTTTCCAAACAACCACTTGAACCCAATAAGCCAAATTAACCCAATGAGCCAAATTTAACCCAATGAACAAAATTTAACCAAATGAGCCAAATCCCATCCTCGTCGCCAAATGTGATAGCGTGGGGTAGACACCCCAGTTAGGTTACTTAGGTTCTAGCAAACAATCAAAAGCACTTACCGGTGCGTTGAATTAGGTATTCCTTGAAGCCTACCGTTTTATTCCTGTGTCCCACAACAGCCTACCTAACTCTCTCTTACATTACCAATTTAGAAGCTATAGACATTACCCCTAACTATACTTAAGTACGAACAACTTCCTACCCGATTTGTTACCTTAGATTCATCACCTAATTTTACTCAGCACCAAAGATTAGGTCAGATAGGAAAAAACATGTCTAGGCCAGACCAAAGCAATACGAACAGCCCGTTTTGTTTATGGCTTCGTCTTGCCATTCAGCTTAGATTTAGTGATATTTACTCTTTAGTGACTTTTAGACTATATACATATATATACATACACGTCACCTCAGTACTGATCCAATTACTTCATCTTTACCTCGAATGGCTAGCCCGCGTTCGCAAAGTAGCTTTAAAACATCTACACACCTCCTCAATACTGCTTGCCAGTACTCGCATTCACTTTCATATTGTTGTACTAGATTAGAGTCAATACGGGCACCCGCAGTCTTTCGATATATCATTTCGACCATACTTTTCCTGTGCTGATCTGACCTACTGTGAGATTCTATGACATACCTAGCGTTCTTCCAACCATTGAAGCCAGTTGTGAATGAGCTTTCCACCTTTGACATAAGCTTGCAAGCAAAACAATACACTTTACCAGTTGTTTTAGAGTAACAGAGCCATTTAAGATTAATTTCTTGGCCAGATAATGAATGAGTTCGAGTGAATAATGTCTTTGTACAATGACGGGTTCTGTTTAGCTCTTTCACAGCTGACTCTTTGAAGTCACCATCACAGTGTCGACATTCTGCGCTTCCCTTTTTCAACCAATAGTCACACACATTTTCAGTAATTATTTTAGGCCATAATCCAAGATCCGTTTCAAATCCTTGTTCAGTACCGGTATTCATAACTTTCACTTCCTCTTGTGTCTCCTCACTGTCACTGTGTTCAGGTTCAATTGCGCTAACTACACTAGGTTCAGTACTAGTTGTGGCTTCTCCAGTTGTTTCAGGCGTAATTGGTGTCTCTACTGATTCAGATTCAGTTTGAGTTTGTGATTTTGCAGATTCAGATACTGTTGGATATGTCAACCATTGAGTTATTTTTGGTAGTTTTTTTACTCTTTGGTTTACGTCTGCCTTTTCTTGTCGTTTAACAGAGCCAGCTTTATACTTCCTCCCTTGATCACGATCACGACTTGTTGATTTCTCCATTGTGCCTCAGTGCAGCCTCACTGACTTATCCTGAAACATAAAAACATAAAAAAACAAACTATTTACACTTGACCCTCGGTTTAGTATTAATTAATACAGTTTAATTAATTAATTAAATACAGACACTAAACAGTTGTTCGGGTGAAAAAGTCGCTTTATGGGAAAATTCGCCAGCCCCCACCAGTGGCGACTTTTTCCTTAAATATGTATAAAATGTATTTATTATGAAATCTAAGCTAAACTGACCTAACCTAGCCTAAGTACGTTTCATATAAAAAAATTAATTACATTAATTTAACATTTTTCAACTTATTTATGTTATTATAAAGCTGACTAAAACTCCCCCATCCCCATTTATTGACTGGCGACTTTTTCGAGATACGACTTTTACCATTACTTACCACTAAACACACTCACATGTGCACTCCACAGCGGCCTGAATAGAACTAAACTCCCGCCAGCAAAGAGAGTGATACCATAATTATCACTAATCATTAATCAATTGTATTATTTATAGTGGAATCCAACATTATAATTATATGTGAGGGCGCGGGGCCCTCACAGGCGCGGGGCCGTAGGCCATGGCTTACTCGGCCCCCCCCTAAATCCGCCACTGGGAAGAGGTGGCAGATGGAATACTTGCCAGAACTCAATTATTACCCATCAGGCAAGGTAAAGGGCTCCAATGCAAATTGTATCAAGGTGGGAGAAGTGGTAATGATTGGGGATGAAAGACCAAGGCAATGCTGGAAGCTTGGCATAATTGAAGAGTTGTTTGTTGGCAAAGACAATTTAGTTAGGTCTGCACTGGTAAAGACTTCAGGAGGAAAGTTAAAGAGACCTATACAAAAACTCTATGCTTTAGAAATCAGCAAAAACACAGATAGTCAAGATGAAACATTTGAGTTACAGCCTCATGGAGAAGGCTTGGCTAACCTTGCAGAAGGTAATGACAACAATGCCTCTTCGGTGGGGAGTGTTAGAAAATCTAGAAGAGGAAGAACCATTGTTGTCCCAAGGCGATATGATGACAGATCTACAGAAGATCTACAGAAGCTAAGGCTAACAAAGACCCTAAGATCCACTCTAAGGTTAGCCCGAGAGAAAGGAAAGAGTAGCGGTTAAGAGAAGAGAATAAGGGGTTAAGTAAGAGCAATACCTATCACTCATGGGTTAACATTCATTCAGAAAAAGAGGAAAAGTATCTCACCATCATCATCCGCCGGCCACTGCCGACAAGTCAGAAAAATAGTCGGAGAGAATAGGAGAGGGGTGAAAGATGAAAAGAAGTAAAATAAGAACGCTTACAAACCATGCAAACACAGTCTTAACTCACTGTCATACCATGCAAACTACAAACATGCAAGAAAAGAGTTAGAGACATGCAAAGTAAGGAGGAGGAAAAAAAAAAAAAAAAAAAGTTAAACAAAAAGTGGGTTAGTTTACGCTATGAGCTACATATACATTCGTGTTAGTCTAATTTTTTTTTTCTTTTTTTTTTAATAATTTTATTGCTGGCATCACACGCTGGCATGTCACAAGCTGGCATTCATCGTCAACAGACTCATCCTCGAGCACCACCACCAGAGCTTCTGTTGCTAACTTTGTTTTTTAAATTAAACAACGTTAATACCTTTAAAATGTCTGTCAAGACGGTTCTTAAACATATTAACGCTGGTAGAATGAACGACTGACGCGGGAAGATTATTCCATTTATCAATTACTTTAAACGTAAAGAAGTTTTAGCGATATTAGTAATAAAACGCCTGCCACGCAACTTAAATCCGTTATTGCGAGTATTACTATTATCAAAAGTGAACAATTTGTCAAATTTACGCTATCGATGTTATTAACGATTTTGAAAACTTCAATAAGCTCCCCCCTTAATCTCCTAGTTTCGAGTGAATACAGGTCTAACTCATTAATCCTATCTTCATAAGGCTTATTGCGCAATGACGGAATAAGTTTCGTGGCACGACGCTGAACCCTTTCTAACCTATCAATATCCTCACGCAAGTACGGGCACCAAAACTGAACTGCATATTCTAAATGAGGCCTGACTAGGGACTTGTAAAGTGGCAATATAATATCCTTCGATTTAAATTCGAAATTACGCGCTATGAAACCTAACATCCTATTAGCTTTTGCGCAAGACTCCAGGCACTGGTTCCTAACCTTTAAATCCTTAGATACGCGTACGCCTAAATCTACTTTCTCGTCAACGCTCGCTAACTCCCTATCATCCATCGTATACGCGTAATTATTGTTGCGAGAACCTATATGCAAAACTTTACATTTGTCTACGTTAAATTGCATCTGCCACTTATCTGTCCACTCCATAATCCTATTTACATCGTCTTGAATCCTATTTCTATCGTCCTCGTTAACAACCTTACCGCCTATTTTAGTATCGTCCGCGAATTTTGACACGTTACTAGTCAATCCTACATCTATGTCGTTAATGTAAATTACGAATAGCAATGGGCCTAACACTGAACCCTGTGGGACACCGCTACGTACATCTAACCACCCTGATTCACTACCATTAACTACGACCCTCTGTCTCCTAGCACGAAGCCATTCTTCTAACCAGTTAGCTACCTGACCGCGTATACCGTGCGCTTTAACCTTCGCAATTAGTCTCCTATGCGGAACTGTATCGAACGCCTTTTTAAAATCTAAATAAATAACGTCAGCTGCTCTATGCCTATCGTATTCGCGCACTATTTCGTTATAAAATTCTAACAAATTAGTTAAACAAGACCTATGGCTGGCGTCGAAACCCATGCTGACTACTATTAATCAAATCTCTACTTTCTAAGTGATCGATAATACGATCCCTAACTACGGATTCCAAAAGTTTACCTACAATTGACGTTAAGCTAATGGGCCTATAATTGCCAGCTACCGCGCGGTCGCCTTTTTTAAAAATAGGCGTGACGTTAGCTAATTTAAAGTCTTCAGGAATAATCCCCGTTTCGAGTGACTGATTAAAGATCTTCGTTAAGGGGCCTACGATAACTTCTTTCAAATCTTTCAAATGTCTGGGATAAAAAGCGTCAGGGCCTGGAGCCTTGCTAACTTTTAGCCTATCGATATAATGCGCAATCTCAGCCTCGTAAACAGTTATTTCATCCAAAATAGTCTCGCTACTAAATGGAACGATATCATCCACGTCGGGGACATTATTTACGTCTTCTACGGTAAAAACTGTCGCAAAAAAGTTATTGAAAATACCCGCCATCGCCTGAGCGTCAGAAGCCAAAGCGCCATTAACATCCACTAGAGGGCCTATGTTATTTTTACCGGCTTACGATTATTAACGTATTCAAAAAACTTTTTTGGATTATGTTTACTATCCGCAGCTATAAGTATCTCTAAATTACGCTTGGCATTCCTAACTGATCTTTTAACCTGACGTCTAAGCTCGATATATCTATTAAAGTTAGCTACCTGGCCATTACGCTTACTAAGTCTATACGCTCTATTACGCTCGTTTATAAACTCTCCTATTTCCCTACTCCACCACTTCGGTCTACCACGATTACTAGCGCGCTTGGGCCTACGAGGAATAAACTCCCTTTCAATATTCCTAAAACTTTCTTTAAACGCCACCCAACGCAAATTTGTGTCATTACCCATAAATAAGTTATCCCAGTCCACTACTCTCATCCTATCCGCGAAACTATCAAAATTAGCCCTACGAAAATCAGGGACTTCTATTACGTTACTATCCTGAGTGTTTTCTATCAATAACTTAAACCTAAGAATTTGATGATCGCTACATCCTAAACTCTCGCCTACTTCTAAACCTTCGACTATATTCTCGCCGTTCGTCATCACCAAATCTAAAATATTATCACCGCGCGTTGGTTCGATAACTATCTGTCGTAAAAAGTTATCCATAAACTCAACCAATCTCAAACCCTCTTCATTACCCGTAAAATTCTCGTAATTAACATTAGGGCAGTTAAAGTCTCCGACAATTATACTATTCTGATTGTCAATAAAATTACCAAGAAGTGAGTAAAATCTAGTATCTATATCGAGGGGTTGAACGGGAGGTCTATAAACAACAACAAAAATAAAACTAATACTACGCGCCCTAACTTCAACACAAATCGCATTAATTGCTGCCGGAAAATCTAACAACCTCGATAGCCCTAAGGGAATTACGAATGTACAGCAAAACGCCGCCTCCAAATCTATGTAACCTATCATTAGTAAAGAGTTTAAAACCCGGTATCTCAAGTTCTCCCAACAAGTCCCGAGTCACGGTATTTAACCAAGTTTCAGTGATAGCAACTATATCATAGTTGCCGGAATAAATTACCGCCTTAAATTCATTTAATTTATTTCTAATACTACGCGCGTTGCAATAAAAAACGTTTAAGTTATTTTTTACCACGGGCCCGCGTTTTTAAACTATTTATCACGTCGGGCCCGCGTTTCCCGGACCCACAACGTTTAAAGAAGGCTTCGACCTATACAGCTTTCGCACGCTTTCGTCTATTAACCTACCTAGCCTAGCATTATTTATTTCATTAAAATGCACCCCCATCTTTTATAAAAAGGCTAGGATCATTGAATTCGGACCACAGCTTTACGAAGGGAACACTTTCCTCAGCACAAATCTCTTCTAATTTATTATTCAAAAATATTATTTTGGATGTAATTCTAAGACCCAACCCGTGCCTAGGGGTAATACCTAGAACTAAAGACCTATCTGACCTCGCCTTCAGGGACCTAATTAACCCCCTATATCTCTCCAAAAGGTCAGGCACTCTCGTATCGGGCCTATACGAGTCGTTGCCTCCTACCATCGTCACCAACATTGAGTGACGGGAAGCAACGTCAACCCTATCCACTTCGTCTCTAACTCTGTCAACCCTGGCCCCTGGGAGACAGACCCTCCTCCTCTTGGTTGGATTCCGTTTAACGAATTCTTTGTCCATGTGGCGCACTAAAGAATCCCCAATTAAAATAGTTTCCCCCTCATTCACGTCCCTTTCCAAATGGGCGAAAGGGTTCGAAACCTCGATAGGGGGGGGATTCCTATCACCTAATGTACGCGGCCTAGCTCCACCCTTAACCTCTCTAAATCCCTCGCTATCTACTACTCTCGGACTAACCTTAACCTCTTCCTCAACTCTATCTAACCTTCCCGACAAGCTACCTAAACTAGAAACTAAGTTACGCACCTCACCCTTCAAATTACTAACGTTAATATTGGTTCGGCTTCCGTCAACCGTAGCCCTAACCCTGCCATCATCAAGCGTTGCAAGTCTATCCGCTACCTCACGTACACTGCGTTTTATGTCCACTAATTCCTCCATGAACTCGCAAAAGAAACAAACTGATCTATCGGTAATCGCCACTGGACCGCCGTTATAATCCTTAAATTCCGAATACCACCGGTTAACCCTACACCCAACACACGACGCTTTCTGCGACGGCATCGCGGAGTTAAAAATTTAAACCGTCACAGGTATAAGTTAAATTAAGCCGGCACGCTATGAAAACTTCTAAATCGCTAAAAACCACTAATATTCAATTACTTAACTATAACAATGTAAATTTAAACGCAAGTATATAAAATTCAAAAACTATCCAAAGTAAAATTCTCAGCAATATACAAAAGTAGATGCAAAATCAGAGAGCTCAGGAAATGCGTCCGTTCAGTACAGAGTCTGGCTGACGAATGAGTACAGAGTCTGGCTGACGAATCCATACAGAGTCTGGCTGACGAATGAGTACAGAGTCTGGCATTTTTGGGCTCTTGTGGCATCATTGTTTGGGCACTCTTGTGGCATCATTTTGGGGCGCTGCGCGTCTTTTCTACTCGTTTGTGGAATGCCGTACTTACAGGGTGTGGTCTTATAGAGAGCTCTCTTGCAATTCAGTTTGGTTGTTTAGATACAAGATTGTTGCATCGTGCAATAGTGCAGGTTGTGTTGTTGTTGCAAGGTTGAGAAAGAAGACCATAAATAGTGCCCCTTTTGTTTTTACCTTAAATTCATGCAACTGAGGCCTAAGGTAGGCCCACATCGAGTCAGCAACCCTGAGGTAGGACCTAATAGGACCTCAAGTCCGTAAGTTTTTAATTTTAGCTTAACTTGGGCTGTAGGTTGAACTGGCCCTTTAGAACTTGGCCGTTCACGGCTCAGCTGGGATTTTGAACCCAATAAATAAATAAATAACAGAAGGGTGAAGCTGAATAAACTTAAACATAGAACTTTAATGATGTCTGATGACAGAGCCATAGGTCCAAAAGGGGTAGAGGGTTCAGGGACAGTAGCCCTACCATCCACCCCCACCCCAGGTGGCCCCTGGGACACTGCCATAGTCGAGTCAGGTCTTCCCCTCACAACCCCACTCCAAGAATTCTGAAGGGGGGGAGAGGGATCCACCACATCCAAGCCTTGAGTCTCCTCTCTTGACATAATAGGTTTTGGTAGAACAGGAAAGTCATTACTTTTAAATGTTCTTTCCGAGACTACAGTAGAGTCCTGATTTCGAAGAACAGATCTAGCTTCACTATAAGAGAGATTAGATGTAAGTTTGAGCCTCTCTATTTCCTGTGCTGTTCTAAAGTAGGAGCAGCACTGAAGCTAGCTGTATGGGGACCTGAACAATTGGCACAAATTTTTGCAGTCTTTGGACAAGAGGAGACAACATGACTTCCAGAGCAATAAACACATCTCACTGTTTTTGACCTACAGGACTTAGCCATATGACCAAATACCTGGCACTTAAAACATTGAATTGGATGTGGAATAAACTGACGAACTCTATATGGTATATAAGCTATATAGATCTTTACTGGAAGAACTTGTGCATTGAAAGAGACTTTAACCTGTTGAATTGGAACATATGTTGAACCTGTTCTTTTTGTAAGTCTACTGACATTTGCTACTGGATAATGATTATGAATTAACTCATCCTTAAAATCTATAGGTCCTATAACACCATGCACAATACGAGTGTCGTTAACTAAAGAACAATCCACCTCCCATGGGCCCAACTTCCAGGGAGTTCCCAAAAACTGGGAGGGAAGGGCAGAGGTAGTTTTTATTTGTACCGTGCCAGAGCGTCTCTGAAAGACTGGTGCCTGCATACCCAACCCATGGAAAGGCGAATCCCTTAGTGCTATGCTAAAGGCCAAAGGTCTTGACGCAAAAGAGATATCTTGTTTCTTGGGAGTAATTCTATATAAAAAGGATGCCCTCACTGGGTCTGAGAGCTCTGAATCTATACGGGTCATAGGCCCAGTAGGAGGAGCCCGGCTAGGCCCAACATTGCCTAGTCCCTGGAGACCAGATTGGGTAGAAACATCTCCTCCAACCACACCAGCATCACAAGGCCCATCCACCTCTCTACTCCTAACCTTTGGTGGGGGCGAACGTAAAGGAGGAGAAAGAGCCCGAATAACCGATGGAGCAAGAGGGACATCCTACTCTGAATCAGATTCATGCAACCTTTTACTTCGCAACCTCTCGAGATCCGAACTGGTAGCCATATCGGAACTAGGCGAATCCCCAGAACTCAGCCTAGGCAAAAGCCCGAGTCGAGCCGAACACCCCTAACACAATGGACCTATCCTATTCAGAGACTAGAAGGTTACAATTAGAAAGTGATAAAGTCTAAATCGTAACTAACAATCCATAGAAGTTTTAAGTATGAATCTCAGTATATGGGCCTAGGCCTAATTGGCCAAGCCTTAGCCAGGCAAAGCCTGGCCCTTTGATGTAACACACAGACTCTGCACTTAATGTAAGAAAAGTGGACTATTAAGTTCGGTGGTTACACAATCAGGGTGTAAATTGTATAACCAAGCCTTAAATTAACTGGTTTCAGTAATCTCATTTAAACTCTTTGTTTTCAAGCAATTCTAGGTACGTCCTATAACTACGAAGGTTAACCGAAAAACCCCGGTTTCGGTTTTCAACGGAGAAAGTTTATCATACTGGGTTAGTTGGTTGATACAATTCTCTCTCTCTCTCTCTCTCTCTCTCTTTCTTTTTCCGCCCTGTAAGTTCAATTTCAAACGCGTTTTTTCTTCACTGTCAGAAAATTAAATCGATGAAAAACGTTTTTATTTATCACCGTCTTGTGAAAAGATCAACCAACTAATAGAGAGTTTCTGTTTAATGACAACAGGTACAACTCTCGTAAGTCGGCTGATTGGTGACTGGAAATGACTGTGAAGATCTCGGGCGGAAATAACTCCTACCGAGTTCACGTCTATATTCCTTTTGTAGAGAAACTGGACCTTCGAATGTTGCTCGTTATAGTACAACGCTCTACTTGAGTTCAGTACTGTTGTTTCACCTCAATTTCCACCAAAAAAAAACATTATTGGAGGAAATTGTAGATACCAATCGACCAAGGAAGTACTCCATGGGGTGGGGGGAGACGTGAAGCAGGAGACAGATGGGTGATGGAACTCCCCTTCTTGTCACTGACCTCCTTGGCTGATCTTTTTCAGTGTCTCATCTACCCTGTGAGCAATCCAGCATGCTCCCAACCACACACTTCCCTCCCTATTCTTCACTACACATACATGCTCTTACACACTACACAATTTTTTTCCAAAATAAAAAAAATGGCATCTTCAAGAGCCTCGGAGACCCCTGGGAAGGGGACCATAAATGTTCCCACTTCTGGCTATCCCGCTGCCGATACCGGGAACGCAGACCCAGGCATTCGAGATGTCCTGACCTTTGCCCGATTCCCTTTTCATAAAATTCTGCAACATCCATGGCATTGTAACATGGGACATGTATTGATTTTTGGACGATCGTTGGGTGGTTGGTTGTATAGTACGTGATACGTGGCTGAATTTCCTGCGTGCTTGGACTTTTGAATTTTGGTTGCTTGAAAGCGGACAGCTGGTCTTGAATTGTGGGAATTTCGGCGATTAAAGTGCGTGAAATTTAAAATAAGAGAGAATTTTCATCGAAGGTTTCCCTGTAAAGGAATTTTTGTATTAGCAACATTAGATTTAGCGACTTTTGGTCGGATAGAAACAGCACACTGTAAAAGTAATAATTTAAGAGTTGTCCTCTGCAAAAGAGGACACGGGGTTGGGAGCCAGACTAGTGTTGAAAACCGGTTTTTAACCGGTTTGTAAAATTCCCATAAAAATCGAAAACCGAAAGAAAAAACCGGCTTTATCGATTGATTTTTATTTGGCTCAAACTTGCGCGAACGTGCAGCTACGCGCTACAGCGCAGAAAAAATAACTTCGAATACATCACCTATTAAGTTAAATTGTGACAAACTGGCAACTGCTCTTCAGTATAATTTTTGCCTATCTGGCAACTCGATCTTCAGTTTGTCTCATCATGTAGGCTGTAGTGTAGAGTCAGTCGACTAAAGCCCTATTCGCAGTATAAGACCCTTAATGCCCTTTGTTTCTTAAGATGTCATTTCCAAAATAGGGATACAATCTAAATTAATTTATATATTTTTTCTTACACGAAGAGTCAATTTTCTGTTTTCTAGGTAAAGTTTTTTTTATTAAAAATTTTTATTTCAATGTTTTTTCCAAAATAGAGATAAATTTTATTTTTATTCTTTATAATTTTTTTACAAAAAGAAGTTTATTTCTTTCTAAGTATAGATGTTTTATTTTAAAAAATTATTTCAAATCTAAATTGTTTGAATAATGTATTATTTTGGCTAAAATAAAATATGTCAAAGTTGTAATTTTCTTATTCATATGCATACATATGATGCTGCATTTTTGCATTCTTTTGACCAAAAAATAGGCGATAAGCTATGCTTGTTAAGAGTTAAAGTCAGTACCTTTCAATTGTGGCTTTTAAAAATTACTATACTTTTCGGTCATAACCGGTTAAAACCGGTTTTCAAAAAACAGATCGATTAAAAACCGGTTTGTAAAGTTTCGATTATTTTTCAACACTAAGCCAGACTTCGCAACTTCATTAGTAACCTGCTCGGCAAGTTCACTGTAAATAAACCCATTTAAACAGCTTAAAGTGTGTTACTTAAATACTTAATATTGTAAGTTCAAGTTTAGGTTTCGTTACGGTATTGATATTATTTAAGCAACCTGATTTACTTTGTATTTCTTAATATATAGTTTCTTAATTTAATGTTTTATTGTTCCTGGCTGGGACAGCCTTGCGCTATAAAGGGAACATACATATTTGTTTGTAGAATCCTAGTCACGGTAACACCATTTTCTCAAGTTTTCACTCTGTCGAACCCCCACCTTCTCTTCTTCACTGAAGCTCGGGTGCCTGGGACGACTGAAAGCAACCCCTTTTCTGTACTCTCCTACTTTCTCTGTACTCAATTTCATTCCAAAAGGTGGATGTTGCGTATATTTACGCAACGACCAAACTTACTCTCACACTCCAGAACGTGAATCTTCCGAATTCTACACCCTCTGGCTACGGTTTACATGCCAATCCCAAGCCAAATACATCTGCGCTGTCTACCTTTCTCCTAATCCTACCGACTACCCAAAGCTCTGAATACCTAGCTTTCGAAGTGGAATACATGCTATCCCACTCTCCTTTTGCTGAAATCTCCATTTTATGAGTAGATTTCAAATTCACCACCACTGCTATCTGCAACAGAGAGGAGGCTTTCAGAAGGTATCAACGCCATCTAACTTCTGACTCTCACTCACCTTATATTTCTGCCCAGTATCGTGCAAAATCTGTTCTTCGACTCGCCAAATAATCCTTCATCAGACAAAAATGTGAAAACCTATCTAATTCTAATTCTTCTCACTCTTTTTGGAACCCAGCCAAGAACATCTCCAATAACTTTACTTCCTCTTCTTTCCCTCCTCTTTTCCATTCTGACAGGTCAGTTGCTGTCTCTTCTCCTGATAACGCTGAACTCTTCGCTCAAACTTTCGCCTCCAACTCAACCCTGGACGATTCCGGTGCTGTTCCTCCATCTCCTCCTCCTCCCTTTGACTTAATTGTTCAGAAATTAGAATTTCTTCCAAAGACTGTTTTTCTGCCCTATCTGGGCTCAACTCTAGGAAGGCGTACGGTCCTGATACTATTCCTCCTGTTGTTCTCAAGAACTGTGCTTCTGTGATGACACCCTGCCTAGGCAAACTCTTTCGTATTTGTCTTTCATCTGGTACTTTTCCTTCCTGCTGGAAGTTCGCTTTCATTCAGCCTGTCCAAAGAAGGGTGACCGCTCTCAACCCTCCAACTATCGTTCAAATGCTTTGATTACACGGTCTGCATGAAAATCGATTTCTTTATTTTGAGTTGTGATTCTGAAGCAGTTCGCTGAGCTGAATTAAAAAATGCTACCAGTTTTTTTCTATCACCCACAGTTTTAAAGTTATTAGCAAAACAATTTTGGGGCGTTTTGTAATTTTTTACTTTTTATCTTTAATTAATTTCGTTTTTTCATATTTTTCAGATAGATAATTCTAACATTACGTCTTTAAAATTTTAATAATGGCTTCTAGAGGATGTACCCATAGTAGAGACATATTTTGTTATATTTGTGGTCGGTATGTTGTTGTAAAACAAAGGACAAATGTAACGACCTTCATTAAGAGAGCTTATCATGCTTATTTTGGAATTAAATTAGATCAAGACAAAAGTTGGGCTCCACACAAGGTTTGTCTTACGTGTGTTGCGGCACTAAGGAATTGGAGCAAAGGTAAAAAGAAAAGTTTGCCATTTGGGATCCCAATGGTATGGCGCGAACCTAGAAACCATACCGACGACTGCTACTTCTGTTCTTGCAATGTTAAAGGTTATAATGCCAAGAATAAAGAGAGCCTTCAATACCCAAGTCTTCCATCTGCAATAAGGCCGGTACCCCATGGTCAAGAAGTTCCTATTCCCCGCCCACCCGAGAGTCTGGATCAATACAATTCAGATTCTGATTCAGCTCCAAATCCAGACAATGATGATGTTTATGAACAGCCAACAGTTGACCGAGATCCTCCTAAACCATTAACTCAAGCCGAACTAAATGACTTAGTCAGGGATTGAATCTGCCTAAGGACTCTGCAGAACTTTTGGGGTCTAGATTGCAGAAGAACAATTTATTGGCATCCGACACATACTTCACTTGGTACAGAAATCGTGAATAAGTCCTGAAATGTTTGCAAATAAAGAAGGTAAATATATTTTGTTTCTTTCAGTTATTTTTTTATTCTTTCATAAACAAGCAATATGCTTGTCGAAGAGCTAGGAGCTATTTAATTCTGCTTTAATTAGGTTTTACTCTATCACCTAAAGATTTCGTGCTACAAGGGGTGTTGTAATACCTCATCTGTCCCCAAATGTTAACCACCCATTGATGGGAGGGGAGAGTATTTTGCTGGGAACGGGACTGGTTGTTATATATATTTACCCTACATTATTATGTAAGCGTTACTGTAGTCCATAACAACAAAATTTATGGTTTAGCATGTGCAATCCAATGTTGGTCTCGGTAAGATGGTTCACATTTGGGGATAAATGGGGGATTTATGACACCCTATAGTAAGAAAACCATACGTGATAGGGAAAAACTAACTATTTTTGAGATCAGCGCACTCAAATTATATAGAATCACCAACTAGTTTGTAAAAATCGATCGACAAGTTTTCAAATGTGTACTGGTGTTACTTGTCTTTGTGAAGTTTTTTAATCTATCCTTAATAAGGAGATTCTTAAACACCTCTCTATTCATAATCCTCTTTCAGATCGATAGTATGGGTTCAGCAAGGGACGCTCTACTGGCGATGATCTTGCATATCTTTCTGACTCTTAGTCATTAATTAATAGTAGTCAGCATGGGTTTCGACGCCATAGGTCTTGTTTAACTAATTTGTTAAAATTTTATAACGAAATAGTGCGCGAATACGATAGGCATAGAGCAGCTGACGTTATTTATTTAGATTTTAAAAAGGCGTTCGATACAGTTCCGCATAGGAGACTAATTGCGAAGGTTAAAGCGCACGGTATACGCGGTCAGGTAGCTAACTGGTTAGAAGAATGGCTTCGTGCTAGGAGACAGAGGGTCGTAGTTAATGGTAGTGAATCGGTGGTTAGATGTAGTAGCGGTGTCCCACAGGGTTCAGTGTTAGGCCCATTGCTATTCGTAATTTACATTAACGACATAGATGTAGGATTGACTAGTAACGTGTCAAAATCGCGGACGATACTAAAATAGGCGGTAAGGTTGTTAACGAGGACGATAGAAATAGGATCCAAGACGATGTAAATAGGATTATGGAGTGGACAGATAAGTGGCAGATGCAATTTAACGTAGACAAATGTAAAGTTTTGCATATAGGTTCTCGCAACAATAATTACACGTACACGATGGATGATAGGGAGTTAGCGAGCGTTGACGAGGAAGTAGATTTAGGCGTACGCGTATCTAAGGATTTAAAGGTTAGGAACCAGTGCCTGGGTCTTGCGCAAAAGCTAATAGGATGTTAGGCTTCATAGCGCGTAATTTCGAATTTAAATCGAAGGATATTATATTGCCCCTTTACAAGTCCCTAGTCAGGCCTCATTTAGAATATGCCGTTCAGTTTTGGTGCCCGTATTTGCGAGAGGATATTGATAGGTTAGAAAGGGTTCAGCGTCGTGCCACGAAACTGATTCCGTCATTGCGCAATAAGCCTTATGAAGATAGGATTAAAGAGTTAGACCTGTATTCACTCGAAACTAGAATATTAAGGGGGGAGCTTATTGAAGTTTTCAAAATCGTTAATAACATTGATAATGTAAATTTTGACAAATTGTTCACTATCGATAATAGTAATACTCGCAATAACGGATTCAAGTTGCGTGGCAGACGTTTCATTACTAATATCGCTAAAAACTTCTTTACGTTTAAAGTAATTGATAAATGGAATAATCTTCCCGCGTCAGTCGTTCATTCTACCAGCGTTAATATGTTTAAGAACCGTCTTGACAGATATTTTGTTTAAAATTAAAAAAGAAAGTTAACAACAGGAGCTCTGGTGGTGGTGCTCGGGGATGAGTCTGTTGACGATGAATGCCAGCTTGTGACATGCCAGCGTGTGATGCCAGCAAAAAAAAAAAAAAAAAAAAAAATAGACTACACGAACGTAGATGTAGCTCGTAGAGTAAACTAACCCACTTTTTGTTTAACTACCTACTTTTTTTTTTTTTTTCTTATCCTCTCCTTACTTTGCATGTCTAACTCTCTTTTCTTGCATGTTTGTAGTTTGCATGGTATGACTTGAGTTAAGACTGTGTTTGCATGATTTGTAAGCGTTCTTATTTTACTTCTTTTCATCTTTCACCCCTCTCCTATTCTCTCCGACTTTTTTGACTTGTCGGCAGTGGCCGGCGGATGATGGTGTTTTTTTTTTTTCTTTTTCTGAATGAAAGTTAACCCACGAATGATAGGTGTTGCTCCTTACTTAACCCCTTATTCTCTTCTCTTCACCCCCTACTCTTTCCTTTCTCTCGGGCTAACCTTAGAGTGGATCTTAGGGTCTTTGTTAGCCTTAGCTTCTGTAGATCTGTAGATCCTCCTTTCGGGATTTTGGCGAAACCTTTGCTATTGCACTAGACATATCAAAAGCTTTTGACAATGTTGGCACAAATCCTTAATTTCCAAACTGCCCTCCTTTAGTTTCTATCCCTCTATCTGTGCCTTCACATCCGATTTTTTTTTTTTGGTCACTTCTCTAAAAGCCGTTGATAATGGTGTTCCTGAGGGCTCTGTCCTGTCACCCACTCTCTCCCTTTTATTTATTAATGATCTTTTAAGTCACACTTCTAGTGCTATCCACTCCTATGCTGGTGACTTCACCCTTCACTATTTCACCCGCTCCACAAAGCGTCTTATGACTATGATGCCCCTAACCTCTGATCTTTCTACTATCTCTAATTAGGGCAGAAAATAACTTCGTGGGCATTCACCTACAAAAAGAGAAAGTATTGCTTCCCTTCCTGGTATAGTTACTCAGTTTTAACCAAATATTATACAGTGTGGTCCAAAAGTCAAGACACACAGGGGAAAATTATTTACATTAATACAGTTTGCTTTCTCAGCTCCAGGTAAGACATGGATGGGAAATTAACGAAAGTTGAGCAAGTGAAGTTGGTCTTCAAGTACGCAAGAGAAGAAACATGTACTGAAGTATCACGGAGAAATTTCATCGGAAAAATCAAGGAAGGAAAAACAATGGTTTCTCAACTGTCAGAAAAGTGATTAAACGATTTAAAGCCACCGTGAGTTTTCTTGACTGACCACGTACTGGTCAGCCAAGAACCTCCACGGACGATGTGACTGCGACACTGGTACCAGGTAATTTGTTCAACAGTCTGACGATTAATCAGAGAAACGAGCGTATCAAGGATGTCTTGTCAACGAATTCTGAAGGCAAATCACTTCCACCCCTACAAGATATGCCTAACACAAGAACTGCATGGTGACTATGCAGACCACCGCCTAGAGTCCTGTGATTGGGTGACAAGCCAACATAACATTACCAGTGACATCATGTTCACTGATGAGGCAATGTTTTATCTTAGTGGGAGCGTTAACTGCTATAACGTTCGCTACTGGTCACATGGAAACCCTCAATGGACTGACGACAGTCATGTTCAAAATGATCCAGGTGTTGTTATGGGTAGGCGTGTTAGGTGATACCTTTTATCGGGCTTGTTTTCAACGAGGGCCGTGCACAGGCAAGACGTACCTTCAGAAGCTTCAAACAGTCGTTCAACCCTACACTGAATCATCGAAAGGGGCACTTCTTTGAACAGGACGGCGCTCCACCACACTTGGCACTCGGAGTTCATTACCTGAATGAATTATTTGGGCAGCATAGGAGTGGACGACGAGGTCCTGTTGAATGATCTCCTAGGTCACCACATCTAACGCCCCTAGATTTCTTTTCGACAGTGATCGTCGGCGGTCCTTGGAGGAACTGAAGATTCGAATAACAGCCGTGTTCCAAGATTTCCTTTTTTGTGTCAAGATAATGATGTCACTCAGAAAAATTGAGAAGTGTATCAAAGTTAATGGGTCTCAGTTTGAGCATTTATTATGAATAAACCAACATAATGTGTGAAACAGATTATTTCTCTCGTGTCCTGACTTTTGAGCTACCCTGTACAATTTTCTACCTGTGCTTTGTTGCACTTTTCTCATTTGAACAAAATAGCTAGCCTACTGCCTTTAAAAATGTTCAAGGTTAATCGTAGCCCAATTAACATTAGTATAGGTCCTAAAAATACTTCGTCTGCACTCAAACAGTTGTCTGTTATCGGAGACACGTTATTAATGAATAGGCTAACCTACAAAAAATATTAACCATAAAGGAGTGCTGATAATAAAATATAGTAGTTTCAAGACGATCCCAACATGAACTTAACTTCAGATTGTCAAAAATAAGTTTTACGGTTATACAGGGTGTCGCAGATTGGACTTATGGAACATCGTGTAAATTAGGACCTAATTTGAATATTACTCTCTCCTGGGTGACTCCCCCGTCCTGGGATGATTACGAATCAGTAGTTTCATCACTTAATACCATTTC
This sequence comes from Bathynomus jamesi, assembly GCA_023014485.1. Classification (NCBI taxonomy): domain Eukaryota; kingdom Metazoa; phylum Arthropoda; class Malacostraca; order Isopoda; family Cirolanidae; genus Bathynomus; species Bathynomus jamesi. The sequence continues at coordinate 1,260,618 of JAJOZX010000335.1, forward strand.
GTAGAATTTTTTCATAAGGCAGTTGATTTTAAGAACTTTCTAAGTTTCTCTTTTCAATGAAAGAATAAATTGGTTTAAATGTTTTAAACCAAAGTGGTTTAAATTGCGCAACCTTGACCTTCAAATCTTGTTTTGGGGTTGTTTAACCTTCTCCTTAACATCAAAGGTCGTACAAAGGAGGGGATTTACAGTTTTACGCGAGCTCCGAACCACGGGTCGCTACATCATCTGGACGCGGAGGATGGTCACCCATCGAACTACTACACTACTACTACTACTACTACTACTATACTACTACATTTAATGTTGCTGATCTAAGGGAAGTGGTGTTCAACATGGTAGTCACGACATATCCCTGAATTTCCACCTCAAAAAACAAACGATGTATTCCTTTGTATCTACTGAGAAAGGAAAAACAAAAACTAAGCAATAAACAACTTTTATTTTTTAAATCCAGCAAAAGTCAAACTCCTCAATGGGTCTTCTTTGCGTTTCTGAAAGGAAGGAAGAACGAAATAAAAATTTAGCAACGAGATGAAAACACCCACCATCAATCTCAATGATCCCAGGTTACAGGGTTGCCACATTTTGGAAATTTCGGGGAAACCCAGGGAAACACGGGGAAATTAGCAATATTTACTCCAAATTCATGGAAACTCAAGATGTCAAGTTGAACTTCAAGTTCGTATAATTTTTTTCATTTTGAAATCTCTCTCATCTTATATAATTTCAAAATGCATGTAGATTTTTATATTTTATGATTTTTATTTTGCAAGAAGTCTAAAGATTGGGAATTTAGCTGTAATGAATAGTCTGAATCACATATCCCTCTTGGATTTTCTTGTATGAATTTTTTCATATGAAAATATTCACCGAGGGTATAGTAAACGCTAAATATATTTAAATATATATATATTGCGCGCGCGCACACACAAATAATTGCACTTTTTAATACTACTATTTAACTGTCACTTCTTAATGGTTATTTTGTCTGTTTCAGGATCATTTGTTTTGTTTGTTAGACAATTATGAAGTAATGAAATTCAGTTAGAATATGCGTGGAATGATAAAACGTACTTTAACAAGTTGTGGCTGGATCCGATTCAGTCACCCGAATTTTGCACATGGTTGCGAGATGTAGAAGGTGATCGCATATTTTATATTTATATTTTAAATACTCAGGGACACTCAGGGAAATCAAACTTAATATTTTTGTGGCAACTCTGCAGAATCACCGAGTAAAAAACTGTCCAAACACCAATTTGAACGAACCGAACCTAACTTGGTGGGTCATGTTAAATAAATATTCTGTACATTGTAAATAAATGACGCATGGTTGTTATTTTAGAATAAAAATTCACTTCCAGAAATGTAGAAACCTGACGGAATGGATCATTGTTTTGTACGATGAAATTTAACCACTTATCTCCGAAAATCAATTCAAAACAAAATAGAGAGAGATTCCTAATACCAGATAAGATAAAACTAAAATTTATCAACGAGAATGATGTTCTGCGTTCACGGACCTCGGATAAGTTCAAAACGTTTTTAAACAATCAAAACAAATAGTCACAAAAACAAACAAACACGCGATTGTAAACACAAACATGTTCATGCAAGAAAAAATGCATTATCCATGTTCTGACGTCACTTCACTCAGAAAAATATAAAAAAATTTGAGCATATACAAAATGTTATTCATCATTTGGGTTGTTTAACCTATTCCATAACGACAAAAGTCACGTGCCTTTAGGGGCCTACAGCTTTACGTGGGGTCCGCTACATTATGTGAACAGAGAACGGTCATCTATCCAACTACCAAATAGACCCAACGTCGCTTAACCTCGTTGAACTAAAAACATAGAATTATGTATATCCAACCCAAAATCATGAATTCGAAATTTTATATACAGTGTATATACACCTCGTTAACCTCGTTGATACGTGTGTGTGTGTGTGTGTGTGTGTTGGTCTCTCTTCACACGCAGGTCAAGCTGGTGGCCTTGCCTCTAGGCCTGGCTTGGTGGAAGAGCGAGCTGCTTTCTTGCGCTCTCCACCGCACATATCCAGGTACACCCAACTCACTTGGTACCGTCCTGAGCCAGGCATCTAGTCCTCTCTTGAAGACTTCAACTTTGACCCCTGTAACGTTTCTGAGGTCCTTTGGAAACTGGTTAAAAAGTCTTGGCCCCACGAAAACCAAGCTATTTTCCTTGTCGGGCCTTTAATTTGGAAATACTATATACAATTTAGGTCGGGTCGAAAATGGGAAATTTTTTTATTTCTTAAAAAGTACACTATGTGAGAATTTTCATTTTATCATCTTAACAAAATATTAAAATATCAAGAATGTGCTACCCCCGCCCACACACACTTTTTTACCCTCATATTTGCATATATTTAAATGGGAAAAAATGTTTATTTCTTAAAAAGTACACAATGCGAGGTTTTTTATCACTAGCAAAATATTAAAAAATCAAGCATGTGCTACTCTACTAACCCTAATCACATGCCCCCTCCTTTCTTTTTTACCTTCATATTTGCACACGTTTAATGTTGTTATATGTTACATGATAAGTTGTTTGTTTAATGCTTCATATTTTTATGTTTCAGATAAATAGAAATAATTTGCATTTGCTTTAATTATAATTTGAATTATCATAAATTATAAATTACAAATAACTTGATTTTACTTCTGAATATAAACTGACTACTATAGAAGCAAGTCCTCAAATGCAGCCTTTGGATATCCTACGGAATTCCCAGCAGCCATGACTCCTTCAAAAGCAGATGTTGTGAGCAGACATGGGGCTGATTACAAAATATGATTATGATTTGATTATGATTAGTGGGGTGCGAATTTTTTTGATTTGATTATGATTAGTGGATTTGCAAAAATGTTGATTATGAATTGATTATGATTACGATTTGATTATGATTAGATTATGATTACATGGCTTAAAAATGTTGATTAAAATTTGAATTTGTTTGCCACAGTTAAATATGATTAAATTATGATTACCATGTCAGATATTGATTACACTGCCCAACACCAATTTCGCTGATTTAATTCTAACACCTGTTTTTAGGTAACTTTGGTGTGCTGATTTAAAAAATCACCTTAGTTTTTGCCTATCACGTCAGGTTTTCGAGCAATCAAATACGGATATTTTGGGAGATATCGCATTTTGGCAGGGTTATGCCCAATTTTTTTTCTTTTCAAAAAATAAGTTTTTACATACTCAGAATCAGCATGGAAAAATAAACAATTGTGCAGGGAGTGAACTTTAATATACAATGGTAATATTGACACAAAGTGATTAAAATTGTTTAAATAAGCAAAAAATGAATCCATGATCATGACGTCACGCTCACACCTGGGGAAATCACAGATACCCAAGATTTTAATATGTTGTACATGACCTTTAGATTTAATGCACAGATTTGCGTATTCCACAGATAAAATTTTAACAGCAAAACAGCTGTTAACAGGTCTCAAAAATCATCAATTTTGATAAGCGCCCTTCATGGATCACCCAAAATAAGCATATTGCATTGCACGAAAACCTGATGTGATGGACAAAATCTAAGGTGATTTTTTAAATCAGCACATCAATATTATCCAGAAACAGGTCTTAGAATTAAATCAGCAGCAAAAAATTTTTTTTTTGTTGGGCAGTGTTATGTGTATTTAAATATGGAATCACGAGTAATAGCATACAAGCAAAATATGTTAATGAATAAATGTAGTGTATACAGCAATATTCTAGTATATGTACTATATTTTACACTCAAAAAGTTACAAAAGAAAACATCTTACGTAAAATTATTCTTCCATCATTATCACATGGTGAAGTTACAATGAACGATTGATATGTTTATTACATTTTACATAATACACTTTAATCATTGAATAATCATTGATTATAACATTCATAATTTTGATTATGATTTGCTTATAATTATATATATTTTCTAATTTTGATTATAAATTGATTATGATTGCATAATCACCATCATAGATTACAATTATTTGATTATGATTAATAATTAATCAACCCCATATCTAGTTGTGAGGCACTACCTTTTTGTGCGCCGTCGTGAAGAAGCTAAATCAAAAGGATCAGCAACTACTAATGATTGTTACAGGGTTGTTGTAAAAGATATTGAAGACATTTGGATGAAATTTTCTTTTCCTACGATTAACACCAACGGTATCTATCTTAAAGTCAGTCGACTAATAGAAGAAGCCTCAAAATTGAACAAGATGCCGTTACATCGAAGAAACGAAAGTTTTGCCTTAAAGTAGCTCAGTATGATGAAATGTTTGATATATCTTCTTGTGAATGCTATGATAAGGGAATTGATAGGAAATCTTGCGGGTGTAAGGATAAAATACCAATGGCAGAATGGGAGTCTTTTGTGGGTAAAAAAACAAAGAAAAAATCAGTTAGGACCAATTGATCGCAGAGCTAGTTCAACAAAGAAGAGATCTTTAGCAAGAGCCCAAGAAGCACAAAACCGTCAACTAAAAGCACAATAAGAAATGACTGAAGCCACCAATGTTTTACCATCGGAATTTATAGAAAATACCGAAGACGTCAGGATGTAGATTATGAAACCGATTTTGAATTGACTGAGAATATTCAGAATAGGCACTCCTATAAAAACCTAGCATTAACAGCAGATCGTTATCGTGTAAGTTGTACAGCTACAGCTGCAATAGTCAATGCAGCTTTAAAAGATATGGGGATCCTTAACCACACCAACATGCTTGACAGAAAAATTAGTGAAAGAAATCGCATGGGTGAAACAAATACTTTTAGGTCTAAATCCGAAAATTTGAAGATGGAGTGCCTTGGATTTGATGGAAGGAAAGATAACACATTAACTAAAAGTGGAAAGATAAAAGAAGAACACTATGTTATTGTGAAAGAACCTGGAAGCATCTATGTAGACCATGTCACACCAAATAATAAAACTGCTTGCTGCATAGCAGAAGAGTTGATAACTATTATTACAGACTCGAACAGCACAGATACTATCAAAACTTTACTGTGTGTTGTACTCCTGTAAATACAGGAAAAATTGGTGGAGCCATAAAACTGGTTGAAATTCATCTTAACAGACCAGTGCAGTGGTTGGTGTGCCTCTTGCATTTGAATGAGCTGCTTTTTATGCACATCTACAAAGCCATTGATGGTAAAACAACAAGTCCAAATACTTTTGTGGGTTCAATTGGGAATAAACTGAAAACAGATTTAACAAAATTGGGGGTAGTCAAATATTCTCACGTAAAGGGAAACATTAAAGAAATTCCAGCAAATGTTGTGAAGGAGTTAAGCAGTGATGAAATATCTCTATGATGTGTCTGGCAGTGCAAACTGGACACACTTCTCAAGATCTGTCCACTCGATCGCTGGCTAACTCTAACCAACAGGGTCCTTCGATTATATATCTCAACGCCAAATCCCGATAAAAACCTTCAAGATATAGTCAAGATTATTATGCAGTTCTATGCTTCAGGGTGGTTTTGGATAAAATCTCATCCTAATGCAACTGATGGTGCATATAACTTTTGGCATTTAATGTGCTTGCTTCGAAATTTAGATGAACAACATGGATCAATCATAGAATCAGTATTAAAGAATAACGCCTACTTTGCCCACCCAGAAAATATACTCGTATCAATGGTAACTGACAAGAGACTAGACATTACAGGATGCACTCAAACAACACCAATAGAACACCTGCACACAAAAACAAAAATACTGAAAGTTAGGGAACATTTAGACATGAGGGGAACACAATTCATGGCAGCAGCGACAACTAACCCACAACACCCTTGCCACTACAAGTACAATCATGCACCAACACCTCGCACCATTAAGGTAACACCAGAGAGACATTATAACCAAATACTCCATTCCATACCACGCCCCACAGACATCACACAGTACAGAAAACACATACACACACACCTAACCCACAAAGCACTGACACGACTCGGTCCGAATGCGGTCCTAGGTGCGAAGCCGCCACCCATTAACAGGTCAGAGATCAGCCTGAGCAGATCGGATCGAGTTAACTTAGCACGATTCCGATGTGGACATTACCCCAACTTACGGACATATAAACACAGACTAGACAACTCCATAGACGACACCTGCCACCTGTGCCAGGACACACCACAAACAATTGAACACATTATGAGAGACTGTATCGCTCTAGTACAACAACGAACACAACACAACATCACTAGTGCGCTGAACCTCTGGTCCACTCCGGAGAGGGCGATCGGTTACCTGCGTGCCGCCGGCTTGCTCGATCAAAGTGGGCTGATCGGCTAAACAACAACAACAAGAGACTAGAAATTAGGGAGCAAGCTATTCAGAAAATCATCCTTTCAAGAACAGGATTTTCAGGTACCAGAAACTTTGAGTTGTCTCGAACTCTCAATTTCCAATCTACTGACTACACCGAGATGATCGATTGGCAAAGAGAGATCATTACTACTCCACCGCTGCTAAACAATTTTAGCGACGATAAGCTACTACAGACTCGATGTAAGCCACTAGAGATAGCTTCTTTTCCATGCCACAGTCAAAGTGTGGAAAGGGCAGTGAACCTAGTAACGAAGGCATGTCAGGAAAGAATAGGATATGACAACCGTCAAAAGTTTATCTTAAACTCATTAGAATCAAGGCGAAAACTGCCCAAGTTTGAATGGAAGGCCCAATGGAATGAGTAAGAAACGTATGAAATAAAATTTCCTAATGATATTGAAAATTTCTTCCCTTTTGATATGATAAGGAACAATGAAAAAATTAATCGAATTTTAGCACATTTATAATGCCTCTAATTTTTTCTTCCGAATATATTGTTACTTACTTTTGTTGAGTTTGAACGACGGTTCAGGATCGACCTGCGGTCGACGCCTCTGCAGCATCCCGCCTCATTTGCGGGACTTGGTGAAGGAGGGAATTGCTCTGATCGCCTCCTGCCCTCGTAGCCAGCCACGCATGGCTGGTCAGGGACTTTGCACAAGAATCTGTCCAGCTGGTTCTTGAAATTATTCAGGTCGGTGTGCTGGAGATTCCTCACTTCTTTTGGAAGCGCATTGAAAAGCTTTGGGCCTCGTATTCTGAGGGTATTTTCCATCCTCGTTTTCATGGCCCCTTGTCCCACCGCAGCTGGGACCGTACAAAATCTGCCTCTTCTCTCATTCCAGTTTGTTTCTATTTCATTTCTAAGGTTAGGGACAGAGCCCTCAAGTATTTTCCATATGTATATTATTGTGTACTGCTCGCGCCTTCTTTCAAGAGAGTAGAGTTCCAGGGATTGTAGTCGAGACCAGTAGTCTTCACCTTCCGTTTCCTCTATCTTAGACATAAAAGTCCTTTGTATAGCTTCAATGCTCGCAATCTCTCTTTTTCTGTGTGGGCTTGTGAATACTGAGCAATACTCAATTATTGGTAGGACTAGACTCTTCCATAATTTGAGTATGATGTTTGCTTTTCTGCTGCGGAAGCTCCTCCAGATGATTCCCATTATTTTTCTAGCCGTTGTGATTTTGATTTTATAGTGCGTTCTGGATTCTGCATCCGACGACATTATTACTCAAAGATCCCTGACTTGTGGATTTGGTGTTATCTGTTTGGCTTGCAGAGTTTTGTACCCTTTTTTCTGTAGTTCTTTGTTATTACCATATCTTAGAAGTTGGAATTTTTCTTCGTTGAACTTCATATTGTTGTCTTCTGCCCACTGGAATAAACAATACTGTCCTTAATATCTGCAATCATTTTTATGAACAGCAAGGGAGCTAATACTGTCCCTTGTGGGACAGAGCTCACGACTTCCGAGACTTCCGATTTAACTCCGTTTACCACCACTCTTTGCGTTAAGAAATTAAATATCCACCTTCCTAGCTTTCCAGTAATTCCTGTATCCTTAAGTTTGTGTGCTATGATTCCATGGTCACATTTATCGAAGGCTTTAGCAAAGTCAGTATATATTACATCAATGTTTTGTCCTCGACACAATATTCCTAATATTTTCTCCTGGTGGTCTAGTAGCTGTGACAGGCATGATCTACCCGCCCTGAAGCCATGTTGATTTGGGTTGTATAAGCCTTTTTCTTGTAGGTAGTAGGTAGTTTTGCCTCTAATTATGCGTTCAAAACACTTTATAAGGTGTGAGGTGAGAGCCACTGGCCGATAATTTTTGGGCATTGCTCTGTTACCACCTTTAAATAGGGGGGCAATGTTCGCGTTCTTTAAGGGGAGTGGAATTTGTCCTGTGTCGAGTGATTTCCTCCATAGTAAGTATACCGTTTTGCAATACTCTCTCTGCATTTCTTCAGAAATGTGGCACTCCATGTGTCTGGCCCTGGCGCTGAATTGTCTCGCATCTGTGATAAGGCCGTACTTACATCTCCTTCCGTGAACTCGAAGTCCATTAATAGGTTTGTGCCGGGATTTGTTCTTGGTTGATCTGTATCAATGTCGAAAAACTCGTCTGGATTTTCCACTTCCATCTCGGACTTAGGGGTGCTAAACACAGATTTAAATTGTTCCCTAAGCAGTTCACTTATTTCTTTCGGGTCATTTGTGTATTCGGCCTCCCCGTCTATCAACGGTCCAATACTCTCCTTACACTGCATTTTCCTTTTCGCAAAAGTGTAGAAGTATTTTGGGTTATTTTTTATGTTTTCTGCTACCTTGTTTTCCTCCTGGTTTGTCTTATGTATGAATGTTTACTTTAGGTCCATTTCTATTTCGCCAAGTTTCCTCTCTAGTTTGAGTCTCTCTGCATCAGTTCTGCATCTGTGGAGATGTTTTACGGTTTGTCTTCGTTGCCTGAATAGTCCTGATTTTCCTCTCGAGCTTGCTACGTTTTCTTTCCTGTCTCTCTGGAATATATTTCAGTATTATCGGTTTGGTTTCCGTCTCTATTATACATAGTATTTCTTGTGGAGTCTTCTCGTGTAGTAGCAATTCCCAATTTACCTCCTTTAAATCTTTATTTACGTTTTCCCAATTTACTTTCTTTGAATTTATGTTTAAGCCTTCGAATATTCTATCTGCCTCTCTAGGATGCGTTTTCGAACCTCTGGGTGCTAACTTCAATTGTATATCGATGAGGTTATGGTCGGAGAACTTTGTGTGCGTTACTTTTTTATTTATTATCTCGTTGTTATTTGTCCAGATTAAATCCAAAACGTTCTCCTTTCTCGTGGCTTCACAGATTTCCTGGGTAAGGGCGTAATATTTCATAATATCTAATAGCATTGTTGCTTGGGTTCTGTCATCTTTAGTAATATTGCCATGAAACTTCTCAACATATATAACTTCATCAGTTTTCTTCCATGATATGAATGGGAAATTAAAATCTCCGAAAATTAGAATTACTTAATTAATTTTCCTAATACTGTACATTATTAAATAAAATATTGTACGTTAATAAAGATTTATGTCATCAAAAAACCTGAATGTAGAGTTAGTCTCGTATAAATGGAATATTCTTCAATATAGGTAAAAAAGTGAAAAATTGTGCCAGGGGTAGGAAGCTTTAAACAGCGAAAATAATTATGAGGGGGTTCCTGTGTTCCATTCAAACCCCTCACAATATGTACCTTTTCAATATAAAATTTCGACTCGGCCAACTAATCATTCTGCCTTTCCTATTTTACAGCTTTGTTTGGATGGTAATTGGGTTTAGTTTGAGGTTTGGTACAAGTTTTTCGATCATTTTCCATATGTAGATTATGGTGTACCTCTCTTCTTCTTTCCAGAGAATACAGATTTAGTTTACATAGTTTATCCCAGTAGTTGAGTTCTTTGCAGCCATCAATCTTAGCTATGAAATGTCTCTGAATATCTTTTAGTTTATTAATTTCTTCCTTTTTATATGGGGGCGTCAAGATTGATCAGTTTTCAAGTTTTGGTATGATCAGTGTTTTCAACAAGGGAATCATTACTATCCTGTCCCTTCTTTTGAATGCTCTCGGTACCTGTCCCGCGACTCTTTTTGCTTTGTTCATCGCTCTGATTTTGTGTTTCGAATTTCGCATCATCGGTCATTATTACCCCAAAATCGATCGCTTTCGTGCTTCTCTAAATTTCCTGTCTACCTGGAGCATAATATGTGGTCTGTTTAAGTTCCTCATTTCTACCATATCTCAAGAGCTGAAATTTCTCGGTGTTAAATATCATGTTTCTTCTGACCATTTGAATATTCTGTTCGTGTCCCTCTGCAAAGCCTCTACCTCATTTGCATCGCTGATTTTTCTACTGATCTTTGTATCGTCTGCAAAGGATATTACTATACTGTTGCTGTTTACTTCATTGTTTAATGTTTCTGTCTGTTAGCATGATAATAAATAGGAGTGGGGGCAGTACTGTTTCTTGTGGTACTGAACTGCGTACTTCTGATTATGATATATGCACTTGAATTTTAACGACCTGTAGATGTTCTCTGAGGAAGTTATAGATCCATTTTCCCATACACTTCATTTTATGTGCTATTATACCATGATCACAGAGGTTCTCAACTCACTTTCTTTCATTACCCACCTGAAGCACTGGCGCTCACTGCGTTACCCCTAATGACGCGTAAATTAACCAAAAGTTATAGTAGTAGTTTATAATCATACAATTTTCTTTAAACACCACTCTTCAATAAAATATGTATAACATACATTATCCCTCTGGATATCCCAAATTATCCCTTTGGGAGTAATTACCCACCGGTTGAGAGCCACTTGTCTAGGGTTTAAAGCTGCCCAGACCGCTACATTCAGAACCTCAATATATGCAGTGCAACGAGTTTCTTGCGTTTATTTAGGTTCTGAATGTAGCGGTCGGAAAAGCCTTAAACCCTAGACCCTGTCCCAAAGCTGGGTCCTATCTGCTTAGCAGAGAACTGGTGAGGGAAGCTATATTTTGGGGCCTCTTTGCTAGTGACCCGTTACCAAAGTTGGGCTTCCATCATGAAAAAAAAACCTATAGTTGTTGTTGGTCATTGCAGGACTGTCTAAGTATCTTACGGCTGTACAAAGCATGGTTGGCAGATGTGAAAATAAAATTCAGAAGGAAGAACAGTGTCAGAAAACCACTGGTACAGGATAGGTTTCGACGCTGCGAGTAAACAGGCGACTGTGCAGCATCTGACCACCACCTTGTATCAAGGGTGAGAGAGAGCCATTTTCACCCGAACCATTCGGCGGGAACTCCGGGATCTTCAATTTGTAGTCCCTTTCGAGAAACGTCTCGTCTCCGCCAATGACAATGAGACTGTCCATCGTGCTGCATATGTACTCCATTGGATCGAAGAGCCACCACAATCACCAGCTCTTATTTCCATTGAGAATATCAACATTCATGGAGGTGAAGAATGCACCAACAGAGGAATGGGGTAAAATGGACTTGTTTGCTCTCCAATATTGCTTGGCATCTTATTTGAGCATTTACTAAAGAAGCTTTCGATTTTTCTGGTGTAGGGATGCGGCGACACCACCGCTGACAGGCGCAGCTAGCTTAGCATCTGCCGCGTTATCGGAGGAGAGACCCATCATTCCCTCTTTCTTCCATCGATGAGCATCAATAGCCTCGGATCGTATTCGGGCTGTTTTATCCCTTATCATCCCAAGTTCGATGGGATACAAGTTTTTGAGAGAAGAGATGCGCAGACCCCGGCCAAATTATTAGAATCACTAGACCAAAGTTACTTTCTTCTACTATTAAGGTCAGTTAATTCATTACTGAAAAATAATTCAGTGAAAGATGAAAGCAATTTAACTTTTTAAGAACCTTTTTATTTAATAATTATATTCCATTTTTGACACTTTGTTAAGTATTGAAATATGGTAAGAAAGTCCTATCTTGCTGAGAATCAGATCCTGTTACTTCAATAGGGGTAACCTCCCAGATATAAATGCAGAACTTATTATTATAAATAATAAAAACAAGACTAAAGTAAAACGATAAATTAAAACTCATTTCAAGCTTAACTGAAGTCCTGGATCATGATGAGAAGCAGCGACTTCAGTGTCTAAAGTGTATCGACAGTGTCTAAAGTGTATCGAAAGTAGGCCTAAATGTATCTAAAGCGCGAACAATGAAGTAATCAAACTGAAATATCAGCAGTGGTGGGCACCGTTAACCAAAAAGTTAACTTCGATAACGATAATCCGTTAACCCCAATAACGATAATCCGATAATTTTACTACAAAGTTAACGGAAGTTAACGATAACTATTTCTTTACTAACATTTAAAAAAATCAAGGAAAAAAGCTTTAAAACCCATAGAAAATGTTTATTTATGCAAAATCCAACAATAAATAGGTATTTAACTGTATTTTTATCAAGTTTTGCAATTTTTTTGCTTAATAACTTTTTTTTTTATTTTTAATAAAAAATGTACTGATTACATGTTTTGAAACCCTTGTAACCACTAACCATTAACTAAATTTTAATTTACCAGAGAATTATTATGGCGGGAACTGAAAGGTAAAATTAAATTTTAGGCACATTTATTAAAGACTGACACAATGTGCTGGTTGCCCTTCAGAAAGACCAACTTCTCAAAGTTAGGCCCAACTGCCAGTCTTGACCTCTTGGGCCTCAGGATGTCCTTGCCGAGAGAGAAGAGCCGTTCCACTGCGGCAGAGGACGGAATTGGCGTATTGTACTTCAGGAAGAGGTTGATGAAGATCTGCTCCCCCATGAAGTCAGAGTCGGCCATGTCTACCTTCCCATCAGTGTCCAGCCAAGTGTCGACAAGTCTCTTGGCCTTCTGCTTGACACTGGTAATTGAGCGGTGATCTTCCGTGAGTGACTCCTCGCAGTTAACGTGTTAACGGACTTTAACAGACTAAATATCGAGTTATCGGAAGTTAACTGGTCCGATAACGATAAATGGAAATTAACTTCCGTTAATAGTCCGTTAAAAAAAGTTAACTTCGTTAATTAACTGTTATCGGATTAACGCTTTAGTGCCCAACACTGACTATCAGACAAAATTTCTTAAAAGACAACTTCTTTTGTCTTTACCGATTCTTTTCTTAAAGAATGGGGTCATCCCAAAATTAAAGAAAAGGTCCGTAAATAAAGATCGGAATAGGGAATATGATTTTAAATCTTTTTTACCGCCTAATCACCTGATTGTACCCTATATACGCGTCTCTACTTATTTTGGCAAGTCTCTCTCTGTCTCCCAAGGAATAGTAAAGTATAGAACAGACAAGCGGACAAAGCTCTCTCCCTGGTGAAGGAGGGAGAGAGCCCTGTCTGTTCTATACTTTAATACTGCTATTTACTACCATTCGTGCGTGAAAGCTTTACGCGTCTATAGGCATAAACATGGTAAAAGTTTTCAGTATTCTTTTTTGTTTTTAATCCTATTTCTAACTTTTCTACTTCCTTCTTGGGCTAGCCTAAGGTGGATCTTACGGTGTTTGTTAGCCTGTAACTCTCTCATTTCCGGCGACAGAGCTGCCACAAGTGGGAAAAAGCGTGCGTTTGTTTTGACGAGCGAGATTAAAATTGAAATAGGAACTCACGAGGAACTTTGTCTTGCTCTTCTTACTCTCCCTCTGCAGCAGTTTCCTTTTGTTCAACTTCTTCCTCTTGTCAATCACTGCCACTCTCTTCAAGACGGAAGGAATGTTGTATTCCGGCACGTTCTTCAGGTGGGGCTAGAGAAGTGAGGAGAGAACACAAATCATTAGCTAGAAGGCCATCAAGACCGAACATATAAACTTTAATTACAATGAAGAAAATTATGTTTTGGGGTTAATTTCTTAGGTGATATCAAAGGTCACGTGATCCGAACCACGGGTCGCTACATCATCTGGACGCGGAGGACGGTCCCCATCCAACTACTACCCAGACATAATGTCCTTTAACTTCGCTGATTTAACGGGAAGCAGCGTTACGACATGGCCACGACGTAGCCAGTAACTTAACAAACCTTTGAAAATACGCAATAAACAATGCGATTCTTAAACTTTCACTTCGCAACGAAAAGAATTCATTGCAAGAAATTTAATTAAATTGCGACAAAAGTTTATTTTCAGTTTTTACAAATTGCAACAATGACAAAATTACAAAAGCTTTCAAATTATGTAATAATTAGAATTGTACATTTGCAATTTAAGGTATGGTTCTTAAAAGTTAACGGCGATGACAATGTTAATTGCCAACTTTAACCTTCTGTCGATGGTAAAAAATGAAACCAAAGTAACAACCCTGCGTTGCTGAAAAGGTAACATCCAGAGCCTCTAATTCCTAACAGTGTGTGTGTGTGTGTGTGTGTGTGTGTGTGTGTGTGTGTGTGTGTGTGTGTGTGTGTGTGTGCGCGCGCGCGCATTTTACTTGTAATCCAGCAGTAACGTGATTAGGTGGCTGGCACAACTCAAGCCCAGGCAGAGGTGGTGAGAACCGAATCCGGAACCTTTACATTCAGAGTCTTGGCTCGAACTGACTGCGCCACGGGAGCTCTCGTCAATTATCCACGTCTCCAATAATTTAAAAGGATGTCAAAACTAGTGATGCACCGGAGCTCCGGCTCCGGCTCCGGCCGAGCAGGAGTTCCGGCCATTTTAGAAAACCTCCTGCTCCGGCCGGAGGTGCCAAGTACACCAAACTCAATTCTGACAACTTTTAGTTTTAATTCTATAAAACTATAAAACCTCGTTTCTGCACCTATCCGAATATTTCAGTTCTCAGATGACTGTAATAATAATTTATTTTATGAGTGATCAGTGATTGTATTAATAATTGATTTGATAGAGGCTACTTTACTCAGCATTCAGCAAGACATCATAAGTTTCATAACCTGAGGATATTCTGTTCAATGGGAATTTTTTTTAGAGAAATTAGCACACACAAGGCATAGAAAGTCGACTTTTATAAAGTTTAAGTTATTAAAGACTTAATAATTTAAAATAGCAGGACTATAATATATAAACCCTAAATAGATGAGACGATGGACCACACACACACACATATGCAAAACTCGATTGGTTTACCTGTGATCGAACTGATCTTCCCACGAGGTCATGCCTGAGGACTTCTAAATCTTTCGGGTGGTCCTCGAAGAAGGATTTCAATTTCTGCGAGTTGATGATCTCCGTTTTCAACTCTCTCTTGCGACAATCCTTGACGGCAACGCTCGTGCATTGTTTCCACGCGTCACTCGCTCTGTATCTGAAAAGGGGAAAAGAAATGATATTAGTGCAGCATCATTCTCCCCTTCAAGGAAGGAACTTTAACTCTTAAACGCCGGGCGACATATAGTGATGTTCTCTTAAGTAGAGAACGCCGATCAACATCTATGGATGCTTTACCTTTCCCGCCTTTGTTTGAGGTTAAAAATGACTCATAAAATCACTACAAAATCATTCTTGAATTCTTTTTTTTTTCGTTTTTTTGAGCACAGTGGGGTTATCCATCACATCCATATCCGGTGTTTAAAGGGTTAAATACGATCCCCTAAAGCCGTTGCAGTCAATAATAACGTCGCTATGACAAATGCAAAATTATAGGGACTACAAGTGAATAAGCCCCGCTTCGTAATCCTACAACGACGATAAAAAACCAAGTACGTGTATCAATTGCCTTAAACTCATTTCCATTCTAAGTGGAGTGGGCACAATGCTTGAACCTATTACTGAAACCACTCAATTACACGCACAAAGACAAAGTGATTATCACCAGAAATAAGGTACTACCTCAACCTTTCATGAAAAGGTTCGTGGTATACCTCTCATGGCGCGTCAGGTGAGACCGACTTCATTTACACACCTCCCAAACCGCTTCTACTCTTCTCTTTCCAGTTAACTCTCGTCCCACATTTATATGAAGTCCACATTTATTCAGGACAAAGATAATAAATATAAGAAGCGATACAACCTCTAAACAGAAACAACTGCGATCAGTCCTTAACCTTATTTTAAAAAGAAAATATGGTTTATACGCGTTTGTTTTTCTTCGAAAAGGTTCATTAGCCGTTCTTCCTTTTGTTAATCTAGTACTCGCTCGCGTGAAATTTGGGAGCTTCGAAGCGTTTTTAACAATGAAATGAGAACTTCTACTTTCATGATTATGATCATATAGGAAACTGTAATTCAACTATATTAAAAGAAGCCAAAATAAAGCATATACAGGGTGTCCCAGTAGTCTGGACTCATAAGGAAAATAGGCATTATATTTTTGAAGTGAAACAAACATTTCTAATGTTAGTTTTACATATTTCAGGAAAGAAAATACCCTTATGGCTCAGTATACCAATCATGAGAAGGTAGAACTGATACTGCTACACGTTTCCGGAAAAAGCCAGAGGGAGGCATGTTCATGAAATAATTGACACGCCTCCCTCTGGCTTTTTCCGGGAAAGTGTAGCAATACCAGTACCATCTTCTCTTGATTGGTATACTGAGCCATGAGGGTATTTTCTTTCCTGAAATACGTAAAACTGACATTAGAAATGTGTTTGTTTCACTTTAAAAATATGTCTATTTTCCCCCATGAGTTCAAGCTTCTGGGACATCCTATACAATGAACTACAGTGATATGGAAATAAATACCAACAGTTCTTCAGTCGTTTTTTAAAATATTAACGTGTCGCACTTTATTCTTACACCAAGATTCCTTTTCAAGTTAAAATACTTTGTTAAAAAACTGGTGTATGTAAGACTAACTGGATGCACTCACAGCTAAACAAAGAGACTTCAATCTCAAACAAGGAACGTGTTAATGTCGTGAAATTAAGATATTAAAATCATTACTTCATTTATGATAAACATGTTCAGAGTTAAATTATTATTAAATATTATTAAATATTGAAGCTCAATGAGAGAGAGAGTGAGAGTGAGTGAGTGT